>CM043325.1:13328652-14728027 GCA_023736055.1 Quercus glauca | reverse complement strand
GAGTTAATATATTTTTTGGATTTGACATGTATACGTCATTTCAAGTTTTAAAAACGTGACATTAGATATACTTTTAAATTTTTAATATTTAATATGAATTATGACTTGAAATATATTTACTTTAAATGGAGAGGATATATATACACATTTGACAATACTCACAACATTAAACTACACATAAAGTTCCCAAAATTATCTTCTAGAAAAGCTAAAAAGAAAATTTAAAGTGCTTTTGTACTGGGTCATTTGATCACTGATAATGTTTTAATAGCATATGAATCTTTGCATGCCATGCATTGTAGAAGATTAGGCAAAAGGGGTTCTATGGCGATGAAACTGGATATTAGTAAAGCATATGATCGGGTTGAGTGGCCTTTTCTGAAAGGTATTATGACTAGATTGGGGCTGCCTGTAGTTTGGATTGATAGAGTCATGACATGTGTGACGACTTCGAGTTTTTTCAATACGCATTAATGGTAAAGCTTACGGTAATATCACACCCTATAGGGGAATCCGACAAGAAGACCTTTTATCACCTTATTTGTTTTTCCTATGTGAAGAGGGATTCTCATCTTTATTGGCTAAGGCAGAAGGAGAGGGGAGAATTCACGATGTGTCTATATGTAGGAGAGCTCCTAGTATATCCCATTTATTATTTGCTAATTATTCTTTGCTATTTTGCCGAGCTAATCAGGAGGAGGTGCAAGCTATTTCTAAGATTTGACAGACATATGCAGCGTCCACAGATCAATGCATAAACTTTGAGAAATCTTCTGTTTATTTTAGCAGTAATACAAAGGGTGAACAACGAGAGAGGATTAAGACAGCTTTGGGAATAAAAGAGGTCGACAGGTTTAAATCCTATCTTGGGTTACCTATGTTGGTGGGTAGATCAAAATACCAAAATTTTGCCTATCTAAAGGATAGAGTTTGGAAGAAAATCCAAGGATGGAAAGGCCAATTGTTGTCAAGGGCTAGCAAGGAGGTTTTGATCAAAGCAGTAGCTCAGTCTATCCCTACTTATACCATGGGAGTGTTCCAATTACCAATGAAGCTGTGTAATGATTTGAATGCCAAGTATGCTAGATTTTTGTGGGGACAAGTTAATAATGAACGGAATATACATTGGAAGAGTTGGAATGTACTTTCTCAATTTAAGAAGGAGAATGGTATGGGTTTTAGAGACATATGGTGTTTTAACTTAGCTATGTTGGCAAAACAAGGATGGAGATTGCTACATGATAATGGCTCTTTGCTATATGAGTGCTTTAAAGCTAGGTATTTTCCAAGATGTACTTTTTTAGAAGCTATTGATGTACCAAATAGTTCGTATGTTTGGAAAAGCTTAATTGCGGCCCAACCAATTTTGAAAAAAAGGATACTATTGGCAAGTAGGGGATGGATCTACCATTCAGGTTACTCAAGACAGGTGGATCCCAAACTATCCAACAAACAAGGTCCTATAGCCACCACTTGATGAGAAATGGGAATGGCGAGTATCAAACCTTATTGGTTGGACTGTTCATGACTGGAATCGTACTGTCATTGCTACCAACTTTCACCGAGAATATATGGAAGCTATTTTGCGGCTCCCATTGAGCAGAGGAGTGGTACCAAATGCTGTACTGTGGCTCCACAACACAAATAGCATTTACACAGTGAAATTGGGCTATCACATAGCTCGACTGGTTTCAAAGGAAGCTATTGGAATGATGGAAAGCTCGGGGTTGAAGAGGAAAGGACTGACCTGGCCTAAACTATGGAAGTATAATTTGCCTAGTAAAATAAAAGTCTTTGGATGGAGGGTCTGCCAAGGGATTTTGCCAACTAAGGAGAATCTGTCTTGCCGAAAGATTGTGAAGGATAGCTCATGTGATTTATGCAGGCAAGGTGCTGAGTCTGTTCTTCATGTCTTGTGGGATTGTGGGGTTGCCCAAGATGTGTGGGTTAGGAGCAAGGTTTGTTTGCAGAAGTGCACGACGGGTAAAGGAGATATACTGCAGCTAATTGAGGATTTGATGGCTCAACTAACCGTGGATGACATAGAGTTATTCTTTGTTCAATGCTGGGTTATATGGAATCAGAGGAATTCGGTGTTACACGGAGGCAGCATACAGGACCCTTCTCGGCTAGTTCGACGGGCAGAGGACTATCTGAAGGAATATTGGGATGCTCAAGACCATCTTTTCGTCCGAGTGTCTAATGGATCAGTGCAGCAGCAAAATTTCTGGAATCCACCATCGGGTTTAGCCTACAAAATCAACGTAGATGCAACCGTGTTCATTGGGTTGAATGCGTCAGGATTTGGTGTCGTGGTTCGCAATGATAAGGGAGAAGTTATGGCTGCTTTGTCGGTGAGAGGACCCCCTGTGCAATACAGTGAGGAAGCAGAAGTGCTGGCTTGTAGAAGGGCTATGGAGTTTGCGATGGAAGCAAGCTTTAGGGAGATAATATTAGAGGGGGATAATAATGTCATGAAAGCCATTATGGCTCCAAGCACCAACAATTCTAGGATGGAGGTTAGCAAAACAAAACAATTCTAGGATGGGACATATTTATGAGGATGTCTACTGTGTAGGAAGGGGTTTTAGAGCTTTCTCTATTAGTCATGTTAGGACAGCCAATTCTGTGGCACATTCTTTGCCTAAATTTGCTAAACGGATAAATGGTGAGAGGATATGGTTGGAAGAATCTCCACCACTTGCTCTTGAGGCATTGTATGTTGAGTTGTTGACAGTTGCAATATTATGAATGAATGAATTGCGTTGTTTTCAAAAAAAAAAAAAAACTCTTAATTTTAAAAGTTTATAGATTTAAAAAGATTATGAGGGCAAAACAAAGCCCTCTAAAATATATTAAAACCGAAAAGCATTTGCATCAATGTCGAAAACAGTAGCAATTATATATTTTACTTTTAGTAGCTGTCACAACTTCAAATATTTGGGGGAAATTGTTCCCACCATATGTTTTTTGTCAGAGGATAATAAGAAATTGTAAAAAGTATTTTATTGGTGAAATTATAAATTATTATCTTTAAATTTTTCCAAAATTCAATTTAATTTTGTAACTTTTGATTTATTCATATCTATCCTATAAATTTGACTTTAAATCAACGAAGTCTTTTTGTTCACTTCCATTAAGTGAGTTGTCATTTCTTAAAATGAAGTCGTTTGAAAATCTAAAAAGTAGCAAAATAATGTCATTTTTAAGACACTTAATGCGATGTTGTAACAAAGGGGATGAAAAAGACTATATTGAACACATAATTATCATTTTTTCTCTATCTTATTATATTAATTGTCATCCAAGTTAAGTCAGAACGCGTGAAACCTGGATTTTTTTTAACCAAAATTGTGCGAAGAATTCAGAATTCATGTGCATGTAGCATTCTATACTTGTACGTGGGATTAGGTTCTCCAGGCCAATCCCCTCATTCTTCGCAAGAATCATTTTTTGTAATCAAGTTAGTAGTTAGTATTATTTTTTAATTTTTTTAATAATTTGATATTTATAATGAAAGACAATACTTAATAGGGTTAAATCTTGAGCATCGTCATTAAAAATACTAAAACGCGTCGCTTGAGATATAAGACCATTCTTAGCAAAGGTGCCAAATGCTACAAATGCTATAATTTAACATCAAATTTTAAAAAAGCACCTTTCATCAAAGGTGCTAGATGTTATTAATTTTGGCATTTAGCTACAGTGGGCTACTATCTCTAGCAGCCAGCAGCCCACTGTAGCAAGATGTTAAAAAAAATTGTTTGTTTAATGAAACACTATAGCAACAATGGATGTAATTATTAATTTAAATGAATAAAGAATAATGAAAGAATAAAAAAAAAATTTTAAATGAAGTGGTAAAATAATAAAACTTTTGATGTTGGGTGTATTGTAAAGTGAGTTGTTAAAATGAATAAAATAACTTTTTAAAATACTAATGAAATGCTCTAAGACTTATGGCATTTTTGATGTTAGGCCCATTATAATGTGAGTTGTTGAAATGAATATATTTTATAACATTTTTAATGAGAATGCCCTAAGGCTTATGGCCAAAAAAAAAAAAACAAAAACATTAGTTAATGTGCAATGTAAAAAAATAACTAAATCATATTATTATTATATATAATAAAAGTTGGGCTTAGACGCTGTGGTTGCGCCATGTGGCTTCACCAAATTGCAGAAATTTTTAAAGAACTAAAAATGAATAGTATACTACCAGGACTCTAATTCATTCTTATCATTAAGTAAAATTAGATTAACATTATTTTTTTTATTTGTTAGGAGTCCTTAGTTGTTTGGTCCTTTATTTTAGTTTGAGTCCATGATTTTAGGATCTGATTTTTTTTTTTTTCCCTTGAAAAGCATTTGATTGTTGTCAGCTGATAAGTAATCGTTGATTTTAGCTTTTATACGTTGCTGGCATATAAAGCTGGTCAGGTTGTTAAGAATTATGAATTATTATCATCCCAGATAAACTTAAGGGGGAATGATAATTTAATTATTCTTAGAAAACATAACATTATTTACGTTTTATTGGTCAATCATTAATGAATCCAAGTGTTTGAATTAAATTAAAAAAACAAAATGTATGACACTTAAGGCAATGTATATAAGTCTCAGATTACCTCAGATCAATCCATCTTCTAATCTATATATACCTCAGGCCAATCATTATATATTGCTCTCTCTCTCTCTCTCTCTCTCTCTCTCTCAATTGGTCTCCCTCCATCTTCAAGCGTATGCAACTTTTTTTTTTTTTTTTTAATCCAAGTGGATGCAATCTTTTGCAAGGACAAGCCGAGCACTTTCATTCTGATGCTTGCTCTGTTGCCTACGTTTGCTTCCCTCTTGCTTATGTCTTTTGTGTTGATCTATAAAGCAAGCAAACGAGAAGCACTTCAATGCTTTCCCTGCAGTTGTGGCCGTATTTTTTTTATAATAATTTTTTTTACCTAGATTATGATTGAATTTGTTTTGATTTAGGCTTAGGTTTGGGCATGTGATTTTTTGAAAGAACTGTTTTCTCTTTTTTTTTTTTTTCCCTCTATATTTTTCTTTATAGAAACAATCCAATGAATAGTGAGATTAACATGTTCTTCCCTTTGATTTTTGAATTTGATTGCGATTGTCAATTTTTCATACACTTATTGATATATTTTTATTGTTTATGTGTCTTATTGTGGTAAAAGTTGAATACTTTAATGGGGTTTTTAAACTTGGGCTTCTTCCTCTAGATTTTGAAGGTCTTCCATATTTTCTTTCGTTTTTGGTTATTGGATTTGCATTACTTTGTTATTATTATTTTCATACCGATGCATCGAATTGATGGTGTTAGATGTAGATTATTGGATGCATTGGATTTTTATGTTCCTATCTGTGTCATGAGTTTGATACATGTATGTTTGTTGCTTTGATTGACTCAAAAAATATTGCATAGTTTATATCATCAATGGCCCTTTTAATTGATAGGTTTTAATTGTAGATATGAATTTTTGCATCATTTATATAAAAAAAAAAAAAAAAAATCAACCAAGTTCTCTTTCTCTCTTTTTTAATTTTTATTTATTTTTTTATTAGATTTATATATATATATATATATATATATATTTTTTTTTTTTTTTTTTTGAGAAAGTTATTAGCATTACATTGATTCTTCATCTTAAAGATGAGGCTTCCATTGCTACTATGGACATGTACGTATCTCATGCAAGCATATATGAACTTAAATTGCCTTTCAATATTTTGAATGCTTTATTATTTTGCTAGATGTGACTAGGCTCAAAATTATATGCTTCATTATTTTTCTAGATCATTTAAATACTACACTAAAACTAAGTTAATAGGATTTATTTTATATAATTTATCAAACAAAATGAAATAAATTTTGTCAAGTATGATTTATTCATGTTGTTCCCTTTTTACTTTTTATTTTTATTTTGAATATCAGCATTTATTTATGTAAAGTGTGCATAGAATTATGTATCCATTTGCAACATTAATTGATATTTTTTTGCTAATTATTAGTATAATTTTCTATTCCCAACAAATTCTTCATTAATCTTTTTATATTTTTGGTTTTAAATTGCAAAATTTTGGACCATCATTATAAAATAGGTTTTTTTTTTCCTTGCGATTATGGGACTTATTTGACTAAAGTAGTAAAATCAAAGTGAAAATGATAGCTCTTTATAGAAAAAATTTTTTTTTTATTTTAAAGCCTGGTATTAAATAGTCATAGACTCATATGCAATTTAACAATCTATATGCTTCAATTTTTTTTTTTTAACTCGGTTTAATTTTTTTTCTTGATTTTGTTTTCCTGATTTGTCATAAAAGATTCTCAAGAAAGGGGTGTAATCTATATGTAAAGCTCTGCAATTTTTTTTTTCATTCAAACGTAGTGTCTCTCTTACAATTCAAACTATTCATTTTCTTTTTGTTTCTTAAATAAATTTTGTATTATATGAATTTATGTATAAAATCGTGCAACGTACAAGAAGCAAAAATTATGATAGGTTCTATAATTAGAACAAATTAAAGGTTATTGTTCTTTGAATATTTCTATCTCTTAAAAGTGGCCAATTTTTATAATACCATGTTCAAAGATTTTAATAAAGAACAATGATGACGAAGAACAAGGATACTCTAAAAACATAGTGTACAAATAAGTATTCAAAGATTTTCCAAAGGAAAAAAATATTTCTAAAATTTTTTAATCATTGATATTATTATTATTATTATTTTTTTTTTTTTTTGATAACAAACTTGAAAACTTTTATTAAACAGAAGAAAACATTACATCATGATGGAGAGCTTGTTCCAAGAAACAAGGATGCTCTTCCATCCATACCATAAAGTCATCAATACCAATAGCATGTTTTGCTAACATATGGGCAAGTTTATTCCCATTTCTACATACATGAGAAAATAACACTTTCCTAACATCATGGGTGGAACGTTGAATCCCATAAATAATAGGCAACACCGAAACAGGCAGAGACGATAAACCTTGAAGGGCACGAACCACATTGAGAGAGTCACCTTCCAAAATAAATTCCTGTAATCCAACATCTTTGGCAAACTCCCAACCCAATTCAAAAGCTTTGGCTTCCACCTCTAAAGGACCCAAAGGCGCGTAGATTTTTTTGCTCAAAGCAGCCACCACCAAACCATTAGCATCACGAATTATTGCGCCAACCCCAGATTCATTCCTTGCTTTGAACATAGCCCCATCCACATTCACTGTGTACAACTGATCAGAGGGAGGCAGCCAACGTTGTTGAAGAACCAATTCAGTCTTCCACGGTAAAGCAAAAACAGTAGCTTCTTGATATTCCAACAGCCACATTGAAGCATCACGACACAACTCCATTTCACTTAACCGTTTTCCACCGTTGCGCATTTCATTCCGATTGCCCCATAACCTCCAAGCAATAGTTCCCATCAACGCAGCAGCATTTTCATCACACCGATCCACCATAATCATCCTCCACGCTAACTCCATAAAGCTGTTGAAATGAAGTTCAAAAACCGAATCAAAAAAACCTGCACAGCTCCAAACTGTTTTAGCTCTCGGACATGACCAAAATAAATGGCCTGAAGTTTCAGGCTCTAGCAAACAAGCATCACAAAGATCTTCAGTTAACACCATACGTCGCTTGAGATTCGATTTTGTTGGAAGAATATCTCTACAAGCCCTCCATAAAAAATGTCGAACTTTATGAGGAGTTGGTAGCTGCCAAAGTTTCTTCCAAAAACAGCGTAAGTGACTGCCATCTGAAGAAGAAGCACCACCAAAATTGCCTGAACATTCCAAAGCAAGTTTATAAGCACTTCGTACAGTAAACATCCCATTACAGGTACCTGTCCAAATGAGCTTATCAGGGGGAAGAGAAGAACTAAGTGGAATACTTCTGATTTCCTCCACCTCAAACGGCAAGAACAGCTGCTGCAATAAATGGAGATTCCAGCACTTATTTTCCACATCAATAAGTTCAGAAACATGAAGATCCATTGGGGAATTCAGCCTTGGGGAAACAACTCTAAAAGTTGAGGAACTTGGTAGCCATTTGTCCTTCCACACCTGCACATTGAAGCCATTACCAATCTGCCACCTCAGTCCATGTTGCACAAGCTTTTGGGAAGCCATAATACTACGCCATACATACGATGGATTATTACCAAGTGACGCATCAACAAAATCACATGTAGGAAAATATTTTGCTTTGAAGACACGATAAACAAGGGAATTATGACCCATTTGCAATCTCCAGCCTTGTTTAGCTAGTAAAGCCAGATTGAAAGGTTTCAACTGTTTAAAACCCATACCCCCATCTACTTTAGGCTTGCAAAGATTATCCCAACTCATCCAATTTAGTTTTCTTTCATCCTGTTTTTGACCCCACCAAAAATTACGAATCATACTCGTCAATTCATCACAGAGAGTATCAGGAAGTTTGAAACAACTCATTGTATAAGTTGGAATTGCCTGTGCTACCGCCTTGATCAAAATTTCCTTACCTGCTTTAGAAAGCAATTTTTCCTTCCATCCAGCTAGCTTCTTAGCAAGTTTTTCTTTTATTTCATTAAAAGTGTTGCGCTTCTTCCGTCCAACCAGCGCGGGGAGACCAAGATATTTCTCATGTTGTCTAATGACTTGAGCACCAAATCTACTTTTAATTTCCTCTTGAACTGAATGATCAGTATTAGAACTAAAAAAGAGGGAGGTCTTCACTCTATTTAATTGTTGACCAGAGGCTCGCTCATAAACCTGAAGGATACTTTGTAGTGAATCACATTCTTTCAAGGATGCTCTACAAAATATGAGGCTATCATCTGCAAAAAATAAATGAGATAATTTGGGCCCACCTCTACAAACCACAATACCTTCAAGTCGACCATCATCAACCCCTTTTTTAATCAAAGCAGAAAGGCCTTCAGCACATAATAAAAAAAGATAAGGGGATAATGGATCTCCCTGCCTTATTCCCCTTGATGGTACTATATGCCCATGTGGTCTCCCGTTAATCCGAATAGAATAAGTAACTGTAGAGATGCATGTCAACAATAACTTTCTCCACCTACTCTCAAATCCCAATTTCTCCATAATTTTATCAAGGCAGCCCCACTCCACCCTATTATAGGCTTTACTCATATCCAATTTAAGTGCCATCTCCCCCTTTTTGCCACCCTTTTTCATATTGATATGATGCATAGTTTCGAAGGCCACCAAAACATTGTCTGTAATTAATCTTCCATGCACAAAGGCACTTTGAGTGTCACTGATAATAGCTGGCAAAATCTTCTTTAATCTATTTGCAATCGCCTTTGAGGCTAGCTTATAAACAACATTACACAAGCTAATAGGGCGATAATCAGTAACTTTTTTGGGCTCTTTAATTTTAGGAACTAAAACAATATGAGTTTCATTAAAATTCGGAGGTATAATTCCAAAATTAAGAAAATCAAGTACTGTTTTAGTGACAATATTACCAATTAAAGGCCAAAAATGTTGATAAAAGAGAGGAGGCATACCATCTGGGCCAGGCGCTTTCAGAGGATACATCTGCTTCAAAGCTGTCTTCACTTCACCATCCTGGAAGTCCCGAAGAAGCATTTAGTTCATGGCACTGGTGACTTTAGGCTCCACGGCATCAATTAACTCCATAAAGTCCATAGGATTTGAAGATGAAAATAGTGCTGAATAGTAGTCCACAATTATACCCTCTACAATGCCCATATCCTCCTGCCAAGTACCACCCGAATCCTCCATACCTTCTATTATATTATTTTGAAGTCTAGCAGAAGCTTTAGAGTGAAAGTACCTGGTATTTCTATCTCCATCCTGAAACCAGTTAATTCTAGATCTTTGCAACCACATGGCATTGTCTTTTTCCAGCCAGCAATTTAATTCAACTCTTGTTTTCTGAATTTCAGTAATGATTGAAGGAGACGTAGGTTGTAACTCCAACCACTGAAGAGTTTTTTGTAACCGTGCAATCTGCTGGCCCACATGTCCAAAGTCATTCTTATTCCAATCATCTAAACATACACAACATGATTCTAAACAAGAGTTTAAAGGGAAGGCTGAGTTCCTCAATAATCCCTCCTCCCAAGCTCTATGAACAACCTCTTCACATTTTTCATTTTTTAACCACATAGATTCGAATCTAAATGGTTTATGATACCTGAGCTTCTTTTTTCTTCTAGCAAAATGCAAAGCTAGCAGACAATGATCAGAAGCAGAAGAGGAGAGATGGTAAAGTCATTGATATTATTTTTAATAATACCTTAAGCCACTAACAAATTAGTACTTATTTTGTTATAATAATTATTAAAATATATAATTATTTATATATATATTTTATAAGTTTTTTCATGCACGGGTCTATAGTAAATAAATAAAATTGTAAAACGTACCCAAGTTTTGGCAGTCCCAGAAACGCAGCGTTTCGAGCTTCCACAGCTTTTCATTCTTTCAGTTTCAGGTTTATGAGCAGGTGTCGAAGTGGAAGACCAAAGAGAAAGATACATTTGACATTGTTGTTGATCTAGAAACCATGTGGGCAACAACTACAACTGTCTCTTTCCCTTTTTACACAAAGGCGAAGCCACCAAATTCTCTATCTAGTTTTGCTACTAACAACCGCAACTCTCTGAAGCTCAAAGCATCTCGCTCTGACTATCCCCTTGCAAGCAGAATCATGGTCAGAAGTAAAGTCTATTTCTCTCTCTCTCTCTCGCTCTCTCTCTCTCTTTTTGTATATTTTGATTCATTTCTCATCTGGGTTTTCTTCCATTACAGTTAAATTTGAACCTTTTGATTGATTTATCATCTGGGTATTCTTTAATTCGTGGTATAATGTGTGGGTTTTTCAATTTGTTTGAGTTTAACAGTTTGTTTTGTGTGTAAATTCTGTTGTTAGTATGAGTTTTTATATGTTTGTTTCTGTAAATTTCTTTAGTTAGTACTATAATTCATGAATTTCTGAGTTCGTTTAGTCCTGAGAGTATGTTGCTATTTAATTGTTTTCATCCTTGGGTTTCTCTAATTCTATATATATGCACAACTTTGGTTGAATAACCCATCTTGGTTTTCTTTAACGAGTGATAAACTGAATGAATTCTTGAGTTGATTTAGCATGAATTCTCTGTTATTTGTGCAATTATGTGTCTAGATTCTTCATTTTTGCAAATGCTTTCTATTGTGTGATTGTGTTGATTATGTTCTAGTGAGTTTGGTTCCATAACTTGCCTTCCATCATGTGCTCTCTGTGTGTGAGTATGTGGATAAAGTGGTCTGTACATAGAAATTTTGGGTTAAGAGGGGAAAGAGATGAGGAAGTCTCTAGGTGTATGCTATTTGTAGATGATATAGTTTTAGCGGATGAATCTAGAAGTTGAGTTGATGACAAGTTAGAAATTTGGCTGGACTTTGGAATCTAAAGGCTTGTGGTTAATTAAGACTAAGAGTGCATGAAATGTAAGTTTGGTAAAAGTTGAAACAAAGATGAAGGGGCAATAAGACATGATGGTTAAAGAATACCAAAGAGTGATAGTTTTCTAATATCTTGGATGAATAATTCATAAATGTGGAGAGACTAAAGAGGATGTGAATTATAGGATAAAAGCAAGGAGGATAAAGTGGAGAAGCATCAAGAGTATAGTTTGATTGTAGAATACCTATCAATTAAAAAAAAAAAAAAAATACATGATACACGATTTTGGCGGGTGGAGTCTTGTATCTATGGTTTACTCCCCAGGCATGGGTCAAAATGGCCCTACCTTGATGAGGTTCCATGTCATAAAAAATAAAAAAATAAAAAAATAAAATAAAATTTAAAGGTTGAAAAAAAAATTATAAGATTGCTATAAGACTGGTTATTAAGCAACTTATTGATAAAATGAGGGCAGTTGAAATGAGAATATGAGGGAAGGTTGCTTGAGATGGTTTGGTCATGTTCAGAGTAGAGCGATTAATGTGCTGGTGAGTAAAAGTGGGTTGATTCAAGTTGAAGGGAAAAAAAGAGGTAGGGGGAGACAAAAAATAACATCAATAGAAGTTATTAAAAAGGACATGTCAATTAAAAGAATTAAAGAGTATGACTTCAGATAGAACAAAATGATGGATAAGAATACATGTGGCCAACCTTGATTAATCTGTTAACGATAATGAGTTACAGCTAACCCAAAAATTTTGGGAGTAAGGCTTGGTTGTTGTAAGAGAAGACCAATGGAAACTGCTCACTTCATAATGTTAGTTATATTCTTGATTTTTTTTTTTTTTTTTTTTTTTGATAGGTAAAGAAGATGGATGAATTCTTGAAGTTTCTGAAAGTTCTAAGTTATTTTTTAACTTGCAAAAAAGTAGATTAATAACAATAAATAAGTAAATGAAATATGTAAATAATGCCAATGAGCTCTGGCTTAGGATATGATCCACACAGAGGACTATTGTTCTTGAAATCAAATCTATCCCCATCAGATAGTCATGTTAGGTCAAGAAGTAGACTACAGTGGTATCCAATCTCCAAAATTCAAGAGCCTACTATAGCATTCAATGCAAAGTATGAAATTGGTTTGGGATATCTAGACTTTTGCCAACTCAATTCAAACTACCTACTTTGGGAAAGCAATTGTCTTAGATATAGGAGAGTTATTGGGGCGGGAAGAGGGGGTTGGTTGAAAAAATTGAGGTTTCAGCTATTTTCATTGTGTCTTGCATGTCATCAGTCCTCCAACAAATTGTTTAAAGAAAAAAGTGAAGATGCCAAACCATGTCATTTTATTCAACTGCAGCATCACTTGACATTTAAAGTGTCGATTGTGAGTAGAGCTGGACAGAGGGATCAAATTGACAACTTCGTACAACTTTATTGACATTACTAAAATTGGAACGATCCCAACTTTAGTGAGTTAATCCCTTATGTTGCCTCAATTACTGTTGGATATATATATATATATATATATATATATATATATATATATATTTGGATAAGTTACTGTTGGAATTTTTCATCAACATCATTAATAAAAAGGAAATTAGTTATTGTGAAATTGGCAATGGCTACATGAGTTTTCCGCTTGTAATTAAATGTGTAGCACACATGCAATGTGTAACATAGATGAAGGTTGTTGCCACTTTTGTTTTTTGTACAAACTAGTTTGAAATTCAATGCTTATGCTTATAGTTGGTTACATTTGAGGTTATAAAGTGACACCTCGTCAGCTTTTCTAATCAGTTAATTCAATGTTACAAAATGCTCTCCAGTTGAGATTTCAAATGCTATATGTACTAATCCTTGTAATTTCTATATAATTACATTTAAAATTTTAACTTCCAATATGATGCTTTCAATAAATCCCCCCCCCCCCCCCCCCACCCCCCCAAAAAAAAAAAAAATCAAGTATCACCTTTGTTACCGTTGCTAGTGGTTGATTAATTGAGCTTTGTGAATCAAATGTGACTGATTGTCGAACTCTTTAGATGCAGTCAGTGATTTCTGTTAACTGATTACAGATTACCTGGGCATTGGGTGAATGAGCACAGAGCCTACGGAGGCAATTGTGGGCTCTGGATAACTTTCCTGAATCTCTCTAGAAAGAAATACCAAAAGGGATTGTTTGATTTTTCTTTTTTCTGATAAGTAAAACAGGGATTGTTTGATTTACAGGACCCATGTTCCGTAGCATGTTGAAGTGACTACAATACCATAAATTCACTAATAGAAAGTCCTAAAATTTAAAAATTCCATTGTTTTTTCATTTCTTGAAGAACACAAGTAGAATTGGTCAATTGCTTTTTGAATGCGATACTCATCTAAAATTCCTTTTTTCCTTAGCTCTCTTCCTGCAAGTTCTAATTCTGTATATTTACAGTGCAGATTTACCATATTCAATCAATGAAAGTAGTTTGCAACAGCAATTTTCAAATTTTGGCCAGATAGCTGAAGGTAAATGTCATATTAGGAGATTGGTATGTTTTAAACTTTCTTCCTGCCCTGCATTTGTTTCACTATGCTGCTGTATTTACCATATCTGGCAGTGAAACTAGTCAAGAATGGAGCCACAAACAGGTCAAAAGGCTTTGCATTTATTCAATATACTTGTCAAGAAGATGCCATGCTTGCCCTGGAGAATATGGATAACAAGGTTCTACTTTGCCTCCACCCTCTTGTTTTTCTGGATATATTAACCTCAAAGATTTACCTACAATAAGAAACTATGTATTATATATCAAGTTAAGAGACTAATGTGATCTTTTTGTCAGAACTTTGATGGCAGGGTGATTTATGTAGAGCTAGCAAAGCCTGGGGGTGATGCCTCTAAAGGATACCTGAGAACCTTGGGACCGCCAAAGGTGCCGCATTTGCATTTGCAGGAGCAGGATGAGGTGCCAGATTGCTGGTACTAATCGTTTTCTTTTGATCAAAATCAAGAAAATAGGATAGGTGACAAAATGGGGGTGGAGTTACAATGGAGCATTGCCATACAAGTAGATCTGGACAATATGATCAATGTAACTGAAAATGTCTGTGATTTACCAATGGCATTGGTTCTAATCAAGAGAATATGATCAAACACTCTCCGAGAACTTGGTACTCTCAATAAATAATTACATCACTATATTTTACACCTATAATCTGTGATCTCTGCGAACCAGAAAGCCATGCTTTGTTGCCTCAAAAAAAAAGGCGACATAATACTGAGATAAAAAAGATGAATAAAGATTTACTTGAATTTTTGTTGCAGGTATGCAAAGGTGACATTCTAAAAGTTCTCTTTTACTCACATGATATGTTTTAAAAACACAAGTTAATGATCACCAAATAATGGTTTAGAGAAAATTTTCTTCATACTGTTTTTTTTAATAGATAGTCTCGTGAAGAATAACATGGTGGGTTGGAGTGTCCTGGTTGGAGTGTCCTTTAACTTAGGTTGGAAGAAAACTTTGTGTTTGTTTGGCTGGAAAAAAAGGGAGAGGCTGGAAAACTTAGAAGAGAAAATGGTGGGGTGTATATCTTCCTGGGTCCACAAATTTTTTTTTTTCTCTACAAATCGGAAAGAAAATGGAGTTAGAAACTTCCCCTAATTGGAAAATGAGGCAAGTTTTTACCCCAAAACTTGATAAATAGAGGCATAATTGCAAGTTCACGCATGCCATCTTTTTCATCTTCTATTCATGCCCTTAACCAACTGACAGAAAGTATATTTGTTTTTCATCATTCTACTTTCTTTTTTTATTTAATAATAATTTTTTATTTAATCTCATTTTTCTATCTTCCAACGTTATGAATTATCCATCCTTCCAATTTTCGCTCATCCTAACCAAATGAATCATTTGGGCCTAATGCTCCAATGTCAATGTCAAGCAATCACCCATGTTGGGTTAAAAAGATTTTAACTTAGGTGCAATTCAACTTCTTTAGATTTTTGTCCCCTTAGCTTGTGTATCTCCAATTAGTAGGATTTGTGTTTGACTTGTCTGTCTTAAATACATATTAATTTGTTGAAGCAGTTTATCACTTGAGCGGACCTTGAACTATAAATACTCGTGAAAAGAAAGAAAAAACAACAGAATTTATTTGTTAATCTCACTAGCTATTGACCCGTGCTTAGCACGGTTTTTTTATTTTTAAATTTATTGTTAACTCGTACCATGCACATGCATATAAAATGGTCATTGCCACAACCTTCTGAAACTCGTTAGTTTAATCTCAAAAGACCATTTACCAAGTTCTTCTACAACTCACTTTATAATCAATTAATCACGGTTCTTCACTTTCTTGAGTAGTTCTCAAGTGCGTTGAATCAATTCATAACTATAAGTGCTTTTTGAAATGTTCATGGATTATGGATCATGTAACGTTTTAAATCCATAAATAAAAGTTTAGCACACTAAACTAAATGATGAATTCTATAAAACCTTTTTTTTTTACCTCTCACTGAATGGAACTACTGTAAAACAACATGAACAAAATATAACAAAACAAAATATTCACATTCATCATACCTTAGGGCCAAAGTTTTTAGACTCGAACCGTTCATTGAACCGTAAAAGGGAGAGATTCAAGATTTTTGAGGTCAAACCGAGGTCGATTTAGGGTCGAACTATGATGACGTCATAATTAATTTAATAATTAATTAAAGCCTAAATATAGATATTAAATTTATAAAACTAGCAAAATTGACTAATATATCTATATATGTGAGGGAAATTTAATGATTTTCAAGCATATATTTAATAATTAAATAAGAAAGTTAATAAAATAAGATAATAACCATTAAAACATTAAAATTTATGATTAATTTTTGAAGTAAAGTTAAATATCTTTGAAGGATTTTAATTATAATTTATTTTATTCCTTGTAAGAGATTGATAATTTAATTAAGTATAATAAAATTGTGTTAAGTTGTTTTTATAATAATAATAAAAAATGCTATGGGGTTGGACCACACGGTTCTTGCCACCGGTTCGTGCGGTCCAACCCCAGTTTAGGGGTTCATGGAATTAACAAAAAATTTGGTTTTTTATGCTTAAAAAACCGGTTTTCATCATAGTTCTCGGTTTTCACGGTCCAACCTCCCAGTCCAGTTCAGGTCTGAAAACCTTACTTAGGGCTTGAGCGACTTCCCCAATAAAGTTGATGGGAAAAAATAGCAATTTCAAATTATTTGCTAAAGCTATCTACCTATTATTAAGACTCTTAGGCCATGTTTGGATCCATTTTTTTGGTCACTCAATTTTCGTCACTCATCACTCATCACTCATCACTCTAAAATACCATATTTATTTGGCACCATCACTCAATATTTTTCACACTATTTGTGGGCCCCATACCTGTCACCTAGGGCAGCTTTTTTTTTTTTTTTTTTTTTTTTTTTTTTTTTTTTTTTTTTTTCAGTACCCAAACTCATCGAACCTAGTAAAATAAAAAAAATAAAAAAACCAGAACATGAAGACCGAACCAGTGAAAGAAGAAGAAGAAAAAAAAAATGAAGAAACCTAGAACAAACCGAACCAGTGAAAAAAAAAAACAGATCGAACCAGTGAAAGAAGAAGAAGAAGAAGAAGAAGAAGAAGAAGAAGAAAAAAAAAAAGAACCGAATAGCCAACCTAGAGAAGAAAGGAAAAAAAAGAAGTCAAAAGGTGGTCAAAAGGTGCAGCTCAGTACTGTTTGTGGGTCCCCTATGTGTGTTTAATTACAATATTGTCATTGAGTTATGAGTTATGGAAACTGAAAACAGCCAAAATGTGTTTTCAGTTTCCATAACTCATAACTCAAAAATTAGATAATTGAGTGATGGAAATAAAGTTATGGAAATAGAGTTATTGTGCAGCTAAACAACCTTTTTGCTATATGTCTCACCATTTTTGAGTTATGAGTTATGGAAACAGAGAATTGAGTTATGGAAACAGGTGAACCAAATAGCCTCTTATTTACTCAATTGAACACCACATCCATTCTCTACATATCTGCCAAGAGCTTCTAGATGTCTTCTACTACTATTTGCATCTCCCAAGCCATATATAGCCATAGATTGCCATAGATCTCATTTCCAAGCTCCATTTTTCCATGGCTCTCTATTGTGGTGTTGATGAAGGAAGCGTTGAATATATGCCAGAATGGATATTAGATATTTATACTGTTTTTAATTTTATTAATGATATGGGAAGAGGAGAAGGCGTGCACATTTTGAGAGTTGAAGGAAATGTAACGGCTAATTAATCATATGAGTGTAGAAACTAAATGACAAAATTTAGCTACAAAATTGGTTGTAGTCTAAGGCAACAATCTTACTCAATATCTTTTTATTGGAGACAATTTTGACAAATCCACCATTGGATTACATCTTCTTCTTATATTCTCCATGCTTGCAAAATTTCTAGAAAATTAAATATCAATAGCTATGTTATCAAAAAATTGTTTAAATTGTAAGTTTTTGTAGTTTAAAATTGTGCATAAAATATAAGTTTATAGATCATATAGTAAACAATATCCGATCAACACAAAATTTGACATGTATATTAAGAGCATAAAGAAAATGCAATTCAATGGTTATATTTTCAAAATATATAGTAATATTTATTTTAAACTTTATATTATTTTCAATTTTATTAATGATATGGGAAGATGATAAGGTGTGCACATTTTGAGAGTTGAAGGAAATGTAACGGCTAATTAATCATATGAGTGCAATAACTAAATATGTAGATGGAATATAAAAAAATTGTAGATGAAAAGAAAACGAGAGAACAAAATCAAAGGTGGGTTAATAGAATCCATTTAAGTTGTATTTATTTATTTATTTATTTATTTATTTATTTATTTTATTTTATTTTTTTCGCTTGAATCGTAATGGTCATGGACATGGACAACCTTTTTCCAATTTTGAGCATTGTACTATCGCGCACTTTTGGCGCAATGGTCACTCCATAAGTATTAGTATTTGTAGGGTGTGGGAGGACAAGGGTTGAGGTTCAAGCTTTTAAGAGAGAACTTTACACACATATACACTTAAGGTTTGTTTGGTTGGAGGAGTGGAAAAGTGGGAGGATAGAAAATAAAGAGAGGATAGAAAATATTTTAGTTTTTCCTTGTGGTGTTTGGTTTAGGGTGGAAAAGTGGAAGGATAGAAAATGTAGCTTGTATAGATTTATTTTTATGTCCCTACTAAATTAAAAAAAAAAAAAGTAGCAAAAGAAAAAAAAAGAAAAAGAAAAAAAAGAAGGGATGAACCAAAAAAAAAAGAAAAGAAAAAGGAATGAAACATGAAAAAAAAAAAAAAAAAAAAGAAGAAGAAGAAAAGAACAACCAAATATATGAAGTATAGAAAAAAAAAAACAAAAACCAAAGAAAGAAATGAAATATATTATTAAAAAAAAAAAGTAACGGTTGAACAAAAAAAAAAAAAAAAAAACACCAAAGACAAAACCCAGTTTGCTTATCAAAAAAAAAAAAAAAAAAAAAAAAACTCATTTAGCGTTGAGCCAGGGGAGAAAACACCCAGGCCCCACCACATTTTTTTCCTCTCCCCTCCCAACTAAATATCCTCTAAAAAGTTTTCATTTCTCATGTTCACTCCAAAGTTTTCTATCTGCCTTATTTCACCTCTAAACAAACACACTTTTAGATTAGCCTAGAATAGAATCTCTATCTTATATCTAAAAAAAACATTTTTGAGCATTGTAATTGTGTCGTCTTTCCATTTATGTTGTATTAATTGCATTTTTTTCCACTTGAATTTTATAATTGCTACATTCATGGACAACTGATTTATTGCTGCCAAATGTTTCCAATTTTTAACATTGTAATTGCAACGTCTTTTTATGCTCCTCTCATATTGTAACACTTAAAAATCTTTTCAATTTTCCCCCACAAATTGAAGTGTAATACCAAAGAACAATACATTGCAATTAAATTGGCCGTTTTTTTTTTTTTAAAGGCAAAAGGATGTGTATTATTGTATTGTATTAATTCAACATTCACTTCTTTAATGAATAGATATGGTGGCACATGTCATTGTAATATGCTTTGATAGAAGGACACATGTACATCCTTTAGTTTTAGAATCCAACTTTTATAATATATTATAGACTATTTATGTCCAATAAGGTTCTCTCCTATCCATTGTTTAAGTCAACAAACATAAGGTCTATGATTTCAAGTACAAGTATAAATAGACTTCTAGTACAAATCAAGTTTTCTATTTATACTCTCCTATTCTATGTTTAAGTCAACAAACATAAGGATAAACCGTATGGTTAATAGACTTCGAGTACAAGTATAAAAGGAAGACTTGATTTGTATACAAAATAGAATTGAACTTGAGACTATATTATTAGGCCAATATATGATACATCTCAAGCAGTGGATTTTTAGAATTTATGAGGATACCCATTAGTTGCCCCCATTCCCAAACCTAACCGTATACTTGTCTCAAGCTTTGGGAATCTGTGCCTTCCCAAAATTTGGTGATAGTTTTCTTAGGAAATGTGGGATGCACATCTGATATAGTGATATTGCCTTGCCTTCATGGTAATAAAGCAACCATTTTAGTTTCAAGGCCACATGTCACATTTCCCCATCGAGGTCGTTCCCCTTATCCCATGTTTGACTGACATTTACTTAGCAATTTAGCACGTCTTCCTTGAAAGCCCATATTCCAGTACATGGATTTTCCATTAGAGGTTCAAAGTTCAAACCAAAATATATAAAGGGTCAAGCCTAAAAAACAGAGTTTCAAGCCCCCGTGACGGAACAAACAAAAGTCAAACCCAAAATTTCCTCTATTTTACGGCCACTAGACGAAGAATCAAACAAAAAGATTCTTGAGAAAAGAAAAGTAAAATAAAATTATAAAAAAAGAGAAAATAAATTGTCTCCAACGACCACTAACGAAGAGGAAGAGGAAAAAAAAAAAAAAAAGATAAATTCAATTACTTGATATAAGCTAAAAAAAGTAAAAATAAACTATGCAAAGATAAAGAAAAGTTGAACCCCAATTGAATGCGAAAAAAGAGAAAGAAAATCATCCGACAAAGGCTAAAAAGTTAAAATGAAGAATGAAAAGATAAAAAAAAAATGGAAAAGGAAAGAGCATGGCAGTGGCTTTTTCTTATCTTTTTTATTTTTTTTATTTTTTTTATTTTTTTATATAGAATAAAAAAAGTGTTTACAAATTTTGTTTACTATCCAACTTTAGACCACTTAAATCATGTTATGCAACCACCGTACTTCTTTGGTGCGATGGTCACTTCATAAGTATAAGTGCTTGTAGAGTGGGGGGGGCAAGAGCCGAGGTTCAAGTCTCCAGAAGGAAGCTTCACACACATATACACTTAGATTATACTAGAGTAGAATTTTATCTTGTATATAAAAAAAAAAAAAAAAATCATGTTATGCATAATATGGGACCACCTAAGAACTAGGTAGGACAAATTACTATTTGAACCCATAACTCTAAGGGCTAGATGAAACATGCTACTACTTGAACCTACAACCTTAGACTCTCAAAGATGATTGAGAGCAAAAACCGAATTTAATTTCGAATCTTTGACTGTTTTAGTTTTTTAAATAAAACCATAGTTAAGTGGAAGGTACTAAGGAATGAAGCTGCAGTTGGGCTTTTTTTTTTTTGGAAATAAAAAGGGGATCCAATAAACAAAAAAGGGGCCGTACAAAACTAGGAAATCAGTAGAGTTATAAAAGGAGTAATAGACTAGAAAATAGAAGAAATAGACTACTAGTAGTCTAGTAGTAGTCGTCAAATAATCATAGACGAAAAAAAAACTTGTGTTGGATATACTTTTTATTTTATTTTATTTTATTTTTTGCCTTAAACGCAAGCAAAGCATAACCAAAATTAACAAGCCAATTCAATTTTAACGCTAAATCAATTACTCCCATTACACAACTTTCTTCTTTCTTCTTCTAGAGAGAGAGAGAGAGAGAGAGAGAGAGGGGAATGGAGGAGCGACCGGTTAGAGTATATGCGGATGGAATCTATGATCTCTTCCACTTCGGCCACGCCCGTGCTCTCGAGCAAGCCAAGAAACTGTCTGTATTTACTATCTTTATTTTCTGTTTGTTTCCCGGGAAAACTTAAAAAGAAAACAGCTTTTCCGGGGAATTTGTTGGTTCCTTTTTTTTAATGGGTTTCATTAATTTTTGGAATTTGATATATTTTTCTGACAATTGGGTTGCTTAATTTTCATTAGGTTTTGCATAATATATAAGAGGTTTCTCTGTGTGTGTATGTGTGTGTGTGTGTGTGTGTGTTAATGAATTGTAAGTTTGTTATGGGCTCAGTAATTTTGATGGTAAATGTTGAGTTGTAGTTGAATTGCTCCATACTCATTGTGTTCTATTTCTATGTGCAAATTTGGACATTAATATGATATGATTATCAATAAGAGAAAAGATGGTGGATATCTTTTTCCGGAAAAATTTTGTTCCTTTACTTGATGGGCTTCATTAATTTTGGAATTTTAGTTTGTTTTAAGGGCCCAATTCATGATGAATTGTAAGTTTATCATGGGCTTAGTAATTTGATACTGAATTGTGGATTTTCCATGTAAATTATTTGGTGAAGATTGATTGGTAATGTACCTTATGTAATAATATAAGGGTTTGTTTGGACGTCCTTTGATAATTGACTTGCCCCATCCTGATTGTGTTCTGCAAATTTTTTCATTATATCATATCCTGATCAATAGGAAATATGGTGGATATTGAAAAGGTTTGAAGTAATGTTAAAATTTTGACATGGGAATTTCATGTTAATCAAAAATTTCATCTTATAATGATAACCCAATAGTCTTTTTTTGTTTTTTTTTTAATAGCTTATTTTAAGATGATGGATTTGTTGGTTTAGATATTGTAGTAAAAAGATTGGGGAATTCAATTGCAATGGGGTGTCCAAAGATGCCTTCCTTGAATTTGTTATTAAATTTTCGTCCCTCTTGTGTGTGATTCAGCTTTACTGATTTCTGGGTTTCCTTTGCATCCTTCCGTATCCCGGTGAATTTTTATATTGTGAAGTGTAAGTGAAGGAAATTTTGTGCGGCCAAATATAGCCTATTGAATTTTCTTTTATTTTCAGTCTGAAAAGAAACATGCTTGTATGCTTTGAAATTTGGGTGAAGTTTATTTAACTTTACACTTCCTTCCGCATTGTTTAATGCCTAGGTTTCCAAATACTTATCTGCTTGTTGGATGCTGTAATGATGAACTCACCCACAAGTATAAGGGCAAAACTGTTATGAATGAGAAGGAACGATATGAGTCTCTCCGCCACTGCAGGTTGGTCTATGTGTTTTTCTTTTAAGATTTATGTTTTCATTCATTTCGCCTCTGTCGGTTGCTCTTAAAACACGGGAAAATGACAACTTGCAGTCTTAAGAAGATTACTTCTTCTTTTGCCTCCCCTCCTTTCCTCCCTTTAAAAAATAAAAAAAATAAAAAGAAAAAAAGAAAAAGAAAAAAGAGAAAAGGGGTGAAAAAAAAAAGGAAAGAAGAAAAGTTTTAGGTCACGCAACTGAACCCAAAGGTTGCATGAGGTGTGCTGCAGTGCTTTTCAGAGTGGAGCTTTGTTTCTCAGAAGTGAGAGAATGTTAAATTTTGAAAACCCTGGAATACCTCACTCTATGCCCAGTGCCATAACTAACTTTGATCTTAGTCCTACAACTAGTAGACATATCTACTAAAAACAAAATTCGAAAAGCATATCCTTTGCCTTTTGGTGGTTATTGTAGTATTTTTGCTTTTAGAAAAAACCAAGTTTAACTGAAACTAAGTGAAAATCAATGGAAACTAGAAAACCAAAGTTAAGAGAAACTATTTTTCTTAATCATAGTCCAAAAGAAAAAGTCCCTTTCTTTCAATACAAAGAGGAAACAATGTGATCTCACTGTTCACAGTTCCAAGGGTTGAGAGTATTGGTAACTGATAAAAGAATCATCAGAGTTGAGGTTACAAGAAATCATCTGTAGAGGTTCTGGATAACTGTGGTTATTGCTTTCAGTCTGAAATAGCTTCCTCTTATCTGTCAAGTGCTTGCAAAACAAGGTTGATTTTAATTTGATAGCTCTTTGGAGCATCAGTGGCTTTCTTTGATTTTTCGTTTTGTGAGTTGGACTCATCTTGAGTTCTTTTTCTCAGCTAAGGTTATTTGTTAAGGTCTAGGAGTACATCTAATAGTTTTTCTTCTCAAGCCCATATATGACCTTTAAAGAAAGAATTAATCTGCCTTATTTTTTAAGCTTATTATTATTATTATTATTATTATTATTATTATTATTATTTTTAATGATATCATGTTTATGTTGCTAGAAGTTGAGTTGGTTTATGGAGCTGTGTTAGGATTTTAATGATATCCTATATACTTTATTGGGGTTTGATGGTGCTGGATTTGTGCACTCAGTGAAATAGCGTTATCCTACTAGCAGAATTTCATTGTGGTTTTTAGCTACTAGACCTGAGAATCAAGGTATTTATATGTTTTGTTAACAAGATATTTAAAGATGAATAATAAATAAAAGTACCATCGTAGCACCATGTGTCATGACGAATCCAACACTCTACCTGTCTCTGTCAGAGCTTAGGATAGAACAGTTTTAATGCATTTGGATTGCTAGTTGATTCTTGAATAATATATGTGCAGTATCATACTCAATTAACGTTTTTGTATATTTGGATTAGAGTGCATGAATAATGATTTTTTATGTTGATGCAGATGGGTTGATGAGGTTATCCCTGATGCACCATGGGTGCTTACACAGGAGTTTATTGACAAACATCAGATTGACTATGTTGCACACGATTCTCTTCCGTAAGTACAACCAACCCGAGATAAGATACTTTCAATGCTTTTTAGCTTAGGATTTTCTAAAAATTTTTAGGTGCCTAAAATTTCGCGTGTTTCATTTTCCCTGGCTTCAAATTCTAATCTTCTAGATTATTTGTTAACATGAAGGGCAGGTCAAGGGAAAGGAAAGGGAGGGGGCTGAGGGGAACATTATCTCCCTTTGGGTCTTTCGTTGCATTGAAGGAATCAGTTTGGAAGGAAAATATTGTCACAACACTACAATTATTAAACACTGAAACTGACGCTTTTACTCTTCTCTTATTTCCACTTCCTCCCAATTTGGGAGAAAAGAAAAAAAGAAAAAAAAAAAAAGATGGGCCTGTAGCGGAAGGGAATTCTTTTACACCCCTTCCCTTTCCACCCAACCAAGCAAAGGAAATTTACCATCATTCTTTTTACATCCCCCTTTTTTTTTCATCTTTGATTTTCCCTCATGCTAAACATAATGAAAGAGAAAAAATATGGCCTATGTGTATAGCAAATGAATGGTGTCTTGAATTTGGGTTGATTTGGGTAAAATAAAAGAAAGTTTCACTATGGTCTACATGAAAATTTTTTTTATTCATAATTTAGAAATGATTATTCAAAACATGGCCATGGTCTTCAATAGTTGAATAACTTACTACATTTTCATTGATAAGTTATACATGCACCCAATGGATTTCGTTCCCATGATCTCACCCTCCATTCCAGCTTCTTTATGATTTTTGATGCCATAAATCCCTAGATAACATGATATTTAATCTCTAGATAACATGATATTTGTGCATTCCAGTATATGATCTCATGGAAATATATTCAAATATGTATCTGAAAATAGTGGAAATAGTTGTATATCTTTTAAATGATTTCTTATAGCCTGATTACTAACTTCTGTAACTATTTTTATCTTAAGTTCACTATGTCCTCAAGTATGTTAATTGTCTATTCTTTGCCTGAGAATTGTAGTTATGCTGATGCGAGTGGAGCTGGAAACGACGTCTATGAATTTGTAAGTCTGTGTGATGACTGAACTCTATAAATGATTATATGCTTTTTTAATCATTGGGTAATTTCTTCCCCGCTCTTCTCCCTCCTTCCCCTTTCTTATAGCAAGGCTATAGCTTAACATGATGTAACATATTAATAATCTGAACTGAACTTATTCAAAAAAAAAAAAAAAAAAAATGAAAAAGAAAAATGAAAAATCTGATTCAACTAGATAAGGCATGTTTCTATATTTCCTGTTTAATCTATTGCTACCAGGTCTTTGTTATCCATTTCATCTTGCATCTTCCTCTTCTCAATCTTTGTTTTTCATCTTTCTTGTTGTCACTGTTTCCTCAATTGTCTGGTCTTTGATAAATGTGTGTATCCAAATATTTTAGCTAATTTTTTTTTTTAAGGTATTCTGTAACCAACTGGTCCTACTCTTGCTACTGCAGTTCCAATAACTTCCACATGTTATGGATATGTTTCTTGGTTTCTTGATTGTCTCATCATTCTCCACCATAAAGTTTTGATGGTCCATTCCAATATGTTAACATAAATCTATGATGCAGGTTAAGTCCATTGGGAAATTTAAGGAAACAAAACGGACTGATGGGATATCTACATCTGATATTATAATGAGGATTCTCAAAGATTACAATCAGTATGTGATGCGTAATTTGGCCCGTGGATATACAAGAAAGGACCTAGGTGTTAGCTATGTCAAGGTGTTTTCTTGTTCATATATCATGTTTATCTACTTCTTTAAGATGGTTGATCCAGTGCATGAACTGGTCTCTATCATGCTATTTCTTGCCATCAGGAAAAGCGGCTTAGAGTGAACATGGGTCTGAAGAAATTGCAGGAGAGAGTGAAGAAACAACAAGAGAAAGTTGGAGAGAAGGTATGTTTGTTGTGATACTGAAATCATTATAAACTGGCATTGTATATGCATCTTCTGCTATGATTACTTGGAACATTATGCAAAATATCTTAGTGTTACAGCATGGATTATGTTCTATGAATTTTTTTTTTTTTTGGTCCTCGTTAGGATTGTAGGATGGTTATTTACAATCTTGATAGTTTAAAATAAACATACCTAGGTGGGTTCTAGTTGGTTCAACTCATAAAGTTTTTTGTTGTTGAATATGGAACTTGAGATTGAATTTTGCTTATACCAAAGACCAATTGGTGTCTTGGGTTGATGATAAAGAGCAATAATCATGTAGCGGACACTTGGTTCAAATCCTATTGTCTCTATAAAAAAAAAAATAATAATAATAATAATAACAATAATAAACATGCCTAGGATGAGGGGAAGGAAAAAGAAAATTGCATTAGGCATGCATGGTAACCCGAAAGATATTAATCTCACACTGTAAATATGTAACTCATGCACCCTACAGGATTTAAGTACTGTCTAGAATGCTTGCTTTCTGGGATCACCATTTTCTAGAAGAGACAAAAAATCACTAATAATTAATGTCAACAGTTGTTCCAAATCTGTTAGTAAATTTCAAAAGTGATGTAGATGACCTAATTTTCAAGGGGAATGAGTGTTTGGAAAATAAAAGAAAAAAGGAATGAAACTTAGGAGTCATGACCTAAGGTTGCCTGGAGTTAGTACCAGGCGGTGGTAATAGGGATAAACCTAGGAATTAGATCATCGGTTGCTTGGGATCGGGTCCAATTAGTGGAAAGTAGGGCTATCCATGGACTGGTTCGGATTAGGTTTAGGGTCAGCCTGTCACCCAACCTGCTCAAGTCAGGGTAGGTAGATCTCCAACCTGCTATCGACTGTATGGTCAGTTGAAACCAAATTTGTCAGTTCTTCAGATGGATGGGTTGGTTTTCTTCGGGTTATCGGATTTGAAGGAAAAACAAGAGAAATGAAACAGAGAAAGAGATCGATTCAAATGGCCCACAAACCTAAAGACTACAACAAGAGAGAGATGAGAGCACAAACAGAGAAAGAGAGAGAAATCAAACCTCACAACAAGATTCAAAACAACAAGACCAGTAGACCACAAATCCAAAGACACTGAAAGGGAGAAAAGGGGAGAAATAAGATTGAAAATCATTCTTGAGAGGGAGAGAGAGAGAGAGAGATTGAAATATGAGACTCCATTAATGATGGAGAGTCAGCGAAGGTGGCAAGTTGGTGACAACAATGAGTTGGTAATGGCGGCGGGCAAGTAAGGGAGGCTAGGTTTCTTGTCTATATGCCACTTGCAGTTAGCACCAACTTTTTGAAGAAAACTTACTTCCTAATTTTATTAATCCTTGGTCAACCTGTCTATAATAGTGAATTTCGGCCTTCAATTGGACTCCCAAATTATATCAATCATGCAAACAAATTACTTGTAACCATTTTTTTTTGGATAAATCAGGGAAATAACTTGTAACCAATTGCATCAGATACAGCTACAAACTGTAGTAAAAACTGCTGATGGGATTTTTTTTTCTTTGGCTGACTTGCAGATACAAACTGTAGCAAAAACTGCTAGAGTACATCGTAATGAATGGGTGGATAATGCAGATCGATGGGTTGCTGGATTTCTTGAGATGTTTGAAGAAGGTTGCCATAAAATGGTCAGCTCTCTCTGTCTCTCCCCCTCTCTCTCTCTTATGCGCGTGCGCGCACACACGGGCTTCATTAAATAAATAGTTTTTGCACACACAAGCTGATGCACCTAAAGTTAGTACTGATTTATTTTTTGAGATTTTAACATTTGTTTTGGGCTGACATCAGGGAACAGCCATTAGAGACCGAATACAAGAGCGGCTTAGGGTGCAGCAGTTAAAAGGACTTATATATGATGAGGAAGTTGACGATGAGTACTATGAAGACTCTGAAGAAGAAGAAGAAGAAGAAGAATACTTTGACTATGAAGAGGAAAAATGAGTTGCTCTTTTATGGGTTGCTGATTTTGTTCATGGTGTCAAAAGCATAGTAGTTTATATCTTCCTGGCAGATACAGGATAGACTTAAGCTTGGAAACCAGTTAAAGGCTAGCCTGGATCTTTCATATTCAGTTATTAGTATATGCATATCTGGTTTGAGCAAAGAAGATTAGTATATGCATATCTGCTTTGAGCAAAGAAAAGCAGTTGCGTGTTGGAAATAGCTCGTGATAACATATGTATGGAAAAAGGCAAAACTTGTGTGAATGGTTTTGGATGTGGTGTTGATTTGTATGTAAGGTAAAAAATACTTAAAACTTTTGAAAGTTAGACCAAGCAAACCAAACTTTATTAACTTGCCCTTTTACCCAAAGACCAAAGTCAGCAATAAGGCTCACTATCCAAAAAACCTAAACCTTCCCCACACGACACTTTCTTATCCCACTTTTCCATATTTTCTCATTTTCAACTAAAGCCCTCTAAGCAAAAAGGAAGACAAGCGAAACACGAAAAGAGAGAACATTTCAAACATTCATACAAGCATACAATCAGCTCTCACAGGTCACACCACACTTAGGTCATTAGTTACTATCTTTAATCCCTTCTTGACTCATATACAAAGGAAACCATCTTCACTCTACTTCATTTCACTTCACTAAAAAGACCCTTCAAGTAAAGAAAGTTATTCATGAAGGAAGAGCCCAAATTCCTTTGGTTGTTGATTAATTAGAGGATTTGATCCATTAACCCTAATCTTTTGAAGCTTTATGGATGAACTCATAATAGTTTCTTGTTTTATAACAGCTAGATTCACAATTATTCTTCCCACTGTATTATTTTGCTATCATTTTATTGTTGAACTCGAAACCATTTTTGTTGTTGAATTTGTATTGCTTTACTGCTTTTCTTACCACCGGACTCATAAACTGTTTTTGACATTAGAAATAGTTGATAAATTACTGTTTCTCTACCTCCGAATGTGTATTGCTTCAATATTACTTCACCATTGAACTTGTGTTGTTTTATTAATATTTATCGTTGGATTCACGAATAATCGAGAATTGTTTTGCTTAACTTTTATTTAACCCCTGGACTTGCATTATTCTATTCACATTCACTGTTCAAGAATTAAAAAGTTACCAAAATTCAAGAATAAATTTATAAATAAAAAGGGAAAAGTTTAGTTACAAACTTAATTGTAATTAATAGTTACAATTCCTACTAAAAAAAATTAGCATTATTATATATTTTGATAATCTAACGGTTGGATTTTATGTTCTTTATGTTCTTAACACGCATGTCAAATTTCGTGCAAATTAGATGTTATTTACAATTTGATCCATAGAATTATTTTTTGTGCATAATTTTAGATTATAAAAACTTAAAATATAAACTTTTAATTGATCACATAACTATTAATTTTTTATCTTCTGAAAGTTTTGCAAGCATAGAGTATATAAGAAAAAAATGTAATCTAATGGTAGATTTGTCAAAATTCATATCCAATAAAAAGATATTGAATGGTGTTATAACTATTAGTTATAATTAACCATGTTTGTAGTCAAACTTTGTCATAATGGGAAATAACACTAGCATATACTCCATGTTAATAAAATATGAATAAGAGAATATACAAAAATAAAATAAAATTTTCTTAACACATTTCAAATCAATCATCTATCAAATGGAACTCAACCTTTCTAAAATCCTAAAAATCATCTATAATCAATTTTGTATTAAATTAATAGCAATTTTATTTTAAATGTATAAAATCAAGGAGTCCCTTAGAAAAATATCTTCTTTTTTTTTTTTTTCAAATCCCAATTTTGACAATATTCATAAAAAAAAAAAAAAAAAAATACATGTTTCGTAATTGCAGTAGAAACTTGAATAATAAACACGTACAAACACTATTATTAGGAAAAATAATTTGTTTACGAAAGAGTTTTAATTGCATGAAATATCAAAAATAATATTTTAAAAAAAGTTTTATATCAAAAGGTTTTTCAAGACTTTAAATATTTATTATATAATTATAATATAGATTAATTTTTGGGGAAGGGTGTGGTGGTTAAAGTAGAATTGTCCTTGATTAAGATTATGATATATTACTATGTGACTAGTAACTACACGTAAAATTATTTTAGCTTTCTCAACATTAGAATTGGACTTAGAAATTACATCAAGACTATTTTTCTGTTCCAATTATATATGTGAACCAAAAAAAGGGTTTGTTTGTTTGTTTTTGTTTTAATGTTCATAGATATGTAGTTCTTTTATTCAAGGAGTTAGTGTTCCTGATAATGTCGTCAATCTGACAAACTATTTAAAAAAAAATAAAATCATAAGTGTGAAACTAAAAGAACTAATGAGGCATAACCAAAGTATAGGTTTTATAAAAAAGAATTAGTTCTATTTACCCATGTGGAAATACTTTCTTGAATCTTGATATTCTTCAACCACAAATTATAACATTTAACTAGGAAACAACTGAATTCATAATGCCTACGAGGAAACATGTAGGGTACCTATATTCCACCAACGTCTATTATTTGCACTCACATCATCAAGTGGATGCTGCATATTCAATGGTGTCAATTATTTATTGTCAAGCAACAAAAAAAAAAAAAAAAAGAACTCAAAGGCACCCTAACCTAATCTAGTATGTTCCAACATTTTCCATGTTCTTGGATTTGATTTCAAGCACTCAAGCATGAGGATGAGGTTGAAGATATGCTAGTCCAAAACTAGAAATAGAGATTGTGGGGGTAAAAGCCCAACATCACGTGTTGGGCCTAAAGCTCAATTTGAATATCACTATGTCCGAAGAGAAGAAAATGGTTAGGAAGGAGTTCAGGTGGAAGAAATATACCTAGAAACGAACAAGGAAGATAGTCCGAGGAGAACCCTAGTGATCCAAAGAGGTCATTCTCCTCAGACACTAAGGGGACTTGATTAAGCAAGTATACGGAAAGTTTGATTGATCTTTCCAACAACTTCAATGACAAGGACAAGCTTTGGGCATGCTTGGATATAATAAGAACGGAAAAATATTTAAAAGGAAAAGTTGCTACCACCGTATTTAATGCACTGCAGCAACTTTTCTGGCCGCATTTATGTGGAGAAGACCCCTGAACAGTGCAATTTCAGCTACCACCACTCACGGAGAACCAAAGCAGATATCTGATATGACATGTACTCAAGTGAAGGCTTAGATGAAGAACAGATAGACGGTGAAGATGAAGGAGAAGAAGAATATATAAATGTAATAGGCCTCTAAAGAAAGGGGAGAAGAGAAAAAATCTGAGAGAGAACTCTAAGAATTTTATTCACCTTTCAATTAATAATAAGCCTCTTCAGACTTGAGTTTATTTAGCTTTCAAGCGTGTTTTTATGTCATTTGACCATTGCTAGATTTACAACCAGCCTAGCTTTTTCACCCACTCTCTACAAATTCATTGTTCTGGGTTTGTTGGGCTCATAATCCTGATCTTTTGGGCTTGGGCCACGAAATTTGGACCCCATAGAGATCTTTGCGTTTTCTTCTCTATTTTTGTTTTTCATGGGTTCTGAGAATTAGGGTTCGTTCATCACACTCTCGCCATGTACAATGTGGATTATATAGTGATTTTTTCCATCGAGAAAAGGAAAAGAAAAGAAAATAGACTAGATCAAATTTTCATTGGCCACAATTTGGGTCCTTTAACCCAAATGGACTTCAGTGGCCGTGCAACTGATTGTCCTTGAGAATGATGGTAGTGGTGTCTTCATAATAACACATTTTGCAACAAATTGTCCAATCCAACTTTGCAACTATGAGACAACTTTTAGATTGTTATCTATATGCTTTAGTCAACATAATGCTATAACACCATAGGGAAAATAATTATTACCTTGGATTTTTTTTTTTTTTTTGGTTTATTATAAGTAATTAAATAGATCAAAAAGATTATTTCAATTGATTATAAATTTTCAAAAAAAGAAAAAAGAAAAAAAGAAATATGTCCAATAAAAAACAAGATAAAAGAAAATAAAGAGACCACATGTCTCCTTCAAATTCTATGAAACCATAATGAAGTATAATCTTGGGTATATAGTTCCCCCCAACGGTAAGTCAACATCAAAAGAGAATCCAAAGCATTATTCATATAGGCATATCATTTTCATTTGGAATTGATATATCCATGGTTCAAATTAAACACTACAAATTTAAATTTCTATCCAATATCACTATTATTATATATAAAAAAAAAAAAAATTAATAGTAAAATAGACTGTCCCTTCCAAGTAAAATGGAAAGGATCCTATTTAGAAGAGTAGGAGAGAAATTACAAGTGATAATGATAATTAGAAGGTTGAGTCTAATATATAATTTTATGGAATATATAATATAAAAGAAACATCACAAGAGGACTCAGGCCATTTCTAGCTACTAACAAGGCCGGTACAGACAATCTCTATGAAGCCTATGACAAAATAAAAAATAAAAAATAAATGTTACAAAAACCCTAATTGAAGAGACAAATAGCACAAAATATATACTAACTTAATATATATAAGTATACTAGGCTATGAGTTCCAAGTGATAACTCAGTGGAATTAGTACCCTTTGCAGTACCTAATATCAGGGGTTTGCAACTTCAAATCCTAGCAGGAAAAAAAAAATAGTTCACTAGGCTGTGGCAATCTCTAAAGGGGGCATGCAGTCACTGGACTTAAGCCGATGCCGGCAAGTAGGGCAAGAAGAGTGAGAGAGCAGCCACTTATCAATGCATACGACATGAAATCTATGGTTGCACTTGGGCAGGACCCTTATATTGTCACCATCCTTGAAGTCCATTAGGCAAATTGCACAACCTGAAGCTGATGATGGTGATGATGATGGAGAGCCTGAATTGGCATAAATTGAAGTAGGCAAAGCCACCATTTCTTTCTTCTTTAACCCTGAATTTAGTCTACGAGAGGCAACCCAATGGACTGGCTCGGTGAGGGCACGATTAGCACATTGAAACACACATTGTAACGTAGAGTTAAGGCCAAGAGCACAAACAAAGGCACATAAAATTGCTGCAACAATCACCATAATGTTGAAATCGATGGCTGGTTCATAAGGTTCATCGTGACAAGTTGTGCTCATGGTTGGACTAAGTGTAGGAGGATAAGTTTGAGCCATATGAAGAGAGTGATGAGATGTGTGGGAATTTAAAGAGCTAGAGATGGAAAAGATGGAGAGCACACACAACACAAACACAAAGGAACAAACATATTGAAGGCAAAGACAAAGCCAAAGAGTAGTTTGAGTGCTCCATTCGTAATGGGATAAATGGGGACAAGGGATATGCTTACTTGATAATCCACTGTCTTCTCTTCCTTTTATCATGCGCTTCAAAGCATCTAACTCACTCATTTATCTCAACACATTTTATCATTCTTATTGGTGGTTTTCATCAAGTTGTCCTTGACATGAATTATTTTTTTAGGTGGAAAAGTAGACTAGCAAAAGACCAATTATTATCACTAGTAATCTCATGAGATTAATAATTTCAATGTTTCATTTCAAGCCACTATTTCCTTTTTCTTTTTCAATTTTTTTATTCTTCATTTTTGGGAAAGGGTGGAGGGTGGGATTTGCTGATTTGGGGGATGGGATCATGGATCATCCTTAAAGAAATTTTTCTTTAAAAATGTGACTGAGATTTGACGGTCACATTGTTTCCCTCCCCTACTTTTTTTTCTCCTTTGGGTCTTTGGTGAATAAAAAATTGGTGTCACAAAAACCACTTTCGGGCTTTGGTTTGGGTTGATAATTGATATTGATATTTTGCTGTTCCTTGATGCCTTTTCTTGCTGGAATGTTTCTATTGGAAGTAGATACTCAAATTTTGCCGTCCATAGTTTTGTACAATTGGATTTTGATATGTATCAGGTGTTCTGTGTGGACCTATCCCCATTTTAGATCTTGTGTTTTGGGTGCTCTCATTTTGGGAGATGGTAAAAGGCCCAGTTTCCCTTCTCTTTTCTTTTGATTAAAAAAATTTAGTGTATATATATATATATATATATGTATGTATGTATGTATGTGTGCAAGTATTATGCCTTTGCAACAAACGGGCTAATAAAAAAAATCATATATAAGAAAATGTTTTAATAATATAACTAAAATTACAATAAATTGATAGTTAAAATAAAAGAGCAAGATTTACTTTAAGTTATGCGATGATAATTAAAATTGAGTTTTTGTTAAATTAAAAAATTAGAATAGATTATTAAAATAACTCAAAATTAATAAATGCTTTGAAACTTTGGGCAATTGAGTTTCAAATAGAGTACTGAGTATATATATATATATATATTTTTTTTTTTTAACTTTAGAATTAAAGTTTCACTAAAAGCAAATTAGATTAATAATTTAAGTGTGCTTATAGTGATTCACAAGAAAAGAAAAGAAAAAAAATCGTATGATCATGATGTATAACACCTAGTTGAACCCCATAACACAAACAAAATGTGTAAGATCCAATTATCAAAACAAAATAAATTATGACAGACTATTAAAATAATTAAATCTCTTTTAATTTTTTAGAAACGTTTAGTAATAGAATTGAATTGAAGTAGATTTTTTTAACCCATTCCTAAAAGCTTTAAATTTCAAGAATAAAAATTGTACAGAAGAATTCATCTTGATAAAAGAAGAAATCAATCTGATACCTATGTGCAAGACCTTGTGATCACCAAGCAAAGATTGAAGCTATTTTGTGCTGGTTCTTCTCATGTATTAGATGTGAAAATTCTGGACCAAAAAGAAAAGCATTACAAAAAATTCAGGGAAAACAAAAATAAGAACAACGAGATATACCAACACTGATGTAATTAGGCCAAGAGATCCAAATCCTATACCAATGACAACAGTTGTTTAACATAAACTAAACAAATAATTGTCATACTTGGCTATGACACTCCCAGAGCAAGAACCTTTGCATTCTCTTCTCACATGGATACAAACACTGGGCTAAACAATCACTCTGCATATCCCCATCATAATTTTTACAAGCCCATACATAAATTCCTTCAATCTAAGAGAATATGCAACCATGTTGTCCATAAGATGATGTTCATAACTACTTCAATTCAGCCATATATTATATATAGGTTGATGACAAACTGCTCAAAATGCATAAAGTAATTAGATGATGGAGTGGATGTTGGGGATTTCACCAAATCAAGGAGTAATAATGAAAGAACAAAATGAATACATCAAGTTAATAGAAATTAGTGATTGATTTGGAGGCACAATTGAATGTTATCCTTAGATAATATTTGTCCCCATACGCAAGTTTATTGGGTTCTACAAATAGCAATTTTGGAGAATACCCACAGAATTTCTTGTGTTTCTAATTAGAAACTAACTTTCGAGAGAGAAAAACTAGTTATCAAGTGAATAAAAGCCACTATTTATACCAAAATGATTATAACCCTTCAATAGGTACCTTTTTCATTTAATAGGTACCTTTTGGTCAAAAGACACGTTTGATATATATCCAATTTGAAAGGTTATATCCTTTCAATAGACACCTTTTTATCAAAAGATACTTCTAATATATATATATATATATATATTACAACCTATCTTGTATATGCTTTATATATACAAAAATCTCCCACTGGGTTGTAATATTCATATTTCATTTGGTTGACATTCTATCATGCACAAAAGAAGGTGTCTTTCAACTTAAACCTCTCTTTAGTGTAATTGTCTCAAGACTTCAACAGAGTTTATGGTGGCTTGGTGCTTAAACCAAAACTCTTATGTATTGAAATTGGAATCAAAACACACATGAGAATATCCACAACACATTTAGAAATCCATGTTGTTAGCACTATTATGGCATTGTGCTCTTCTCAATTTAGCGAACATGTACTAGAGAAAACCTTTTTACTCTTGCTAGAGTGGCACCACTCCTATGTTCACAAAAGAGAAGTTCCTTCTTATGTCTCTGTTACACAGACATTTATGATTTATGAATTTCATTAAGAGTTTAAAACTCATCCTTTATTTTCATCATAATAGTCTGCACTAATCCATCCTGAATGAGGCACAAATTTAGTGCTCTTACTAACCACGTATCAGTAGCTTGTTATTACCTTTTAAACCTCTTGGATTTAAATCAATTCAAGGTTGGATTCCCACTATTGGTGATTCTCTTAAAAAAAGGGTTTTAGTCCCATTCCAATGGATGTTATCTTTATCAAGTTTCGAGACACATTTCAGTAAAGGACCTATTTTGAATTTACGTAGACAATGGACTAGTCCAACCACACTTGACTTGCCTTACGTATTCTTGTCTTAAAATTTTAAGTCTAAGTTCACTTTGTATACGACTCATGTATACCATACGCATTGTGGTTTCACAACTACAGTACAAGGAATGGCTTACTATAGTCGTGGCCATGACACTTTATCAAAACCTTAGCCAAGTTCCTTCCTTGCTCGTTATCATTATAATCAATGTTTTCAATTTAATTCTATAGTAGAGTAAGAAATACACCTTATTTCTTTAATGCTTACACATAACACCCCCACATGTAGTGATTATCTAACTAGACAGATATTATCACTCACATCAATAATAGAATTAACTTTGAATATTTTATATAATAGATATTCATCACAATTAATTACTTTCTAGTGATCAACCTTAAGTTTTAGAAACTTTGAAAGTCTGTATACTGTGAGGGAATGTCTAGTTTTGCTCTGTACATGATACATAACATGTACTTAATTCACTAGCAAACTCGAGCTATGCATTCGCCCTTCCAGTAATCTCTTTATTTATTATTGGAATTAGAGTGTCTTTGCTTCTTTAGCAATACTAAAATCTAATAAGCAAGTTCTCAATACAATGAGATAACACAATTCTCAATAGAATAAGACAACACTAATCTCAAAACAAGATTAATATAGTGTACATCTTCACTATATTTTTTTACTTGATTTTCATTTAATTATTTAAGGAAGTACAAACCCATAGGTCTTTCGAGCAAACTTCCTTATCAAGATCACTATTTAAGAAAGCACAAACCCACAAGTTTTTCAAGCAAACTTCCTTACCAAGATCACTATTTAAGAAAGTCACTTCACATTTATATGATGCATACTCAAGTTATATGTGGAGTGGAAACACAATCCAATATTTCATTATTGATCCTTAAATGTTCAATTAGTGAACTCACTTATACTCTATTTCACAAGAGATACTTTCAAAATAGGATCACCACATGTACTTGATTAAAATTGAGACATCTACCACACATGGTAGAATTTAATCACAATGAATTTAACATCCCTAGATGTTAATTCTCAATACCTTTGACAAGCACATCTTTGATACACATTAGCATCCTTATGAGTCCATGAATCTTTTGAGGGTTAACCCCCACACTTCTTGGATATCATAATTCCACAATTTGAGTTTCTAAACTCCCACATTTAGGTTTTCAACCATTCCAAAATTCACACACACACACACACACACACACACACACACACACACACACACACACACACACACACATATATATATATATACACATTGTAATTACATATATCAAAATGTAATAATCAAACATAGTGAATTTCTTTAAAATTATATGAATGATTTAAAAAAAATATCAAACTAATAACACAAATATTTATTAGTGCATAGATATCAAAATCTATCTTTTCCCTTTTGTTTCAAACCTTTTACAACTAACCTTAGGCCAAAAGATTTTATATCTTGTTCTAATACCCCACTCTCAACTAATTGGTTTTGAAACTAGAGGTAGATCTATTAAGACCCAATTATTGTTAAATATTATTGAGTTTATCTCAACATTAATAGCTTTTATATCAGAAAGCTACATCTTTTAGAAGCACAAAACTTTCTCAAATGTTTAGGATCACTTCCCTCAAAGAATACTATAGGCATTTGTTTAGAACTACACTTTAATTACCTTCAACAAGGTAAACAAAAACTTCTCATGAAATAAAATTTGGATCAAATCCTTTTATTTCTTACACTTTGACTCCACCTTTGTTCACTTGGTGAACCACATTTATATCTGTAATATCACTTAATGTGATATTTAACATTGGAGTCATTTACTCATGTTTAAGTAGATATCGGGCTATCCTTGAAATCATTTTTGAATTTAAACTTAATAAATTCAATATCTTTTGATTTCACTCTTATATTAGACATTAAGTCTAATAAATTATACACCCACAAATTTACACAAAACCTACATATACACTTTATATAGTCTATCATTTTACAAAAGGTTAAAAAAGGTTAAACACCCCCACATTTTAAAATGATAAGCATTTGGTCACTTTCTCATTTCATAACACATATGAAATACCTTTGAGATAGAACTTTATTGTGCACATAGCATATGCTAAGCAAAACTTCTTCCCATTGATCAAATAAGAATTTAGCTGATTGCACTCAAGATTATGGCTTTCACCATATCAACTAGAGTTCTATTCTCTTTTCTTTTTGACCAAAACATTTTATTAAGGTGTATAAAGGATTGAACTTTGGTGTATTATGACATGTTCCTCACAAAGAAGAATATCCATTTAGAAATATTCACCATCTTTAGTTAATATACCATTCAACTCAAATCATGCTTATATAAAATTATATCATGCTTTGATATAAATTTCAAGAATTTGAAATTTAAATGTTTCAATCTAGCATGCCACAAATAAAAGAATCAACAATATAAGCATAACAAAAAATATCTTAAATAATAACACTCAGTTTGAACATGTCATTAGTAGCATATCCATTGTTTACTAATATTCCATTCTTGGACAAGACCATTATTAAATAACAAATTGGCTTTTCTTTATATAAAGTACATGAAAAACATTAGTCAAGAAGAATATTCATTTAAAAATATTCACCATCTCTAGTTAATATACCATTCAACTCAAATGATGCTTATATAAAATTATATCATGCTTTGATATAAATTTCAAGAATTTGAAATTTAAATGTCTCAATTTAGCATGTCACAAATAAAAGAATCAGCAATATAAGCACAACAAAAAACATCTTAAATAATAATACTCAGTTTGAAACATGTCATTAGTAGCATATCCTTTGCCTACTAATATCCCATTCTTGGACAAGACCATTCTTAAATAACAAATTGACTTTTCTTAATTTAAAGTACGTGAAAAACATTGGTCAAGAAGAATATCCATTTAGAAATATTCACAATCTCTAGTTAATATACTATTCAACTCAAATCATGCTTATATAAAATTATATCATGCTTTGATATAAACTTCAAGAATTTGAAATTTAAATGTCTCAATCTAGCATGCCACAAGTAAAAGAATCAACAATATAAGCACAACCAGAAACATCTTAAATAATAACACTCAGTTTGAACATGTCATTATTAGCATATCCATTGCCTACTAATATCCCATTCTTGGACAAGACCATTCTTAAATAAAAAATTGGCTTTTCTTGATATAAAGTACGTGAAAAACATTGGTCAAAAGAACTTCTTGCCGAAACTCAATTTCACTTCAAAAATGCACTTTTCATGAACTTTTGCTTTACTGTGGATGCCCACAAGCACTTCTAGTTTTATGGAAGACTCCTCATAAGTCTTAAAATATGCCTTGACTGCACACATGCAACATTGCACTCGAATCAAACCACCAATCGGAAGAATTTGTAATTACAGCCATATGAATTACAATGATCATATTATTACATACGTTACTCACTATAGCAATAATGTCCTTAATGACAATTGCTTTATTGGCTTTCTCATCGTCATCCTTCTTATTCTTTTAAGAACTTACATTTTCAAATATAATGGTCTTTTTTCCACAAAGGAAACATGACATATTCTACTTGTCATTGTTGGAATACTTGGAGCTGTTCTTTTAAAACCACTCACACTCTTATTTAGATTCAAGTTCTTATTGATCTTACTAGAACTTTCACTTTGAACATTGTTCACAATCACTTTTGAATTGATCTAAAGTAAAATCTTCTAACATGTTATTTAATGTTTTCGCATAATTTAGAAAATCACTTAGGAAAATATTCACATAATCTATCACTTTAAGAGTTTAAATTCCCATCATTTAGATTTTTTACTTCACTTTATAACATTTAAACATGTCAAAAGTTCACTTTTATTTCTCAATTCATATAAATTCGCAGCACATGCAAATATTCTAACAAAGAAACTCATCAATCAATTTGAAATTCGAATTGCCCATGAACAAGAAATCCATACCTTCAATGTTCAAACTATAAACATGGCTTTTAATGCATTCACAATAAGAAAGAATAATCGCCTTGTCTTGCCAACAATGAAACTTTGTTTCTTTAAGCCATGTTCCATTGAATCTTCATTATGATCGATTTATCATTTGAAGACCTCTTCAAATCCAAGCCAATTGCTTTTTCCACCAAGTAAAATTGCTTCCATCAAAGCGATCCAATTTCATCAAATCATGGTTCAACATCTTCAAAGTTGTACCATTATTCACTCCTTGTCTTGTAGCAAATGTTGTCTAAGATTGTTGGGGATTTCACCAAATCAAAGAGTAATAATGAAAGAACAAAATGAACACATCAAGTTAATAGGAATTAGTTATTAACTAGGAGACACAATTGAATGTTATCCTTAAATAATATTTGCCCCCATACGCAAGTTGCTAAATGGTTTTTACAAACTTATCCTTAAGATACAACCAAGTTTATTGGGTTCTACAAATAGCAATTTTGGAGAATACCCACAGGATTTCTTGTGTTTCTTAGAAACTAACTTTTGGGAGAGAAAAAGTAGTTATCAAGTAAATATAAGCCACAATTTATATCCAAATGATTATAACCCTTCAATAGGTACCTTTTCATTTAATAGGTACCTTTTGGTTAAAAGAAACTTTTTATATATATCTAATATGAAAGGTTATATCCTTTCAATAGACACTTTTCCATTAAAAGGTACTTTTAATATATATCCAATATGAAAGGTTCTGTCCTTTCTATAGACACCTTTTCTCACACACACACACACACATATATTACAACCAATCTTGTATATGCTTTGTATATACAATAGCAGATATCTCACTATCAAGGGTAGAGCTAGGGGGCGGGTCGAGGGGGAGAGGGGGAAGGAATTGCCCCACCTTACCAAAATCTCTTACCATTTTTTTTTCTGTCTTTTCTTTTTATATTTCCACATTTTCTTTTCTATATAAATCTTTTATTTGTAAAGTTACATAAAAAGAAAGAAAGAAAGAAATAATATCTATTATATCAATATTCTTTTAAGGTTCAACGGTTATAAACAAAAGTGTTTTTTTTTAGAGGGTTCCAACATATGGTGCCCACTTTTAATGATAGACTTTACTAGTTAAGCTAACTAGAACTCACATAGAAACACAAGTTTTTATTTAGAAGAAATAGGTACCAAAAATTATTTTTACTTTCCAAAAGTGTTGTAACTTGTAAGTTTAAATTCTTTTTGTAGTAACTTATTAGTTTTCATAAGTAATTAAATTTTGAGATAATTATCCAAAAATTTTGATAAATTAATATTATTTTCAAGTTAAAACCCAAAGGTTCAAGCGCTCAAATGGTAATTATATGGTTTAAAATTATTATACTTATAATCATTTTATGAATTTAACAAAAATTGATACGAACTATACTTTTCTTTTGGAGAAGAAATGTGAACTGTACTTGATGCTTATCCAATGACAAAAAATCATTATTGGATAATTATAAGTAAAATTTTCCCTATGAGAAAATTACAACATAGTTTATTCAGATGTATAAAGAAAAAACATAGAAAATAAATACAATATAGTAGATATTACATCATTTTTTTTTTTTTTTGTTTTTTAAATCAAAATATCAGTAAGTATTCACATGAGTGACATTTTACATTAAATCACATACATTGTATTTGTTAATAATGTGTATAAATCTACGTGTGTGTCTATATATATATATATATATATATAAATTTTAAATGTCCCTTGAACTCAAATATGGGCACTGGCAGTACTCATCATATTTTTGATACAATGACTTCACCTTCCTTCAATAAATTATAAAAGGTAGATACATTAGCAAAATTCCTTGAATGTTAATACAAATCATACTATAAGAAAATGGGCATACATAATCAGTAAGACAAACACTAAAGTTCCACATGGAGGGTAAACAAAATCATAAGAAATCATAGAGCCTCTTGAAGTAACACAGGCCATAACGTACGTTAAATATATTGTGGGTTTATGTGTTACCGATGTAAAATTCCCAAGAGATCCAAGTATTTTGTATGCCCTTTTAGGGTTAACCTTTGTCAACTTTTGTCCAGTGTCAAGATTCATGTAGAAGAAATAATAAGCAATGTTCAATATTTTAAGGAAAAAGAAAATATGTGAGAGTGAGTCATAATAAATCTTTTATTGCTAACCTAAAAATAATATAAAAGTTCTAATCTTTTAGCATTGGATAATTCAGCCAAAAAGAACAAGAGCATTTGAGAAGCGATGGTCCAATTGTCATAATAGTACCTATTGGACAACACTGCAAACAAATTATATTAGAGTATATCAAAGTTCAAATCATCCTACTATTCTTCTAAGAAAAAATTACATAAAAGGTTAGATTTTTGTAAATTATGGGAAGACATTTTTAATAATGTCTCTTTGTCAGGGTTACAAGTTTTGGAAGAGATTTTTTTTTTTTTTTTAGAGATAATTATAATGTGTTGCTAATTCTACAGTTCAAACTCTTTCTCATCTAGATCCCTAAGCATTTTGTTCATGAAAAGGTGCCAATTCAGCTACAAGGATGTAATTGATTTTTTTTGTGTGTGTGTGTGTGTGTGTGTGTAATCGATCTAATAAACTTGAAGTCTTGAAAGGATTCAATTAGTATGTGATGAGCTATTATCCAAAAATCACAATAAATTAATTGAAGCACTATTTGAAATTAAATGATACATGAATGGAAATACTGTTCATAATGGGTAATATAATAAAGCAAATTATATTTTATGAATTTTCCAACTGCAACTCAAATTATTACATACAAAAAGAGAAAAAAAAAATTTATAAGGTAACATATGAAAGTACTCAATGATTGTATATAAAAATTGTTAGCACTAGAAAAATGTGACTAGTACTTTCCATGGGCTATTACATCCACACCCTCAGGAATAATGAGATCTTAGTGGTGACTTAGAGTACTAAATTGCTTAGAATCTCTCATTAGTAACCCATAAACCCTCAATAAATGATTTACAAACACTTGACCTAGAATTGATAATAAAATCAAATTAAATATTGGTCATCAATCACACCATAGAATCTTGATAATCAGTGAAAAATCTATTTACATAAACCTTTTTCACAACTTATCATGCGTTGCCAATCTGGGGTTTGAGGTTGAGATCTCGTGTCAATAGCGTGGCAACTCCTTTGTGGATAGTTATAGGATTCAAGCCTAAAATTTTTAACCATCTCTTTCCTATTTAATAATGTGTAAATAGAGTAATACTAAAGATACAAATTTTTTTACAAAAAATTTTCTAACGGCTGATGTGGTGAGTGGTTATTGGTAAATAAAAAAATAATATTAATAGTGGACCTAGATGAAAACCAATAAGGAATTGGACACATCAACAATTTGTAAAAATGATGTAAAATAGTATGTGGCTATAGCATTACTCGTGTAAATATTATTGTTAAAAAATTGTTTCAAGTGTCTCCCAATTTCCTTTTTTAGTTTATGTTATTGCATATATAATTAGGGATGGCAATGGGGTGGGGCGGGGCCGAAGGATGGGATCTTCATCCCCTCCCCGCATGATTTTGTCTTGCCCCATCCCCTTCCCGCCTTGCCCCGCATGACAGGGAAAACTTTCTCACCCCATCCCCACCCCTTGGGGCCCCGCGAAGCCCCGTCCCATCCCGTAAAACTCTACTTTTTGTTAATTTTTCCTACAATTAGTACAAATTTTTTTAATGAAACCTATTTCATTAATAAAAATATACTTAAAATTATAACTAAATTTATCCCATCAAATCAAATCAATTTTTAGAAAAAATTAAATAGTATATCCAAGTGTTTAACAAGACAATTATAAAGAAAAAAAAAAACACATAGTATAATACATAACAAAATAAAGGCAAAAAATCATATTGTGGAGAATAAAATAAACTAATATTGATATGTTATTTAAATAGTATGGTTTTAGGGTATGAAAATTTACAATTATAACCCTTAGCAATGCGGGCAGGACAGGGACGGGAGGGGAGGGGCGGGGCGGGTCTAAAAAGTCTAAACCCATCCCCGCCCTGCCCTGTGGTGCGGGGCTAAAATCTTGCCCCATCACCTTTGCGGGGCAGGGAAAACCCGCGTGGGGTGAAGCGGGGGAGGGGCGGGTTAAGCGGGGCTGGGAAAAATTGCCATCCTTATATGTAATTCTACTCTTATCCTTATTTATTTATTTACTTATTTATTTTTGATAGTAAACATATGACTTTTCTTTCATTAAACAGAATTAACTTTCAAATGGGTTACATCAAGTTGAATCTGATTAGCAATAATGGATGGTGTTAGGTTCTAAATGTTTAGAACAATTGGCAAATCGTGAACACAAACTTGTCTAGATATAGATCTTAGAGTCTATAGGTTTTATTAGACAATGCTCAAGGTGATTCAAGTCAAGATTCAAGAACATTCAAGCTGCAGGAAGAAGACTTCATATTCTGCCTGGTTCGATCGATCGAAGAACAGGCTCGATCGATCGAAAATCGTATCTGCAGAATTTTAAATCAGCCCAAACAGCAGCTTAAGCCCATTAAGGATTAGGGTTTCAGATCTACTTCTCCCACTATATAAAGGAAACCCTAAGCCACATTTTTGAGACTAGAGAGAGAGAGATTAGAGTGCCTCTTGTGCCTCCTTTTATTAGGGTTTTGTACCCAAACCTCTCTAAATCTTTGTTGCTCATATTTGCTGTTTATGTGAATCTCTTGTGAGATCTTTGAGGAGCTTTCCTTCACATAAACTTAGGGTTTTCAAGGTAGAGATATTTTCTACATCTTGATGATCAACAAGGTTGCAACCATTGAAGCTTAAAGAAAAACAAGCATGGGTGCTTGTACTTGATTGAGGGATTCAAAGAAAGAAGTAGTCTGTGGACTCGGAGCCTGCGCGTGGTCGTGTCAAGAAGTTTTACTGGTGGGTAGCATTAGGAAGTCAAGCGGGGAGCTTGTAAGTCCTTTTGTAAGAACTTCAATTCTTTCTTAGTGGATTCCGTTTTGCCTTGAGGATCGATGGGTAAAATCTTCCTCAGGTTTTTCCGTGTGGTTTCCTGGGTGATCATATCTTGTGTTCTTTATTATTTCCGCTGCTTTATATGTTTTATATACATGATATGATTATTTGATTGCTTTAACCTAGAATTGTTTAATTTGACTAAGTAACAACTTGGTTAATTAATCTAGGCTATGCAATCTGGTTGTGTTTAAGGGGTCTAAATTTCCAACAGATGGGGTATCTTCCACCCATACATTATAGTAAAAAATAAACATGGCTTGTCTATTTATAGACATGGCAAAACGGGTGGGTCGGGTCGGGTCGGGTTCCGGTTGGGTCAATTGGGTTGCGAGTCGGGTCCGGTCGGGTCGGGTTAGTAAATAACATTTCTAATCATCTCCAAAAGCCAAAAGCAAAAAAAAAAAAAAAAAAAAAAAAAAAAAAAAAAAAAAAAAAAAAACACCAAAACTCTCATAGGGAATCAATTGGTTGTTGCATGAACATGTGAAATGTTATTATCTAGAAATCACAATGAATGAAACACTAATTTAAAAATGATATATGATATAAGGAATTAACATTAGTTTAGTTTGTGTTATTTCATCGAATTAACCTTGGTTTGATTAATATTAAATAGATTTATTTAGTTTATATTTAAATAGAAAAGGCCTTACTCAAATTTATCATCTTAGGTCCTAAATTATGTTGAGCACTTGAGCTACCCTAATTAAGGCAAAAATAAAAGTCCCAAACATATCTGCTTTGTTGACTAACTTTAAATACATTTGATGTTAGTGAGTAGAATACTTGGAACTTAAAATTCCTTTGAGAAGATGATGCCTAGTTAGTTTTTATGTTAATCTCCTTGTTATTCCTTTGAGAAGATGGCAATAAGTATACTATAGCGGCGTTTATAAAAACACTGCTATAGGTATTCTCCCTAAGCGATCACAATTGAAGACGTGTCGAAGAATAGCCACGTTTCAAAGGGTCTATAGTGACGTTTTTAAACATTGGGCCTATAACAGCGTTTGGTAGTATCTATAGTTGCGTTTTTCTAACGCCGCAATAGGTCCTAGTCCTACAAGAGCTTAAAAAAAAGGGTAAACTATAGCGCCATTTTTCAAACGTTGGAATCGGTCCTGATCTTACAAGGGCCAATAGTGGTGTTTGGAATGTGCCATCATAGGTCTAGCCAAAAAAAAATTTGAAGGGACCTATAGTGGTGGTTGACAAGCACCGCAATAGGTCCTAGTCTTACAGGGGCCCATGGGCCGCAATAGCCCAACTACAAAAGTGCCACTATATGTCTATAACCTATAACTACTTTTTAAAACGCCACTATAGCAAATTAAAAAAATGCCATTATAGGGTATGGACCTATACCTATGTTTTAAAAATGCCACTATAGGGTAGGTCCTATAGTCACGAGGCAATAGCAACATTTTGTGGCGCTGCTATAGAAAACGCTACCATAGTCTAAATGGACCTATAGCAGCATTTTTATTACCTACTGCGGCATTTTGCAAATGCTGCTATAGTTCTCGTTTTTTGTAGTGTAGGTACATCCAAACTCACTATGAGGCCATGCCAGAGTGGAGGCTTGATTGTTTGTTTAGAGACTATAGGCTACTAATAATTGGGGATGTTGACTATAAGAGAATGTTTGCAATGGGATCTTTCCTATGGTCTCATTAGAATTTTTCATTTTTAGGGGTTGTGACTTGTGATGTAAGCTGTTATTATGCATGATTTTGTTATGTACCTTTGAATTATTTATTTATTTATTTATTTTGTCTTCTGTGATGTAGATTACATTAGACGAAATTTTAATTTATGGGGAAGTAGCAAAAGCATACATGAAAATAGCAATCTTCAATGCATGGCATGTTGTTGGAATTTGACATATGTAAGATACCATCCAACCAACTTGGAACAAGATGAATGTTGTCATATGCTTCTATTTCATTATCATATAAATCATGTAGCTTCCACAAAAATTTGCTTTGAACCAACTAAGAGAGAGAGAGAGAGAGAGAGAGAGGGGAAATAAAGCTGCATAATGAATGATCTAATGAATCCCATCCCAACTTATATAAGTAAAATTAAAATTGAACTTAACATATAGCCTGATTGTACCACTAATTAGTATAATACAGGGCCCGTTTGTTTAGGCGTTAACACTGCACAGAACGGCAGTTTCGCGAATCGCAATTTTGGGATTGCATTTGGCTAGGCAATATCTGCGGGATTGCGTTTTCAATTCCGCAGATTTTCGCAATTCCGAAAATGAAATTTTCTACTGCTTTTTCAGCATCGCGCGGTTGGGACGATTGGGTTGCCGCTAATTGTTTCGCGCGGTTCAGGAAATTTTTTACCGAAATCCCAGCCTATCCCTTCTCCATATATATATATCTCATCAGTCTTGGTTCTCTCCGCATCAATTTCACGATATTCCCTTCTGTCTTCTCTGTTATTGCTCAGTTGCTCTCTCCGATTAGCGTCGTTGTTCTGCATCACAATTTCCAGGTAAACATTCTCATATCTCATCAGTCTTGGTTCTCTCCTCATCAATTTCACGATATTCACTTATTTCTTCTCTGTTATTGCTCAGTTGCTCTCTCCGATTGCCGTCATTGTTCTGCATCCCGATTTCCAGGTAAACGTTCTACATTACCCATCTCTGTTATTGCTCAGTTGCTCTCTCAGAAGCGTTCTCTGCTGTTTCGTTACCGGTTGTGAAGTTTTAAAAACAATTTCAAACATATGAGGTTGATCAAAACCATTTGGATTGGATGGGATTCGTTTTTTCTTGTTGAAAAGTATATGGGTTTGAAAAATATTGCAGGTTGTTGTTGCTGTTGCTGTTTATTTACTAGTTGTGAAGTTTTAAAAAAAAAAAAAAAAAAAAATCAGATAGATGCTTTTGATGGAAAATTTCAGGTTGTTGTTCTAATATGCTTTTGCAGTTTAAGAGTGTTTTGCAATGCTTTTATAATAGTTTAGATGTGTTTATTATAATATGTCCTTTTTGCATGTGTTTTTTATTTATTATCATCAATTAAATTTATGATTCATTAAAAAATTTAGGCATTTGTTTCATCCAATTTGTTCTTGCTGCCTTTTAAATTCAACCTACACTTAAGCTGAACTTAGAATGCAGCAAGATCAGAATTTAGCTTTCTATGATCAATAGGCAGGGGAATGTGGCTGCTCACACACTTGCAAAGTGGGGTAAATTCTCAGTTTTTTTTTTTTTAATCTGTCTACGGAATCCTCCTCATTGTGTTCCTAGCTTAGTGCACTCAAAGAGGCCTTAAGTAATTTTGTTTGTTCTTATGTCTTTTGTTTTTGCCTTTTGCTTTGGGCAGCTAGTTTATTGTGTTGTTGTTTCTTTTCAATTTTACGATTCAGCCAAAAAAAGAATAAAAAACAAAGATTGGTTGACGCATGCCCATCTACAAAAACAATGAGAAACAACAAATTTGGTTGAACATTGTTATTTTCGCTTTCAATTTTTACATATTTGGTTGAACATTGTTATTAATAAACCTATATTTTGTTTAGATGGTTAAGAACAAGGAGAATTCAAATCCCAACACCAAACAATCCCAAAATAGCTCAAATGTTAGAGTTCAATGGCCATCAAGAGTAACGACTATCTTTTGTGAAGCTTGTGTGGATGAAGTATTTAAGGGTAATCGACCTAATACCCACTTTAGTAAAAAGGGTTGGGCAAATATTATAGCAACTTTTGAAAAGAAAACTGGAAAGGAATATCCTAGGGCGAAGTATAAGCATAAATGGGATAGTTTGAAGAAAGATTGGGTACTTTGGAATAAGTTGAAGGGAAGTGAAACTGGATTGGGATGGGATGCAGCCAAAGGAACAATAGCTGCAACTGATGAGTGGTGGGAGAGGAAACTAATGGTATGTTTTGTATAACCCATTGAACATATTTTGTATTAGTAGATAAACCAAACTATTTGAGTTATTAATGAAAATATTCAAAATTGTAGGAGGTTCCTGAAGCTGCAAAATTTCGAGAGAAAGGTTTGGAGAATGTTGACTTATTAGACATTATGTTTAAGGACATTGCGGCCACAGGAGATTTAGCATGGGCCCCCACTTCAGGTGTGTTACCAGATGATCTTGAGACACCTAAGGAGGGGTTAGGTGATACTTCTGCTGACTCATCTTCTCCAAATGATGATGATGACGTTCATGAAGATGAGACTCCTAACCTCACACAACCACCTAACCCAACACAAAACAAAGGAAAGAAGCGAGTTTTACCATCATCCACACAGAGCAAAGGGAAGAAAGGAGGAACAGCATTACAGTTGACACAACAGCTTAGTCGTATCTGTGATGTTGTGGAGTTAAGGAACTCAGTTTTTTCAGTGGAGCCAAGTAGTACTATTCGTAATGTCATGGAACGCGTGTGCACCTTAGATGGCATTGAGAAGGGTTCTGAACTCTACCTCATGGCAGCACGTATTTTTCAAAAACGAGAGAAGAGAGAGATGTTTGTCGTGATGGAAGAACCATATTTACAACTTTAGTTTCTACAAGAGGAGGCAAGATTGTTAGGAGGGCACTACTTTGGCTCTTAGGGTGTTTTATGTTTTATCCTATGAATGATGTTTTATGGAAGAGAGATGTTTAATGTTTTATTGTTTTATCCTTTGAATAATGTGGCTGTTAGGGAGGTCACCACTTTGGCACTTAGGGTGTTTTATGTTTTATCCTTTGAATAATGTTTTATGGACGAGAGAGATGTTTTTAATAATTTATTGTTTTATCCTTTGAATAATTTATTGTTTTATTCTAGATGGCATTTTATTTGGGTAAAATCTTTATAGTGGTCCAATCGAACTTTTTTCTCATAATTGTTAACACATAGCAGACAGTACTCAAAAAATGATATAGTTAGTTGTTTCTAGTGGAAATCAAGAAAGAAGAAGGTTATGAAAAAAGGGTTAAGTTGGACCCAATCATTACTGATATATCTTGTTTTAGTTGTAGCTCTTAAATTTATTGTACTAAACTTGAACCTCTAGTCTCTAACTGACTGATGCCATTGTTTCTGGAAGTGTGAATTATTGGCCTACATGTATTTCACTTTCTGCTAGAATTGGTGTTGGTTTTAATTTTGAATATAAAGCTAGAAGTTAAATTTTTTTCTTTTTCTTTTTTCAATTAGTTGTTCTTAACAAGGGTGATTGATTGTGACCAGCACAGCATATTTTGTGGTCACCTAAACCTGATCAAATTTGTAATGGAGAGTTGCTTTGCAATTCTGCAACTTTGTTCTATATCAGGACAATATACAGTACCCTCAATTTAAGACATTAAAATGGTAACAGAAATGGTTTACGATTCATTTCTTGGCCATTTCGTTATAGACTGGTTTGGCCTCAGCATAAAGCATGGAAAAAAGTACTATGGAGTACTCAGTGATAATAGCTGAAAAGAAGTAATGAGGAATATGGTGAAATGTGGTCATTACTCATTATCTATCATAAACTCACTTATCTCAGAATGTTTAAATTGTACTGTAATAATTTTGATGCGATTTCACAAAACTATAGCAGTTAAGGTAATTTATCTTCCCTTGAGACTCTTTATGTAATGGAGAGGGCAGCTCTAGGCCTACACCTAAGGCCTAGTACCCCAAAATCTTACACGCAATATATATATATATATATATATATATATATATGAGACAAGGCCCTTCATCAGGGGGAACTCAAAAATTGTTTTAATTTTCCTAAACACTTAAGTGAAATATTTGTTATTAAGGCTTTCATTTTAGCTTGAATTATTTTCCTTTCTATATCAATGCATGATTAGGGTGCATTCCAAGATAACTGAACAACTTGCTCCCAGCTTTGTTTTGGGCCACGACACTCATTATTTTATTTTTTTTAAACACTATTCAGAGTTAATTTTAGTGCATAAATTGAGCTACTTTCTAACCGATCAGAATGTTGTGTTTGGTGTCAATGTGCTCATGAATGTTTGTGCAGATTGTTGTGCTTACAGACATGTGAATGCATATCATGTCAGTTACTATTGCTTTTCTTTGACCAGGCTGCTTCTCCTAATGTCTGGAGTTTGCTTTTTAACATTATTATTGCCAAGTTCCAAGGTCTTAACTTTTGTAATAGTGTGATTCTGCAGCTGCCTTGAAAGTTATGTCACTCTGCAGATGCAAGTTTTTCTGTTGTTTCTTTGCTTGACATACAAAATTGCATTGCTGAATGACGTTGCCTACTTCCTGATGAGCCATTTTTATTTTTTCATGATTCCAGGTTCATGCCCTACTGAAGGATCTAATTTACAAGGCTATCAGTGAGACTCTAGTATGTTCCTTACCATGCCAAGTTTTATGGCTACCATTGAATTTGTCATATTGTGTTATTTAAAGTTCAAATTAGATGCCTTTCATTAACTCAATATACATAAAAGTAATGCAGGAAAAAAACATGAAGCATTTCTAAAATTGAGTTGAGTAAATATTATTGTGGCCATAACTAATTTTAACCATGCGAAGTGCTTCTGTTGTGTAAGTAACAAAAAGAATTTCCCTAGTTGAAATTTGCTTTCTTAAATGAAGGGGAAATGTTTTCTGGAAGTTTAAGGAAACTATTGAAAGCCTTTAGAAATTGTAATTACCACTATAAAACTTGTGGGATCATTCAAATTTGCATTGAGTTAGAAGAGATTAGAACAAATTCATGTAACCATGTATAGTATTAGAAAATTTTGGAAAACCGAAAGTAATTGTTGGACATAGAAGAATGAATTTTTTATTTTTTATTTTTTGCATATTTTAAAATTTAGGATTTGACATTTGACATAATCGAGTGACAGATAATCTTAAATTTGGTGGCTTAGACCTTTGATTGCCTTTTACTCTCATGCTAGGGAAATTTGTCTGCCATTTAAGCTAGTAAAATATGTTGAAGGTCATATGAAGATACTGATACAAGTTTTGGCCTTGGTTAAGAACTTTCTTGTTCTTGCCAACAACAATACACATGCCTGTCCACCCACACCCAACCACCTGCAAACATGCACTAGCACATGCATGCACACCTACCCCAAGGATATGAGCCTTCCAATGTGGCTATTAGTGTGTTCTTTTTAATTGGCTCTATATCACAATTTATTTCCGTTTAGTAATTTACCTGTGCACACACACACGCACACTCCCCTGCACACTCTTACACACACAACTGTCACACCTACACACGCACCACCTGTGCAGCAATATACGCACCACCTGTGCACACCCTTACACCTACTTACAAATATCTACAAATATCAAGCCTACAATTGTCACAATGCCTATTTACAAATATCTACAAATATCCACCCAATGCATACATTTACAAATATTAGCAAATATCCACACTGTCACACTATAGTACCTATCATTTACATGTTCACTCATTTCACTTTATTGTGATTTATCTAATTTATTGCTATAATATTTTAGGTGATATTCCTATGGATTACAATGATCATATTGATAATAGTGATGAAGATCAGTCTTATGATGTGGAAAATGATGAATATGATGATGAGGAATTATATGATCTTGCTGTTGCTGGATGTCATGTTGCAGTGACATATTATATGAAATATATTGATAAACAACCTTGTAGAGATTCTGAACAAACTGGCTATATGTGGTTAATGGATTGTTTGACGGGTAATGAAACGAAATGTTTAGAATGAAACCACAAGTTTTCCTTCAATTGTGTAATGTTTTACAACATACATATGGACTTCAGCACACAAGGCATATTAGGCTTGAAGAGTCAGTAGGTATATGTTTAATGATACTTGGACAAGGAGCTTGTTATAGGATGGCTCAAGAAAGATTCCAACATTCTGGTGAGACTATACACAGACATTTTCATAGAGTTCTGAAACACCTTAACATAATGTCAATGGATATCTTCAAGCCTTCTGACCCTACATTTAGTGTAGTTCCAAGACATATACAGAAGAATCCGTTGTACATGCCACACTTTCAGGTATTCATTTCATACATTCTACTTTTGTTTCTAATATTTGTTAGAATTTTTTCCTAAGTAACCAGAATTTATATTCTATTTTAGGACTGCATTGGTGCCATTGACGGTACGCATATCCAAGTTGTTGTTGGAGACGACAAAAAAGCTCCATATTATAATAGAAAGGGTGTGACATCTTTTAATGTGATGGCAGCATGTGATTTTGATTTACTTTTCACATTTGTTATGGCTGGATGGGAGGGTGCAGCACATGATACGCGTATTTTCTTAGATGCTATCCGTCGACAATCTGTCAACTTTCCAAAACCACCACTAGGTATATAAAATTTTTATATATTAAATATGTATGAAGGATATTATTTATGTACATCTTACATTTTTTTTTTCTTTTACTAGGAAAATATTATTTAGTTGATGCTGGATACCCCTTAAGGAAAGGATATTTGCCACCTTATAAGGGACAAAGGTATCATCTTTCAGATTTTCGACGAGCTGGTCGAGGGAATCACATAGAAGAGAGGTTTAATTATGTTCACTCATCACTTAGAAGTGCAATTGAGCGAACTTTTGGAGTGTGGAAGAATAAATGGAAAATTTTGAAGCAAATGCCACCTTATGACATTAAGCACCAAAGAAACATTATAGTTGCTACTTGTGTTTTGCATAATTTTATTAGAAAACATGATAGGGAAGATGAGGGATTCAATTGGGATGAATATGACTTGGACAGACCAAGAAGCAATAGTAGTGGAGAAGGTAGCAGCAAACAGGCAAATGTTGAAAATATACAAGATGAGGAGATGAAATTTGTTCGTGACAAAATAGCCCGATCCATTTGTGGGTTGTAAACAATATTTTTATTATTTCTATTTTGGTGTTTTGGTTTTTAATTTTTTCGGATAAGAGCATTTTTATTATTATAATGGATTGTCTATTATTGATATTGTTGGCAATTAACATTTTAATATAATTATTTTCCTAATCATTTTAATATTTTTTCTTGATGAGTTATTTTAAATATTTTAAATTTTATAAACTTCTCTCCATGAATTTCAACAACGAAAACATCATTATTGTTGTTATTATTGATGTAATTGTTAAGCTTAATTACATATTTTCAATAATAAAAAAAACACTAATCACGGGAAAAATGACAATATAACCTTCAAAAAATAGTTAAATCCTTTTTCGTTATTTACACTCAAAAAAGCTATTTTTAAAACAGCTTATCCAAACGCTTAATATGACTTTAAAAATAGAAAACGCATTTTTTCACATTTTTACCAAACACTTATTTGTGGCTTTTAAAATGGAGTTTTTAAAACGCAAGTTTTAAAAACGCTAGTTTTTAAAACGCACCTTTTGAAACAGCTTATCCAAACAGGCCCACAATTACAAACGTCAAGTAGTTAGTAGCACAAATGTTCACGCGAGGCACCATAAGATCAATAAGCACAATTGCATACAATGATAAAATAAGAATAGAATCTTAGAAGAAAGACACATAAACTTAGATGTAACAAGTTTTCAGAATAAATGGAAATTGAATCACATGTCACAAATTTAGTAGTGACAAGAAAGCATTAAAAAACATTGCCTTTTAATACCATCCTTCAGTAAAATAAATCCAAAAACTAGGATCTCTTAAGAGGACAATTCAAGATGAAAAAAATGCATATCATTAAGCTGTGCATAGCCTGCAAAATATTATCATTATAGAAAAAAAAAATGCAAGAAGGAAAACAATGTGTAAAACAATTTCGCAAATGAACAAAGTGAAAGGAGTTTTTGAACACCTGGCCATAAGTAGTTGCTCAGTACGATACTATTTGTGGATTTTCCACTAATAGCATGCAGGGCAGGTTCAACCCAGGGGGTTTAAATGAAACCCCTGATTTGGCAAAATCTTTATATATATATATATATATATATATATATATAATGGAAATATAGTTCGAAACAGTGATATTATAAACTTATAATCATATTAAATTTAATGGGGTGCAATTCATATTATAACACACAGTGACACAGAAGAAGACAAAAATGATAAATTTACATATGGAAGTGACTATTCAAAGGTTTTATATAAATATAGATGAACACTCATAAAAATTGTACAGTATTATAAAACTGAAAGAGAAATAAAGGCCCATATAAATAAATTCACTTGATAAATTCGGTTTTGGATAATTAAACTAGCTTAAGACCTAAAATAAATAAATAAATAAATAAAGAAAAAAAACCTACACTCAACAATTGATGGAGTAATGACTTGAGGATAAAAGCTTTAGGCATATTTGTGCTTACACCCTAAGGGCATGTTTGGTTGGAGTGAAAATAGGGAGAATGGAAAAGGATAGGAAAATAGAGTGGAAAATGGAGAAAATAATCCCTCCGGGCCCACATAATTTTGTCCTCCCAATTTGAGAGGAAAACTAAGGAGAAAAGATGATGTGAGTAATAAATTATACAAATATCATTACCTTTATTGCACTGACCTACCCCTCTCACTTTCCCACTACTTGTGACCTGATTAACATTTTGCCTCTTCATCCTTATCTTTTTCTTAGCATCTTCATAGCACAGCAACGTAAACTCCGTTCTCTTCTATCTCTTTTTTTATTTTTTTTTGCCTTGTCCTCATTATATTCCTCATTGTATTGTTTCTTGTCCTCATCATATTCCTCATTAATCTATTGTTCTTGTTGATTTTTTTGTTTCATATGACACTCAAAATTTTTTTTTTTTCCATCTTCCCACTTTTCTACTCCTTTAACCAAACGGCCCCTAAAAGGAATAGTAATGTAATAATTAGAAATCCTCATAATCATTTATAAATTCAAGATCTACTAGTAAACATGTGATATGGGACTCCACACACCCCTTGCACAACACACGTTCAAACAATTCAATCCACACAATTTGAGGTATCATAGATAGAGCCTTCCCGTAAAAATTCAGAGATTTTTAGCTGCTGTATCACAAATCACACAGCATGGGTAGAATGAGAAAGAAATGGGGAGAACGGAAGTGCTTCTTCTTCCAATTGCTCTCCCCTAAGCTTTTTTGATCTCTGGTATAATCTTTTTCTATAAAAACTTGGGAAATGAACCCTAGGGAGTAATGGAAAGAGAGAAAGAAGTATTTTGTCTCTTCAATCGTTGGAGCTCTTGTAAGTGCTTCAATAGTTTTTTTTCTAGACCTTCTAAATTTCCTCTTCTTTTGTTGTTTTCTTAACTTTCCCTTTACTTTGGTAATTGATATTCAAAATAAGCAACAACTAAGTTTCCAATGAGATATTAGACATTGCTCACTATTAGATATGGGCTTTAGTGCATATGGACTGAGCTTGAACACTTTCGCCGGACCTTGACATTAATGACATCTCAATCTAAACCTGGTTTTCAGTCTGTGAAATTAAAGTCTCACGAGCCAGTTGAAATCCTTCTTTATATACATAAGGAAGTTGGAAATTCTATGTGAAATCAGTCAAAATCCGTATACCTGTGATTCAGCATTGTGATTTGTGACGCATATGATGTTTTCTTCAATAAGTATTTGGTCTCTACATTCATTTGTTTGATTTTGTGTAACATGCTTGGTGATCACCTTTTACTCTTGCTTTCACACCAATTAATTTTTGGTGTAGGCTGAGATTGAACCCAAATTTTTTATTCAATAATAAAAGATTTTATTATTTAAGCTCACTGAAATCCACTCAAACATGAGTAAATTATGTTACTTTTAGAGGTATTTTGAGGATATATTCTTGAATTAAGTTGCAAGCATAATTGAACCATGTCCGATTGCCCTACAAGCACTCACAAACAGCTAAGCTCAACCCAATCGGCCACTGTGTATGAAATGCAGGCTTAGGAAGCAATATCAGTCATGGCGATGATTTGATGTGAAATGGTCAAGCAGAGTGTATTTTTGTTGATTTATTATTGCTTTCTTAAAGAAATGCCCTGGCTCACAAAATATCAAATCAGCGAATTCACCAAGATCGGATGTTTTTGAATATCAAAATAGTGTTGTGTTCCAAGTTTTGAACTTGGAAGTGCGGAGGCAGCGGGTTGGCTGAATCTATGTGTTGCCCTGTACTGAAAAGAAAACCAAGTCAATCTGAAATCTGGGCCCTTGCCTTTATCATGAAAAAGAAACTGGCTTTCAAGAAAACATTACAAACCTGGAACAAGCTGGATAATTGGTTCTCTGAATACAGTACCTGTTGTGAATGGAAAGCACGGCGTTCCTTTTATCAAATAGAATCTGAAGAAAATAACAATAGACCATAAGGGAAGTTCATTGGACAAGAGGTTAAAAACCCATTTGAACGACTCCACATTTGTTTCAAGTTGAACTCCTTGACATGAGCTTCATCTGTCAAAACCAAACCATTTTTATATGCTAACAATAAGCAAGTTAGTATGACAATTATTTCTTTGGTTAATTGTGTTAACTTTCCAATGCATACGGTACCCGGAGTCTTAGTTGCGCACTTTATTGCTACATTGTACCTACAATGGCCAAATTATGGAACAAATCAGACAAGGAAAATAAAAGCCATTAAACGGTAGCAAAATTTAGAGACAAGCAATCAATCTCTCTCTTCGTAACAACTCTAACTAGCAATACCTTGTTCAAAAGGAAAACCAGGATTAATGGAAACAGCAACAAGCCACATTTTGTAGAAGATGATAATCATGTCAATCCAATGAGCTTTGGCTCAAATATCACTTCCTCATTCCACAAGAATTTGTGGAGGGTGAGATTATGGGTTCGAAACCACTGGTCACATTAACCAATAAAAAATGAATAATGTTATGCAAGAAGCTAAGAGAGTGTAAGATAAAATACATACCCAAGAGTGGCTTAAGCACTTTCAATTTTAGCTCTATCTTTGGTGGCAACAATTTTAGGGAGAACAAGATCAAAGTACTAGTATCCAACTCCACAAAGGGAAATTACACTGTTGAAAATCAAAACAAAATTTATACCATACAACCACAAAAGAGAGAGATCATGTTTCATTCCCATCTCCTTCACATGATGAAAGAGATCATGGGATTCTTGCAAGAAATTCATCTGCAATAACCATATATCATCATTATGTAGGAAATAACACCAGGAATTAACCCGCTTTCAACTCCATCATCAACAAGCCACCGGACCTTTTTCATATTTCCAGCCTCACACAGAGCAGCTAAAACTTTACTGAACATTATTTTTATTAGTTTTACATTCAATGCCAACATTGTCTCAAGCACCAATGCATCTTGAAGGCCTATCGTAGACACTTTCCAAGCAAAGGTTACTCAGTAGTTCAGCACATGAACATTTTTTTAATTAAAACCCCTAGCTTAGACAGCCTAACAAAAAGTTTAAAGGGCTCACTTGTATGGTTGGCTACACAGTACCAATTAATCTTTGCAGAATAATTATCCACACTCTTAAATTCCAAACTTCTTAGCAGTTCCTCAGCTTCCTCCACCTTCACCTTTACAAAAACCTTCAATAATCATGTTGAGTGTAACAGAGTTTGGTTTCAAACCCTGTGCCTCCATATAATCCAAAGGGTCACGTTCCTCGGATGTGCAGCCATGTCAAGAAAACCCCGCCAGTATGTGCATCATAAACAACAATGTCAGGCTTGAACCCCTTTTCCTTCATTTGCTCAAATAGATTCAAGGCAATAAAAACTTTTCCAAGGAAATAGTATCCTTAAATCAAGGTCATACAGTGCTTAATATCTAAACCCATATGCTTACCTTTCATGTCTTGGCTTCTTCCTCTTTCCCCTGTTTGCACAAAACATCCACCACAATATTGTATAGAAGCTCATCAGGAAAAATTCTTCATCCCTTCAATTCTTCAAATAGACACAATGCTTCCAAATGCATGCCCATGTTACACAATCATTGAAGAATCAAGCCAACAATCACATAATTACTAACTTTATATACCCTTTTACATCATATCATTAAGCTTATAGCAAATTTCAATTCTTGCAATGCCTATGGATCAATGCACCATATCTTGTCACAGAACCCACAAATGACAGCAGCATAAGCATATGCATCAATAGAGGCAGATGCCCCTTTCCATGCTTGTAGCACTTTTTATCCCAAATCTGACCTCTGATGGGTGCAAAGCCCTTCAATATGTTCTGTCCAAGCAAAAGCTCTAGGGGTAACCCCAGCTTCGTCCATCTCCTGTAAACATGAACAGCTTCTTCCATATCACCAGTCCTGCAGAGTGCTTCAATCACAATGGCATAGGTGTAATCATTAGGGCTCCATTTTGGCATGCTTAAATAATCGATTCATGAGAAAATTATAGGTGAAGATATGGGCCAGCACTTCTTCATTTGGAACAAAACATCAATGGCCACATCAAACATATACCAAGATCTAACCAATGCATTGTATGCTCTAAGCAATGTCTCATCAGGCTGCAGCCCCTCCACTGCAAGCCTGCAAGCGTTTCAAACAAATCAGAAATTTCCATGGCTTTGTGTATAAGGTAAAATCTAAAGAAAGATAAGAGTTACAAGACTTATACGCCGGTTGCAATCCAACTACAACAAGAGAATAAAAATTATAAAATGAGAGGTTGTCTTCGAATTTTTCTTAGTTCAACAGAAAGCATATATAAACAAAAAAAATAGGGTCATTCCGACCAGCACTCCTATAAGCTACACTAATGACATTCAAACAGGACATGAGCTTGACCCCAAAAAGTTTAATTAGCGGAAAACCTCAGTAGAGTTGTTTAAACTCTAAAATAGTATTTCATTCCATTACCACAAAACATTTAAGTGTCAAACAACCAATGTAGTGTTATTACAAAACTTGTAGCGTGGCCTATGAAACTTGATCTAGGAACATTTGTAGTGTTTGTATTTCTTGTTTTCACCTTGTTTACAAAAACATTTGGAATCTACATTATTCACACAGATGGGCAGAGTAATTGGCAATCACACCAGCTTTGGCGAGAAGGGGAACAAGCTGACCTCCCTACCAGTTTTCTACAACCACTGCAATAACAGATAACAAGAAACTGAAAATTGTATTCTTCAATCAGTCCTTTTAGGGTTCTATGTCCTGTCCACTCTGCTAGAGCTGCTTGAATATCACTTCCATCTCCTTCAAATAGAACATACATTTAAAACAAAAAGTTCCTCAAGAATACAGTATTGTGAACAGTCATCGAGTTTCTCATTGTTACGAAAATAGAGAAGTGATAAGTGTTGTTCAACTTGGATGCTAGAAATGATCATGTAGGTGAGATCAAAGAAAGCAGATGATGGTAATTGGACAAGAATTAAACTATAGGATTTTTTAATTCACATCAAATTTGGCATCTGTACTCTCACTATGACAGAACTTATCAGAGATTCAAAATCTCTATCAAGTAACAGGATATCTTTTTTAACATATGCATTTGTTATGGGATAACATATGCAGATCTAGTTGAATAGAAGCTTGCATACTATGATGGATAGATTAAAAAAAAAAAAAAAACCTGAAGATCATGAAGTGTGTGGAGGATATAACCTCCTTGGCCTAGTTCAACACCATTTCTAGCTCTTCTTTGCTCTTTCTTCTTGCTCTGAACACCAATTCCATTTCTTTATTTGTCTGAGAGAGAGAGAGAGAGAGAGAGAGAGCACATTGATAGTTCCTCAACCAATTATTTTACTGCTATTCTGTCTCTTTGGATACTACTCAAAGTAAAATACTGCATTTATCAATTCTTGTAGGTCTCTTACATCTTGAGAAACAACTCTGGGATATAAACATCCCTAAAATTGAAAAACATCAGCATGAAGCATAAAGCCCTACTAATTACAAGATTTGGCTTTAAATGGGCCATTCAAAATTTAAGCAGGTGAAAGTTTATACTCTTCAAAGTCTTCACATGTCTAAATACTTAGAAGCCTACACATGTCAGAATACTTTGACATTTCCCATGCTATTAGGGTCTCAGGCATGCTTAAGGGCTGCTTCGTTTTTTGATTTCTGCAATTATCAAACAAATGAGATCAAAGAAGTTTATATTAGTCAATCACAATTTGAAGCTATTTTAATTTTAAATTTTATTTATTTAACTTACATTGGAAATATCTATCCACAAATTAAGCCTCTGAAGAGCTTTTCCTGATTCTTGTGTTTCACGAGCCAAAATTATCCCTTCACCCAAGGTGTTCACATGACCACTAACCAATAAAGCAGCTGCTGCATTCATTATCTGTTCAAATATTTTGGTAATTATTAGATTTCTCGATCATAAGTAGTAACTCATGACATTAACAGCTTAATGAAAGCCAGACTGCCAAAGAACTTACAAGTGCATCGGCAATGGACCCTTTCTGTCCTGATAACACTCGCTTTAGAACATCCGCATTATACTCTGGATCTCCACCTTTCAAGCTATCTAGGGTGCAGCGGGGAATGCCAAACTCCACTATCCAATAAACATTATGTCTTTATTAGTAAGCATAAATAAATTGTTCATAACCATTACTACGTAGATACTAATCAAACATGAACAAATTAAAAATTAGAGGCAAGATTCTCACATGGATCAAATGAGAATGTCTCAATGTTTTTTGGAGTGACATCAAGGATTAGCCCAGGTCCTGTATTCAAATCGTTGATCCGTGACTAAGATGAGATCTACTAATATACTTAAACAGATAAATTTTAAAAGGGCACACCTCATCAAGATTGATAGAGCATTACCATTTGTACACGTATAGATAGGCTTCTAGAAAATTTTAAATTATGCGATACACTGAGAAAAAATATGTGAGAGGACATAAATTGAAAATATAAATTATGGTTTTTTCCACTTAAAAAAGATGTTCTTTTTTGACATGGATAAGCAATGTTATATACCATTCAAATATTAGCAAAAAATTTAATAAGTTGGCACTAATTACTAATGCAAAATGTAAGAGATACAATTTTTTTTGTTTGTAAATCTATGTAAATGGTTTGGATCAATAAGAAAACTGACCAAGGCATGTAAAAATGGGTTATGCCCGATCAATCTTGATGGAAGGCCTCTTCATCATAGTTTATCTCATAATTTAAAAATAGAGAGAGAGAGAGAGAGAGAGAGAGAGAGAGATACAAAAATGTCAAATTCTACAGTTGTAATATGCATACTTCAGCATTCAAAAAGAGAAGTATCTTACCTAGGGGGCTCATTTCATCTAAGCCCTCTGAGTGAACAACTAATGCTCTTTTCATGCCAAAAAGTTGCAATGCTTTAGCCATTTTTAAGACCTAAACAACAAATAGAACATATACTAAGAAAAAATCTATTATCACATATACGCAACTAATTAATTGAAAAGTGAACCCAAGTCCATTAACAGTATATAATTTTGTATCGGCTTCCTTCTATTATTAGAGAATACACAATGAAATCAATGATGAAGTGATTACTGTAATAATAAAAATATGAAACATTAACATAGTTGCTTTAGTTTGGTTACATGCTCTCAAACTGAAACAATAGAGATCAATTTTTGCTACTATAAGTTGTCTAAGCTCTACTGCAAACAAAACATTTTAACTTGATTAGAATTTGAGATACTCCAGCACGATGTTGAGCCAATAAGCAAGTACATAACACTCAAAAAGTTTTCAGTCAATTATACATTCATCAACAATTCAGGCAAGACCCAAAATCAAAATCAAAATCCTTTGAATCTTACAAACAATTAATCTATTAATTATCTATTTAGTCACAACCTTATATCTATTGAAACCATCCTGGCAAAATAGTGACTACATTTGAAACAATGAAATATTCAATCACTTTTGTTATGTAATTAGTTTCAAATCTTTTTATTTTTGGTTGGGGGGGGGGGGGGGGGGGGGGGGGTGGTGGGAATTATATGAAATTAAATCATCAAGAAATAAAGTTTTAGGAGAGTAGATGATAATTTTAATATTCTTGATACAAATACTTACCAAGTCTTCCTTGTATACTCCAACAACAGCAAAAGGAACCCTAGATGGATTCAACATTGGGCCCAATATGTTGAACACAGTTTTCACTTTTAGCTTTTTTCTAACAGGGCCGACAATCTTCATGGCTGGGTGATACCTTGGAGCCATCATAAACCCAATTCCTCCTTCGTTCACGCACCTCGTAACCCCCTGAGTTAAAGAAAAAACAATGAGAAATTGAATTAATATAGGAAAAAATCATTTGTTCAGAATATTGGCACTCTTCTCATATTATATAAGTGGAGCACAAACATTCACATTTAAAAAAAAATTCTCTGCTAGATCTAGTTTGGGGTTTCAGTGGGTATAGGTTTGGAAATAATACTATGGGCATAAATACTAATTACCATTGTGCTTATGAGTGAAAAACATCTATCATCAGATAGAGATAGCATCCTCATCTGACTGCAAAATTATCATGATAACTTCTAGGTTGATATGTATTTCATAAATTGTCTAAAACTATAAAGTCTAGTGCAGCCAGTTTATAATCTCCTAATGGTCAGAATATGCTTGTCACCACACAAGAAGCAGCTCTGAAGCAAAGTCACTCACTACCCATAATATCATTGGAGCATCAACTAAATTTTGAAAAATAAAATTAATTACACTAACCTCAGGATCCAAGTCAAAAGCTACTCCCAATGCTTCTAATACATCAGCACTTCCACAGGCGGAGGAACTTGACCTGTTTCCTTGCTGAGCACAAAACAATTAATCAATCACTATTTCATACATTTGTAATACATCTCACTAAAGATCACAGCCTCAAAGGAAGTGTGTAGAGGGATGCCAACCTTTGCAACTTTTACACCACAAGCTGCAGCAAGTATTGAAGCCCCAGTGGAAATGTTCACAGTGTTTGCTCCATCACCACCCGTTCCAACAATGTCGACTGCATCATTCAACCCTTCTACCTTCACACTATGCTTGAGCATTGCCCTTGCCAACCCCACAACCTGTTTAATCATTAAAAACCCATAAAAATATTAACTTTCACTATCCTCCATTTTTTGAGATAGGTAGATAGTGGGGGAGGGGGAGGTGGAGTTTGAACCATAGACATGGGACACCACACAGGAAGATGCCATCACCACGAGGCTATCGCTTGAACCCTTCATTATCCTCCATTTGTTATAACATTAAGCATACTTTTGTAGACAAAAATTGAATTGGCTTAAGTCCTTAATGGTCTGTTTGGATTGAGGGAGAGAGAGGGGGAGCAGAGTAGATTTAGCACAAAATTAGCTTGTTTTTAGCCAATTCTACTCTACTTCCCTCCACCCCCCTCCTTCCCCCTCCATCCAAACAGACCATAAAAGCATTTAGGCAAAAAACTTGGGTGGGTGGCCTCAGATTTATCAAGTAAAAATCTATTAAAATGATTTTTAAGTGTTAAGAAGCAGCTAGAAAACATGCCTTCAATATCATTATTCCATGAAATTTCACTCAGACAATAAATTCTAATACCATATCTATCAATTCCAAGTGGGCAAACAGCATACTATAATTTTGAAACGTCAATGATAAAACTCATTCTAATAGAACCCAAAAGAAGAGAACTTTTTACCTCTTCATATGTCTCCCCTTTAGCTCTTAGCAGAACAAGAAAAGCACTAATCAGGGCCTCATTTGCATCTTTTAGTAAAAAATCAAGGGAAGCCTCAGCCTCAGCCTCAGATAAATCAACACGATCTATCAATGATTCAATCAACTGCAACAACCCCAAAAAACCAAACAAAATTCAGAAACCAAAACAACCCAGAAACCAAAATTACAAATAAACACAAAACGAAACAACCCCAAATCCGTACCTCGTAGAAAGATTGTACTTTTTGGGTTGAACTATCAGATACAGTGCCGGGAAATACAGAGACCAGAGTGGTTCTTTGACTTAGTTGCTTTGTGTGAGGAATTGGGTGTATAAAAAAGCAATTTCGAGGAGCATTAAGCTTGGGAATGGGATTCAAAGAAGGGAAAAGGATTTGAGATTTGTAGGAGGAGACAGCCATTGCAGCCCAACTTCACAACAAAAAACCAATCTTTTTAGAACAGAAACTGTGAGTCTCTCTGTTAATGTATTTGGCTTTATGAGCGAACAAGAAGAGATGGGTTGTTCTATTTTGCAGCTTTAATATGTCATGTAGTAATATCATTGTCCAGCCCAGTAGGCCAATGATAGGATCGGAATCCATATTTGGGGTTACCATATGTGAAGATTTAACGTAACTTACCAGTTTTCTATGTAAGATGTCATCTGTGTAAAAGGCGCATTGATATCATGTAAATCCGGTGCTGTCTGATTAGGTGAGAAAAAATGTGGGGATAAAAATAAATCACCTACTCACCCAAATGGCCACATTTTGTGGGCGCGTTTAGAATTCACTTATTTTGTTAAATTTTAAAAAAAAAAATTGTTAAAAATATTATAGATAAAGATCAAAATTAATTGAAATAATACAATTAAACTTATAAATAGTACTAAAAAGTATAATGTGGCTCATAAATAGTAATAAAAATAAGCTAAATAGTCTTCCTCAAAAAAATAAAATAAAATAAAATAAAATAAGCTAAATAGTAACAAAAATAAGCTCAATAGTAAAATAAACTGACTTTTTAATTTGGTGCCAAACACACACTTAATGTGCATTTGGCTCCAGCTTAAAAAGCCAACTTATTTTATTATTTAGTTTTTTTTTTTTTTGCTATTATTCATGGGCTTTACTGTACTTTTTTGTACTATTCATGGGTCTCACTGTACTATTTCAGCTAAATTTTACATTTATTTACAGTACTTTCAAAAAAAAAAATCCAGTTTCAACAAAATAAGTAGATCGCAAACAGACCCTTAACTGGAATTAGCTCCTACTTCAATCTTCACTCATATTTCTCACACTTCACAAGTTCTTATACTTGTAAAGTGACCATCGCGTCAAGTGTATACGATGTTATTGGTTTGTTTGTTATTAGTAAACTAAATTATGGTCTAATTCTCGATTGAACCGGTAAAGTTGGTCCGCATTTTAAAATTATGCATTTAACCTCAAAAAACAAAAATCAAATACATATTTATATTGATCAAATAAAACACAAAAAATATTTATCTTTATTTCTTTTCTAAGGAAAATTAAATCCAATCCACTTATTAGTTCAATATTTTATTTTATTTTTGAATTCCAATGCACTTCATCCATATCATGTGTAGGGCCCAAATATTTGGAAACTCTAGCCCACTCCACATCAGGCCCAAGGCCCATGCCGAGGATAGTACAGAATCTGAGGATGAGTGGGAGAGGCCCGTCATCAAGGAATTTCGCCGAGGATGCCCACATTCTTGGCAGGCCGACATTAAAGAAAGGAAGCTGTTATCCACCCATTAAATGTATGTAACCGACACTCTGGCCTCATTAATGTTGAATTGACCAGCGAACAGTGATGCCTTGGTTACTTCAACTAACAGAAAGCCTGCAAAGGCGGCTGATGGGACGAGCCCTTAGACACAGGCTCAGATGGCCAACAAGTGGACGGCAGAGATCAACTGAACAAGACTATATAATTCAGTGAACCCCCAAAGTTGAGGAGGTTGGTCCTTCGGTTGAAAAGTTAAGGGGTTTTCAGGGTATTCTAGGGCAACTCTTGTATTCATTAGTTCTAAGGAAAGAGCTCCTCGGACTGGGCCGAAGACGAACTTTCCTTAGAACACTTAGCCAAATTCCAGTTATTGATCTTGTAAACCCTCATCGACTATTGTATCTTTCGTTAATGCCTAATCCTTCTACCCACTCTCTACAAATTTATTGTACAGGGGTCGTCTGGGCTCAGGTCAACCCATCCCCAGGAGGGAGGTGCCCGAACTGGGTCCCTACATCATGTATATTGAGTGATTAGGTGAGAAAAATGTGAGATAATCCTTACTATTATCTTTATTTTTTATGAGATTAAATTCTATAAGGATGTGAAGTAAAATCCATGTTTTACTCTTCCAATCTCAACATGTCATGTCATCTTATTACATATTTAAAAATAAACTCAACTACACCTAATCAATTATAATACCCATATATAAATCCAACCAAATTGGGATTTTGAAGTTTATTTGAATGTTATTAGGTGTGGTAGGTTGTATTAAAATTTAAGTAAAATGTTAATATAACAATCTCTTAATGGATGGTGCAAAACATGGGTTTTATACCCCATCCTTACCAAATTCAGACTCTTTTTTTATTCCCCCTAATTATTTTTAAATTGGGTAAAATTTAGGTACCAGATTACTCTATTAAATTCTTTCTAAAAAAAAGATTACTCAATCAAATTCTAATACATTCCAATACTTTGAATTTATTTGGAGAAGTTATTATACAACACTTAAGGAATTGTATCTTATTTATTTTTCCTTTTTAAATTAGCATGGTAACATTTTCTTTTTAATGTTTTGTTTGGTTGGGATGAAAAGAAAAGAGGAAAGAAAATGGGTGGTTAGAGTTTCCACCAAACCCCTCGTTTTTTTATCCAAATTATAAAATTACAAAATTACCTCTACATGTTTCCATCCTTACCACAAAACTCAAGCCAAGGGGCTCTTTCATTGCCCAATTGATTAAAGTCCTAAAGTTCATTATATTTCCTCCATATTCGGTTATTTTGTCATTCCTTTCATTCATCAAGAGTGGACGCCATATGTTGAAACTCTCTCAAAACAAGCTCTATCATGAGTGTGTGATATTAAAACTAGGAACATGCCCTTTTTGTTTCCCAATTCTTATAGCCTTAGAGCCGCTCATCCATTAGGCCATCTAGGCAATAATTTAAGGGCCACAAATAGAAGAAGGTGCCTAAAATATAATACAGGGTAAACTACAAAGTTGATCTTATCCTTACACTATATTTCAATTTAGCCCCTTACCTTTTTAGCGTGTGTCAATTTAGTTATTGCCACTATCCTTTGGATGGAAAAAATTAATGTGTCATTTGCCAACTGTATCGCTAAGTCACCATCATCCCTTCATTGAAATGGAAAGTCACCATCAAGATCGAGTCTTCTCTTTCCATTAGGATTTCACAGCATTTTATTTTTCGATTTAACCTGCCAATATCAAAGCTCGTCCACCATTCCACTTCTTGGATTGCTTCAAAGGATTCAACCTTACATGCTCAAAGTGAAAGCAAAAGTTATTCGCATAAAAGTCTTGGTCCTTTTTAATGAAAAATATTAGTCTTTCTCTGCAATAATATAGGTTTTCAAAAAAAAAAAAAAGTCTAGATATGCTTCTCATTCATTTGAAAGAATTATTTCAAAATTACCTTGAAGATTACATATGATCCCTATGAATTATGATTGGTTCTTAAAAAGAAGTAATTATAATTAATGAAGTGTAAAAATCCCAATGGTTCAAATCCCTATTATTATTGAAGATTTTCTCCACAACAATAGTAGAGTATACACTAGATGGAGGCTAAGATCTACTCTCTGAAAAGTTTAGGATTTTTGTTGCCTTACCTCTCCAAACTCTATAAAGGTTGCGTTTGATGTGCCTTTATATAGGCTACCCATTAGGAATTTAGGATTACAAAAACTCACTCTGTATAGCCAACCTAATGAAAAACCAAATAGGTCAAAATCTGAATGTACGATTCTTGATTGATCAACTTTTTTTTTTTTTTTTTGAGAAACCAGCCCACAAGAGAGGACCGAAATTTATTCATGCATGAAACTGAGATCATGGGTGTAAACATCCACAATGTCAGGAGGAACTTCCTCCATCCATACTAACAGAGGATTACAAACTGATCTACGGGCTAAGCGATGAGCAACACAGTTACCCATACGCTTAATGTGTTGAAAAGAAATGCTGCAGAAGGAGCGAGCCAAAACATGAATATCTTCCAATATGTGACCCAGTTCCGAGGCAAGGTGAGAATGCTCCCTGATTGCGTTGATAATAAGTTCAGAATCGCCTTCAATCACCACACGCTCAAAACCAAGTTCCTTAGCAAATAAAAGGGCCCTACGTGCTGCTATCACTTCCACTGTCTCTACCGAAGTAGGCAGGGGAAACTTTTGTTAAAGGGCAGCCAAAACCAATCCAGCCGAGTCCCGAACCACCAAGCCAAGGCCAGCTGAAGATTGGGTCGAGAATAAAGCACCGTCGAAGTTAACTTTTACCAAACCAGGCGGGGGAGGTTTCCATCGAACCGAGCGAGCAGTCCGAGGGATCTTTGAGTGGGTGGGTCGAAGGTGACTGAACTCCTGAACCAACGCCCTGGCCTGGTCAGGGATTTTTTCCAGGCACAACCCATCATCCCCGAAAGCTACTCTGTTTCTGGACATCCAGAGCAGAGACATGGTATTGGCAAAAGTCTCAATGCACCTGGGGTCTTTGAATGCTAAGTGCATTAACTCCAAAAATGAGGTATTGGGCGAAGTTGCGGCCTTGAGGATAGCGAACTGTGGGAGCCAAACCGAGTCCAGTTTTTTGCACGACCATAACGCATGGGTTATGGTCTCCGGTTCAAGGGAACAATTGGGGCAGGTGGCATCAATAAGGAGCTTTCTACGAACTAGGTTCACCTTTGAGGGGAGGGAATCGCAGCAAGCACGCCAGAGAAGAGTGCGAATGCGGTTCGGGACATGGAGACTCCAGATTTGCTTCCACACATCCCTGTTTCCAGAAAGGTTAGAGGCACTCGGCTCATCAGCAACATCAGCCTCACGAAGCAGCTTGTAACCAGATTTAACCGAGTAAGACCCACTGCTGGTTTTTGGCCAAAACAAGCAATCCGGAATATCCGCCAGACTCAAAGGGATAGCCTTAACCATTTTTGCCTCAAATGGGAGGAAGATAACATCAACAAGATCTTGTTTCCAGCAGTGCAGCTCATGGTCAATTAAGTCAGCCACCAACATGTCCGGGTCATGACCAAGGAAGGGAGAATGAACAAGACCCGAGCCCTCACCAGGCAGCCAATGGTCCATGAACACCTTAATGGATCGACCGTTACCAACCCGCCATTTCACACCCAAAAGGACGGTGTCTCTGCCCTTAAGGATGCTTTTCCAAGCATAGGACCCCCGGTTGTTCTTTGCCTCAAATATTGAGCTGTAAGGGAAAAATTTAGCCTTAAAAAATCTATAAAACAGAGAGTCTTGATTGGTGGTTAGCCTCCACACTTGTTTTGCCAGTAAGGCATCATTAAACTTCTGGAGCTCTCTGAAACCCATGCCAACTTCTAGTTTCGACCGACACAACGAGTGCCATTTCACCCAATGCACCTTACACCGACCACCCCTTTGGCCCCACCAAAATTTACGGATCATAATCTCAATATCATGACAGAGAGTAAAGGGTAGTTTAAAGTAGCTCATCGCGAAAGACGGAAGGGCTTGGATAACAGCCTTAATAGGGACTTCCCGACCGGCTTGGGAAAGGAGCTTTTCCTTCCAACCCTTCTATTTGGACCACACCCGCTCTTTTATGTAAGCAAAACTAGCTCTCTTTCCCCTACCCACAAAAGATGGGAGACCCAGGTACTTCTCGTACTGCTTTATTTCAGGAACACCAAGCATATTCAAGATATTAGCCTGAGTTTCCGAGGAGGTAGCCTTGCTGAAAAAGAGAGTGGTTTTGTCCCTATTAAGCTTTTGGCCTGAGGCAGCCTCATAATCTACAAGGATGGCCTGAATATGATTGCATTCTTGAATTGACGCCCTGCAGAAGAGAAGGCTATCATCCGCAAAAGATAGATGGGTTAGGCGAGGACCGTTTCTACATAATGAAATACCCCGAATAAACCCATCATTGGCAGCTTTCACAATAAGAGCGTGTAAGCCTTCAGAACAGAGGAGGAATAAATAGGGTGAGATTGGGTCACCTTGCCTGATTCCCCTCGAAGGCACTATTTTTTTCGATGGTTCCCCATTGATCAAAAGGGAGTAAGAGACCGTTGTGATGCACATCATCATCAAATCCACCCATTTTCTGTGGAATCCCAAACGTAACATTATCTGCTTAAGGAACGACCATTCAACCCGGTCGTAGGCTTTGCTCATATCAAGTTTCAGTGCCATAAACCCAACTTTCCCAGGTTGGTACTTCATATAATAGAGGGTTTCGAACGCCATCAAAATGTTATCTGTAATGAGCCGCCCAGCCTGAAAAGCAGTTGGATTTTCTAATATTATGCTAGGGAGTATCCCCTGGAGTCTATTGGCTAGGACTTTAGACACTAACTTGTAAATAACATTACATAAACTGATAGGTCTAAATTCAGAAATTTTTTCTGGACTCTTAACTTTAGGGATGAGTGTTATAAAAGTATGGTTAATTTCAGCGGGCAAAGAGCAATTATTAAGGCAGTTTAGTACAGCAGAGGAAACATCATCACCAACAATAGACCAATAAGATTGGAAGAAAGTAGGAGGCATACCATCTGGGCCGGGAGCCAAGAGCGGCTCCATAGATTTGAGAGCAGCTTCCACCTCGTTCCTTGAGAAGCAACGGGTCAAGTCTCTGTTCATATCCAAAGTAACCACTGGTAATATTGACTCAAAAATGGGATGTCCCTCTTCGGGGTAACTAGTGGTAAAGAGATCCTGAAAGAAAGCAGTAGCAATCCCCTGTATTTAATGCTCAGAAGTGCACTAATTATGCTGTTCGTTCCGCAGCCCATGAATTCGATTACGCTTATATCTCTGAGATGCTCTACTGTGAAAGTAGCGGGTGTTACTATCACCCGATTACAAGTACAGGGACCGTGCCCTTTGAATCCACATCATGCTCTCCTTGTCAAGAAGATCATTAATGCTTAACTTCAGAATACGGACCTGATCATATGAGGCACCCCTAGTTGCTGCTTCTTCGGCCAACACCAAACTCTTTGAAGCCTCAGCTAATATTTTTGAATATTTTTGAAGAGGCCAGAAGCATGTTACTGTCAAATGAAGGAACGCCCCACGCGTCAACTATTGTGTTCCTACAACCCACTTCTTTCATCCACATGCTCTCAAAACAAAAAGGTTTCTTGGGGCAGGGCACTATACCTTCAGGTTTGATGATTATGGGGACGTGGTCGGATGCATTGGAGTGCAGGTGTTGTACCCTGGTTGCTGGGAAAAACTCCAGCCAAGAGGGAGTAGCAAAGGCACGATCCAACCGCTCTAAAATCATAGAATTCCCCCTTTTACCTTTCCACGTGAATTTTCTGCCTAAGAACCCAAGATCAACAAAACCGATTTCATCCACCACATCCCTAAAAGCTTCCATCTCAGCTTCCCCCCTTGGAGAACCACCAAGTTTCTCATGGGCTCTTAGAATCTCATTAAAGTCCCCTGCACATACCCAGGGGAGATTGTATTTATTGTTCAGGTTACGTAAAAGACTCCAAGTCTCCACCTTCCTCCTTGAATCTGGGAAGCCATAAATGCCGGTGAATCGCCAAGAATCAGCTTGCCCATCATTCACAATCGCATCAATAAAATTAGGAGAAAAGTCCACAACTTTGATACTTATTGAATTTTTCCAAAGAAGAGCCAGACCACCAGCTCTTGTAACTCTGGCCACCACCCATTTCTCATCAAAATTTAGCTCATCACACAGTTTATCAAGCCTAGCTTTATCTGCCCAAGTCTCGGCTAGGAACAGGACAGAGGGGTCTTGTGCTCGCACTATGTTAGCAAGCTCTCGAATCGTATGGTGGTTCCCAAGCCCCCGCACATTCCAACTCATGCAACTCATTGCTCTCGGCGGGGCTGGGAACCAGCCTCCACCGTTGGGATGATGTTTTCTTTCTGAGTAGAAACATAATTTACTTACGTTTTGGTGGTTTTGCGTCACTGTGAGGAAGGAGGGAAATTCTCTTACCAAGTGTAACGTTAAGAGCCTCTGATTCATCACTTATGCCCACTTGTCTTTTAATTCGGGCCCATTTAGGAGAAGTTTTTGGAGTTGGGTTATCATGGGCAGGGCTTAAGTTTGAAATATTGGCAAGTGGGCCTTTTGAGTTAGGCAGGGGAGAGAATTTTGATGGGCCAGAGATGAGAGGGCCCAATGGGTTTAAAAACTTACCACTTCTTTCAGAGGGGACGTCGAACATGGCAATCTCCTTGTCCAGCTCATCTAAAGCCACTTCAAAATTCTTTCCCGCCTCTGATGCTTCTCCCAACCCCACTGAATTGGCGTACACGTTACCTCCATCTGTCTTGTCAACCTGACTCTCCTCTGGAATCGCCGAATTTGTCTGCTGGGAATTCGGATCCATCATGTCAGTTGGGTTTGGGATCTCCGCTTGCTTTTCAGGCCATACCACCTCATGCGAAGGTTTGTCCGCGCGGAGTACCACCACAGGCCTTGTGCAACCTTGATCCTAGCTTACTGGAGCGTTATCTTTCTTCTTTTTTTCAAATATTCCCGGAACCGTTATAATCTTGCTTCTTGATGGCACAAAAGGTGAGGCTTTAATCCATGGGCCATATTGCTGCTTATCTGGGCTCAGCTTACCCTTACTTTCCATCCATAAATCACAACTCCGGTCATCATGGTTTAGGCAACCACACCAGAAACAGAGGTTTGGGAGCCGTTCGTATTTGAACGGAATCCACAGGTCCTTTCCATCATCTAGAGTAATCACCCTCCCCCTGCACAGAGGCTTAGAAATATTCAAGGTTACCCTAACCCTTACAAACCTGTCACCTTCCATGGCTGGGTTTTCCTCTCCACTTTTTACCGTTCCTATGGCTTCACATAGTTGCTCTGCTACCAATCTACTTCTGAATCTAAGTGGGAGATCATGCACTTGGACCCAGAAAGTAGCAAACTCAAAGTTCATGTCTCTAATCTCCTTAGATCCGTCATATTCTATTAAAATTACCATGTGTTTATCAAAGGTCCATGGCTCCCCTGCTAGGACACGCTGCATCTCTGTTTTGTCCTCAAAAGTAAAGAGCACGATATGGTCGTCTTCCAACCTGACTTTAAAGCCTTTTGTGGCTCTCCACAGGGGGGAGAAAGTTTTTGCAATCGCCTCTAAGTTGAGAGCACGTCTGGTGAAAAACTTGGCAGCTAATCCCCACTCTGACACCGCAAGCGTTTCCGATAATCTAACGTTAGACCCTTCACAGTCCGATAGGTTGAGCTTACTCCAAGTATTTGTGAGGTCTTCCATTTGTGTGTTAACGAGATAGCTTAGGGAAAAAAGGAAAAAACGTGAAGAAAGTACCAACGAAGAAAGAGCAAAAAGAAAGGAGAAGATGAATGGAAAGGCTCTGTTTCCCAGTGACCCAAGAAAAAAACCAACCCCACTAGCCTCCAAGTGAACTTGTCACTGAGAGGGACAAAAGCACCTTCAAAGAAGGGACCACTATTCTACACCCACTGGAGAAGATGGAACCCACCTAACCCAAGCGAGAGAGAAACTCCACGGCCGATTATATATTACAAGCTATTGATCAACTAATTGTTGAAGATGTGTCGAGATAAATTTTCAATTGACCGAGCAGGTGTCGAAATAACATGCTTTTCTTAAAATTAATACCACGGTGATAGTTCCCTATGATCACGTGACAATGTCGTTTTATTTTACCGAGGATGCTTGATAGTTCCCTATTACCATTTACCACATGAACTGTCATTTTAATTTACTGTGGCTGCTCGCATGCATTTTCTAAGTCATCATCTATACCCTTTTCTATTGTAAATATGGCCAATTAGACAACATCAATTTTCAGATTAGCGTACTCACCAAAATGAATCGTTTTACATTATTTAACGGCCAAATTGCTACTTTTTAAACGTTAAGGATAAAATAAAAAATTAGACAAACTTTTTGAAGAGCAAGGGTCCGTTTGGATAGAACTTATTTTGCTGAAATTAAAAACTGAAATCATTGCAGTAAAATAATTTTTAAATGTGTAAATAGTACTGTGAGATCCAGTTTTATTGAAAAAATTGCTGAAAAGTGAGATTTGTGGGTCTCGTGCACTATTCACAGGACCCACAGAACTAATAAAAGGGTTGAAAAGTCAACAATTGCCGGCAATTGTTCACATGAACAGTAGCCGTTGTCCCATAAAAGAGTGCGCATCAGCAAGGAGGAAAAAAAAAAGGTGAAGAAACGTAAACGCAAATGTAAAAAGCTGGATCCAAACCCAACCCAAATATGTGTTTTGTGTGCCAAAAGCCTTATACCTGAATTGACACCTTCCTATGCATAAAGTATTTAGGAGTCTAAAGGAAAAATGGTTCGAGCTGTAGAGTTAAATAAAATATATATATATATATGTGTGTGTGTGTGTGTGTGTGTGTGTGTTTTGTGTGTTTTCAAGACACTGGTGAATACTTTAAAACCGGATGAGGTCACACTGCCGTGGGACCTGTGAACAGTACATAAATAGTGCACTTTGTCTCCTACACAGTAAATTCATGTGCATGAACAGTGCGGTGACCATTCATACGCGTTAAAAAAAAAAACGTGAATTCAAACATTCACTCAACTTTGCATGCGCAGTTACAATGGTAACTGACAAAACTGTGGTTGGTGAACACTCTTAACGGACACTCTTTTGGTTTTTATTGTGAATCAATTATTATATCAAAGCAAAGCATGCAGTAACGAAATTGGCTTCTAATTTTTTACTTCCAATTTCTTTCTTTCAAGTTATAACCATACGAGGTAGGGTCCTTCAGTTTTTTTAGGTACACACATAGCTGCCCAATCTCAGTCATGGTAACGTCCATTATTAACCCCAAGAAACCAGAAAATTCGTGTCCACAATTTTTTCTTTTTTTTGATCTGACAATTACGACCACCAGTTTATACTTTATTCAGAAAAGGCAAGTGGCTATGCTTATAAATTGGGTTCCTCTCCTACGACACAGTCACAGCATAAATTCACAGAATCACTCATCTATACACAAGAGAGAAGAGAGAGATGGAAGTTGTTCAAGTGCTCCACATGAATGGTGGAATAGGTGAAACAAGTTATGCAAACAACTCTCTGGTTCAGGTAAAATTAATTACCAAACACCTACCACGAATATTTTCAAATCATATAGGTATATATATACAGCTGGTACATGATATTCCCACTTAATTGACTTTTCAAGTCAGGCCAATGCCATGTTAAAAAGGACATTTTTTATGTGCCATATATTGTTATGTAGAAAATCTTATTAAATATTCATTATTACACACTTTGTAAACACGATTTTTGTTAAAATTGTAAAATCGTGTTTTAAAAATATGATTCTATAATTTCACATTTTTAACTAAAATAGTGTTTTAAGAACACGAATTCAATCTGAGGTAGTGTTTGTATAGTGAATATATAATAATGAGTGTGTGATAATTATTTCTCTTTGTTATAACATAAAAGTTTTTTTACTGCCCTAGTTTGATTGACTTAACAAAAAGAGGAAGAAAAATTACAATACTTTGAATAGTTGAATATTAGATATACGCGATTATCATCACTGCATTTTACCATACACAGCCCATTTCATAAAGGACAATTATTTTCTTAGTTTATGAGCAAATAAATTACTACTCATTCAAACTCATTTTGTTTGGTCTTTGACAGCAAAAAGTAATATCTTTGACCAGACCAATCACAGAGGAAGCTATTACCAATCTCTACTGCAGGACCTTGCCAAGGAGCCTAGCCATCGCTGACTTGGGTTGTTCTTCTGGACCAAACACTTTGTTTGTGGTTTCTGAACTTATCAAGGTAGTGGAAAAGCTTCGCAAAAAACTAGGCCATGAATCACTTGAATATCAAGTGTTTTTGAACGACCTTCCTGGAAATGACTTTAATACCATTTTCAAGTCATTGCCAAGCTTCCAAAAACAAATGAGTTGTCAAATGGGGCCTGGTGCTGGTCCATGTTTGTTCTCAGGAACTCCTGGTTCTTTTTATGGTAGGCTTTTTCCAAGCAACAGTTTGCATTTTGTGCACTCTTCTTACAGTCTCCAATGGTTATCTCAGGTAACTTATTCTTTAAAAAGAAAAAAGGTTATTGTAATTAATTATATCCAAAATCATGTGATTGATAAACTACCACTTTATCCAAAAGGCCAACATATGTGATTTTTAACTTTTTAAATGAGAGGTAGAATGAAAACAAGGTTTGAGCTCAAGATATTTCATATTTGCTCTAATACTGCAATACAAAAGAAATTTGCATTTCTTATCTTGAATTTTAAGCAAGAAATTGAAACCTCATTGTTAATGTGAAGTGATGATTTATTATTTTATATAATGATTGCATACAATATCCCTCTCAAACCCATTCATATGAATGGAATATTGTATGCAACAATACAAAAATAACCCCCTCTAATTAAGCACTTATGAAATGAGTAATTTATATGTCAATCACTCAAGAATAACTTTGGCATTCAATTGATCTTAAATACATAAGACAGACAAATTTATTCCTATTCTTGAGGTCAATTGGTATTACTATGTTAACAAAGTCATCATAAGATGTGCTTTTGGTAATACATGCTTTAGCGTTTTTCTTAATGTAACTATTCAAGATCTACATGTCAGCTCAACTAACACCTACTTGTGTTTACAACAAAGATGTTCATGACTCAAATCTTCACTCCCCCATTGTAATTGTCGAATTATGAAAAGTGATATTAAAAATAAAAAAATAAAAACTATTCAAGATCTATGCAATGATAAATTGCCAAATATAGTCACGCTCTATTAGCATGAGAATAAAAAACACAGTAATAATATGAATTTTATTGTGCAATAGGTTCCAGAAGGGCTGGATAATAACAAAGGGAACATATACATGGCATCTACAAGCCCACCAAATGTACTTAGGGCATACTACGAGCAATTTCAAAGAGATTTTTCAGTGTTTCTGAAGTGCCGTGCAGAGGAGCTGATGGAAGGAGGGGGAATGGTGTTAACATTTTTAGGGAGAAGAAGTGAAGATCCATCTAGCAAAGAGTGTTGTTACATCTGGGAGCTTTTAGCTATGGCCCTCAATGACATGGTCTCTGAGGTAACATAGGCTACTACAACTCTGGTTACTAAATGATTAAAAGTTTCCTATTAGTTTCACTTAATTATGATTAGTATAGTCATAATTAATTAAATAATCCTGAAAATTTGAGTATTCAATCTAAATTTGTTAAATTGATGGAAATTTAATAATGGAATTAGATCCTACTATCTATTTATTTTTGAATTAGTTAATGAAATTTTAAAAATTCAAAGGACTCCAAAGTCCAAATATGTTGATATGATGATGACCTATAGGAGTTTCTTGACCATGAACTAATATAACAAGTGGTAATGTAGCATATTTGCACTAAGAAGGAATAATTGATCTCAAATTTGCATAAAATCTATTATGCTAACCATAGGATGTACATTCCAGGGACTCATAGAGGAAGATAAAATGGATTCCTTCAACATCCCTCAATACACACCATCCCCATCAGAAGTGAAATCTGAAGTTTTAAAAGGAGGATACTTCTCTATTGATCGCCTGGAGGTTTCTGCAGTCAAATGGAATGATTATGATAGTGAATTCAATCCGTCTATTGCATTTAGTGATGATGGATACAGTGTTGCAAATTGCATGAGAGCTGTGGCTGAACCCTTGCTTGTTAATCAATTTGGAGATGCAATCATTGATGAGGTTTTCCGTAGGTACAGGAAAATTATTGCTGATCACATCTCTAAAGAGAAGACTCAATTTATCAATGTGACCATTTCCATGAAAAAAAGTAGTCATTTCATCATATGAATGGCTCACGTTAGTGTGGTTTTCGAATAATGTGGTAGGTCAACTGGTCTTGTATTTGTTTTTTTCCTAGTTCTCGCTCGCAATAGGTGTTGCCATATATTATCCGCTAGTGCTTTCTTATGTAATAAATAACGTGTGCAAACAATTGATTTGAATTGTTCTCAGTGAACTCTAGTGCCTACAATTTCTCATTTTCTCTAGCATCTTGGCATGAAGAAAATGATATATTTGGATGGTTTATGAATTACGCATTTATTGTGAGTGAATTTCAATTAGATCAAATAGTAAAGTTTTTGTCATTGAATAAGGGATGTGTGTTCAAATCCCACCTACAAAAAACCAAAAAAGAAAAAAAAAAAAGTGATTGTTATTTTGACCTAATAATAAAGAGTAGTCGTCATAAAACAATATAATTCTTTTACCCTTAAAAAGGTTGAAACTCTCAAACTTTTCAAAAATATTACTATTCCAATTGGGTAGAATCATCAAATTGACAGAATACCTTGAATCAAATCCGCTGAAATTGAAAAAAAAAAAAAAAAAAAAATCTAAAACTGTAAATAAAGATTTTTTCTTCTTATATGGCCACTAGTCTTTATATAAGATTAGCCACAAAAAATGCGAAAATACTCTACTTTTCAATTGATTTTTTCTTTATTTCATTGTCAACTTTTCATTCGACAATTGATTTAAGGTGTAAACGAGTTGAGCCAAACCAAGTATTAAAAATTTAAAATTGTTCTTTTAATAATATTTTGAACATAAGCCAAGTTTAATTTCATCATGAAACGAAACTACATGTTCAAACTTGGTTTAATTTCTTGCCGAACAACCTCGAGTTAGTTCATGAACTACTTGATTAGCTTCTCCCGCCTATTTTAAGTAATACCATGACTAAAAATTTTTACATCTCCACAAATCCATTAATATTTTTACTACAAAAGTATTGTTTATATTATTAACAAACTTTAAATAAAAACTTGATATCATACTATTAAGTCTAAATAAGTATATTTTTAGGAAAATATTCATATAAAAATATAAAATTATATATAGTTAAATCAAGCACCAAGTTCATCAATTTGTTCATGAATATATATTATTATGTTTGAGTTTGACATGTTTAATAGTCAAGTCTAAACTTGACATAAGTTTGACTTATTTGCTAAATAAACAAACACAAATTAAAAAGCATTTTCTCGAATCAAGCTCATGGTTCATTTACACTGTAGCTATATATCAGCATATATGAAGCAAGTCGGTGTGAGGAGAGCTTATGAAATAAGCCAACTCAAGGATTGGTCAGAGAAACGGCATGAAATGCCGTATAGGACGTTCAGAGACCATTGCATATGTTTTAAAGCAACCGATGAATACATTGAACCCAGATGTAGACAAACATCAAATCAGTAATATTACCGGTATTATAAAGGTCTGTTTGAATAAAACTTATTTTGCTAAAAACTGAAAACTGAAAACACTGTAACAAAATAATTTTTAAATGTGTGAATAGTGCTGTGAGACCTATTTTTAATTAAAGTTTAGATGAAAAAAGATGTTTGTGGGTCCCGTGAACAGTGCACGGAACCGACAAACAGTGCCATTTCAGACCAATGGGTGGACGTCCAAAGTGCTAGTGGGTCCCATGCACAGTGCACAGGACCCACTGGCAGGTTTGTCCCCCACATGAAACCAACTTCTGGTTAAAAAAAAAAAAAGGGGAGGAAACGTGAAAGAGTAAAACGCAAACGTAAATAAGCCCAATCCAAACCCCACCTAAAGCAAACGTTTTCGATGTTTATCTACGTTTGCAATTGCTCTTGCAGAAGTTGTTAATTAGAAACTAACAAAACTGTGGTTGGTGAACACTCTATACTACTATTTAAGGGGTTTCTCCTGTTTGGGATCCTCTTTTTTTTTTTTTTTGTTCAGAAATGCCCCACCCCTATGTTTAAGTAGAGACAAAATTAAAAGACAATCCGGTAAAAGTATAACTTTACCTCCCACTAAAATATTGCCTAAAAAATAGAGTAACTCTCTTGATTTTCAAATTACTTTATCCACTTATAAATTAAATTCTCAAAATAAAAATTATATATATAAAATAAAAATACAGGTTAAAAAAAAAAAAGGTTGCATTGCATGCGTAAAGTGCGTATGATGAGGCTAGTATATTATTGTTGTGATGAGCTCACGGTATGAGGTTTGTATTTATAATTCTTGTGTGGAAGGGTAAAAGAAAAGGGATAATGCCATTGGTGATAAGTAATATACTCACGGTATGAGGTTTGCATTTATAATTCTTGTGTGGAAGGGTAAAAAAAAAAGGGATAATGCCATTGATGATAAGTAATATACACCCATAATTTTTGCACATAGTTCACTAATTCTGAAAGGTTAAGAGGTTATCTATCAAATTCTTTGTTTGATATCTAAATATAATAATGGATTTTATTAGACAAAATTTAACATTGACTACTGTATATCATATATGAAAAGGAAAGAGCCAGCGTTACGTACTCGTGATGACCTAATGGGTATGGCGTATGAGAGGTTGGTATTGAAGGCTTCAAATAATTTACTTCCATTTTCTTTTCTTTACCAAGTTATGACCACAAGCTCTCATCTAAAAAAAAAAAAAAAGTTTTGACCACAAGCGATAGTCCTTCTAAGCACAGTAGTCTCATGAGACCATCTCTCAATGACATGTAGGACCCACATGTCATTGAGACATAGGTCTTATGGTCATCTCTTTTTGTTTTTTTGGTTTTTTGATTTCACAATCCTGAACAGTAAGTTCTTGAGAAAAGGTACCCTTGGTTATAAATTGGTTTCATCTCCCTCAGTACAATCAGCTCAAACTCGCATGACCAACCAGTGGATTGCAGATTGAGATCAAGTGCAACTGACGCTATTCACCTACTTTCTCTTACAAATTTTTTTACATTTTTAACTTTTTAACTTAATTTTTAAATTTTTTTTAATATATTTTATTTAATGGTCAAGATTGAAAGTTTTTTTCAACTTTCAATCTTTTTGCATCAGGGGCAATACCCTAGGTATTGCACCTGAACTCAATCCAACAACCAGCCATGCAGATGGAAGTTGTTCAAGTAAATTTGTGACCACTACTTTTATTTTATTTTTTATTATTTGAGAATCATGACCACTAGTTACTTAGGAAAGGAAGGTGCCTATGATTATAAACTGGGTTCCTCTCCCGGTATAGTGCAATTATTGCCATATCAACATTTTATTTATTTATTTTTGTATTGTTTAATGCAATTTTAAAAAATCAAGGGACTCCAAATATGTTGATTATGACCTGTTGGAATTTCTTTACTGTGAACTAATATTGCATATTCGTACTAGGAAGGAATAATTGATCTCAAATTTGCATAAAATCTATTGTGCTAACCATAGGACATACATTCTAGGAACTCAGAGGAAGATATTATGGATTCCTTCAATATCCCTCAATACACATCATCCCATAAGAATTGAAAGGAGGATACTTCTCCATTGATCGCCTAGAGGTTTTTGCAGTCACATGTAATGATCATGATAGTAGATTCAATCCATCTAATGTATTTAGTGATGATGGATACAACGTCGCAAAATGTATGAGAGTTGGGGTTGGACTCTTGCTTGCCACTCACTTTGGAGATGCAATAATTGAGGAGGTTTTCTGTAGGTACAGGAAAATTATTGCTGATTGCATTTCTAAAGAAAAACTCAATTTATCAAAGTGACTATTTCTATGACAAAGATAGTTATATATGGCTGTTTGAATAATGGTCCTATTATCATTGAATGCAAATTCTTTGTACCATTTTTTGTGTACCACTTTATATTCCACAAATTATTATTTATCATATGTATAATTGCTTTCCATTTTAAATTTCAGTTGTTTTATAAGGAAAGTAAAATCAAAATATAGCGAATAATGATTGGTGGAATATAGAGTGATACTCAAAAAGTGATACAGAAGATTTGTATTTATCGTTATATGAATGACTCACGCAGAGGTGCTTCTCTAATAATGTTAATGTGGTAGGGTTGACAAGTACTTGTATTTGTTTCTTCTTCTAATTCTCGTATAAGGTGTTGCCATATATTTGTTGGGTGCACGTGGGCACCTCCAACTCACATGCCTGTTAGTGGTCATTTAATGAGCTTGTGGCAGTGTGGCTTTATAAACTATAAGCCACGTGATGGACAAGAATCCAATTTCAAACAGTAGACTTAATGTGACAAGCAAAGAATCTTAATTCAAATAAGATTAGAAATAAACACGTTTGAATTTGTTCATGAGTTATTTGATTAACTTTTTTTTTTCTATATATAACAATACAATGATTAAAATTTTTTACGCCTTCACAAATCTATGAATTCTTACTACAAATAGACTTTATATTATCAATAATGATATCATATGACTTATTTACAAACTTATTCGATTTAATCTCAAGTTTATATAAGTATATTTTTAAACAAGCATACATATAAAAATATAATATTATATATAGTTAAATCAAGTCTCAAGTTTATGTTTATCAAAAAAAAAAAAAAAAAGTCTCAAGTTCATGAGCTTATTTATAAATATATTATTATGTTTGAGCTTGACTTGTTTAATAATTGAGCCTAAATTTGGACTTAATTTTGATTTGTTTACTAAACAAACGAGTATATATATATATATATATTTCTTGAGTTTGAATTCAAACTGTTCATAAACAACTTCATTCATTTATAACCTTGTCTAATTGTGAGTTTGAAGCTTCATTTGTGAGAGCAAATTGATAGGTTGCTCTCGTATATTGGATAGTATGCAACGAAATTGGCTTCAAATATTTTACTTCCAGCTCCTTTCTTTTAAGTTATGACCGCAAGCATTAGTCCTTAAGTACAATACCCTCAAGAAACCAAAAAGAAATCATCAGACCACAACATTTTTTTTTTAATTTCGTTTTTGGTTTCACAATCATGATAACTAGTTCTTAAGGAAAGGAATTGGTCCGACTGGGTTTCATTTGCTCAATACAATCAGACCAAACTCACAGAGCCACCTATACACAGAGAGATTGGAAATTTTCTATACTTTTGTAGACCACAAGGGTTACAAAAAACTTGAAAATGTGCCATAGGATTCCTTTTATACCTTGGCTTCAAAACCACAAAACCCGACCTTCACAACAGCTGATAGAAACAGATCTAATCACTGGATTTGCATGAATCTCAACAAGTTGAGATTCTATCTCAATGGGTCGAGGTAAGAGAGTCTCAATCTATTGAGAAGAAATTGAGCAAGAATAAAGATTTCAAAAACTTGATTCTTCTTAAACTTGAACTCCCGACTTGTTTTGGAGTCAAAATTAACTTCAAATGCCCACGAGACTCACCAAGACTTTTACAAATTGAATATAATTGAGAAAAAGACTTCTATTAATAATGATGATTTTATGTAGTGACAATTCATCGATATCTATTCACTCGCAACAAAATGTTTTCTTTGTGCTGCGGTCATTTTTTTTTTTTTTTTGAAAGAATTACTATTTCGCCAATTGAATTACCGGTATCTAACATATTAATATATAATTTTTTTTTTCTCACAAAAGTAGTGACAAAAGGTATAACTTGTAAAAATCTTTCCATGTTCCTTTTCAATCCCCTATCCATTCGTTGGAAGAGCTATGTACTCCATTGCTATTTATGAAGCAGGTTGGCGAGAGGAGAGCCTTAGAATTAAGCCAACTCAAAGATTGGGTAGAGAAACGGGCCGTATAGCTAGGGCGAAAGGAGCCGACAGGTTCATACCATTGCATGTGTCTTTAAGAAAAGTAGAAAACTGATGAATACATTGAACCCAAATGTAGACAAGCATCACTTCAGTAACATTACCTGCACTAAAGCGAATCTTTTTCGATGTCATCTACGTTTGCAATTGCTCTTTCAAGTTCATTGGAAACTGATTGATATGTACCCTTTTTTTTTTTTGGTTGGTTGTTTAGAGGAAATTAAGACCCTTTAATTGATAAATGAACTATTTAAAGTAACATTCAAATTCAAAAGAAGTCTTCCTTTAAAAAAAATAAACAAAGAAAACCTAATCTCTATCAATTGATTATAAATAAATAAGATTTATTTAAAAACTGACCTAACAATCTATTCTAACCTTATCTAATTACCCAGCTCCTAATAACATAACAAAAACCAATTTTTAAAAATTAAATACTGAAGAAACCTTTCATATTGGGCATCCATTTGTAAGTGCGGTGTTGTTGTATATTGAAGAGCAAGTGCTTGGGTCATTTGCATCAATCAAAGGAGTCTTTCCTATTGGGGGGACAAAATCACTTCTTAAAGACAATGAATTTAGTTTAATGCCTTGACTCTAATAAAACCGATAAGTTGCTAATTCTGTCAGGTAGGGTTTTGATCCATTATTTGAAATAATTCATGTTTTGCTTTTATGAAAGAATATCCACATGTTCTGGGATCAAGATTCCTTAGAGTTCTTAGGCATTTTACCAAATAGATTTATTGAAATCCTAACATTTCTTTTATGATATAAAGGTCTAGATTCTGCCACCATGCCACTTTCACATTTCACTAACAATGCCTTTGAAATAATAAAAATAATTGTGCAAAAAAAACCAAATACTTACTAACGTCATTAACTATCATCTCCTTCATATGCCAATCCAGTTTCCCCTCCCCAGGGCGATCTGCCAAACTAGTTTCCTTCTCCGGCAACTTGCATCTATAGTTCTGTGCTCACTTTCATTTGAACTCTTGAATCTTGATAACCAAACAGGGGGTGGGTTTGTTCCAATTAATTTTAATTTTACTGTATTGAACAAAACAATCTCAATGGATCGGATAAAGATTTGTGACTTTGATTGGGATAGAATAGACTTTCTTTTCTTTTTTCATGGTTCATCTTAAAGTGAATTTTTTTTGGGAATAAATATCTTGAAGAGAAATTTGTTGAAACAAGTTGACTCAGATTGGAGATTGTAGTCTTCAATAGTGTAATATTCTTTTAATCCTTATGTGTTGGGTTACACGTGTGAGTGAAGTCCTACATTGAATAAAGATGAAAAGAATGAGTGGTTAATATAACATAATTGAGCACATACCCATTGGGGCTTAGGCCTTTTGGGTTAAAGTGTGTCTCTATATGTTATATTAATTACTCAAGGAAGCTCCCCAAGGTGTTTATTTCTCCCCAACATTATGATTAGAATTGTGGAAAATGGAATGAGTTTGTTGTATTGAGATGAAGATTTGAAATAATGTTAAGAATGTTATCAATAATCATTCAGGAATGAATGATTTGTAGAAGGTGATGAAGACAGCCCAAAAGTTGGGACATTTTGGATGATTCTAGAGAGACGGAGTTTGGCAGAAGAGTTATTATCATTATTTTTTTGGCAACATTATTTTATCATTTTAAAAACATTGTCAATGGAATGATATCATGGTATAATTTAGACCATTAATTTATAATAAAAAAATGGTTAAGATTTTCTTTTCTATTTTCATGGTTCATCTTAAAGTGAATTTTTTTTTGGAATAAATATCTTGAAGAGAAATTTGTTGAAACAAGTTGACTCAGATTGGAGATTGTAGTCTCTAATAGTGTAATTTTCTTTTAATCCTTATGATTAGAATTGTGGAAAATGGAATTAGTTTGTTGTATTAAGATGAAGATTTGAAATAATGTTAAGAATGTTATCAATAATCATTCAGGGACGAATGACTTGCAGAAGGTGATGAAGACAGCCCAAAAGTTGGGACATTTTGGATGATTCTAGAGCGACAGAGTTTGGCAGAAGAGTTTTATAAGTCAAGAATATATTAACCCCTTGTGATGAATTAACCAATTAATTAGTCAAGTTAATTAATTAATCTGATTAACATGCAATACGCGTGGTAACACAAATAAATCACCAATTAAGTTAATATGTAGCGAAAAATAAAATTAACACGGTGATTTGTTTATGAATGGGGAAAACTTCTAAGACAAAAACCTACTACGTGATTTTAAGGTCACCACTTCCGAGAATCCACTTTTATCACAACAAATGGTTATAAGTAAAGGAATCCCAGTACCTTATACCAACCTATAGTTGAACCCTTACCTCAATGCCCAATTAGACTTGTTCTGTAATGACAATCTCTCCTTTCAATGCACGGCTCATAGTACGTGACTAACCAATCGATGCACGAATCCAAGTACATGACTAACCACCAACTTGAGAAGGATGTTAGCTGCAAAGTTCTTCAGTTCTTTAGTTCATCAACCCGATGAAGATCACGAAGCTCCTTAGTTACAAAATCTTACAGCGTACAAACGCAGCAGCTTCTTCAAGAAAAAGATGAACTAGGGCATATTTTTCCGGTCACAATATGCTTGTGAAAAACTTTTGCATTAAGTTGCATCAACTGTAACGGCTCTTAAAATAATCTTTATATATGTTTAAGGTTGTGAGAAAAGAAAGCCTAAACAAATATACACAAATTGAAATGAATTCATAATTGAAAATATGATTTTTGTAAATTTCGATAGATAGCTTATCTATCGAGCAGCTGTTGAGCATCGGGCTTACACAGTCTTTTAAATCTCGATAGATTCTATCTGTTGAGATAGCTATCGAGCTTTAAAATCCACCACTTCTTCACTTAATTCTAGAACAGATTTGCATGGCTTTAATACTTGGACTTGAAACCTTGTTCCTTGAAATATTAAACACATCCTAGATCTACCAAACTATAAGTAAAGTACGTTTTGTCAAAAAATTAGTCAATTATATATTGACATATGTTTCTAACATGATTCACATATGTCCTAACAGAGTTATTTTTTTTTTAAGCAACATTATTTTATCATTTTAAAAATATTGTCAATGGAATGATAATATGGTAGAATTTAGACCATTAAATTATAATAAAAAAGGGTTAAGATTTTCTTTTCTTTTTTCATCGTTCATCTTAAAGTGAATTTTATTTTTTTTGGAATAAATATCTTGAAGAGAAATTTGTTGAAACAAGTTGACTCAGATTGGAGATTGTAGTCTTCAGTAGTGTAATTTTCTTTTAATCCTTATGATTAGAATCGTGGAAAATGGAATGAGTTTGTTGTATTGAGATGAAGATTTGAAATAATGTTAAGAATGTTATCAATAATCATTTAGGGACAAATGACTTGCAGAAGGTGATGAAGACAGCCCAAAAGTTGGGACATTTTGGATGATTCTAGAGAGACGGAGTTCGGCAGAAGAGTTAGTTTTTTTTTTTTTTTTTGGCAACATTATTTTATCATTTTAAAAATATTTTCAATGGAATGATAACATGGTAGAATTTAGACATTAAATTATGATAAAAAAATGGTTAAGATTTTTATAAAAGCTATTTGATAGTGTACCCTAAGAACTGCAAAGAATCTAAATGTCGTGTTTTGGCCATATTTTGCATTATCTATCAAATTCCTTGTTTGGCATCCATCGTCCTTATAAATTAGTTATCAATCAAATCCCTTGTTTGATAACTATCATTATTGAAAATTAGGAATTTGAGACAAATCTAATTAACTTCGACTACTGTATAAGTGTATATCATATATTAAAAAGGTAAGAGCCAGGCTCATGTTATGATCTTATGTCTATGAGGTTGGTAATGAATAATTCTAGCGACACGTCTAATCACCCACTTAAATTCACAACTTACTCATTTATGTGATTGTGAGTGGTCAATATTTTTTTGACATTACTAAATTGTGAATGCAACCCACCACTTTTCGTCGACCACTCATAATTGCATAAGTTAATAATTTGTAAAATTAAGTGCAAGAGTGATTGTGTCAATACCATTGGTACAGTGAAAGTAGCCCAAGAAACCAAAACGAAATCATGACCACTAGTTCTTGAGAAAAGAGAGGTACCTATGGTTATAAATTGGGTTCCACTCCAATGACAAAATTGCAGCTTAAACTCTTCGAAGCACTCATCTATACGAGATAGTGAGAGAGAGATGGAAGTTGTTCAAGTGCTCCACATGAATGGCGGAATAGATGAAACAAAAGTACACACAGGTGGGTTACATGATTTTCCATTTCCCAAATAATTGATTGCTCAAGTAGACCAAATGGGCAATTTTGTGTGCCACATTTTGTTCTAACATGCAAAACAAAACAAAATTTTGCTGCCCTGGTTCGATTGACTTATGCAAAAGAGGAGGAGAAATTAAGAAAGCTTACTCAGCTTTAAAAAATAAAATAAAAAGGGCACATTTCAGCTCATTACAATTTTACAATACACAACATTTTCTTCGTACTTTTTTAAACAAGGGTTGATATGATCTGTTATAATCTAGTGCACAATAAAAATTGTGTCGGCAATGAATTCAAGTAAAAGTAATGTTATTCCAAGATCTATCTCAAAATTTATTTTTCATTGTTATTTTTTGGGGAATGCTACTCCAATTATAACATGCTATTCCATTAATTATTAATATATATATATATATATATATAGTGTTTTAGCATTATTATTTGGCTTATCCCATGCTATACCTAATAAAATAGTTTTACTTTTTTTTTTATATAAATTGATAGCTGGGGAGGGGGGGGGGGGGGGGGGGTGGGGGGATTTGGAAGTACAGGATGAAAGTGCCAAGACAGTTGCATTACAAGTTCATGGCACTTACTAAAAAAAAATAGTTTAAAATAGTTTTTACACTAAGTTCATCTCCATCTTTATTGTTAAATTGCAATTAGCATGTTTGTATCCTGTAATCAAAATCATAGATAAAGGACAGTTATTTGAATAGTTATGTGCATAATAATGTAGATTATAACTCATTCACACTATTAATTGGTTTGGACAGAAAAAAATAATATCTTTGACCAAACACATCTCAGAGGAAGCTATAACCAACCTCTACTGCAGCACCTTGCCAAGGAGCCTAGCCATCGCTGACGTGGGTTGTTCTTCTGGACCAAACACTTTGTTTTTGGTTTCTGAACTTATCAAGGTAGTGGACAAGCTTCGCCAAAAACTAGGTCATGAATCACTTGAATATCAAGTATTTTTGAACGACCTTCCAGGGAATGACTTTAATACCATTTTCAAGTCATTGCCAAACTTCCAAAAAACAAATGAGTTATCATATGGGGCCTGGTATTGGTCCATGTTTGTTCTCAGGAACTCCTGGTTCCTTCTATGGCAGGCTTTTTCCAAGCAAGAGTCTGCATTTTGTCCACTCTTCTTATAGTCTCCAATGGTTATCTCAGGTAACATATTCTTTAAATAGGAAAAAAAGGTTAATGTAATTAATAATATCCATAATCATGTGATTGATAAACTACCACTTTATCTAAATGCCAACTGGTGTGATTTTTAACTTTTTAAATGAGAGGTAGATTGAAAACAAGATTCAAATTCAAAGAAATTCGCTTTGATACTAAAAGAAATTCACATTCCTTATCTTGAATTTTAAGCAAGAAATTCAAACCTCATTATTAATGTGAAGTGATGATTTAATATTTTGTGTAATGATTGCATACAACATCCCTCTATTATTATTATTATTATTTTTTAAATACCTCTCATATCAGGTGTGAGAGAGATGTTATATATGCAACTATTACACCAACTATCACCTCAAATTGAGCAGTTATGTAATGAGTAATTTATATTTCATTCACTCAACAATAACCTTAGCATTTAATTAATCTTAAATACTGAATAGAAAGACGCTGTTATTTATTCCCTTTAGGCCAATTGATATTGATAAGTTAACAAAGTCGTCATAGTAAGATATGTTTTTGGTAATACATGCTTTATCAGTTTCCTTTAATGTAACTATGCTTATCAATTGATCTTAAATAACCCTAGCATTCAATTGATCTTAAATACAGAAGATAAAGACATAGTTATCCATATTCTTAAGGTCTTTTTTTTTAGGGGATTCTTAAGGTCAATCGGTATTGCTAAGTTAACAGAGTCAATTAAGATATGCTTCTGGTAATACTTGCTTTAACATTTTCTTTTAATATAACTATTCAAAATTTATGTGCTAAGAGTCTAGTTCAATTAGTATTTTCTAATGTTTACAACAGAGACATTCAGGACTTAAATCACCACTCTCCTATTGGTACTATTGAATTATAAATAATAATAAAGAACCATTCAAGATCTGGTAAATTGCCAAATATAGTTCACACTTTATTGGCATGACAATGAAAAATACATTAATACTATGAATTTTATTGTGCAATAGGTTCCAGAAGGGTTGGATAATAATAAAGGGAACATATACATGGCATGTACAAGCCCGCCAAATGTTCTTAGGGCATACTATAAGCAATATCAAAGAGATTTTTCAATGTTTTTGAAGTGTCGTGCAGAGGAGTTGGTGGCAGGAGGGGGAATGGTATTAAACTTTCTGGGAAGAAGAAGTGAAGATCCATCTAGCAAAGAGTGTTGTTATCAATGGGAGCTTTTGGCAATGGCACTCAATGACATAGTCTCTGAGGTAACATTGGCTACTACAAATTAAACTTTGGGTACTAAATGATGGAAAGTTTCTATTAGTTTCACTTAATTATGATTAGTATACTCATAATTAATTAATTAATTAATTCCAAAAGGTTGATTGCTTAATCCAAATTTGTTAAATTGATGGCAAGTTAATAACAATGAGATTCTTCTACTTATTTTCAAAAAATATGCTCATAAATAACTTAATTTATAATTAATCTTCTTAAATGCTAACATTATTTGATTGTTGGGTATTTTCTTTTTTTTTTCTTTTGATTTTCAATCATGTATATGATATTGTGCACTTAAGATACTTGCCTAAGGTCCCTTGAGGACACTCAGGTGGTAGATTTAATGGACTTCAAGGATGTGTAAAAAACCAAGAGTTTCCTCATTTCATCCCCCACACTATTAGTCCATAAGATGTCTATGGTGTTTCAAAATTTCATTGGTAGAGAGTAGAGCTTTATCAATGTGACCATTTCTATTACAAAGATAGGATGATAAAAATTTTTATATATGGGTGATTAAGGATATAATAATGGTCATTTCATCACATGAATGACTCGTGTGTTTGTGCTTGTCTAATAATGTGGCAGGTCAAGCTCTTGTATTATTACAAGGTGTTGCCATGTATTATCATTTAGTGCTTTCATATATAATTAATTACGTGTATGAAAATTTGGTTTACTGGATTGTTCCCAGTGACCTTTAGTTTCCCACAATTTCCCTTTTTCTCAGCAATTTGGAATGAAGAATGTTCACATTGTTCAGAACTGCGCGGAAACTTGTGATGAGCATATCAACGTGTTCTTTTTCTTTATAAGTTGGTTTGATTCTTTATTTTTCTTTATAACTCCGTCAAATATGGTTTAGGTCTATTATACTACGTACTATATCCTAATTTTACCTTATAATTTTGTTAATTAGTTTGAGTACTCTTCCATTGTTTCCAACTATCTCAAGAAGAGATTTAGCCACTCATTAATTAATAAACCTCCCATTTAAAATATTAAACATTTCATGCATTGAACTCCACTTATGGAGGGAGAATTTAAGCTCACATGTGAGAGGTGTTTACGGTCCTGTTTGAATAATTTGTTTTTAAAATTGAATTTTTAAAACACATGTTTTAAAATAAAAAATTTTTAATCCCCAAATAAGCATTTGGATAACATTAATATAAAACAGCTGTCTTGGATATAAATTATCAAAAAGGACTTTACTGTATTGTTAAAGGTACCTGGCCATTTTTTTATTTGATCAACATTTTTTTAAAAGAAAAATATGATATGAACTTAACAGTTTCATTAATAATAATAACTATTTTTTGGGTAAAAGTAACTATTTTGTTACGTTCTTTTGCTATCTTCTAAGATATATAATAATATTATTTTTATTTAATAGTGTAATGGCAACTAGTGCACTCTCACTTTTTATATATAAAAAAATTATAAAAAGGTAGATATTTATAAAAAAAAATGAAATTTTTTTTAAAAATTTGGGATTTGAGAGTTTATTCGGATGTAATTAGGTGTGGTAAGTTGTACTAAATTTTAAGTAAAATGTTGATATGACAATCTTTTATTAGATGGTGTAAAATATATGTTTTATATCACGTCCTTACCAGATTCGGACTCTTTTTTTTATTCCCTCTAATTATTTTTGAATGGGAAAAACTTAGGTACTAGATTACTTGATTAAATTCTTTCTAAAAAAAAAAAGATTACTCAATCAAATTCTAATAGATTCCAATATTTTAAATTTTTTGGAGAACTTAACATATAACAATTAAGAATTGTACCTTATTTGTTTTCCTTTTTAAATTAGCATGGTAACATTTTGTTTTTAATGTTGTGTTTGGTGGGGGTGAAAAGAAACAAGGAAAGAAAATGGGGTGGTTAGAATTTCCACCAAACCCATCGTTTTTTTATCCAAATTATAAAATTACAAAATTACCCCTACAAGTTCCCATCCTTACCACAAAACTCAATCCAAGGGGCTCTTTCATTGCCTAATTGACCAAAGTCTTAACATTCATTATATTTCCTCTACAGTGAGTTATTGTTTGTTTGAGAATAGTTTATTTAGCTGAAACTGAAAAACTTTTTACTGAAAGTGTAGAAAAAAAGTTGGAAAATAAACTGAATAGTACAATGGGACCCATGAATTGTAGTAAAATTAAGCTAAAATTACAAATAAGCTGAAAATTTCAGTCCATCCCAAACGAACACTTTGTCTTTCCTTTCATTCATTCAGCTCCATTATGAGTTTGTCATATTAAAACTAAGGACATGCCCTTTTTGTTCCCCAATTCTTATGGCCTTAGAGCCGCTCATCCATTAGGCCATCTAGGTAATAATTTAAGATCCACAAATAGAAGAAGGTGCCTAAAATATAATATAGGATAAATTACAAAGGTGGTCTCTATTCTTACACCATTTCTCAATTTAGCCTCTAACAACTTCAGTGTATATCAATTTAGTTATTGCCGTTATCTTTTAGATGGAAAAAATTAATGTGTCATCTACCAATTGTATCGCTAAGCCACCATCATCCCTTCATTGAAACAGAAAGTTGCCATCAAGATCGAGTCTTCTATTTCCATTAGGATTTCACAGCATTTTATTTTTTGTCTTAATCTGCCAATGTCAAAGCTCGTCCACCATTCCACTTCTTGGATTGCTTCAAAGGATTCAACCTTACATGCTCAAAGTGAAAGAAAAAGTTATTTGCATAAAAGTCTTGGTCCTTTTTAATGAAAAATATTTGTCTTTCTCCGCTATAATATAGGTTTTCAAAAAAAAATTAAAAAAATAATAAAAAGTCTAGATATGCTTCTCATTCATTTGAAAGAATTATTTCAAAATCACCTTGAAGATTACATATAATTTGGCAATACCCACTTTGAGCACAACGATTTTATTTGTACAATGCTTATGAAAACAAAAACCTTTTGCATAATTGATGCCTACTTGTCTCCCTAACTGAACAAATTTTTGTCGTTGCAATTCTCATTGGAAAAAATATCCAGCTCTTTCAAAATGAACAAATTCATTATTGCAATTCCCATTAGAAATTCTTCACTTTCCCATTAACAAATAAACATTTTTCATTGAAAACTTTCATTCAAATAAGGACAAAGTTTAGTTACAAAATTGGTTGTAGCTTAAGGCTACAAACTCACTCAATAAAATAAATACTACAACATATTTTGAAAATATAACTATTGAATTACATGTTCTTTATGCCCTTAATACACATGTTAAATTTTGTGTCAATCAGATATCATTTACTATATGATCTATAAGTTTATATTTTGTACATAATTTTAAATTACAAAAACTTGCAACTTAAAAAATTTATTGATGACATAGCTATTAATCTTTAATTTTCTTGAAATTTTGCAAGTATAGAGGATATAAAAAGAAGATGTAATCCAATAATGGATTTGTCAAAATTCACCTCCAATAAAAAGATATTAAGTAAGTTTGTAATCGAAGACTACAACTAATTTTGTAGCTAAACTTTGTCCTTCAAATAATATCCGTTTCACCTTAATGAACAAATATTATTCAAAAATATATTTGAATTTAACTTTAATAAACAAATCGTCCCCATTGTAACTTTCATTTGAAATAACTCCGTCCTATTTTAAGAAGCATATATTCTTCATTAAATTTTAGAAGCATATATTCTTCATTAAATTTTGGACAAAAATTACAATGTACCCCTATTTAGTTTGGTCTAGCCACAATTTAGTTCCTAAACTTTCAATCACTATATTTCACCACCTAAAAATTTGGACTAAAATGGAACTATTAAGGTTCCATATGAATTAACACATTTTGCATGTTTTGGACAAATAAATTACCTTCTTGTGGTTTGACCCAATAACAATTTTGTCCTACTAGCCTTTTAATTACTAAATTTTGGCCTCTAAAATTTGGATTGAAATGAAATCGTTAGACCCAAACAATAAAGGGTAAATTGTAATTTCCTAATTTTTTTTAAAAAGGATAAATCTCCATTTTTATTGGATAAATCTACGTATCAACAAAAAGGTGATCTTAATTTGCTAAAAGACTTGAGAATCAAATTTAAGAAAGGATTGGAACTCTTAGCTGTCAAATGATCATTTTTCCACAAAGACCATAGTACAGGATTGAAAGATAGGTTATTATTGGGTACTTCGGAAATATATTATCTCCCTTTCACATAGGCGTGGGTCCCACCCACCATGGGGCCCACCCCAATGTGAAAGAGACGGAGTATACTCGTAGAGTATCTAATAAATTTCCTTGAAAGATATATCATGCACAATCAAATTTCAATGATTGAACTGCTGCACACTCTTGGTGTGGCAGTCACTCCACAAGTATAAGTGCTTGTGGAGTGTGAGAGGTCAGGGCTAGGTTCAAGTCTCCAAGAGGAAGCTTTACACACATATACACTTAGATTATGTTAAAGTAGAAATTATATCTTGTATCAATAAAAAAAAGTTTCAATAATTGAAAAGTATCATTTAATAATTGAACAAATACAATGTCAAGAAATTAATTATGATTGGTTCTTAAAAAGAAGTCATTATAATTAATGAAGTGTAAATATCTCAATAGTTCAAATCCCTATTATTATTATTGAATGTATAAAAAACATAGAGTAAGATGTAAGATGTATTTGAAAAGTTGGTAGCTAAAACAGCAATAAAAGTGGCTTTTTTCTATTTTTATTTCTATTAACTATATAAAAAGAGCCTATGCGCTTAACTACAATAGTTTTGGTTTAGTCAAGTGTTGGGCCAAAACAGTATGTTTAGGGGAGACAAAGGCAAAATTTAAACAGTGCGTTTTGCTGTGAAAAGAAATTTTCAACACAGAGACTCACAAAGAAAAATGTGGTGAGGGAGAGAGAAGGGAGCAGACAACTGGGTCAGATTCGGCTTCTACATTGCTTGCTCGATATGGTACTCCTTATGAGTATGTTTCTTTCTCTCTTTTACTTTTTCTAATTTTGTCCTTTTCTAAAAAAATTCTCAGATTGGCAAATCCTTCTTCTTCTTCTTTTTCTTTTTCTTTTTTTCACCCTGAAATCCCCCTCCTCCTATTCCATGAGGAGCCTTTGAAACTTTGGAGAATAAAATAACTATTATCGTTTTTGTGTATTTATTATTATTTTTGGGTTTCTAGAGAAGCTAAATGGCAAAAATCTTAGTTAAGTTGGGCAATTGTTTTTTTCCTGGGGTTTTTGTGGGTTATATTAACCAAAAAATGGTTATCAAAACTTCTATTTTTAATAAAATACATTCAAGAACTTTATATTTATTTTGAGGGTTTTAATATACCTTTGGTTGAGGTTGACACATACTTCTTGTGTATGTGTCCACCAACTGTTTGTGAAAATGTTTTGCTACCACGGTTTGCCTAGGAATTAGTATTTTCAAAATTTGTTTACTGAGTATTCACTGGTCTCTCTATTTGGGGTGTGGAATACTATTATTTTTATGCTATAACTTTGAAATCAAAGCTATGGGGGTAAGGGCCCAATTTCGTATAGCGGGCCTTGGGCCTTATCTAGGCATATGGTTGTGTTCGAGGAGGTAAAAGTAATAGGTAAAGACTCCAGGTCTAGAGTAATATAAGGAAAGCGCAAAAGAGGGATAGTCCGAGGAGTGATTACTCCTCGAAAAGGACTGATATGAGTCAGCTTGTTATTTCATCAATTCAGGTGACCTTCCAGGAAATTTTCGCAATGAGGATGAGACTCATGTATGAGCAAGAACGATAAGAACTCAGAAATATCTAGAGGAAAAGCTGTTACTACCGCATTAAATACACTGCAACTACTCTTCTGGCCGCATTTATGTGGAGAAGACCCCTGAACAGTGTATCCTCAACTACCACAACTTACATAAATCCAAAAAATGTGTTTGATGGGACAGAGACTCAAATGGAGGGTTGAATAGTCAATAAATGTAGGATTAGAATGATGGGAAGGGATCTATATAATGTAAAAGATCTCCCATAAGGCGAGATCAGAAGAAAAAAAGAAGAAGAAGAGAGAAACTACTAGAACATTGAAGCAGTATGAACATTCAGTTCTATTGATTAATAACATATCTTGTCTCCTCGGACAACAATTTTGTTCAGTTTCATATGTCTTATTTGTTTATTCACCTTGTAACTCTATACTAGCCGTTGTCAAATTCATAAAAGGCCTAGTTTTTGCACCCACTCTCTACAAATTTATTGTTTTGGGCTCATTAGGCCGACTTCCCATTCCTTTTGGGCTTAGGCTATAAAGCGTGACCCTACAAAAGTATTTATTAATATGAAACAAAAGAAAACAAAAACGTATAATCACAAATTTGTCAAAAGTGTGTCTTTTGTACTCCATGGGATTATGTAAGATGCTGAATTAGGGAGTTCATTAATGACATATGGTGGTTTAGGTGTGAGTTGGAAAGGGCAATTGAAATGTACTTTTCTTTTTTATAAGTAACTGAAACCCAAAGTACTTTCTTATTGGAAAATTATGAACTTTACATGCATAATCTTATTTCATTGGAAAGAAGACCGTGGCATTGTTGGAATTTGTTCTCCTTTAAAATTGTTCATATGGAGATTTATGTTGTTCTGGTTTTTTAATAATTGCAATATATGTAGTCTCAAACAATGTTATTTATACTAATACATAGTGTTTTTTAGGGGAAGGTGGGTGACAACAAAAAATTATTTTATATAGAAACATAGGGGATTAATTAAGACTCAGATTGATAAATGGAGGATTGGTTGTGGGGTTTTTCAAGATTGATAAATGGGGGAATTAAGGATTTTTCTCACTCAACACAGTAGAGGATAAAAAGGGGATGTTTGTGGCTCTTGGTGTTTATTTTGTTTATTTTGTCTTGGTAAGAACAATCTTTTTTATTTTTATCTTCATAATTTGATGATGGATATCTTGCCATTATCTAAATACTTGATTTCAGGCACTCTGTAGTACGTATTCATTCTTTGTGTTTGATGCACTAGCATTGATTTTGGTGATCTTGGAATTATGCCTGAACTCTATAGCTCACAAATCATTTGCCCATAAATTACACAATGAGACTGAGTTGCATGGTTAGTGTGTGTTTTTTGGGTGCAATTTATTTATTTATTTATTTTAATGTTACGATTAGAGATATATTGAATTGGAGATTCATATCAAGGGCAATAATTTATTAAATACTTTCAACTAGATTGGATTAGTAATTAGGATTATTATAGCACACCTTCATGTGTGTGTTGGACCATTAGAGAACACCATATTGATTGATGCTCTTGACAAGTTGTGTACAAACAAATGGTAGTAATCACCAAAGGTTATAATTTTTACCCAAGAATCTCTTTGATGTCCCCAGGCTTCCCATTTTTTGCAATTAATGACAGAAGTTGAAATATTTTTTAATTGAAATAAGGAGGACTAATTTTTTCTTTGTTGTTATATGGTATGAGCATATCTAGTGATCCTAATTTTTGTTTTAAATAGTAGTTTCTCAACAACAACAACAACAAAAAGCATATCCTTATGCCTTTGTTCTTTGCAATTGTTCTCATAAAATCTGCTTGGTGTGTAATTTATCATACTAGAGGAATTAATCTTCCATTGAAGAACCTAGCAAGATAGGGGATAGAGGAAAAACTAATAGACATGGCATAGTTTTTAAAACTTAGAATTTTGTTTTTTGTTTTTCTTGTTATAGAGGACTGTTACAAAGAAGATATTATATAGCAACAATCCGGAGATGAGGATGTTTTCTTTGGCACATGGTGCTATGCTGAGTTTCAAGACTTTTCCTAGAAAGGTATATATTGATGTGAATAAAGAAAATAACAAAAATTTCATTTTAGTTGCATGCAACATGGTTTCCACCAAATGATCTGCATACAAACACACACACAAAGAAAAGATAAGGAAAGAAAATCTTTTAGATAGAGCTACAGAGTAGTGAATCAAGATTCAAAGATGGGAGCTTTTTGGACAGCATATGTACTTATCTTTATGATGTGTCTTTCAAAGCAAATGTATGCATTTGAACTATAGAGTTAAAGTGATAGTTCAATGGTAATAATATATTTTGTATTGACCCTGTCTATGGTTCAAAACTCACATTCTCCTCTCTCAATATCTATCTATTAAAAAAAAGTATATATTTGAAATACGTTATGATGTTCGTATTATGTCAATTCAAATATTATGTCTCACTTTTTATTTGCATTTTATATTCAATCAATAACAACTTTTTATGTATTCTTTTTATTTTCCTTATAAATAATCAAAATTTTAAATGAAATAAAATTATACACATGACATACCATGATTAGTGGAGTATAAAGCAAAATACAAAAAATGGGACATGATATCTATTCTTGTTATATGTCCTATTATATCATTGTTTCTTTTGCATATAGTAAAATTAATGTCTCTTTTGAATAATGGTAAATCTCTTAGTATTCTTTAAAAATCAAATAATTTATATCTTTCTATTTTAAAAATCAAATAAAATCTAGAAATTTTCTATAAAAAATAAAATAAAATAAAATAAAATCTAGAACTGAACTTAATCGTGACTCTTTTTTCACGGCAAGCACGTGCCTTGCACATGCTACCCAAAGTAGTACTTTAAAAACTTGCTAAAGCTTTCGAAGTTGGATGTGATTCACGTGAATGCTCATGTTCATCAACAACATTCCCTTTTATTTTTGGGTCAAACACACCATTTTAACTTTAAGCTTTTCCCAATTTGGGCCTTAAATTTTGCATTAATTTTGTTTATTTTTTCTAAACTTTAAAATTTTCTTATTTTCATTTTTAAAGTATTGAAAACATTACATTTTCTTTCTAAAACACTTTTTTTCAATAGTTTAGTGGCAAAAATAGGGATGAAAATAGATTTTTTTTTTTTTTTCAATAGTTTAGAGATGAAAAAAATATATTTTAAAAGTTTAAGGAGAGAAAGTGTGGTGTTTTCAATATTTTTAGGACAAAAAAAAGACATTTTAAAATTTAAGAATGAGCTGTGGATTAATCTCACATTAGAAAATGAGTGTGAGTTAAAGAGGTTTAAAGTCTATACTGTGTATCTAAAAGTTAAACCATTTTGGATATACACTACTGTCAGTTTCTTTAAAACATCCTCCCCTCTCCCCGTGTGTGTGTGTTAAATACTTAGTATTCTAAAAAAAAAAATTAAGAATGAAAGTAGAAATTAATGCAAATTTAAAAAATGAAAATAACGTTAGGAAGATATTTAGACACCAATTGATTTTGGGGCAGAATTAATAAATATATTAAATTACCAGTTATGGACTCATATTAATTTACAAGTTAATTACCATATAGCTAGCAACATAAACCATATGGAAAAAAAAAAATCACACAAATAACAGAACATATGGTGATATAGGGAAAAATAAAAGAACAACTGTAATAAAGTAAAAACAACTCTGAGGACTTAACCATCCACTCAAATAAATATATTAACCTTAAAGGCAAACCAAATTCACATATCCACTCAAATAATTGAAGTTTTTCCAGTGAAGAATGCCTTATTCTAAATTGATATATCCTATGTAGTATTTACTGACGTTACCAACGCAGATTGGAATCCATAGATTCCTTTACAACAAACTTTGTTGACTTTACTACTTCAAATACCCACTTGAAGATTTTCCCCACAACAGTAGTAGAGTATACAGTGGATGGAGGCTAAGATCTACTCTTTGAAGAGTATAGGATTTTTGCTGCTTTACCTATCCAACCTCTGTAAAGGTTGTGTTTAATGTGCCTTTATGTAGGCTTTCCATTAGAATTACAAAAACCCACCTTGTATAGCCAACCTAATGAAAAACCCATTAGGCAAAAATCTGCATGTACGATTCTTGATTGATCAACTAATTGTTGAAGATGTGTCGAGATAAATTTTCAGTTGATCGAGCAGGTGTTGAAATTCCAAAAACATCATTTTCTTAAAATTAATACTACGATGATGGTTCCCAATGACCACATGTCAGTGTCGTTTTATTTTACTGGGGATGCTTGATAGTTCCCTATTAGAGCATTCACAGCAGTGGTGCTAAATAACTATATTGCTATTTTTTAGCACTACTGATCACAAAAATCACGCTGCAACAGTGGAGGCATAAGTAAAAAATTTAGATGTTCAACTACAGTGCACATCTATCTATAGATGTGCACTGTAGCGCAAAGCTAAAAAAAATATATATATATATATATATACACACACACACATATATATATATATATATATTCTTTCTCTCTCTCTCTCTCTCTGCCTTCTCTTTCTTTTCGTCTCAGACTCAAGAGTCTCAACCTCTCTCTTCCTTCTCTACCTCTTCGCTATCTTTTCTCTCTTCTTTTCACGTGATCGGCGATTGGGTCGATGGGTTTCGTGGATGGCGTGATTGGTGATGGTGTGGGTCGGTGGGTTTCATGGATGGCATAGGTTAGTGGGTCGGCGATGGCGTGATCGGCGATGACTGGTCTGGAGCATAAGATAAATAGTGGGTCGGCGATGGCGTGATCGGCGACGGTGATGGCGATAGCGATGGTTGGTCTTCTCTCTTTCGATCAAGCTCAGATGATGAGTTTGATTGTGGTCTGGGTTTGTGTAGTTGTTGGTGGGTGGTTGTTCTTTGGCAGTGAAAAAGTGGATTGTGTCGTTTGTATAGTTGTTGTTGGATGGTTGTTCTTTGGCAGTGGTTGTGGATTGTGCCGTTTGTGGTGTTTTTTTGGTAGTAGTATCAGTATGTATTATTTTTTTGGAATGGATATATTATTTTATTATAGTAGATATATTATTTTATTGTGATGTTTATATTATTTTATTGTGCTGAAAGCTAAAATAGATTCACTGCTACAGCATGTGTATAGGTAAAATAGATAAAGTAAGTTTTGGTAGTGTTAAATAACTAAAATTATAGATCCACTGCTATGGATGCTCTTACCAATGAACTGTAATTTTAATTTACTGTTGCTGCTCGCATGTAATTTCTAAGTCATCATCTATAGCCTTTTCTATTGTAAACATGGCCAATATTCAGACAACATCAATTTTCAGATTAGTGCACAGACCAAAATGAATCGGTTTACATTATTTAAAGACCAAATTGCTACTTTTTAACTGTTAAGGATAAAAATAAAAATATTGGACAAACTTTTTGAGGATCAAATATGTGTTTCATGTGTTTTTAAGACACTGGTGAATCCGTTAAAACCGGAAGAGGTCACACGTCAGTTACACCATTACCCATATACACTAACTTAGCATGCACAGTTACAATGGAAACTGACAAAACTGTGGTTGGTGAACACTCTTAACAAACACTCTTTCCGTTTTTTTGTGAATCAAGTTATCATATCAAAGCAAAGCAGTAACGAAATTGGCTTCTAATTTTTTACTTTCAATTTCTTTCTTTCAAGTTATAACTATACGAGGTAGGGTCCTTCGGTCTTTCTGTGTTCAATTGTACGTACATAGCTGCCCAATCTCAGTCACGGTTACGTTTATTATTACCGAATTATAAAAAGTGATATTAAAAAAATAAAAACTATTCAGGATCTATGCAATGATATATAAATGGCCAAATATATTTCACACTCTTCAGAATAAAAAAACACAGTAATGATAGGAATTTATTTTCACACATCTTTGGTGTAATGGTCACTTTATAATTATAAATGCTTGTGAAGTGTGAAGGTAAAGGCCATAATTCAAGTTTTCAAGAAAAAGTTTCACATATATACATTTAAATTAAGTTAGTGGAGAATTTTTATTTTATATAAAAAAAAAAACTGCCATAAAAATTACAGATTACTACGTTTGTGTCAAGATTTGTTGTGCTTGTCTCAAGTTTCTGTACATGCCTTTCTTTGAGAAATAGTACCGAAGTGATGGAGCAGAGGTAGTTCGAAATACAAAAAAGTCTAGGATTGAAGTTGTCAACAACTCATCAATTATCATACGTGGAAAAAAGAAAAAGAAGGAAAGAATGGTGTATTCGTGATAGTGTCCAGATGCTTTGATTTTTTGCGTGATTTGACAACTCATCAATTATCATACGTGAAAAAAAGAAAAAGAAGGAAAGAATGGTGTATTCGTAATAGTGTCCAGATGCTTTGATTTTTTGCATGATTTAGGCAGTTCGGTAAGAGTCTTCGAGTAATATTATTTGTATTTTTTAAAAATATATATGAGTAAAAAAATATGTAAAAATGTGTGTAATATTATTTAAAAATTAAAAATAAATTGTTTAAGAACTTTATTAGATGGGGCCTTTGATTTTTGAAATAGAAACACCTACTTAGCGTCTAAAATAACAAAAATATAAATCTAAACCCTTTTTGGTTAACATCATAAAACTCATTAGATATTTAAATAATCTTACTACTAATTAGAAAGACTCACATAAAAATATTCTAATTTCATATGAAGCTTAGATTTAACAAAAAATGAGATTCTCACGCTCTTATCTCAAATATGTCATCAGTCTTTCTCCACATGAAAATTTGGAGTTGTTTCATCTCTCAAAATATCTTTTATTATAAGCCAACTTAATTAATTTATATATAGCTAGAGTTTCAACCTTATTTTCTAAAAACTCTCTTAATAATATTAATTATAAAATTGACCTCACAAAAAAATTTACTTAAATATCTTACCTTTTTAAGTTTTTTTTTTTCTTCGGGTATTACAGTACTCCCACATTGATTAAGCAAATATTGTGCGTGAAATATAATTTGTCTTATTCTTTTTTAAAAGTAATTATGGATTTTGAGTGAAATTTGTGGTATGTTATTGTGTTAGAACTACCTTCTTTTCGTTTTTGTTGTTTGATTTGCATCACCTACAATATTTTTTTCATTTTCTCTAGTAATTTTTATAAATTTTTTTTTTTTGAACAATATCAAATTCATTGTAAATAAATAAGAAAAATATTCCATGAAACCTTGAGGCCAAAGAAAAAAAAGAATCAGATAAACAAAGGTTACGTTGTGAACCTTTTTAGATACCTCGACAACCCCTTGACGGCACACTAATTCTGAAAGGTTAAGAGGTTGTGAATCTAATCCAAAACATGTGTTGTGGGCAATGTTTTGCGTTATCTATCAAATTCCTTGTTTAATATGATATCTATATATAAACAAAGAATTTTATCAGACATGTAGTGATGTGATGACCTAGCTAATGGGTATGGCGTATGAGAGGTTTTTTTTTTTTTTTTTTTTTAATTTTATTTATTTATTTGAGAAAGCGTATGAGAGGTTGGTATGAAGGCTTCAAATAATTTACTTGCATTTTCTTTTCTTTTTAAGTTATGAGTTATACATGTCAAAAAAGTTACGAGTTATGACCACAAGTGGTAGTCCCTTCTAATAGGTACAGTAGTATAGTACCCCAAGAAACCAAAAAGAAATCATGACCACTTCTTTCTCTTTATTTATTATTATTATTATTTTGATTTCACAGACATGAAGTCATGAACAGTAAGTTCTTTTTTTGTTTTTATGAACAGTAAGTTCTTGAGGAAAGGTACGTTTGGTTATAAATTGGTTTCATCTCCCTCGATACAATCAGCTCAAACTCACATGATCAACCAGCTATACAGAGAGAGAGAGAGATGGAAGTTGTTCAAGTACTCGCATGAATGGCGGAATAGGTCAAAAAAATTCATGACCACTACTTTTATTTAAAGCATTAGCAACAGTGGTGTTAAATAGTTATATAACTATTTTTAGAACCACTAAAAGTCCGTTTAGATACAGCTTATTTTACTGAAAATCGAAAATTAAAAACATTGTAGCAAAATAATTTTTAAACGTGTGAATAATTCTGTGGGACCTATTTTTAATATTTTTTATTAATAAAGTGGTTGTGGGTCCCATGAATAGTGCATAAACAGTGTGTAAACAGTGCGTGAACAGTGTGTGAACAGTAACTCTGTCTCCTACCCAGAAACGCGTGCATCAAAAAAAAAAAAAAAAAAGGAAAATGCCAGGCGCAAACACGCTGGCTTTTTCAGCCAAATTCAAACCGTCACTAAATATCAAAATGTACCATGCAATAATTGAGCCAAATCTATATTTTTTGGCTTCACAAGCTACAGTGTACAACCAAAAGCTTTGCATGGTAGTTGAAAGGTAAAAAAAAATATTTTTTATTTATTTTGCTTTCACACTGCTTTTGTTTCTTTCCTCACTACCTCTCCGTGTCTCTCCCAATGTCCACCATGCGTTCACACTACTTTTGGTTGTGGTTGTGTTTTGGTGATTGAATGAAATATTATTTTATTATAGTGTTTATATTATTTTATTGTGTTAAAAGGTAAATAAAACCACTGCTGTTGGATGTGAAAAGGTAAAATAAATAAAATGACTTTTTGTGGTACTAAAAAACTAAAAATTTGACTCCACTACTATGGATGCTCTTTATAAATTAGTTATTTATCAAATTCCTTGTTTGATATCCATCATTATTGTAATTTAGGAATTTGAGACAAACCTAACTTCGACTAGTGTATCTGATTGAATAATTATAGCGACATGTCCAATCATATACTTAAATTCACAACTTGTTCATTTATGTAATTGTGAGTAGTTGATATTTTTTTCACATTACTAACTTGTGAATGCAGTCCACCACTTTTTGTTGACCACTCATAATTGTACAAGTTCACAATTTGTGAAATTAAGTGTAAGAGTGGTTCTTTTCTCTTAAAAAAAAAAAAAAGTGTGGTTGTGTCAGTACTCAGTAGCATTGGTACAGTGAATGGAGCCCAAGAAACCAAAAAGAAATCATGACCACTAGTTCTTGAGAAAAGAGAGGTACCTATGGTTATAAATTGGGTTCCACTCCAATGACAAAATTGCTGCTTAAACTCTTAGAAGCACTCATCTATACGAGAGAGAGAGAGAGAGAGAGAGAGAGAGAGAGAGAGAGAGATGGAAGTTGTTCAAGTGCTCCACATGAATGGTGGAATAGATGAAACAAGTTATGCAAGCAACTCCCTGATTCAGGTAAGCTTAATTACCAACCCCCTCCCTCCAGTATTTTCAAAGTACATATAGGTGGGGTACATAATTTTCCATTTCCCAATTAATTGATTGCTCAAGTGTACCAAATGGGCAATTTTGTGTGCCACATTGTGTTCTAATTAATATGCAAAACAAAACAAAAATTTGCTGCCCTGGTTTGATTGGCTTATGCAAAGAGGAGGAAAAATTAAGATAGTTTGAATATAAGATACATGCTAGCTTACTCAGCATTTAAAAAATAAAATAAGAGCACATGTCAACTCATTACGATTTTACAATACATAACTTTTTTTTTCATACTTTTTAAAACAAGGATTGATATGATTGTTAAAATCTAGTGCACAATAAAAATTGTGTCAGCAATGAATCCAAATAAAAGTAATGCTACTCCATGATTTGTTTCAAATTTTATTTTTTATTGTTATTTTTTGAGGAATACTACTCCAATTATAACATGCTATGTAATTGATTATTAAAAAGAAATATATATATATATATATATATATATATATATATATATATAGTCTTTGAAAGTGCCAAGACAGTTGCATTTAGGGGTGTGCAGCCAATCCGCAAAAACTGACCCGATCCAACCCAATCATATATATATATATATATATATATATATAGTCTTTGAAAGTGCCAAGACAGTTGCATTTGGGGGTGTGCAGCCAATCTGCAAAAACTGACCCGACCCAACCCAATCCGCTGGGTTGGGTTAGTTTTTAAGGCTTGGTGAGTTGGGTTGGGTTACAAATTTTTTTTGATAGTGGGCCGGGTTGGGTTTGGGTTATAAAATTTCAAACCCACCAAACTCGATCCGACCCACCCATATATTTAATATATATTTAAAATATATTATATAATTAATAAAAAAATTTAAATAACCAACTCTTCCTATCCTATATAAAAGCCAATTGATTCACACAAATCCTAGTAAATTACTATTGTTGTATAGTCATTAGTGTTGTTTGCCTTTAAGGAGTTACATTGATACTAATCTTTAGGTTTTTTTAATATATTTATATTTATATTTTTTTCTTCTTAATTTAATAATAATAATAATAATAATAATAATAATAATAATAAATTGTCCAACCAACCCGACCCATGTGGGTTGGGTTGGACTTATGTGATGGGTTGGGTTGGGTTAAAAAATCTCCTTAACCCGACCCATGCACACTCCTAATTGTATTACAAGTTCTTGGCACTTAATAAAAAAAATAGTTTAAAATAGTTTTACACTAAGTTCATCTCTATCTTTATTGTTAAATTGCAATTAGCATGTTTGTATCTTATAATCAAAATCATAGATAAAGGACAGTTATTTGAAAAGTTTGTGTACAATAATGTAGATTATAACTCATTCAAACTATTAATTGGTTAATTTGGACTTTGGTTTGGACAGAAAAAAGTAATATCTTTGACCAAACACGTCTCAGAGGCAGCTATAACCAATCTCTACTGCAGCACCTTGCCAAGGAGCCTAGCCATCGCTGACTTGGGTTGTTCTTCTGGACCAAACACTTTGTTTTGGGTTTCTGAACTTATCAAGGTAGTGGACAAGCTTCGCCAAAAACTAGGTCATGAATCACTTGAATATCAAGTATTTTTGAACGACCTTCCAGGGAATGACTTTAATACCATTTTCAAGTCATTGCCAAACTTCCAAAAACAAATGAGTTATCAAATGGGGCCTGGTATTGGTCCATGTTTGTTCTCAGGAACTCCTGGTTCCTTCTATGGCAGGCTTTTTCCAAGCAAGAGTCTGCATTTTGTCCACTCTTCTTATAGTCTACAATGGTTATCTCAGGTAACATATTCTTTAAATAGGAAAAAAAGGTTAATGTAATTAATAATATCCATAATCATGTGATTGATAAACTACCACTTTATCTAAATGCCAACTGGTGTGATTTTTGACTTTTTAAATGAGAGGTGGACTGAAAACAAGATTCAAATTCAAAGAAATTCGCTTTGATACTAAAAGAAATTCGCTTTCCTTATCTTGAATTTTAAGCAAGAAATTCAAACCTCATTATTAATGTGAAGTGATGATTTAATATTTTGTGTAATGATTGCATACAACATCCCTCTATTATTATTATTATTTTTTTTTTAAGTACCTCTCATATCAGGTATGAGAGAGATGTTATTTGCAACTATTACACCAACTATCACCTCAAATTGAGCAGTTATGTAATGAGTAGTTTATATTTCAATCATTCAACAATAACCTTAGCATTTAATTAATCATAAATACTGAATAGAAAGACACTGTTATTCATTCCCTTTAGGCCAATTGGTATTGCTAAGTTAACAAAGTCATAGTAAGATATGTTTTTGGTAATACACTTTAGCATTTTCCTTTAATGTAACTATGCTTATCAATTGATCTTAAATACAGAAGATAAAGACAGTTATCCATATTCTTAAGGTCTTTTATTTTTTTTTGGGAGGGGATTCTTAAGGTCGATTGGTATTGCTAAGTTAACAGAGTCAATTAAGCTATGCTTTTGGTAATATACATGCTTTAGCATTTTCTTTCAATATAACTATTCAAAAAAAAATATATATATATATATATATATATATGCTTAGAGTCTAGCTCAATTGGCACATCCTAATATTTACAACAGAGACATTCAGGACTTAAATCACCACTCCCCCATTATTTCTATCGAATTATAAATAATAATTAAGAACCATTCAAGATCTGAGAATTGGTAAATTGCCAAATATAGTTCACACTTTACCGGCATGACAATGAAAAATACATTAATAATATGAATTTTATTGTGCAATAGGTTCCGGAAGGGTTGGATAATAATAAAGGGAACATATACATGGCATGTACAAGCCCGCCAGATGTTCTTAGGGCATACTATGAGCAATATCAAAGAGATTTTTCAATGTTTTTGAAGCGTCGTGCAGAGGAGTTGGTGGCAGGAGGGGAATGGTATTAACCTTTTTAGGGAGAAGAAGTGAAGATCCATCTAGCAGAGAGTGTTGTTATATATATTTGGGAGCTTTTGGCAATGGCACTCAATGACATGGTCTCTGAGGTAACATTGGCTACTACAAATTAAACTTTGGGTACTAAGGGTCTGTTTGGATACCGTTTATTGCTGAAAACTGAAAACTGAAAACTGAAAATTGAAAATATTGTAGCAAAATAATTTTTAATATGTGAATAGTGCCGTGGGACCCAGTTTTAAATAAAAATGTGCTTAAATCTGTACTTGCAGGTCCCATGAACAGTGCACGGGACCCACACAAAAAACGTAGCCCATTCACAAACACAAACGCATTTTGTATCCAAACTAACACTAAATGATGGAAAGTTTCTATTAGTTTCACTTAATTATGATTAGTATACTCCTAATTAATTCATTAATTCCAAAAATTTGATTGCTTAATCCCAATTTTTTAAACTGATGGAAATTTAATAACTGAATGAGATTCTTCTACTTATTTTCAAAAAATATGCTCATAAATAACTTAACTTATGATTAATCTTCTTAAATGCTGACATTATTTGATTGTTAGGTGTTTTTTTTTTTTTTTTTTTCAATCATGTATGTGATATTGTGCATTTAAGATACTTGCCTAGGGTCTCTTGAGGACACTCAAGTGGTGGATTTAATGGACTTAAAGGATGTGTGATAAACCAAGAGTTCTTCCATTCCATCCACCACACTATCAATCTATAGAGTGCCTAAGGTGTTTCATAGGTAGAGAGTAAAGTAGTTTGGTCAATAATTGGACACCACTTGTTTATGTGCGTGTGTGCGCGCGCACGGTATGGTGTGTTGTTGTTGTACCAACATTTTATTTATTTATTTTTGAATTAGTTCATGCAATTTTGAAAAATCAAGGGGCTCCAAATATGTTGATGTTGACCTGATAACAACTAACAAGTATCTTTTTTTGAGAAGGAACTAACAAGTATCTTTGTGCCTCTTATTTTCAGATTTTGATATATTATAATTATATATATATAGCAATTCGTACTAGGAAAGAATAATTGTTCTCAAATTTGCATAAAATCTTTTGTGCTAAACCATATGATGTACATTATAGGGACTCATAGATGAAGACAAAATGAATTCCTTCAATATCCCTCAATACACACCATCCCCATCAGAAGTGAAAACTGAAGTTTCAAAAGAAGGATATTTCTCAATTGATCACTTGGAGGTTTCTGCAATCAAATGGAATGATTTTGATAATGAATTCAATGCATCCAATGCATTTAGTGACGATGGATACAAAGTTGCGAAGTACATGAGAGCTGTGGCTGAATCCATGCTTGTTAGTCATTTTGGAGATGCAATAATTGATGAAGTTTTTCTTAGGTACAGGAAAATTATTGATGATCGCATTTCTAAAGAAAATTGTCAATTTATCAATGTGACCATTTCTATTACAAAGATAGGATGATTAAGGTTTTATATTTGGGTGATCAAGAATATAATAATGATCTCATCACATGAATGACTCGTGTGTTTGTGCTTGTCTAATAATGTGGCATGTCAAGCTCTTGTATTATTACAAGGTGTTGCCATGTATTATCATTTAGTGCTTTTCATATGTAATTAAATTACGTGTTTGAAAATTTGGTTTGGATTGTTCCCAGTGACCTTATTGGCCTACAATTTCTCTTTTTCTCAGCAATTTGGCATGAAGAATATTCAGAACTGCTCGGAAACTTGTGATGAGCATATCAACATGTTCTTTTTCTTTATAATTTTGTTTCAATATATATATATATATATATTTTATAACTCCGTCAAATATGTTTTTGATCTATTATACTACTATATCCTAATTTTACTTTATAATTTTGTTAATTAGTTTGAATACTCTTCCATTGTTTCCAACAATCTTTAGAAGAGATTTAGCCACTTTTTAATTAATAAACCTCCCATTTAAAATATTAAAAATTTCATGCATTGAGCTCCACTTATTAAGGGGGAATTTAAGCCCATGTGTGAGAGGTGTTTAAGTTTTTTAAAGAATCAGTAATTTATTAGTTTCAAATATGTTGAAATTTGAGATTTTTGGTGAAAATCACTACAAAAGATGGTCTGAGCATTTGCTTTTTTATTTGGATTTAATTTGTGTGAACTATGTTTTGTTTAAGTTTCTTGGTGTACTTGCTTAACATTCCTTAACATGTCTTTTCTACAGTTTCTTTGGATTATGAAAAGGACAATCACATATATTATGGTCATGTTTTGTGTTATCTATCAAATTCTTTATTTGATATCTACCATCTATATCTACATAATATCTAAAAACTGAACAGTAACATTTATTGTTGTCAGGTTCATGTTAAGCTACATTAGCATTTCGGTCCAATTTAGTTCATTTTGAACCACTTGGGTTCAATTGGTCCACTTTGATCCATTTGATCTATTTTTGTCAACTTTGGTTCATTTTGGTCTATTCGGTCCATTTCAATCTACTTTGGTCAATTTCAGTCTAATTTGGTTTACTTCGGTCTACTTCGTTTCAATTTGGACTAATTGGGCCTTAAATTGATTCTTTTGTAGATTCTCAAAAAAAAAAAAAAAAAAAAAAAAAAAAAAAAAAGATTCTCTTGTAGGTTTGTTTTATCAATTTTAGGCTCAATTTTTTTTTTTTTTTTTTTTGATGAAAAGTATTAAATTTTATTCTATTTTGCCCAAACCCTTTAGTTTTGGTCTAAAAAATACAATTAAAATAGGCATTAGAAATTAGAGATATGGGCCCTAAAAAATCAAGAAAAATGATCAATATTCACAAGATTACCTTAAAATTCAATTTTCAATAATATAGACATCTTATAAAATAATTATATCACAGTTATAAAATAATTATAACAACTCAGAAAAAATCCAAATGGATTGAAAAAATAAGCTCACACATACCCTCAGAGCAGCATATAGAAGTCCAATAATAAACAAGGAAAGGGTAAAGAAAACAGAATTACACCAAATTAGCAGGAACTTGGAGTGGGAGGAAAGAAGTCCTTTTTTAACAAGGAGAGGGCGACAAACATGTCCAAAGACTAACCAACATCAATAATAACATGAGAATATAAATAAAAATTGTCACCGGACTCAAGGTTATAGGCAAAGCTTCAGGGAGAGAAAGAGTGGTGTCAATGGTGTGTGGCTTTGGGAGAAGGTGTTGGCTGGTTTGATTGGGGGTTGTGTGTGGAGGGGCTGAAGGCTATGCGAAACGGAAAAAATGTTTTACTCTTGTTTGGACAAAATTTAAATATTACACACCTCTTAAAAGTTAAAACTGCATTTTCCTAGTCAACCAAAATTTTTTTTTTTGGTTTGACCAAGATTTTAACAACAAAAACCTAAATATACCTAGGGTCGGTTTGGATTAAGGGAGAGGGAGGGCAAGTGGTCGACCAATTCTATCTTACTCTCATCTACTCCCTCTCTTCCTCAATTCAAACGGGCTCTAAAAGTATTTTCTTAAAACATATTTTTATGACATATCAAATCCAACCTAATTTTATAAATAAAATAACTTATTAAAATAATATTTTTAAATTGTATTTTTTTGTGTAACGTGTTCAACCCACCTCCCCCCTCCCCTCCCCAGAAAGAAACTATAAACGATTTTAATATTTAAAATTTCCAAGAGCATATGATAGTATAAAATTATTATTCTTCTTTTTTAGTTTTTTTGGGTAGAAAAAAGTATCAAATACAATGGAGTTGGACACGGCATTACAGAATGACGATATAAAGGTGCTCAAGTTCAGGCCCATTGGAGCTTATTCCTAAGAACTCTCCATTTTCAATCCAAACTCAAATTTGGGCCTTAACTAATATTCCTCCTTAGTCCAACAGTTGTTCCTTTTCTTTTCTTTTTTCAAGTTTTATTCGGGTCAGTAGGAATATTATGGGCCAGTTTGGTAAAAAATTTCTTAGTAACATTTTTTTTGTATTTTTTAGAAATATGTTTTGGTGAAAATGTGTGTAAAAATTCGTGTAATGTTGTTTAAATACTGAAAACTATTGTTTAAACAATAATAACAAAGGAGGCCTATATTTGTTGAGAATTAAGAAGAATATATTTTCCTCAAAAAAAAGAAGAAGAATATATCATTTAAAAATGGCAAAAACACCATTTTTGTCCCTACATTTTGGGGTTATAGTCAATTTGGTCCCTATATTTTGGTAGCAATCAATTTAGGTCATGTTATTTTTAATTTACAGTCAATTTGATCCTTACTGTTAACTCACTATTGAAAAATACTTATGTGCTAAACGGTTTACATTATTGGCATATCTAATATTAAAATATTAAATAAAATCTGAATTTTTAGTGACCACATCAACGTTAGATGGCCAAAAAAAAAAAAAAAGAGAAGAAGAAAAAAGCCACGTTAACTTTTAAAAAATAACTTTCTTTTCTTTACAATTTTTTTTTCTTTATTTATTTTTTCTTTTAATTTTCTTAAAATTTCTTTAACCCAACACCTATTCACATTTAAATTTGACACCACCAATCCTTTTATAAAAATAAAAAATAAATAAAAAATAAAAGGGTAAACTACATAGTTGGTCCCTATTCTTTATAGCATATTTCAATTTAGTCCCTAACCTTTCAATTGTGTCAATTTGGTCCCTAACCTTTTAGTGTCATGTCAATTTAGTCCCTATTGTTATATTTTGAATGAAAATTGATGACATGTCAAACGGTCAAAATAAAATTATAGTGTATTATCACATCAACGAAAGCTAATTCTTTATTTTGACCATTTGACTCATTATCAATTTTTATCCAAAAAATAATAGTAAGGACTAAATTGACACGGTACTGAAAGGTTAGGGACCAAATTGACACAATTAAAAAGTTAGGGACCAAATTGAAATATGGTGTATAGAATAGGGACCAAATACGTAGTTTACCCAAAATAAAACACACACACACACCCCACCATGCGGCAATGGCGGCAACGACCTTTGTTGGGAGGCCAATGCTTCTCTTTCTCGTATTCTCTGAGATGCCTTCACCCCCTGTGACCTACAAAATGGGTACAGGGATGATGGATTTGCTTGAAATGGGTTTTATTGGTGTGCATTCCTTTGTAGATGTAGTGATTTGCAAAACGGGTAGATGGATTATGGATTCGCTTGAAATGTTCTTTTATAATTCGTTTCTAGAAGAAAAGGATTTTACCAAATGTTTGCCATTGGACATGGCTTCTCTTTGTGATCCGTTCTAATCCTAATTTAACTCACCAAGAACAATGATGAATGAATCTTTTCTGAACAACAAATGATTGAAGAAATGGTAAAGAAAATTAAAAGAAAAAAAAATAGAGAAAAATTTTGGTAAAGAAAATAAAATTATTTTCTAAAAGTTGACCTGGCTACTGAAATTAAGCTATGTCAGCATTTTATTTAATATTTTAATATTTGGTATGTCAATTGTGCAAACTGTTTGCCAGGTATGCATTTTCTATTAGTGAATTAACGGTAAGGATCAAATTGATTACAAATTAAAAATAACAGAGACCAAATTAATTACTACCAAAACATAAGGACCAAATTAACTGTGGCCTCAAAGTGTAGGGACCAAAATGGTGCTTTCGCCTTTAAAAATTTGATGTCTGTTAAACCCAGAATTTTGATTTGGGAATAACTAGTGAATAATGACATCAAGATCCAAGCTTTTATCAGTATAGGTAGACACCTATCCAAAGAAAAAAAATTTTGAGGTAGACAAAATAATTACTTCTCTATCTTGGTTTTCAAATTGAGTAAGCTTACCAACTCTAACTGCATGGATGATGACTAATGCCCAACCACAACATCCAATAGGGCAAGATTAGCTAAACTTTCAATTTCAACCTTTGGACCTTTGGACATTTCTCCTACCCTAAGTTTATAATTTCTACCTGATATTTATTTGTTCATCTAATTTCACTTTGGTGCTCATCTTCACATCCATTAAATAAACCAATATTCAGGTTTGTCAAAGTATTAAACATCAGCATAAGAGTTTTTTCTTCACTAGAGTATCACTTTTAAAATGTTTTGAAATTGATGAACTTATGACAACATAGACCTTCTAGATATGCACTAAATTATGTTGAATAGAGAATAGGCAGTTGTTCAATTCAGGTTTTGATTTGACTTTTGTTAGTTGGAATTGAAACTTCTACATCCTGTTCAATTTTAAGGCTCTTATACTTTAGCTTAAGTGATAAAAATAGGGATAGAGTTGAGGGGGGTCTTAAAGCTCAAATCTTGCCAAGTATAAACTAAGAGGGTGATTGAAGTGATTCTATTTTATTTCACATATGATTTGAAGGCAAACCTGAAATCAAAGAAGCTTGGTTCATTTGCCATGTCCCGTGTATTAAACTTGAATCAGTTTCATTTTAAAACGGAATTTAAATATGCACAGTAATTCTTGTTGTTGACCAATTTAGTCGTTTTTCAGTGCAAAAATTCCCAACATTCACTGGAATTTTTAAATGTCTTGTTTGATGTTTCAATACAACAGTAATTTCCATCTGAAAAATTGAAGCTTGGACTGAACTTGTACTAAAAATGAGTATTTTGTTTCAAACCTCTGACATTCCAATTCCAAAAGGTGAACTTGATGAAAATAATTCTGTATTTTCTATTAGACTATTTGTTGGAAATTTAGACCCCTTAAAACCACCAGATTGCGTAGCCTAGATTAATTAGCCAAGTTGTTACTTAGTCAAATTAAACAATTCTAGGTTAAAACAATCAAATAATCATATCATGCATATAAAACATATAAAGCAGCGGAAATAATAAAGAACGCAAGATATGATCACCCAGGAAAACCAAACCGGTAAAAAACCTGGGGAGGATTTTACCCACCGATCCTCAAGGCAAAACGGAATTCACTAAGAAAGAATTGAAGTTCTTACAAAAGGACTTACAAGCTCCCCGCTTGACTTCCTAATGCTACCCACCAGTAGTAACTTCCTGACACGACCACGCGCAGGCTCCGAGTCCACGGACTACTTCTTTCTTTGTATTCCTTCAATCAGCTACAAGCACCCACGCTTGTTTTTCTTTTAAGTTCCAATGGTTGCAACCTTGTTGATCATCAAGATGTAGATAATATCTCTACCTTGAAAACCCTAAGTTTATGTGAAGGAAAGCTCCTCAAAGATCTCACAAGAGATTCACATAAACAGCAAATATGAGCAACAAAGACTTAGAGAAGTTTAGGTACAAAACCCTAAAAATAACAGGAGGCACAAGAGGCACTCTAATCTCTCTCTACCTAGTCTCAAAAACGTTCTAGGGTTTCCCTTATATATATAAGAGTTTTACTTGAACCCCAAGACGTTTAAATAGAGTTTGGGCTGAACTGGAACTCTGCAGAAAAATAAATCTGTTCGTGGTTCGATCGATCGAGTCTAATTTTCGATCGATCGAGACTTACAGATTTAGTCCAATAAATTCTGCAATCACTCGATTCCAATTTTACAAATAAACATACTTTGAGCAAGCCTAAACCTAGACTAAATGTTTTGATCATGGTTTGCCAACAAAATACAAATTGAAGTTCTAATACATTAATTCCTAATTTCTTAGAACCCAACACTATTCACCAAAACAACTTTTTCTCTGGTTCAATTTTTCTAATGACATAATTTAAAATTTTAGTAACATTAATTTCTTTGTAAATAGTAAAAGACTCTGACAAATGTATCACTCTTCCAAGCTATTCACAGTTGCCAATAAGGACTTCTTGTTCCTAAATTTTGGCCAGCTTAATTTGCTACCGATTGATCCAACGTAACGAATACACTTGCTAAAACATTCAAATTTGTCTGAATCTGAACCCAGTTACCGGATACATTCCTCAAGGCATGGTTAGGGAACTGGCTGCTATTAGCACTTAACGAGTATTGAACATGCACTGGAATTTTTAAATGTCTTGTTTGGTGTTTCAATACAACAGTAATTTTTATCTGAAAAATTGAAGCTTGGACTGAACTTGTACTAAAAATCAAGTATTTTGTTTCAAAACTCTGACATTCCAATTCCAAAAGGTGAACTTGATGAAATAATTTTGTATTTTCTATTAGACTATTCACCAGAACAACTTTTTCTCCAGTTTAATTTTTCTAATGACATAATTTAAAATTTAAGTAACATTAATTTCTTTGTAAATAGTAAAAGACTCTGACAAATGTATCACTCTTCCAAGCTATTCATAGTTGCCAATAAGGACTTCTTGTTCCTAAATTTTGGCCAGCTTAATTTGCTACCGATTGATCCACTGTAACGAATACACTTGCTGAAACATTCAAATTTGTCTGAATCTGAACCTGGTTACCGGATACATTCCTCAAGGCATGGTTAGGGAACTAGCTGCTGTTAGCACTTAACGAGTATTGAACATGCACTGGAATTTTTAAATGTCTTGTTTGATGTTTCAATACAACAATAATTTCCATCTGAAAAATTGAAGCTTGGACTGAACTTGTACTAAAAATCAAGTATTTTGTTTCAAACCTCTGAAATTACAATTCCAAAAGGTGAACTTGATGAAAATAATTTTGTATTTTCCATTAGACTATTCACCAGAACAACTTTTTCTCTGGTTCAATTTTTCTAATGACATAATTTAAAATTTTAGTAACAATAATTTCTTTGTAGATAGTAAAAGACTCTGACAAATGTATCACTCTTCCAAGCTATTCACAGTTGCCAATAAGAACTTCTTGATCCTAAATTTTGGCCAGCTTAATTTGCTACCGATTGATCCACTGTAACGAATACACTTGCTGAAACATTCAAATTTGTCTGAATTTGAACCCGGTTACCGGATACATTCCTCAAGGCATGGTTAGGGAACTGACTGCTATTAGCACTTAACGAGTATTGAACATGCCTAATAAGGTTAGGAAAAAGTAGAACATTATTAAAATCCACAACCCATGAGTTTCCTTCCCCATTAGCAGACCCCCTTGCAACAGTGGCCTTTAAATTCATCCCTTTGACGTTGTTCCTATCAATCACAACTTGTTTGATATCGTTGAAAGGTCCATTGGATTGGTCCAATTGAACAATTTCAATTCCTTTGTCAGAACCACCAAACATGTTATCAACAATATTGACCCCATTTGCAACGCCATTTATTGATTTTAGGACAATGTATGCATCACCAAGGAAAAAGCAATTAGAGATATCAAGTTGCACAGGGTCTTCAGCAACTATTCCAGTGTAATCCAAGTAAGAATTCACAATACGGGTTTGTGTCAAACTGGGCAATTTCAGATAAATCCCAGTGCCACCAAAGCCAGTGGCCTTATTGTAGCAATGTACCCCAGTGAGTATGTTGGCTTGACCTGAAATCATTATTCCTATAGCGGCTGAAAAAATTACCACATCTGTGACAGCATTATCATTCCCCATTAGGGTTATTGCAGTACCAGAGAAGTTCCTTTCGCCTTGATCACCACCGGCAGTGATGTGTTGGCCGAGAAAGGAGTTTCGTATGTAGGTCTCATGGCCACTTTGGACTAAAATCCCATTAGTAGTGAAATGGACAATGTAACAGTTGTCTATGCTAGTTCTAAGTGAATTTATGACTGCAATGCCTCCACCCCTGTAGTTTGAATCTAACATGAGGTCTTTGAGGGTTATGTACTCATAATTGTAGGATGATGATGAGGATAGCTGTGCATCCATCGAGCTCTTTCCGTTCACTTCATTCTTGCTATTCGATGAAGATGACAAGTGAATCAGATACCCATCAGTTGGAAAATCATCCGAGGCACGTAGTGTTCCTCCATGTATCTGTTTCATCAAATACCAAATTAACACAGCATCATTAAAGTGTAGGATAAAATAAGCCTTCAATTCTTAGTATTCATATAATTTATAGCTAAGGAATATTTTGGTGTCTTATAAAAAAGCAATCTCTTTTTTGGTTTTGTACATATAATATGGATTTGGTGCATTTTACTTTGCATAGATCCAAAACTTTTAGATTGAACATCCAAAAGACAAGTTTATTGCGATTCAGTCAAAATCATATAGCAATATTTTCCTCTAGATTAAAGAAAAGTATTTCCAGAAGCTGCCTAAACGAGAATTTTCTTTCTCGTGTCATCTAGGTGTCACGGAATATGTGTGATCAAAAAACCCTTTCATAGCTTCAGTTAGAACCTAAGAAGAATGAGAGTTTATTTTCTCTCCCTCTTTTTGTTTTTTATCTAAAGTCAAGTATTCTAAGTCATGTTAGACCAACCGTTTAAAACATAAACAATTTGCACTTTGCAGGCTTAACCGATCGAGACCGCAGGAATATAAAGACCTCTGTGTCAAACAAGGCACTTGGTCTTGCCACATAGGCCTATGGGAATGTGACAAATGGTACCTACCAATTTTATGGAGGACCTTGTTAGATATTATTGGTACACGAAAGTATATAAAATTATCTTTTATACGAGAAAATCAACGCTTAATTAAGACAAAGTTAAGTAGTTTATAGTATACGTTTGTGAGAATCTATACCATGAAGTTTCCCAAACCGGTCTCCGGCAATCTTAGTGGTCGGCTAATAAGGTAATTGCCACCTTCAAGACTAAGCTGTACACCACCAAGATTCTGTATTCCCTCTATCAATGACCCTTCACTTGGACCTTGAACTGCATCTGATATTGCTTTAAGGATTGCTTCTGTGCTGTCCATTTTCCCTGTTGGATCTGCACCGTATGATGTCACATGATACACTCGTGAACTTGATACAACCTGCTCCACCATCATCACAAGCAAAAATATTAGTCAGGACTATGAAATATTTAGCCAAGAAATGACAAAGAATTAATAATGTCATGTGAAATTGACAAACCAATTTATTGGCTAAAGTCACTTTTTGTTTCACCTTTTAACAAATAAACTTGTCAAATTGCGCATATGTAAAATTTAAATATTGATGAACAAACTATATCAACCAAGAAAGAACCAAAATCAGCTGAGAGTTTTAAGAGAAACGTAAGTATTGGTACCGGTGGTTGCTGAGCAGCACTAGGAGAGGGTGAGATTGATGGTGAAAGAGCAATCGAGTCATGCCGGACAAAGGAGGCCTTGAAGGCTTGCATTTTGCGCATTTGGTCATGATAATGACCACCAGAAAATTGACCCACCTGAGGTTGTTCTCCATAAACATGAATTAACAAGAAACTAAAACTAGCCAATCCCATAAACATGGACCATAGCAGAGTTTTTCTTGCCATTGCCCTGCTTCTTCTCTCCTATATATGTTAAAGACGAGGTTGAGAGAAAACCTTACCACTTTATATATGTGTGAGAGAGATAGAAAGGAGAGGGACTTGTGGGACATGGAAAGAGAGCCTATAACTAAGATTTGATAGAAAAATGGTTAGAAAATTATTCATATTAGATCATACACACGACACCTACATTTTGGCTCTCTTTTTATATGTATGTTTAATTTTTATACGTGATAAATGAGAATTGCCTTGCCGCATAGGATTTTGATTCTTTCTCTTCCCTGACAGAAAAGTAAGCTGTTACCAACTTCTTACTTTAGGGACCATGACAAGTTTGATATTGTGTAAAAGGTTCATTCACACAGGTTCTGTTTATGTGAATTTGTACAATATTATAGTTAGATGGGGTTCCATGTACCATATTGTAGATCTCCCACATATATAATCGTTTTTATTTATTTTGGGATGAACCAATCTATTTTAGTTGGTTAACTGGTAGGTGATGATCTGATGATGGTTGTTCCCTGGTGGAAATATGATAGCTTATAAATCAAGGATTCTTGATGTGGGCAGTTAGAGTGGTTTGTCACTTATTATATTGAAATAAAAGTGTGTGTATATATATATATATAATTATTGACTTTTTTTTTTTTTTTTTTGAATGCATCACTCTAAATAAAAAAGAATATTAAATAGGAGACAATTTGAGGCTAAAGGAAAAAATTTTAAATGGGCATTTATTTTATTTAAATATCACTTAAATAATACTTAGTTTATTAAGCATCAATTTAGTTAATGTTCTATATTATTATTTTTATTTAAAAATCCATTAATCTCACGGTCTAATACGACTAATTCACTTGAGCGATTCTAGTAATACTACTACCTTTACTGCATAAGCCTTACAACTAACGTGTTACAAGTAGAAAAAATTGATTCAAACATTCATTTATTATATTATTTAAGTGGCACCAATCATATTTTTGCTACATTAGTTTATAATTTTTTTTTTTGTAGTAAATTTTTCCATAACTTCAATATTTTTCATTTACTTAATGGTGATTTGGTTAGATTACTATTAATCTTTTTTTTTTTTTTTTTGGGAAAATGTTAAAGTTACTATAAAGAACTTAGAAATTGATTTGGAAACTAATGTGGTTGGTGACACTTCTACAACTACAATAATAAATGAATAACAATTTATAAGATCTATCTAATAAAATTTGTAGTATTTCTATGATCATTCAATTTTTTGGGGCCTTAAAAATGGAGGAAAAAATGTACAACTTATTTTTAATTCTTTTATATATATATATATATATATATATATATATATATAAATTACTTATTCTACCTGGCAGGGGCCTTTCTCTATTAGGGGGCCCTAGGCCTAAGGCTGGCCTTGCCAATAAGTCTACCCCTTCACTTGTGAGCCATCTAATTTCCCCCTTGACCGCAAATTGCCATTACTCAAAAATGCATAGATCTAATTAAACATGAGTTTTTCCCGATCTACTTAGTGAGACTCGTTAATGAACACTTTTCTTGAATAACCGTTGGATCTAATGCCACTTCCTAGGATTTTGGGGTTATGAGAGCTGAACATTAACACCATAATGAGTCTCTTTGTGAGGGTTTCATAAAACATATTAAGACATTATTTAACTCAAAAAAGTGTAAGTTTACAGATTTGGACCGAATTATGTTATATTAACAACTTCCACATGATTTGGGAGGAATAGGCCATGTGTTCAAATTCTCAGAGAAGACAAGATTGGTTTACCCAGGATTATTACTTGTCCTAGTGATGCTCTTAATTGCCCAGTGGGTCTAAATTTACTTTATAACTGAACCTAGTTGGGGGGCAGTCATGATCCCCTGTACTAGAGGATTCATATATGAATGGACAAGCATTGCACAACAAATGTGTTTCACTCGTGCAATCTAGCCTAATTAGTGGCCAGCGTAATTAAGTTGAACATAAAATTGAGACATCAATAAATATATTAAGAAAACTGTAACATTTCATTTTGGTTCAAGAAATTAAAAAAGGTAGGGGGACCTATGTACCAACTAAAAAACCAATGTTTGAGAAACCTAAATGGTAAAAGGACTATAAACACTGTCTCATGAGTTTAGCCATAACCTAATCTCAGGTCCACCTAGTTCCCTATAACATCAGTTAGCGGGCATTGGCATTCTGGGTGAAGTAATATCATAACCGCAAAGCTTAGAACTTGAGCCACTAATCCTAACCAAACCAACTGTGAATCACTCAACCTATGTGGTTAATAAGAAAAGGTAAAGGAATGGCCAGTGTTTTTCCTCATGCGGATCCTATATGAGTCGATCCGCCTAACCCTATCTCCTAGATGGAGGATTATCTAGTAAATCACTTTGTGTAATACAGTTATAGGCTATGATCATGTCTTTACTTTTTTAATTATAGAGTTGAATTTGTTATGTAATTAATTTGGGAATTCATAGATGAAATTGTTTGTTTTCATTTGTATGATCTTTAGTGAAGAAAATCCAACATCATCTAAGGTTGAATTTTGAAAATAACATGAGGTAGTTATTTTGAGAAAACATGCTAAAAGTTTGATCACTTGATGTAATAATAGCATAATACTCTACGACAGACAAAAAAAAAAACTCATGGCATTGGGTTATGGCATGCAATCACGGGTTAAGATCCAACACAGCTGTGTCCAAGCACAAATGTACCGTTCACACCTTTGTTGTCGAATATGGATCAAATCACATCCATTTTAGTTGGTCGGGGTCCATATTTTGTCACTTACTACAATCAAATTGCATCATCATAATCGAAATATATATTGTGCAAATTAGGTGACTTACACTCCCAAACGTTAAAATTGCTTTTTCTGACACTATTTTTTTGCTCCATTTGTAACTCTTTAATAGAATCAATGAGTTTTGTCAAAGAAAACTTGTTACTTTACAAGATGATGAGAGTTTGAATTTTCTGCTGTAATTGTCGCGTCATAAAGAAAAAATATATATTCATAAGTTTAGGGACAAACTTGTAGGACAATTATTTTCAAGAGTGGCTTAGGTCTAGTGCATTCTGTGTACTAGACCAAATAGGATGCTAACACATAGCAATTTTTGAATGCATGAAAGCATACTATCAGGTTTAGTGCACAGGACATTGAACCCAAGCTAAACCTATTATTTTCAAACCTCATGACATTACTTGTTGTAATAATAAAGGTGGTGTTAGAAAGATGGCAAGAAATTCACAACTTATAATATGGTACTAAAAGTGAAGAGTGACCATGAGTCAAATTTTAAAATTAAGGTTGCATTCAATGATTTTGACGGAAAATGTTTTTAGATGTAAACATTTTTCAGGGAACTGACAACAATTTTCCTTTTCTTATAAGACAAAGAAGTAAATGATCAAAATGTCCCAAAAACTTCCAAAAATGACCAAATTACACTAAAACTACCATTATAACAAGGAAAAAACTTAGGTACAGTATCTTAGGTGCTGTTCCTTAGATTCTTATCTTAAGATTTAGCCATGTGGCTACTTAACTAAAAAATACACTTTCATTTCATGAGAAAAAATCCACGTGGTAGAATCTTAAAATGAGAACCTAAAGAACAGTACCTAAGTCTTGCTAGTTGGGTGGAGAAGCAAGTGTCTCTCTTGGGTTGGAAGAAGAACACTCATCAATTCGGTAGCCCAAACCATGCCTAATTATGCCATGTCCACCTTTAGCATCCCCAACAAAGTCTGTGACAACCTTGACTCCCTCTCTAGAAGATTCTGGTGGAAACCCGACAACCAAAATGCAAATTACATTGCGTGGAGATCTTGGGACAAGCTTTGCCATCCTAAGAACCTCGGAGGTCTTGGATTCAAGAAAGCTAAGGAGACAAACAACGCCCTCCTTGCCAAACTAGCCTGGATGATCGCTACCAAGAGGGACAGCCTATGTATGGCAGTTTTAAGGGCCAAGTATAAAGTCAACAAGGATTGGCTTCGTGCAGACCCTCCTAAGTCTGCCTCTCCTATATGGAGAGCAATTGAGCAAGCAAAGAAAGTTGTCGTCGAGAGAGCATGTTACACCATCAGAGATGGCACGTCTATTAATGTTTGGAATGACCCCTGGGTCCCTTGGATCCAAGGTTTTAGCTCGTCTCCAAGAGTTGCTGCATTCACTCAACTTCCTATATTGGTGTCTCATTTGATCAACCCCGATTTGCATTGTTGGATTCCTAACCTCATTCGTGACTTATTCGACCCTGCTTCAGCACAAGCCATCCTCAATATATTAATCCCAACCACGCCCACTCCTGACAAACTGATTTGGGTGCCAGATTCAAAGGGTTCTTTCTCAGTTAAATCTGCCTACCACTCCATTCACACACTTTCATCCCAGCCTATCCCTACAAACACCAACTGGAAGAAGCTTTGGAGTCTCAAGTTGCCAGAAAAAACCAAAATATTTCTTTGGAGACTTGGTGTCAATGTCCTTCCCACCAGAGAAAACCTCTCAAAGCGCATCCACGTTGCTGACCCTTGCTGCCTCTTTTGCAGAGATAACCTTGAGACCCCCTGCCACCTCTTCATCAAATGCAATGCCTCCAGAGCCTTATGGTTCTCTGCATGCTGGGGGTTTAGATCAGAAGATGTTGTTATTTCCCATCCCGAGGACATCATCAAGATCATTGTTGACCCTCCAAAGTTCCTAGGTAATAACATTGATGTTGAGAAGGTCTCTCTTAACATGGCCTTAATACTAGAGGAGATTTGGCTTTCAAGAAATAAAATGCTTCACCAGAATTGTAGTTGGGATCTGGCTGCCTCCACCCACTCCATTCACACCAGGTTCCATGAGTGCTCTTTATCTCTATTTACTCCCACCACTCCGAAAACACCCACCACCCAACAACTCTGGACTCCCCCTCCTTTAGGATGGATCAAAATCAACGTGGACGCTGTTGTCTTAGCCAACCTTGCTTCCATTGCTGTTGTCTCTAGGAACAAGTCGGGCACCCCCATCAAGATTTGGGCGAGAACCATTAAGAAAACCACCCCACTTCAAGCTGAAACTGAAGCACTTCACTGGGCTGTTCAACTCGCCAGAATTGAGGATTGGAGATATGTTATTTTCGAAGGCGATGCCAAGCAGTGTTTTGATGCAATCAACTCCCCTGATATCCCTTGTTCATGGTCCATTCACACGATCATCTCTAATATTCGCAATTTAGCTTCGTCTTTTACTTCATGCTCTTTTATTTGGATTTCTAGAACCTGCAATGGTGTTGCACACCATGCAGCTAGGTCTGCTCTTTTATCTAGGATTTCTTTTTTATTCAATAAGGATAATCTTCCCCCTGCCTTGTTGGCTGTCTGTAAGGATGATTATCCAGCTTGTATTTCCTGTTTTTAAGCAATGCATTGCAGATTATCAAAAAAAAAAAAGTCTTGCTCTTATAACAATATCCTTAGAGTCACAAAATTCTGTGTGTTTTCTATCCAAAAAAAAAAATCTGTGTGCATACCTTTTAATTTTTGTTTGGAAATGCCCCTTTAAAAATTTACAAATTGAGCCTAACAATATCAATGTCAATATTATAACTGCACTGAGTAAAGACACTTAATAAGCAATAAATAAATTAAACTGCTCATTTCTCAAATAGGTATGCAGGAGTGATAATTATTAGATGTATAATAAATAAATTACTAATAACTTCATGCGGAAACATGATACAGAATTAATTCAAATGGGCAAGACTTAGGTACAGTACTTAGGTGTTGTTCCTTAGATTTCTCCTTTGAGATTCTGCCACATGAATTTTTTTTATAAGATGAAAGTGTATTTTTTAAATGTTTTCTTGCAGAGCAGCTGGATATTTAAGATCCATGCATTTGCATTAAAATCAGGTCAGTAAAATACCAGTATAGGCCATAATGACCATATAAATCACTCTTAACCGCCCAATTAATGCATACATACGTATTAGGTCCATTTGTACTGCCAAATTGGTTGGCTCTGATCAGTCAAACTTCATCTTAATGTTACTTGAATTAAGGATTAGAAATAATATGTTGTATTTAAATGATTTTATATTCTTTTAGCTTTCAATATGTGGGGATTCACTAAGCTCAATTGACAAGTCTCAGTTTGAGTTTTGCCTAAACCTATACCCTAAATATAATGTAGTATATCTCTATAAAATACCAATGGCATTTGACCTAAAGGTCATTTACTCCTAATTTAATGCTTTGTCTCGCAAAATTCAAAGTTTGTATGGAATTGCTACCCACCTAGGGCAAAGTTAAAAGTCCAACAGTTGGACACAAATTTTAGAATGAAACAAATTCCATAAACCATAACATACTTTTATTTTCTTTTTCTTTTTTAATAATTCAATAATTTTCTTTTATTTTATTTTTTAATAGTTCAATAATTACGATGTAACAGGAGGATTTGAACTTTGTTAAAAATAACAAAAGGTGCTAGTTGTGTTATAAAACTTTTAGAACTAGATTAGTTTTTTAATTTTTCTAAAAAAAATAGTTTTTTAATGTTTATAAAAAAAATGGTTTCAAAATGATTGGTTTTCTTCTTCTTCTTCTTCTTTTTTTGGGAAAATTTTTGGAACTTTTTGTTTTTTGATATAGAATATTCATGTCCATAAAATTATTTTAACTATTTTTTTTTTCTTTTTACATTTATTTTTATTTATCAAATATGAATTCGGAAAATCAACTATGGCAATAAGAGAAGTAGAGGTCAAAGATGGCTCAGTGGTTTAGGGTTTGATAAATGTGTTAGGTAATAAGGTTTTTGATGCAAAGTATAGCTAGTAGGTTCCAATCCTAAATTCTTCATTCAAAAAAATACTGTATATATATATATATATCAAAACCTAAATTCGAGGATTCAATTAATTTCCAAGAACATTCTCAAAAAAAAATAATAATAATAATAATAATAATAATTTCCAAGAAAGACCAAGGCTAAAAAAATAAATAAAAAGAAGTGTTCCTATTGCACATATTAGGCTGTGACTACAAAAACAATTGTATCATTATTTTCGCGAAGAACTAGTCACCAAATGAGGAATGGAGATCTATAGAGCAAAGGTCTGCAGAAGCTAATGCCAGATTTGTAGAGTTGTACCGCTGCACGTTTAAAATTGGAGAAAGGATAGTGATAGGAACTAAAGAGATAATACAACCTTTGTCATAGATTATCCATTATGTCACAAGTTTTTATTCTCAGCAAAAAAAAAAAAAAAAATGCAGGTAGAAAATAGTATATTTAATAATTATTTAAATAATTTGATTGTGAAATTTGAATAAAGAAAAAGCTAATGAATTTTATAAGGACATTGGTTTATTCTTCTATACACACAACAAAATGTCCTAAATATTTTCAAAATAAGTGAGGGGTCAACTCACTGTTAGTCAAAATGAAATTAAATACAATTTTATAGGAACTAATCACAATTGAAAATAAGAATATTATGAAAATGTTACAAAATTTTTTTGTCTCCCTAAACTTTCTTACATTTTACACCACAAAAAGCCAATTACATGTGATTTGGGGGCATAAATTAAACATTTGTTCTCTCAAGCTAGTTATTTTGTTGCATATCATCTACAAACTATAATATGAAGAAGAAAAGATTTATGTATTGTGGAAATCTAAGGATGTGTTTGTTTAGAGATAAAATAGGGTGGATGGAAAATTTTGAAGAGAAAATGAAGAGATAAAACTTTTTAGATGGTATTTGGTTGGGAGGGGGAGAGGAAAAAAATGTGGTGGGGCCCGGGTATTTTCTCCCTAAGCCCACCAAAATGTGGAGAAAATTAGGAAAGAGAGTGTGATTTGTTATATAGACAAATATACCACAGTTGCTTTCCTAGGCAACATTGGCTCTTTTTTTTTCTTTCTTTAATTTTTTATCTTTTGCTTTCCTGGGACATTTGCTTCTTCTTCTTCTTCTTGTTTTTTTTTTTTTTTTTTTTTTTTTTTTTTTTTTTTTGCTTTTGCTTTCCTTGGGATATTTGCTTCTTCTTCTTTTTTTCTTTTTTTTTTTTTTTGTTTTGATTTCCTAGGGCATGGGGTGAGTGATTTGTTTTGTTTTTATTCTTTTTTTTTTTCTTGAAAAATTAGATGTGATTTTTTTTTCTTGACATGATTTTTATTTTTTAATAAATTTGGGTGATTGCCTTTTTTTTCTTTTTTTCTTTTTTTTTCTTGTTTGTCACTTTTTTTTGTTTTAATTGGACATTATTTTTTAACAATGGTATGTTAGTAAATTTCTATATACAAACTTATTTTTCTATCCATCCACTTTTCTACTTCCAACCAAACAAAAATGAGGGAAATTAAAATCTTTTCTATCCTCCTAGTTTTCCATCCCCTCATCATCTTTTATCTTTCTACTTTTCCACTACTCCAACCAAACAAACCCTAAGCCAAACTACAAGTAGTATTTCATAAGGTTGTACTCCTCAAAAGTCTATTTATGATACACACTTATTGTGTGAAAGGATTTGACTTACCTCTAGTATTTTTTTAATTAGAGATTTCTTTTATTTTAAATACACAATGATAAATGATAGTGGGTTTTAATCTTCTCATTTTATTTAGTTAGTGGGTGATGTGGCAATTTCTCATTCAAACATAAGAAAATTCCAATTAAAAAAGTACTGGAAGTATAAGTCCGTTTGGGATCCACTTATTTTACTGAAACTAAAATTTTTTTATTAAAAGTACTATAGATAAAGGTAAAAGTTAGTTGAAATAGTACAGTGAGACCCATGAATAGTACCAAAAAGTACAGTGAGACTCATGAATAATAGCAAAAATAAGCTGAATAGTAAAATAAGTTGGCAAAAATAATCTTTGCCAAATGGACATGTAAACCAAACTCTATATGAAACGTAATACGCTATATGCATGACCTTAAAGCAGTAGTGTTTTTATCGGTCATTGTCTAATTTGTTCAGCTGAATTTGTTAGAACATCAATTCGTAGAACCCTGACTGTGGCCTGATTTGCCAACTAGCTTTTGGTGTTCATGGCCCTTTTTGGATAATGAAGATGGGAGGAGATAAAAAGTATAATAAAAATAGAATAAATTGTATGTTTGTTTAGTCCATTAATTGATTTTGGCCCTTCGAATATAAAAGTTTGGATTTGGTTCTTAAAATTTCAAAAAGAAAATAATTTCATCCTTAAAATTTGTAGCAAGTGTAATTTTTTCCCTTATAAATATGTGGTTGCTTCAATTTTGGTCCATTCAATATAGGTTGGTTAGATTCTTGTCTCTTAAATTGTGATTGGATCGATTTCATCCCTCAATTGGGTGCTTTAGCATCACGTTAGTTAGGTAAACTGGGGGACCAAATTAATCCATTTTTCAACATACTAAAATGCAATTTACCCGAAAACATAAGTACAATAAAGTCGCCATTTTCACTACTGCCCTCTCTCTTCTCCAAAAATAATTATTACAAAAAAAATTATGAAAAATATAAGGTTAATTATGCACTACATTAGAATTTTCAGAAGTCTTTATTCTTATGCTAGGTCAACTTACCACGAATTGAATTTAGACCTGCCTTGGGATCACTTCAAAAGATGATATTAGCATAATTCAAACCTGAATACCTTTTAAACTTCAGTCTTTGCTTTACTCACAAACCAGATCTTATTCAATCAATTATTTTTATAAAAAAAATTTAAAAAAAAAAAAAAAAAAAAAACTTGTATTCATGAGAAAATTTGTATACTTTATACTTTATAAAGTGGAACATAGAAGAGTACTTCCAAAAAAGGACCAGTTAAAATACATTTGAGAAATATTTTTTATTCTGAAAAGAAAAAAAAATTTTGAGAATCTTCATAATCATTTTATAAACCCAGTATTAATTGACCTAGTAAAGAACTAATATGGAACTCGCTAGTGCTTGGTTTACTTTAGAGTAAATGGGTTAGATCAAGGTTACGTTTGGGAACTTCTTGGATTTAGATTTTTAATTAGAGGAATGATATGTCTACAACATTTTTACAATAAATCCTAAGTGGCAGGTTGTTACTGGTTGTTATTGTTGGGGCAAAAAAGTAATCTTAGTGTTAGTTTCAAATTTGAACCAATAACAACTAACCACCTGTGATTTGTTGTAAAATTGTTGTAGACGTAGCATCTCTTTTTTAATTAATATATTTGAAATACTTTGATTTTAAATCTACAGATTTTAAGAATTATTTCAAATTTAAGCATTTTAAAAGTTTAAAATCTTTGGTGGATTTGTCAAATCCAAATCCTTGACTTTTTTAAACTTCCCAAATATGTTATTTGGATTTTAATCACCCAAATTCAAATGCTCAAATTATGTCATCCAAACACGTTACAAAGGTATTGCTCATGCTCACTAAACAGTTGAGCTTGTAATGGTGTTGGGCTCTCGTAGGTTGTTAACTAATCGGCCCATTTTATGTACCAAAAGTTCATGAGTTGTGAAGCCCACCTCGTGAAGTAAAACAAAGATCAGTTATAGACCCAATTCATGAGACAAAAAAGTACAGAAGCCATAAACCCAATCTGTGAAGTAGTAGAAAATATGGGTCGCAAGCCTCATATCATGAAATAAAGTCTGGGGTTTTCGTAAAACCCAGATCGTAAATTAAAATTCATGGATTGCAAAGGTTCAATCCGTCAGTTGGGCTGTTGGGTTCCATAAGAGGCTTGTTGCAGGCAAAGAATTTGGGTAAAAAATCTCAACCTTTGTGGTCAAGTATTAACGAAATTGTTTAGGCTCTTGGACTTTGAATAGGTTTAGCCCAATACCAAACCTTGTAGTATAGTTCTTGAGTTGTCATTTGGTTGAAGAATAGGAATAAGAACCCAACATATGGCAGAGAACAAAATCAAGACCTCAACGTATGGTTGGCCCAGTGGGTTCTAGTAGGAATAAGAACCCATCAACTGGTATAGTTTTTGTTGGGTAGCTTAATAAAATATTTGAAATTCAAATCCTGCTTGCACTAAAAATTAATTTGTGTTTTAGTTAGATGATAATAAGAGCAATTATTATAAAGTAAACATCATAGATTTATTTATTTATTTACTTATTTGAGTATGAATATAAGTTTAAATTCTACCGTATTTAAAAAATAAAAGTAAGGTTGATCCAATCTCAAAACATGGCATTTTTAATACGCTATGTTAGTATGTTTTGTAACATGGCCTTCCCTACAAGGCCTTGTATATTTGATTTCCACGGCAATCCTTTTTCAACATTTCTTTGTTTAAATTAATTTTCTCAGATAATGATGTTTGGTTGGAATTCCATAGTTTTTTTTTTTTTTTTTTTTTTTTTTTTTTTTTTTTTTCATAATTGAATTTCCTTAATTGCACATGAATAGACAAAAATAATGTAATCTTATAGTAGATTTGTCAAAATTTGCATCTAATTAAAAACAATATATTGAGTAGACATTTGTAGGGATAAGGGCCCAAAATTGTATATTGGGCCTTGGGCCTTGGCTAAGGACATCAGTTGGTCCAAGAGCAAATAAACGGTTGTAGAGGTGTTAAGTTTAGAATCCCACGAGCAGGTTGCAAATAGAAAGGTTGGGGAAGGTAGTCCGAGGAGAGGTGTATCTCTTTGGATGAACGAGGCACAGATCAAATGTACATCCTGTCATTCAAAGTCACCTTCCAGGAAGCTCCACTGATGGGGACGTGCATTATGAACGCACTGGAAGGATGGGAGCTAGGAAATATCTAAGAAAAAACTGCTGCCACCGCATTGAATGTTCTGCAGCTAACTTTCTAGACACATTTATGTGGGGATGACCCCTGAACAATGCTACATTGGCTGCCTCAATGCACAAAGGGCCTGAATGGGTGTCCGATGGGACAAACACTCAAGTAGTAGCTTGGATGATTAGCAAGTGGAGGGCCAAGATTGTCTAAAGAGAGCTATATAATGTAAGAGACCCCAAGAGAATAAAGGATTGGAAAAATCGAGAGATCAAAAAAGAAACATTGTAGCAAAGCAAGAACCAAACTTGTAATCAAACTTAAGAGTAATATATAAGAAGCCAGCCTCCTCAGACTTCGCCGAGGACATTTTTATTCAGTTTAAGCTTGTCTAGTTTAAATCTTTTGTCATCAAGACCTACTTTATTTGTTATCTGACTAACTAAAACCCAGTTTTTCAACCCACTCTCTACAAATTCATTATTTTGTGCTTTTTGGGCCTAGGTCCATCCACCTTTTAGGCTAGGAACTCAAATCTGGTCCTTACAACATTAATTGCTTAAAGTTTCACCAAATGTACCTTGCATGAACTCAACTCTATATATATATATATATATATATTTCTTTATATGCTTGAAAGAGTTTAAGAGGAATGTCTAACCTAAAGTATATATGCTTGGATACGTATTTAAAAAATAAAAAATTAACCCTTATTTGTATACTTTAAAAAAAAAAAAAAAAATTTGTAGATTCACACTCTTTTGTGTCACAACTATGATGTGGTAGGTTGTGAGTGGGAGTGTAAAAGTAATGGGTCATTGTAAAAATGATAGACAATTAATCATAATCCACTATATTCAATAAATATAAAAAATGGTGCGGTAAAGGTCATGGTCCTAAAATTATTCTATTAAAAATTGATAAAAATACAGTTGTGTCTAGCTAGGGGGGAAATAATGTAACTTTAAAAACAGCTTCATTTTTTTTTTTTTTTTTTAAGATCAGAAAATAAAGCCTAAAAGTGAGTGTTGTGAAATTGACGTAAAAATATTTTTGTGACCTTAGAAGAACTCTAAAAGTAATGACTTGTAACAACCCCCCACCCCATCCCAAAACTGGAAAGTTTCATTTTCAGGTGCTAAATTTAGCTGTTTCAATTGTTAAAGGGCCGATTTTACTCAAACTTTCTTTTTTTTCTTTTTTCTTTTTTTTTTTTTCTTTTTTTTTTTTTTTTTTTTGCAGCTGAGTATTTTTTAAAATAAATTTTTCAAAGTTTCATTGAATTTATTTTCAAAATTTTATTTCCATCCTGAGGTCCTACAATGTATGATTTACCAATATATAAACTAGAAATCGTGGGTTCCAGTTAGCTCAATTAGTAAAGTCTCTGATAGTTGTACAAGAGATCTGGGGTTCAATCTTCGCCTACACCAAAAAATAATTAGTGTATTGGTCTGATGATAAAGAACTATCATTAGGAGCAAACGACATAAGTTGAAACTCTCTCTCTCTCTCTCTCTCTCAAAAAAAAAAAAAAAGAAAAAAAGAAGAAGAAGAAGAAGATAAAGTTATTGTTTAATTTAAAACTCTACATTGTAAGATGCACAAAGATAAAGGAATGTTTAAGCTAAAACTTTCAAAGTATCCAGTTCTCAGAAGAAAAAAAAAAAATCAAAGTATCCTTTTAAACTTTTTAATTAGTCGAGTAGCTTAACCTTTGGCTATAAGTTTATATAAAATCACAGTATTTTATCGTCCAACATTTTCAATTGTATGTTTAATAATTATCTTTTATACACTTTCTAATTATAGAAGAGGTAAACCAATTTTTTTAAAATTAATTTTAGAGAATGACTATATGTTTTAGTTGCTAGCGATTTGGTTCTACTTGGTAGACGTGAAAGGCTCAATTTATTTTTTTAATAAGGTTTGGGTAATTCCCGTTTCAAGATTCTGGGCATTATGTGGGTTCTAGTTAGTTCAACTAGTAAAGTTTTTTATGGTTGAATAAGAAATCTGAAGTTTAATCCCCGCCTACACCAAAAACCAATTGATGTCTTAGTCTGATGATAAAGAATTATCATTAGGAGTGGACGTCATATGTTGAAACTTTCTAAAAAAAAAAAAATTTCTTGGCACTATGAAATTAATATATATATATATATATAATATTCTTGGCATACTGTTCACAATCATATATATATTTCATGCCAAAGTAAATGCGATAGAAGAAACAATCCAGTTTATAAATTGTTGTCCTCTTCCAATTTTTTCATTCTTCTATGTGGTGCATTAATTTTCTCTGCTAATAACTCAATCTTAGTGGAGAGGTTCATATATATTGTTCACATGGACAACACCCCTATGCCTAAGGTAGTTAGTAGCTGTTAGTGTATAGCTTAGACTAGATTAGCCCATTGGACTTATCCTGTACTTGTAGTTTACTCATATTACTTGTACTGCACACATATCTAGCCTACATAAGGCTCTCTATTGTACATTATTATTTACATAGAATATATAGACTATTCAGTCTTTCTCTCTCACTTTATATTGTTAACATGGTATCAAAGTCATTGCTCTGACCTAATGGTATTTTCCAGCATTCTTTCGTTGCCCTCGCCTTCACCGATAGCCACAGTCCTAACTACTACCTCTCAGATCTAGTCTATTCATCAATCAAATCGTCGAACCATAGTCATGACGTGATAGAGTAGACTTCTCCAATCAAAACCCAGCCAGAAACAGTCCCAATGAAGCTCACACGAGCCCTTACGTGCCGCCCCAAGTTTCTACCTGTTGAAAACGTGCCGCACGCTCTCTCATGCCCCGCCAAGATCCTTACTCGCCTCAAGCACCTGACAAGCCGCTGCCACGCGCCTCTAGTCGCTCCACGCGCTCAACACCTCTGAGTGCCATGTCAGCCCTTGGAATACAATGCAAAGCTCACACCCTTGGATGATGAACCTATATCCGATGTTACTTGCTATCGTCAGTTAGTTGGTGGTCTAATATATCTCACTGTTACTTGTCCAGATATTTCACATGCTGTGGGTATGGTTAGTAAGTTCATGAATGCCCCTCTTTCTATCCACTATGCTGCCGTTCTTCAGATTCTCCGATATATCAAGGGTACACTTTATCATAGTCTCCACTACTCCTCTCGGTCTTCTCTTGAGCTTCATCCTTATTCAGATGCGGACTGGGCAGGTGCTTCGACTGATCGATGCTTTATCACAGGTTTTTGTTTCCTGTTGGGTACTTCTTTTGTCTCATGGTATAGCAAGAAGCAAAATGTGGTTTCCCGTTCTAGTACTAAGGCTGAGTATCATGTCCTTGCCGACACCACCTGCAAGCTTGTCTGGCTTTGCTGGCTCTTGGCTGACATGGATGCTCCACAACCCACTGCCACTCCTATTTATTGTGACAATCGCAATGCTATCTATATTGCTCATAATAATGCCTTCCATGAACGCACCAAGTACATTGAGATCGACTACCACATCACTCGCCAGCATCTTAAGAAAAGGCAATCTCAAGTTGTTCTCCATCTCCTCTGCTAACCAGCCTGCTGATATCTTCACCAAGACTCACCTGCCTAGTCGTTTTTGAGATCTTATATCCAAACTTCAGTTGGCTTCCTCCTTGCCACCTCGAGTTTGAAGGGGGATGTTAGTGTATAGTTTAGACTAGATTAGCCTATTGGGCTTAGCCTGTACTTGTAGTTTACTCATATTACTTGTACTGCACACATACCTAACCTATATAAGGCTCTCTATTTTACATTATTATTTACACAGAATATATAGACTATTCTGTCTTTCTCTCTCACTTTAGATTGTTAACAATAGCCATCACAATTGGTACTCCTCCATTATTGATTCCTTCATCCTTCAAAGTTTGCAAACTTTGTATCACAGATAACAATCAATCCTCACCTTTGCTTTTATATACTTATAATAATGCTTTTTTTTTTCATGGTTTTAGTGCTATACTATCCCAAAATGAATTAGAGATTTTGAAAAAGTTTGAAGGCTTTGTCTTAGCTATATTGTGATGACACTATTACACTTGCTTACCACACTCATATCCCTGAATTCCTCTCTCTAGCTTCATGCTCCCACTGGTCTATGGCCAACTGCAAATTATGAAAAAGATGTTTTCATTGGTATTATAGATTCTGGCTTATGGTTAGAAAGTCCAAGCTTCAAAGATGATGGCATGAATACTACTACAGCTCCAACAAAGTGGAAATTGGATCATGCTAATTTCCAAAGTGAACAAGCTTTTAATTCCACTTCATATAATTGCCTCACAAAAAAATATTGAAAAGTCTGCAAAATTTCAACATAGAGTGAAACTTTAATTGTGTTTATAAGGGTTTCATGGATTGCATGAATGGCAGATGTGATTTTAAGGACAAATCGGCTTTTGACATTATAGATTGTGCAGTTGCTTATGAAGAAAAAAATTATGTATTATATTAGTTATGCAGATTGTTGGACAAAATGGGCTTTTGCCCTTTTCAAGCAAATTAATTAGCTTTATACCCTATTTTCCAAACTAAATAGGGAAATGCCCCTATTTTAAAATTCGATTTATGATAAATCGAGTTAGGAAAAAAATTTCTGAAGCCCTATAACGGCGTTTTAATGAGCCTATAGTGACGTTTTTTAACTCGACTTCAATAAAATCGAGTTATAGGCAATTTTTTTACCTATAACTCAATTTCATTGAGGTCGAGTTAAAAAACGTCACTATAGGTCTTAAAAAAGGTCGCTATAGGCTCCTTAAAACACCGCTATAGGGCCTAACTCGATTTATTATAAATCGTGTTTTAAAAGAGAGCCAATTTCCTATTTAGTTTGGAAAAGGGGGTATAAAGCTAATTAATTTGCCTGAAAGAGCAAAAGCCCATTTTGACCGCAGATTGTTTGTTTCATTGCTACATAAAGTATGTCAATATGCACTAAAATGCAATTTATACACAGAATCCTAGGGCTACATCCAATTTTATGTATAGAGAGATGGAACTATATATATAATATTAAATGTAACCCTAGGATTCTGTGTATAAATTGTTAGGTTCTATAGACTTAGGATTTATGTATTTAGAACTCTAATAGGTATTGTTGGCAAACTATGATCAAAACAGGTTGTTTAGTCTTGTTTAGACTTGCTTCAAGTTTTGTAATTTATGTAAAGTTGGAATCGAGCTAATGCAGAAGTTATTGTGCATTTCGACCTGGCTCTATCGATCGAAGGTTAGGCTCGATCGATCGAATCTCGAGCAAAATGCATTTTTCTACAGATTTCCAACTCAGCCCTATCTCATTAATACGTTTAGGGTTTTATGTTTTTGCCCTAGGTATATAAGGCAAACCCTAGCCACGTTTTTAGGGTTGCTCTTGTTGCTCATATTTGCGGTTTATATGAATCTCTTGTGAGATCCTTGAGGAGGTTTCCTTCACATAAACTTAAGGTTATCAAGAAGGAGATTATTTCAACATCTTGATGATCATTCAGTTGCTGCTATAGGAGCTTAAAGATACACAAGCAGGTGTGCTTGTAATTGCTAGAGAATTCAAGAAAGAAGAAGTCCGTGGATTCGGAGCTTGCACGTGGTCATATCAGTAAGTTCTACTGGTGGGTAGCAATAAGAAGTCGAGCGTGGAGACTTGTAAGTCTTATTGTATGAACTTCAATTTTTTCATATAGTGGATTCAAGTTTACCTTGAGGATTATTAGGTTAAATCCTCCCCAGATTTTTTACCGGTTTGGTTTTCCTGGGTGATCATGTCTTTGTGTTATTTATCTTTCCGCTACTTTATACATGATATAATTGTTTAATTGTGATTACCTAGATTTGCATAATTTGACTAAGTTAATCACTTGGCTTAATAACTAGTTAATCTTATTGTGTTTTAAGGGGTCTAAAAACCTAACAAGTGGTATCAGAGCCTGGTCATAAGTTTAAGTCGTTGGAGTCACGTTGTGAGGGAGTGATTGTGAGGGCTTTCACAATTTGCTCCAATATCAATGGGCTTGGTCTGCGATCGAATGCTATAAAAGATTTGTGCCCCCTCATCCTTCACCAATTGGTCGTTGGATGGATTGGTAAGGCACACGGTCCAACAAGTGGTATCAAAGTAGGTAGCTCTTTTGTTGTAGATCTTTTGATCTCTAAGCTGATCCTTGACCCCTGTTGTCATGGAACACGGACACTCTCTAGTTATTCCTCCTCATTTTGATGGGAATAATTATGCTTATTGGAAAGTAAGGATGAAAGCATTTCTAAAATCCATCGATGAGAGAGTTTGGAATTCCGTTGAGTACAAATGGGAGAAGCCCACTACTCCTGTGAGTGAGTGGCAAACTTCTCAAAAAGAAGCAGTTGCGTTCAATAACAAAGTTATGAATGCTATCTTTAACGTTGTTTCTATGGAGGAATTTAAAAGAATCTCTAATGTTGATGTTGCTCACACTACTTGAAATATCCTCCAAACTGTGCATAAAGGCACAAAGGCAATTAAAATAAACAAGTTGCAGCAATTAACTACTAGATTTGAGAGCATTAAGATGTCTAATGATGAATCCTTTGATGAATTCTATGCTAAACTTAATGACATTGTTAATTCTGCATATAATCTTAGTGAAATTTATGATCAACCTAAAATTGTTAAGAAGATTCTTAGATCTTTAACTGAAAATTTTAGACCCAAAGTGACTGCCATCACTGAAAGCAAGGATGTAGACTTCATCCCTGTTGATGAACTTGTGGGATCCCTTCAGTCCTATGAGTTAAACCTACCCAAAACTAGCAAATCCAAATCAATGGCTCTTAAGTCAGTTGATAATGTTAAGGTTGGTGGATTTGATGATGAGCTCTCTGCTACAGAGATTGCTTATCTTGCCAAAAACTTTAGAAACTTTCTTAGAAATAGCAACAAAAAGGCAAGAAATACAAACACTGCTGAACCTAGAAATTTTAGGAAGAATGATCCCACTAAGGTTAGCAACACTGAAAAACCTAGAGAAAAAGTAGGTCAATCTCCTAATAATTCTTTGGGTCCTCAATGTTTTGGATGTCATGGGTATGGTCATATTAAATTTGAATGTCCTACATTCTTGAGGTCTAAGGGCAAAGCTATGGCTGTAACCCTTAGTGATAATGAAGTTTCTGATGATGAGTCTAGATGTGATGAGAATGGAAACTTCATTGCTTTCACTGTTACTGCTGTAGTCAATGAAAATGTGTCTGTTGAAGAGAACCCTTCTGATGGGGAACTCTCTGAGAATGCAGATCTTCAAGAGGCCTACAATAAACTTTGCAAAGTTACTGCAAAGGATGCTATGAATGTTGAACTTAGCCTGAAGAAAATTGAATCTCTTGAATTTGATAAGAAGAATTTGCTTGTTAAATTATTTGATACTAATGAACTTTTGAACAATGTGAAAACTGAGAATATGTTTTTGATTGATAAGGTTAAGAAATCATAACTTGATTTATCTGTTGCTAGATCTACTAGTTCTAAACTTGATCATATGCTGAGTGTTCAAAAATATCCTTTTGACAAATCTGGTTTAGGTTTTGTTGAAAGTATCTCTGTGTCTGCACTCCATTCCACAAACTTTGTTCCTTCATCTTCTTCAGAACCTTCTGTGAGTGAGGTTGTGAGTGAAACTGTCAAACCTCCTGTGAGTGAGGTTATCAAACCTATAGAAGTTTCACTATCTAGGAAGATTAGGGTTGATCTGAAAGAGTCTAAACCTAAGGAGCCTACCCTTTCTAAAGACAAGATGCATAGTAAACCTGCTTGGATTTGTCATTTTTGTGGGAAGTCTGAACACATTCGTACTAACTGTTACAAGCTTCAAGCTGCTAAGAGAGTAAACGAACCAAAAATGCCTGTGCCTCAAGCACAAGATCCTATGGCACTCATTGGTGAATTGCTAAAGGCTTTAAACCTTTATTCCAATCCTAGAGTTGGAAATCACTCAAATGTGAATAAAAACTTCAATGCTCGAGGTGCATCTAAAAGGTTTTGGATGCAAAAGACTCGATCTAATTGAGTCTTTCTAACATGGTCCTTGTACTTCATTGCTCTATCTTTTGTGACCATTGTTCTTTGGTTTTTGTTGTCCTTTTTGTTTCTAGGATTTGCATTGCATAACATTCATACATTTCATTTTAGGACTTCTTTTGTTTTCTTTATATATATATATATATATATATATATATATATTAAAAAAAAAAAAAAAGGAAGCAAATTATGCTGTGCATTATTTTCTTGGTTTTTGAAAACAAGGTTGGTCAATTTATTTATCACATAACTTGTTCTGTGTACCTTGTTTAGCTTTGATGAGCTTTTTTATTAGTTTGAGTTTTGTAGTGCATGTTGTGTGGGAAAGATGTTTATGGTTTTTGATCACTTTGTCTTGATCTTAAAGTCACATTTCTTTGACTGTCGGACTTGAACCTTTTGAGAAAGGCATAAATAACCATCTCACCACTGTTCATTAGCCAATAATGAACACCTTAGTGCATATCGAAAGATTTTGTACTCGAGAAAGTGTAGCACATGCACAAAAACAACATAAGGTGTAGCCTCGGTCTAAATGCTTAAAATTAGTATGTACATTATTGGGCTTAAAGAAAAATCAAACAATTAAAATTGGTGTGTACATTATCCTCGCTATTTCATAAGTTTCTGAACAATTAAAATTGGCATGTACAATATGAGGCAAATCAAGAAACTCACATGATTGCAAGCTTTTGTGCATAATTGCAAGTTTTACATGATTGCAACCTTTTGAGAAAGGCATAAATAACCATCTCATCACTGTTCACTAGCCAATCATGAACATCTCAGTGCATATCATAAGATTTTGTGCTCAAGAAAGTGTAGCACATGCACAAAAACAACATAAGGTGTAGCCTCGGTCTAAATGCTTAAAATTGGTGTGTACATTATTGGGCTTAAAGCAAAATCAAACAATTAAAATTGGTGTGTACATTATCCCGGCTATTTAATAAGTTTCTGAACAATTAAAATTTGTGTGTACAATATGAGGCAAATCAAGAAACTTACATGATTGCAAGCTTTTGTTCTAAGGAGATGTGAGAGTTATATGATGTAACTTTTTTGATAATAGCATCTTTCAAATTCTATGTGATGAATTTTATAGACTTTGTGTTTGATTTCTATTCACATATCACCTCACATGTATCTTAAGCTCTTACTAATTGCACACACTACACAAGTTACTCTTTGCTAAACACTGTACATGTTATTGTGTGTGTTTTTGGTCTGACCAACCAAGTTTGAAAATACTTTGAATTTTATGCAAAACTGATTTGTTGCTTGAGAATTTAAAGGGAGAATGCTTGAAAATCTAATTCTTGGGAAAACTGGGCTTAAAGTTTCTGTTTTTGAAAGACATTGCATTTCATACTCATTCATTTTATTTTGAAAATTCAATGCTTTGAGGAGTTTTTGTACAAAATCTCTTTGTTTTTCAAAAATTTGATTTTTTATGAATTTCGATCGATCGAACCTGTTTTTCGATCAATTGAAATTGTGATTGAAATTTTAAGTGAGGCTCTGTCTGTTTCGATCAATCGAAACTGATTTTCGATCAATCGAAAATCGCGAATCAGGTTTTTTAAAAATAAGATCTTGACTTTTTCAAAATCACTTTTTCAAAACTTTTCAAGTTTTTCTCTCTCTCTCCGATTCGGACTAGGCTCCACGTCAAATTTGTGTCGTTTTCCTACGAATTTTTTGTAAGGTTTTCCTCTCCCAACACCAGTATGTCCATATTACCCTTCCTTTTGCATTTTATTTCATGTTTTCATGCATAAATTCATGCATTTTTTTGGGATTTTCGGACCTTTTAAAAATTGGGGTTTTTGATGATTCAAGCCATATTTTCTGGAATTGATCAATGGGTTTTTGTTCTTGGATGTTATAAACTTGATCTTGATGGTTTAATTTGATCAATTTTGTGATTTGTGAGAAATTGAATTTCTAGGGCTTGTAATTAATCCGAATTGGGTATTTTGTTCAAATTGGGTTTATTTGATGAAATTGGCTTGTTGGATTGATGTGATTGATCACTCCAAACTGTATTTTGTCTTGTGTGATGATCAATTGGTCAATTTTTTTAAAACACAAACAAGTGGTTTTCAAATTTTGGGGTTTTTGTTAGAAACTCTATGCTTAAGCCAATTTTGTGAATTTGAACTCTAATTGAACTAAGTTCACTGCATTAGAACATACATTATGACATTTAACTGTTCATACATCATATAGATCTTTATTCTATATTTTTTTCTTGTGCTAGTTTGCAGTCTGCCCTTGCTTTTCTTTTTTTCTTTTTTTTTTTGGTCATGCTTTGTGTCTTTGTCTTTTCCTTAGTATCATGCTTAGGAAAACTAAGCCCATAGGACACCCTCCACCTCTTCTGAGTCTCCCTCTAGGAGTGAGGTGTTTCGGAGTGACAAATGTAGAGAGGTTTATGAGAAGCTGAACATTAAGAGGAAGATATGGGCTGAGCGTTCTGTTATGTTAGATGAGGTTGATCCTGCCATTAAGGCAAATTTTGATAGTCGAGGCTGGTTGACTTTATTGGAGATAGATCATACACCCCCGTCTGCCCTAATTAGAGAGTTCTATTCAAACCTCTCTTGCCACGTCTATGATTCCAACACCCTTGTTAGGAGTTGGATATGAGGTGTTGAGTTCACCATTACCCCTAGGGTAGTGGCTGAGGCTCTTGGGTTTCCAATAGTTAGGCAGCCTGTCTATCCCTATGAGGAGTCTCCACCCTTGATGACGTTATGTCATACATCACTAGGTCTTCTATCCAGTAGGGTTCTGATCCTCGGATCACGTCCGCTGAGCTCCTTGAGACTACCTATCTCTTTCTTAGGATAGCATGTCATTCTTTGTGGCCTATTTCTTATCTCAACACCGTCCCTCTTGAGCGATATGTGTTTTTGTATGCACTTGTTTTTGGTGCTTCTATTTCTTTCCCCCATTTGTTTCTTTGTTCTTTGAACGAGATTCATAGGAGTAGCATTGTTGGTCACGCTCTTGTTTATCCTGTTTTCATTCATAGGATTTTGCTATTTTTAGGATTAGATAGTTTCCCCGCTTCTGAGCCCATTCATATTACTGGTCCCATAGGGGCCTCTTTCCTTAGACAGAGGGCTGCTCATCTGCGAGTTAGAGTTGAGCCTTCTAGTGCTGTACCCCCTCTTCCCACTTCTACAGGTGTTGCACAGGCTAAGGCGTCTGGTGCTGCTACTGCTGATGCTGATGTTCCTTCACCGACTACTTCGGATGATTCTGACATTTGACGTACATTGGATCATGTCTTGACCATTTAGGCGGGTCATGGACAGATTTTGGTGGACTTGCTCGATGAGGTTTGTGCTTTGCGTATAGAGCTGGCGCATTTTAGACGACCGCCTTCGCCACCTCCTTTTGATGATGGATTCTGATTGCCCTTTGGCATTCCATCACAAAAAGGGAGAGTAGCATTTTGTGTAGCTTGTTGAGTTTTTGTTGAAAGGGGGAGTTTTGTTTGTCTTGGAGAGCTTGTGGTGATTAGATTGTATGTAGGAGCTGCACTTTGTATCTACATTTTTTTTTTGCTCTTGATGTATTCTGTTTGGGCTATTCATGTTAGGGGGAGATACATTTATTTTGATATATATGTTTCTTGTTTCACTGCTTATGGATTTATATTTATGATGTTGTTCATTGATATATCTCTTTATTTTGTGTTTTGTGAAATCAAGATTCTATTCTGTTTACTTGTATTTTTCCACACATGTGTTTATGCGTCTTGTTTAGTGTTTCAGGAAATATATAGGTTGATTCAATTAAGCTGTTGTCTACACTTGCAACTGATGGATAGTAGTTAGGATTGGATTTGGTGTAATGAGCATTTTTTTGTAAAGGGCTTTTACTTTGTAAACTTTGAGCTTTTAGTTTGTGTTTTGTCACGGATTGCCAAAGGGGGAGTTTGTTAGGTTCTAAAGACGTAGGATTTATGTATTTAGAACTCTAATGTGTATTGTTGGCAAACCATGATCAAAACAGGTTGTTTAATCTTGTTTAGACTTGCTCAAAGTTGTGTAATTTATGTAAAGTTGGAATTGAGCTAATGCAGAAGTTACTGTGCATTTCGGCCTAGCTCGATCAATCGATGCTTAGGCTCGATTGATCGAATTTCGGGCAGAATGCGTTTTTCTGCAGATTTCCAACTCAGTCATATCTCATTAATACGTTTAGGGTTTTATGTTTTTGCCATAGGTATATAAGGCAAACCCTAGCCACGTTTTTAGGGTTGCTCTTGTTGCTCATATTTACGGTTTATGTGAATCTCTTGTGAGATTCTTGAGGAGGTTTCTTTCACATAAACTTAGGATTATCAAGAAGGAGATTATTTCAACATCTTGATGATCATTCAGTTGCTGCTATAGGAGCTTAAAGATATACAAGCGGGTGTGCTTGTAATTGCTAGAGAACCCAAGAAATAAGGAGTCCGTGGATTCGGAGCTTGCACATGGTCGTGTCAGTAAGTCCTACTAGTGGGTAGCAATAAGAAGTCGAGCGTGGAGGCTTGTAAGTCTTGTTGTATGAACTTCAATTCTTTCATATAGTGGATTCAAGTTTACCTTGAGGATAGCTAGGTTAAATCCTCCCCAGGTTTTTTATGGATTTGATTTTCCTGGGTAATCATATTTTTGTGTTATTTATCTTTCCGCTACTTTATACATGATATGATTGTTTGATTGTGATTATCTAGAATTGCATAATTTGACTAAGTTAATCACTTGGCAAAATAACTAAGTTAATCTTATTGTATTTTAAGGGGTCTAAAAACCTAACATAAATAGCATTTTAATGCCTCTTGACATGCTTTATGTAACAATGAAACAAACAATCTGCATAACAAGTTGTGAGGGTACTTTTTGGACGGTATCCAAGCCCAAGTAAAAGGAAGGACCCTGGGCCATTCTGGCCAATTTCGGCCGAAATACATATTTCAGCTGATACCAAATTTTGGCTTAAAAAAAAAAAAAAAAAAAAAAAAAAAAAAAAAAAAACTACCTTCTTCTTCTTCTTCTTCTTCTTCTTGTTTTCTTTTTTTTTTTTCTTCTTCTTCTTCTTGTTATTTTCTTTTTCTTCTGGTGGGTTTCGAACCCATCTTCTTCTTTCTTTTCTTCTAGTGGGTTTCGATCCTGCCAATCTCCCTTTTGTTTTTTATTTGTGTGCGTGCAGGTAAATGGTGATGTATTTGACTATTTGTCAGCCTCCTTACTTTCCTTAAATGCTATGTCCTTTGTTTTAAATTTTTTGTTTGTTTCGCCAGCCCACGTGATACTCTTCTCTCTTGTCACTTGTGTTTTAAAATATGAATTTTTTTCTTTGTTATGTTTTTGTGAGCCCCACAAGACTAACAATAAAAATAGAATACTTTAGCCTCAACCTTCTTCCACTGTTTCACCTACTAATATTAACATCTGGGTTTTTTTTTTCTTTTTTTTTTTTTCATCTTATTATATTATATAAATGTTTGAACTGATACTTCTTCTTCTTCTGATTATTATTATTATTATTATGGGTTGTGTTAACAGGCACCGTAAGGTGCCTGTTAACAACAATATTTTTGTATTTTTTCTGACAAAAGTTTTTGTCTTTATTCACCTTTATGTCAAATTTTCAACTTTTTAAGTACTATATGGTATTCTTTTTGACTTTTTTTTTACAGTTTTTTGGGTCATTTTTCACCTTAACAAGCACCGAACCGGTGCTTGTTAACAAATCCCTATTATTATTATTATTTGCGCTTAAAGATTACATATTAGTTGAAATGTGTATTTATAAATTCTTTAAAACCCTTAATAATTTATATGGGTTTTTTTTATTAATAATATATTTTTTTTTATTATAAAATAGCGGTAACTCCCGAAAAACCCTAAAACAGTACGCCAAAATAAGCCGGTACCAAAACATTCCGTTCCAATGGGCAAACCGAAACAGGGTCCGAAACGGTATTCATAACATTGGTTTTAAGAGACTGGGCTTGGTTCACTGCAGCTAAATTGGCTGATTACGAACTAGATGGTGCACAGAGCAGGAATCCTACAACACATACATATTAACAAACAAGAAATATATGCATTGAACAGCAAGAAACAATAAAGGGGCAATGCGATAGAGAAAGACACAAAGTAAACGTTAGGGGTCCTTAAGATACTGTGTAGTATTTCATTAACTTTTCAATTGTGTAATACATTATGCTCACTAGGACGTATCACAAGGTCCAAATAAGTTTAAAAATCACGGACTTAGATGGCTCTTCAGGCCTCTATGACTTGCAAAGTCTTTGAATCCAAGTGTGTTCTCTAGTGGCTGTTTGAGGATACCAGGTAGTGTTTTCCTTTCTTTTTTTTTTTTTTTACTTACTTTCATTGAATTCTAACAAAATGATTCTACTCTCATTCACTGTTGCTGAATGCCCTATCACTGTTGGCTGCTTCACCCTTTTATAGTGTCATTATAAGGTTCGAGGGTACCTCTGATTCCCCCCATTTGCTCTCATGAGTACCAGAACCAATGTTGTGCCAGCAACATTAGTGGCTGGTCCCTTCCTTATTTCTCATAATTTTCTCCTTTTGGTGCTTCTTCCCCAAAAGTCTCTTGCTGACTTTCCATCCTAGGGCGTCCTTAAAGAGTTGACCTTTGGTCCTTCTTCCTTCAAGGCCTTTTACCTTTTTCAGACTCAGCCTTTGGTTGCCTTTCCTCTTGTCATTTTTCCCAAGCGAGCTGATTCCTTCCTACTAGGTTGAAAGTCTTCCCAGCTACTTCCCTTCATGGTTCTTCATTCTGGGTTCCCCGAGGTACCAACCCCTTGCTCAGGAATTGTTGGTTTCCAAGCTTTCTAGTTCTTTTCTGCATCATTGGGTGGCTGATAGGGACATATCTATTCTCATTCCTTGTGTTTCTTGGCACTCCTTTTGAGCTGTCCTAATCTCATCCTGGCTTTGCTGCACATCCCGAGGATCCCGAGCCCCTGGCTGTCCCTAGGTATCCCAGTCCAGTTCTTACCATTGGACTACCTGGTGATTTTCTGCCCTTGACAGGCTGGGCTTTTTTTCTTCTTCCCTTTGTTTCATGAATTCTAAGGCCTATCCATTCGTGGGTCTAGTTTCTTCCCTAAATCCCTTAATGGAGTTGGGCCTACCATCTTTTTTTCTTTATTACGGGCTCAAGTCTTTTATTTTCTCATGGAGTTCAATTCTTTGTGCCACTTTGGGCCTTGGTGCAACATGGTGACTTTTTTAGACCTCAACACAAGTATAATACGGAATTTTTTTTCTTCACGGGCAACTGCTCAATCTATAATGTCAAAAGCCTATTTGTCCTTAAAATCATGTCAGCCATTCATGCAGTCCGTGAAACCCTTATAAACCCATCGATCTTTGGATCTAAATTGTCCTTTGTTTATTAGTTTTTATCTAGATACTGTTACAAGGTCAATACCTGTGCAATTTCAGAGTACTGTAACAAATGTTTGTGAAGGGACAGCACTAGTGGAAAAGCAATCCCACATTCACTTTAATGTGTGAAGGGAGTGGGGATCGAAAACTTTCATTTGGTGAACTTGTATGGTTGAAAAAAAAAAATGGATACCACAAAGTGAGGAGCCCTATTGTGTTGTTTAATTTGGGATTGTTCTAAGTTTTTACAATGCATGACAGTATGGTTAAGATTTTTCATATATTATTTTTTATTGAAAGTAAAAATATCTAAGCGTGAATGTAAAACAAAAGTATCAATATATGTATCTTGAATAAGTTGTTTTGAATGTGGTTAACATTTTTTTTTTTTTTGAGATGGCTAGAAATATTATATACTAATATGTTGTCCCAATAGCTTGAACCCAAGACCCCCCTAAGGAAATTTGATATAAAAATGCTTTCATTCCACAATCTTATGGTGCTAAATATATATATATATATATATATATATATATAATTATGGAATATAGATTTTAGTTCATTTTTAATGTTGTTACCAATCATATGAATAGTAATAATTATTATTTTTTATGGCATATTGTATTCTTTGTAATACTTATTCGTATTTTTATGCAATAAACATTATAGTATACCAAACATGTTCTTAAGTGCCTGAGAGGTACCAACCCGCCAAAAGGCGTGGGAGTAATGTGGTTGACTTTTTAAGTATCATTGATATTAATTAATTACGAAAAATGGGTGGGTTTAGTCCAATAATATCCAAAATTATCAATTGGAAGTGTAATTATTTAAAAATTGTGTGTTAATTATATCCAAAGTGAACCAAAAGTGGAAAAATATTTTTCAAAAATAACAAAATTAAGGGCCGTATAACTACTTTATACAAAGGATAAACATGTTCAAAGAGGTTCTTACTAATGTGACATATAGTTGCAAGTTAGTTATGGAAATACTAATATATTTAGCAGTTATAAGAACTAATCGCAAACGTGCACAATGCGCCGAAAAATTTATTTGTTTGTTAAGTGAAAAATGAAAATAGTAAATGAAACTTATGAGTGTTAATCTAAAACCCTTTTTAAAATTAAATGTTGTGACTATTTTCTAACAAAATATAGTCTGTACAATATAATTGATTTTCTAAATGAAGCTATTTATATATTTATTATTTTAAAATTTTTCAAATTTGAAAGTTTTTTCAAAGAAACATAATGTATTTTGAATGCCTGAAAATGTGTTGAAAACGCAAGAGCTGTTTAGACCCCAAAATTAAAATTACGGCTCTATTGATTTTACACTAACTTAATACTAAATGCAAAATAGTGTAAATGTGAGCGGATAAACAAACAAGCTACTCTAAACCATAAACAAAGCAACACAGCAGTAAAATGGAACATAAAAGAGTAGGGAAAAAAGATGCAAACACAAGATAACACGCCGATGTGTTATTGAAGAGGAAACCGAAGAACTCAGCGAAAAACCTCTCCGCCGCCCTTCAAGCGGAAATCGATCCACTAGACAATCAGTTGGGATACATGAGTTAGTAAGAGACACTCCAAGCCTAATCTACCTGATGTACACAAGCCTTCCAAGCTCCTACTCCAATAAGGCTTCTCGGAATCGTGTCTTGTCTAGTTCTTCGGATCCCGCAACAAGCTCCATGTTGCAACTGCCATCCTTGGCTTCTTCTAATACTTCCCAGCAACTCCAAAACACTCTCTACACTCTGAATAGGTGTGGGTTGTGTTTGGGTACAAATCTCCTCTCAAGGTATGTCAATGGGAGAGGGATGGAGAAGAGGCTACAATGATTTCTCACTAAGGATGAATAGCTCTCTCTCAAAAGATAAGTGTGTGTGTTGTAGAAAACCTATCTAGGGTTTTTCTCTCTGAATTGGCCTCCTCATACATTTGTGGGTAATGAGGGTATATATAGTATGGTGAAGGGTAAGAAAGTCACTCTTAAAAATACTCCAGGCAGAATGTCTCGTGACTACCTCGTGGGAAGGCCTTACCGGCGAGATACTAGCGAAAACAACAGCCTGGCACGACTCTTCAGCTTCCAGTCATGTGCTCCTCACATGCCCTTTTCGCGGGAACCCTTCTTGCGAGCTTCTTGCAAGATAGTCGTGAAATGCACTGATTCTTCAACTAAGCTTGAGTCTTCACCAACTTGATACTAAACCCAATACAATAAAATCCAACAAATTACAAAGAACAAAATTAAAGCAATTATAACACATTTTGTCATGGAATAAAGCCAACATGAAACATAGTTGTAAATCACAAATTTACAATCTCCCCCTTTGGCTATTCCGTGACAAAACACCCTATAACAGACTCTAGACTTAAACGTGAGTTTAGGAACAATGGCAAAACTCACTCACACCTAAATCTAGAAGCTGTGATGCACTTGGAACAAAATACCTATAACCTGAAACACTTACACAAAACGCATTAGACCCTCAAGGTAAATCAAGTGATAAAAGGATAAGTGTAATGTAACAAGTAAAATGCGATCAAGTAAACATGTTGTGAAACATATGAGCAACTTGATCATACACCAAACAATCATATGGAAATTACTACAATGATCACATAGCAAAGCAAATGATCATCCGAACATGCAACCAATAAAGTACAATAGCATAAGGATATATGCATGTCCAACGCATAAGCACGATGCAATAAAAGCAATAAAGCATATCAAAACACCATAAAGTAACAAGAAAACAAGCATAAAGTAAATCAAGGTTCTCTAAAAAAAATGTCTTCTCCCCCTTCGTATATGCATCTCCCCTATGGATTTCTCCCCCTATGAATGTGCACAAGGTCGAATTTTTCCCCCTAAGAGTGTGCACATGAGTCATATAGAAATGACGATACTCTCCCCCTTTTTGTCACGAATAGACAAATGAATCAAGAGGAAGGAGGGAAAGAAAAGAGGATATGAACAAGGATAAAATATGATGTGTGAGGGGTGCAAGATGATTGAGAAAATGAAACTCAAACATACAAAAACATTTAAAAAAATGCTACAAAGCATAAAGAACATGACATGCTAAAAATGATGGAACATGATATGGACCTAGGCATGACATAGATACAAGAACATGTTAAATGTGCTAAAAGGTCTAAAAAGACTTAACTAGCATGAGTGAATGCAAAAACATGTCAAGTGTTAGAGTGTGTGCAGCAAATTGCATCTAGTGTGCATGTGTGATGCATGACTAATGCATGAGCAAGGCACTCAATGGGCAAAATGTACAAAACACACCACCAATGATCAAAACATGATAAACATGAATAATTATGGTGATCCCCAAAATTTGGTACTCATCGGAGTCCAAAACAACAAGAAAATGCCATTTGGGCATTTTATCAAACACTTAGAGTACACACACTACACATGTATGATAAACAATGCAAGAATATATGAAAAACTTGCCTAAATACATGTTATTTTTACCACAAGGGGCCAACATCCAAAGAAAATTATCATTTAAAACAATCTCAATAAAAAAGATTGACAAAAAATAAGTTTTCCAACTCCCATTTGAGAAAATCCCAACTATGAACAAAAAAACCTCAAAAACATAATCTAAGGATCAAAATTAATGAAAAGAGTTAAAGATTACCTTAGAGATGTTAATGAAATGAAAAACACTTGAATTTAGTTGGGTTTTGATGTAGAAACATTAAAACAGGGGTTTGGGAGAAGATGGGAGGCGTTTAAAACAAATGACTCACGAAATGCCCTTCAAAAGCTGATCTGGAAATTTTTGCAGGTAATTTCGCTAGTTAGAATCCCGTGAAAATTTCGCTAGTATCTCGCTGGTATTTCGCTGGTAAGCTTTACTCGCGAAACAATCGCAAAACTCTCTGTCCAAAGCTTAAAAACTTGAGAATTGAACCCTTTCACTCGTGACTGAACTTAAACATGAAATAGGTCACGAAAACACCTAGAAAACATGTTTTTCATATAAAAACAATTTGAAAACTTTGAAAAACATAGGTGATACAAATCACTTCCAAAAGCAAACAAAAAGAACAAAAATCTTTTTGGTTTGGTCCACATATGGTTGAGCACACACACATCACATTTAAACATATACAATCACACAAATGAAATAGACATTCATTAAACAAAAGTCTTGTGTGTTGTGTGTGAGGATCAAGTGTGGTATAGTCCTTAGACTAGAATGAAACTTCAATGATCAATTTAATCAAGTCATACACAACTACCACTAAGTCAAGTGGACTATCTCAATTATAGAAATGAACATATATGACCTCCCACAAGAAATTGATTACATAACTTAGAAGCTTTTCATTTGGCTTCTGCACAAAACATAACATTTGATCCATTTTTGGATAATACATCTCTTTTTGAGATCGGTGTTTGAAACTTTTGATATTTCAACATTGAGAGTTAGCCTTTGGCTTTTTGAGCACCATACAATTTCAAAACAAAGGTCGTTTTCCCTTTTTCCTAGTCAAATACTAGTATGTGCAACAGGCTTTTGCAACTCAATATCTCTTTTCATTTAGAGATTTACATTTGATGAGCTCTATGGAAAAACTTAAAAATAAAGTGGAAAGAGATATAGACACAAGTCTATACAAGTATCAAGACCAACAAGACTATTGACCAATCATTCATGACAAACTTGAAGATATATTTACAACAGTCACACCTAGATTTCAAGATTTTTCCCACAAAGATAAATGTGCATACATAGCAAGCTAAGCTCGTGAATGCACTACGCCATTAGTACGAAGGTATTAGGCCAAACTCACATGAGATATGTGCTCAAACATATACGATCAAACTTTTTGAATTTTTCACCTTTTCTATGGTTTTGGGTTTTTTACTCACACAAAACAAAGGCAAAAAAAGTAAGATAAAAAACAAAAACACAAACAATGCATATAAAGAGATGCATGATGCACAAATGCATGACAATGAAGCATCTAATGCATGAAGGGTCCTACAAATATCAAAAGAATTAGATTAAGGACCAAAAGAGCATAAGCTCAACCATAGGAACCTTTCCTCATCCAAACAGAATGATTGTTTGGAATGAGTGTCTCAAGAGAAGTGAGACGAGAGTTGAAAGAATGAGAACCGGAGATGCACATAGACAAGGAGTTAAGAGCATTAAACATTTTCTTTAACAACATGCTATTTTCACTCAAATCCGGTTTACCATTTTTGGCACTACTTCCAAGAAGCTCAAGTTTCTGTTTTCTTTTTATTCTTTTAAGTGCTTGAAATTTAGAGCAATGAGGTTTTAGATGACCAAAAGCACCACAATTGTGACAAACAATGTGTTTAGGTCCACTAAGCCTTTTGGGAAGGGATCTAGCAACATGAGTTTGTTTCCTCTTCAACTTATGACATTGAGGTCTTATATGACCAATCACACCACAATGGTGGCAAGTAGGAACAAACTTAGATCCACTCAATTCCCTAGGATGGGACCTAAAAAGAGGCTTAGACTTAAGAGTCTTTCTCTCCACTTTTTGGTTTCTTTTATGTGGAAGAATGTACACTAATTTGTCTTTAGCGGTAGAACTCACAATAGGGACAAAATCAGGTACCACAACATGATTGCAACAAATATTAGCAATAGGTTCAGCAATCAAACAATTGGCATGCATCTTAAGAGATTCATTTTCACATTTTAGCTCATCAACAAGTTTGTTAGACAAAACAAGTTTAGCATCCAAGTCCATATTCAAACATTCAAACTCTTTCAGCTTTTCAACAGAATTTTTAGCAAGTTTTTTATATTTTTCAACCAATTTGTTGGATTCACTAAGCTTAGCAATCAAATTATCATTTTCACAAAATAACTTGTTTAAATCCTTATTAAACTTCTTAGCCTTTTTCTTCAAGAGTTTAATGTTAAGAATATTAACAACACCCAAGAATTCATGTAACATAGCATCACAATCAAGAGGATTATCACTCATAGAGGCATTTTCATAAACATGTGGCATGTTACATTCATCATTAACCAAATCATACAAAGACGCATACAAAGCACAATCCATGGCAAATAAACACAGGGGGTCAAGGATCATACTTAGGTATTTAAACAAAAACAAGTGTTCCCGCTCTAATACCAATTGAATGCTAGAAAATGTGTTAAAAATACAAGAGCTGTTTAGACTCCAAAATTAAAATTACGGCTCGATTGATTTTACACTAACTTAATACTAAGTTTGGAATAGTGTAAATGCGAGCGGATAAACCAACAAGCTACTCTAAACCATAAACAAAGCAACACAGCAGTAAAATGGAATATAAAAGAGTAGGGAAGAAAGATGCAAATACAAGATAACACGCCGATATGTTATCGAAGAGGAAACCAAAAAACTCGGCGAAAAACCTCTCCGCCGCCCTCCAAGCAGAAATCGATCCACTAGACAATCAGTTGAGATACATGAGTTAGCAAGAGACACTCCAAGCCTAATCTATCCAATGTACCTAAGCCCTCCAAGCTCCTACTCCAACAAGACTTCTCAGAACCATGTCTTGTCTAGTTCTCCGGATCCTGCAACACGCTCCATGTTGCATCTGCCATCCTTAGCTTCTTTCAATGCTTCCTAGCAACTCCAAAACACTCTCTACATTCTGAATAGGTGTGGATTGTGTTTAGGTACAAATCTCCTCTCAAGGTATGTCAATGGGAGAAGGATGGAGAAGAGGCTACAATGATTTCTCACTAAGGATGAGTAGCTCTCTCTCAAAAGAAGGGTGTGTGTGTTGTAGAAAACCTATCTAAGGTTTTTCTCTCTGAATTGGTCTCCTCATACATTTGTGGGTAATGAAGGTATATATAGTATGGGTGAAGGGTAAGAAAGTCACTCTTAAAAATCCTCCAGGCAGAATGTCTCGCAACTACCTCGCGGGAAGGCCTTACCCGCGAGATACTCGTGAAAACGACAGCCTGGCACGACTCTTCAGCTTCCAGTCATGTGCTCCTCACATGCCCTTTTCGCGGAAACCCTTCTCGCGAGCTTCTTGCAAGATAGTCGCGAAATGCACTGATTCTTCAATTAAGCTTGAGTCTTCACCAACTTGATACTAAACCCAATACAATAAAATCTCATAAATTACAAAAAATAAAATTAAAGCAATTACAACACATTTTGTTATGGAATAAAGCCAACATGAAACATAGTTGTAAATCACAACTTTACATATTTTATATTCAATTATTAAATAAGACTGATATTTTGTAGATAATATAATGTATGGCTGAAATTTATTTCTAGTAGTCCTTACAAATGGTTCATTTTTTGTATGTCTTGAATGACATAAAGATGAAGCATATATAAATAAATCCATCACTAATATTTAAAAAAAAAAAAAAAAAAGATACAAAACTTTAATAATGTAAGAAAAACGTAATTTTATTTATAAAAAATAAAAAATAAAAATAAAAAAACCCTACCAACATTACATTGAAAATGTGATATAATTTTCAATGTAGGCTATGAAGTATCTTCTCTTTCTACATAAACCTCTCATCTGAAAGTTTCACCAAGATGGACCAGATGTACTGAACTAGATTGAGTGGACCAAAATGGACCAAATTAAACCGAAATAGACCAAATAGATCGAATAGGTTGAATGGACCAAAGTAGATCAAAATAGACCAAATGGACCGAAGTGAACCGAATTGGACCCTTTTTTTTTCCTTTTTTTTTTTTTTTTTTGAGAAGGACCCAAATTGGACCTAAATGGACAAAAATGCTACATTGATGTAGTTCAACATAAGTCTAATAATAATAAATGTTACGCTTCAATTTTTTAGATATTATATAAATAATACCAATTTTCTGTATACATAAATTGATATTTTTGTTAATTTTAGCCATTAATTGTTGCTTGTCATTTGAAATATATGGAAGGTTGGGGGAAAGGGGGGGGGGGGTGTCGGATTAATGGTTTAGCTAGCATGTTCCTTTTGATCAACCAATTCATCCCAACTTATCACATCTATCCCTCACTAGCATCTCTCATCTTTCTTTCATTTTCATTTTAATATTTACAATAGAATATAAATAAATGACATTCACTCTATGATAATTGTTCTTTATTATTAGATCAAAACACTTACTGATTTTTTGTGTATACAGGATTTGAATCATAGATTTCTCTTATTCAACATTTTGATTGTTTATTCCCCAAGCTAAATCATCTCTTCCATAATTGTTTTCTAAAATTTCTAGACATTTTGAACATATATATATATATATATATATATATACTTCGACCTTTTGTGATAACTAGTGTAGGTACTCAAGGTATTCCATATAGTCAAAATACAATTGGCAATAATTCCAACAGATCGCAGGATACGTACAAATAGAGATGGGCAGGAACATAAAGCCAAGTAGCCAACATGACATTTTCCTCTTGTAGAAAATAATGTCCTTTGCAGAACAATTAACAATGAGGCCATTGCAAAGAGATGTCATCCAATATTCAAGCATAAATTATTGAACATAGACAAAAATAGCCATTTTATTAACGCTTGGGAATACCAAATTGGCAGACAATATAGATGACACATGATAGCCATACTTTAAAGCCCTATAAATTGTATGGTAGCTTACACAAAATAGCAGTGACAAACAATTGGAAATACATACTACTGCTATATCTGTTAATTAAAAACCATGAATTAAAAAGTGGAGCACACTAATCTACATCTAAATTAACGGCAAAGGAACTCAACACCTTACTTTAGCTCAAGTGTAAAAAGATATGAGATACATAATATAAGGTATAATAGAGCTTAACCATTGCTATAGCTATACTAAACATAAAAATCAACAAAGGATTTGGACCTGATAGAAAAAAACTAGAACTAAGTTAATTATGCTTAACCCTTTTGTTCTGAGATATATACTCAACATAAAAATCAACATTAATGGATTCTAAGCCTCACAATTAACTAGAACAACCACAAATAGCCATTAGAATTTTCTCTAGGATCCAAACTGTTTGTAGACAAATAAACTAGGTCCAAAAACTTTTTTTTTTTTTTTTGGTATTACTAATTTTTCCAGAAGCGTCTGAATTGCAGGGAGTCCCAATTTTGTTAAAAAAAAGCTCTCATGCAGTAATTTGACTAAGTTATTTTATTTTCCTATTAAGCTAAATTGCAAACTACGCCCCCAAACTTTGGAGTGTTTGAATTTTAAATCCTGAAATTTCAAAATTTAAATTTTATACTCTAAAGTTCTATTCGGTTTGCATCAGCAACTTCTCCATCCATATTTTCTATTATGTGCCACATAAACTTGTAACGCGTATTTAGTTTATCCAATAAAATTAAATGATGCCACATCATTTTAATTTGTAGTCTAAAAAAAAATAAAAGTGACAAGGCATAATAAAAATGGTGTGACATCATTTTATTGGATGAACTAAACATGCGTGACAAGCTTATGTAGTACTTAACGGAAAATATAGATAGAAGGCCTGTTGATTCAAACAAAATAAAACTTCAAAAAATAAAATTTAAATTCTAAAATTTCAAAATATAAAATTTAAATGCCCCAAACTTTAGGATGTAAGTTTCAATTTAGCTTCTCTATTAATATGTTACAAATACTCCACAACACGGGTGGTTTAGGAGGTCCCAAAACTGGAAATAAACAATTAATTAATTAAAACTAACTACATGGACTGTCTGTATTATTATTATTATTATTATTATTATTATTATTATTATTATTATTATTATTATTATTATACCAGATTGCTTTATTTATTGTTGCTATCTTCTTGTTTACTTGTTTTGTCAAGCAACCAAATATGCAGCACATACTATTAAATAAATATATAGCCTGGGTTCTAAAATATATATATTGACAGTAAGCCCAACAAAATCTTCAGGAAAATAAGCACAATGCTTGTATTGCTCTCCCACGACTCCATTTTCACGGTTTAAAACGTAAACGGTGATTAAATTGATGATTAAATAGAATCTTGGGTCTCGAACAATGATTCGATTACATTAATATAATTTTGTAGACTGAGGAATGCTCATCATTTCGCACATAAAACGCAGTATGTATGTTCTCCAGGGTATCTACTTATATATATATAGCCTATTGATGGTAAATCCAACAGAATATTCAGGAAAACGACGTTAATATAATTTTGTAGACTGAGGAATACTCAGCATCTCGCACATAAAACACAGTATATATGTTCTCCAGGGAATCATCCTTTAATTAATAATATAATTAATTGTGTCAGTGATATCTAGTTATATAGCACTAACACAATTAATTATATATTAATAATATAATTAATTATGTCAGTGATATCTAGCTATATATATAAGTAGATTCCCTGGAGAACATATATACTGCGTTTTATGTGCGAGATGATGAGTATTCCTCAGTCTACAAAATTATATTAACATCGTTTTCCTGAAGATTTTGTTGGACTTACAATCAATAGGATATATATGCATAAGTAGATTCCCTGGAGAACATATATGATACTGCATTTTATGTGCGAGATGATGAGTATTCCTCAGCCTACAAAATTATATTAACGTCGTTTTCCTGAAGATTCTGTTGGACGTACTATCAATAGGCTATATAATTAATTGTGTCAGTGATATCTTTTTTTTTTTTATGAGAAAGGTGTCAGTGTTATCTGGTTATATATGTCAGTGATATAATTAATGCACTCATCAGTCATCATCACGTAAGGTGTTTTTTTTTCCTCTTCATTTTTTTTTTTTTTTTTTGCTGTATTAAAATTCAAATTGAAAATATTTACTAGTATTCTGCTTATTTATTTATAGACCATTTAATTTCTTGGATCATCTATAACCTGTGATTAAATTACAATATATCACTTCTTTTTATAGAATATTAAGTGGAGTGACTATCGCATTAAATGTGTACAATTTAGTCTCTCTATTTAGAGCACTAGCATTTAGAGATGCAAAAAAAAACTTATTTTGCATCCTCAAACACTATTTTATCAACTCATTTTACAATTCACCTTACATTCTAATTTTTATTTTTACACACAACCTAATAAAATAATATAAATTACCTAATAAAATAATAAAAAGAATTATTCTCTCTCTCTTTCCTCTCACTATCTTTTTCTCTTCATACACAACCACTAGATTAAAATTTTTTTTATATACAACCTTACTATTCATACGTTGCAAATTTTTTTAAATATACAAACTTAGATGAAGTAAATTTTTGCTGTCATAACTTGTAAAATAGCAATTAGAGAATGTTTACACTCCTAATACTAGTGTTCTAATACGTTACAAACACTCCACAACAACACCACTGGTTTAGGAGGCCCCAAAACCGGAAAAAAACAATTAATTAATTAAAACTAACTGCATGGACTGTCTGTATTTGCTTTATTATTATTATTAGATTGCTTTATTTATATCTCTCAAAAAAAAAAAAAAAAAGATTACTTTATTTATTGTTGCTATCTTGTAGTTTTGTTAAGCAACCAAATATGCAGCACATACTAATAAATTGATAGCACATTGATGGTAGTTCCAACAGAATCTTCAGAAAACGACGTTAATATAATTTTACAGATTGAGGAATACTCATCATCTCGCACATAAAACGTATATATGTTCTTCAGGGAATCTACTTAACCATCCTTTAATTAATAATATAATTAATATTGTGTCAGTAATATAGTTAAGGCCTTGTTTGGTACACTATTTTAAACAAGTGTTTTCAATTTTTAAATAACATTACACATATTTTTACACACTTTTTCACTCACACGTATTTTCAAAAAAACTGAAAACTGTTGTTTAAATACATGTACCAAACGGATGCACTCATCATCACATAAGGTGTTTTTTTTCCCTTCATTTTTTTTTTTTGCTGTATAAAGGTTCAAATTGAAAATATTGACTAGTATTTTGCATATTTATTTATAGACCATTTAATTTCTTGGATCATCTGTAAACTGTGATTAAATTACAATATATCAATTAAGAACCATATATTTGATGGGTAACTTTTTCTAAAGTTAAAATGTTGCACCCTTCTTTAAAAATATAAAATAAAAGTAAAAAGGGTAAGATCTATACTTTGGAGAATAAAGTTTAGCTCCAATGCTCATTTTTACTGGAACTGACATGATGTAAATGTAAAGAATGGTGGTGCTATTTCCAGTGGTGTTGCTTCAAATACAGTCAACAAAGCATCGGTTCATAGAGCTCAGTGTTGTATTACAGCTTAACGACTTGTAGTTTATTCATCATATTGTATACCTGTGTATAGTTTAGGATAAGACCTGGAGTGTAGTTAGTTACATTGATGTACACATGTCTCTGCTCTATTGGACACTAGATAATTCTGTTAGAGTAGTAGTTTTGGCGCCTAATCAGTTATGATTGGTTAGTATATAAGATGTATTTCATGTAACCTATTGAATATACAGAAGATTCAGTTTTCTCACTTCTTCTTCTTCTAGAACATTCTCTCCAAGAACCATAGTTTTCTTTCATGGTATTAGAGCCATTAATGGCTGTCTTCTGCAAGTTCTTCATCCTTTGCAACAACAGGATCAACCATGAGTTCTTCAATCACTCATGGTGTTAATCCATCTCTGCTACTCTTGTCAAATATGGCAAGTATGGCTACTATGAAGCTTGACTACAAAAATTATATGGTGTGAAGACATCGGATCGAAGTGATCTTGGTAGCATATTCAATGATCAATTTCATCAGTGATGATGATCATGCTTCAGATCCATTTATTAAGGATAGCTCAAGAAATTTTACAACTGAGGCTAATCCAGAGTATTTTCAATGGAAGAGTCGTGAACAGGCTTTGTTTACTTTCTTTAATTCAACTCTCTCCATCAATCTTGGCTCTTACTGTAGGCCAAAAAATCTAGTCGAGGAGTTTGGAAGGTGCTTGATAAAAGGTTTGTTGCTGTGTCACGATCTCATGTACTCAGTTTAAGAGACGAGCTAATGAGCATCAAGAAGGTCTCAGAATCAATGGATTCTTTCTTCCAAAGAATTAAAGAAGTTAGAGATAAACTTGGGGCTGTAGCAGTTTGTGTTGATGAAGAAGAGTTAATCCATCTAGCTCTTGAAGCCCTCCCTCCAGAGTATGATGCATTCTGTTCTGCAATCAGAACTAGGAATTACATCGTTACACTTGAAGAGTTGAATACACTCTTGAATGCTGAAGAAAGGTCAATCAAGAAGAGGTCAAACACTTCAAATCTCAAGAATTCTACATCTTTTGCTATGGAAGCTAATTAATTCAATCAAGGTTTCACAAAAGGAAGAGGCAAGAATGGGAATAATAAAGGTTGTGGCAATGGCAGAGGTGGTAATCAGATTTCTGATGGTGGTCAGTTTCATAATAGCAATAATCAAGTGCTAGATCATCAATTCCTTCCTTTTCCACAGACCAAGTCCTCTTCTTCTCAAGGACAAAAGGTTGCATGTCAAATTTGTGGCAAGAATGGCCATTCTGCTTTGGATTGTTACCATCGCATGAACTTTTCTTACCAAGGTAGACATGCTCCAGCTAAGCTTTCTTCCATAGCTGCAAGATCAATGGCTGTAACTTCAGGTGCTAATCAGAACCAAATTGGTTGATTGACACCGGTGCTTTTGATCACATCACACCAGATTTGTCTCAGCTTTCCCTTACTCAACAACCTGCAACTGGTGAGTTTGTAACAGTTGGCAATGGGCAAGATTTACCAATGACACATATTGGTAATGGTAAGCTAATTACTTCTTCCCACAATTTATGTTTGAACAATATCCTTAGAGTTCCTCAAATTGCTTCAAATTTGCTATATGTTCACAAATTATGCCTTTAAAATAATGCATTTTGTTATTTTGATGCATATCAGTTCTTAATTCAGGATTTACTTATGGGGAAGGTACTTTACAAAGGGCTGAGTAAGGATGAAGTCTATCTCTCTGCCTTCCTTATCTTCTTCTCATATCAATTAGTGGCTTTGCTGCAATGTCTCCACAGACTTTACTTTGGAACGATAGGCTTGGACACCCTTGTGCAAAGGTTTTACATTCAGCTATGTCTCCCTATCCTTCTGTCAAGTTGTCATTTGTTAGTGATATTTGTTGTAAGTGTACATCTTGTATAAGTGCTAAACTGCACAAGCTTCCTTTTCATAAACATTTATCCAATACTGAATATCCATTTCAATTAGTACATTTAGATGTATGGGGCCCTACTCCTGTGACTTCTGTTCTTGAACACAGATTTTATGTGATATTTGTTGATGACTTTACTCGTTTTACTTGGTTATTTTTGTTAAAAAGGAAGTCTGATGTGTTCCAAGTCTTCTTGCATTTCAATTCTTTGGTTCAAACTCAATTTAATGCTAAAATTAAAACATTAAGGTTTGATGGTAGTGGTGAGTTTGTTAATTCCAATTTTAAATCCTTTTGCTTGAAGCATAGTATTCTGCATCAACTTTCCTGCCCTTATTCCCCTCAACAGAATGGTGTTGCTGAGAAGAAGCACTAGCAGATTATGGAAAGTGGATTATCCATGCTTCATCATTCCAATCTCTCATCTTCTTATTGGTCTTATGCCTTTAGTGCTGCTATTTACCTTCTCAATAGAGTTCCTTCTTCTGTTTCGACCTTTGTCTTACCTTGGGAAAAGTTATATGGTCACAAACCACCATTTCATGCTTTAAGAACCTTTGGTTGTGCTTGTTATCTTTTGTTGAGACCTTATGTTTCTCATAAGTTTGATCCTAAGTCTAGACAACGCATATTTCTTGGTTATCCTCCTCAATCCAAAGGTTATATTTGTTTAGATGTTCTTACTGGAAGAATTTATATTTCCTGTCATTTTGTTTTTGATGAACCTATTTTTCCTTGTTTTCCTGTTTCTACTGTTGAATATTCTTTTAATATTTCTGCTTCTTCATCTTCCTATGATGTCTGGTTTTCTTCTTTACTTCCAATTTCTTCCTTAGGTATTTCTCATTCTAGTTCTAATACTACTTTTGATTCTACCTTATTTGATCCTACTCCAAGTTCTGTGAGTCATTCTCTTATTCAACCTAAGTTACCTGTTTCTTTTTCTGCTGGTTCTATTGAGTCTGATTCTAATGTTATGTCCAATCTTCCTAGTTTAGCTACAAATCCTCTTCCTTTGACCACAAATACACATCCTATGCTTACCAGGTCCAAAAATGGAATTTTCAAGCCTAAAGTGTTTGTTGTTCAGACAGATTATAGTTGTACTGAGACTCCTTCCTATTCTATTGCATCTAAGTATCCTCATTGGGTTGAAACAATGGATTCCGAATTTACTAGTTTGCGGTAGCAACATACTTGGTCTCTAGTTCCTTTGCCACCTAATAAAAATGTTGTGGGATGTAAATGGGTGTACAAGGTTAAGAGGAATAGTGATGGTAGTATTGCTAGGTTTAAAGCAAGACTTGTTGCCAAGGGTTACTTGCAACAATATGGTCTGGACTATGCTGAGACGTTTAGTCCAGTGGTCAAGCCTACTACTGTGAGGATCATTCTTGCTTGAGCTTTTCAGTTTGGTTGGTCCCTAAGGCAATTAGTTGTTTCTAATGCCTTCCTTCATGGAGTGTTGCAAGAGGAGGTCTACATGAGTTAGCCACCTAGGTATCAAGATCACTCTAAGCCTCATCATGTCTATCTATTGCTCAAGGCCATTTATGGTATAAAATAGGCTCTTGGAGCATGGTTTGACAATTTTACCACTCAGCTTTTTCATATGGGATTTCATGCTTCTTGTGCAGATAGCAATTTGTTTATTCTTATTCATTCCAGGCATGTTGTTTACTTACTTTTGTATGTAGATGACATTATCATTACTGGTGGTCATGATGCTCTTGTTGCTGAGATTATTAAACAGCTTGGTGTGTCCTTTGCTCTCAAAGATTTGGGTCCTTTGAGTTATTTCTTGGGTCTGCAGATTGAGTATATTGGAAGTGGTATTTTTTTGCATTAGTCCAAATATGCCAAGGACTTATTATCTAAGTTTTCTATGTTGGATTGTAAGCCTTGTTCTAATCCATGTGCTTCTACTCATTCTCATGCCCTTTCTGTCAGTCCTCTTGTTTCTGATCCCACTGCCTATAGAAGCCTTGATGGTGCCTTGCAATACTTGACCTTCACTAGGCTAGATTTATCTTATGCAATCCAGCAAGCCTATTAGTAAGCCTTCTCAGCTTCATCTTGTTGCTGTTAAGAGGATTTTAAGATACTTAAGGGGTACTCTTCACAAGGGCATATATTTTAAGCATGGTTCCCTCACTCTTTCAGCTTATTGTGATGCTGATTGGGCTGGGGATCCTATTGATGGTCTACTATTGGCATGGTTGTTTTCTTAGGAAATTCTCCTATCACTTGGTCTACCAAGAAGCCGTTTGTTGTGTCTAGATCCTCCACTGAGGCTGAGTACAGATCCCTTGCTCTTACCACTGCAGAATTGTATTGGTTAAGAATGCTTCTCAAGGACTTAGGGATTTATTTGTATCATCCTCCCATTTTATGATGTGACAATGTCTTAACTCTTGCTTTAGCTTCTAATCCTATTTTTCATGCCAAAACTAAGCATATTGAAGTGGATTACCATTTTTTCCCAGAGAAAGTTTTGAATAAAGATATGGTTATCAAGTATATTTCTACCTTGGACCAATTAGCTGATTTATTCACCAAGAGCTTGCCTTCACCTTGTTTTCATGCAGTTTCTTTCAAACTCATGGGGCATCCTCCCCTTCATTTGAAGGAGGATGTAAAGGATGGTGGTACTGTTTCCAGTGGTGTTGCTTCAAGTACAGTCAACAAAGCATAGGTTCATAGAGCTCAGTGTTGTATTATAGCTTAACAACTTGTAGTTTATTCATCATATTGTATACTTGTGTGTAGTTTAGGATAAGACCTGGAGTGTGGTTAGTTACATTGATGTACATGTGTCTCTGTTCTATTGGATACTAGATAATTTTGTTAGAATAGTAGTTTTGGCGCCTAATCAGTTATGATTGGTTAGTATATAAGATATATTTCATGTAATCTATTGAATATACAGAAGATTCAGTTTTCTCACTTCTTCTTCTTCTAGAACATTCTCTCCAAGAACCATAGTTTTCTTTCAGTAAATACGTGGCAAAAATTAAACACGCATATCATGTCGGTTCCAATGTTCATATTTAGATACTTTTCAAATACAATAATATAATATATTTATACCCTGTAAATTCTTAAGATTCTAATTTTATCAATTTTAAAAATTAACTAAGAGTTTTACTAATGTATGTATGCCCACATTAAGAAACTATTCTAGAAAACTTTTTATAGAAAAAAAAAATTACTAATTTTTTTAACAATTTTTTCAATTTGCCATAAAATGTTTTCAAAATTAGATGATTAATATATGACCCATTAACTAATAGAAAAAGCTTAATAATTAAATAAAATAATAACGTGCATGACTTCGTTAACAGTAAACTCCACCCATATGAGAGAGCAAGAAGTTAAAATATTTTCTTAATAATAAAAAAAATAAATAATGGTCGAATATAATTTTCCTAACTTCATGCCAAATAAGCTTAAAATATGAAGGTGCATATATGACTAAGATACGCACTCTCACGGTATCGTTGTGCAAGAGGGCAGGATCTTTGTAGAGCCCGCCTACACGTGGGTTCTTGTCCCAATATGAGCCTCAGTTACTCACATCCACGAACCATTCCAAAGAGTATCAGAATCTGGGGCAGGCATTTTGGGAGGGACATCTCGTACGTCAGACTAATTTTCACTTTCTCACTCTAAAAAGCAAACCTTAATTTCTATCTCTGAACAAAGCTTTGTCTTTCTACATTCTTGTTTCATCATTGCCAAATTAATATATGAATAATAAAAGAGATGGGCGAACTACAAATTGAAATAGTCTTATATGTCAAATTTCCCACTTGGGAATCTGATGCACACGACCCGACCAAAAAAAAATCCAAACCTTTGGGATTTCCATCTGAATTGCAGTGTTGGAGCCAAGGATTTATCTTTGGAGGCTATATAATTTTTTTTTTTCGTATGTGAATGAAATGTAAAATAGTAATGTACAATATTGCATAATTCAATATGTGCTATAAAAAAAAAGTGTATTTAATTAAAATTAAAACGAAAATGTGTTATAAATAAGTGTATTTAATTAAAATTAAAATGAATATAAAAAAGAAAACAATGAAAAGTAAAGTAAAAAAAAATTAAAGCAAATGCAAAGTACCTAGGAAAGAGTTAAAAACAAGGGGTCAGCCGGTCAGCTAAGGGCATAGAGCACAGCACAGTCAGGGGATGAGGGGCCCACAACATAGAAGTTTCAATCTTTCACCCTTTCTTGTCTAGTATAGTCACATAGTACATAACTTTTACTATTAAACAAACTACAGCAGCAATGGGAGGAAGGAAAAGGAAAGAATTGGAAAAAAAAAAAAAAAGAAAAGAAGAAGAAGAAGAAGAAGAAGGCAAATGCCAAGTTGCCAACGGGGGAAGAGAGAGAGAGAGAGTCATTTGTGTGAGGCAAAATGTTTCTGCAACTGTGTGAGGGACTTGGTGGTGCGGCACATCAACAAAGTTTTTTACATTTTCAATTTTTCTACTGTTGTGTACAAGTAAACACTAGATGCATTGGGATGAAAATTAGAATTTTTTTTCTCTTTTATTTGTTGAGGTAATTGTTAAAATACCTATGTGTTCATTTTAAAAATACTGAATGTTTAATTATTATAATTTGTTGACATATGTATTTATAGATTGTATTTTGTTTAAATAAAAATTATATTTATTTTTAGTCTTTCTTATATATATATATATATATATATATGTATATATATATATATATGTATATATATATACATGTATATTATCAGGTATGGGGGGCCATAATGATAAGGTTATTTAAAAATTTACAAATTATTTAGAATATTTCCACAAAAAAATTAATTTTTTCCAAAAATTTTGGGGGGCCTAAGGCCCCCCTTGGTCATCAAATGGCTTCACCACTGCTGAATTGGTGGAGATCATGCACATCTCCAACCAGATTTAGTGGAGATCTCTTAATTTTTTACGAGATCTATGAAAACGCTCATCATTGTTGTTTCTATTCAGTATTGACCATTGACCGCCACCATGACTGCCAACTCGGATCGAACCATTGCTTCTCTTTGGTCGACAATAGGTCTCTTTTTTGCCACTGGATGTGATCAAATTGAGTTCAGATTGAGTTCAAAATTGACTCAAATTGTTACCCTGAATACCCCTAATCTATGATGCGGTTAAAAACTAACTTGTTTTTTGTTTTAATTAATGATATTTGATATTTATTTATGCTCTTTAACTACAAAGAGTGTAAATAAATTGTTATAATTTTATTGAAAGGGTTTAAAGTACTTGTACTTTAAAAAAGTAAAGAAAAATAAAAATATAAAAAATTGTATGCAAAAAAATAAATAAATAAATAAAAGCAAAAGGAAAAAAAAAGGAGCAAATTATAACTTATATATCTGTGGTTTAGCTGAAATTTAAGTTGCCTACTTATAGTTTAAAATTTGACACTTTACGCACCTGAGGTTTGATTGAAATTTAAATTGCCTGCCTATGATTTAAAATCTCATGATGTAAGTGTTTCGTTGGATTCTTTTTTATCTTATTTTATCTTGTATTTTTATGTTTTTTGTGTTTTTGGAGGAGAAAAACATAAAAGTGAAGCAAAACCACATATTTAGCTATATTTTTAATACAGATAGGTTAAGGAAATCTAATTGAACTAATCTCAGGTAGATAAAATGTCAAATTTTCAACTATAAGTAAGCAACCTAAATTTTAGCTAAATCACTAGTGAGTATTTTGTAATTTGCCCAAAAAAAATCATATAAAAAAATAAACAAGATATGGACGTTGCTTATATTTTAATACTAAACTATAGTCTCTAGGGAGGAAATTGTAATTTAAAGCTTTGTTTGGTAGGTAGTGTAAATAAAGAATTGAAAGACAACATGGTTACGGAATTAAGTATAGGAATATTAAAATCAATAAAAGAAAGAAAAAAAGAATATGAATATTCATCAAGATTCCACAGTTTTGCTGCCCAATAATTGCATTTGGAGTGGCTAGATCTGTTGAATATTCCACATGGCCCATCTACTACTTGCATGGCCGCTTTCAAGTTTGAACCCCACCGCAACCCCAAATTCCTGCCTACCCCAATTTTTTAAAACCTAGGACCCACCCACCCCATCCTATGATCACTCACTTTGCCGAGCAGCCTCCACCACTAAATGTCACTACCACTATTAAATATTTCAGCACGTCAGTGGGACACCGGAAGTTTCTTGTGATCGTATACAAATCAAATTCAAATTAGCTTTTAATTTTAGTTTGATAGTCTATTTTAATTTTGTCTTAATTTTGGTATTGAGTAATTCGTTCATGAATTAAAATCGATTTCAAATTAGCTTTTAATCGTAGTTTGATAGTTTCAATTTTGTCTTAATTTTTCTTCAAAAAAAAAATGTCTTAATCTCGGTATTAAGTGATTCATTCATGAATCATAATACTCGTTATGAAAATTTAGATAATCATCTCACACATCTGAGTAAGAGTAAGAGACCATCTCACAATCACTATTATTGAATGTTTAAGCACATGTTACAAACTAATTTTAATTATATAAATGATTTTTTTTAGTTAAAATTATATACTTGATTAAATTATCAAAATCAATCACATTTATCCTATAATTAAAAGTATATGTGAATAGTTATGATTATTTTAATGATTGCATGAAGTTTTGGTTAAATTATTAACTTGATAATCATTGACGAGGCTGTTATTGGACTAGGGGACCCCCTAATTTTTTTTAAAAAATTATTATTATATTAATAGGGACTAATTTTAGTAATTTTGTTCAATAAAATTACACTTTGTCCCCCTTAATAATGCTATCAATTTTTTTTTAGAGTAATATTATAGCCACAAACGTTTTTACAATGTTTATACAAATATTGAGATAACAAATTTTTATTGGTTCATATACCTGCATCACTGTTTACTTATTAATAACCACTCACCACATTAGCAATTTATAAAAATTTTGTAGTTTTAACATTTTTCACATTTTAAAAGACATAAAAAATTAATAGATTAAATCTAAAACAAATATACAAGCCCAAAAAAATTAGCCCAACAACAAAAATCATCAATAATAAAACTAAAAAAATTAAGCCCAATCAATCTATTTTACCAAAAAAAAACAACTTTGCCATTTAAAAAAAATTAAACAAAAATCCTTAGTAGTAAAGCAATAGACTCAAAAGCTGGAGTCATCACTCACAGCTAGTAGCAGAGTTGACCCCTTAACTCCAAGTCCTGGCTTCGTCCCTGTTGATAATAAAATTCAATATAATCCATCAACTATTAATTTTATCAATTTAATTCCTCAATAAGTAAAATTTTTCCATCTTATCTTTCAACCTTCAAAATCAAGTCATCTTAATTTATTAGTTATTAATTTTGCACAGTTAGCCAAAGAACTAGATTGTGTAACTAAAAGTTTAAATAAGGTCAAGAGTCTTGTAACTCATGGCATAACTTGCTCTCTTCATTAGGAGAATCAAAGTTCAAAACCTCACTATCTTGTTCTTGTTACTATCAAATTATCTCCCCCCATAACAAAATATGTTTGGATAGGCAATATGCCCCTTGTGATAAAAACATATCTTTGTATGTTGATTTAACAAATATACAAAAATAAAATTACTATCTTTCTTTTCTTTTCTTTTTTTATCTTAAAAATAAAAGTCAATTTCATGCTTAGATTTCATGTCAATTAGATTTTAACAAAATTAATTAATATGTCAAATGAAACATAATTTCATGTTCTATAAGAAATCTAGACACCTTCATTAGCAGCAGCAACAGCAACAGCAACAACAACAACAATACTAATTTACATTTGAAATTTTTACACTTTATGTCTTAATTAAATTTTAAACAAGCAAAGACTAAAAATTTATTGACTAAATTTACCCAATAATCAAAATTCGATTTTTTTTTTTTTTGAAACAATCAAAACTCAAAATTAAACAAAACCACAAAGTATGGAAAGGGGAAAAAAAAAACTTTTGTTTCACTTAATAATCCAACGACTACACCAAGTAATGTCAGATTTTGTTTTGTTTTGTTTTTTTTTTTTTTTTTTTTTTTTTTTTTTTTTTTTTTTTTTTCTATTTTGAACTCAGCTATTTTATAAGGAAAAACAAATGGGTAATATGTTGTCATCGATGGAATATAAAGTAAACACTTAGAATGATATATGATTTTATCGACTATATGCAATCACTTTCTCACAACATATGTGATATATGTCATTGCTTACTTTTTTTTTGTTCTTTTTTCTTTTTTGAGAATGGAGTGAAACTCTCATAATAAGATAAACACACATATATATAGAGTTGGGTTCAAGTTACGCCTGGTGTAACTCTAAGAAATATTACACCACCCAATATCTTTTTATAAAATTCATATTTTGAAAATCCAACCGTTGAATTACATGTTCTATATGTTCTTAACATTCATACCAATTTTCATGTCAATTGGTTCTTATTTACCATTTGATCCATAAACTCATTTTTTATGCATTATTTTAAACTATAAAATTTTGAATTTAAATAATTGATTGATGTCATAGCTATTAATCTTTGATTACCTTGAAAATTTAAAAGCATAGAGAATATATAAATATAATATAATCTAATGGTGGATTTTTAAAAATTCATATCAAATTAAAAAATATTGAGTGATGTAATATTACTTAAAGTTTCACAAAGTGTAACTTGAATTCAACTCATATATATAACTCATACATACATACATACATACATATATATATATATATATATATATATATATATAATTTTATTCTTATTCATATGGAGGTAGTATCTTGAACTTTAGCCCCCTGCAATCAATGTTACAAAGCATGTGCACAAAGCATATAGGATCCACGCATGTATATGCCTGGTTTATTTTTCCCTATTTTTCCTATTTTAAACTTTAGGTTACCCTATAACGAAAAAAAATACTATATGTCTGATTTAATTTTTCCCTATTTTTACATAATTGTATGCAACTAATATCTCACAACATAATTTCTCAAATATATATCTATACTATCTATAAAAGAATTCTCCTCTTTAGACTGGATTTTTTTGTGGTTCAAAAATACCCTTAGATCCTACATTTAATAGGGACAAAACTTGAGAATAACCTGGTAAAAATATATCTCCAACTTCACATAAAATGCCTACAAAATAGGACATCCTCCTACTAATCCATGTCTTCAAAACAAACTTATCCAAAAAAAAATTTAAAAAAAAAAATTCTTAGTTCACTTTGACATTCAAACTTTTTATTTATTTATTTTATTTTATCAAAACTCACCAGTTTCTTTTATTTAATTTTTTTTTCTTTTGAATTTTTGTTTTCCTTAATTCCTTATCTCACGTACACTAGTGTATATATATATATATATATATGGCAAAACTTAAGTACAGTTCCTTAAGTTTTCTAATTAAAATCATGACATCTGTCCAATTTAACCTCTCAAGCAAACGGAATTAATAACCATAATGAGTCTGATTAACAAGTGTCAAAGTATATTGATTAATATTGAATTTTTATTATTATAATCAATCAGTTTATAATTCATTTATTAACTTCTGCTTTTTCTTTTTTAATTATTAACAATGAGACTCGCTCAATTACTGTGCCAACATCTGCTCATAAAAAAATAATAATAATAATAATAAATAATAAAAAAATAGTGTGCCGACACCAATAACAAAATCCAAACTATAATCTAATGTGCAACAAATTTCTTTGTCAATATGGGAATCACAAAAAATGAAAAAAAAAAAAAAAAAAAATATATATATATATATATATATGGGACTCACAAAAGATGGGCCCTACTGCCCCCACCCCCCCTTAGTCTTAGAGCAGTATATGAAATCACGTCACGAGGGAGCAAGCCTCCACCACATTCTGATCTCTCACGCATTGCTTGGCTGGCGTTAAAATGGAGGATGCGTCAATACACAGAACTCACGACAAAAAAATACACTCACATTCCATTTATTGGCCGCCTCTCTGTCTCTGTCTCTATCTCTAACTCCTTCTCCTTCTCTGCCTTATTAAGACCCTTCTACGCTTCTAGCTTTTCCCATTTCAGTTTCATCTTCATCACTATCATGAACACCGTCTATTCCTTCTTTCAATTCAAATATCTGCCTCTCTCTCTCTTACTGTCACTGTTATCCACTTCTTCTTCCGCTTCAGCTTATATATTTTCTGGTATTTCCATTCTCTTCTTCTTTTTCTTCCTCAATATCACTCCAAATATACATATAAAATAAGAAAAGAAAAACAGCAGACAATTTTTTTTTAATGTATATTGGCAAAATATGAATATTCACATCAAATTCAAAGATGGGTTCTTTTAGTTTATCCTATGGTTTACTTATTGTTTGTTTCTTAGATTTAATAATTTTGCCTTGAACAAAAGACAATATTGGCAAAAAATGAATATTCGCATCAAGTTCAAAGATGGGTTCTTTTAGTTTAGTCTTATGGTTTGCTTATTGTTTTTTTCTTGATTAATAATTTTGGTTGGACAATAGACTTTTTTTTTTTTTTTTTTCATTTATATTGGCAAAAAGTGAATATTCACATCAAATTCATAAATGGGTTCTATTAATATAGTTATATGATTTGCTCAAATTTTTTTCTTGATTAATAATTTTGCTTGGACAATACACATTTTTTGAATGTATATTGACAAAGAGTGAATGTTCACATCAAGTTCAAAGATTTTCTTATTTGATTCATAATTTTGCTTGGTTATTGATACTGACCTTTTCCTCTGCATTTGAATTGAGTCCATGAAAGAGACGTTTTTTATTGTTGGGGTTTGAATAATTTTCTTGTTTAATAATGGTTATTAGCTTAGCCTATGTTATGATAATGATGCTGATGGAAATGATTTGTTTATTGAAGATGGTGAAATAAGCAGTAGGAATGATTTGTTTCGTGAAATCTTAAGGGATGAGGCAGTGGCAAGGCTTAATGAGCTTGGAAAGGTATAAAATTCAAGACCCAAATTAAATTTCTGACATATTTCTAATAAGTTTTATTAGGTAGTACTGCTAATGTTAATTTAATTACTATTGAATTAAAAATATTTGTGGGTTTTGCTGCAATAGCATTGTGGAGAATAATTTGCTAATTTAAAAAAAAAAAAAATTTTTTTTTTTAATTAGTGTTTATGACCTCAACTTTGGGTGTCATTTGGAGTACTAATTTAGCTGTCATCTATAGGTTTTTATGTCAGTAAAAGCATGATTTGAAAAAAAAAGAAAAAGATTTTGACCAACTTGTCAATGTTCCATTAAATAAGATGTATGTTATTATTATTATTTATTGATGATGTACTTCTTCAATGATATATGAGTTGAATTTCTGTTACATGCTGAAAGGAATACAGGAATCCAACAACAACATTCAAGGCTTTCAATGCCATTTTTCTCAGCCAATTGGGGCAATGTTGAATGTTGAATGTTGATTTTTTTTTTAATCCTCTTAAAATTTTGCTGCCTTACCCTCAAACAGCTATGATTTTGCATAAATCAGAACAAATATGTTATATGTCTGCAATCAAACATAGTCTATATCACACCATCGCATATATCTCCTGCCGCCAAGATTAAAATGCTCAACTTTCAATGTTTCTATAATCACCATTCAAATGGTAATCACCCCTAGAGTCTGGCCACTGCAATAAATTAAAGAAAAGTTGCATTGAATTTTCCTTGGCTTTTCTTTACTCAATATGTATCTTGTGGCTGTGTGGTTATTTGTGAACATTAATGGTGTTGCCTGCATAAGCAGGTAAGTGACGCAGATGGCTATCTTGAGAGAACATTCATGAGTCCAGCTTCTTTGAGGGCTGGTAACCTTATTCGTGGATGGATGGAGGATGCTGGTTTGAGAACGTTAGCTCTCTACCTTTTTATGTTCTAAACAGTGTTGGAAGTTCAACTGATGTTTATGTTGATTTCCAGTTGGGTAGACCAGTTGGGCAATTTACATGGTCGAGTTGAGGGAATGAATGCAAGTGCTGAGGCTCTGTTGATTGGTTCTCATCTGGTGATGCTTCTTTTTTCCTATTTTCTAATTTAATATTTAGTTTGCATACAAATACATAAATACACGTTTCACACACACAGAGAACATGCCATGAAGACATATTTCATCAATATTCATGTGGGATATTCCTTCTTTATGATAGGATACTGTTGTTGATGCTGGTATTTATGATGGTTCACTAGGCATAATCTCTGCATTATCTGCTCTGAAGGTTTTGAATGTCAATGGGACGTTGGGAAAATTAAGGCGGCCGATTGAGGTCAGTAAGATAACAACTTTGGAAAATTATATTGCATCATTTTCTGAAATATTTTTTGATTTGTGATTCTATAATGACTTATTAGTCTTGTTTCCTTTGATGTTACACTATCATAAACTACCACTAGTCCTAATGGGAGGTAAAGTGGAAGCGGGATTTGAACTCGGGACTATCTACTCTAGTACCATGATAAATTACAGTAAACCCCAATAATAGGAAATGATGAATTTTATTACTTAACCATTATTCTAACATTTTCCAACCCTGTGAACCAGACAAAGTAACAAAAAGATAGAATGATAAAAAGTCCACTGTCATGGAGGGAAAAGAAATATATTTACTTTGATTGTCTTGATTGATATTCGGTGGAAGAAGATTAATCTTTGTCTCTTCAGTAACATCTGGGAAAACCTTTTTATATCTGCCTTTTAACTTGTACGGAAAATATTTAGGATATGCCTTCCATCTTTTGGGTTCCATTGGCTTAAATTATGGTATAGTTTCATTCATGTGCAAGAGAAGCATGTTACAACGTGTGCAGAGATTTAAAATCCTGCTATTGGTGAAACAAATAGATTACATGGATGAAATAAAAAGGAAATATATTTTGAGACTCTGAAACATATGTGCGACCTGATCTCTTGAATACATTAGTTCTTATTTTTGACTTTATTCTCCATCTAGAGCTTTAATTGATGTAGACTCAATCTTGTCCCGAATTTTTTTTACAGCACTGCAATCTGATTCAGCTGTAAATTTAGATTTGTAATATGTTGGAGGTGGTGGCTATGTAGCAATTCTGATTATAGATGTCAATGAATTTCCTGCTATTGCAGGTACTTGCATTTAGTGATGAGGAGGGAGTGAGGTTTCAATCTACTTTCTTGGGCAGTGCTGCTTTAGCTGGTGTTTTACCAGTTACAGCCTTGCAGATATCTGACAAGAGGTTTCCTTGAATAACTTTGAGCTTATATCTAGTCATGATTCTGTTTATTATCAATTTATTCATGCATAATCCTTTTTTAGTGGCATGACAGTGCAAGATGCTCTGAAGGAAAACTCCCTAGAAATTACAGAGGAAAACTTGTTACAGCTCAAGTATGACCCAGGGTCTGTCTGGGGTTACGTTGAGGTATAACAGTCTACACCAGTTATCTTGTAAACAACGATGTACCGAATATCCTCTTCATATTCAGCAATAAATTAAGTTATTTTAGCTTCTAGTATTCTGCGTGTGCATATTCAGTTCTTGTATTGGCTTGATGCTGCAGGTTCACATTGAACAGGGTCCTGTACTAGAATGGCTTGGTTTTCCTCTTGGTGTGGTTAAAGGCATAGCTGGCCAGACAAGACTAAAAGTATATAAAATTGTTCCAGTGTTTTTTTTTTTTTTTTTTTTTTTTTTTTTTTTTTTTTTTTTTTTTACGGTAAAAGAGGTTTACTTGTATTTTGCATGATATTGCCATCTAAAATGTTTGCAATTCTCCTATCTAGTTTTTTTTGCCTGTGTTCTCCTTTCTATTACATTATTTTATAAGTTCCTTAGCTTTGTTATGCTTATTTTCTTTTCAGTGTTTGTAAAGTTTTAAATCTTGTTGAAAGATTGTCATGTATACTACCGTCATCCCATTTTATTGGTTTCAAGTCCATTTCAGGATGTCTCAAAATATTGTTTGCATTGATATGTCAATAGTCATAACTTGCCCTTGCATTTATTCAAAAGTCAATACCCTTTTTTCCATTAGCTTTATTTGAGTTTAAATTATGTAGCATAGTTTTGGAGATTTGTACCTTTTTATTAGAAGACAATACATTAAATGATATTCCCATAAAAAAGTTGTATTTTCTAGATAAGATCAATAATCTAGAACGGAGAAAATTTTGTATGATTGTACAAATTTAAGTGTGCATGTCAATGACTTGCATGAGTCTGAGCTAAGTGAATTTTATTCTATAATTATTCTAACTCCCATATCAGTCCTATTCCATGCCAAATCAAAACCCTTTTTTTGGGTTAATATATAAACTTGTAGTGATCCTCTTTCTGCCCTATCACCTTCCTGTGATATTTGCTTCTGTTTCTCCATCCTTTTGGCAATATTTAGTGAATTTTCTTGAGTACAGCCCATATAACAAAGGTGAAGGAGTATACCAATAGTTATTCATCACTTGTAGGCTCGTTATAATCTTGTTATTCAGAACATTCTTGCAGTTGTATAGCACCATTGTTCCAAATCTTTTCAACAGACAGATTTGATTTTGGTGAGACGTTTACTTTGCCTTTATTATTTTGTGTATGAGTTTCGCCAAGCTCATGTAAGAATTGGAGTGCCAGATGGAAACTTTATTTACCAGCTCAGGATTTTATACCAGAACTTGGTCTTGTAAGGTCTATATCCAAAATACACGAAACTACAAACTGTAGTTTGTTATACAAATTGAGAAATAAAGAAAGCAATGAAGAGGAAGCATAGTGTCTCGTTTTTGGAATTTTAACAAAACACCTAGGATAGGCTAAAGTTAATTTTTGTATGGAATTTTCAACTCTACACATTTCTGCCTGGAGCATGTAAGGATAAATGTAAATCAATGATAATATGCAGATGCTAATCTTATATCAAAATTGATATGATCTTTGGTTGTTGATGTTTTTGTTCCACATATATAATTGCAGGTTACAGTGAGAGGTTCACAGGGGCATGCTGGAACTGTTCCTATGTCTATGCGTCAGGATCCTATGGCTGCTGCTGCTGAATTAATAGTACTGTTGGAAAGTGCCTGTAAAAACCCTAAAGATTTTCTAACTTATGATGGTCATTGCAATGATATATCACTGGAATCACTTTCCAGTTCTCTAGTCTGTACTGTTGGAGAGATATCAACATGGCCAAGTGCAAGTAATGTCATTCCAGGCCAGGTAAGAATTTTTATTTATGACTATGCTGATCTTGATAACAAAGCCCAAATTGGGATACCTTGTTGCTTATTGATAATGTCTGAATTCACAATGGACTTGTTGGAAAAAGGTGACATTCACTGTGGATTTACGAGCAATCGATGACATGGGACGTGAAGCTGTTATCTATGAATTATCTAATCAGATGTATAAAATATGTGAGAGGCGTTCTGTTTCATGTAACATCGATCGTAAGGTTTGGGACTTCATCTCATTATGCATTTCTTTTGTAACCCTCATAATCAATAACCTGGTTTGCTGTGGACATTTCAGCATGATGCGAATGCAGTGGTTTGTGATTCTAAATTGAGTTCTCAGCTGAAGTCTGCGGCTTACTCTACACTCAGGAAAATGGCCGGTGACATTCAAGACGAAACACCTACCTTAATGAGTGGTGCAGGACATGATGCAATGGCCATGTCTCATTTAACAAAGGTTTGTCCTGTTTTATTTCATCCTCGACTTTTACGAGGTGATATTTCATGTTATATGATAATAATCTGCAAAAACTTGAACAGGTTGGAATGCTGTTTGTCCGGTGTCATGGAGGCGTTAGTCATTCCCCTGCAGAGCATGTATTGGACGAAGATATTTGGGCTGCTGGTTTGGCAATCTTGGCGTTTCTGGAGACCCAATTGTAAAGTTAGAACATTTGTTGTCATTAATGTAAAGTAGAGCAATCATAATCTCTTCAACAACGATTCAATAACTAATCCATGATCTAGAAGATGAAGATCAGCGTTAAGTTCTTAGCAATTCAGAATTGGATGAAAAGAAGAATGAAAATGAGAAAGAAAATGAGAGTTACTTCGAGGGTAACCACCTCCTGAGCAATAGGGAGAACTTGAGAAGAATATAAAGAACAAGCTTGGTTAATTTTCTGGATATCCTTCATTCTTAGTCCTCTTATATACAATTCTCCCTCCCCAACTCTTAACATTTCCCACATAAAGAGTACTAACTAACTAATTGAAACGCCAACATCAGCATAACTAACTGACATCAGCTTCAGCTTATCTGACTAAACCAACACATCAGAAGTACTAACATACATTACAATACATGTTAACCTTCAGTATGTCATATTTGGATTCCTAACAATCAGAATGAACCAGAATTAGAGAAAGATACTGATTTTATAACATAAGAATACAAAGATGGTATTAACACAAGCATAACAATCCAACAATCAAAATGGATTTTGAATGGTTTATAAGTATCAAAATATTATGTAACGATTCAAGGAAAAGTGCTAACTATATTTGTGTTTAGGGCTAAGTACTGGTTGGTTTCAAGCCCAACCTGCACCTTAACCTCATAAAACTCAAACCTGTACTTTTTAATTGGCCCAAAAGTTCAATTTGATGGGCGGGTCAATCGAGTCTTAGGTTAGGTTGTGGGTCTCTTCCTCTTTTATTTATTTATATTTTTTTTGGGGTGTGTGTGTTTTTGTGTGGGAGGGGGCTGTTTTGGACTTTGTATTCTTTCTATTTAAAATTAGGGTAAATGACAAATTACACCATAATGTATAGGGTGTTTGCAAATTACATTCCTAAATTTGCAAATTACACCCCTAAAATTATTGAAGCCCAACAATTTGTTACCTAGTATTTAAAAAAGAAAAAAAAAAAAAAAGATCAAGTGGGTCGGGTTTAACGCGATACTGACCCGAAACCTGAATGTGACCCACTTGTTTAAACTGAACCCGGCCCAAACGTCCAACTAACCCTTTGGGTTGGGTGGGTCCTTGCTTACTACCTATATGCATTATACCTCAAAGGGACTAGTCAAAATTGAGGATTTTTGTTGTTAATAAAATTCAGATTTACCAAGTAAATGCCCGATATAGGACTCATCACACATCCACACAACACACACTTGGATAATATCCAAATTAGATATGGGGTCACATATTTAGACATACTTGTTACTAAAAGGGTGTGGTTGTTCTATAAATACATACCTACGAGAAGGCCTCAAATAGCAACTTATTTTACTTAGAACTATTTTCAACTTGTACATGATTTTGACCCGATCGACATATTCACCAAGCCTCTATCATACAACAAGCGTTAATTCCAAATTTTTGGGGTTCACTATGGATCCTCAACATATAGTTAGAACAAGGTTAGTCACATGTATTCTTTTCCTCCATTTCATTAGATTTGAAAGCATATTCTCAATTACTTCCTTAATTGATAAATTTGTTAACCAAACACAGAAACATCATCATATTGAGATAATCACTGTTAGGAGTAGTGCCTTAAAACTCAATTGAATAGCATTATTTTTTAATAATAAAAGTTGTTTTATTTTCTAAGATTGTTTTTTACATGAATATTTGAATGTTATATATTCTAATCTATGAGATGCACTGTATGTGATTTAGGTATGAGAATGAAATCCGCATATAGAAGATCTAAATCATAAGTTTCTCATAAACTTATTAACCCATGTTCAAAGTTGGTGATGAAATTAGGCATTTCATCTGCAAAGACTAAGGCATATAAATTATGAGGATTTATCTTAATCATGAAAGTGGAGAATTCTTATTAGCTGATATGTTGGTGTATTTAAATTGTGTGGGATACATTAAACTAGATCACTGTGAGATTTATTATTCTATTAATATACCACATGAACAAATATATATATATATATATATATATATCATGACTACTATTTGCATAGACTCTCAATTTTGAGTGGATGATGAATTCAAACATGAATTTTGCTTGCTTTGATGTATACCAGAGTGAGATCTTGCATGGTCAAAACATTAGTATGTTAGGCAATTACACATAGTGTTCTAGGAATACATATTCTCAAGACGGAATCCATAATTTGTTTTTAGAGACACAAAACATTCCATAAAGATAGGTTTAATGAGAATTGGTTATTTAGTGTGTTGGGTCCAACCACTTTAATTAAGAGTTTCTAAATATAAATTTCATAAATGTAAGAATAATCAAAAGATTAAGCTGTAGACTTTTTTTGTTTCACTATAAATGATTTTATGGAGGGGGAAAATGCGAATATAATAGAGTCTTGGTATAAATCTTTGATTTAATTACAACCTAGATGGCAACCATAATTTTTTAGTAAAATAAATTATGATTAATGGTAACTTTGAGCTAGTCATTAGTTACAAGGAGATTCAAGGCCCATTTGAGATAGTGTTTTTATTTTTTCTTTGGTCCCACCTCAAGTCACATTCTAAAAGCCCATGTAAGATGGCCCACTAGCTAATCTAAGTATAAAAGTTATTAGTTTAGTTGAGAAAACCTTAGTCTATAGATATATATGACTAATCACTCCTTAGAAAACCAATGGTAGATGGAGGCTTCCTAAAAACGATAAAATGATAAAGGATGCACTCACATAGGCAATTCACAAAAGCAAAATCTCAAGCATTTCAAAAGCATCTCACACTCAGCATCGAAATTTGGTAGCTCAAAATTTTGCATGCATATTTATTAATTCTATTACATTACAAAAGCCAAACATATATTTGAGCTCGAGTTCTAGAGTTAGGCTTTAGTTTCCACCCTGACCTTTGTCACCTCCACCCTTGCCATTGCTCCCTGCTCCCTCCTCCTTAATGGCCTCCTCCATGTCCAACATCCTTTGTGTCATCTACCTGGTTTGATCCTTCTATGTGAAGCATTCATTTGCACAAGTAAAATGAGCTCATTGTAAATTTTCTATTTATAACTGTTAAATATTTACAAAAAGCCTTTCACAACGGCATAATTCTTAACGGAAAAAATAGAATATATGCAATGGAAAATGTGTTATAAGTATTTTTAAAATAAAAAATATATAGGTAAAGTATGTTATACAAAATCTTGCATAGATATATGTGAGCATGTACTACCAATGTTTTCTTTTCGGATTTGGCTTATCTCTAGTACTTTTTTAATTGGAATTTCCTTTTGTTTTAAGGAGAAATTGCTTAATCATCCACTAACTAAATAAAATGCGAAGATTAAAATCCACTACCCTTGCCATTATGTATTTAAAACAAAAGGAAATCTCTAGTTAAAAAAATACTGGAGGTAAATCAAACCCTTTCTTTTCTATATCCAAAATCAATCTTAATTACAAACATAGTATTATGAATATTTTCAATTTTTAATCATTTTTCACTTTAAAAAGTGGGAATCCATGTTCTCTATAAAGAATGAATCCAACCATATCACTAAAATACAAAACTATTAAGGCTCTCTTTGATTGAAAAGATGAAAAAGTAGAAGAATAGAAAATACTTTAGTTTATCATCATGTGTGTTTGGTTGGATGATGGAAAATTAAAATGATGAAAAATAAGTATAAAAATTTCCTCCTTGCTAAAAAAATAAAACAAGAGAATGAAAAATATAATTTGTAATGAATTTTTTGAAAAGTTTTTGGAATCGGACAAAAATGATAGTTGGTGGCTACTTGTTTTGGGGGGGGGGGGGGGGGGGGGGGGGGGGTGGTGGGGGATGGGAGGAGAGGTAATAGGAGAGAAAAAAAAATCTTGGTGTGTAAGGACAATTAAGTCATTTTGACTTACCCATCCGTTTTCTCCTTAGTTTTCTTCCGGCTTTGAGAAGAAATGATTTGGTGAGCTAGGTCCGAAGGTAGCTGGCCCCACCTTTTTGCTCAATGTTTTGCATTGTTAACCAAACAAGACAAAATTTGATGTTTTGAACCTAGATTTCTGTCAAGGGTTTTCCATCCTTCTACTTTCACCTTAACCAAAATATAAGCTCTACAAATGTAGAAATGCTCCACTCAAACATATGCTGAAAATATATAACATATATGAGTAGTTCTACATGTACTTCAAGTTTTACTACATTGAGATTACAAGCGGCTTCAGGAATTTTTCTCAAGGTGTTTTTTGAAAAGTATAAACTATACAAGGCAAAAATCACATTTTCACGCGATTTTCACTTTAGTCCCTAACTTTTATTTTCACTACTTTTAGTCTCTATCCTAAAAAACGGTCTCGTTTTTGTCTCTGCCATTACATCAGAGACAAAAAATGCACACATAACAAACGGAGTGTACTATTGACACATTAAAAGCTGACATGACTACTATTAAAATAATAATAAAAAATATTATTTGGCATTAAAAAATACAACGTCAGCATCTAAATTAAAAAATATTAATTTTAACTAAATAAAAAAAATTAAAAACTAAAAATAGCATGAATTGAAATTTAAGTGTATCTTGAACAAGAACAATAAGAACATAAACCCAAATTTAAGATCACAAATCCAGAAATTAAAAAAAAAAAAAAAAAAGTGTTATTAAAAAAAGATTTCTTCATTATTTCTCACCCCAAAAGTTGAAAACTTAAATCCAAGGCATGAATTATCTCTTTGAGCTCAGAAATTGAAGACCCAACAAACATAACGAGTAGAAGAACAAGAATAAAAGCTAGCTTTTGAGCTTTATTTGGCCTTGAAGAATGGAGGAGCTAGAGAATTCCTCGCCAATGGCAGTTTCTACAGCTTCTGGAGAAGATGGAATTTCATCATCTGGGTGTCAAACTCAAAACCCGCCTATTCCACCACTGAAGAAAAAGCAAAACCTTCCAGGAATGCCAAGTGAGATATCAAAACCGAAACTTGGAAACACTTATCCAATGAATTTTCAAAACTTTGGAAATAAATTTTCATTATTTTGTACTTTTTTTGCAGATCCAGATGCTGAGGTTATAGCTTTATCACCAAAGACTCTAATGGCAACAAACCGATTTGTATGTGAGATCTGTAACAAAGGGTTTCAGAGAGACCAGAACCTCCAACTTCACCAACGAGTACATTACTTGCCATGGAAGCTTCGTCAGAGAACGAGCAAAGAGATTCGCAAGCGAGTTTATGTTTGTCCAGAACCTTCTTGTGTGCACCACAACCCATCGACAGCGCTTGGTGACCTTACAGGGATAAAGAAACACTTCTGTAGAAAACACTTTTTTTTTTTTTTTTTTTTTTTTTTTTTTTTTTTTTTTTTTTTAAATTTCTGGGTTTGTGGTATTAAATCTGGGTTTGTGATCTTGTTATTCTTATTCAAGACATACTTAGATCTCAATTCATGTGATTTTTGATTTTTAATTTTGTTTTTAATTCTTTTTATTTAGTTAAAATTAATAAATTAATTTTTTTAATTTAGATACTGACTTAGTATTTTTTAATGTTAAATAACATTTTTTTATTATTATTTTAAAAACGAAACACGTTTTTTAGGATAAGGATTAAAAACGGTGGAAATAAAAGTTAGGGACTAAAGTGAAAACATGTGAAAATATAGAGACGAAAATGTCATTTTCGCCATTATACAATCTAATAAAAAAAATTAATATATTGACGACGACGACAACAACAACAACAAAAAAACACGCAAGTACATAAAGTTTACAATTGCCTTTTACGAGTTTTCATATTTTGAAATCAGTGCATAATAGTCTCGTTAATAATCCTACAAGCTATATCTCTTTCAATGTACACAACCAAGCAATCATTCATCTACGAAATGTAGAACAAATTATGAGGCAAAATTTAATTTTATTGGCATAAAAAAAAATTGAGGGTGTTCCTAAATTTTTTTTGAAGGGTACACAAATAAAAATTTTTAAATTATATATATACTTTTTATATTTATATAAATTTAAGGTGGCGCCGCCCCTAGTCAAAAATTGTGACCTGGACTTAAATTAAAGTTGCCAAAGAAGACCAAAGTTTTGTCAAGTATCTTTCATTGAGTAATACTATCGACATATAAAAATGCACAATTTTATGTCACAATTTGCCATGTGGCGAGTTGTGATTGGTAAATATATGATTGTGGGTTATATGGGGATACACTTCCACCAATCACAACTCGTCACGTGACGAGTTTTGCACAAAATTATACATTTTTTATGTCACCATAGCATGGCTCATCTTTCACTAATGTGCCAATCAAAAAAGAAAAAAATCTTTCACTAATGTGAACGGGTTTTCAAGGTAAACATGATTTGAGTGTGGGGTCCTTGACAAGTGGACAACACCTTGCATACGTCGAATTACTCATTTAACTTTATTTATAAAAAAAGAACAACTGATATTTTTTATATGGCTATCAAGCTTTCTATAGTCTATACTAGCCAGTTAGCCGCAAGTCTTATTATTGTACTCTTCATTAGAAATCCCATGAATCCTGCTAAAGGGAATACATCATTGCTTCTTCTCTCCCTTCTTCTTGTTTGCCCAATCTACACTTCCCTTGACTCCATAACACCAGACCAACCCCTGAAGGATGGTGATGGTCAACTTCTACTCTCAAACCAGAAAACCTTTGCACTTGGGTTTTTCATCCCCGGCAGTTCCAGTCACCGCTACGTTGGAATTTGGTATAACCAAATCATCGAACAAACCGTTGTGTGGGTTGCAAACAGAGACACTCCTCTCAATGATACCTCCGGAGTCCTCTCCATCAACGGTAAGGGAAATCTTATACTCCACTCCCAAAACCAAACCACTCCTATTTGGTCCACCAATGTTTCTTTTTCTGTCTCATCCACAAATAATTCTATGGCAAAGCTCTTAGATATAGGAAATCTTGTTTTGGTTCAACAAGACAGCCAACGTTTTACATGGCAAAGTTTTGATTATCCCACCAATACTTTGCTTCCGCTCATGAAACTTGGGCTAGACCGGCGGACCGGGTTGAACCGGTTCCTAACATCTTGGAAGTCCAAAGATGACCCAGGAATTGGCAACTACTCATATCAAATGGTTCCAACTGGGTACCCTCAGGCATGCTTATACATGGGTCGGACTCTATTATGGCGTGCTGGATCTTGGACTGGCCTAAGATGGAGCGGTATACCCAAAATGATATCAAATTACTTCAATGTTAGCTTTGTGAATAATCAAGATGAAACCTTCATTATGTACAGTATATTTTCAAATTTAGTTGACCCCAAAGTTATTGTTAAAATGGTGGTGGATGAATCAGGAATTATGCAACGGTCCTTATGGCAGGAGACTACATGGGTCGAATATTGGTCCGCCCCACAAGAGTTGTGCGATAAGTATTTGAATTGTGGTCCAAATAGTTATTGTGACCCACACAATTTGGTCATTTTTGAGTGCAAGTGCTTTCCTGGATTTGAACCTAAGTCATCTCGTGATTGCATAAGGGAAAAGCAAGGAGTATCCATGTGCAACAATGGAGAAGGGTTCGTGAAGTTGGCACTTATGAAGGTGCCAGATACTTCAATAGCACATGCTGACATGAGTTTGAGTATGAAAGAGTGTGAGCAAAAGTGTTTGAGGAATTGTTCTTGTATGGCTTACGCAAGTGCAAATGAGAGTGAGGGAGGGATTGGTTGCTTGACATGGCAAGGGGACTTGATGGACGCAAGAACATATCCTGATGTAGGACAAGATTTATACATACGTGTGGATGCAGTTGTATTAGGTACTTTTTCATCTTAAAATTTTGATAAAGCATTTTACAAAAATACACAGTGAGTTTCCGCACCCCATTTGGTGGCTAGGTCATCGGTTCGATGAGCTAGGCAAATGATGTTGGTAGTCTAGTGGTTAGAGCCACCACTCCGATGATCAGTGCCAACATTCTGGAGGCTAAAGCCATCACTCTAGCAATAGATACTAGTAATCTAGTCACTAAAGCTACATGCTAGAGGTCTGATTACCGAAGCCACCATTTTGGTGGCCGGAGACATCACTCTAGCGACAATTGCCCCCTGTCCAGTTGTTGGAGACATCATTCAAGCTAAAATTCCAGTAGTCTGGTTACTAGACCTCCTACACTAGCAGTTCTGGTGACTCAGCTACTGATTTTGGTTGTTTACTTGAAAATTTTTATTAGTCATACAAAACACCTTAAAATTTTATTTGTTTTACTTCAAAACAAATAGAGTGTTAGTCAAAGTTCATGTCTATTGTATTATAATAGTCTGAAATTTATATAGAATACTAGTTCAACATCTAATTTGCCCTATGGTACTAACCTTAAAGTTGATTTAGGTCACATTATTGAAAAATGATTTTCTCTTTTTAAAATTGATCTATTTCATATTTCAAATTATATATTACAAATCTAAATAAGTATTACATTCCTTATGGGAAAGAATTTATATATGGTTTTGTTAAATTATCTAAAAATATCAAAATTTTCACAATTCTACCTTTTATCTATTTCATACTAATTCAAAACTCAAACAATGTGTGGAGAAGTCAAAATTATTTAAGAGTTGTATACCCCTAATAACACAACATTTCTACAAATATATTCATCACTCGTAGTAGGTTCAACTATGCAATACTTGTTTCATTTTATTTTTATATAGTTATTATAATAATGGGAGAGAGAGAAATTGAACTGTGATTCTACTTATATCAATAAGAAACACTCTCTTGGCATTGGACATTGTTGTTACAAAAATAGGTTTGCAATATTTGTTTTTTTGTTTCTTCTTTTAACACATTTTCGGCCTCAAAAAAGAGAATCACATATGGACTTGACATTGTTGTGAGAACATGTTTGTTTTTTTGTTTTGTTCTTTTGATAAGTTGGACCTCAAAATGAGAATTGCATTTTCTCCTTTAAAAAAAATAAAATAAAATCACATATTCTCCTTAAACCCTTGTTCCATCCATACTTTCATTTTCTTGCAAAACTGCATTAATAAATATTTATGTTCAATCAACTTCTAAAATTTATGATGTCATTTGAATAATTTTTTTTTTTTTTTACTCAGCTCAATATGCTAAGAAAAATGGTCTTACTCAGAAAAAGAGGATGCTGGCAATTCTGGGAGTTTCTGTTGGTGTAATGTTTCTTCTTATAGTCTCAGTTGTGTATTGTTTAGTAATGAAGAAGAAGAGAGGTAAGGAAGTTTAGAGCAATTTTTTAAAACCTATTTCTATACTTCTAAGGCCAATGAACAAATGCTCCCAAGATTACTCCAACACTATGTTTCAAAGTTTATAAAAGAATAGGCTATGTTTCAGAGTTTATAAATGAATAGGCTATGTTTTAGAGTTTATAAAAGAATAGGCAGAATACGTAAATCATGAAATAAAACTAAATAAAATGGAATGAAACTTGATATATTTTTCAAGCGTAGAAGTTGATTAAAGAAAAAATGAAAAAGAACTGGATATATTTTGTTATTATACTCATAATCATTTCTTTGGATCCAAAGATGGTATACTGAAGCAGCCAAGGAAATTTTTCAAATGCTATTCTTAAACTTCTTGCTTTTCAGCCTACAAATAAATGCATTAGCTCATTCCATTTGCACATTCTTATATCTACCATATACAAATGTCAAATTCAAAAGAAAGAACACTCGTAGATGACAAGATCAAAAATTCCATTTGACTTCTACAGAAAACATACATTAGCACCATTGCACCCCATTTTACAACCCTTTCTTGGGAGGGAAACCTATCCTTCATTGCCAGCCAAGATATGAAGGACTTGTTGGGAAAAGTTGCTTTAGACCATACCAGTTTCTACCATTCATTAAGACATACACGTTTCTTATTTAATTCTACTCTAAATTGCAATTCGTCCTTCATTGCCAGCCAAAGACAAAGTATTAAGGAATGCTTAGAAGCAGCTGCTTTAGACCATACCACTTTCCACCATTCAGCTGTATCCATCTTGTTTCTTATTTCACTCCAAGTTGAAATCCATGTGACTTTTCCAAATTTAGATGAAATCTAGTACATTGAGTTGTATAATTGTCTTAGCTAATTTTAATTGATGAAAATAAGCTTGTAGGGTAGTATCTTTTGATTTGATAGGTTTCCAAGGCTACTGCATTTCTTTCAGAATACTGGATACTTCTACAAACTTAGAAATTGTAGTATCATACACCACCTTTTGGACATGTCAATTATCATGCCACATGGATAATTTTTTCACCCTTTCAACTAAAAGCTTCATGACTGGCCCAACCAATTCCTTGACATTTTAAGATTTTCTCTAACTCCATTAGCAGGCCTGAGGAACTTTCACCTCCCATAAGCACTTACTTTTTAGAAAAGTGCATTTTAACCAAATGAGATTTCCTGACAATGATAAATAGAAAATTGTAAACTTCAATTTTTCCTCTTATTTTCCTCTATTTCATTCTTTTATTTTAGTGTGTTTCTCAGTTTTATTAAATTAGGCTTTTGTGTGAGAAATCCTAATTGGACAAAAATGTTTACTAGCTTTATTAATTACTTGTTTTATGACAGAGATGAGGCATAGCACAAATTCAAATAGTGATAGTGCTGACTCCACTTTAACATACTTCGAGGACTCTCCGAGTAGAAGGGACCTCGATGGAACTAGAAGAAATTCAAATTTGCCATTATTTGATCTAAGAACCATAATTGCAGCTACAGATAACTTCTCTATTGCTAACAAGCTTGGCCAAGGTGGTTTTGTCCTAGTTTATAAGGTAGTCTCATTTCAAGTGTGTTTATGCATCATAAATTCCATCATGAATGTTTACGTGTACTCATTGAGTAAGAATTTGTTGTGTGCAATTGGGCTTCCCCAAATAATTCACCAAGTTGAGTTTCTTTCAACAATTGTGCACTATGACAATGATATTTGGACTTTAATTGCAGCGTTTGCTACAAAATGGAATGGAAATAGCAGTAAAAAGGCTATCAAAATGCTCTGGACAAGGAATAAAACAATTCAAAACAGAAGTTGCACTAATTGCTAAACTCCAACATAGAAACCTTGTGAGAATTTTAGGTTGTTGCATTCACAAAGAAGAGAAGATGTTGATCTATGAGTATTTGCCAAATAAAAGCTTGGACTCTTTCATTTTTGGTATGTCTTCTTTTTCACATTAACCTCACTCATCATCACTAGAAAACGATCCTCCCATTACAAACATATCAATTCCAAGTAGCAAGATTTTATACCTAAGTAAAAAAGCACGAATGCAATGCAACCTAATCCAAGTTCTCATTTCTTCATTTAGATGAAACAAAAAGGTCATGTTTAGATTGGGGAAAGCGATTTGAAATTATTTGCGGAATTGCTCGAGGGATCTTATATCTTCATCAAGATTCAAGATTAAGAATTATCCATAGAGATTTAAAGGCTAGCAATGTTCTACTTGACAATGCATTGAATCCAAAAATTTCAGATTTTGGTATGGCTAGAATTGTTGGAGGGGATCAAATTGAAGCTAATACAAATTGCATCGTTGGAACATTGTAAGTATGCTAGAAAACAAAGATATACTTTTTTAACCGATTACTTGACTACCATTTTTAAATCTAAGGAGAGTCCAAACTACAAGCCTTTGTAAGAAAAAAAAATATTAAGGATATCTTTATAATTCGTTTTCATATTGTGTTACTTCAAATTTTACATGTATGTTAATGCCCAAAGGGCTATCTTCGATCATTTTATGTTGAGGTTCAATATCTTCCTTTTCATTGTGCTATGACAGTGGTTATATGTCACCTGAGTATGCAATGCAAGGACTATTTTCAATAAAGTCTGATGTATATAGCTTTGGAGTATTGCTACTAGAGATCGTTACTGGTAAAAAGAACAGTACTTACCATCATGATGGTCCTTCCTCAAATTTGATTGGACATGTAAGTACATGGGCAAACAATGACTACAAAATTAAGCCTATATTTTTTAGCCTAATATGATGAATATCTTGTCTCAGGCTTGGGACCTATGGAGAGAAGACAATTCCATGAAAATAGTCGACCCATTACTAAATGAGGCATACCCTGCTAATGAAGTTTCAAGATGCATTCAAATTGGACTTTTGTGCGTGCAAGAACATCCAACAGACCGGCCAACCATGTCAACTGTTGTTTTCATGTTGGGTAATGACACTCATCTTCCTTCTCCAAAACAACCTGCATTTATTCTGATGAGTACTTACAATAGTACAAACAGATCAACTAGTGCAGCATCTAATTCAGTAAATGAAATAACACTTTCTAAAATTGATGGTCATTGAAACCCTAAACTATTTGTAGCAGGTGTACAAATATTCCATTACAACATAGGATTGAGTTACTCCAAGTCTACTCCACATTACAAATTTTTTTTTTTTTTTGGTATGAACAATTGAACATAATGTATGCACTATAAAATTATTACAAAAAAGAAGATAATATATAATATTACACAAACTGTTATTGTCTAGAACTTGTGATGAAATCACTACCATCTCCTTTAGCTTTTTCTTTCAAGTGGTTTCTAAAATTAATATACAATGCATAATACTGGAATTTAATTTGGATTTCAGGGTGTTTTACTCAAAACGGAACCATTGTATTTATGAATTGTGCAAAGCCTATAGATATGCTTAGGTATGGCTAATATTTTTGACTTAAAAGAACACTTCAACCAGGACAATATGACAAAATAAGTTAGAACAACAGTTTATAACTTTGATGGTAGATCCTCTTGTATGGCAAGGAGAAGTGTGAAAAAATGGGTGACAAAAAGTTGTAATCATTTCCTCATTTTTGCTTAAATTTGGCCCAATTCTACTTTTGTGGTCACTTATATTTGTGAAGGTGCCTTATTGAGAGTGTGTGATTCTCTCCTTGAAGTTCACTTGAAAAAAATAAAATAAAATAAATGAAAAAAAGAAAAAGCTCAAACTAGTTTTCACAACATTAGCATCATATGGAACAAATTAATTTTATATAGCAGGACACAAATGATGAATATAATTTTAGAAAATAATGTTAGACATCTAGAAATTTTAAACAATTTCAATTCGTCAACTTGCTGTTCATAGGTTTGCAATTTTATTTTATTTTTTTGGTGAAATGGGTATAGGTTTGTAAAAATTTTAAGAAAAAGAGAAGATATCCATTGAGAGAATTTTAATATTTTTTGGGTTGGTTTAACGAAACTATATATAATTTCTTTGCAACATGCATTAAATCTGGATGTTCTAGATGTGCTAAACATCCTATTCAAACCTTCATTTAGTTAAAAGGTAGAACTAAATATTATACAATGTTTTGTTTAAGACATTGTTTTAAATGATATTATTTTTAACATCTAGATAAAAATACAGGTGTATTGACAACCTTTCTTAAGACTTAGCTATGATGATTTTATTGTCTTCAAACAAGAAGTGATTCAATGATGCCAATTTATTTATTTATTTTTATCAATGTGAATTACACAATGTTGGGTAAAAAAAAAAAAAGAATGCAAGTAACCCAAATAAATTTTTTTTTTCTTTTTGTGAAGAACCCAAATACAAATGTAACTTGCTTTCCAACAGTGGCGGCTCTAGGAATTTTTTTCAGGGTGTTCCTCAACAAGTATAAATTACACAATCTAATAAAAAGAAAATTTTGTATATTGACAACAACAATAAAAAAACACACAAATACGTAAAGTTTACAATTGCCTTCTACATAGTTTTCTTATAAAATATTTGTCCATAATTCTAGTAAAAGAATAAATAATAAACTATAAGTTCATTTGAAATATTAATAAAATTATTAATTATTGTTGTTTAGTTGTTTCATTAATTTGTTTGTCTTTTATAAAATATAATTTGTTATTTTGTTATTTTATTAATTATAAAATTATTAATTATTGTTTAGCCTAACATAATTTAATTTGTTTGTCTTTTATAATATGTTAGTTAATTAAATTATTAATTATTGTTTATTAGTTGTTTCTCCCAATTAATAACAAATTTGTCCATTAATCCTTTTTGAGACTCAATTGGTTTTTCTTCTTTTTTTCTTTTTTAAGATTTTTTATATCCAGATAAATATTTTCTAGTAGACATTTCTAATCAAACAATATATTTATAAAGATTAAAATAAAAAATAACTTTTAAGTATAGCGCAAATGAAAAATAACATAATCTATATAAAAAGTATTGTTATAGTGTTACCGAACAATAACAAGTTTTAACAATCTCAACCTGTATAAATAAAGATTTATTCATTATATTACCAATAACTAAAATATATATATATATATATAGAAAAACAAAAGATTAAAAATAATACTAATAATAAATAAACACAACACTGTGCAAGCCTAGCGCCCCAGCCCAGCGAGGAGGATGCCTGCCAAGATGGCACCCACAAAAAACATAAAACAAATCGTATTGCTCAAAAAAAAAAAAAAAACGCTTGAAGGCCCAAACGTGGTGAAACGTCCAGCCCACTGCCCAGAGAATACTTAAGTCTTTAACAAATCTAAAGAAGAGTCTAGAGAAAGGCAGAATGGCAGAAATCCAAGTACCTTAAAAGTCAAAAGTCAAAACCCATTCAGCCATTCTTCAGTTCTGCAGAATCAAGACCCAAACACAGCAGCGGAAAAAAAAAAAAAAAAAAAAAAGAAGAAAAAGATGAGATCGGAGGAAGCTTGATCTAGGGCCGGCCTGACAGTGGGAGTGGAGAGAAAGAATGAGAGAGTCAGAGAGCAAGAGTTGAGAGAAAAAAGCAGAGCAAGAATGAGAAAAAGAAAGGTAAAAATTTTAGGGATTTGAAGTTTTTTATTTGTTTTGACAACTTGTAATCACATATATTGGGTTTTAGTTTTTTATATATTTTATATTTTTTTGAGAGTCGGTTTGCTACAATGATGGGTTTGCTTTACCTTGTTTTTTTCTTTTAAGTTGGGTTTGTAATTTGTTGTTTAGGATTGATGTTGGGTTTGTAATGCGTTGTTTAGGATTGATGTTGGACTTCTTTTTTCTTTTTTCTTTTTTTTCTCTAATGGGCTTGCTTTGTTACAATTTTTTTTCTTCAAATTTTAGTTCAAAAAAATTTTTGGGCTTTTTTTTTTTTTTACTTGAAAGTAGAACAAATATATATATATATATATATATATATTTTAATTTAAAGATGTTCCTAATTTTGATTGAGGATATTCCTAAAATTTTTTTAAGGGTAAATAAATAATTTTATTTTTAGGATTCAAGAACACCCTAAATTGTACGTGGCGTTGTCATTGTACAAATTGATATATCACCGATCATAGAGAGGAAATTCAAATATTCACTTACAACGTGGTTAAAGCTCACCACTCAAATTCATTGTCAAGGTGGATTTATATGAATGGATGCCGTAACTAACCTTCTTTGGCCATGGCTTCAATTTTTAAGCTATGAGTCTCGTCATCACAACATAGAGAGCAAGTTCCATCACGAAAATGTTCGCAACAATCAACGCAGGGCAAGAGGTACTTTGCATCATTTACTTGGTTTGTTCCCGTCGCCACTTCCACTGTATAAAACATCAAGTATTATAATCTATAACCCTTGTAATATACTTATCATCATGATAATTAAATGCATCATACATATACTTGGTTTATTGCAATTCTCATACCAGAGAAATGAGCCCATTTATAATTTTTATACCATTTGATGCAAGTAATTATAGAAGCATGCTTAATATTTTCAAGAAACAAAATTATTAATGAAAAGTTAAATTCACGTTAATTGTCAAATTAATCTCTAAACTTTAATTTTAATCAATTGAGTCCCTCATTTTGTAAAACTGATAACACTCCCTTGAGATATATCAAAATATATCATACTGTTTGAAGAATACAACTATTTTCAGTACCTCTTCACAAAATCAATTTTTTTAGACATGCCATCTTCACAAAATCAAATTTTTAGTATATATTGTAAACAATAGTATTCCCTTGTGGACTTTGGAGTTGGTTCTTGGGCCGTAGCCAAAGAAGAAGAAGGAGAAGAACCGGGTGTTGGGCTTGTAATAGGGAAGTACCTGTTCTTCTCCTTGTCATAATAAAACCCAGGAAGATCTGCCATATATGTATTACAATTATCATCATTAACTAAAAATCAAACGAAACCCAGAATCTAAAACAACCCAGAAAAGAAAAAAAGAAGCAGAATAATTGAAATTATATATGTAAGCCCAACTAAGTAAAAGGAAATTGAAGAAGAAGGGAGAGTACCTTGTGGCATGGCTTCAGAGAAACTGGGTGTCTGTACTGTACTGTCCTGTGTTGTTGTTGTTTTAGGGTAAGAATGGTAAAGAGAGGTGGAGGTGTGTGAAGAGAGAAAAATGGTCAAAACCTACGTGTGCTGCTGAGGCGGTGGAACCAAAAACTAAACGTATGGATTTTTTTTTTTTTTTTTTTTTTTTTTTTTTGAGAAACAAACGTATGGATTAATAGAGGACTTTCACAGGGATTTATTTTTTTGCCATTTAATACCATTTTACTAACAATTTTTTGTTTAGGAAAATTATGCTTTAGCCCCTTAACTATGCCATAAATTACACTTTACACCATAAGTTACACTTTATATCCTAAGCTATTATAATGCACAGTTTGCACTCTAAATTATGACAATTATTACACTTTACATCCTAACGTTAATTTTATATTAAGTTAGATGAAAATATAAAGCACATGAACTGCACAGTTTGCACTCTAAATTATGACAATTATTACACTTTACATCCTAACGTTAATTTTATATTAAGTTAGATGAAAATATAAAGCACATGAACTGCACATGTCTATTGCTTAAATGTCACAAACTTAAAAGACCAAAACACCCCTCTTCCCAATCAATTAAAAATATATTTTTTTTTCAGTTCTCTCTCATGTGTATCAGCCCCTCTCCCCAAATCAAGATCCTTTGCAACCCTAAATTCCCAAATCAAAATCATATTCGGTAGTTTTGAGTGTGTATACGTTGCTATGAGGTTGTCATAGTTTGGTCATAGTCCTCATGGTGGTGATGTGAACGATACTGGTGAAGAGAATTGATGAGGCCAACAAAAGAACGCGAGAAGTAGACCTGCTTTAAAATATAGAAAGGAAAAAAAAAAAAATTTACACAGTGAGCCATGCTAGTGGCAATCAAATAAAGAAATTAACACTGTTTTTGTGATGAGAAAGGGCTTTGGGTTAAGGAATTTGGATGAGCCACGCTAATAGTAGTGGTAATCAAATAAAGAAAGGAAAAAAAAGAATCAATTAACACAGTGGTGGAGCAATGGTGTGCCAAGGGGCTGATACGCAACACGAGAGAGAAAGAGAGCTGGAAAAAAAGTTTTTTTTTTTTTTTTTTTTTTTATTAATTGGAAAGAGGGGTTTTTGGTCTTTTAAGTCTGTGTTACTTAAGCAATTCACATATGCAAGTCACATGTTTCATATCTCCGTCTAATTTAACAGTAAAACTAACATCATGGTGCAAACTGTGCATTCGAATAATTTAGGGTGCAAACTGTAATTTATGGCATAGTTTAGAGTGGTAAAGTATAATTCTCCTATTTTGTTAATTAACACGTTTTGCAAAAAGCTCAAGTTCTAAGTGTTGGCAAAGCTCAAGTGGATATAAAATTCCATGTGGAACTCAAGACTCAAGTTCTTGGGATTTTTTTTTGCAAAATAACCTCTATTTTCAAACAATTTCATTAGTTAACAACATTTCCAAACTATTTAGCAAACTAACATCTCGAGCCTATTAGACTCGAGATCATTGTAGCAAATCGAGCATAAAACACTCAAGTTCTACGGGGAACTCGAGCTTATGAGACTCGAGTTCCTTACAGCCCAATTTCTTCTTCAACCTTCAGTTCCTACATAACCAACTCCATCAAAACCTTCCTCACAGGTTCAATCTTCCTCACAGATCCGCTCACATGTCCGATCTTCCTCACTGATCAGATCTAATCCAAGCAAAATCTCCTTCCGAGCAAAATCTCCACCACCTCATACCGATTTGATCAAAACCTTCCTCACAAGTCCTCACAAACATTTCACCAGCAAAACCAAACCCAACAAAATACACAAAGCTAATTGCGCCACCACCTCGTCTCAATTGGAACTTGCAAACCGAAACCCAACAATTTCGCCATTTCCTCATCCTGATTGAAACCTACAAATCCAAACCCAACAATCGTACCACCACCTTATCCTGATTGGAACTTGCAAACCTAAACCCAACAAACGCTATTCATCTTGATTGGAGGTGAGCTCTTGATGAGCTTCGGCCTTGGAGACCCAATTTGGGCTTCGATATAGAGAAAAAACCAAAGAGAAGAAGGTTCAGAGAGAGAAGAAGAAAGAAATAGGTTAGAGTTTTTTTTTTTCCTAGGTTTCTTTTAATGAACTCGAGTCTATGAGACTCAATTTCCACTGCCAGAACATGAAACTCAAGTCTCTTAGGCTTGAGTTGCTACAATGAACTCGAGTCTATGAGACTCGAGATGTTAATTTACTAAATAGTTTGGAAATGTTGTTTGCTAATGAAATTGTTTGAAAATTGGTGTTATTTTGCAAAAAAATCTCGAGTTCCTACTTTCTTCTTTCTCGCTCATTCCGACCTCCTAATGTTCCTTCTTTCTTCTTCTTTCTCCAAACCCAAATCCTTCTTTCTTCTTTCTCTAGACCCAAATCAAAACATGGATTCATAAATTCTCATATCCAAAAATCTCATTTCTTAACCACTCAAACCCAAAAATCTAAAAATACCCACACAAGAACAAAACCAAGTTCCTGCCATCCCATTCTCAAAAACAAAACCATGTTCCTGCCATCCCACTCTCCACTTCCAAGCCCCAAAAACCCAAACAAAACCGAACACAAAACCCAAAACAAATACTTGATCGGATATTTTCCTCCAGTGTCTTCTTCTTCTCCAGATCTTCAATACTCCTACTCAGATCGGATTCAAAGAACCCCTAGATCTTCTTCTTTCTCCAGCGTCTTCTTCTTCTCCAGAACAAAGGTCTTCTTTCTTGGTTTTGCTCTATGGAACTTAGGTTTATAGAACTTGAGTTTTATCACCGTATTTTAGTTTGCTAATAAGTTTTGAAAATGTGCTTAATGAGGGAAATTTGCAATTTAACACGATTTCTTGTAACATTTTCATTAGTAAGCACAATTTTGAAGCTATATTGTAAACTAGCATCTTAAGTTTGAAACACTCGAGTTTGGTGACAAAAATCGAGGCTTTTAAACATGAGTTCTACTACTGGCGTGGAAGAATTTAGCCACGTGAAACTTGAGTTGGAGAGACTCAAGTTCCATAGAAGCAGATTTGAAGAAGAAGAAGAAAAGAAGATCCGGATCAAAAAAAGAAGAAGAAGAAGACTTGGAGAAGAAAACCGGAACTGAAGAAGAAGAAGATATGAAGATGGAAAATGTAGGTGATGTAGAACACCAAAGAAAGAAGAAGAAGATCTTGAGATGGAGAAGGCAAGTGATGGAAAATGCCAAAGAAGAAGAAACAGAGGATCCTGAGATTGAAGAAGAACGTAAATTGTGTAGGAACTCAAGTCCTTAAGACTCGAGTTCCACGTAGATATTTTTCCCACATTAGCTTACCATCACTTACAACTCGAGTGTCAGAGGTTTAAATTCTACATTGAACTCGAGTTTTAGAGTCTCGAAATAATAGTTTGCTAAACAGTTTTGCAAACTTGACAACTAATTAAAATGTTTCAAAAATAATGCTAAAGGCAAAATATATATATATATATATATATATATATATATGTGGGGCCCCAAATATTAACAAACCAGGCCCACTCCATAGCCGACCCAAGGCCCGCGCCGAGGAGAGTGTATAGGCCGAGGATAAAAGGGGAAGAAACCCAAGTCGTCTAAAGGCCTCACTGAGGATACCCATATCCTCGGCGCACCGACTATTGATAAAGGGAAAATATCCCTCATCCATTAAACATATCCCACCAACATTCTGGCCGCCTTAATGGTGAGGTGACTTGCAAACCCTGATGTTTCGATCACTTCAACTATTAGAAAGTCTGCAAAGGCGGCTAAGAACTAACATAAAGCCTGCAAATACAGATGATGGGACAAACCCCTGTACATAGAGTCCAGATATTTGACAAGTGGATGGCTAGGATTAACTAAAGCGAGACTATGGTGCGGTTTGGATTGCACGTCTGCGTCCAACGTTTGCGTTTTGGGTTTTTTTTTTTTTTTGCCGCATTATTTGACTTTGGAGACAAAAAATACTGTGCATGAACAGTGCGTGCACTGTTCATGCACTGTTCATGCACTGTTCACGTAATAAAAAATATTAAAAATGGGTCCCACTGTACTTTTTACACATTTAAAAATTATTTTGCTACAGTGTTTTCAGTTTTCAGTTTCAGCAATAATAAGTTCAATCCAAACGGACCCTATATATCCAATAGGGCTCCCAGCATAAAAGAGGGAAAAAAAGAAAACCCAAAAAGAGGGGGAGGACTCGATGAAGATAAGTTCGAAGTAAAATAGATCCTCGGCCTGGGCCGAGGACAAATATGCTTCGCAAACACTTAACCAAATTTTCACCATTAGATTCCTATGAATTTCATGTCATCAATTATTTATTATAAACTTTATACCAGCCATTGTTTACTTCGGTGATGCCAAGTCCTTACACCCACATCTCTACAAATTCTTATTGTTAAGGGTCCCTTACAAAATGAGCCCTTACAATATATATATATATATATATATATATATATATATATATATATATATATATCATGCTTAATGAATATATTTCAAAAAATCATGTTACGTGGCAAATTTCCCCACTTTCATAGAATCAACTCTTCTATGAAAAATTTGAAGTTAGCTTTATTTTTGGAGTCTTTTTTATTATTTTTTTAATGTTAGGTTACCAATTATCCAGTTTCAAATTAACTCACACTTTTATAATGAATTATATATTTGATTGAATTATTGATAACGTTATTATATTTAATATTTATTAGGTTTAATTATTAATTTTTATTAACAAATTAACAAATTGGTTATTAATAAAAGGGACTCTCGGTCTCAATGAGGCTTGTTGTATAGAACTGAAACACAATATACTTCCACCTTCATGTTTTTAGAAATAACTTGTAGTTAGCTCTATTTTGTTAGGGATTTTTTTTTTTTTTTTACCAATTACAAGATTTCAAATTAACTCTTTTAGTTTAATGATTCACTGAAAATTTTATTTTACTTATTAGGTTTAATTATTAATTTGATCTTTCAATTATTAGGTAAAATTCAATTTGCTCCATCAAATATTCAATTTAGTCTTTAAACTTTCAAAGTCAAATCAATTTCAAAATTGAGTTTCTTTTTTGTTTAAACTTTAATGGAATTAATAGTGAAATTGACTTAGTTTTGAAAATTATGATCTTTCTATAATAACCTATTAACTCATTGTTTATTTGTCAAATTATTTAAATTCGTTAAAATTTAAACTAATTAAAAGAAGTTTTAAAAATGAAATTGACTTAATTTGAAATTTGAGAAACTAAATTGCCACAATTAATAATTTGGGGACAAAATTAAACTTTATCAAATAGTTGAAGACCATATTAGTAATTTAACCTAAACTACTAGAACCTTTTTTTTTTTTTTTTTAAAGAAATAATTAAAATATGATGCTAACTGCGTAGCTCAAATCATTTTCCCCTGACCCCCAAGCACTTTGCGTATAGTGATATGCCAATTTAGTTACAAGGCCCTTGGCTAAATTACTATAACTTGATTATGTATATTTGTCATTCATCGCGATAAAAAAAAAGCAACAAATTATGATGGTTCGTATAAATATTGAATTTGTTAAGAATGTGCAACATCTCATACCTAGCACATACTGGGTTGAACTAGACTATATAAATAACTACAAGAATCTTAAATCGCAACTAGATTAATCCTTTTAAGGTATAGCACATATATGACTTGCACTTTTTCTTAGATCATTACACAAATTGTATGAATTTTTAGGAAATCAATAATATTTTGGCATGGACATATTTTACCCTCTAAAAATATTAGATAATCGAATTTTTTTTGTTAATCGTTTTCAAATATGATCTTATGAGTAATGATTGATTTACAAAAGAAAAAAAGGGGAGGGGGGGATATTATAGGTTCAGCTACGTTGCATAAGAAAGGTTAACATAAACGTATGCTCTATCATTGATAAAACAATTTCTTCAATGTCAAAGTAAAAAATAAAATAATTGCTCTCAAAATAACCCAACAAATAAGAAAAAGGAAATAATTCATTCCTATATAGCATTTACTTGCATAATTTATAGTATCGAACGTACCCTATAACACATTTATAGACGATGATCATACCAAAATCGTTTGAGTGTTTTAACCACCTTACTCAATATGAATATTTAAGTCATACCATCTAGCTAGCTAACACTTCCATTTTAATTTTTAAGTTATCATCTCCAACCACCTTTTGATTTTATGTAATTGCCTCTGCATTCTTCTTGCCTTCCTGGTAATTGGCTCTTCTTCTCTCCATATTCTTACTAAAAATTAGTTTTTCTCTCTCCCATTAAATTCTTATTTTTCCCACATTAAAAAAAAAAAAGTGATTACCATCTCTCTCTCTCTCTCTCAAAAATTTTCTTTCTTTTGGTGAATTTTTTATTCTTTCTTGCATCTTTCTCTACTTTAGATTGATGAATTTTTGTATTCTTTAGAACTCTACTTTGGATTATTGTTTTCAAGCTTTTATTATTTTATTTTTCTTTGATTGTTAGATGGTATCCTACTACAATTATAAAGATAGTATATAAATATATAATGCTATTTTATTACATAGTATATCTTGGATAATATGGTATTTACAACTATACAATTTTATTTTGGTTCTTGTTCTCACCTTATTTTATATAAATTTGTTATTTTCTCTCATATTCTTTCCAGTATAGGGTGATTACTCTCTCTGTCTCTATCTCTGTCTCTGAATTTTTATTATTTCTTGCAACTCTATCTTAGGAGAATGAATTTTTGTGTTTTTTATAACTCATGTTTTTTGGTGTTTTGTTTTTTGTGTTCCCCCATCACAAGTCATCTCTCACCCTCTTATAGCTTTGGTTTGATTTTTGTTTAAGTTAATACTTAATTATTTTGGAAGCGAAAATTTATATTTATATTAAAATACAATCTTGGCTATGGATTTGAATATATCTATCTATTATTTCAGTAATATCAAGTATAATTTTGTAATGAGTTATGATTATCATGATAATCTCTTTAAGGGAATAAAAAAAAATTAAATAATAAATTTAAAACTTAAAAAGTTTATTTATTTATTTTTTTTTAGAGAAAAGACTTTTAGCTTTATTAAGATAGAGCGGCCATATCAGCCTAAAAATAGGATAAACTTATGGTGGAATATCCTTAATCCACACTTCATAGTCTATAATAGACATAGCTAGCTTAGCCAAACTATGGGCAACTTTGTTGCCTTCTCTCTTACCATGAGAGTAAGACAATTTAGAGAAAGAAGAAGCACAAAAAATTGCGTCCTCTGTTAACAAACCAAAATAGTTTAAACTAAAGTCATTTGATTTCAAAGCTTTCACTACAGTTTCAAAATCACCTTCCACGACAGCTTGATCAATTCCAATCTCCAATCCAAACTCCAGAGCCTGAGAAGCTGCCATGGCTTTGATCTCCAAAGCTTAAAAAGTTTAGTTGTACTAAAAAAAATCAGGAAAACAAAACACACTATAACAAAAGTTGAAAGAATATGGACCACATCAAACAAGAATAACATCAATCAAACACATGAAAAATAATACAATTATATATTTGTAGAGATAGAGAGATGAAAATAAATACTTTTAGTAATTGTTTATTTTTTAGAGAGAACAAATTACCTTCAATAAATTTTAGATAACAAAACTACATTAAATTTGGTCGAAGATGTTAGAAGCACCCTTAGAATAATGTTTTCTAAAAGTATGAGATTGGTAGAGTACAAAACAAATAAAATAATGTCTTATTCCGGATTGAGTATGGTTGTTTCCTAAAATTCTAGTAAGATTACTTTTGAAAAGCTCATTATGCATTATCATTTTAAATATAAAGCCCAACTACACATTGAATCACTACATTTCTTTTTTCTAGTATGATTAAAATGTCTACAAATTGCTGCAACAATTTCAAAAATGTTGTGGAAGAAAAGAGTCATGATGTTGATGAGGCAAGCTTGTGTTATGAATTATGAGAGCAGAATTGGGTCAAAGAAGGGGTTTGAAGAGAGGATTGCCCTCATGACTAAAACCATGTTTCGAAGAAAGGGTGAGCTGAATTATATACTTGAAACTTGAGTTGAAAGTTGAAACCGGTTGTCTTGAAGTTAACAAGGCTTGTGGCTTCCATGTACCACAACACTTCATTGTGTTGCTGCTAGGGGATTTGCTGTTTTAGCTGAGGTTATTAAGCTGCTCTTTTCTGGTGCTTCGGCACTTCATTTTGTCTTGTTGCATATATTCTTTTGACTATGTAGATCATTTTAATTTGATTCTTATTGACTATGTAATTGTATTTAAAGTAATACTGTGTAATAGAACATGTATATATTTGGAATGATTTTTTATTTTACTTTTATTTTTTTATAATTCTATAGTTACAAATTTACAATTAATTATAAAATTTAGAGGTATAAAAACAAAATTTAACTAAATTATCCAGTGCGGGCTACGAGGCTACAACTACTCTTTTTTTTTCCCCCTGAAATACAAGGCTACAACTTTTTTTATTTCTATTTTTTGGTATTTAATCTACTGGTTACAACTAGTTGCTACTAATTTGTGACCAATGATTATTATAGAATCACGTAACTTAAGGAACTTATCATATGTTCATGTTTTTTTTTTTCCATCATAAGTTCAGTTTTTGTGTGTCCATATATAAATATATATATTATTTTTTTTAAAGCAATTTCTAATGTTCACATTCATATATTAATTTGAGTTAAAAAAAAAATTATACAATTTTTTGCTAACTAAAAACATTTATATAGAACAATGGTTATTACACATATGCTTGTTTATATAGAGCAATGGTTATGTAGGGCAATCATAACTTAAATTTTAATCTTAAAAATAAAAAAATAACTTTGAAGTTTAAAAACAAGCTTGTGTGTACTGAATATGTGTGGAAGACTTATGTCCCTTTCTCTTGTCTTGTATATTAATCTGTAAAACACTAAAAGCTATGGAGCTCTTTATTCTAACCATTGTGGAGCAGTGGGGCCTAAACTAAAAGCTACTATAGGCTCTTTATTCTTTACGTGGAACCATTTCAAAAAAAAAAAAAAAAAAAGGAAGAAGCTACTATAGGCTCTTTATTCTTTTCGTGGAACCATAAATTATGGAGCAGCGGTGCCGTGGTGAAGGCAAGCATTGTATTCCTTCCTGAGTTCATATCAACTTTAATCTTCCTTCTCCCGCATTTCATCCTTGCCTTCAGCTTTCTTCTCTGTCTTTCAGCGTTTTCTCTCATCCGAAAGAAGAAATGGCCGATGCAATCCTGTATGGCGTTGTACAGAAGATCATTGAAAGCTTGGGCTCCTCCACTCTCAAACAGATTGGATCGATCTGGTGTGTCAAAGATGATCTCGAAAAAATGAACAACACTGTTCTCACTATTCAAGCTGTACTTCAGGATGCAGAGGAGCAGCAGGTCCAGAACCACCAAGTCAAACACTGGCTCAACAGGCTCAGAGATGTAGTTTTTGATGCGGATGACTTGTTGAGCGAGTTCTCCACTCATGTGTTTCGGCGTAAGGTGATGGGTGGTGATAAAATGGCAAAGAAGGTACGTATTTTCTTTTCAAGTTCAAACCAACTCGTTTTTAGTCTTAACATGGCTTGCAAAATAAAAGCTATGAGGGAGAGGTTTAATGATATAGCATCTGATAGTAACAATTTCAAGTTGGTAGAGAGTCGACCTTCAAAAACATGGGTGGTGACTATGGAGAGGGAAACTCACTCATTTGTACGTGTAGAAGAAGTTATCGGGAGAGAGGAGGATAAGAAGGCCATCATAGGTCTATTGCTAGACTTTGATGTGAAAGAGAATGTTTCCTTCATATCCATAGTGGGAATTGGGGGGCTAGGGAAGACCACACTTGCTCAATATATTTACAATGATGAGAAGGTCAAAACCTATTTTGAATTGAAAATGTGGGTGTGCGTCTCTGATGTTTTTGACATGCAAACCATTGTTGAAAAGATAATTATATCTGCAACTAATGAAAAACCTAAAAACCTTGTAATGGATCAATTGCAAATTGAACTTCGCAAAAGTCTCAAACAAAAGAAGTATTTACTTGTATTGGATGATGTGTGGAATGAGAATAAAGAAACATGGGATAAGTTGAAAACACTTTTGTTGGATGGTTCAAGGGGAAGTAGAGTGGTGATAACTACACGGACCAAATTGGTTGCAGAGATTACTAGCACAATCTCTCCATATTTTCTAAAAGGCTTGTCAAGAGATCAGTCTTGGTCATTATTGAAGCAAATGGCATTTAAAAAGGGGCAAGAGACCATCAATTCTAACCTTGAAGCAATTGGTATGGATATGGTAGAAAAATGTCAAGGTGTGCCTCTTGCTATAAAGACGATAGGAAAAGTCTTATTCTTCAAAAAAACTGAAGCTGAGTGGTCATACATCAAGAATACTAAACTCACAGATGTAACTGAATTAAAAGATGGTATTATGCCGATTTTAAAATTGAGTTACGATTATCTCCCATCATATTTAAAATGTTGTTTTGCATATTGTTCATTGTTTCCCAAAGATTATTTGATCGATAAGTTGACATTGATACAATTATGGATATCACAAGGTTTTATCCAATCATCAGAGGAGAGTCATCAACTAGAGCATGTTGCTAATGAGTACTTCATGGAGCTGCTTTGGAGATCCTTCTTCCAAGAAGCAGAAGAAGATGAAGGCATGAATAGGAGTTTTAAAATGCATGATTTAATTCATGATCTTGCACAATATGTATCAAATATTGATTGTATACTGGTTGATACCAGTGCAAAAAATGTTAAAGAAAAAGGACGCCATCTATCGTTTCCATTTTATAATGTTTCGTTCTTTGAGGAGAATTTAAGCACATTGGTTAAAGCAAACAAGATACGAACATTTATATTGACATACGATAATTGGATATATGATCAAGAAATAATTGAAGAATCAACTCTCAAAAAACTTATTTCTACTTTTAGATACTTGCGTGCATTAGACCTACATGGTTTAAATATGAAGATGTTGCCAAATACCATAGGTACTTTGATGCATTTAAAGTACCTTGACCTTTCCTATAATGACATTGAGGTTCTCCCTAGTTCTATTACAAAATTGGTGAATTTGCAAACATTAAAGCTCTGTGAGTGTGGAAAGCTTAGGGAGTTACCGATAGATATTCAAAAATTGGTCAACCTCAAGCACCTTGACGTCTCCTATGATGATATTGAGGTTCTCCCTAGTTCTATTACAAAATTGGTGAATTTGCAAACATTAAAACTCTGTAAGTGTGAAAATCTTAGGGAGTTACCTGTAGATATTCAAAAAATGGTCAGTCTCAAGCACCTTGACCTAGAAGATTGTAAGAATTTGACTCATATGCCATATGGATTAGGGCAATTGACTTCTCTTCAAACACTAAACTTATTTGTTTTGAGTGAGGGTCCTATAGGTTCTTCCAAGCATTGCGGTGGGCTAGCCGAATTAAACAAGCTAAATGACTTGAGAGGAAAATTAGAGATTAAAAATTTGGCACAATTGAAAGATGCCACCCCAGAATTCAAGGCTGCAAATTTGAAGGAGAAGCAAGGTCTCAGTAAGTTGAAATTAAAGTGGAATCCAAAGGGTGATGATGGTGTAGATGCCAGTGATAATGAAAATTTCATGGATAGCCTCCGACCACACGAAAGTTTAAAATCTTTGACAATGTATTGGTACACGGGTGTGAGAGTTTCAAGTTGGCTTTCATTCTTAACAAATCTGGTCAAATTAAAAATAGACGGATGTAAGAAGTGCCAATATTTGCCACCGTTGTATCAACTCCCAACTCTCCGAGAGCTAACTATTTGGGATATGGATGGTCTGGAGTACATGACAGACGGGGATATGAATGATGAGATATCTGCTTCACTGGCATCACCATCAACATTTTTCCCATCCCTTCAGACACTCAGGCTCATTAACTGCTTCAATCTAAAGGGATGGTGGAGGAGTGTGGATAAGGGGAATGAGGCAACAACGACATCAACAATATCATCATCATCAACTAATCACTATCACCAACACATGCCGTACTTTCCGTGTCTTTCTTATTTTTATTTGTGCGATTGCCCTAAGATGACTTGCATGCCGCTATTTCCAAATCTTGAAAAAAGGCTTTGGTTGAGGAATAGCAATTCGAAGGCATTGGAAGAGACAATAGAGATGAATAATACGGGAGGAAGGGCTTCTTCATTTCCGTCCTCTTCCTCTTCCTCCTCCTTCTCCCCTCCTCTCTCCAAATTAAAGCAATTGAGTTTGTGGGATTTACAAGAGTTGGAGTCTCTGCCAGAGGAGGGGTTTAAAAACCTAACTTCTCTTCAGATATTAGAGATTTCAGGGTGTCCCAATCTGACGTCACTTCCCGAAGGGATGAGTCACCTCACCTCTTTACAGGCCCTGAGTATTTACGGCTGTCCCCAATTAAAGCAAAGATGCAAGAAGGAAAATGGAGAGGATTGGGATAAGATTTCTCACATCCCAAATCTTTACATAAGTTGAACTATTGCATACGCTTCCCTGGTATGTTCTTCACTCTTCTCTGATTTTTTTTTTTTTTTAACTTATTTTATAATTTCTATAATTCCAGACGCAAGATTTTCAAAGCACAAGCAAAGCCAAAATTAAAAAACTCTATAATTTCTTTTTCCACACACAAAATTAAAAAACAGAACTTTACGTTTTCTTTTTCCCCAGTTTCTTTTTCTTCGCCTAGATATAGCCTGGCTTTCTGAATGTGTGATTGATGCTCAAATTGCAGAAAGAACAAGAGGATTTCAAATGGGAAGATGGAAAAGAAGAAGAAAGCGTAAGTATTATATAAGCAAAACTCTATATATATATATATATATATATTCTTTGAAGTTGGGATTTGGTTAATTTGTTTTGATTTTAGTTGTTTTTATGTAAAAATATGAAATTTTATATAAATCTTTTCTGGGTTTCATTTAAAAATATACATTTTTTTACTTGCTGGGTTCCATTTTATAGGCATGTTTGCAGTTATTCTTGACGTTTCAGAAGTTATTACACAAGATTCTTCTAGACAAAAAATGGCTGATTCAAACATGGATGATGAAAAGACAAAAAAGTAGAAACGGTGTCTTTTTTTTTTTTTTTAAGAATATGTTTATGGTCCGTGTACTTCTATTAATAACCTCCTCCTGCCCTGTTTGATCAGCTGTAGCATTATTAGGGTTACAACTATGGCTTTTGACTCCTTCAGTGTGCTAGAACCACAGTTGATACCCCACTTTCAACCTTCTCTTAGTAAACAAGAGTTGGCATGTGAAGAAAAATATTGAGCTATTGTGTCTTTTGGCAAAACTTAAATTTTATAGTTTACAATAATAGCTTGGTTCATATGGGTATAAGGAAATATTTTGAATTATTGAACTAATGAATTAAGGAGGGGCATACTATCTAAGGCAAGATTAATGTTACAATGTCTTTTAGATAGCATCCAAAGGTACTTCTCCTCTTTTAATGTCCCTAGTGTTCTAAACTTGCTTGTTTCTTCTTTCTTATCTGTTGCACTATAAATCCACAGCCATTACCAATGATTTTGGGGTATCATGAACTTGATTGTACTGTTTGAAGAAGATATTGCGAGTTGGTCATTTCGGGGCATCTTACACTGCACTAATAATTGGGTTTAAGGATTTCTAGGTTCAGATTAAGCTTGAAGAAAAGTTGGACATGGTTATAAACTTTGCAGAAAAAATGCAAAATGGATAGTAAAAAAGAAGAGTATAAATGGGTTCTTTTAATTTAGTCATATAATTTGCTCAAATTTTTTTCTTGATTAATCATTTTTCTTGGACAATACACATTTTTTTAATGTATATTGGCAAAGAGTAAATATTCACATCAAATTCAAAGATTTGCTTATTTGATTAATAATTTTGCTTGGTTATTGATACTGACCTTTTCCTCTGCATTTGAATTGAGTCCATGAAGGTGATGTTTTTTCGTGTTGGGGTTTGAATAATTTTCTTGTTTAATAATGGTTATTAACTTAGCCTATGTTATGATGATGATGATGGAAATAATTTGTTTATTGAAGATGGTGAAATAAGCAGTAGGAATGATTTGTTTTGTGAAATCTTAAGGGATGAGGCAGTGGCAAGGCTTAATGAGCTTGGAAAGGTATAAAATTCAAGACCCAAATTAAATTTCTAATAAGTTTTATTAGGTAGTACTGCTAATGTTAATTTAATTACTACTGAATTAAAAATATTTGTGGGTTTTGCTGCAATAGCATTGTGGAGAATAGTTTGCTAATTTTTTTTAAATATATATATATATATATATATATTTTTAAATTAGTGTTTATGACCCCAACTTTGGGTGTCATTTGGAGTACTAATTTAGCTCTCATCTATAGGTTTTTCTGTCAGTAAAAGCATGATTTGAAAAAAAAAAAAAAAAAAAAGATTTTGACCACCTTGTCAATGTTCCATTAAATAAGATGTATGTTATTATTATTATTTATTGATGATGTACTTCTTCAATGATATACGAGTTGAATTTCCGTTACATGCTGAAAGGAATATAGGAATCCAATTTTTGCAACAACATTCAAGGTTTTCAATGCCTTTTTTCTCAGTCAATTGGGCAATGTTGAATGTTGATTTTTTTTTTTTTTTTTTTTTTTTAAATCCTCTTAAAATTTTGCTGCCTTACCCTCAAACAGCTATGATTTTGCATAAATCAGAACAAATAAGTTATATGTCTGCAATCAAACATAGTCTGTATCACACCATCGCATATATCTCCTGCCCCTAAGATTAAAATGCTCAACTTTTAATGTTTCTATAATCACCATTCTAATGGTAATCACCCCTTGAGTCTGGCCACTGCAATAAGTTAAAGAAAAAAGCTGCATTGAATTTTCGTCGGCTTTACTTTACTCAATATGTAACTTGTGCTGTGTGGTTATTTGTGAATGTTAATGTTGTTGCCTGCATAAGCAGGTAAGTGACACAGATGGCTATCTTGAGAGAACATTCATGAGTCCAGCTTCTTTGAGGGCTGGTAACCTTATTCGTGGATGGATGGAGGATGCTGGTTTGAGAACGTTAGCTCTCTACCTTTTTATGTTGTAAACAGTGTTGGAAGTTCGACTGATGTTTATGTTGATTTCCAGTTGGGTAGACCAGTTGGGCAATTTACACGGTCGAGTTGAGGGAATGAATGCAAGTGCTGAGGCTCTGTTGATTGGTTCTTATCTGGTGATGCTCTCTTTTTTTCCCTATTTTTTAATTTAATATTTAGTTTGCATACAAATACATATATACAAGCCCACACACAGGGAACATGCCACGAAGACATATTTCATCAATATTGATATGGGATATTCCTTCTTTATGATAGGATACTGTTGTTGATGCTGGTATATTTGATGGTTCGCTAGGCATAATCTCTGCATTATCTGCTCTGAAGGTTTTGAATGTCAATGGGACGATGGGAAAATTAAGGCAGCCGATTGAGGTCAGTAAGATAACAACTTTGGAACATTATATTTACTTTGTTTGTCTTGATTGATATTTAGTGGAAGAAGATTAATCTTTGTCTCTTCAGTAACATCTGGGAAAACCTTGTAGGGAAAATATCTGCCTTTTAACTTGTAGGGAAAATATTTAGGATATGCTTTCCATCTTTTGGGTTCCATTGGCTTAAATTATGGTATAGTCTCGTTCATGTGCAAGAGAAGCATGTTACAACGTGGGAAGAGATTTAAAATCCTGCTATTGGTGAAACAAATAGATTACATGGATGAAATACAAAGGAAATATATTTTGAGACTGAAACATATATGTGAGACCCGATCTCTTGAATACATCAGTGCTTATTTTTTACTCGATTCTCCATCTAGAGCTTTAATTGATGCAGACTCAATCTTGTCCTGAATTGTATTTACAGCACTGCAATCTGATTCAGCTGTAAATTTAGATTTGTAATATGTTGGAGGTAGTGGCTCTGCAGCAATTCTGATTATAGATGTCAATAAATTTCCTACTATTGCAGGTGATTGCATTTAGTGATGAGGAGGGAGTGAGGTTTCACTCTACTTTCTTGGGCAGTGCTGCTTTAGCTGGTGTTTTACCAGTTACAGCCTTGCAGATATCTGACAAGAGGTTTCCTTGAATAACTTTGAGCTTATATCTAGTCATGATTCTGTTTATTATCAATTTATTCATGCATAATCCTTTTTTAGTGGCGTGACAGTGCAAGATGTTCTGAAGGAAAACTCCCTAGAAATTACAGAGGAAAACTTGTTACAGCTCAAGTATGACCCAGGGTCTGTCTGGGGTTACGATGAGGTATAACAGTCTACACCAGTTATTTTGTGAACAAGGATGTACTGAATATCGTCTTCGTATTCAGCAATAAATTAAGTTATTTTAGCTTCTAGTATTCTGGGTGTGCATATTCAGTTCTTGTATTGGCTTGATGCTGCAGGTTCACATTGAACAGGGTCCTGTACTAGAAAGGCTTAGTTTTCCTCTTGGTGTGGTTAAAGGCATAGCTGGCCAGACAAGACTAAAGGTATATAAATTTCGTCCAGTGTTTATTTTTTTATTTTTTACAGTAAAAGAGGTTTACTTGTATTTTGCATGATATTGCCATATAAAATGTTTGCAATTCTCCTATCTGGTTTTTTTTTGCCTGTGTTCTCCTTTGTGTTACATTATTTTATAAGTTCCTTAGCTTTGTTATGCTTATTTTCTTTTCAGTGTTTGTAATGTTTTAAATCTTGCTGAAAGATTGTCATATATACTACCATCATCCCATTTTATTGGTTTCAAGTCCATTTTGGGATGTCTCAAAATATTGTCTGCATTGATATGTCAATAGACACAACTTGACCTTGCATTTATGCAAAAGTCAATACCCTTTTTTCCATTAGCTTTATTTGAGTTTAAATTATGTAGCATAGTTTTGGAAATGTATACCTTTTTATTAGAAGACAATACATTAAATGATATTCCCATAAAAAAGTTGTATTTTCTAGATAAGATCAATAATATGGAACGGAGAAAATGTTGTATGATTGTACAAATTTAAGTGTGCATGTCGATGACCTGCATATGAGTCTGAGCTAAGTGAATTTTATTCTATAATCATTCTAGCTCCCATATCAGTCCTATTCCATGCCAAATCAAAACTTTTTTTTTGGGTTAATATATAAACTCGTAGTGATCCTCTTTCTTCCCTATCACCTTCTTGTGATATTTGGTTCTGTTTCTCCATCCTTTTGGCAATATTTAGTGAATTTTCTTGAGTGCAGCCCATATAACAATCGTGAAGGAGTATACCAATAGTTATTCATCACTTGTAGGTTCACTATAATCTTGTTATTCAGAACTTTCCTGCAGTTGTACAGCACCATTGTTCCAATTCTTTACTACAGACAGATTTGATTTTGGTGAGATATTTACTGTGCCTTTATTATTTTGAGTATGAGTTTTGCCAAGCTCATGTAAGAATTGTAGTGCCAGATGGAAACTTTCTTTACCAGCTCAGGATTTTATACCAGAACTTGGTCTTGTAAGGTCTATATTTTAAATACACGAAACTACAAACTGTAGTTTGTTAAACAAATTGAGATGTAAAGAAAACAATGAAGAGGAAGCATAGTGTCTCATTTTTGGAATTTTAACAAAACACCTAGGATAGGCTAAAGTTAATTTTTGTATGGAATTTTCAACTCTACACATTTCTGCCTGGAGCATGTAAAGATAAATGTAAATCAATGATAATATGCAGATGCTGATCTTATATCAAAATTGATATGATCTTTGGTTGTTGATTTTTTTGTTCCACATATATAATTGCAGGTTACAGTGAGAGGTTCACAGGGGCATGCCGGAATTGCTCCTATGTCTATGCGTCAGGATCCTATGGCTGCTGTTGCTGAATTAATAGTACTGTTGGAAAGTGCCTGTAAAAACCCTAAAGATTTTCTATCTTATGATGGTCATTGCAATGATATATCACTGGAATCACTTTCCAGTTCTCTAGTCTGTACTGTTGGAGAGATATCAACATGGCCAAGTGCAAGTAATGTCATTCTAGGCCAGGTAAGAACTCTTATCTATGACTATGCTGATCTTGATAAGAAAGCCCAAATTGGGATACCTTGCTGTTTATTGATTATGTCTGAATTCACAATGGACTTGTTGGAAAAAGGTGACATTCACTGTGGATTTACGAGCAATCGATGACATGGGACGTGAAGCTGTTATCTATGAATTATCTAATCAGATGTATAAAATATGTGAGAGGCGTTCTGTTTCATGTATCATCCATTGTAAGGTCTGGGACTTCATCTCATTATGCATTTCTTTTGTAACCCTCATAATCAATAACCTGGTTTGCTGTGGACATTTCAGCATGATGCGAATGCATTGGTTTGTGATTCTGAATTGAGTTCTCAGCTGAAGTCTGCGGCTTACTCTGCACTCAGAAAAATGGCCGGTGACATTCAAGACGAAACACCTGCCTTAATGAGTGGTGCAGGACATGATGCAATGGCCATGTCTCATTTAACAAAGGTTTGTCCTGTTTTGCTTCATTCTCGACTTTTAGGAGGTGATATTTCATGTTATATGATAAAAATCTGCAAAAACTTGAACAGGTTGGAATGCTGTTTGTCCGGTGTCGTGGAGGTGTAAGTCATTCCCCTGCAGAGCATGTATTGGACGAAGACGTTTGGGCTGCTGGTCTGGCAATCTTGGCGTTTCTGGAGACCCAATTGAAAAGTTAGAACATTTGTTGTCATTAATGTACAGTAGAGCAGTCATAATCTCAACAACAACGATTCAATAACTAATCCACGATCTAGAAGATGAAGATCAGTGTTAAGTTCTTAGCAATTCAGAAATGGATGAAAAGAAGAAAGAAAATGAGAGTTACTTCGAGGGTAACCACCCCCTAAGCAATAGCGAGAACTTGAGAAGAATAGAAAGAACAAGCTTGGTTAATTTTTTGGATATCCTTCATTCTTAGTCCTCTTATATACAATTGATGCAGACTCAATCTTGTCCTGAATTGTATTTACAGCATTGCAATCTGATTCAGCTGTAAATTTAGATTTGTAATATGTTGGAGGTGGTGGCTATGCAGCAATTCTGATTATAGATGTCAATGAATTTCCTACTATTTCAGGTGATTGCATTTAGTGATGAGGAGGGAGTGAGGTTTCACTCTACTTTCTTGGGCAGTTCTGCTTTAGCTGGTGTTTTACCAGTTACAGCCTTGCAGATATTTGACTAGAGGTTTCCCTGAATAACTTTGAGCTTATATCTACTCATGATTCTGTTTATTATCGGTTTATTCATGCATAATCCTTTTTTAGTGGCGTTAGGGCTGTAATCGGTTCGATTCGGTCAGTTTTTTTTTATCCGACCAACCGAAACCGAAATTTTCGGTTTTTAAAAGTCTCAACCGAAACCAACCGAAATTGTTGAAAAACTGTCGGTTTTGGTTTGTTTCGATTTCGGTTAGTTTTTCGGTCGGTTTCGGTTCCTTATCATTTATTTTCTAAGAAAGCAAACAAAGAAAAAAAAACAAAAACAAACAAACCCAGAAATCAGAATATAAAAAAGAGAGAAGAAATTGCAAAACTAAACAACCAAGCACATGGGTTTTTTCAAAACCCTAACATTATTTGCACATAAAAATTGAAAAAATAGCATTGATTCAATATTAAACAAACCTAGAATATAAAAAAAGAGAAGAAATTGAAAAAATAAACAACCAACTGACCAAGCACATGGGTTTTTTCAAAGCCCTAACTTTATTTGCACATAAAAATTGAAAAAATATCATTGGTTCAATATTAAACAAACCCAGATTCTAAAAAAGAGAGAGGAAACTATGGAGAAATTAAAGAGAGAGGGAGGGTCACCGTGACACTGTGAGAATGAAAAGATTAGTTGACGTAGGGAGCCCGGCGTGTGGAGACCAGCTTGTGGAGGCCGGTGCAGGAAGGCCGACGTGTGGAGGCGACATATGGAGGCGTGGAGCGGTGAGAGAAGAGGAGGGACTGAGGGCTGAACTCTTTAAAAGACAGAAAAAATTGAGAGAAGAAGTTGGGGAAGGGGGCGGCTGAATTCAAGAATAAAAAGGGGAGGGGTATTTTCGTCTTTATATATATATATATATATTCGGTCGGTTCGGTTCGGTTTCGGGTGAAAAAATCCAACACCGAAACCGAAACCGAAAATTTCGGTTTTTAAAAAATGAAACCAAAACCGAACCAAACCGAAAATTTGGCAACGGTTCGGTTGGTTTCGGCCGGTTTATTCGGTTCGTCGGTTTTTTGCACACCCCTAAGTGGCGTGATAGTGCAAGATGCTCTGAGGAAAACTCACTAGAAATTACAAAGGAAAACTTGTTGCAGCTCAAGTATGACCCAGGGTCTGTCTGGGGTTACGTTGAGGTATAACAGTCTACACCAATTATCTTGTGAACAAGGATGTATTGAATATCCTCTTCGTATTCAGCAATAAATTAAGTTATTTTAGCTTCTAGTATTCTGGGTGTGCATATTCAGTTCTTGTCTAGCTTGATGCCGCAGGTTCACATTGAACAGGGTCCTGTACTAGAATGGCTTGGTTTTCCTCTTGGTGTGGTTAAAGGCATAGCTGGCCAGACAAGACTAAAGGTATATAAAATTCTTCCAGTGTTTATTTTTTATTTTTTACAGTAAAAGAGGTTTACTTGTATTTTGCATGATATTGCCATCTAAAATGTTTGCAATTCTCCAATCTGGTTTTTTTGCCTGTGTTCTCCTTTGTATTACATTATTTTATAAGTTCCCTAGCTTTGTTATGCTTATTTTCTTTTCAGTGTTTGCAAAGTTTTAAATCTTGCTGAAAGATTGTCATATATACTACCGTCATCCCATTTTATTGGTTTCAAATCCATTTTGGGATGTCTCAAAATATTGTTTGCATTGATATGTCAATAGACACAACTTGCCCTTGCATTTATTCAAAATTCAATACCCTTTTTTTTCATTAGCTTAATTTGAGTTTAAATTATGTAGCATAGTTTTGGAAATTTATACATTTTTATTAGAAGACAATACATTAAATGATATTCCCATAAAAAAGTTGTATTTTCTAGATAAGATCAAAATATGGAATGGAGAAAATGTTGTATGAGTGTACAAATTTAAGTGTGCATGTCGATGACTTGCATATGAGTCTGAGCTAAGTGAATTTTATTCTATAATCATTCTAGCTCCGATATCAGTCCTATTCCATGCCAAATCAAAACCTTTTTTTTGGGGGGTTAATATATAAACTTGTAGTGATCCTTCTGCCCTATCACCTGTGATATTTGGTTCTGTTTCTCCATCCTTTTGGCAATATTTAGTGAATTTTCTTGAGTACAGCCCATATAACAATCGTGAAGGAGTATACCAATAGTTATTCATCACTTGTAGGCTCATTATAATCTTGTTATTCAGAACTTTCCTGCAGTTGTACAGCACCATTGTTCCAATTCTTTACAACAAACAGATTTGATTTTGGTGAGACGTTTACTGTGCCTTAATTATTTTGAGTATAAGTTTTGCCAAGCTCATGTAAGAATTGGAGTGCCATGATGGAAATTTTCTTTACTAGCTCAGGATTTCATACCAGAACTTGGTCTTGTAAGGTCTATATCCAAAATACACGAAACTACAAACTGTAGTTTGTTATACAAATTGAGATATAAAGAAAGCAATGAAGAGGAAGCATAGTGTCTCGTTTTTGAAATTTTAACAAAACACCTAGGATAGGCTAAAGTTAATTTTTTTATGGAATTTTCAACTCTACACATTTCTGCCTGGAGCATGTAAAGATAAATGTAAATCAATGATAATATGCAGATGCTGATCTTACATCAAAATTGATATGATCTTTGGTTGTTGATGTTTTTGTTCCACATATATAATTACAGGTTACAGTGAAAGGTTCACAGGGGCATGCCGGAACTGTTCCTATGTCTATGCGTCAGGATCCTATGGCTGCTGTTGCTGAATTAATAGTACTGTTGGAAAGTGTCTAAAAAAACCCTAAAGATTTTCTATCTTATGATGGTCATTGCAATGATATATCACTGGAATCACTTTCCAGTTCTCTAGTCTGTACTGTTGGAGAGATATCAACATGGCCAAGTGCAAGTAATGTCATTCCAGGCCAGGTAAGAACTTTTATCTATGACTATGCTGATCTTGATAACAAAGCCCAAATTGGGATACCTTGTTGCTTATTGATAATGTCTGAATTCACAATGGACTTGTTGAAAAAAGGTGACATTCACTGTGGATTTACGAGCAATCGATGACATGGGACGTGAAGCTATTATCTATGAATTATCTAATCAGATGTATAAAATATGTGACAGGCATTCTGTTTCATGTATCATCGATCGTAAGGTCTGGGACTAAATCTCATTATGCATTTCTTTTGTAACCCTCATAATCAATAACCGGGTTTGCTGTGGACATTTCAGCATGATGCGAATGCAGTGGTTTGTGATTCTGAATTGAGTTCTCAGCTGAAGTCTGCGGCTTACTCTGCACTCTGGAAAATGGCCGGTGACATTCAAGACGAAACACATACCTTAATGAGTGGTGCAGGACATGATGCAATGGCCATGTCTCATTTAACAAAGGTTTGTCCTGTTTTGCTTCATACTCGACTTTTAGGAGGTGATATTTCATGTTATGTGATAAAAATCTGCAAAAACTTGAACAGGTTGGAATGCTGTTTGTTCGGTGTCGTGGAGGTGTAAGTCATTCCCCTGCAGAGCATGTATTGGACGAAGCCGCTTGGGCTGCTGGTTTGGCAATCTTGGCGTTTCTGGAGACCCAATTGTAAAGTCAGAACATTTGTTGTCATTAATGTGCAGTAGAGCAGTCATAATCTCATCAACAACAATTCAATAACTAATCCATGATCTATAAAAAAGGATCATATAGATCATGGATTAGTATTAAAATAAGGATACATGAAATAAAATTTCAACCAAATGAACAGTGCATCTGAGCTGAATTAGCTTCAATAACTAATGTACATGATCTATATGTTGTCATTTTTGCTGTATGATCCTTTGAAGCCAAAAGTTAATAATCAAATTATTATTGGAAATCCGTCAACAACAAATAGAATGCATCTTGAAGTTAAGCACTAGCAGTTAAGAATTCTTTGAAATTTTATTTTAATACAAAACAAGAAAAAGGAAAGGGAGAGAGTTAAAACTATCGCACTATTCATAAGCTCAAGTGTGCAGTCTCAGGTGGAAAATCTGCTACTGATTGTGTGAAAAAGAAAATCCACAGTACCCTATTGTAGGAATGTGAGAATACCACATGAGAGAACAATTAGTACCTAAATATAAATAATTATATGGCAATTACAACAAATATTCTGTTACATTGAAGCTCCAGCTTCATCTGAATTCACTGCAGCTCCATTAGGGGCATCATCTCCATGAAGCTGAGCAGAAACATCGTCTATGGCTGAATTCAACTGAGCAATCTTCTCTGTTAATATTTTGCGGGTTCTTTGTAGTCATCACACCACCAATGCAATATCAATGCATTGCAAACATTTAAAAAAAAAATGATAACTAAAACAATATCAATAATAGATAAAAGATGATGAAAATACAAGTTAACACAAACAATTTGTACCGTGCTTCTTTTTCTTATTTTTTTTTCTTGAAGCAGAATTCATAAAGCTTACTTATACATACGAACCATTATATTTTTCTTGTTTGTCTTATGACAACCAACCATAACTAGGCCTTTATTTGTAACCAAAAAGACTTTACTTTCAAAGCTGAACACATTAACAAACATGCATACACACATAATGAATAATGTTAGGTTCTAAGGTCTTAGGATTTTATGTATTTAGAACTCTAATTTGTAATGTTGGCAAACCATGATCAAAACAATGTATTTAGTCTTGTTTAGGCTTGCTCAAAGTTGGTTTATTATTGTAAAGTTGGAATCGAGTGGCTGCAGAAGTACTTGGGACTTTCGGCCTGGCTCGATCGATCGAAGGATAGGCTCAATCGATCGAAAATCGCACAGGTTGATTTTTCTGCAGAATTTCCAACTCAGCCCTACTTCATTAAACGTTTAGGGTTTTATGTTTTTACCCTAGGTATATAAACTAAACCCTAGCCACGTTTTTGAAGGACTCCATATTGTATTGTTGCTCATACATTGCTGTTTTGTGTGAATCTCTTGTGAGATCTTAGAGGAGCTTTCCGTTACACAAAACTTAGGGTTTTCAAGGTAGAGATGATTTCAACATCTTGAAAATCATTATAGTTGCAACCATTGGAACTTAAAGATAAACAAGCGGGGAGCTTGTAGTTGATTGAGGAATTCAAGAAAGAAGTAGTCCGTGGATTCGGAGCCTGCACGTGGTCGTGTCAGGAAGTTCTACTAGTGGGTAGCATTAGGAAGTCGAGTGGGGAGCTTGTAGTCCTTTTGTAAGAACTTCAATTCTTTCATAGTGAATTCTGGTTTGCCTTGAGGATCGGTGGGTCAAATCCTCTCCAGGTTTTTCCGTGTGGTTTCCTGGGTGATCATATCTTGTGTTCTTTATTATTTCCGCTACTTTATATGTTTTATATGCATGATATGATTATTTGATTGTTTTAACCTAGAATTGTTTAATTTGACTAAGTAACAACTTGGCTAATTAATCTAGGCTACGCAATCTGGTTGTTTTTAAGGGGTCTAAAACCGTTCAAGTGGTATCAGAGCGGATTGCTCTTTTATTTGAGATTTTTTTATCTCTAAGCTGATCCTTGACCCCTGTTGTCATGGAGCATGGACACTCTCTGTTTGTTCCTCCTCACTTTGATGGGAACAACTATGCTTATTGGAAAGTAAGGATGAAAGCATTCCTGAAATCCATTGATGAGAGGGTTTGGAATTCCATTGAATACGGATGGCAGAAGCCCACTACTCTTGTGAGTGAGTGGCAAACTTCTGAAAAAGAAGCAGCAGGCTTCAATAGCAAAGCTATGAATGCCATCTTCAATGCTGTTTCAATGGAGGAATTTAAGAAGATCTCAAATGTTGAGGTTGCTCATACTGCATGGAAAATCCTCCAAACTGTGCATGAAGGCACAAAGGCAGTTAAAATCAATAAATTGCAACAATTGACTTCTAAATTTGAAAGCATTAGAATGTCTGATGATGAATCTTTTGATGAATTCTATGCTAAATTAAATGATATTGTCAATTCTGCTTTTTAATTTGGGTGAAATCTATGATCAACCTAAAATTGTTAGGAAGATACTTAGATCTTTAACTGAAGACTTTAGACCCAAAATGACTGTCATCACTGAAAGCAAGGATGTGGACTCCATCCCTGTTGATGAGCTTGTAGGATCTCTTCAGTCCTATGAGTCTAACCTACCTAAAGTAAACAAATCCAAATCAATGGCTCTTAAGTCAGTTGATGATGTTGAAGGTAGTGGATTTGATGATGAGCTCTCTGCTACAGAGATTGCCTATCTTGCCAAAAACTTTAAAAACTTTCTTAGGAATACAAACAGAAAGGCAAGAGGTACTTACACTGCTGAACCTAGAAATTTTAGGAAGAATGATCCCACTAAGGTTAATAACTTTGAAAAACCTAAAGAAAAAGTTGGTCAATCTTCAAATAATTCTTTGGATCCTCAGTGTTTTGGCTGTTAAGGGTATGGGCATGTAAAATCTGAATGTCCTACATTCTTGAGGACTAAGGGTAAAGCTATGGCTATAACCCTTAGTGATAATGAGGTTTCTGATGATGAGTCCGGTGATGACGAGGATGGAAACTTCGTTGCTTTCACGGCTACTACTATAGTCAATGAAAGCATATCTGCTGAGGAGAACCCTTCTGATGGGGAACTCTCTGAAGATGTAGATCTTCAAGAAGCCTACAACAAACTTTGCAAAGTTGCTGCAAAGGATGCTATGAAAGTTGAACTTGGCCTAAAGAAAATTGATTCTCTTGAGCTTGAAAAGAAAAATTTGCTTGTTAAACTGTTTGATGCTAATGAGCTTTTGAATAATGTTAAATCTGAGAACATGCTTTTGCTTGAAAAAGTTAGAACTTTGGAACATGATTTATCTGTTGCTAGATATGCTAGTTCTAAACTTGATCACATGCTGAATGTTCAAAAGTATCCTTCTGATAAAACTGGGTTAGGATATGTTGAAAGCATTTTTGATTCTGGACCACATTCCACTAATTTTGTTCCTTCTTCTTCTTCTGTACCTTCTGTGAGTGAGGTTGTGAGTGAAATTGTTAAACCCCCTGTGAGTGAGGTTGTTAAACCTGTAGAAGTTTCACCACCTAAGAAAATTAGGGTAGACTTAAGAGAATCTAAACCTAAGGAGCCTACCAAATCTAAGGACAAGATGCATGGTAAACCTCCTTGGGTTTGTCATTACTGTGAAAAGTCTGGACACATTCGTCCTAACTATTACAAGCTTCAAGCTGATAAGAGAGCAAAGAAACCAAAAGTGCCTGTGCCTCAAGCACAAGATCCTATGGCACTAATTGGTGAATTGATAAAATTTTAAACCTTTATTCCAATCCTGGAGTTGGGAATCACTCTAATGTGAATAAGAACTCCAATGCTCGTGGTGCATCTAAAAAGTTTTGGATGCAAAAGACTCGAACTAACTGAGTCTTTCTGACATGGTCCTTGTGCTTCATTGCTCTATTCTTTTGTGACCATTGTTCTTTGGTTTTTGTTTTTTTTTTTTTTTTTTTTTTTGTTCTAGGACTTGCATTGCATTACATTCATGCATTTCACTCTAGGATTTATTTGTTTTCTCTTTTTAATAAAATTAAAAAAAAAAAAAAAAAAAAGGAAAAGGAGAAAGCAAAAACTATGTTTGACACTATTTTTCTTGATTTTTGAAAACAAGGTTGGTCAATCTATTTTCACATGTCATGTCTTGTGTACCTTGTTGAACTTTGATGAGCTTATTCATTGCACTTGACTAGTTGAAACTTTGTAGTGCATGTTGTGTGGGAAAGATGTGTGTGGTTTTTAAATCACTTTGTCTTAATCATGAAGTCATATGTTATTTGACTGTTGGACTTGATCCTTTTGAGAAAGACATAAATAACCATCTCACCACTGTTCACTAGCCAATCATGAACACCTTAGTGCATATCATAAGATTTTGTGCTCGAGAAAGTGTAGCACATGCACAAAAAGAACATAAGGTGTAGCCTCAATTAAATTAAAACTGGTGTGTACTATTAGGCTTGATGCCAATTCACTTAATTCAAACTGGTGTGTACTATTAGGCTGAATGCCAATTCATATAAATAAGAGGCAAAAATGCAAGAAGCTTACATGATTGCAAGCTTTTGTTCTAGGAGATGTGGGAGTTATAGGATGTAACTCTTTAGGTGATAGTCTCTTTTAAATTCTATGTGATGAATTGTGTAGACTTTGTGTTTGATTGCTATTCACATATCACCTCACATGTATCTCAAGTTTTTGCTAGTTTCACACACTACACAAGTTACTCTTTGTTAAACACTATACATGCGAGTGTGTGTGTTTTTGGTCTGGCCAACCAAGTCTGAAAATATCTTGAGATTTGTACACAACATATTTGTTGCTTGAGAAAATTCAATGGGAGAATGATTGAAACTTTGTTTTTGAGAAAATTGGGTTTAAAAATTTGGGTTTTTTGAAAAAGCATACCATCTCATACTCATGCATTTTAATTTTGTTATTCAAATGCTTTGAGAAGTTGTTTTTCAAAATGAGGTTTGTGTTTTTCAAAACTGTGATTTTCTCTCAAAAATTTTGTGAGCCTCTGCCCATTTCGATCGATCCAGTCTGTTTTTTGATCGATCGAAAAAGTGCTCTAAATTGTTTCAAAATGCCTGTCTCATTCGATCGATCGAATGTAATTTTCGATCGATCGAAGATCGTGGAAAAGCTTTTTTAAAAGTTCAGATCTGACTTTTTCAAAGTACTATTTCAAACTTTTCAAACTTTTCCTTTTCTCTCTCCGACGAGGCAAGCATCACAGTCAAATTTTTGTCGTTTTCCTCCAAATTTTTTGCAAAATCTCTCTTTCCTCAAGCCGGTAAGACTCTTTTACCCTTCCTTTTGATTTTATTTTCAAGATTTCATGCATAAATTCATGCATTTAAGGGTGAATTTCGGACTTTGCATATTGGGATTTTCTGATTGATTCAAGCCTTATTATGTGCAATTGATCATTGGGTTTTTGTGGGGACACATCATAAACATGATTCTTACATGTTAATTTGATCAATTTTGAGTTTGGTAAAAAATTGAAAATTCTAAGGTTTCTAATTGATCTAAATTGGGGATTTTGTTCAATTAAGGTTTAATTGATGAAATTGGCTTGTTGAATTGATGAAATTAGTTATTCTAATCTGTTTTCAACATTTGATTGATTCATCAATTTGTTGCAAAATTTTTCAAGTGGTTTTCAAATTTTTTAGGGTTTTTGTTAAGAAACTCTATGTTCAAGCCAATTTTGTGTAATTGAACTTAATTTAAACTTGTTTACTGCATTAGTTCATGCATCACAACATTGTTATTATTCATGCATCATATAGAGTTTTGTTCTATTGATTATTGTGCTAACTTGCAGTCTGCCCTTGGTTTTGTTCTTTTTGGTTTTTTTCTTGTGTCTCTGTCCTTTCCTTAGCATCATGCCTAGGAAGACTAGAGCCCGTAGGACTATTCCCTCTCCTTCTCCACCCCCACCTTCCTTTAATAGTGATAGGTTCCCGAGTGAGAAAAACCAAGAGGTTTATGAGACTCTAAACCTTAAGAGAAAAGTTTGGGCTGAGCGTTCTGTCACCCTAGATAAGGTTGATCCTGCTATTAGGGCAAACTTTGAGCGTAGGGGCTGGTTACCACTGCTGGATGTTTCTGATCCTCCACCTCCAGTCACCCTGATTAGAGAGTTCTTCTCAAACATCTCTATCCGCGTCTATGATTCCAACACTCTAGTTAAGAGTTGGATACGAGGCGTAGAGTATGTCATTACTCCTACAGTAGTGTCAGATGCTCTAAGGGTACCTTTGGTACAGCACCTTGTCTATCCCTATGATGAGTCACCAGAGTTGAGTGATGTCATGTCTTACATCACTGGGTCTTCTATCCAGTGGGGTTCTAATCCTAGGATCACCACCGCTGAGCTTCCTGAGACTGTCTATCTCTTCTTTAGGATAACTTGTCACTCTCTTTGGCCTATTTCTCATCTGCACACCATTCCTCTCGAGAGGTGTGTATTCTTATACGCTCTTGTCACTGATGCTCCTATCAGTTTTCCTCATCTTTTTCTTCGTTCTTTGAACGAAGTTTATAGAAGTTCATCTACTGCTCATGCTCTTGTTCATCCTATCTTTATTCATAGGATTTTACTTCATCTTGGTTTAGATGATTTCCCTTCTTCTGAGCCCGTTCATGTGATCGCTCCTATAGGTGCCTCGTTCCTTAGATAGAGGGCTGCTCATCTTCGAGCTGGCTCTAAACACGCGAGGTCTGAGCCTTCTAGTTCTGCACCCCCTTCTTCTTCTACAGGTCCTGCTCGTGAGGCTGTTCCTGATCCTGTAGGTGCTACTGCTGCTGTTCCTCCACCTCCTGCGGCTGACTTCGATGTTCGTCGTACTTTGGAGACTGTCATGACCGTTCAGGCGGCTCATGGTCAGCTTTTGGTGGACTTGTTCGATGAGATTCGCGCTCTGAGAGCGGATTTGGCGCATCTTCGTTCATCCTCACTACCTCCTTTTGATGATGGCCTGTGATGTCCTTTGGCATTCCGTCACAAAAAGGGGGAGTAGAGTAGATGGATTCTTGTAGAGGGGTTTTTGTAGCTAGGGGGAGTTTTTGTTACTTTTTGAGGAGCTAGTGGAGTTTTTGAGATTATGTTGTATCTAGGTGCTTCACTATGTATACTTTCTTTTTGGGCTATACTTGTTGGGAAATACATTTTTATTTATATGATTCTTGATTCTATGTGTTCACTGTTTATTAATTTATATTTATGATTATTCATTGATATATGTCTTTATTATGTGTTGTGTGAACTTTCAAGAATTGTTTATTTTTGGTGTATCTAACATAGGGGGAGAGTTAGATTACATATCTGTTGATTTACTGTTTTTCTGTCACACATGCGTTTATGCGTTTGTTGAGTGTTTCAGGAATATACAGGTGCATTCGACTTGGCTGCTGTCTACACTTGCAACTGATGGATAGTAGTTAGGATTGAATTTGATTTTTGAGCATTACTTTTTGTAAAGGGCTTTTCATTGTAAACTTTGAGGATTTAGTTTGTGTTTTGTCACGGATTGCCAAAGGGGGAGTTTGTTAGGTTCTAAGGTCTTAGGATTTTATGTATTTAGAACTCTAATTTGTAATGTTGGCAAACCATGATCAAAACAATGTATTTAGTCTTGTTGAGGCTTGCTCAAAGTTGGTTTATTATTATAAAGTTGGAATCAAGTGGCTGCAGAAGTACTTGGGACTTTCGGCCTGGCTCGATCGATCGAAGGATAGGCTCGATCGATCGAAAATCGCACAGGTTGATTTTTCTGCAGAATTTCCAACTCAGCCCTACTTCATTAAACGTTTAGGGTTTTATGTTTTTACCCTAGGTATATAAACTAAACCCTAGCCACGTTTTTGAAGGACTCCATATTGTATTGTTGCTCATACATTGCTGTTTTGTGTGAATCTCTTGTGAGATCTTAGAGGAGCTTTCCTTTACACAAAACTTAGGGTTTTCAAGGTAGAGATGATTTCAACATCTTGAAGATCATTATAGTTGCAACCATTGGAACTTAAAGATAAACAAGCGGGGAGCTTGTAGCTGATTGAGGAATTCAAGAAAGAAGTAGTCCGTGGATTCGGAGCCTGCACGTGGTCGTGTCAGGAAGTTCTACTGGTGGGTAGCATTAGGAAGTCGAGCGGGGAGCTTGTAGTCCTTTTGTAAGAACTTCAATTCTTTCATAGTGAATTCTGGTTTACCTTGAGGATCGGTAGGTCAAATCCTCTCCAGGTTTTTCCGTGTGGTTTCCTGGGTGATCATATCTTGTGTTCTTTATTATTTCCGCTGCTTTATATGTTTTATATGCATGATATGATTATTTGATTGTTTTAACCTAGAATTGTTTAATTTGACTAAGTAACAACTTGGCTAATTAATCTAGGCTACGCAATCTGGTTGTTTTTAAGGGGTCTAAAACCGTTCAAATAATTTAAAGGATTGCAAATGCAGGAACAGCTTCTCACCTCCAAAGCTTTCTCCTCATCATATATAAATTTTGGCAACTTCCTCATCAGATCTTTTCTGTTAGCTCCATCAAGTGCCTTGCTTATCTACAAAACCTAAACTCATCAGTACTTCAGCCTAAAAGAAATTTGAAAAATAAATAAATAAACAGTGCATCTGAGCTGTTAATTGTATGAACAGTATATAAACCACATCAATAGCCCAAAAGTGAATCAGTAGCTCAATACTTACTGATGCATCTCATGGCTGTTTAATTAGGCCAAATAATTACACACATTTACATATTTAGATTAAATTCGGTTCGGAGCTGGCATAAAACACTGCTTTTACGCCAGCCAATGAAAACATGCCACGTGGTTCTCCTTTAAATTATATAACATTCCTCTACTTTACTCTTTTTTTCTTTGGATTTTTTTTTCTCTCTCTATTCCCTCTGTAACTCTCTCTTCTAGCTTTTTTTTTTTTTTTTCATACCATCAAATCCATTGCTTTCCTTCTCTTGTGGTACTTATCTTCCCTGCTGATCCATGCATCAAAACAGTGGGCATTAAATCTAAAAGTTTCAGAGACAGAAACACTGCTTCAAGTTGAAGGAAAAGAAAAGTAACACCAAAATGCAAGCTTCGGCCTAATCCAACAATATTCAACTTGGGTCTTTTGCAAGTCTTTCACAATATTCCTTAAATTAATCCAACAATGACAGAAACCCATATCTCAAATTTGCAACTTTTTACATAAACACATCACATTTCACATCATAATCAAAAGAAAATTTACATCTAAAAGAGAAATCACAAATTCTACAAAGACTATCTTTTCCAAACTAAAATTTCACAATAAAAAATAAAAATGGGAAAAGGGGTTTTGTAACACATTACAGGGCTGTGACGATGCACTGAACCACCGGCCTCCTTTTGAACCCAATTGGCTTCAGTGCTCTTAGCTCTGCCACGGCCAGGTCCATGACGCAAGTTTGGTTTTGGTGGGGTTGAGATGGCGGGAAAGATGTGATTATTTGCTTTTATTGAGCACAAAATGGAGGTGGATGAATTAATGAAAGGGAAAGTTTGAGACTTTTTGAGTGTTTGATGATCTTTGATGATGATTATGAACACAAAATCTGCTTTGAGTTGGCTGACTTTTTGTGTGTGAGAGAGAATCAGTCACAGATACTGAGATAGTAAAAGTTTTGTCTTTGAAAATTCAAAGAGTAAAGTAGAGAGAGTTACAGAGGGAACGGGGAGAGAGAAAATCCAAAGAAAAAAAAAGAGTAAATTAGAGGAATGTATATCTTGAAGGAGAATCACGTGGCATGTTTTCATTGGCTGGCGTAAAAGCAGTGTTTTACACAAGTTCCGGACCGAATTCAATCTCTTACATATTTCTTGATACTATGACTTTAAATGAAATATTTTTACTCTATAGGCTCAAAAATGTGACAAAAACACATGTATTACTCCAATTAATTAGAACCTAAGGAGACAGATGCACAACACTCTCATTATAAAGCCACTAACAAATATACTTGCACAATTTGGTTTTCCATCAAATAAACCAGATTTTAGATCATTAAAGTGTCAAAACGAACACATACACTACTCTACTTAATTAATAACCTAGGGAAACACAGACACCCAAGACCAAATAAGTTGGATTTCAGTAGGTATATTTTCTCAAACATCTTTAGTGCATTTCACAACTCAAACCACAGAAGTAACATATGGAATGAGAAAAATCTGATCCATTGTGACAAACTTCAAACTAAGAAATTATTATCAAGCTAAGAATCATAGTTCTGTTTCAATGAAAGAAACTAAGGAATAAGAAATGGATACTCTTAGGCAAAGAAATCAAGATCAGAGGAAAAAATCATAGATTTAGTATCAACATTTCCAAAATGCCAAAGCTAATAGACCCATACACACAACAATTACAAGAAAACCCATTCATTCAATCACAACAGATTCGGCCATATTGCAAAGCCCCAATTTTCAAACTCAAGCAAAACCATCGAGCTTTACACTCAACAAGAAAACCCATTAATCAAGCTAATAAAAAAAAAAATCCAATTTCCATACACATAGCATCACAGTTTTAGTATAAAAAAAAAAAAGGCAAAATCCTGAGAGATAAACTAAAACTCTATGAAGCATTTCAACTAACATCTTCAATGCCCACCCAAAAACCAGCTTTAAAAATGCCAATAATAACAGATATTGCTAATACCAAAAATCCAAACAAGAAAACCCATTCATCAAGCTAATCAAAACTGAAACAAAATGTTATTCATCAAACTAATAAAAAAAGGAAACAAAATGAGTGTCAAAGGCGTTTCGGTCTTGTCTAAAAGGCAAAAAAAAAAAAAAATTGAAAAAAAAAATAAAAGAGAAAGAAAATAAAGAATAAGAGAGCAGGACCTGCGGCCACCAGTGGTTGTGACGCTGATGAGAGGCACCGCTAACAGCGATGGATGTGAGTGGAGGCAGAAGCTCGGCCACGACTGGGCTTGAGAGAAGGAGAAACAGAGAAACCCAGATGAGAGAGAGAGAGAGTGAGACGAGGAGAATGCCATAGCGGCAAGCATCACCGGTGGTGGTGAGGGATTTAGGGGCTGCCAGCTATAGCCATGGAGATTCAGCCATAGACAAAGATTTGGTGGAAGAGAGAAATATTTTGAGTTTTTTTAGATCTGATGAGAAGCTGAGGCAAAAGCAATGAGGACAGAGCAAATTGAATTGGCAAAGAGCTGAGCACACGGATTGCCAGCCTGGACTGATGAGGTGTGAGTCATTAGATTAAATGGATGGCTGGGATTTGTGGTACCACCTTTCTTTTCTTTCTGAGAATCACCACCTTTCTTTTCTTATCAGTAATGGTTGACAAAGAATAAACTATGGAGAAAGTTTCTTTACAATCTGAATTGGAGGAAGTCTCTCTAAACTATGATGTGTCATTATCAGAGAGTGACACCTGTCCCACTCTATTATAACTCAAATTTAAGAGATAACTCCAAACGTTAGCCATTTTTCCATTTTTTTAATCAAAAAAATAATTAATTATTTCTCACACCATCACCTAAACGATTAGTCCTTTCTCTCTCTCTTTCTCTCTCTCTCTCTCCTTCAATGCAAAACGGTTCCCCCATCTCTTGATACTATTTCTTTCCCAGTTTTTTTATCATTCTTCTTCCTCAACCAAAAGCTACCGTCCCCGTCAACCAAAATTTCTAGCTGATTAAAGCCAAACAAGCATGAAAAACCCAGGCAAAGCTACACCAAAACAAAATATCAGTATTCAAAAGTTTTCTTTAAAAAATTAAAAATTTCTTAGAAATCAAACATAAGCTAGAAATATCAAAGAAAGATTAAAACAAACCCACAAACTTGACAAAATCAAATTCTGATTCTACTGCTGCTAGTAGCAAGTTCATCATTAATCCTCAACAAACCCACAAACTTCTCAAATCAAATACCATACCCAAATCTAAACAAAAACGGAAACCTAAAACAGATCCATTGATCTCACCCAAACTTCAACTTCAACCTCAAAAATAATTTGCACTATCACAACGCCTATCTCACTAGATCAACAACACAACCATGAAACACAAATTCCATGGGGAAAATCGAAGAAGCCTCCTTTGTTCTTCTAAATCTTGGTTTAAGTTCATTCTCAACCATCAAAGGAAGCCGATCTGGGTACAGAGATGTATTGGGCATTGAGTGATTGTTGTTTAGACGAAGAGGGAGAGTCAGATGAAGAAAGAAGAGACTTGGGTGAGAGAGTTGATCATGGGAGAAAACGAAAATGATGAGGAAGAAGAAACGGGAAGAGAGAGAAAAAACTGATCGTTTAGGTGAAGTTGGTCAGAAATAATTAATTATTTTTTTAATAAAAGAAATATGAAAAAATGGGTAACGTTTGAGTTAAGGGAGTTATCTCTTGAATTTGAGTTATAATGGAATGGGACAAGTGTCACTCTCTGATAATGACACATCACGGTTTGAAGAGAGTTCCCCCAATTCAGATTGCAGACAAACTTTCTCCATAAACTATTTAACATTTAAGCTTTATCTTTTAGTTTGTATAAACAATCGTATAACGTTAACTATTTATTTATTCAAGAAAATTTAAATTTAAAAAAAAAAAAACCAAAGTCAAATAAGTAGACATGTCACTGACTTATTACTGTTTTACCAATACACTTTCCCACTCCACTTCTAGCCACACGGTTACTCTCTCTTTAATCTTTTTTTTTTTCCTAATACACGGTATACACCTCATAAATTAGCACTCTACTGAGTACACTCCACAGAATTCATATCTCTCTCTCTCTCTCTCTCTCTCAGGAAGTTAGATTTTGTTTTAGTTGTTTATCTCTACAATACCATCATCAGTTCCTCTCTTCCTCATTGAAGATTTGTAGATACTAGATACCACTCTAAGATGCTAATTTCAATGCCAGGCATGAACATTCAGTCATTTTCTCTCTCTCAAGCATAGCCAATCTTAAGAAAAAAGAATATTGCAAAAATCTGTCCTTACCATCAGCAGATCTGAGAAAAAAGAAGATTTTTACTGCAAAAAAAAAGCTCCATTGCAGATCTATTTCAGCAATTTTGCAAAACCGATTCAATCATACCGGTTTTCGGTTTTCCAGTTGAATCGAGCAGGTTTTTACTATTTTCGATTTTTAACTCTTTATCGATTATTTGTCACAGCCGGATCGGATTAATGACCAGTTCCGGTTGAACTGGTCGACCCGCCCGGTCCGATTTGGTTTTTAAAACCATGCAAATGCTCCTCTCAAACATATGCTGAAAAGATATAACATATATGAGTAGTTCGTACTTCAAGTTTTACTACATTAAGCTTACAAACTCAGTCGCGGCTCTAGAAATTTTTTTCAGGGTGTTCCTTAAGAAGCATAAATTATACAATCTAATAAAAAGAGAAATTTATATATTGACAACAACAACAATAAAAAAAAGGCAGATACATAAAGTTTAAAATTGCCTTCTACGAGTTTTCATATTTTGAAATCGGTACATAATAGTCTCATTATCAATGTTACAAGTTACATCTCTTTCAATATAAACAACCAAGCAATCATTCATCCACAGAATGTAGAACAAATTATGAAACAAAATTTAATTTTATTGGCATAAAAAAAATTGAGAGTGTTCCCAAATTTTTTTTGAATGATACACAAATAAAATTTTTTAAATTATATATATATATATATATATATATATATAAATTTAAGGTGGCGCCGCCCCTGGTCAAAAATTGTGACCTAGACTTAAATTAAAGTTGCCAAAGAAGACCAAAGTTTTGTCAAGTATCTTTCATTGAGTAATACTATCGACACAGGATTCATGCACAATTTGAGTGTGTGGGTCCTTGACAAGTGGATGACACCTTGCATACGTCGAATAACTCATTTAACTTTATTTATAAAAGAAGAACAACTGATTTTTTTTATATGGCTATCAAGCTTTCTATAGTCTATACTAGCCAGTCAGCCACAAGTCCTATTACTGTACTCTTAGAAATCCCATGAATCTTGCTAAAGGGAATACATCATTGCTTCTTCTCTCCCTTCTTCTTGTTTGCCCAATCTGCACTTCCCTTGACTCCATAACACCAGACCAACCCCTCAAGGATGGTGATGGTCAACTTCTACTCTCAAACCAGAAAACCTTTGCACTTGGGTTTTTCAGCCCCGGCAGTTCCAGTCACCGCTATGTTGGAATTTGGTATAACCAAATCACCGAACGAACTGTTGTGTGGGTTGCAAATAGAGACACTCCTCTCAATGATACCTCCGGAGTCCTCTCCATCAACAGTAAGGGAAACCTTGTACTCCACACCCAAAACCAAACCACTCATATTTGGTCCACCAATGTTTCTTTTTCTGTCTCATCCACAAATAATTCTATGGCTAAGCTCTTAGATATAGGAAATCTTGTTTTGGTTCAACAAGACAGCCAACGTGTTACATGGCAAAGTTTTGATTATCCCACCAATACTTTGCTTTCGCTCATGAAACTTGGGCTAGACCGGCAGACCAGGTTGAACCGATTCCTAACATCTTGGAAGTCCAAAGATGACCCAGGAATTGGCGACTACTCATATCAAATGGTTCCAACTGGGTACCCTCAGGCATGCTTATACATGGGTCGGACTCTATTATGGCGTGCTGGATCTTGGACTGGCCTAAAATGGAGCGGTATACCCAAAATGATATCAAATTACTTCAATGTTAGCTTTGTGAATAATCAAGATGAAACCACCATTATGTACAGTATATTTTCAAATTCAGCTGACCCCAAAGTTACTGTTAAAATGGTGGTGGATGAATAAGGAATTATGCGACGGTCCTTATGGCAAGAGACTACATAGGTCGAATATTGGTCTGCCCCGCAAGAGTTGTGCGATAAGTATTTGAGTTGTGGTCCAAATAGTTATTGTGACCCACACAATTTGGTCATTTTTGAGTGCAAGTGCTTTCCTGGATTTGAACCCAAGTCATCTCGTGATTGCATGAGGGAAAAGCAAAGAGTGTCCATGTGCAACAATGGAGAAGGGTTCGTGAAGTTGGCACATATGAAGGTGCCAGATACTTCAATAGCACATGCGGACATGAGTTTGAATATGAAAGAGTGTGAGCAAAAGTGTTTGAGGAATTGTTCTTGTATGGCTTACGCAAGTGCAAATGAAAGTGAGGGAGGGATTGGTTGCTTGACATGGCAAGGGGACTTGGTGGACGCAAGAACATATCCTGATGCAGGACAAGATTTATACATACGTATGGATGCAGTTGTATTAGGTACTTTTTCATCTTAAAATTTTGATAAAACATTTTACAAAAATACACAGTGAGTTCCCTCACCCCATTTGGTGGTTAGGTCATCAGTTCGATGAGCTAGGAAAATGATGTCGGTAATCCAGTGGTTAGAGCCACCACTCCGACGATCAGTGCCAACGTTTTGGTGGCTAGAGCCATCACTCTAGCAACAAATACTGGTAATCCGGTCACTAAAGCTGCGTGCTAGAGGTCTGATTACCGAAGCCACGATTCTGGTGGCCGGAGACATCACTCTAGCGGTAGTTGCCCCCTGTCCGGTTGTTGGAGACATCGTTCAAGCTAAAATTCCAATAGTCTGGTTACTAGACTTGCTACACTAGCGGTTCTGGTGACTCAGCTATTGATTTTAGTTGTTTGCTTGAAAAATTTTATTGGTCATACAAAACACCTTAAAATTTTATTTGTTTTACTTCAAAACAAATAGAGTGTTAGTCAAAGTTCATGTCTATTGTATTATATTAGTCTGAAATTTATACAGAATACTAGTTCAACATCTAATTTGCCCTATGGTACTAACCTTAAAGTTGATTTAGGTCACATTATTGAAAAATGATTTTCTCTATTTAAAATTGATCTATTTCATATTTCAAATTATATATTACAAATCTAAATGAGAATTACATTCCATATGGAAAAGAATTTATATATGGTTTTGTTAAATTATCTAAAAATATCAAAATTTTCACAATTCTACCTTTTATCTATTTCATACTAATTCAAAACTCAAACGATGTGTGGAGAAGTCAAAATTATTTAAGAGTTATACACCCCTAATAACACAAGATTTCTACAATTATATTCATCACTCGTAGTAGGTTCTACTATGCAATACTTGTTTCATTTTATTTTTATATAGTTATTATAATAATGGGAGAGAGAGAAATTGAACTGTGATTCTACTTATATTAATAAGAAACACTCTCTTGACGTTGGACATTTTTGTTACAAAAATAGGTTTGCAATATTTGTTTTTTTGTTTCTTCTTTTAATACGTTTTCGGCCTCAAAAAAGAGAATCACATATGGACTTGACATTGTTGTGAGAACATGTTTGTTTTTTTGTTTTGTTTTTTTGATAAGTTGGACCTCAAAATGAGAATTGCATGTTCTCCTTTTAAAAAAATAAAATAAAATCACATATTCTCCTTAAGCCCTTGTTCCATCCCTACTCTCATTTTCTTGCAAAATTGCATCAATAAGTATTTATGTTCAATCAACTTCTGAAATTTATGATGTCATTTGAATTTTTTTTTTTTCTCAGCTCAATATGCTAAGAAAAATGGTCATACTCAGAAAAAGAAGATGCTAGCAATTCTGGGAGTTTCTGTTGCTGTAATGTTTCTTCTTATAGTCTCAGTTGGTATTGTTTTGTAATGAAGAAGAAGAAAGGTAAGGAAGTTTAGAGCAATTTTTTTAAACCTATTTCTATACTTCTAAGGCTAGTGAACAAATGCTCCCAAGATTACTCCAACACTATGTTTCAAAGTTTATAAAAGAATAGGCTATGTTTCAGAGTTTATAAATGAATAGGCTATGTTTTAGAGTTTATAAATGAATAGGTAGAATACGTAAATCATGAAATAAAACTGAATAAAATGGAATGGAAGTATGGAACTTGATATATTTTTCAAGCGTAGAAGTTGATAAAAGAAAAAATGAAAAAGAACTGGATATATTTTGTTATTATACTCATAATCATTTCTTTGGATCCAAAGATGGTATATTGAAGCAGCCAAGGAAATTTTTCAAATGCTATTCTTAAACTTCTTGCCTTTCAGCCTACGAATAAATGCATTAGCTCATTCCATTTGCACATTCTTATATCTACCATACACAAATGTCAAATTCAAAAGAAAGAACACTCGAGGATGACATGATCAAAAATTCCATTTGACTTCTACAGAAAACATACATGAGCACCATTGTACCCCATTTTATAAGCCTTTCTTGGGAGGGAAACCTGTCCTTCACTGCCAGCCAAGATATGAAGGACTTGTTGGGAAAAGCTGCTTTAGACCATACCAGTTTCTACCATTCATTGAGACATACATGTTTCTTATTTAATTCTACTCTAAAATTGCAATTCATCCTTCACTGCTGGCCAAAGACAAAGTATTAAGGTATGCTTAGAAGCAGCTGCTTTAAACCATACCACTTTCCACCATTCAGCTGTATCCATCTTGTTTCTTATTTCACTCTAGGTTGAAATCCATGTGACTTTTCCATATTTAGATGAAGTCCGGTACATTGAGTTGTCTAATTGTCTTAGCTAATTTTAATTGATGAAAATAAGCTTGTAGGGTAATATCTTTTGATCTGATAGGTTTCCAAGGCTACTGCATTTCTTTCAGAATACTGGATACTTCTGCAAACTCAGAAATTGCAGTATCATACACCACATTTTGGACAAAGTTGGGGATCAAAACACCTTCAGCATGTCAATTATCATGCCACATGGATAATTTTTTCACCCTTTCAACTAAAAGCTTCATGAATAGCCCAACCACTTCCCTGACATTTTAAGATTTTCTCCAGCCCCATCAGCAGGCATGAGGAACTTTCACCTCCCATAAGCACTTACCTCTTAGAAAAGTGTATTTTAACCAAATGGGATTTCCTAACAATGATAAATAAAAAATTGTAAACTTCAATTTTTCCTCTTATTTTCCTCGGTTTCATTCTTTTATTTTAGTGTGTTTCTCAGTTTTATTAAATTAGGCTTTTGTGTGAGAATTCCTAATTGGACAAAAATGGTTACTAGCATTATTAATTACTTGTTTTATGACAGAGATGAGGCATAGCACAAATTCAAATAGTGCTGACTCCACTTTAACATACTTCGAGGACTCTCCGAGTAGAAGGGACCTTGATGGAACTAGAAGAAATTCAAATTTGCCATTATTTGATCTGGACCTTGATGGAACTAGAAGAAATTCAAATTTGCCATTATTTGATCTAAGAACCATAATTGTAGCTACAGATAACTTCTCTATTGCTAACAAGCTTGGCCAAGGTGGTTTTGGCCCAGTTTATAAGGTAGTCTCATTTCAAGTGTGTTTATGCATTATAAATTCCATCATGAATGTTTACGAGTGCTCATTGAGTATGAATTTGTTGTGTGCAATTGGGCTTCCCCAAATAATTCACCAAGTTGAGTTTCTTTCAACAATTGTGCACTATGACAATGATATTTGGACTTTAATGGCAGGGTTTGCTACAAAATGGAATGGAAATAGCAGTAAAAAGACTATCAAAATGCTCTGGACAAGGAATAGAACAATTCAAAACAGAAGTTGCACTAATTGCTAAACTCCAATATAGAAACCTTGTGAGAATTTTAGGTTGTTGCATTCACAAAGAAGAGAAGATGTTGATCTATGAGTACTTACCAAATAACAGCTTGGACTCTTTCATTTTTGGTATGTCTTCTTTTTCACATTAACCTCATTCATCATCACTAGAAAACGATCCTCCCATTACAAACATATCAGTTCTAAGTAGCAAGATTTTATACCTAAGTAAAAAAGCACGAATGCAATGCAATCTAATCCAAGTTCTCATTTCTTCATTTAGATGAAACAAAAAGGTCATGTTTCGATTGGGGAAAGCGATTTGAGATTATTTGCAGAATTGCTCAAGGGATCTTATATCTTCATCAACATTCAAGATTAAGAATTATCCATAGAGATTTAAAGGCCAGCAATGTTCTACTTGACAATGAATTGAATCCAAAAATTTCAGATTTTGGTATGGCTAGAATTGTTGGATGGGATCAAATTGAAGCTAATACAAATTGCATCGTTGGAACATTGTAAGTATGCTAGAAAACAAAGATATACTTTTTTAACCGACTACTTGACTACCATTTTTACATCTAAAGAGAGTTCAAACTACAAGCCTTTGTAAGAAAAAAAATATTAAGGATATCTCTATAATTCGTTTTCATATTGTGTTACTTCAAATTTTACATGTATGTTAGTGCCCAAAGGGCTATCTTCGACCATTTTATGTTAAGGTTCAATATCTTCATTTTCATTGTGCTATGACAGTGGTTATATGTCACCTGAGTATGCAATGTAAGGACTATTTTCAATAAAGTCTGATGTATATAGCTTTGGGATATTGTTGCTAGAGATCGTTACTGGTAAAAAGAATAGTACTTACCATCATGATGGTCCTTCCTCAAATTTGATTGGACATGTAAGTACACGTGCAAACAATAGCTACAAAATTAAGCCTATATTGTTAAGAAAAAATATGATCAATATCTTGTCTCAGGTTTGGGACCTATGGAGAGAAGACAATTCTATGAAAATAGTCGACCCATTACTAGATGAGGCATACCCTGCTAATGAAGTTTCAAGATGCATTCAAATTGGACTTTTGTGCGTGCAAGAACATGCAACAGATCGGCCAACCATGTCAACTGTTGTTTTCATGTTGGGTAATGACACTCATCTTCTTTCTCCAAAACAACCTGCATTTATTTTGATGGGTACTTACAATAGTACAAACAAATCAACTAGTGCAGCATCTAATTCAGTAAATGAAATAACACTTTCTAAAATTGACGGTCGTTGAAACCCCAAACTATTTGTAGTAGGTGTACAAATATTACATTACAACATAGGATTGAGTTACTCTAAGTGCACTCCACATTACAATTTTTTTTTTTTTGGTATGAACAATTGAACATAATGTATGCACTATAAAATTATTACAAAAAAGAAGATAATATATAATATTACACAAACTGTTATTGTCCAGAACTTGTGATGAAATCACTACCATCTCCTTTAGCTTTTTCTTTCAAGTGGTTTCTGAAATTAATATACAAAAAGTTAACTGCATATATATGTTTTATGGAGATAACTTCATTGGTTTTCAGAACAAGATGTCCAAAGTTACAAAGATCTTTTCTTTTGGTGTGAAATTTACTAAGTTTAACCATGAAGATTTAATAGAGGAACGCTAAATGCATAATACTGAAATTTAATTTGAATTTCAGTGTGTTTTACTCAAAATGGAACCATTGTATTTATGAATTGGCAAAGCCTATTGATATGCTTGGGTATGGCTAATATTTTTGACTTAAAAGAACACTTCAACCAAGACAATATGACTTAATAAGTTAGAATAATAGTTTATGTAGGGACTCGATTTGTAACGGACCCTCAACAATAACATTTGTAGAGAAGTGGGTTCAAGAATTTGGCATCACCGAAGTAAACAATGGCTGGTGTAATGTTTATTGTGAACAATTGATAGCATGAGATCTATTCGATTCTCAATGTCAGAATTTGGCTAAGTGTTTATGAAGCTTCTTTGTCCTCGGCCCAGGCCGAGGATCCATCATCTTTTTTCCCTTTTTGTTGGGAAATCTCTTAATTATATATTGTTTCCTTCTGTTAATCTTAGCCGTCCATCTGGCAATAATCTGAGCCTCTAGGCATAGGGGATTGTCCCATCATCTGTATTTGCAGGCTTTATGTTATTTCCCAGCCGCCTTTGCAGGCTTTATAATAGTTGAAGTGACTGATGCTTTAGGGTTTTCAGGTCACCTCACCATTAAAGTGGTCAGAATGTTGGTGAGATATATTCAACGGAGGTGGGATATTTTCCCTTTAGTGAAGTCGGTGTGCCGAGGACAGGTCATCCTCGGCGCGGGCCTTGGACGTCCTAGGTTCTTTCCCATTGTCCTCGGCCTTAGCACTATCCTCGGCGCGGGCCTTGGGCCGCACGTAGTGGGCCAGCGTGGTTAGTGCAATAGGGCCCCACAATTTATAACTTTGATGGCAGATCCTCTTGTATGGCAAGGAGAAGTGTGAAAAAATGGGTGACAAAAAGTTGTAATCATTTCCTCATTTTTGCTTAAATTTGGCCAAATTCTACTTTTGTGGTCGCTTATATTTGTGAAGGTTCCTTATTGAGAGTGTGTGATTCTCTCCTTGAAGTTCACTTGAAAAAAAAAAAAAAAAAAGAAGCTCAAACTAGTTTTCACAACATTATATCATATGGAACAAATTAATGTTATATAGCAGGACACAAATGATGAATATAATTTCAAAAAATAATGTTAGACATCTACAAATTTTAAACAATTTCAATTCGTCAACCTGCTGCTTATAGGTTTGCAATTTTATTTTATTTTTTTGGTGAAATGGGTATAGGTTTGTAAAAATTTTAAGAAAAAGAGAAGATATTCATTGAGAGAATTTTAATATTTTTTGGGTTGCTTTAACGAAACTATATATAATTTCTTTGCAACATGCATAAAACTGGATGTTCTAGATGTGCTAAACATCCTATTCAAACCTTCATTTAGTTAAAAGGAAGAACTAAATATTATACAATGTTTTGTTTAAGACGTTGTTTTAAATGATATTATTTTTAACATCTAGATAAAAATACAGGTGTATTGACAACCTTTCTTAAGACCTAGCTATGATGATTTTATTGTCTTCAAACAAGAAGTGATTCACTGATGCCAATTTATTTATTTATTTATTTTTATTTATCAATGTGAATTACACAATGTCAGGTAAAAAAAAAGAATGCAAGTGTTGGAGCATTTTAATATTAATTAATTAAAATGAATAAATGTTACAATATAAGTGTAAAGATATGGGAGTGAATATGGAAGATGAGAAGTTAGTGAAAATGTTTAATCCCACATTAAAAAGGAGAGAGACTATTTTATTCTTTTTAATTGTGGGGATTAATGGGCTAACATGAATTGTCTCAAATATTGGGCTAGATACATGTGTAAGGGGGAGGTGAAAGGTGGAGGTATCAAAAATGAAAATGAATCAGCCTCTTGGATCCTCCTACTTGACAGCCCATTCAGAGTAATTATCATATCTGTTGGTGAGTAAATGACCTGAATTAATACTTCATTTTTATTATGGACAATGAAGAGCCATTAACCCAGTTAATGGACTATCCGTTTAGGCCTTTTCATTCTTCAGAAATTCCTTATCTCACCATTAATTGTGTAACTCCAGCCCATCAGATTAATATCCTGCAATTAATCTTGTAACACCCACTACATTAGAATAATAGACCTAATTAATCAGATTAATTTGGATAGTAATTTCGTGAGGCCCATTAAGCCTATAAATAGACTTATTCAAACCTAATCCAAGTTACTGCAATATACAAAAAAAAAAAAAAAATAGAGAGGTTCTTGGCAAAGAAGGGTGTTCTTTTCGGTGGAGTTTTGGGCTTAAACTTTTTGTGCAGAGGTCGTTCTAGCCATACGACACTTGTTGGGCTATTGTATTTTGGGGGAGACAAGTCAGAGAGCGTTTGCACCGGTTACAAAGTTTAGCCAACCAAGAGCTTGAATCTCCTTAAAGAAAGTGAGTGCTGCACCTCAGTCCAAATAGTATTGTGTAATTTTTCTCATTGAATTAATAATATTCAGAAGTACTATTCAGTTTCTCATTGTGTTATTTCCATTATTATTATGTTTGCACCAACAGCAAGTAACCCAAATACAATTTTTTTTTTCTTTTTTCTTTTTGTGAAGAACCCAAATACAAATGTAGCCTGCTTTCCAACTGTGGCGGCTCCATGAATTTTTTTAGGGTGTTACTCAACAAGTATAAATTACACAATCTAATAAAAAGAAAAATGTGTATGTTGACAACAACAATAAAAAAACACGTAAATACATAAAGTTTACAATTGCCTTGTACGTGGTTTTCTTATCAAATATTTGTCCATAATTCTAGTAAAAGAATAAACAATAAACTATAAGTTCATTTAAAATATTAATAAAATTATTAATTATTGTTGTTTAGTTGTTTCATTAATTTGTTTGTCTTTTATAAACTATAATTTGTTATATTGTTGTTTCATTAATTATAAAATTATTAATTATTGTTTAGCCTAACATAATTTAATTTGTTTGTCTTTTATAATGTATTGGTTAATTAAATTATTAATTGTTGTTTATACTTATGTATTAATTAAATTATTATTTATTTAATATTTTTATATTATAATATATTTCATTTAAAATCTATTTTTGGTGAATTTTTTGCTCATTTGTGATATTTTCATCTAAATTTTGTGTTATATTTTGTTTCTTACTAATAACAAATTTATCCATTGACCTTTTTTGAGACTCAATTAGTTTTTTTTTTTTTAATTTTTCATATCCAGATGAATATTTTCTAATAGACATTTCTAATCAAACAATATATTTATAAAGATTAAAATAAAAAATAACTTTCAAGTGTAGAGCAAATGAGAAATAAAACATGATTTATATAAAAAATATTGTTGTAATTTCACTTAACAAAAACAAGTTTTTAACAATCTCAACCTGCATAAATAAAGATTTATTCATTATATTTCCAATAACTAATATATATATATATATATATATATATGTAAGCACAAGATTAAAATAAATAAATAAATAAACACAACACCGTACAAGCCCGGCGCCCCAGCCCAGTCAAGAGGATGCCTGCCAAGATGGCACCCACAAAAAAATAAAACAAATCCTATTGCAAAAAAAAAAATAATAATAATAATAATAATTAAAAAACCAGGCTTAACAAAAAAAAAAAAAACGCAGGCTTAACAAAAAAAAAAAAAAAAAAGCTTGAAGGCCCAAACGTGGTGAAACGTCCAGCCCACTGCCCAGAGAAAACTTAAGTATTTAACAAATCTAAAGAAGAGTCTAAAGAAAGGCAGAATGGTAGAAATCCAAGTACCTCAAAAGTCAAAACTCAAAACCCATTCAACCATTCTTCAATTCTGTAGAATCAAAACCCAAACGCAGCAGCGGAAAGAAAAAAAAAAAAAAAAAAAAAAAGATGAGATCGGAGGAAGCTTGGTCTGGGGCCGGCACTGACAGTGGGAGTGGAGAGAAAGAATGAGAGAGGCGGAGAGAAAGAGTTGGGAGAAAAAAAGCAGAGCAAGAATGAGAAAAAGAAAGGTAAAAATTTTAGGACTTTGAGGTTTTTTATTTGTTTTGACGACTTGTAATCCCGTATATTGGGTTTTGGTTTTTTATATATTTTATATTTTATATTTTTTTGAGAATCCGTTTGCTACAGCTGTAGGGTTTGCTTTATCTTGTTTTCTTCTTTAGGTTGGGTTTGTAATCTGTTGTATAAGATTGATGTTGGGCTTTTTTTTGCTTGCTCTGTTACAATTTTTTTCTTCAGATTTTAGTTCAAAAATTTATTTTGGGCTTTGTTTTTTTTTTTTTGGGTTGAAAGTAGAATAAATAATTTTTTTATTTTTTTTATTTGAAGGTGTTCCTAATTTTGGTTGAGGGTGTTCCTAAATTTTTTTTTAAGGGCACAAATAATTTTTTTTAATTATTATATATAATTTTTTTTTTTTCAGGCCAGTGTGTTCCTGGAATACCTTGGATTGTACGAGGCGCCGCTACTCTACAAACTGATATGTCAACAATCATACTAAGAGATAATTGAAATATTCATTTACAATTTGGTAAAATTCCACCGTTCAAATTCATTGTCAAATTAGTTTGTAAGCTTTATTTAATAAAATTTGTAGCGCCTTTAGCATTTTTTCTACATATATTATTTACCTAAAATTAATTCAACAAGTGAGAAATTGAGAATCAAAAGAGAGAAGGTGGATTTATATGAATGGATGCCGTAACTAACCTTCTTTGGCCATGGCTTCAGTTTTTAAGCTATGAGACTCGTCATTGCAACATAGACAGCTGTTACAATTTTTTTTTAATTCAAATTCTCTATTACAATTTTTTCTTTTTTAGATTTTAGTTCAAAATTTTTTTTTAGCTTTTTCTTTTTGCTTGAAAATAATGTTATGAATACTGTTTTGGATCTATTTCGGTTTGTTTAGTGAAACGAAATATTTCGGTACCGATCTATTTCGATGTACCGTTTCAAGGTGTTTAGGAGTTTTTAAAAATAATATATATTTATATTTTCTTATATAACATAAAATTATTAATCTAAATAAGTAAACCTCAAATAAAACAAATCATTTGGTTTTTTTTTGACACTTAAATCAATTTGGTTATTACATAACAATTATGGGTTGGCATGAGTCGGGTTGGGTTAGGTTGAGAGAATTTTTTGACCCAACCCACCATGGTGGGTAAAAAAAAAATTAAATTCAACCCAACCCAACCCATCACATAAGTCCAACCCAACTCAATCCATATGGGTCGGGTTGAACCCATGGGTTTGATAAATTTTTATTATTATTATTATTAAATTTATTAAATATATTATTATTAGTATATATTATATATTATATATATATATATATAATATTATATATAAGCACTTATAGTATATAATATTATTATAAGTATATATTAAATATATTATTATTAGTATATATTAAATTTACAGCTAATTTAAAAAAAATTATTAAATATATAATATATTTTAAATATATATTAAATATGGGTGGGTCGGGTCGGGTTTGGCGGGTTTGTAATTTTATGACCCACACCCAACCCGACCCGCTATAAAAAAAATTTTGTGACCCAACTCAACCCACCAAGCCTTAAAAACCGACCCAACCTAGCGGGTCGGGTCGGGTCGGGTTTGGCGGGTCGGTGGGTTTTCTGCACACCCCTAATAACAATTATTGTTTAGAATATTAAAACATAAATATTTAATTAAATAATGAAACAATAAGAGTGTATATATGTATATCAACCCACTGCAAAATTGCTTAACTTTTTTTTTTTTTTTCTCTTTTGTTCTTTGAGAATGTGTATTCACTTACTTTTAAGGGACCACAGGCCACTACCCAATTCAATACCACGGCCCATTCACCCCACGTACACTAAGAAACAAGACCCTATCAATTTCAACACAATTACATATTTTTATATTTACCTACACTTACACAAAAAGACAAAATCCAAGCAATTTATATTGTCAAAAAATAAGTGAAAGTCACAAGACTCACAACACAAGTCAGAAAGTATTGAGTATGAGATAGAGAAAAACTGAGAGAGAGAGAGAGAGAGATGAGATAGGGAAAAGGAGAGAGATATACCTTGATGTTGCCTGAGGTCAGGGGCGGTGCCGCCACGGCACGTTGAAGGTTGAGGATCTCAGTTTTGCCGTTGCCAATCTCGCTTCGCTTTTGCCGTCGCTGATCTCTCAATCTCCGATCTGGGCCAAGTCAATCTCTGATCTCTCCGACGCAGAGCTGCTCTGGGTATTCAGTGTTGCTGTTGCTGCCTTGCTGAGTCTTTTTTTTTTTTTTTTGAGAATCGCTACCTTGGTCCTTGTTGATGCTGAGGCGCTGCTGTTGCTGCTGAGAACTGTTCTTATTAGGTTAGGAATTGGGTAATGGGTAATGGGTATACGTATTAAGTTTATAAAATTTTGTTGAGAATCTGTGGGTTTGCTCTTTACTGGGCTTGCACCGATCTGTCTTTTACTGATCTTTTTTTTTTTTTTTTTTTTTGAGAATCCATGGGTTTCTGTTTTCTGCATATTGGGCTTCTTTTTTTTTTTTTTTTTCCTGGTGGGCTTGCTTGATATATATATATATTTTTTCAGATTTTAGTTCAAATTCTTTTGGGCTTTTTTTTTTTTGGGCTTGAAAGTAGAGCAAATATATATATATATATATATATTTTTAATTTGAGGGTGTTCTTATGTTTGATTCAGGTGTTCCTAATTTTTTTTAGAGGGTAAACAAATAAAAAAATTTTAATTATTATATATAATTTTTTTTTTTCAAGTCAGGGTGTTCTGGGAACACCCTGACAACAACGTGGCGTCGCCACTGAGGTCAAAGATGGCTCAGTGGTTTAGGGTTTGATAAATGTGTTAGGTAATAAGGTTTTTGATGCGAAAATATAGCTAGTAGGTTCCAATCCTAAATTCTTCACTAAAAAAATACAGTATATATATATATATATATATCAAAACCTTTTTCTTTTTTTTTTTTTGAAAGCATATATATCAAAACCTAAATTCGAGGATTCAATTAATTTCCAAGAAAGACCAAGGCTAAAAAAATAAATAAAAAGAAGTGTTCCTATTGCACATATTACGTTGTGACTACAAAAACAATTGTATCATTATTTTCGTGAAGAACTAGTCACCAAATGAGGAATGGACCGGACCGAATGGTGATCTATAGAGCAAAGGTCTGCAGAAGCTACTGCCAGATTTGTAGAGTTGCACCGCTGCACGTTTAAAATCGGAGAAAGGATAGTGATAGGAACTAAAGAGGCAATACAACCTTTGTCATAGATTATCCATTATGTCACAAGTTCTTATTCCCAGCCAAAAAAAAAAACTGCAGGTAGAAAATAGTATATTTAATAATTATTTAAATAATTTGATTGTGAAATTTGAATAAAGAAAAAGTTAATGAATTTTATAAGGACATTGGTTTATTCTTCTATACACACAACAAAATGTCCTAAATATTTTCAAAAAAAGTGAGGGGTCAACTCACTGTTAGTCAAAATGAAATTAAATACAATTTTATAGCAAATAATCTCAATTGAAAATAAAAATATTACGAAAAATGTTACAAAATTTTATTGTCTCCCTAAACTTTCTTCTCACGTTTTACACCACTAAAAGCTTATTACATGTGGTTGGGGGGCATATATTAAACATTTGTTCTCTCAAGCTAGTTATTTTGTTGCGTATCATCTACAAACTACAATATGAAGAAGAAAAGATTTATGTATTGTGGAAATCTAAGAGTGTGTTTGTTTAGAGGTAAAATAAGGTAGATGGATAATTTTGGAGAGAAAATGAAAAGGAAAAGGAAAATTTTTTTAGAAGGTGTTTGGTTAGGAGGGAGAGAGGAAAAAAAGGTGGAGGAAAAAATTGAGAAAGAGAGTGTGATTTGTTATATGGACAAAAATGTCCCAGTCGCTTTCCTAGGCAACATTGGCTTTTTTTTTCTTTTTCTTTTTCTTTTTCTTTTGCTTTCCTGGGACACTTTGCCCCCTTTTCATGGGGGTGGGCAAACGTTTTTTTTTTTCTTTTGCTTTCCTTGGGATATTTTCTTAAAGTATGAGGAAAATTAAAATATTTTCTATCCTCTTACTTTTCTATCCTTCCATCATCTTCTATCTTTCTACTTGTTAAGGGTCATTTTCGTAAAGTCAGCCCAACCCAGCAAAGCAGGCAATAAGAGTGGCAGGCACAGAATGGAACTATTAGGCCCAAGCGGCAGGAATAACAGAACACAGGCTTATAACATGAGTAAATAGGTCTTGAGGAAGCAAATGAGCCCAAAGGGCCCGGAAAGAGAGAAATAACACCCATGGGCAATGTATGGTATGAAAAAGTGAGAATGGACCGCGGCAGGCCCAAGGCAATGTAAACAAAGAAAGTAGGGATTGATGGCAAGCCCATGAACCCCAAGGATGAGAATGAGGAGATTGGGCCGAGGAAGCCCAATCAAGTTAGTAAAAGCCCATGGAAACACAAAGTCAGTAAATGGGCCGAGGAAGCCCGAGGAAAGTAAAAGGGCCGCAGGCCCAAAGGGAAAAAAGGAAGGGACAATAGAGCCCATAAAGTAAGAACACCAGCAAACTCTCTTAAGTCACTGGGGGAAGAAGTGAAACGGCAAGTTTGAAAGAGGCCTAACAGGAACATGCTATCATGGCAGGAAAAGCCAAGTAATGAAACAAGACATAAGCACAAACCGAGAAATGGGCCAAGGGAAATTAAGAAAAGCCCAATCCCAAAAGGAAGCAGTGAAAGTACAAAACGGCCCACATAAAAGAACCAAGAAGTATGGCAAACGAAATGCAAACAAAGCTCTATAAGCCGCAGGCAGGCTTTGAACGTACGTAACAGGGGAGCATGCGCAAAGCCCAGGTGCCACCAGCCTATACCCAGCCAATATGGGTCGTGGTGGGGCCATGGGTCAGTAGTAAGAGGTAAGGGGGGTGTGGTTTGGTGGTGGGGAGGGTGGAAAAGATTTATTTTACGTTCCCTGTCCAAACTCTTTTGGAGGTACGTCCTGCTGGGATGACAGACCGCCTAAAAGAGGTGAGATTGGAGAGGGAACGTTGGATGCATGCCATAGGAAGAGAGAGAGAGCATTTAAAGCCATGGCAGAAAGCAGTGCCACGGCGGACAGAAACAACACAAACCTGTCTTTGTCTGGCGAGGGCGAGCAATGCGCAGACGATGGTCGGCAAGCATGCCCAGACCAGACAAAGGCCGTTAGGGGGTAAAATGGTAAAAGAACGATCACGGCAGGCCCTATAAAAGGAGCCTCGCCATGCCTTGTAAAAGGGACCGAAAAACAGAGGAAAAAAATACATAGAAGGAAAACTAAAAGGAAAAAGGAAAGAAAGGAAGAAAAGATAAGAAAACCAATAGTGAGGATAAGGGGCATGCACCAATACATCTTTTCTCTTCTCTCCCCCTCAAAATCTCACTCTCTAAGGAACGATTAAGAATTTGAGAACTTTCTTCGGGCATTTATCATTTAGGTCTGATTCCCTCAAAGTCATTAATCCCCACGGCAGGATATTCTCCGGGGAGGTTAGTTTCATTGAGAGGAAACGTTCTCCCTCTTTGATGTCTGCCATTACGGACCCGGTTTTGGCTTTGACGTTTATTTTGATTAACTCATCATTTAATCAATTGTTCTCTCTTATAAAAGCCATTATTATCACTGTCATTATTACTACTGTGTCATTCGGTCCTTGTTGTTAACAAAAAGCTGTTGCGCTCTGTTTTTCTTTTATTATTGTTATATCTGCCTGCCGTAATCTTATTGTAGTAGCTCTGCTTGCCGTAAGGGTATTTCTGGCGGACTAGGCTAAGTTTGTGCACAAACCGGCCCAAAGTGAGTTGTAGTTGGGCCGGTCTCAACTTCCCTACTCAGAACACATAAGGGCCTATCACCGCAGGAAGCAGCCCAGTCCAAGCACAAAAAAGGCCCCTACACTACTTTTCCACCACTCTAACCAAATAAACCCTAAGCCAAATTACAAGTAGTATTTCATAAGGTTGTACTCCTCAAAAGTCTATTTATGATGCCCACTTATTATATGAAAGGATTTGGCTTACCTCTAGTACTTTTTTAACTGGAGTTTCCTTTTATTTTAAATACACAATGATAAGTGGTAGTGAGTTTTAATTTCCACATTTTATTTATTTAGTGGGTGATGTGGCAGTTTCTCATTAAAACATAAGGAAATTCTAGTTAAAAAAGTACTGAAAGTAAAGGTTCGTTTGGGATCCACTTATTTTGCTGAAATTAAAAACTTTTTGCTGAAAGTACTATAGATAAAAGTAAAAGTTAGTTAAAATAGTACAGTGAGATCCATGAATAGTACTAAAAACTAAAAAGTGCAATGAGACCCATGAATAATAGCAAAAATAAGCTTAATAGTAAAATAAGTTGTTAAAAATAATTTTTGCCAAACGCATATAAGCCAAACTCTCTGTGAAACGTAATAAGCTATATGCATGACCTTACAGCGGTAGAGTTGTTACCGGTCCTTCTCTCCCAATTTGCACAGCTGAATTTGTTAGAACATCAATTCGTAGAACCCTGACTATGGCCTGATTTGCCAACTAGCTTTTGGTGTTCATGGCCCTTTTTGGATAATGAAGATGGGAGGAGATAAAAAGTACAATAAAAATAGAATAAATTGTATGTTTGTTTAGTCCATTAATTGATTTTGGCCCTTCGAATATAAAAGTTTGGATTTGGTTCTTAAAATTTCAAAAAGAAAATAATTTCATCCTTAAAATTTGTAGCAAGTGTAATTTTTTCCCTTATAAATATTTGGTAGCTTCAATTTTGGTCCATTTAATATAGGTTGGTTAGACTCTTGTCCCTTGAATTGTGATTGGATCGATTTCATCCCTCAATTCGGTGCTTTAGCATCACGTTATTTAGGTAAACACGGGGACCAAATTAATCCATTTTTCAACTTTCAGTAACCAAAATAAAACGTTTTAAAAATTAAATTATCAAAATTGAACATACAACATGCTAAAATGCAATTTACCCGTAAACATAAGTACAATAAAGTCGCTATTTTCACTACTGCCCTCACTCTTCTCCAAAAATAATTATAAAAAAAAAAATTTAAAAATTAATGAAAAATATAAGGTTAATTATGCACATTAGAATTTTCAGAAGTCTTTATTCTTAAGCTAGATCAACTTACCTCGGATTGAATTTAGACCTGCCTTGGGATCACTTCAAAAGATGATATTAGCATAATTCTAACTTGAATACCTTTTAAACTTCAGTCTTTGCTTTACTCATAAACCAGATCTCATTCAATCAATTATTTTTATAAAAAAAAATGAAAAAAAAAAAAAAAAAAAACTTGTATTCATGAGAAAATTTATATACTTTATACTTTATAAAGTGTAACATAGAAGAGTAGTTACAAAAAAGCACCAGTTAAATTACATTTGCGAAATATTTTTGATTCTCCCAAAAAAAAAAAAAAAAACATTTGAGAATCTTCATAATCATTTTATAAACCCAATATTAATTGACCTAGTAAAGAACTAATATGGAACTCGCTAGTGCTTGGTTTACTTTAGAGTAAATGGGTTAGATCAAGATTACGTTTAGGAACTTGGATTTAGATTTTTAATTAATAGATTTGAAATACTTTGATTTTAAATCTACAGATTTTAGGATTTATTTCAAATTTAAATATTTTAAAAGTTTAAAATCTTTGATGGATTTGTCAAATTCAAATTTTTGACTTTTTAAAACTTCCTAAACATGTTATTTAGATTTTAATCACCTAAATCCAAATGTTCAAATCATATCATCTATGTATGCTACAAAGGTATTATTCATGCTCACTAAACAGTTGAGCTTGTAATGGTGTTGGGCTCTCGTAGGTTGTTACCTAATTGGCCCATTTTGTGTTGCAAAAGTTCATGAGTTGTGAAGCCCACCCCGTGAAGTAAAAACAAAGATAGGTTATAGACCCAATTCATGAGACAAAAGAGTACAGAAGCCATGAGCCCAATCTGTGAAGTAGTAGAAAATTTGGGTCGCAAGCCTCATATCATGAACTAAAGTCTGGGTTTTTCATAAAACCCATATCATGAGATAAAATTCATGGATTGCAAAGGTTCAATCCGTCAAGTAATACAGTTGGGCTGTTGGGTTCCATAAGAGGCTTGTTGCAGGCAAAGAATTTGGGTAAAAAATCTCAACCTGCGTGGTCAAGTATTAACGAAATTGTTTAGGCTCTTGGACTTTGAATTGGTTTAGCCCAATACCAAACCTTGTAGTATAGTTCTTGAGTTGTCATTTGGTTGAAGAATAGGAATAAGAACCCACCATATGGCAGAGAACAAAAATTGAGACCTCAACATATGGTTGGCCCAGTGAGTTCTAGTAGGAATAAGAACCCATCAACTGGTATAGTTTTTGTTGAGTAGCTGAATCAAATATTTGAAATTCAACTCCTGATTACACAAAAAACTATCTAGTGTTTTAGTCGGATAATAATAAGAGCAATTATCATAAAGTAAATATCACAGATTTATTTATTTATTTTTTTTTTGAGTATGAATATAAGTTTAAATTCTACCATATTTAAAAAATAAAAATAAGGTTGATCCAATCTCAAAACATGGCATTTTTAATACACTATGTTAGTATGTTTTGTAACATGGCCTTCCCTACAAGGCCTCGTATATTTGATTTCCTCGAAGATCCTTTTCCAACATTTCTTTGTTTAAATTGATTTTCTCAGATAATGATGTTTGGTTGGAATTCCATAGGTTTTTTTTTTTTTTTTTTTTTTTTTTTTTTTTTCATAATTGAATTTCATTAATTGCATGTGAATGTACAAAAATAATGTAATCTTCTGGTAGATTTATCAAAATTCGCATCTAATTAGAAACTATATATTGAGTAGACATTAATTGCTTAAAGTTTCACCAAATGTACTTTTCATGAACCCAACTCTAAGTAATGGGTCATTGTAAAAATGATAAACAATCAATCATAATCCACCATATTCAATAAATATAAAAAATGGTGCAGGAAAGATCATGGTCCTAAAATTATTCTATTAAAAATTGATAAAAGTACGGTTGTGTCTAGCTAGGGGGGAAATAATATAACTTTAAAAAAAGCTTCTTTTTTTTTTTTTTTTAGATAGGAAAATAAAGCCTAAAAGTGAGTGTTGTGAAATAGATGTAAAAATATTTTTGTGAACTTAGAAGAACTCTAAAAGTAATGACTTGTAACAACCCCCCACCCCATCCCAAAACTGGAAAGTCTCATTTTCAGGTGCTAAATTTAGCTGTTTCAATTGTTAAAGGGCCGATTTTACTCAAACTTTCTTTTATTATTATTATTATTATTATTATTATTTTTTTTTTTTTTTGCAGCTGAGTATTTTTCAAAGTTTCATTGAATTTATTTTCAAAATTTTATTTCCATCCTGAGGTCCTACAATGTATGATTACCAATATATAAACTAGAAATCGTGGGTTCCAATTAGCTTAATTAGTAAAATCTCTGATTAGTGTATCAGTCTAATGATAAATAACTATCATTATAAGCAGAAGACATAATTTGAAACTCTCTTTCTCTCAAAAAAAAGAAAAAAAGAAAAAAAAGAGAGAGATAAAGTTATTGTTTAATTTAAAACTCTACATTGTAAGATGCACAACGATAAAGGAATGTTTAAGCTAAAACTTTTAATTATCCTTTTAAACTTTTAAATTAGTCGAGTAGCTTAACCTTTGGCTATAAGTTTATATGCAATCACAGTATTTTATCCTCCAACATTTTCTTTTTTTTTTTTTTGAGAAAGAAGCTTGCTGTTATTATTATTACTCAAAATTGGCTAAGTCAGCCTGTACAAAATGGTGAATGTCTGGTGGTACATCTTCCATCCAGACAGTTAAATTTTGTTCCTTAACAGCCCTTTTTGCTAATGCATGAGCTACAGAGTTTCCTAGACGGCGTACATGAGAGAAACCCACATATTGAAAACCTCCTGCCAAACATTTGATATCCTGAAGAATATGTCCATGCAAAGCCAGAGATGGACTGTGGTCTTGAAGTTCCTTGCATATAACCTCAGAATCTCCCTCCAAAATTACTCTGTTTACACCAAGTTCAAGAGCAAATTCTGTAGCTCTCCTCACTGCTAAGGCTTCGACCTGGGCCACTGTTGTTGGGAGTGGCACAAGCTGTGTCATCGATGCCATCACCGCACCTTCCTCATTCCTGATAACAATGCCGAGACCTGCTTTTGCTTGCTAAGTGAAGACCGCCCCATTGTAGTTGATCTTGTAACACCCTTGGTCAGGTGGCTTCCATCGGACATGTTTTCTGTGTTGAGGCGTCCTAGCTTGTTTATGAAGAAGTTGGAACTCGTTTTTCCTATCCGTGGATAAGATGTGAATCTGGTCAAAGGGGCAAGCCTGTTGCTTGAGTCGCACTTGGTTCCGTCTGTTCCACACGGCCCAGCTAGTGAACACCAACAGCTCCACGTCCATCTTCTCCTCAAAAGCTCGTTTGAAAATATCCATAACGCTGGTGCCTATCATTTCCGAAAGCCATCGCCACTGTGGGTCCGAGATCCACATTACCTGCACATCAAAGCAAAAGAAAATAGCATGTGAACATGTTTCCTCCCCTGTTTTGCAAGTCTCGCACTGGCCCTCTGCAGTGATCCGTCTTCGGCATAGATTAACTTTCACCAGCAGAGCTTCCCTGCTGGCTCTCCACACGAAATTTTTTACTTTGCTCGGCACTGCCAAACTCCATAGCTTCTTCCAGAAAGCCGAATCCTGGTTCGACACTTGGGGTTGGGCAGAATTATCAAACAAAAACCGATAGCCCGATTTCACAGAATAAGTTCCAAAAGGTGTAAACGGCCACACCAGAACATCCTTTTGGCTTGTGAAACTCAATGGAATCCCTTTGATGATCTCAGCTTCCTGTGCACTGAATACATGCTCAATTACCTCTGTCCTCCAACTTCTAGTCACCGGATTAATTAACACCTTCACTTTCGAGTTCTCTTGTCCAGATAGAACCCGTGTTGTGATCTTGGCTGAAGAATGTGAAGGCAGCCAATTATCCCCCCAAATCTTTATCGTCTTCCCATCACCCACTCTCCAAGAGGCCCCTTTTTGAATAACATCTCTACCTTTAAGGATACTTTTCCATGCGTAAGAAGCAGAAGAAGACTCCTTGGCTTCTAGAATGGAGCATCTTGGGAAGAAACTGGCCTTGAACACTCAGAAAAAAAGAGAATTATCATCATGAAGAAGTCTCCAAGCTAACTTAGCAAGCATTGCTTCATTAAACATTGTTAAATCCTTAAAACCCATTCCTCCCTTATCTTTGTGTTGACACATATCCTCCCATTTAACCCAATGAATTTTCCTCCTATCCCCCCTTTGCCCCCACCAAAATTTTCTTATAAGGGTCTCAATCTCCTGACATAAAGTAATAGGGAGTTTAAAGCAACTCATTGTGTAAGTGGGGATTGCTTGAATGACGGATTTGATGAGTACTTCCCTACCGGCCTATGATAAGAGCTTACCTTCCCATCCTTGTAATCTCTTCCACACCCTTTGCTTCAATTTATCAAAACTAGCTCTTTTATTCCTCCTCGCCATAGCCGGCAATCCCAAATATTCTTCGTATTCTTTCATCTCATTAACTCCAAGGGTTTCCATAATCTGTCTTTGCACATCACTTGGGGTAGACTTACTAAAAAAGAGAGCCGTTTTGTCTCTATTTAGTTTCTGCCCCGACACCTTTTCATAAGATGAGAGGATTTCCATCACCTTTTCACACTCCTGAGTGGTAGCCTTGCAAAACAAAAGGCTGTCATCAGCAAAGAACAAATGGGTTAGTTTAGGACCATTACGGCATATAGACACCCCATGAATATCTCCTTTCTCAGTTGCCTTATGAATCAACCTGTGCAAACCTTCTGAGCAAAGCAGGAATAAGTATGGTGACAAAGGATCACCTTGGCGAATACCCCTGCCTGGCCTGATCTCTCCACTGGGTTCCCCATTGATCAGAATTGAGTAAGTGACTGTGGTAACACACTCCATAATCAATCCTATCCACCGGTCATTAAACCCCATTTGTGACATCACCGCCTTCAGGAAAGACCATTCTACATGGTCATAAGCCTTACTCATATCGAGTTTTAGAGCCATGAACCCTGAATTTCCAGAATTATGATTCTTCATATAGTGCAGAGTCTCAAATGCGACTAGAATATTATCTGTAATCAAGTGCCCCTTAAGAAATGCACTTTGGTGTTCTGAGATAATGTTGGGAAGGACTCTTTTCAGCCTGTTTGCAATAACTTTTGAAAAAATCTTATAAAGCACGTTACATAAGCTAATAGGTCTGAACTCAGTAACATACTCAGGATTTTTTGTTTTAGGAATCAAAGTGATGAATGTATGATTTAAAGGACTAGGAATGCAACCCGAATTTAAAAAATACAAAACATCATGAATAACATCTCCTCTTACCAATTCCCAAAAGTTCTGGTAAAATAATGGCGGCATTCCGTCTGGTCCCGGTGCTTTAAGTGGTGCCATTTGTTTCAATGCAAGCTCAACTTCCCAAGCCTGAAAATTCTCCGTCAAGCTTTCATTCATTTCAGCTGTGACTACCCGTGGAATAGAATCCAAGTCTTCCTCAGTAATCTCAAGATTAGAAGTAGCAAAGAGTTGCTGAAAGTATGATTTAAAGGTGGCTGAAACTTCTTCAGGATTTGTACACCAGGTATTGGACTGATCTTTTATACCAATGATGAGGTTTTTACGTTTTCTTTGTGTAGGCCGACTATGAAAAAATCTGGTATTTCGGTCACCATCTTGAAGGTACAAGGTGCGTGATCTCTGACGCCACATTCTTTCCTTCTTATCCATAAGAGAATTAATCTCTTTTTTGAGCTCCACTAGTCTACCCGAATTCCCTCCTTCGAGTACCACTTTTTCCACCCGAGCTAACTCCCTTCTTTTTTGCTCTAATTGTTTTCTAACATTGCCGAAGCAGTCTTTGCTCCACTGAGTTAGAGCTTTCCCGCAGTTTTCTACCTTTTTAATTACTTTTGTGCTTCCCTCCTCTTCATAACTGACCTGCCAGACACCTTCCACCGTCTCACCGCACCCCTTATCGCCTAGCCACATTTCCTCAAACCTGAACAGCCTTTTCCTCGGTGAACAATTCAATTCCGAATTCTCTATCCAAAGAATCTTGTGATCCGAAGTTGTACTATCAACATGATGAACCCGAGCACCCGAGAATTTTGCAAGCCAGTCATAGGAGACTACTACTCTATCTAACCTTTCCCATATCGAGACTCCATTATTATAATGTTTACTCCAAGTGAAAGGTGAGCCCTTAAAGCCAATGTCCATGAGGCCACATTCATCCAAAATGTCCCTGAAGAGTTGCATTTGTCTCAAAGGTCTTATCCGTCCTCCAAGCTTCTCACTTTGCTTTAGGATCTCGTTAAAATCCCCGGCGCATAGCCAAGGCAGTGAATTTTGGCCATGTAAGTTACGGAGTAAATCTCATGATTCATGCCGTCTATGTGTTTCCGGTTCACCATAGAAACCGGTGAATCGCCAAGCTGCTTCAGTATCCTTATTAATAACCGCATCTATATGGTTCAAGGAGGAAGAGACCATTTCAACCACCATATCATTTTTCCAGTAAAGAACAAGACCTCCACCCCTATTAATTCTCTCCACAACAAACTTTTTATCAAATTGAATCCTACTTTTCACGTACTCCAGCCTAGCTTCGTCTACCAGTGTTTCAGCCAGGAACACGACAGCGAGAGCTTTTGCAGTCACTACCTCTGCTAATTCTTGAATTGCTAGTTGGTTCCCAAGCCCCCTGCAGTTCCACACGATGCAACTCATTGCGCCTGGCGGGGCTACGTACCAGCCTCCGCCAATATCGGGTAGTCTTCTTTGTCTTCATTAGAGACCAAAAGTTTTTTGCATGGTGACTCACAGATGTCTATAATCATATCACTGGGGCATTTTAAACCAATCTGATCTTCTAAGGTGGAAGTTTTACCCGAAAATTCACGGGTTATGCGCTTCCATTTAGGCTGTGATGAATGTTCAACAATTGAAGGTGCATGGCTTAACTTTGTCACGTTCAGGAAAGGGTGTGCATGGGGTCTGTGGCTTGGTGCCTCCTCAAGTGACCGTTCTACAGACTGCTGAGTAGGTGCCAGCTCATTTTTTAAAATGTCCATATTAAAAGGTTGGGAAAATTCAGTCAATGGTATTGCTCCCTCAGCAGGTCCCACTTTTTTTGGCTCCTCATAAATACCCAACTCCGAATCAATCTCATTTAATTGCTCCTCAAAGTCCACTCCTTGATTTCCTCGGGCCTGAGCAATTGGACAAGGATTTTCCGCTCCAGACACGGGGTTATGGGGATTTGTTTTATTTGTCTCCCCATAATCCACGCCTGAAATGGAACTTTCCTTATGCATTGCCTCTGCTGTGTTAGCCTTTGGAATGGAACCTGTTGCCGCCGCGGGACTGGTTCTCACTTCCTTCCGCCATCGTGTAGACATATTTTCGGCCCTCTCTTCATAGAACACCGATACCCTTCCACATTTTTCTTTGGCGGACCTGACTGTGTGGCTCGTAACCAAGACCCAAATTGCTGTTCTTCCACCCTTAACGTGCCTTTGCTCTGAACCCAGGTATCGCAATCCCTGTCACTGTGATCAAAACAACCGCACCAATAGCATATGTTAGGTAAATGCTCATATCTGAAACTTACCCATATTTTTCCGCCTCCCTCAAAAGTGACAACTCTTCCTCGGCACAGCGGCTGGTACACATCCAGAGTAACTCTCACTCTAACATAGCTTCCTCCCTCGCTATTTGAAGCTTTTGTTGATCGATCAACCCTTCCTATCGCTTCACAAATATCTTCTGCAACTGATTTGTTCCGATAGCCTATAGGGATGTTATGCACTTGAACCCAAAAAGGAACCTTATCAAACTTCAGGTCCTCTAGAGGAGTTTGACGCTCATATCTTTCAAGGACGACCAGATATTTGTCAAAACTCTAGGGCTCGCTAGAGAGAATCCGATCCACATCATCCTTGTTATCAAAAATGAATAAGACCTTGTGGGATCCTTCTTTACTTACTGTAAAACCGTTGTCTGCTCTCCATAATGGCTTAAAAGTCTTCGCCACAACATCCATACTCAAAGCTCGCTTGGTGAAAAATTAGGCTGCAACAATGTATTCATTGGAACAGCGGTCTTTTTTGAAACAAACATCATCACCCTCCTTTTCGGACAGGGAGAGGCAGTTCCAATGCTTCGTCAAATCATCCATAGTTCCACGAAGTAGAAAAAGAAAAAAATAATCGTTTGAATTTTGAAGGAATAGTAAAAGAATAGAAGAGACTGTTTCCCAAACCCCTTAAAAGAAAAACCGACAAGCCCTATACGTAACACTGTTACGCAAGGGAAGAAGAGAGACCTTACGAGAAGGTACAGCAATTCTACTGTCTAAGAGAGAGGAGGAGAAACCACCTTTCTTAGTACAGAGAAACTTTATTAAGGCCCTCCCCAACATTTTCAATTGTATGTTTAATAATTATCTTTTATACACTTTCTAATTATAGATGAGGTAAACCAATTTTTTTTTTTTTTTAATTTTAGAGAATGACTATATGTTTTAGTTGCTAGCGATTTGGTTCTACTTGGTAGACGTGAAAGGCTCAATTTATTTTTTTTAATAAGGTTTGGGTAATTCCCGTTTCAAGATTCTTGGTACTATGTGAGTTTCAGTTAGTTCAACTGGTAAAATCTCTGATGGTTGAATAAGAGATCTGGAGTTCAATTCTTGCCTATACCAAAAAGCAATTTGTGTCTTGGTCTGATGATAAAGAGCTATCATTAGGAGTGGACGTCATATGTTGAAACTCTTTAAAAAAAAATTCTTGGCACTATAAAATTAATATATATGCATATATATATATATATATATATATATATATTCTTGGCATACTATTCACAGTCTTATATATATACAGGCAATTCATATAGCATCTTTCATGCCAAAGCAAATGCGATAAAAGAAACAATCCAGTTTATAAATTGTTGTCCTCTTCCAATTTTTTCATTCTTCTATGTGGTGCATTAATTTTCTCTGCTAATAACTCAATCTTAGTGGAGAGGTCCATATATATTGTTCACATGGACAACACCCCTATGCCCAAGGTAGTTAGTAGTTGTTAGTATATAGCCTAGACTAGATTAGCCCATTGGGCTTAGCCTGTACTTATAATTTACTCTTATTACTTGTATTACACACATACCTTACTTATATAAGACTCTCTATTGTACATTATTATTTACACAGAATATACAAACTATTTAGTTTTTCTCTCTCACTTTATATTGTTAACATGGTATCAGAGTCATTACTTTAACCTAGTGGTATTTTTCGGCGTTCTTCCACTGCCCTCGCCTTCACTGATAGCCACAATAGGAAGCGAGTCACTGCTATCACACCCAACCACTACCTCTCGGATCTAGTCTATTCATCAATCAAATCGTCGAACCATAGTCACGACATGATAGGTCAGATTTCTCCAATTAAAACCCAGCCAGAAACAGTCCCAACGGAGCTCACATGCTATCCCAAGTTTCTGCCTGTCAAAAACACGCCCCACACACTCTCACGTGCTGCTAAGATCCTTACAAGCCTTAAGCGCCTAACAAGCAGCCGCCATGCACCTCCAGTCGCTCCACACGCTTAACACCTCTGAGTGCCATGTTAGCCCTTGGAATACAATGCAAAGCTCACACCCTTGGATGGTGAATCTATATCTGATGCTACTCACTATCGTCAGTTGGTTGGTAGTTTAATCTATCTCACTGTTACTTGTCCGGATATTTCACATGCCATGGGTATGGTTAATAAGTTCATGGATGCCCCTTGTTTTGTCCACTATGCTGCTGTTCTTCAGATTCTCCGATATATCAAAGGCACACTTTATCATGGTCTCCACTACTCCTCTCGGTCTTCTCTCGAGCTTCATGCTTATTCAGATGCGAACTGGGCAAGTGATCTGACTGATCGATGCTCTATCATAGGTTTTTGTTTCCTATTGGGTACTTCTTTTGTCTTATGGCATAGTAAGAAGTAAGATGTGGTTTCCTGTTCCAGTACTGAGGCTGAGTATAGTGCCCTTGTCGACACCACCTTAGAGCTTGTCTGGCTTCGCTGACTCTTAGCTGACATGGATGCTCCACAGCTCACTGCCACTCCTCTTTATTGTGACAATCGTAGTACTATCTACATTGCTCATAATGATGCCTTCCATGAATGCACCAAGCACATTGAGATCAACTGCCACATCACTTGCCAGCATCTCAAGAAAGGCAATCTCAAGTTATTCTCCATCTCCTTTATTGACCAACCTACTAATATCTTCACCAAGACTCACCCGCCTAGTCATTTTCGAGATCTTATATCCAAACTTCAGTTGGCTTCCTTCTTGCCACCTCGAGTTTGAAGGGGGATGTTAGTGTATAGTTTAGACAAGATTAGCCTATTGGGCTTAGCCTGTACTTGTAATTTACTTATATTACTTCTACTGCACACATACCTAACCTATATAAGGCTCTCTATTTTACATTATTATTTACACAGAATATACAGACTATTTTGTATTTCTCTCTCACTTTATATTGTTAACAGCAACCATCACCATTGGTACTCCTCCATTATTGATTCCTTCATCCTTCAAAGTTTGCAAATTTTGTATCACTAGATGACAATCAATCCTCACCTTTGCTTGTATATACTTATAATAATGTTTTTTTTTCATGGTTTTAGTGCTATAATATCCCAAAATGAATTAGAGATTTTGAAAAAGTTTGAAAGCTTTGTCTTAGCTATATTGTGATGACACTATTACACTTGCTTACCACACTCATATCCCTGAATTCCTCTCCCTAGTTTCAAGCTCCCACTGGACTGCAAATTATGAAAAAGATGTTTTCATTGGTATTATAGATTCAGGCTTATGGTCAGAAAGTCCAAGCTTTAAAGATGATGGCATGAATACTACTGCAGCTCCAACAAAGTGCGATCATGCCAATTTCCAAAGTGAACAAGCTTTTAATTCCACTTCATATAATTGCCTCACAAAAAAATATTGAAAAGTCTGTAGAATTTCGACATAGAGTGGAACTTTAATTGTGTTTATAAGGGTTTCATGGATTGCATGAATGGCAGATGTGATTTTAAGAACGAATCGGCTTTTGACATTATAGATTGCGCAGTTGCCTATGAAGAAAAAAATTCTATATTATATTAGTTATGCAGATTGTTTGTTTCATTGTTACATAAAGCATGTCAATATGCACCAAAATGCAATTTATACACAGAATCCTAGGGCCATATCCAATTTTATGTATAGAGAGATGGAACTATATATATAAAATTAAATGTAACCCTAGGATTCTGTGTATAAATAGCATTTTGATGCATCCTGACATGCTTTATGTAACAATGAAACAAACAATTTGCATTACAAGTTGTGAGGGCCCTTTTTGGACGGTGTCCAGGTTCAAGTAAAAGCAAGGATGCCGAGCCTTTTAGTTGTTGTTTTAAGGGACTGGGCTTGGTTCACCATAGCTAAATAGGTTGATTACGAACCAGATGGTGCATAAAGCGGGAATCCTACAACGCATACATACTAACTGTTGAGGTTCAAAATTGGTCACAGGCTAAGGCCTAAGGAAGTAAAACGTTGGGCTCATTTCACAAAAAATGATAAATAAATAAACTAAGAGAAAATAAGAGAAAAAAGGAAAGTTGGGCTTACACAATGAAGGAAAGAGAAAATAAAGAAGAAAAAGGCAAGAGGCCCAAAGGATTGGGATGCAAAGACCCATGAAAGAACAAAGTTTAAAAGACATAAAACAAGGAAAAAGGGCCAAACCGGCCAGGGCCAATAAGCAAAAAGGGGGTCCAGTAAGAAGAACTGGGTCAGGATCCCCAGAAGTCACCAAAGTCCCTGGACGCGCGAAGTAAGATTGAAGCAAATTCAAAGAGGGATAAAAGACAAAAAGCATGCGGGTCTCATGCTCTAGACATGCAATGGAGCCAGGAAGTACAAAGCAAAACGCAGGAGCCATGATTCCAACCATTTGGAGAAAGTGACAAGGAAGAGTACAACTAAAAAAGCTGGAACACTGAAGAAAAAGCCAAATAGTTGAAGACCAACCAACGGAGAAGTCTGGAAATAGAAAACTAGCTAAGAGACTTTTGTTTGGTCAGACCAAAAGCAAGAAACTATGAGAGAAAAAGGAAACGACATAGCTTTGAGCAAAATTGGCACGGCATAAACTCTAAAGGGAAAAAAGGGGAAATCACCGGTACCCCGGAGCCCGATCTGCGCTATAAAAGGAGGAGGGGGTCCATGCTGAAAAGCATCCGGATTCAGATAGAGATTCATGTGAGATTAGATCATTGAGGCATTCATGGTCATTTCCTAAAGTCTCATAAAATTGTAGAAAGAGCTCTGTAAAATTAAGAGAAAATAGAAGAGCTGCTCCCGGTATCCCAAAGACAGCCACTATAGCACATGCTCGAATTCAACAAGTTCAAACTTTGCAAGTCTTCGAAACTTAAATAGTTATCAAAAGTCTGTAATTTTTGAACTTAGTTGAACCTTGTATCACGTCTTAGTGAGCATTGTAATAATAACTAAAGAAAATTAATAAAATGCACCCTAGTAATTCGAGGATCCTTAATCTTTTCTTGCATTGTATTTCACTTGTTGTGCATTCCTTTACTGTTAAAATGTCATTCAATACAGATATCTTTGCTTGTTAGTTATTTGTATTGTAGGAAACTTGTTTTGTGCACCACTCGGTTCTTAAACAGCTCTTTAGCTGCGGTAAACCGAGCCCAGTCCACCAAGAATATTTATTTGGCCCAGGATCTTTGGGCTACTGTGTTGAAGAAAAAAGGCACTCTCACACTAACAAACAAGAAATATATGCATTAAATAGCAAGAAACAATAAAAGGGCAATGCGATAGAGAAAGACACAAAGTAAACGTTAGGGGTCCTTAAGATACTATGTAGTATTTCATTAACTTTTCAATTGTGTAATACATTATGCTCACTAGGACGTATCACAAGGTCCAAATAAGTTCAAAAATCACAGACTTAGATGGCTCTTCAGGCCACTATGACTTGCAAAGTTTGAATCCTTTTGAATCCAAGTGTGTTCCCTAGTGGCTGTTTGAGGATACCATGCGGTGTTTTCCTCTTTTTTCTTACTTTCTTTGAATTCTAACAAAGTTTTCTCAATGATTCTACTCTCATTCACTATTGCTGAATGTCCCATCACTGTTGGCTGCTTCACCCTTTTATAGTGTCATTCTAGGGTTTCAGGGTACCACTGATTCCCCCAATTTGCTCTCCTGGGTACTAGAACCAATGTTGTGCCAGCAACATTGGTGGCTGGTCCCTTCCTTATTTCTCATAATTTTCTCCTTTTGGTGCTTTTTCCCAAAAGTCTCCTACTGACTTTCCATTCTGGGGTGTCCTTAAAGAGTTGACCTTTGGTCCTTCTTCCTTCAAGGCCTTTTACCTTTTTCAAACTCAGCTTTTGGTTGCCTTTCCTCTTGTCATTTTTTCCAAGTGAGCTGATTCCTTCTTGCCAGGTTGAAAGTCTTCCCAACTACTTCCCTTCTTGGTTCTTCATTCTAGGTTACCCAAGGTACCAACCCCTTGCTCATGAATTGTTGGTTTCCAAGCTTTCTGGTTTTTTTCTGCATCATTGGGTGGCTAATAGGGACGTATCTATTCTCATTCCTTGTGTTTCTTGGCACTCTTTTTGAGCTGTCCTAATCTCATTCTGGCTTTGCTGCACGTCCCGAGGATCTCGAGCCCTTGGCTGTCCCAAGGTATCCCGGTCCAGTTCTTACCACTAGACTACCTGGTGATTTTTTGCCCTTGGCGGGCTGGGCTTTTTTTCTTCTTCCCTTTGTTTCATGAATTCTAAGGCCTATCCATTCGTGGGTTCGGTTTCTTCCCTAAATCCCTTAATGGAGTTGGGCCTACCATCTTTTTTTCTTTATTGTGAGCTCAAGTCTTTTATTTTCTCATGGAGTTCAATTCTCTGTGCCATTTTAGGCCTTGGTGCAACATGGTGACTTTTTTAGACCTCAACATAAGTATAATACATAATTTTTTTTCTTCACGGGCAACTACACAATCTATAATGTCAAAAGCCTATTTGTCCTTAAAATCATGTCAGCCATTCGTGCAATCCATGAAACCCTTATAAACCCATCTGTAAAGTTGTAATTTACAACTATATGTTTTGTTGGCTTTTATTCCGTGCCAAATTTGATTGTAATTCTTTTCAATCTTTTATACCCTGTATTTAATGTGGGATTTAATTGTAAGGGTTGTGTGATAGAGAAAGAAAGTGTGAAGACTCAAGTAATTGAAGACTGAGAAGTTCTTGCGGGTAGCTCGCGACCAAGCATCCGGCAAAATGATGCATATGCCCTGCATATGATTGGAATGCGAAGAGTCAGGGCAAGATAGAGACAGCTATGTTTCGCAGGTAGCTCGCGGGTAAGGCCTTTCCTCGAGACACTCGCGAAACATTCTATTTTGTCAGACTGTACTATTTGATACACACTTTCTGTACCCACACTATATATACCCACATTACCCACAGATGTTGAGGAGTGCTTTTGAGAGAAAACCCTAGCCAAAAATCTTGAGAGTTAGAGATTGTTATGCCCACAATTCTCTACACAATTGCTTGTGGATTTCTCTCAACTCCTACCTCTCCATTTCTATACCATTGAGATATTGATAGCCTAAACACTTACCACACCTTTTCAGAGTGTCAAGTAAGATTTTGGTGCTGCTGGAAAGTATTGGAAGAAGCCAAGAATGGCAGATGCAACATGAAGCTTGTTGCGGGATCTAGAGAACTAGAAAAGATACGGTTTCGAGAAGCCATGTTGGATTAGGAGCTTAGAGGGCTTAGGTACATCGGGTAGATTAGGCTTGGAGGGTCTCTTGCTAACCCATGTATCCCAACTGATTGTCTAGTGGATCAATTACCGCTTAGAGGGGGGCAGAGAGGTTTTTCGCTGAGTTCTTTGGTTTCCTCTTCGATAACACATCGGCGTGTTATCTTGTGTTTGCATCTTTCTTCCCTACTCTTTTACATTCCATTTTACTGCTGTGTTGCTATGATTATGGATTAGAGTAGTTTGTTTGTTTATCTGTTCGGATTTACACTATTCCGCACTTAGTATTAAGTTAATGTAAAATCAATCGAGCCGTAACTTTAATTTGAGGGTCTAAACAGCTCTTGTGTTTTCAACACATTTTCGAGCTTTCACCATCGATCTTTGGATCTAAATTGTCCTTCATTTATTAGTTTTTATCTAGATACCTGTGCAATTTCAGAGTATTGTAACAAATGTTGGTAAAGGGTTGCAATTTATGAGGCCATATATAGTGACAGCACCAATGGAAAAGCAGTCCCACAATATCACTTTAATGTGTAAAGGGAGCGGGGATCGAAAACTTTCATTTGGTGAACTTGTATGGTTGGAAAAAAAAAATGGATACCACAAAGTGAGGAGCCCTATTGTGTTGTTTAATTTGGGAATATTGTTATGAGTTTGTACAATAATGCATGACAGTATGGTTAAGATTTTTCATATATTATTTTTGATTGAAAGTAAAAATATCTAAGCGTGAATGTTAAACAAAAGTATCAATATATTTATCTTGAATAAGTTGTTTTGAATGTGGTTAACATTTTTTTTTCTTTTTTTTTGAGATGGCTAGAAATATTATGTACTAATATGTTGTCCCAATAGCTTGAACCCAAGACCCCCTAAGGAAATTTGATATAAAAATGCTTTCATTCCACAACTTATGGTGCTATAAATATGTGTATATATATATATATATATTTTTTTTTTTTTTTGGAAACCAAAACCAAATGAATTTCATTAATGTAGAAAACTAGAATCTAAATACATAGCATCAATTGCTGGTGTTGGATCCTCCTCCAACCATACAGTTTCTTTATCAAATAATCTAGCAAATCTTGCCAACGCATGAACAACACCATTGGCAGTACACCTAACACAATTAACTGAAAAAGATCTAAAACCTGCAATCAAGCACCAAATATCTTCATAAATAAACCCAAGCCAAGCTAAATCTGGTTGAGCCTGTGCTACTGTCTTCATCACCCTTGCATTATCACCTTCTAGAATCACCTCCATAAAACCAGCATCTATAGCAAATTCAAGAGTTTTGCGGCAAGCCAGCACCTCCACCTCTTCACTATCCCTCACAGCCCCACCCTTTGCCGAAATATATATATATATATATATATATAATTATGGGATATAGATTTTGGTTCATTTTTAATGTTGTTACCAATCATATGAATAGTAATAATTATTATTTTTTATGGCATATTATATTCTTTGTAACACTTATTCGTATTTTTATGCAATAAACATTATAGTGTACCAAACATGTTCTTAAGTGCCTAAAAGGTTTGTTTCCTCAAAAAAAAAAAAAAAAAAAAAAGGTGCCTAAGAGGTACCAACCCGCCAAAAGGCGTGGGAGTAATGTGGTTGACTTCTTAAGTATCATTGATATTAATTAATTATGAAAAATGGGTGAGTTTAGTTCAATAATATCCAAAATTATCAATTGGAAGTGTAATTATTTAAAAATTGTGTGTTAATTATATCCAAAGTGAACCAAAAGTGGAAAAATATTTTTTAAAAATAACAAAATTAAGGGCCGTATAACTACTTTATACAAAGAATAAACATGTTCAAAGGAGTTCTTACTAATGTGACATAGTTGCAAGTTAGTTATGGAAATACTAATATATTTAGCAGTTATAGGAACTAGCCGCAAACGTGCACAATGCGCTGAAAAATTTATTTGTTTGTTAAGTGAAAAATGAAAATAGTAAATGAAACTTATGAGTGTTAATCTCAAACCCTTTTTAAAATTAAATGATGTGACTATTTTCTAACAAAATATAGTCTGTACAATATAATTGGTTTTCTAAATGAAGCTATTTATATATTTATTATTTTAAAATTTTTTAAATTTTGAAAGTTTTTTTCAAAGAAACATGATGTATTTTATATTCAATTATTAAATAAGACGTGATATTTTGTAGATAATATAATGTATGGCTGAAATTTATTTCTAGTAGTCCTTACAAATGGTTTATTTTCTGTATGTCTTGCATGACCTAAAGATAAAGCATATATAAATAAATCCATCACTTATATTTGAAAAAAAAAAAAAAAAAAAAGATGCAAGACTTTAAAAATGTAAGAAAAACGTAATTTTATTTATATATATATAAAATAAAATAAAAAACTACCAACATTACCTTGAAAATGTGACATAATTTTCAATGAAGGCTATGAAGTATCTTCTCTTTCTACGTAAACCTTTCCTCCGAAAGTTTCACCAAAATGGACCAGATTTACTGAACTAGATAAATGGACCAAATTAGACGAAATGGACCAAATAGACCGAATAGATTGAAGGGACCAAAGTGGATCAAAATAGACCAAATGGACTGAAGTGAACCGAATTAGACCCTTTTTTTTTTTTTGAGAAGGACCCGAATTGGACCTAAATGGACAAAAATGCTACATTGATGTAGTTCAACATAAGTGTAATAATAATAAATGTTATGCTTTAATTTTTTAGGTATTATATAAATAATACCAATTTTGTGTATACATAAATTGAGATTTTTGTTAATTTTAGCCATTAATTGTTGCTTGTCATTTGAAATATATGGAAGGTTGGGGGGGGGGGGGGGGGGGGGGGGGGGGGGGGAGGTGCCGGATTAATGGTTTAGCTAGCATGCTCCTTTTGATCAACCAATTCATCCCAACTTATCTCATGTATCCCTCACTAGCATCTCTCATCTTTCTTTCATTTTCATTTTAATATACACAATATAATTTAAATAAATAATTCACTCTATGATGATTGTTCTTTATTATTAGATAAAAACACTAATTGATTTTTTGTGTATACAGGATTTGAATCATAGATTTCTCTTATTCAACATTTTGATTGTGTGTTCCCCAAGCTAATTAAATCATCTCTTTCATAATTGTTTTCTAAAATTTCTAGACATTTTGAACATATATATACTTCGACCTTTTGTGATAACTAGCGTAGGTACTCAAGGTATTCCATATAGTCAAAATACAATTGGCAATAATTCTAACAGATCGCAGGATACGTACAAATAGAGATGGGCAGGAACATTAAGCCAAGTAGCCAACATGACATTTTCCTCTTGTAGAAAATAATGTCCTTTTGCATAACAATTAACAATGAGGCCATTGCAAAGAGATGTCATCCAATATTCAAGCATAAATTATTGAACATAGACAAAAATAGCCATTTTATTAACGCTTGGGAATACCAAATTGGCAGACAATATTGATGACACATGATAGCCATACTTTAGAGCCCTATAAATTGTATGGTAGCTTACACAAAATAGCAGTAACAAACAATTGGAAATACATACTACTGCTATATCTGTTATTTAAAAACCATGAATTAAAAAGTAAAGCACACTAATCTACATCTAAATTAACGGCAAAAGGAACCCAACACCTTACTTTAGCTCAAGTTTAAAAAGATATGAGATACATAATATAAGGTATAATATAGCTTATCCATTGCTATAGCTATACTAAACATAAAAATCAACAAAGAATTTGGACCTGATAGAAAAAAACTAGAAACAAGTTAATTATGCTTAACCCTTTTGTTCTGAGATAGATACTAAACATAAAAATCAACATTAATGGATTCTAAGCCTCACAATTAACTAGAACAACCATAAATAGCCATTAGAATTTTCTCTAGGATCCAAACTGTTTGTAGACAAATAAAGTAGGTCCAAAAACCTTCTCTTTTCTTTTCTTTTCTTTTCTTTTTTTTTTTCTTTTTTTTTTTTTTTTTTTTTGTATTACTAATTTTTCCAGAAGCGTCTGAATTGCAGGGGGTCCCAATTTTGTAAAAAAAAGCTCTCATGCAGTAATTTGACTAATTTGACTAAGTTATTTTATTTTCCTATTAAGCTAAATTGCAAACTACGCCTCCAAACTTTGGGGTGTTTGAATTTTACATCCTGAAATTTCAAAATTTAAATTTTATACTCTAAAGTTTTATTCCATTTGCATTAGCAACTTCTTCATCCATATTTTCTGTTATGTGCCACGTAAACTTGTCACGCGTATTTAGTCTGTCCAATAAAATTAAAAAATGCCACATCATTTTAATTTGCAGTCTAAAAAAATTAAAAATGACAAGGCATAATAAAAATGGTGTGATATCATTTTATTGGATAAACTAAACACGCGTGATAAGCTTATATAGTACTTAACAGAAAATATAGATAGAAGACCTGCTGATTCAAACGAAATAAAACTTCAAGGAATAAAATCTAAATTCTAAAACTTAAAAATATATTAAATGCCCCAAACTTTAGGATGTAAGTTGCAATTTAGCTTCTCTATTAATATGTTACAAATACTCCACAACACGGGTGGTTTAGGAGGTCCCAAAACCGGAAATAAACAATTAATTAATTAAAACTAACTACAGGGACTGTCTGTATTATTATTATTATTATTATTATTATTATTATTATTATTATTATTATTATTATTATATCAGATTGCTTTATTTATTGTTGCTATCTTGTTGTTTTGTCAAGCAACCTAATATGCATCACATACTATTAAATAAATATATAGCCTGGGTTCTCAAAAAAAAAAAAAAAAAATATATATATATATATATAAAGCCTATTGACTGTAAGTCCAACAAAATCTTCAGGAAAACGAGTACAACGCTTGTATTGCTCTCCCACAACTCCGTTTTCTCATGGTTTAAAACATGAACGGTGATTTGATTGATGATCAAATAGAATCCTGGGTTTCGAACAATAATTCGATTACATTAATATAATTTTATAGACTGAAGAATACTCATCATTTCGCACATAAAACGCAGTATATATGTTCTCCAGGGTATCTACTTATATATATAGCCCATTGATGGCAAGTCCAACAAAATCTTCAGGAAATGACGTTAATATAATTTTGTAGACTGAGGAATACTCATCATCTCGCACATAAAACGCAGTATATATGTTCTCCAGGGAATCTACTTAACCATCCTTTAATCAATAATATAATTAATTGTGTCAGTGATATCTAGTTATATATCACTAACACAATTAATAATATAATTAATTATGTCAGTGACATTTAGCTATATATATAAGTAGATTCCATGGAGAACATATATATTGCGTTTTATGTGCGAGATGATGAGTATTCCTCAGTCTACAAAATTATATTAACGTCGTTTTCCTGAAGATTCTGTTGGACTTGCCATCAATAGGCTATATATTTTTTTTTTGAGAAAAATCAATAGGCTATATATATAAGTAGATTCCCTGGAGAACATATGTACTGCGTTTTATGTGCGAGATGATGAGTATTCCTCAGTCTACAAAATTATATTAACGTCGTTTTCCTAAAGATTCTGTTGCACTTACCATCAATAGGCCATATAAAATATTCTGTCAGTGATATCTGGTTTTATATGTCAGTGGTATAATTAATGCACTCATCATCACGCTAGAGCATCCATATCAACTCTTGTATAATAGAAAAAGAGAGGAATTTTACACATTTAGCTCACAAAACTTCCCACATCAATCCGTTTAAAAATGTGTAAAATCTTCCAAATTTTTCAACGAGTTACAATACTCATGTAAATTTACACGAGCATTGTAGCATGTGTATTTTATTTTCTCTCTCCTCTCTACCAAACTCTCAACTCCCTCTCCCTCAGGTGCACAGCACAGCTCTCTCTTTCTCTCATCTCTCATCAAGCTTTCTTCCTCTAACTTCCGCTGATTGCCACCGCCGCCGATGAGAACGAGGTCGAGCAAGCCGAGTCGCCAGACTAGTCCGTTGCCTACAACACGAACGGAGTTCTCCGACGGGTCCATCACCTAGAATCTCGTGAGTTTTGATCCATTTTTGGTTGAGCTTGAGGTTGCCGTGAATCTTTTTTTACTGGTTGAGCTTGAGCCTAGAATCTTTTCCTAACTTTATGCCAAATAAGCTTAAAATAAGAAGGTGCATATATGACTAAGATACGCACTCTCACGGTATCGTTGTGCAAGAGGGCAGGACCTTTGTAGAGCCCGCCTACACGTGGGTTCTTGTCCCAATATGAGCCTCAGTTCCTCATATCCCCGAACCATTCCAAAGAGCATCAGAATCTGGGGCAGGCATTTTGGGAGGGACATCTCGTCAGACTAATTTTCACTTTCTCACTCTAAAAAGCAAACCTTAATTTCTATCTCTGAACAAAGCTTTGTCTTTCTACATTCTCGTTTCATCGTTGCCAAATTAATATATGAATTATAAAAGAGATGGGCGAAAACTACAAATTGATATAGTCTTATATGTCAAATTTCGCACTTGGGAATCTGATACACACGACCCGACCAAAAAAAATTCCAAACCTTTGGGATTTCCATCTGAATTGCAGTGGTCGAGCCAAGGATTTATTTTCGGAGGTTATATAATTTTTTTTTTTTCTGTATGAGTATGAAATGTAAAATAGTGATGTACAATATTGCATAATTCAATATGTGCTATAAAAAAGTGTATTTAATTAAAATTAAAAGGAAAATGTGTTATAAACAAGTGTATTTAATTAAAATTAAAATTAAAATGAATATAAAAAAGAAAGCAATGAAAAGTAAAGTAAAAAAAATTAAAACAAAACAAATGCAAAGTACCTCGGAAAGAGTTAAAATAAGGGGTTAGCCGGTCAACTAAGGGCATAGAGCACGGCACAGTCAAGGGATGAGGGGCCGACAGCACAGAAGCTTCAATCTTTCACTCTTTCTTGTCTAGTTTAGTCACATAGTACATAACTTTTACTATTAAACAAACTACAGCAACAATGAAAAAAAGAAGAAGAAGAAGGCAAATGCCAAGTCACCAATGGAGAGAGAGAGAGAGAGAAAATGTTTCTGCAACTGTGTGGGGGACTTGGTGATGCGGCACATCAACAAAGTTTTTGACATTTTCAATTTTTCTATTGTTGTGTACAAGTAAACACTAGATGTGTTGGGATGAAAATTAGATTTTTTTTTTTTTCCCTTTTATTTGTTGAGGTAATTGTTAAAATACTTATGTGTTCATTTTAAAGATACTGAATGTTTAATTATTATAATTTGTTGACATATGTATTTATGGATTGTATTTTATTTAAATAAAAAATTATGTTTATTTTTAGCCTTTCTTAAACATATATGTATATTATCAGGTATGGGAAGCTAAAATGATAAGGTTATTTAAAATTTTTCAAATTATTTAGAATATTTCCAATTTTTTTTTTTAATTTTTTTTCAAAAATTTTGGGGGGACTAACGCCCCCCTTGGTCATCAAGTGGCTTTGCCACTGCCGAATTGGTGGAGATCATGCACATCTCCGAAGTGGAGATCTCTTAATCTTTTACGAAATCTATGAAAACGCTCATCATTGTTGTTTCTATTTAGTATTGACCATTGACCGCCACCATGACTGCCGACTCGGATCGAACCATTGCTTCTGTTTGTTCGACGATAGGTCTCATGTTTTGCCACTGGACATGATCAAGTTGAATTCAGATTGAGTTCAAAATTGACTCAAATTGTTACCCTGAACACCCCTAATCTATGATGTGGTTAAAAACTAACTTGTTTTTTGTTTTAATTAATGATATTTGATATTTATTTATGCTCTTTAACTACAAAGAGTGTAAGAAGTCCAAAATAAACCACATTAATAAATTGTTATAATTTTGTTGAAAGGGGTTAAAGTACTTATACATTAAAAAAGTAAAGAAAAATAAAAATATAAAAAATTGTACGCAAAAAAAAATAAATAAATAAAAGCAAAAAAAAAAAAAAGAGCTAATTACAACTTATATACTTATGGTTTAGCTTAAATTTAAGTTGCCTACTTGTGGTTTAAAATTTGACACTTTACCCACTTGATATTTGATTAAAATTTAAATTGTCTACCTATGATTTGAAATTTCATGATGCAAGTGTTCCGTTAGATTCTTTTTTATCTTATTTTATCTTGTATTTTTATATATAATTTTTTTTTGGAGGAGAGAAACATAAAAGTAAAGCAAAACCACATATTTAGCCATGTTTTTAATAGAGATAAGTTAAGGAAATCTAACTGAACTAACCTCAAGTAAGTTAAATGTCAAATTTTCAACCATAAGTAAGCAACCTAAATTTCAGCTAAATCACTAGTGAGTAAATTGTAATTTGCCAAAAAAAAAAGTCCTATAAAAAAATAAACAAGATATGGAAGTTGCTTATATTTTAATACTAAACTATAGTCTCTAGGGAGGAAATTGTAATTTAAAGCTTTGCATGGTAGGTAGTGTAAATAAAGAATTGAAAGACGAGATGGTTACGGAATTAAGTATAGGAATATTAAAATCAATAAAAGAAAGAAAAAAAGAATATGAATATTCATCAAGATTCCACAGTTTTGCTGCCCAATAATTGCATTTGGAGTGGCTAGATCGGTTGAATATTCCACATGGCCCATCTACAACTTGCATGGCCGCTTTCAAGTTTGAACCCCACCGCAACCCCAAATTCGTGCCTACACCAATTTTTTAAAACCTAGGACCCACCCATCCCATCCTATGATCATTCACTTTGCCGAGCAGCCTCCACCACTAAATGTCACTACCACTAAAAAATATTGCAGCACGTCAGTGGGACACCAGAAGTTTCAAGTTATCGTATCCAAATCAAACTCAAACTAGCTTTTAATTGTAGTTTGATAGTCTATTTTAATTTTGTCTTAATTTTGGTATTGAGTGATTCGTTCATGAATCAAAGTCGAATTCAAATTAGCTTCTTTTGATAGTCTATTTTAATTTTGTCTTAATTTTTCTTCTCCAAAAAAAAAAAATTGCCTTTGTCTTGGTATTAAGTGATTCATTCATGGATCATAACACTCGGTGTGAAAACTTAGATAATCATCTCACGCATCTAAGTAAGAGTAAGAGATCATCTCATATATAATCACTATTAGTGAATGTTTCTATGTGTAAGCATACGTTGCAAACTAATTTTAATTATATAAATAGTTTTTTTAGTTAAAATTATATACTTGATTAAGTTATTCATTTGAAATTTTTACACTTTATGTCTTAATTAAATTTTGACCAAGCAAAGACTAAAAATTGATTGGCTAAATTTACCCAATAATCAAAAGTCGATTTTTTTTTTTTTTTTTTGAAACAATCCAAACTCAAAATTAAACAAAACCACATAGTATGGAAAGGAAAAAAAAAAAAAATTCTTTGTTTCACTTAATAATCCAACGACTACACCAAGTTATATGTCTGATTTTGTTTTGTTTTTTGTTTTTTCTATTTTAAACTTAGTTATTTTATAAGGAAAAACAAATGGGTGATTCTCAAAAAAAAAAAAAAAAAAAAAAAAAAAAAAAAAAAAGAAAAAAAAAGAAGGTAATATGTTGTCTTCGATGGAATATAAAGGGAAACACTTAGAATGATATATGATTTTATTGACTATATGCAATCACTTTCTCTCAACGTATGTGATATATGTCATTGTGTCTTCTTTTTTTTTTTTTTTTTTTTTTTAAAACTCTCATAATAAGATACACACATATGTGGCTGAGTTCAAGTTAAACTTGGTGTAACTTTAAATAATGTTATACCACTTAATAACTTTTTATAGAATTCATATTTTGTAAATCTTATCGTTGAATTACATGTTCTATATGTTTTTAACATTCATACCAATTTTCATATCAATTGGTCGTTATTTACCATTTGATCCATAATCTCATTTTTTATGCATTATTTTAAATTATAAAAATTTGAATATAAATAATTGATTGATGTCATGACTATTAATCTTTAATCACCTTGAAAATTTAAAAGTATGGAGAATATATGAATATAATGTAATCTAAGGATGGATTTTTAAAAATTCACATCAATTTAAAAAATATTGAATGGTGTAATATTACTTAAAGTTTCACCAAGTGTAACTTGAACTCAACTCATATATATATATATATATATATATATAATTTTATTCTTATTCATATGGATTTAGTATTTTGAACTTTAGCCACCTGCGATCAATGTTACAAAGCATGTGCACAAAGCATATAGGATCCACGGATGTATATCCCTGGTTTATTTTTCCTATTTTAAACTTTAGGTTTCCCTATAACGAAAAATAATACTATATGTCTGATTTAATTTTTCCCTATTTTCCCTAATTGTATGCAACTAATATCTCACAATATATAGGGTCCAGAAAATGTATAATAACTATAATGAGTTTGATTAACAAGTGTCAAGGTATATTGATTAAGATTGAATTTTTATTATTATGATCAATCAGTTTAGAATTTATTTATTAACTTCTGCCACCCTTTTTTTTTTTTTTTTACAATGAGCCTCGGCACCTCGCTCAATTACTGTGCCAACAGCTGCTCAAAAAAAAAAATAATAATAATAATTAGTGTGCCGACACCTATCTCAAAAAAAAAAAAAAAACTATAATCTAATGTGCAACAAATTTCTTTGTCAATATGGGAATCACAAAAAATGAAAAAAAAAAAAATATATATATATATATATATATATGTAAATAATGGGACTCGCAAGAGATGGACCCTACTGCCCCCCACCCTTATTAGTCTCTTAGAGCAGAATATGAAATCGCGTCACGACTCACGAGAGAGCAAGGCTCCACCACTATCTGATCTCTCACGCATTGCTTGGCTGGCGTTAAAATGGAGGATGAGTCAATACTCAGAACTCACAACCAAAAAAACACTCACATTCCATTTATTGGCCGCCTCTCTGTCTCTGTCTCTATCTCTAACTCCTTCTCCTTCTCTGCCTTATTAAGACCCTTCCACGCTTCTAGCTTTTTCCCATTTCAGTTTCATCTTCATCACTATCATGAACACCGTCTATTCCTTCTTTCAATTCAAATATCTGCCTCTCTCTCTCTTACTGTCACTGTTATCTACTTCTTCTTCCGCTTCGGCTTATATATTTTCTGGTATTTCCATTCTCTTCTTCTTTTTCTTCCTCAATATCACTCCAAATATACATATAAAATAAGAAAAGAAAAACAGCAGACAATTTTTTTTTTATGTATATTGGCAAAATATGAATATTCACATCAAATTCAAAGATGGGTTCTTTTAGTTTATCCTATGGTTTACTTATTGTTTGTTTCTTAGATTTAATAATTTTGCCTTGGACAAAAGACAATATTGGCAAAAAATTAATATTCGCATCAAGTTCAAAGATGGGTTCTTTTAGTTTAGTCTTATGGTTTGCTTATTGTTTTTTTCTTGATTAATAATTTTGGTTGGACAATAGACTTTTTTTTTTTTTTTTTTTCATTTATATTGGCAAAAAGTGAATATTCACATCAAATTCATAAATGGGTTCTATTAATATAGTTATATGATTTGCTCAAATTTTTTTCTTTATTAATAATTTTGCTTGGACCAATACACATATTTTGAATGTATATTGACAAAGAGTGAATGTTCACATCAAGTTCAAAGATTTTCTTATTTGATTAATAATTTTGCTTGGTTATTGATACTGACCTTTTCCTCTGCATTTGAATTGAGTCCATGAAAGAGACGTTTTTTATTGTTGGGGTTTGAATAATTTTCTGTTTAATAATGGTTATTAGCTTAGCCTATGTTATGATAATGATGCTGATGGAAATGATTTGTTTATTGAAGATGGTGAAATAAGCAGTAGGAATGATTTGTTTCGTGAAATCTTAAGGGATGAGGCAGTGGCAAGGCTTAATGAGCTTGGAAAGGTATAAAATTCAAGACCCAAATTAAATTTCTGACATATTTCTAATAAGTTTTATTAGGTAGTACTGCTAATGTTAATTTAATTACTATTGAATTAAAAATATTTGTGGGTTTTGCTGCAATAGCATTGTGGAGAATAATTTGCTAATTTAAAAAAAAAAAAAATTTTTTTTTTTAATTAGTGTTTATGACCTCAACTTTGGGTGTCATTTGGAGTACTAATTTAGCTGTCATCTATAGGTTTTTATGTCAGTAAAAGCATGATTTGAAAAAAAAAAGAAAAAGATTTTGACCACCTTGTCAATGTTCCATTAAATAAGATGTAGGTTATTATTATTATTATTTATTGATGATGTACTTCTTCAATGATATATGAGTTGAATTTCTGTTACATGCTGAAAGGAATACAGGAATCCAACAACAACATTCAAGGCTTTCAATGCCATTTTTCTCAGCCAATTGGGGCAATGTTGAATGTTGAATGTTGATTTTTTTTTTAATCCTCTTAAAATTTTGCTGCCTTACCCTCAAACAGCTATGATTTTGCATAAATCAGAACAAATATGTTATATGTCTGCAATCAAACATAGTCTCTATCACACCATTGCATATATCTCCTGCCGCCAAGATTAAAATGCTCAACTTTCAATGTTTCTATAATCACCATTCAAATGGTAATCACCCCTAGAGTCTGGCCACTGCAATAAGTTAAAGAAAAGTTGCATTGAATTTTCCTTGGCTTTTCTTTACTCAATATGTATCTTGTGGCTGTGTGGTTATTTGTGAACATTAATGGTGTTGCCTGCATAAGCAGGTAAGTGACGCAGATGGCTATCTTGAGAGAACATTCATGAGTCCAGCTTCTTTGAGGGCTGGTAACCTTATTCGTGGATGGATGGAGGATGCTGGTTTGAGAACGTTAGCTCTCTACCTTTTTATGTTGTAAACAGTGTTGGAAGTTCAACTGATGTTTATGTTGATTTCCAGTTGGGTAGACCAGTTGGGCAATTTACATGGTCGAGTTGAGGGAATGAATGCAAGTGCTGAGGCTCTGTTGATTGGTTCTCATCTGGTGATGCTTCTTTTTTCCTATTTTCTAATTTAATATTTAGTTTGCATACAAATACATAAATACACGTTTCACACACACAGAGAACATGCCATGAAGACATATTTCATCAATATTCATGTGGGATATTCCTTCTTTATGATAGGATACTGTTGTTGATGCTGGTATATATGATGGTTCACTAGGCATAATCTCTGCATTATCTGCTCTGAAGGTTTTGAATGTCAATGGGACGTTGGGAAAATTAAGGCGGCCGATTGAGGTCAGTAAGATAACAACTTTGGAAAATTATATTGCATCATTTTCTGAAATATTTTTTGATTTGTGATTCTATAATGACTTATTAGTCTTGTTTCCTTTGATGTTACACTATCATAAACTACCACTAGTCCTAATGGGAGGTAAAGTGGAAGCGGGATTTGAACTCGGGACTATCTACTCTAGTACCATGATAAATTACAGTAAACCCCAATAATAGGAAATGATGAATTTTATTACTTAACCATTATTCTAACATTTTCCAACCCTGTGAACCAGACAAAGTAACAAAAAGATAGAATGATAAAAAGTCCACTGTCATGGAGGGAAAAGAAATATATTTACTTTGATTGTCTTGATTGATATTCAGTGGAAGAAGATTAATCTTTGTCTCTTCAGTAACATCTGGGAAAACCTTTTTATATCTGCCTTTTAACTTGTAGGGAAAATATTTAGGATATGCCTTCCATCTTTTGGGTTCCATTGGCTTAAATTATGGTATAGTTTCATTCATGTGCAAGAGAAGCATGTTACAACGTGTGCAGAGATTTAAAATCCTGCTATTGTTGAAACAAATAGATTACATGGATGAAATAAAAAGGAAATATATTTTGAGACTCTGAAACATATGTGCGACCTGATATCTTGAATACATCAGTTCTTATTTTTGACTTTATTCTCCATCTAGAGCTTTAATTGATGTAGACTCAATCTTGTCCCGAATTTTTTTTACAGCACTGCAATCTGATTCAGCTGTAAATTTAGATTTGTAATATGTTGGAGGTGGTGGCTATGTAGCAATTCTGATTATAGATGTCAATGAATTTCCTGCTATTGCAGGTACTTGCATTTAGTGATGAGGAGGGAGTGAGGTTTCAATCTACTTTCTTGGGCAGTGCTGCTTTAGCTGGTGTTTTACCAGTTACAGCCTTGCAGATATCTGACAAGAGGTTTCCTTGAATAACTTTGAGCTTATATCTAGTCATGATTCTGTTTATTATCAATTTATTCATGCATAATCCTTTTTTAGTGGCATGACAGTGCAAGATGCTCTGAAGGAAAACTCCCTAGAAATTACAGAGGAAAACTTGTTACAGCTCAAGTATGACCCAGGGTCTGTCTGGGGTTACGTTGAGGTATAACAGTCTACACCAGTTATCTTGTAAACAACGATGTACCGAATATCCTCTTCATATTCAGCAATAAATTAAGTTATTTTAGCTTCTAGTATTCTGCGTGTGCATATTCAGTTCTTGTATTGGCTTGATGCTGCAGGTTCACATTGAACAGGGTCCTGTACTAGAATGGCTTGGTTTTCCTCTTGGTGTGGTTAAAGGCATAGCTGGCCAGACAAGACTAAAAGTATATAAAATTGTTCCAGTGTTTTTTTTTTTTTTTTTTTTACGGTAAAAGAGGTTTACTTGTATTTTGCATGATATTGCCATCTAAAATGTTTGCAATTCTCCTATCTAGTTTTTTTTGCCTGTGTTCTCCTTTCTATTACATTATTTTATAAGTTCCTTAGCTTTGTTATGCTTATTTTCTTTTCAGTGTTTGTAAAGTTTTAAATCTTGTTGAAAGATTGTCATGTATACTACCGTCATCCCATTTTATTGGTTTCAAGTCCATTTCAGGATGTCTCAAAATATTGTTTGCATTGATATGTCAATAGTCATAACTTGCCCTTGCATTTATTCAAAAGTCAATACCCTTTTTTCCATTAGCTTTATTTGAGTTTAAATTATGTAGCATAGTTTTGGAGATTTGTACCTTTTTATTAGAAGACAATACATTAAATGATATTCCCATAAAAAAGTTGTATTTTCTAGATAAGATCAATAATCTAGAACGGAGAAAATTTTGTATGATTGTACAAATTTAAGTGTGCATGTCAATGACTTGCATGAGTCTGAGCTAAGTGAATTTTATTCTATAATTATTCTAACTCCCATATCAGTCCTATTCCATGCCAAATCAAAACCCTTTTTTTGGGTTAATATATAAACTTGTAGTGATCCTCTTTCTGCCCTATCACCTTCCTGTGATATTTGCTTCTGTTTCTCCATCCTTTTGGCAATATTTAGTGAATTTTCTTGAGTACAGCCCATATAACAAAGGTGAAGGAGTATACCAATAGTTATTCATCACTTGTAGGCTCGTTATAATCTTGTTATTCAGAACATTCTTGCAGTTGTATAGCACCATTGTTCCAAATCTTTACAACAGACAGATTTGATTTTGGTGAGACGTTTACTTTGCCTTTATTATTTTGAGTATGAGTTTCGCCAAGCTCATGTAAGAATTGGAGTGCCAGATGGAAACTGTATTTACCAGCTCAGGATTTTATACCAGAACTTGGTCTTGTAAGGTCTATATCCAAAATACACGAAACTACAAACTGTAGTTTGTTATACAAATTGAGAAATAAAGAAAGCAATGAAGAGGAAGCATAGTGTCTCGTTTTTGGAATTTTAACAAACACCTAGGATAGGCTAAAGTTAATTTTTGTATGGAATTTTCAACTCTACACATTTCTGCCTGGAGCATTAAGGATAAATGTAAATCAATGATAATATGCAGATGCTAATCTTATATCAAAATTGATATGATCTTTGGTTGTTGATGTTTTTGTTCCACATATATAATTGCAGGTTATAGTGAGAGGTTCACAGGGGCATGCTGGAACTGTTCCTATGTCTATGCGTCAGGATCCTATGGCTGCTGCTGCCGAATTAATAGTACTGTTGGAAAGTGCCTGTAAAAACCCTAAAGATTTTCTAACTTATGATGGTCATTGCAATGATATATCACTGGAATCACTTTCCAGTTCTCTAGTCTGTACTGTTGGAGAGATATCAACATGGCCAAGTGCAAGTAATGTCATTCCAGGCCAGGTAAGAATTTTTATTTATGACTATGCTGATCTTGATAACAAAGCCCAAATTGGGATACCTTGTTGCTTATTGATAATGTCTGAATTCACAATGGACTTGTTGGAAAAAGGTGACATTCACTGTGGATTTACGAGCAATCGATGACATGGGACGTGAAGCTGTTATCTATGAATTATCTAATCAGATGTATAAAATATGTGAGAGGCGTTCTGTTTCATGTAACATCGATCGTAAGGTCTGGGACTTCATCTCATTATGCATTTCTTTTGTAACCCTCATAATCAATAACCTGGTTTGCTGTGGACATTTCAGCATGATGCGAATGCAGTGGTTTGTGATTCTGAATTGAGTTCTCAGCTGAAGTCTGCGGCTTACTCTACACTCAGGAAAATGGCCGGTGACATTCAAGACGAAACACCTACCTTAATGAGTGGTGCAGGACATGATGCAATGGCCATGTCTCATTTAACAAAGGTTTGTCCTGTTTTATTTCATCCTCGACTTTTACGAGGTGATATTTCATGTTATATGATAATAATCTGCAAAAACTTGAACAGGTTGGAATGTTGTTTGTCCGGTGTCATGGAGGCGTTAGTCATTCCCCTGCAGAGCATGTATTGGACGAAGATATTTGGGCTGCTGGTTTGGCAATCTTGGCGTTTCTAGAGACCCAATTGTAAAGTTAGAACATTTGTTGCCATTAATGTAAAGTAGAGCAATCATAATCTCTTCAACAACGATTCAATAACTAATCCATGATCTAGAAGATGAAGATCAGCGTTAAGTTCTTAGCAATTCAGAATTGGATGAAAAGAAGAATGAAAATGAGAAAGAAAATGAGAGTTACTTCGAGGGTAACCACCTCCTGAGCAATAGGGAGAACTTGAGAAGAATATAAAGAACAAGCTTGGTTAATTTTCTGGATATCCTTCATTCTTAGTCCTCTTATAGACAATTCTCCCTCCCCAACTCTTAACATTTCCCACGTAAAGAGTACTAACTAACTAATTGAAACTCCAACATCAGCATAACTAACTGACATCAGCTTCAGCTTATCTGACTAAACCAACACATCAGAAGTACTAACATACATTGCAATACATGTTAACCTTCAGTATGTCATATTTGGATTCCTAACAATCAGAATGAACCAGAATTAGAGAAAGATACTGATTTTATAACATAAGAATACAAAGATGGTATTAACACAAGCATAACTATCCAACAATCAAAATGGATTTTGAATGGTTTATAAGTATCAAAATATTATATGACGATTCAAGGAAAAGTGCTAACTATATTTGTGTTTAGGGCTAAGTACTGGTTGGTTTCAAGCCCAACTTGCACCTTAACCTGATAAAACTCAAACCTGTACTTTTTAATTGGCCCAAAAGTTCAATTTGATGGGCGGGTCGATCGAGTCTTAGGTTAGGTTGTGGGTCTCTTCCTCTTTTATTTATTTATTTATTTTTTTTGGGTGTGTGTGTTTTTGTGTGGGAGGGGGCTGTTTTGGACTTTATATTCTTTCTATTTAAAATTAGGGTAAATGACAAATTACACCATAATGTTTAGGGTGTTTGCAAATTACATTCCTAAATTTGCAAATTACACCCCTAAAATTATTGAAGCCCAACAATTTGTTACCTAGTATTTAAAAAAGAAAAAAAAAAAAAAAGATCAAGTGGGTCGGGTTTAACGCAATACTGACCCGAAACCTGAATGTGACCCACTTGTTTAAACTGAGCCCGGCCCAAACGTCCAACTAACCCTTTGGGTTGGGTGGGTCCTTGCTTACTACCTATATGCATTATACCTCAAAGGGACTAGTCAAAATTGAGGATTTTTGTTGTTAATAAAATTCAGATCTACCAAGTAAATGCCCGATATAGGAATCATCACACATCCACACAACACACACTTGGATAATATCCAAATTAGATATGGGGTCACATATTTAGACATACTTGTTACTAAAAGGGTGTGGTTGTTCTATAAATACATACCTACGAGAAGGCCTCAAATAGCAACTTATTTTACTTAGAACTATTTTCAACTTGTACATGATTTTGACCCGATCGACACATTCACCAAGCCTCTATCATACAACAAGCGTTAAATCCAAATTTTTGGGGTTCACTATGGATCCTCAACATATAGTTAGGAACAAGGTTAGTCACATGTATTCTTTTCCTCCATTTCATTAGATTTGAAAGCATATTCTCAATTACTTCCTTAATTGATAAATTTGTTAACCAAACACAGAAACATCATCATATTGAGATAATCACTGTTAGGAGTAGTGCCTTAAAACTCAATTGAATAGCATTATTTTTTAATAATAAAAGTTGTTTTATTTTCTAAGATTGTTTTTTACATGAATATTTGAATGTTATATATTCTAATCTATGAGATGCACTGTATGTGATTTAAGTATGAGAATGAAATCCGCATATAGAAGATCTAAATCATAAGTTTCTCATAAACTTATTAACCCATGTTCAAAGTTGGTGATGAAATTAGGCATTTCATCTGCAAAGACTAAGGCATATAAATTATGAGGATTTATCTTAATCATGAAAGTGGAGAATTCTTATTAGCTGATATGTTGGTGTATTTAAATTGTGTGGGATACATTAAACTAGATCACTGTGAGATTTATTATTCTATTAATATACCACATGAACAAATATATATATATATATATATATATATCATGACTACTATTTGCATAGACTCTCAATTTTGAGTGGATGATGAATTCAAACATGAATTTTGCTTGCTTTGATGTATACCAGAGTGAGTTCTTGCATGGTCAAAACATTAGTATGTTAGGCAATTACACATAGTGTTCTAGGAATACATATTCTCAAGACGGAATCCATAATTTGTTTTTAGAGACACAAAACATTCCATAAAGATAGGTTTAATGAGAATTGGTTATTTAGTGTGTTGGGTCCAACCACTTTAATTAAGAGTTTCTAAATATAAATTTCATAAATGTAAGAATAATCAAAAGATTAAGCTGTAGACTTTTTTTGTTTCACTATAAATGATTTTATGGAGGGGGAAAATGCGAATATAATAGAGTCTTGGTATAAATCTTTGATTTAATTACAACCTAGATGGCAACCATAATTTTTTAGTAAAATAAATTATGATTAATGGTAACTTTGAGCTAGTCATTAGTTACAAGGAGATTCAAGGCCCATTTGAGATAGTGTTTTTATTTTTTCTTTGGTCCCATCTCAAGTCACATTCTAAAAGCCCATGTAAGATGGCCCACTAGCTAATCTAAGTATAAAAGTTATTAGTTTAGTTGAGAAAACCTTAGTCTATAGATATATATGACTAATCACTCCTTAGAAAACCAATGGTAGATGGAGGCTTCCTAAAAACGATAAAATGATAAAGGATGCACTCACATAGACAATTCACAAAAACAAAATCTCAAGCATTTCAAAAGCATCTCACACTCAGCATCGAAATTTGGTTGCTCAAAATTTTGCATGCATATTTATTAATTCTATTACATTACAAAAGCCAAACATATATTTGAGCTCGAGTTCTAGAGTTAGGCTTTAGTTTCCACCCTGACCTTTGTCACCTCCACCCTTGCCATTGCTCCCTGCTCCCTCCTCCTTAATGGCCTCCTCCATGTCCAACATCCTTTGTGTCATCTACCTGGTTTGATCCTTCTATGTGAAGCATTCATTTGCACAAGTAAAATGAGCTCATTGTAAATTTTCTATTTATAACTGTTAAATATTTACAAAAAGCCTTTCACAACGGCATAATTCTTAATGTAAATAATAGAATATATGCAATGGAAAATGTGTTATAAGTATTTTTAAAATAAAAAATATATAGGTAAAGTATGTTATACAAAATTTTGCATAGATATATGTGAGCATGTACTACCAATGTTTTCTTTTCGGATTTGGCTTATCTCTAGTACTTTTTTAATTGGAATTTCCTTTTGTTTTAAGGAGAAATTGCTTAATCATCCACTAACTAAATAAAATGCGAAGACTAAAATCCACTACCCTTGCCATTATGTATTTAAAACAAAAGGAAATCTCTAGTTAAAAAAATACTTGAGGTAAATCAAACCCTTTCTTTTCTATATCCAAAATCAATCTTAATTACAAACATAGTATTATGAATATTTTCAATTTTTAATCATTTTTCACTTTAAAAAGTGGGAATCCATGTTCTCTATAAAGAATGAATCCAACCATATCACTAAAATACAAAACTATTAAGGCTCTCTTTGATTGAAAAGATGAAAAAGTAGAAGAATAGAAAATACTTTAGTTTATCATCATGTGTGTTTGGTTGGATGATGGAAAATTAAAATGATGAAAAATAAGTATAAAAATTTCCTCCTTGCTAAAAAAATAAAACAAGAGAATGAAAAATATAATTTGTAATGAATTTTTTGAAAAGTTTTTGGAATCGGACAAAAATGATAGTTGGTGGCTACTTGTTTTGGGGGGGGGGGGGGGGGGGGGGGGTGGGGGATGGGAGGAGAGGTAATAGGAGAGAGAAAAAAATCTTGGTGTGTAAGGACAATTAAGTCATTTTGACTTACCCATCCGTTTTCTCCTTAGTTTTCTACTTTTCTTCCGGCTTTGAGAAGAAATGATTTGGTGAGCTAGGTCCGAAGGTAGCTGGCCCCACCTTTTTGCTCAATGCTTTGCAGGGACGGAACTACCAAAGGGCTGAGGGGGGCCATGGCCCCCCCCCCCCCCCCCCCCCCCCCCCCCCCCCAGCCTTTGAAAAAAAAATCCCTAGTATATATATTAGCATAAAAAATTTACTTATGGCTCTAAAATTAATATACTTGGCCCCCCTCTCCCAAACAATTTACAAGTTGAACCATGAAACCAAAAATGAAAAATATTATCAAATCATCTCTTGTTTGGTTGTCCAAAGAATATCAAGAAAAACATTTAACTAAACATTTGGACAATTTACAAATCTGGACAACAAGAAAAATCTACAAACAATTCACATATTCAGATAATAAAAAAATTCTTTGGACACACCAATTAGTGTCACCAGCGACTTGGATCAGTTGGTATCTTTGACTAAATCCATGAAAAAAATTTATTTTGTTAAAGAGCTGCTGCTCTTTAACTCAACCTGTGGAATTTTTTTTTTTTTTTTAATGATAGAATTTTATTAATTTTTAATATTTTATTAACTTTGGGACACACTTAGCACACATGCATAAATGTGATACACATGAGAAACAACAATCTACTATTTTGTGTCTTACCTAAACTGCCACTAGAGCATGTGTGCGATTAGTCTATTGGTAATAAATTTTGTGCCTTAGCTAAATCATTGTAGTGATGGGAAAAGTTTTATTATTTACATAGTTGAAGACTCAAAGTTACCATTCATTATCTTGTGATTGTTTAAGAGATCTCTTTTTCTTTTATTTTTTTTACTACTTTTTCAAAATGGAAATTTTTTAAAGGAAAAGATCTCACATCTTTATGCTATCTCAACCTTAACCAAGTAATTATAAATAAAAAATTCCTTAACCAAGACACCGATAATTGTCTCACCCTTTTTTTCGCTGAATATTAGTGCATGATGTTAATTAACCATTGTTTTAGTTGTTATAGTAATGTAATACTAGACATGGATTTGAACTTTTAACTATAGTTTTTGCATTTTTTTTTAAGAATCTGTTATATATAGCATTATGAAGTTATTAGGTATAGAATTATGTGAAAAGAATAAATAGATTTAAAAAAAAATTATAATGTGGATAGAATAAAGAATTGGTCTAACCTCAAACCTTGAAAATATCAAAACATACCAATTGACTTACAAAACTCTTGATTATAAATATCTATTATTGATTTAAAAAAAATTACAAAAAAAAATTAATGCTAATAATGCATTGTTGTCAACCTCTAGTATTAATATTCTAATTTTCTAAAATTCTTGAACAAAGAACTTTGGCCCCCCCTAAGTTTGAATCTTGGTTCCGTCCCTGATGCTTTGCATTGTTAACCAAACAAGACAAAATTTGATGTTTTGAACCTAGATTTCTGTCAAGGGTTTTCCATCCTTCTACTTTCATCTTAACCAAAATATAAGCTCTACTAATGTAGAAATGCTCCACTCAAACATATGCTGAAAAGATATAACATATATGAGTAGTTCTACAGGTACTTCAAGTTTTACTACATTGAGATTACAAATTCAGTAGCGGCTTCAGGAATTTTTCTCAAGGTGTTTTTTGAAAAGTATAAACTATACAAGGCGAAAATCACATTTTCACGCGATTTTCACTTTAGTCCCTAACTTTTATTTTCACTACTTTTAATTTTTATCCTGAAAAACGCGTCTCGTTTTTGTCTCTGCCATTACATCAGAGACAAAAAATGCACACATGACAAACGGAGTGTACTATTGACACATTAAAAGCTGACATGACTACTATTAAAATAATAATAAAAAATATTATTTGGCATTAAAAAATGCAACGTCAGCATCTAAATTAAAAAATATTAATTTATTAATTTTAACTAAATAAAAAAAATTAAAAACTAAATTAAAAACTAAAAATAACATGAATTGAGATTTAAGTGTATCTTGAACAAGAACAATATGAACATAAACCCAAATTTAAGATCACAAATCCAGAAATTAAAAAAAAAAAAAGTGTTATTAAAAAAAGATTTCTTCATTATTTCTCACCCCAAGAGTTGAAAACTTAAATCCAAGGCATGAATTATCTCTTTGAGCTCAGAAATTGAAGACCCAACAAACATAACAAGTAGAAGAACAAGAATAAAAGCTAGCTTTTGAGCTTTATTTGGCCTTGAAGAATGGAGGAGCTAAAGAATTCCTCGCCAATGGCAGTTTCTACAGCTTCTGGAGAAGATGGAATTTCATCATCTGGGTGTCAAACTCAAAACCCGCCTATTCCACCACTGAAGAAAAAGCGAAATCTTCCAGGAATGCCAAGTGAGATATCAAAACCGAAACTTGGAAACACTTATCCAATGAATTTTCAAAACTTTGGAAATAAATTTTCATTATTTTGTACTTTTTTTGCAGATCCAGATGCTGAGGTTATAGCTTTATCACCAAAGACTCTAATGGCAACAAACCGATTTGTATGTGAGATCTGTAACAAAGGGTTTCAGAGAGACCAGAACCTCCAACTTCACCAACGAGTACATAACTTGCCATGGAAGCTTCGTCAGAGAACGAGCAAAGAGATTCGCAAGCGAGTTTATGTTTGTCCAGAACCTTCTTGTTTGCACCACAACCCATCGACAGCGCTTGGTGACCTTACAGGGATAAAGAAACACTTCTGTAGAAAACATTTTTTTTTTTTTTTTTTTTAATTTCTGAGTTTGTGGTATTAAATCTGGGTTTGTGATCTTGTTATTCTTATTCAAGGCATACTTAGATCTCAATTCATGTGATTTTTGATTTTTAATTTTATTTTTAATTCTTTTTTTTTAGTTAAAATTAATAAATTAATTTTTTTAATTTAGATACTGACGTAGCATTTTTTAATGTTAAATAACATTTTTTATTATTATTTTAAAAACGAGACACGTTTTTTAGAATAAAGACTAAAAACGGTGGAAATAAAAGTTAGGGACTAAAGTGAAAACACGTGAAAATATAGGGACGAAAATGTCATTTTCGCCATTATACAATCTAATAAAAAAAATTAATATATTGACGACGACAGCAACAACAACAACAAAAAAACACGCAAGTACATAAAGTTTACAATTGCCTTTTACGAGTTTTTATATTTTGAAATCAGTGCATAATAGCCTTATTAATAATCCTACAAACTATATCTCTTTCAATGTACACAACCAAGCAATCATTCATCTACGAAATGTAGAACAAATTATGAGGCAAAATTTAATTTTATTGGCATAAAAAAAATTTGAGGGTGTTCCTAAATCTTTTTTGAAGGGTACACAAATAAAAATTTTTAAATTATATATATACTTTTTATATTTATATAAATTTAAGGTGGTGCCGCCCCTAGTCAAAAATTGTGACCTGGACTTAAATTAAAGTTGCCAAAGAAGACCAAAGTTTTGTCAAGTATCTTTCATTGAGTAATACTATCGACATATAAAAATGCATAATTTTATGTCACAATTTGCCATGTGGCGAGTTGTGATTGGTAAATATATGATTGTGGGTTATATGGGGATACACTTCCACCACTCACAACTCGCCACGTGACGAGTTTTGCACAAATTTATACATTTTTTATGTCACCATAGCATGGCTCATCTTTCACTAATGTGCCAATCAAAAAAGAAAAAAATCTTTCACTAATGTGAACGGGTTTTCAAGGTAAACATGATTTGAGTGTGGGGTCCTTGACAAGTGGACAACACATTGCATACGTCGAATTACTCATTTAACTTTATTTATAAAAAAAGAACAACTGATATTTTTTATATGGCTATCAAGCTTTCTATAGTCTATACTAGCCAGTTAGCCACAAGTCTTATTATTGTACTCTTCATTAGAAATCCCATGAATCCTGCTAAAGGGAATACATCATTGCTTCTTCTCTCCCTTCTTCTTGTTTGCCCAATCTGCACTTCCCTTGACTCCATAACACCAGACCAACCCCTGAAGGATGGTGATGGTCAACTTCTACTCTCAAACCAGAAAACCTTTGCACTTGGGTTTTTCAGCCCCGGCAGTTCCAGTCATCGCTACGTTGGAATTTGGTATAACCAAATCATCGAACAAACCGTTGTGTGGGTTGCAAACAGAGACACTCCTCTTAATGATACCTCCGGAGTCCTCTCCATCAACGGTAAGGGAAACCTTATACTCCACACCCAAAACCAAACCACTCCTATTTGGTCCACCAATGTTTCTTTTTCTGTCTCATCCACAAATAATTCTATGGCAAAGCTCTTAGATATAGGAAATCTTGTTTTGGTTCAACAAGACAGCCAACGTTTTACATGGCAAAGTTTTGATTATCCCACCAATACTTTGCTTCCGCTCATGAAACTTGGGCTAGACCGGCGGACCGGGTTGAACCGGTTCCTAACATCTTGGAAGTCCAAAGATGACCCAGGAATTGGCAACTACTCATATCAAATGGTTCCAACTGGGTACCCTCAGGCATGCTTATACATGGGTCGGACTCTATTATGGCGTGCTGGATCTTGGACTGGCCTAAGATGGAGCGGTATACCCAAAATGATATCAAATTACTTCAATGTTAGCTTTGTGAATAATCAAGATGAAACCTTCATTATGTACAGTATATTTTCAAATTTAGTAGACCCCAAAGTTATTGTTAAAATGGTGGTGGATGAATCAGGAATTATGCGACGGTCCTTATGGCAAGAGACTACATGGGTCGAATATTGGTCTGCCCCACAAGATTTGTGCGATAAGTATTTGAATTGTGGTCCAAATAGTTATTGTGACCCACACAATTTGGTCATTTTTGAGTGCAAGTGCTTTCCTGGATTGGAACCTAAGTCATCTCGTGATTGCATGAGGGAAAAGCAAGGAGTATCCATGTGCAACAATGGAGAAGGGTTCGTGAAGTTGGCACATATGAAGGTGCCAGATACTTCAATAGCACATGCTGACATGAGTTTGAGTATGAAAGAGTGTGAGCAAAAGTGTTTGAGGAATTGTTCTTGTATGGCTTACGCAAGTGCAAATGAGAGTGAGGGAGGGATTGGTTGCTTGACGTGGCAAGGGGACTTGATGGACGCAAGAACATATCCTGATGTAGGACAAGATTTATACATACGTGTGGATGCAGTTGTATTAGGTACTTTTTCATCTTAAAATTTTGATAAAGTATTTTACAAAAATACACAGTGAGTTTCCGCACCCCATTTGGTGGCTAGGTCATCGGTTCGATGAGCTAGGCAAATGATGTCGGTAGTCCAGTGGTTAGAGCCACCACTTCGATGATCAGTGCCAACATTCTGGTGGCTAAAGCCATCACTCTAGCAACAGATACTAGTAATCTAGTCACTAAAGCTACATGCTAGAGGTCTGATTACCGAAGCTACCATTTTGGTGGCCGGAGACATCACTCTAGCGGCAATTGCCCCCTGTCCAGTTGTTGGAGACATCATTCAAGCTAAAATTCTAGTAGTCTGGTTACTAGACCTCCTACACTAGCGGTTCTGGTGACTCAGCTACTGATTTTGGTTGTTTGCTTGAAAATTTTTATTAGTCATACAAAACACCTTAAAATTTGATTTGTTTTACTTCAAAACAAATAGAGTGTTAGTCAAAGTTCATGTCTATTGTATTATATTAGTCTGAAATTTATATAGAATACTAGTTCAACATCTAATTTGCCCTATTTTACTAACCTTAAAGTTGATTTAGGTCACATTATTTAAAAATGATTTTCTCTTTTTAAAATTGATCTATTTCATATTTCAAATTATATATTACAAATCTAAATAAGTATTACATTCCATATGGGAAAGAATTTATATATGGTTTTGTTAAATTATCTAAAAATATCAAAATTTTCACAATTCTACCTTTTATCTATTTCATACTAATTCAAAACTCAAACAATGTGTGGAGAAGTCAAAATTATTTAAGAGTTGTATACCCCTAATAACACAACATTTCTACAAATATATTCATCACTCGTAGTAGGTTCAACTATGCAATACTTGTTTCATTTTATTTTTATATAGTTATTATAATAATGGGAGAGAGAGAAATTGAACTGTGATTCTACTTATATCAATAAGAAACACTCTCTTGGCATTGGACATTGTTGTTACAAAAATAGGTTTGCAATATTTGTTTTTTTGTTTCTTCTTTTAACACATTTTCGGCCTCAAAAAAGAGAATCACATATGGACTTGAAATTGTTGTGAGAACATGTTTGTTTTTTTGTTTTGTTCTTTTGATAAGTTGGACCTCAAAATGAGAATTGCATTTTCTCCTTTAAAAAAAATAAAATAAAATCACATATTCTCCTTAAACCCTTGTTCCATCCATACTTTCATTTTCTTGCAAAACTGCATTAATAAATATATATGTTCAATCAACTTCTGAAATTTATGATGTCATTTGAATAATTTTTTTTTTTTTTTTTTTTTACTCAGCTCAATATGCTAAGAAAAATGGTCTTACTCAGAAAAAGAGGATGCTGGCAATTCTGGGAGTTTCTGTTGGTGTAATGTTTCTTCTTATAGTCTCAGTTGTGTATTGTTTAGTAATGAAGAAGAAGAGAGGTAAGGAAGTTTAGAGCAATTTTTTAAAACCTATTTCTATACTTCTAAGGCCAATGAACAAATGCTCCCAAGATTACTCCAACACTATGTTTCAAAGTTTATAAAAGAATAGGCTATGTTTCAGAGTTTATAAATGAATAGGCTATGTTTTAGAGTTTATAAAAGAATAGGCAGAATACGTAAATCATGAAATAAAACTAAATAAAATGGAATGAAACTTGACATATTTTTCAAGTGTAGAAGTTGATTAAAGAAAAAATGAAAAAGAACTGGATATATTTTGTTATTATACTCATAATCATTTCTTTGGATCCAAAGATGGTATACTGAAGCAGCCAAGGAAATTTTTCAAATGCTATTCTTAAAATTCTTGCCTTTCAGCCTACAAATAAATGCATTAGCTCATTCCATTTGCACATTCTTATATCTACCATATACAAACGTCAAATTCAAAAGAAAGAACACTCGTAGATGACAAGATCAAAAATTCCATTTGACTTCTACAGAAAACATACATTAGCACCATTGCACCCCATTTTACAACCCTTTCTTGGGAGGGAAACCTGTCCTTCATTGCCAGCCAAGATATGAAGGACTTGTTGGGAAAAGTTGCTTTAGACCATACCAGTTTCTACCATTCATTAAGACATACACGTTTCTTATTTAATTCTACTCTAAATTGCAATTCGTCCTTCATTGCCAGCCAAAGACAAAGTATTAAGGAATGCTTAGAAGCAGCTGCTTTAGACCATACCACTTTCCACCATTCAACTGTATCCATCTTGTTTCTTATTTCACTCCAGGTTGAAATCCATGTGACTTTTCCAAATTTAGATGAAATCCAGTACATTGAGTTGTATAATTGTCTTAGCTAATTTTAATTGATGAAAATAAGCTTGTAGGGTAGTATCTTTTGATTTGATAGGTTTCCAAGGCTACTGCATTTCTTTCAGAATACTGGATACTTCTGCAAACTCAGAAATTGTAGTATCATACACCACCTTTTGGACATGTCAATTATCATGCCACATGGATAATTTTTTCACCCTTTCAACTAAAAGCTTCATGAATGGCCCAACCAATTCCCTGACATTTTAAGATTTTCTCTAGCTCCATTAGCAGGCCTGAGGAACTTTCACCTCCCATAAGCACTTACCTTTTACAAAAGTGCATTTTAACCAAATGAGATTTCCTGACAATGATAAATAGAAAATTGTAAACTTCAATTTTTCCTCTATTTCATTCTTTTATTTTAGTGTGTTTCTCAGTTTTATTAAATTAGGCTTTTGTGTGAGAATTCCTAATTGGACAAAAATGTTTACTAGCTTTACTAATTACTTGTTTTATGACAGAGATGAGGCATAGCACAAATTCAGATAGTGATAGTGCTGACTCCACTTTAACATACTTCGAGGACTCTCCGAGTAGAAGGGACCTCGATGGAACTAGAAGAAATTCAAATTTGCCATTATTTGATCTAAGAACCATAATTGCAGCTACAGATAACTTCTCTATTGCTAACAAGCTTGGCCAAGGTGGTTTTGGCCCAGTTTATAAGGTAGTCTCATTTCAAGTGTGTTTATGCATCATAAATTCCATCATGAATGTTTACGTGTACTCATTGAGTATGAATTTGTTGTGTGCAATTGGGCTTCCCCATATAATTCACCAAGTTGAGTTTCTTTCAACAATTGTGCACTATGACAATGATATTTGGACTTTAATTGCAGGGTTTGCTACAAAATGGAATGGAAATAGCAGTAAAAAGGCTATCAAAATGCTCTGGACAAGGAATAGAACAATTCAAAACAGAAGTTGCACTAATTGCTAAACTCCAACATAGAAACCTTGTGAGAATTTTAGGTTGTTGCATTCACAAAGAAGAGAAGATGTTGATCTATGAGTATTTGCCAAATAAAAGCTTGGACTCTTTCATTTTTGGTATGTCTTCTTTTTCACATTAACCTCACTCATCATCACTAGAAAACGATCCTCCCATTACAAACATATCAATTCCAAGTAGCAAGATTTTATACCTAAGTAAAAAAGCACGAATGCAATGCAACCTAATCCAAGTTCTCATTTCTTCATTTAGATGAAACAAAAAGGTCATGTTTAGATTGGGGAAAGCGATTTGAAATTATTTGCGGAATTGCTCGAGGGATCTTATATCTTCATCAAGATTCAAGATTAAGAATTATCCATAGAGATTTAAAGGCTAGCAATGTTCTACTTGACAATGCATTGAATCCAAAAATTTCAGATTTTGGTATGGCTAGAATTGTTGGAGGGGATCAAATTGAAGCTAATACAAATTGCATCGTTGGAACATTGTAAGTATGCTAGAAAACAAAGATATACTTTTTTAACCGATTACTTGACTACCATTTTTAAATCTAAGGAGAGTCCAAACTACAAGCCTTTGTAAGAAAAAAAAATATTAAGGATATCTTTATAATTCGTTTTCATATTGTGTTACTTCAAATTTTAAATGTATGTTAATGCCCAAAGGGCTATCTTCGATCATTTTATGTTGAGGTTCAATATCTTCCTTTTCATTGTGCTATGACAGTGGTTATATGTCACCTGAGTATGCAATGCAAGGACTATTTTCAATAAAGTCTGATGTATATAGCTTTGGAGTATTGCTACTAGAGATCGTTACTGGTAAAAAGAACAGTACTTACCATCATGATGGTCCTTCCTCAAATTTGATTGGACATGTAAGTACATGGGCAAACAATGACTACAAAATTAAGCCTATATTTTTTAGCCTAATATGATCAATATCTTGTCTCAGGCTTGGGACCTATGGAGAGAAGACAATTCCATGAAAATAGTCGACCCATTACTAAATGAGGCATACCCTGCTAATGAAGTTTCAAGATGCATTCAAATTGGACTTTTGTGCGTGCAAGAACATCCAACAGACCGGCCAACCATGTCAACTGTTGTTTTCATGTTGGGTAATGACACTCATCTTCCTTCTCCAAAACAACCTGCATTTATTCTGATGGGTACTTACAATAGTACAAACAGATCAACTAGTGCAGCATCTAATTCAGTAAATGAAATAACACTTTCTAAAATTGATGGTCGTTGAAACCCTAAACTATTTGTAGCAGGTGTACAAATATTCCATTACAACATAGGATTGAGTTACTCTAAGTCTACTCCACATTACAATTTTTTTTTTTTTTTTTTTTTGGTATGAACAATTGAACATAATGTATGCACTATAAAATTATTACAAAAAAGAAGATAATATATAATATTACACAAACTATTATTGTCTAGAACTTGTGATGAAATCACTACCATCTCCTTTAGCTTTTTCTTTCAAGTGGTTTCTAAAATTAATATACAATGCATAATACTGGAATTTAATTTGGATTTCAGGGTGTTTTACTCAAAACGGAACCATTGTATTTATGAATTGTGCAAAGCCTATAGATATGCTTAGGTATGGCTAATATTTTTGACTTAAAAGAACACTTCAACCAGGACAACATGACAAAATAAGTTAGAACAATAGTTTATAACTTTGATGGTAGATCCTCTTGTATGGCAAGGAGAAGTGTGAAAAAATGGGTGACAAAAAGTTGTAATCATTTCCTCATTTTTGCTTAAATTTGGCCCAATTCTACTTTTGTGGTCACTTATATTTGTGAAGGTGCCTTATTGAGAGTGTGTGATTCTCTCCTTGAAGTTCACTTGAAAAAAAAATAAAATAAAATAAATGAAAAAAAGAAAAAGCTCAAACTAGTTTTCACAACATTAGCATCATATGGAACAAATTAATTTTATATAGCAGGACACAAATGATGAATATAATTTCAGAAAATAATGTTAGACATCTAGAAATTTTAAACAATTTCAATTAGTCAACTTGCTTTTCATAGGTTTGCAATTTTATTTTATTTTTTTGGTGAAATGGGTATAGGTTTGTAAAAATTTTAAGAAAAAGAGAAGATATCCATTGAGAGAATTTTAATATTTTTTGGGTTGGTTTAACGAAACTATATATAATTTCTTTGCAACATGCATTAAATCTGGATGTTCTAGATGTGCTAAACATCCTATTCAAACCTTCATTTAGTTAAAAGGTAGAACTAAATATTATACAATGTTTTGTTTAAGACATTGTTTTAAATGATATTATTTTTAACATCTAGATAAAAATACAGGTGTATTGACAACCTTTCTTAAGACTTAGCTATGATGATTTTATTGTCTTCAAACAAGAAGTGATTCAATGATGCCAATTTATTTATTTATTTTTATCAATGTGAATTACACAATGTGGGGTAAAAAAAAAAAAAAAAGAATGCAAGTAACCCAAATAAATTTTTTTTTTCTTTTTGTGAAGAACCCAAATACAAATGTAACTTGCTTTCCAACAGTGGTGGCTCTAGGAATTTTTTTCAGGGTGTTCCTCAACAAGTATAAATTACACAATCTAATAAAAAGAAAATTTTGTATATTGACAACAACAATAAAAAAACACACAAATACGTAAAGTTTACAATTGCCTTCTACATAGTTTTCTTATAAAATATTTGTCCATAATTCTAGCAAAAGAATAAATAATAAACTATAAGTTCATTTGAAATATTAATAAAATTATTAATTATTGTTGTTTAGTTGTTTCATTAATTTGTTTGTCTTTTATAAAATATAATTTGTTATTTTGTTATTTTATTAATTATAAAATTATTAATTATTGTTTAGCCTAACATAATTTAATTTGTTTGTCTTTTATAATGTATTAGTTAATTAAATTATTAATTATTGTTTATTAGTTGTTTCTCCCAATTAATAACAAATTTGTCCATTAATCCTTTTTGAGACTCAATTGGTTTTTCTTCTTTTTTTCTTTTTTAAGATTTTTTATATCCAGATAAATATTTTCTAGTAGACATTTCTAATCAAACAATATATTTATAAAGATTAAAATAAAAAATAACTTTTAAGTATAGAGCAAATGAAAAATAACATAATCTATATAAAAAGTATTGTTATAGTGTTACCGAACAATAACAAGTTTTAACAATCTCAACCTGTATAAATAAAGATTTATTCATTATATTACCAATAACTAATATATATATATATATATATATATAGAAAAACACAAGATTAAAAATAATACTAATAATAAATAAACACAACACTGTGCAAGCCTAGCGCCCCAGCCCAGCGAGGAGGATGCCTGCCAAGATGGCACCCACAAAAAACATAAAACAAATCGTATTGCTCAAAAAAAAAAAAAAAAAAAAAAAAAAAAAAAAAACGCTTGAAGGCCCAAACTTGGTGAAACGTCCAGCCCACTGCCCAGAGAATACTTAAGTCTTTAACAAATCTAAAGAAGAGTCTAGAGAAAGGCAGAATGGCAGAAATCCAAGTACCTCAAAAGTCAAAAGTCAAAACCCATTCAGTCATTCTTCAGTTCTGCAGAATCAAGACCCAAACGCAGCAGCGGAAAAAAAAAAAGAAAAAGATGAGATCGGAGGAACTTTGATCTAGGGCCGCCCTGACAGTGGGAGTGGAGAGAAAGAATGAGAGAGTCAGAGAGCAAGAGTTGAGAGAAAAAAGCAGAGCAAGAATGAGAAAAAGAAAGGTAAAAATTTTAGGGATTTGAAGTTTTTTATTTGTTTTGACAACTTGTAATCACATATATTGGGTTTTAGTTTTTTATATATTTTATATTTTTTTGAGAGTACGTTTGCTACAATGATGGGTTTGCTTTACCTTGTTTTTTTCTTGGGTTTGTAATTTGTTGTTTAGGATTGATGTTGAACTTCTTCTTCTTCTTTTTTTCTTTTTTCTTTTTTTTTTTTTTTTTTTTCTTCTCTAGTGGGCTTGCTTTGTTACAATTTTTTTTTCTTCAAATTTTAGTTCAAAAAAATTTTTGGGCTTTTTTTTTTGCTTGAAAGTAGAACAAATATATATATATATATATATATATTTTAATTTAAAGATGTTCCTAATTTTGATTGAAGGTATTCCTAAATTTTTTTAAGGGTAAATAAATAATTTTTTTAATTATTATATATAATTTTTTTTTTTAGGTTAGGGTGTTCTTGAGAACATCTCAAGAACACTCTGAATTGTACGTGGCTTGTCATTGTACAAATTGATATATCACCAATCGTAGAGAGGAAATTCAAATATTCATTTACAAGGTAGTTAAAGCCCACCACTCAAATTCATTGTCAAATTAGTTTGTAAGTTTTATTTAATAAAATTTGTAATGCCTTTAGCATTTTCTTACATATATTATTTACCTAAAATTAATTCAACAAGTGAGAAATTGAGAATCAAAAGAGAGAAGGTGGATTTATATGAATGGATGCCGTAACTAACCTTCTTTGGCCATGGCTTCAATTTTTAAGCTATGAGTCTCGTCATTGCAACATAGAGAGCAAGTTCCATCACGAAAATGTCCGCAACAATCAACGCAGGGCAAGAGGTACTTTGCATCATTTACTTGGTTTGTTCCCGTCGCCACTTCCACTGTATAAAACATCAAGTATTATAATCTATAACCCTTGTAATATACTTATCATCATGATAATTAAATGCATCATACATATACTTGGTTTATTGCAATTCTCATACCAGAGAAATGAGCCCATTTATAATTTTTATACTATTTGATGCAAGTAATTATAGAAGCATGCTTAATATTTTCAAGAAACAAAATTATTAATGAAAAGTTAAATTCACGTTAATTGTCAAATTAATCTCTAAACTTTAATTTTAATCAATTGAGTCCCTCATTTTGTAAAATTGATAACACTCCCTTGAGATATATCAAAATATATCATACTGTTTGAAGAATACAACTATTTTCAGTACCTCTTCACAAAATCAATTTTTTTAGACATGCCATCTTCACAAAATCAAATTTTTAGTATATATTGTAAACAATAGTATTCCCTTGTGGACTTTGGAGTTGGTTCTTGGGCCGTAGCCAAAGAAGAAGAAGGAGAAGAACCGGGTGTTGGGCTTTTAATAGGGAAGTACCTGTTCTTCTCCTTGTCATAATAAAACCCAGGAAGATCTGCCATATATGTATTACAATTATCATCATTAACTAAAAATCAAACGAAACCCAGAATCTAGAACAACCCAGAAAAGAAAAAAAGAAGCAGAATAATTGAAATTATATATGTAAGCCCAACTAAGTAAAAAAAAAAAAAAATGAAGAAGAAGGGAGAGTACCTTGTGGCATGGCTTCAGAGAAACTGGGTGTCTGTACTGTACTGTCCTGTGTTGTTGTTGTTTTAGGGTTAAGAATGGTAAAGAGCGGTGGAGGTGTGTGAGGAGAGAAAAATGGTCAAAACCTACGTGTGCTGCTGAGGCGGTGGAACCAAAAACTAAACGTATGGATTAATAGAGGACTTTCACAGGGATTTATTTTTTTGCCATTTAATACCATTTTACTAACAATTTTTTGTTTAGGAAAATTATGCTTTAGCCCCTTAACTATGCCATAAATTACACTTTACACCATAAGTTACACTTTATATCCTAAGCTATTATAATGCACAGTTTGCACTCTAAATTATGACAATTATTACACTTTACATCCTAACGTTAATTTTATATTAAGTTAGATGAAAATATAAAGCACATAAACTGTACATGTGTATTGCTTAAATGTCACAAACTTAAAAGACCAAAACACCCCTCTTCCCATTCAATTAAAAATATATATTTTTTTTCAGTTCTCTCTCATGTGTATCAGCCCATCTCCCCAAATCAAGATCCTTTGCAACCCTAAATTCCCAAATCAAAATCATATTCGGTAGTTTTGAGTGTGTATATGTTGCTATGAGGTTGTCATAGTTTGGTCATAGTCCTCATGGTGGTGATGTGAACGATACTGGTGAAGAGAATTGATGAGGCCAACAAAAGAATGCGAGAAGTAGACCTGCTTTAAAATATAGAAAGGAAAAGAAAAAAAAAATTAACACAGTGAGCCATGCTAGTGGCAATCAAATAAAGAAATTAACACTGTTTTTGTGATGAGAAGGGGCTTTGGGTTAAGGAATTTGGATGAGCCACGCTAATAGTAGTGGTAATCAAATAAAGAAAGGAAAAAAAGAATCAATTAACACAGTGGTGGAGCAATGGTGTGCCAAGGGGCTCATATGCAACACGAGAGAGAAAGAGAGCTGGAAAAAAAGTTTTTTTTTTTTTTTTTTTAATTAATTGGAAAGAGGGGTTTTTGGTCTTTTAAGTCTGTGTTACTTAAGCAATTCACATATGCAAGTCACATGTTTCATATCTCCGCCTAATTTAACAGTAAAACTAACATCATGGTGCAAACTGTGCATTCGAATAATTTAGGGTGCAAACTGTAATTTATGGCATAGTTTAGGGTGGTAAAGTATAATTTCCCTATTTTGTTAATTAACACGTTTTGCAAAAAGCTCGAGTTCTAAGTGTTGGCAAAGCTCAGGTGGATATAAAATTCCATGTGGAACTCAAGACTCAAGTTCTTGGGATTTTTTTTTTTTGCAAAATAACCTCTATTTTCAAACAATTTCATTAGTTAACAACATTTCCAAACTATTTAACAAACTAACATCTCGAGCCTATTAGACTAGAGATCATTGTAGCAAATCGAGCATAAAACACTCAAGTTCTACGGGGAACTCGAGCTTATGAGACTCGAGTTCCTTACAGCCCAGTTCCTTCTTCAACCTTCAGTTCCTACGTAACCAACTCCATCAAAACCTTCCTCACAGGTTCAATCTTCCTCACAGATCCGCTCACATGTCCGATCTTCCTCACTGATCAGATCTAATCCAAGCAAAATCTCCTTCCGAGCAAAATCTCCACCACCTCATACCAATTTGATCAAAACCTTCCTTACAAGTCCTCACAAACATCTCACCAGCAAAACCAAACCCAACAAAATACACAAAGCTAATTGCGCCACCACCTCGTCTCAATTGGAACCTGCAAACCGAAACCCAACAATTGCGCCACTTCCTCATCCTGATTGAAACCTACAAATCCAAACCCAACAATTGTACCACCACCTTATCCTGATTGGAACTTGCAAACCTAAACCCAACAAATGCTATTCATCTTGATTGGAGGTGAGCTCTTGATGAGCTTCGGCCTTGGAGACCCAATTTGGGCTTCGATATAGAGAAAAAACCAACGAGAAGAAGGTTCAGAGAGAGAAGAAGAAAGAAATAGGTTAGAGTTTTTTTTTTTCCTAGGTTTCTTTTAATGAACTCGAGTCTATGAGACTCAATTTCCACTGCCAGAACATGAAACTCAAGTCTCTTAGACTTGAGTTGCTACAATGAACTCGAGTCTATGAGACTCGAGATGTTAATTTACTAAATAGTTTGGAAACGTTGTTTGCTAATGAAATTGTTTGAAAATTGGTGTTATTTTGCAAAAAATTCTCGAGTTCCTACTTTCTTCTTTCTCTCTCATTCCGACCTCCTAATGTTCCTTCTTTCTTCTTCTTTCTCCAAACCCAAATCCTTCTTTCTTCTTTCTCTAGACTCAAATCAAAACATGGATTCATAAATTCTCATATCCAAAAATCTCATTTCTTAACCACTCAAACCCAAAAATCTGAAAATACCCACACAAGAACAAAACCAAGTTCCTGCCATCCCATTCTCAAAAACAAAACCATGTTCCTGCCATCCCACTCTCCACTTCCAAGCCCCAAAACCCAAAAACAAAACCGAACACAAAACCCAAAACAAATACTTGATCGGATATTTTCCTCCAGTGTCTTCTTCTTCTCCAGATCTTCAATACTCCTACTCAGATCGGATTCAAAGAACCCCTAGATCTTCTTCTTTCTCCAGCGTCTTCTTCTTCTCCAGAACAAAGGTCTTCTTTCTTGGTTTTGCTCTATGGAACTTAAGTTTATAGAACTTGAGTTTTATCACCGTATTTTAGTTTGCTAATAAGTTTTGAAAATGTGCTTAATGAGGGAAATTTGCAATTTAACACGATTTCTTGTAACATTTTCATTAGTAAGCACAATTTTGAAGCTATATTGTAAACTAGCATCTCAAGTTTGAAACACTCGAGTTTGGTGACAAAAATTGAGGCTTTTAAACATGAGTTCTACTGCTGGCGTGGAAGAATTTAGCCACGTGAAACTTGAGTTGGAGAGACTCAAGTTCCATAGAAGCAGATTTGAAGAAGGATAAGGAGAAAAGGAGAAGAAGAAGAAGAAAAGAAGATCCGGATCAAAAGAAGAAGAAGAAGAAGACTTGGAGAAGAAAACCGGAACTTAAGAAGAAGAAGATATGAAGATGGAAAATGCAGGTGATGTAGAACACCAAAGAAAGAAGAAGAAGATCTTGAGATGGAGAAGGCAAGTGATGGAAAATGCCAAAGAAGAAGAAACAGAGGATCCTGAGATTGAAGAAGAACGTAAATTGTGTAGGAACTCAAGTCCTTAAGACTCGAGTTCCACGTAGATATTTTTCCCACATTAGCTTACCATCACTTACAACTCGAGTGTCAGAGGTTTGAATTTTACATTGAACTCGAGTTTTAGAGTCTCGAAATGCTAGTTTGCTAAACGGTTTTACAAACTTGACAACTAATTAAAATGTTTCAAAAATAATGCTAAAGGCAAAATATATATATATATATATATATATATATATATATATATATATATATATATATATATATATATATATATATATATATCGTGCTTAATGAATATATTTCAAAAAATCATGTTACGTGGCAAATTTCCCCACTTTCATAGAATCAACTCTTCTATGAAAAATTTGAAGTTAGCTTTATTTTTGGAGGCTTTTTTATTATTTTTTTAATGTTAGGTTACCAATTATCCAGTTTCAAATTAACTCACACTTTTATAATGAATTATATATTTGATTGAATTATTGATAACGTTATTATATTTAATATTTATTAGGTTTAATTATTAATTTTTATTAACAAATTAACAAATTGGTTATTAATAAAAGGGACTCTCAGTCTCAATGAGGCTTGTTGTATAGAACTGAAACACAATATACTTCCACCTTCACGTTTTTAGAAATAACTTGTAGTTAGCTCTATTTTGTTAGGGATTTTTTTTTTTACCAATTACAAGATTTCAAATTAACTCTTTTAGTTTAATGATTCATTGAAAATTTTATTTTACTTATTAGGTTTAATTATTAATTTGATCTTTCAATTATTAGGTAAAATTCAATTTGCTCCATCAAATATTCGATTTAGTCTTTAAACTTTCAAAGTCAAATCAATTTCAAAATTGAGTTTCTTTTTTGTTTAAACTTTAATGGAATTAATAGTGAAATTGACTTAGTTTTGAAAATTATGATCTTTCTATAATAACCCATTAACTCATTGTTTATTTGTCAAATTATTTAAATTCGTTAAAATTTAAACTAATTAAAAGAAGTTTTAAAAATGAAATTGACTTAATTTGAAATTTGAGAAACTAAATTGCCACAATTAATAATTTGGGGACAAAATTAAACTTTATCAAATAGTTGAAGACCATATTAGTAATTTAACCTAAACTACTAGAACCTTTTTTTTTTTTTTTAAAAAAAAGAAATAATTAAAATATGATGCTAACTGCGTAGCTCAAATCATTTTCCCCTGACCCCCAAGCACTTTGCGTATAGTGATATGCCAATTTAGTTACAAAGCCCTTGGCTAAATTACTATAACTTGATTATGTATATTTGTCATTCATCGTGATAAAAAAAGAGCAACAAATTATGATGGTTCATATAAATATTGAATTTGTTAAGAATGTGCAACATCTCATACCTAGCACATACTGGGTTGAACTAGACTATATAAATAACTACAAGAATCTTAAATCGCAACTAGATTAATCCTTTTAAGGTATAGCACATATATGACTTGCACTTTTTCTTAGATCATTACACAAATTGTATGAATTTTTAGGAAATCAATAATATTTTGGCATGGACATATTTTACCCTCTAAAAATATTAGATAATTGTATTTTTTTTGTTAATCGTTTTCAAATATGATCTTATGAGTAATGATTGATTTACAAAAGTAAAAAGGGGGAGGGGGGGATATTATAGGTTCAGCTACGTTGCATAAGAAAGGTTAACATAAACGTATGCTCTATCATTGATAAAACAATTTCTTCAATGTCAAAGTAAAAAATAAAATAATTGCTCTCAAAATAACCCAACAAATAAGAAAAAGGAAATAATTCATTCCTATATAGCATTTACTTGCATAATTTATAGTATCGAACGTACCCTATAACACATTTATAGACGATGATCATACCAAAATCGTTTGAGTGTTTTAACCACCTTACTCAATATGAATATTTAAGTCATACCATCTAGCTAGCTAACACTTCCATTTTAATTTTTAAGTTATCATCTCCAACCACCTTTTGATTTTATGTAATTGCCTCTGCATTCTTCTTGCCTTCCTGGTAATTGGCTCTTCTTCTCTCCATATTCTTACTAAAAATTAGTTTTTCTCTCTCCCATTAAATTCTTATTTTTCCCACATTAAAAAAAAAAAAAAAAAATGTGATTACCATCTCTCTCTCTCAAAAATTTTCTTTCTTTTGGTGAATTTTTTATTCTTTCTTGCATCTTTCTCTACTTTAGATTGATGAATTTTTGTATTCTTTAGAACTCTACTTTGGGTTAATGTTTTCAAGCTTTTATTATTTTATTTTTCTTTGATTGTTAGATGGTATCCTACTACAATTATAAAGATAGTATATAAATATATAATGTTATTTTATTACATAGTCTAGCTTGGATAATATGGTATTTACAACTATACAATTTTATTTTGGTTCTTGTTCTCATCTTATTTTATATAAATTTGTTATTTTCTCTCATATTCTTTCCAGTATAGGGTGATTACTCTCTCTGTCTCTGTCTCTATCTCTGAATTTTTATTATTTCTTGCAACTCTATCTTAGGAGAATGAATTTTTGTGTTTTTTATAACTCATGTTTTTTGGTGTTTTGTTTTTTGTGTTCCCCCATCACAAGTCATCTCTCACCCTCTTATAGCTTTGGTTTGATTTTTGTTTAAGTTAATACTTAATTATTTTGGAAGCGAAAATTTATATTTATATTAAAATACAATCTTGGCTATGGATTTGAATATATCTATCTATTATTTCAGTAATATCAAGTATAATTTTGTAATGAGTTATGATTATCATAATAATCTCTTTAAGGGAATAAAAAAAAATTAAATAATAAATTTAAAACTTAAAAAGTTTATTTTTTTTTTTTTGAGAGAAAATACTTTTAGCTTTATTAAGATAGAGTGGCCATATCAGCCTAAAAATAGGATAAACTTATGGTGGAATATCCTTAATCCACACTTCATAGTCTGTAATAGACATAGCTAGCTTAGCCAAACTATGGGCAACTTTGTTGCCTTCTCTCTTACCATGAGAGTAAGACAATTTAGAGAAAGAAGAAGCACAAAAAATTGCGTCCTCTGTTAACAAACCAAAATAGTTTAAACTAAAGTCATTTGATTTCAAAGCTTTCACTACAGTTTCAAAATCACCTTCCACGACAGCTTGATCAATTCCAATCTCCAATCCAAACTCCAGAGCCTGAGAAGCTGCCATGGCTTTGATCTCCAAAGCTTAAAAGTTTAGTTGTACTAAAAAAAATCAGGAAAACAAAACACACTATAACAAAAGTTGAAAGAATATGGACCACATCAAACAAGAATAACATCAATCAAACACACGAAAAATAATACAATGATATATTTGTAGAGATAGAGAGATGAAAACAAATACTTTTAGTAATTGTTTATTTTTTAGAGAGAACAAATTATCTTCAATAAATTTTAGATAACAAAACTACATTAAATTTGGTCGAAGATGTTAGAAGCACCCTTAGAATAATGTTTTCTAAAAGTATGAGATTGGTAGAGTACAAAACAAATAAAATAATGTCTTATTCCGGATTGAATATGGTTGTTTCCTAAAATTCTAGTAAGATTACTTTTGAAAAGCTCATTATGCATTATCATTCTAAATATAAAGCCCAACTACACATTGAATCACTACATTTCTTTTTTCTAGTATGATTAAAATGTCTACAAATTGCTGCAACAATTTCAAAAATGTTGTGGAAGAAAAGAGTCATGATGTTGATGAGGCAAGCTTGTGTTATGAATTATGAGAGCAGAATTGGGTCAAAGAAGGGGTTTGAAGAGAGGCTTGCCCTCATGACTAAAACCATGTTTCGAAGAAAGGGTGAGCTGAATTATATACTTGAAACTTGAGTTGAAAGTTGAAACCGGTTGTCTTGAAGTTAACAAGGCTTGTGGCTTCCATGTACCACCACACTTCATTGTGTTGCTGCTAGGGGATTTGCTGTTTTAGCTGAGGTTATTAAGCTGCTCTTTTCTGGTGCTTCGGCACTTCTTTGTCTTGTTGCATATATTCTTTTGACTATGTAGATCATTTTAATTTGATTCTTATTGACTATGTAATTGTATTTAAAGTAATACTGTGTAATAGAACATGTATATATTTGGAATGATTTTTTATTTTACTTTTATTTTTTTATAATTCAATAGTTACAAATTTACAATTAATTATAAAATTTAGAGGTATAAAAACAAAATTTAACTAAATTATCCAGTGCGGGCTACGAGGCTACAACTACTCTTTTTTTTCCCCCCTGAAATACAAGGCTACAACTTTTTTTATTTCTATTTTTTGGTATTTAATCTACTGGTTACAACTAGTTGCTACTAATTTGTGACCAATGATTATTATAGAATCATGTAACTTAAGGAACTTATCATATGTTCATGTTTTTTTTTTCCATCATAAGTTCATTTTTTGTGTGTGTATATATAAATATATATATTATTTTTTTTAAAGCAATTTCTAATGTTCACATTCATATATTAATTTGAGTTAAAAAAAAAATTATACAATTTTTTGCTAACTAAAAACATTTATATAGAACAATGGTTATTACACATATGCTTGTTTATGTAGAGCAATGGTTATGTAGGGCAATCATAACTTAATTTTAATCTTAAAAATAAAAAAATAACTTTGAAGTTTAAAAACAAGCTTGTGTGTACTGAATATGTGTGGAAGACTTATGTCCCTTTCTCTTGTCTTGTATATTAATCTGTAAAACACTAAAAGCTATGGAGCTCTTTATTCTAACCATTGTGGAGCAGTGGGGCCTAAACTAAAAGCTACTATAGGCTCTTTATTCTTTACGTGGAACCATTTCAAAAAAAAAAAAAAAGGAAGAAGCTACTATAGGCTCTTTATTCTTTTCGTGGAACCATAAATTATGGAGCAGCGGTGCCGTGGTGAAGGCAAGCATTGTATTCCTTCCTGAGTTCATATCAACTTTAATCTTCCTTCTCCCGCATTTCATCCTTGCCTTCAGCTTTCTTCTCTGTCTTTCAGCGTTTTCTTTCATCCAACAAGAACAAATGGCCGATGCAATCCTGTATGGCGTTGCGCAGAAGATCATTGAAAGCTTGGGCTCCTCCACTCTCAAACTGATTGTATCGATCTGGGGTGTCAAAGATGACCTCGAAAAAATGAAAAACACTATTTCCGCCATCCAAGCTGTACTTGAGGATGCAGAGGAGAAGCAGGTCAAGGACCGCCGAGTCAACGACTGGCTCATGAAGCTCAGAGATGCAGCTTTTGATGCGGATGACTTGTTGAGCGAGTTCTCCACTCATGTGTTGCAGCGAAAGGTTATGGGGGGTGATAAAGTGGCAAAGAAGGTATGGATTTTCTTTTCTTCTTCAAACCAACTCGTTTTTAGTCTTAAGATGGCTTGCAAAATAAAGGCTATGACGGAGAGGCTTAATAATATATCAACTGATAGGGACAAATATCAGTTGAATTTGGTAGAGCGTCCTTTAGAGACACGAGTTGTGACTAGGGGCACGGAAACTCGGGTTGTGATGGGAGAGAGGGACACTTTCTCACTTGTACGTGAAACAGAAGTTATCGGGAGAGAGGAGGATAAGAAGGCCGTCATAGGTCTATTGCAAGACTCTGCTGTGGAAGAGAATGTTTCGTTCATATCCATAGTAGGAATTGGTGGGCTAGGGAAAACCACACTTGCTCAATATGTATACAATGATGAGATTGTCAAGGCTCATTTTGAATTGAAAATTTGGGTGTGTGTTTCTGATGTCTTTGACGTGAATACCATTGTTGAAAATATAATTATATCCGCAAGTGGTGAAAAACCTGAAAGCTTTAGAATGGAACATTTGAAAAATGATCTTTACAAAATTCTCAATCAAAAGATGTATTTACTTGTGTTGGATGATGTGTGGAATGAAAATGAAGAAGAATGGGGTAAATTGAAAACTCTTTTGTTGGATGGTAAAAGGGGAAGTAAGGTGGTGATAACTACACGGATTGAATTGGTTGCAAATATTACCAGCCCAATCTCACAACTATATGCTCTAAAGGGCCTGTCAGATGATCAATCTTGGGCTTTGTTGAAGCGAATGGCATTTAAAGAAGAGCAAGAGACAATCAGTACTAACTTTAAAGAAATTGGTATGGATATAGTAAAAAAATGTAAGGGAGTGCCTCTTGCTATAAAGATAATAGGACGGGTCTTAAATCACAAAAAAACAAAAGCTGAATGGTCAGACATCAAGAATATTGAACTCGCAAATGTAACTGAGTTGAAAGATGGTATTATGCCGGTTTTAAAATTGAGTTACAATCATCTCCCACTGCATTTGAAATGTTGTTTTGCATATTGTTCATTGTTTCCCAAAGATTATTTGATTGATAAGTTGACATTGATACAACTATGGATAGCACAAGGATTTATCCAATCACCAGACGAGAACTTACTACTAGTGGATGTTGCTGATGATTACTTCAAGGAGTTACTTTGGAGATCCTTCTTCCAAGAAGTTAAAGAAGATCAAGGCATGAATACGAAGTTTAAAATGCATGATTTAATCCATGATCTTGCACATTATGTATCAAGGACTGATTGTACACTAGTTGATTCTAATGCAAAAAAGGTGAATGAAAAGAGTCACCATCTATCATTTCCATCTTACAATGTTTCTTTCTTTGAGGAGAATTTAAGCACGTTGGTTAAAGCAAACAAGATACGAACATTTATATTGACATACGATAAGTGGATGTATGATCAGAGAACAATTGAAAAATCAACTCTCAAAAAATTTATTTCTACTTTTAGATACTTGCGTGCATTAGACCTACATGGTTTAAATATAGAGATGTTGCCAAATACCATAGGTACTTTGATGCATCTAAAGTACCTTGACCTTTCCTTTAATTATATTGTGATTCTCCCTAGTTCTATTACAAAATTGGTAAATTTGCAAACATTAAAGCTCTGTAAATGTACAAATCTTGGGGAGTTACCAGTAGATATTCAAAAATTGGTCAGCCTTAAACACCTTGACCTAGAAGGTTGTTGGAATTTGACTCATATGCCACGTGGAATAGGGCAATTGACTTCTCTTCAAACATTAACCTTATTTGTTGTGAGTAAGGATCCTGTAGGTTCTTCCAAGCATTGCGGTGGGCTAGCGGATTTAAACAAGCTAAATGACTTGAGAGGAAAATTAGAGATTAAAAATTTGGCGCGGGTGAAAGATGCAAATTTGAAGGAGAAGCAACATCTCAGTGAATTGATCTTAAAGTGGAATCCAGAGGGTAATGATGGTGTAGGTGCCAGTGAAAGTGATGATGAAAATTCCATGGATAACCTCCAACCACTTGAAAGTTTAAAATCTTTGGAAGTGGACGGGTACATGGGTGTGAGAGTTTCAAGTTGGCTTTCATTCTTAACAAATCTGGTCAAATTAACTATAGTCAGATGTAAGAAGTGCCAATATTTGCCACCGTTGTATCAACTCCCATCTCTCATAAGATTAAGTATTTGGAGAATGGATGGTCTGGAGTACATGACAAACGGGGATATGAATGATGAGATATCTGCTTCACTGGCATCACCATCAACATTTTTCCCATCCCTTCAGACACTCTGGCTCTTGAGTTGCCGAAATCTAAAGGGATGGTGGAGGAGTGTGGATAAGGGGAATGAGGCAACAACGACACCATCATCAACTAATCACTATCACCAACACATGCCGTACTTTCCGCGTCTTGATTCTTTATGGTTGGAGGATTGCCCTAAGATGACTTGCATGCCGCTATTTCCAAATCTTGAAAAAAAGCTTTATTTGAAGAATAGCAGTTTGAAGGCATTGGAAGAGACAATAGAGATGAATAATAGGGGAGGAAAGGCTTCTTCATTTCCGTCCTCTTCCTCTTCCTCTTCCTCCTCCTTCTCCCCTCCTCTCTCCAAATTAAAGATTTTGCAATTGAGTCTGGAGTTGGAGTCTCTGCCAGAGGAGTGGTTTAAAAACCTAACTTCTCTTCAGACATTAGAGATTTCGTGGTGTCCCAATCTGACGTCACTTCCCGAAGGGATGAGTCACCTCACCTCCTTACAGACTCTGAGTATCATCAATTGTCCCAAATTAAAGCAAAGATGCGAGAAGGAAAATGGAGAGGATTGGGATAAGATTTCTCACATCCCAAATCTTCACATAAGTTGAACTACTGCATACGCTTCCCTGGTATGTTCTTCACTCTTCTCTGATTTTTTTTTTTTTAACTTATTTTATAATTTCTATAATTCCAGACGCAAGATTTTCAAAGCACAAGCAAAACCAAAATTAAAAAACTCTATAATTTCTTTTTCCACACACAAAATTAAAAAACAGAACTTTACGTTTTCTTTTTCCCCAGTTTCTTTTTCTTCGCCTAGAAATAGCCTAGCTTTCTGAATGTGTGATTGATGCTCAAATTGCAGAAAGAACAAGAGGATTTTAAATGGGAAGATAGGAGAGAAGAAGAAAGCGTAAGTATTATATAAGTAAAACTCTATATATATATATATATATTCTTTGAAATTGGGATTTGGTTAATTTTTTTTTTTATTTTAGTTGTTTTTATGTAAAAATATGAAATTTTATATAAATCTTTTCTGGGTTTCATTTAAAAATATACATATTTTTACTTGCAGGGTTCCATTTTATGGGCATGTTTGCAGTTATTCTTGACGTTTCAGAAGTTAGTACACAAGATTCTTCTAGACAAAAAATGGCCGATTCAAACATGGATGATGAAAAGACAAAAAGGTAGCACCGGTGCTTTTTATTTTTTTTTTATAAGAATATGTTTATGATCCGTGTACTTCTATTAATAACCTCCTCCTGCCCTGTGTGATCAGCTGTAGCATTATTAGGGTTACAACTATGGCTTTTCACTCCTTCAGTTTGCTAGAACCACTGTTGATACCCCACTTTCAACCTTCTCTTGGTAAACAAGAGTTGGCATGTGAAGAAAAATATTGAGCCATTGTGTCTTTTGGCAAAGCTTAAATTTTATAGTTTACAATAATAGCTTGGTTCATATGGGTACTTCTCCTCTTTTAATGTCCCTAGTGTTCTAAACTTGCTTGTTTCTTCTTTCTTATCCGTTGCACTATAAATCCACACACCATTTCCAATGATTTTGGGGTATCATGAACTTGATTGTGCTGTTTGAAGAAGATATTGCGAGTTGGTCATTTCGGCGCATCTTACACTGCACTAATAATTGGGTATAAGGATTTCTAGGTTCAGAATCTTCAGATTAAGCTTAAAGAAAAGCTGGATATGGTTATAAACTTTGCAGACAAAATGCAAAATGGATAGTAAAAAAGAAGAGTATAAATGGGTTCTTTTAATTTAGTCATATAATTTGCTCAAATTTTTTTCTTGATTAATAATTTTTCTTGGACAATACACATTTTTTTAATGTATATTGGCAAAGAGTAAATATTCACATCAAATTCAAAGATTTGCTTATTTGATTAATAATTTTGCTTGGTTATTGATACTGACCTTTTCCTCTGCATTTGAATTGAGTCCATGAAAGTGATGTTTTTTCGTGTTGGGGTTTGAATAATTTTCTTGTTTAATAATGGTTATTAACTTAGCCTATGTTATGATGATGATGATGGAAATAATTTGTTTATTGCAGATGGTGAAATAAGCAGTAGGAATGATTTGTTTCGTGAAATCTTAAGGGATGAGGCAGTGGCAAGGCTTAATGAGCTTGGAAAGGTATAAAATTCAAGACCCAAATTAAATTTCTAATAAGTTTTATTAGGTAGTACTGCTAATGTTAATTTAATTACTACTGAATTAAAAATATTTGTGGGTTTTGCTGCAATAGCATTGTGGAGAATAGTTTGCTAATTTTTTTTAAATATATATATATATATATATTTTAAATTAGTGTTTATGACCTCAACTTTGGGTGTCATTTGGAGTACTAATTTAGCTGTCATCTATAGGTTTTTCTGTCAGTAAAAGCATGATTTGAAAAAAAAAAAAAAAGAAAAAGATTTTGACCACCTTGTCAATGTTCCATTAAATAAGATGTATGTTATTATTATTATTTATTGATGATGTACTTCTTCAATGATATACGAGTTGAATTTCCATTACATGCTGAAAGGAATATAGGAATCCAATTTTTGCAACAACATTCAAGGTTTTCAATGCCTTTTTTCTCAGCCAATTGGGCAATGTTGAATGTTGATTTTTTTTTTTTTTTTTTTTTTAAATCCTCTTAAAATTCTGCTGCCTTACCCTCAAACAGCTATGATTTTGCATAAATCAGAACAAATAAGTTATATGTCTGCAATCAAACATAGTCTGTATCACACCATTGCATATATCTCCTGCCCCTAAGATTAAAATGCTCAACTTTTAATGTTTCTATAATCACCATTCAAATGGTAATCATCCCTTGAGTCTGGCCACTGCAATAAGTTAGAGAAAAAAGCTGCATTGAAATTTCGTCGGCTTTACTTTACTCAATATGTAACTTGTGCTGTGTGGTTATTTGTGAATGTTAATGTTGTTGCCTGCATAAGCAGGTAAGTGACACAGATGGCTATCTTGAGAGAACATTCATGAGTCCAGCTTCTTTGAGGGCTGGTAACCTTATTCGTGGATGGATGGAGGATGCTGGTTTGAGAACGTTAGCTCTCTACCTTTTATATGTTGTAAACAGTGTTGGAAGTTCGACTGATGTTTATGTTGATTTCCAGTTGGGTAGACCAGTTGGGCAATTTACACGGTTGAGTTGAGGGAATGAATGCAAGTGCTGAGGCTCTGTTGATTGGTTCTTATCTGGTGATGCTCTCTTTTTTACCCTATTTTTTAATTTAATATTTAGTTTGCATACAAATACATATATACAAGCCCACACACAGGGAACATGCCACGAAGACATATATACTGTTGTTGATGCTGGTATATTTGATGGTTCGCTAGGCATAATCTCTGCATTATCTGCTCTGAAGGTTTTGAATGTCAATGGGACGATGTGAAAATTAAGGCGGCCGATTGAGGTCAGTAAGATAACAACTTTGGAACATTATATTTACTTTGTTTGTCTTGATTGATATTTAGTGGAAGAAGATTAATCTTTGACTCTTCAGTAACATCTGGGAAAACCTTGTAGGGAAAATATCTGCCTTTTAACTTGTAGGGAAAATATTTATGATATGCTTTCCATCTTTTGGGTTCCATTGGCTTAAATTATGGTATAGTCTCGTTCATGTGCAAGAGAAGCATGTTACAACGTGGGAAGAGATTTAAAATCCTGCTATTGGTGAAACAAATAGATTACATGGATGAAATACAAAGGAAATATATTTTGAGACTGAAACATATATGTGAGACCTGATCTCTTGAATACATCAGTTCTTATTTTTTACTCTATTCTCCATCTAGAGCTTTAATTGATGCAGACTCAATCTTGTCTTGAATTGTATTTACAGCACTGCAATCTGATTCAGCTGTAAATTTAGATTTGTAATATGTTGGAGGTAGTGGCTATGCAGCAATTCTGATTATAGATGTCAATGAATTTCCTACTATTGCAGGTGATTGCATTTAGTGATGAGGAGGGAGTGAGGTTTCACTCTACTTTCTTGGGCAGTGCTGCTTTAGCTGGTGTTTTACCAGTTACAGCCTTGCAGATATCTGACAAGAGGTTTCCTTGAATAACTTTGAGCTTATATCTAGTCATGATTCTGTTTATTATCAATTTATTCATGCATAATCCTTTTTTAGTGGCGTGACAGTGCAAGATGTTCTGAAGGAAAACTCCCTAGAAATTACAGAGGAAAACTTGTTACAGCTCAAGTATGACCCAGGGTCTGTCTGGGGTTACGATGAGGTATAACAGTCTACACCAGTTATTTTGTGAACAAGGATGTACTGAATATCCTCTTCGTATTCAGCAATAAATTAAGTTATTTTAGCTTCTAGTATTTTGGGTGTGCATATTCAGTTCTTGTATTGGCTTGATGCTGCAGGTTCACATTGAACAGGGTCCTGTACTAGAAAGGCTTGGTTTTCCTCTTGGTGTGGTTAAAGGCATAGCTGGCCAGACAAGACTAAGGTATATAAATTTCGTCCAGTATTTATTTTTTTATTTTTTACAGTAAAAGAGATTTACTTGTATTTTGCATGATATTGCCATCTAAAATGTTTGCAATTCTCCTATCTGGTTCTTTCTTGCCTGTGTTCTCCTTTGTGTTACATTATTTTATAAGTTCCTTAGCTTTGTTATGCTTATTTTCTTTTCAGTGTTTGTAATGTTTTGAATCTTGCTGAAAGATTGTCATATATACTACCATCATCCCATTTTATTGGTTTCAAGTCCATTTTGGGATGTCTCAAAATATTGTCTGCATTGATATGTCAATAGACACAACTTGCCCTTGCATTTATGCAAAAGTCAATACCCTTTTTTCCATTAGCTTTATTTGAGTTTAAATTATGTAGCATAGTTTTGGAAATGTATACCTTTTTATTAGAAGACAATACATTAAATGATATTCCCATAAAAAAGTTGTATTTTCTAGATAAGATCAATAATATGGAACGGAGAAAATGTTGTATGATTGTACAAATTTAAGTGTGCATGTCGATGACCTGCATATGAGTCTGAGCTAAGTGAATTTTATTCTATAATCATTCTAGCTCCCATATTAGTCCTATTCCTTGCCAAATCAAAACTTTTTTTTTGGGTTAATATATAAACTCATAGTGATCCTCTTTCTTCCCTATCACCTTCTTGTGATATTTAGTTCTGTTTCTCCATCCTTTTGGCAATATTTAGTGAATTTTCTTGAGTACAGCCCATATTACAATTGTGAAGGAGTATACCAATAGTTATTCATCACTTGTAGGCTCATTATAATCTTGTTATTCAGAACTTTCCTGCAGTTGTACAGCACCATTGTTCCAATTCTTTACAACAGACAGATTTGATTTTGGTGAGACATTTACTGTGCCTTTATTATTTTGAGTATGAGTTTTGCCAAGCTCATGTAAGAATTGTAGTGCCAGATGGAAACTTTCTTTACCAGCTCAGGATTTTATACCAGAACTTGGTCTTGTAAGGTCTATATTTTAAATACATGAAACTACAAACTGTAGTTTGTTAAACAAATTGAGATGTAAAGAAAACAATGAAGAGGAAGCATAGTGTCTCATTTTTGGAATTTTAACAAAGCACCTAGGATAGGCTAAAGTTAATTTTTGTATGGAATTTTCAACTCTACACATTTCTGCCTGGAGCATGTAAAAATAAATGTAAATCAATGATAATATGCAGATGCTGATCTTATATCAAAATTGATATGATCTTTGGTTGTTGATTTTTTTGTTCCACATATATAATTGCAGGTTACAGTGAGAGGTTCACAGGGGCATGCCCGAACTGTTCCTATGCCTATGCGTCAGGATCCTATGGCTGCTGCTGCTGAATTAATAGTACTGTTGGAAAGCGCCTGTAAAAACCCTATAGATTTTCTATCTTATGATGGTCATTGCAATGATATATCACTGGAATCACTTTCCAGTTCTCTAGTCTGTACTGTTGGAGAGATATCAACATGGCCAAGTGCAAGTAATGTCATTCCAGGCCAGGTAAGAACTCTTATCTATGACTATGCTGATCTTGATAAGAAAGCCCAAATTGGGATACCTTGCTGTTTATTGATTATGTCTGAATTCACAATGGACTTGTTGGAAAAAGGTGACATTCACTGTGGATTTACGAACAATCGATGACATGGGACGTGAAGTTGTTATCTATGAATTATCTAATCAGATGTATAAAATATGTGAGAGGCGTTCTGTTTCATGTATCATCCATCGTAAGGTCTGGGACTTCATCTCATTATGCATTTCTTTTGTAACCCTCATAATCAATAACCTGGTTTGCTATGGACATTTCAGCATGATGCGAATGCATTGGTTTGTGATTCTGAATTGAGTTCTCAGCTGAAGTCTGCGGCTTACTCTGCACTCAGGAAAATGGCCGGTGACATTCAAGATGAAACACCTGCCTTAATGAGTGGTGCAGGACATGATGCAATGGCCATGTCTCATTTAACAAAGGTTTGTCCTGTTTTGCTTCATCCTCGACTTTTAGGAGGTGATATTTCATGTTATATGATAAAAATCTGCAAAAACTTGAACAAGTTGGAATGCTGTTTGTCCGGTGTCGTGGAGGTGTAAGTCATTCCCCTGCAGAGCATGTATTGGACGAAGACGTTTCGGCTGCTGGTCTGGCAATCTTGTCATTTCTGGAGACCCAATTGTAAAGTTAGAACATTTGTTGTCATTGATGTACAGTAGAGCAGTCATAATCTCATCAATAACGATTCAATAACTAATCCACGATCTAGAAGATGAAGATCAGTGTTAAGTTCTTAGCAATTCAGAAATGGATGAAAAGAAGAAAGAAAATGAGAGTTACTTCGAGGGTAACCACCCCCTGAGCAATAGTGAGAACTTGAGAAGAATAGAAAGAACAAGCTTGGTTAATTTTCTGGATGTCCTTCATTCTTAGTCCTCTTTCATACAATTGATGCAGACTCAATCTTGTCCTGAATTGTATTTACAGCACTGCAATCTGATTCAGCTGTAAATTTAGATTTGTAATATGTTGGAGGTGGTGGCCATGCAGCAATTCTGATTATAGATGTCAATGAATTTCCTACTATTTCAGGTGATTGCTTTTAGTGATGAGGAGGGAGTGAGGTTTCACTCTACTTTCTTGGGCAGTTCTGCTTTAGCTGGTGTTTTACCAGTTACAGCCTTGCAGATATCTGACTAGAGGTTTCCCTGAATAACTTTGAGCTTATATCTACTCATGATTCTGTTTATTATCGGTTTATTCATGCATAATCCTTTTTTAGTGGCATGACAGTGCAAGATGCTCTGAGGAAAACTCACTAGAAATTACAGAGGAAAACTTGTTACAGCTCAAGCATGACCCAGGGTCTGTCTGGGGTTTCGTTGAGGTATAACAGTCTACACCAATTATCTTGCGAACAAGGATGTACTGAATATCCTCTTCGTATTCAGCAATAAATTAAGTTATTTTAGCTTCTAGTATTCTGGGTTTGCATATTCAGTTCTTGTCTGGCTGATGCTGCAGGTTCACATTGAACAGGGTCCTGTACTAGAATGTCTTGGTTTTCCTCTTGGTGTGGTTAAAGGCATAGCTGGCCAGACAAGACTAAAGGTATATAAAATTCTTCCAGTGTTTATTTTTTATTTTTTACAGTAAAAGAGGTTTACTTGTATTTTGCATGATATTGCCATCTAAAATGTTTGCAATTCTCCTATCTGGTTTTTTTGCCTGTATTCTCCTTTGTATTACATTATTTTATAAGTTCCTTAGCTTTGTTATGCTTATTTTCTTTTCAGTGTTTGTAAAGTTTTAAATCTTGCTGAAAGATTGTCATATATACTACCGTCATCCCATTTTATTGGTTTCAAATCCATTTTGGGATGTCTCAAAATATTGTTTGCATTGATATGTCAATAGACACAACTTGCCCTTGCATTTATTCAAAAGTCAATACCCTTTTTTTCATTAGCATAATTTGAGTTTAAATTATGTAGCATAGTTTTGGAAATTTATACATTTTTATTTAGAAGACAATACATTAAATGATATTCCCATAAAAAAGTTGTATTTTCTAGATAAGATCAATAATATGGAACGGAGAAAATGTTGTATGAGTGTACAAATTTAAGTGTGCATGTCGATGACTTGCATATGAGTCTGAGCTAAGTGAATTTTATTCTATAATCATTCTAGCTCCCATATCAGTCAATTCCATGCCAAATCAAAACCTTTTTTTTTTGGGGGTTAATATATAAACTTGTAGTGATCCTTCTGCCCTATCACCTTCTTGTGATATATGGTTCTGTTTCTCCATCCTTTTGGCAATATTTAGTGAATTTTCTTGAGTACAGCCCATATAACAATTGTGAAGGAGTATACCAATAGTTATTCATCACTTGTAGGCTCATTATAATCTTGTTATTCAGAACTTTCCTGCAGTTGTACAGCACCATTGTTCCAATTCTTTACAACAGACAGATTTGATTTTGGTGAGACGTTTACTGTGCCTTAATTATTTTGAGTATAAGTTTTGCCAAGCTCATGTAAGAATTGGACTGCCATGATGGAAACTTTCTTTACCAGCTCAGGATTTCATACCAGAACTTGGTCTTGTAAGGTCTATATCCAAAATGCACGAAACTACAAACTGTAGTTTGTTATACAAATTGAGATATAAAGAAAGCAATGAAGAGGAATCATAGTGTCTCGTTTTTGGAATTTTAACAAAACACCTAGGATAGGCTAAAGTTAATTTTTTTATGGAATTTTCTACTCTACACATTTCTGCCTGGAGCATGTAAAGATAAATATAAATCAATGATAATATGCAGATGCTGATCTTATATCAAAATTGATATGATCTTTGGTTGTTGATGTTTTTGTTCCACATATATAATTACAAGTTACAGTGAAAGGTTCACAGGGGCATGCCGGAACTGTTCCTATGTCCATGCGTCAGGATCCTATGGTTGCTGCTGCTGAATTAATAGTACTGTTGGAAAGTGTCTGTAAAAACCCTAAAGATTTTCTATCTTATGATGGTCATTACAATGATATATCACCGGAATCACTTTCCAGTTCTCTAGTCTGTACTGCTGGAGAGATATCAACATGGCTAAGTGCAAGTAATGTCATTCCAGGCCAGGTAAGAACTTTTATCTATGACTATGCTGATCTTGATAACAAAGCCCAAATTGGGATACCCTGTTGCTTATTGATGATGTCTGAATTCACAATGGACTTGTTGGAAAAAGGTGACATTCACTGTGGATTTACGAGCAATCGATGACATGGGACGTGAAGCTGTTATCTATGAATTATCTAATCAGATGTATAAAATATGTGAGAGGCATTCTGTTTCATGTATCATCCATCGTAAGGTCTGGGACTAAATCTCATTATGCATTTCTTTTGTAACCCTCATAATCAATAACTGGGTTTGCTGTGGACATTTCAGCATGATGCGAATGCAGTGGTTTGTGATTCTGAATTGAGTTCTCAGATGAAGTCTGCAGCTTACTCTGCACTCAGGAAAATGGCCGGTGACATGATGCAATGGCCATGTCTCATTTAACAAAGGTTTGTCCTGTTTTGCTTCATACTTGACTTTTAGGAGGTGATATTTCATGTTATATGATAAAAATCTGCAAAAAATTGAACAGGTTGGAATGCTGTTTGTCCGGTGTCGTGGAGGTGTAAGTCATTCCTTTGCAGAGCATGTATTGGACGAAGCCGCTTGGGCTGCTGGTTTGGCAATCTTGGCGTTTCTGGAGACCCAATTGTAAAGTCAGAACATTTGTTGTCATTAATGTACAGTAAAGCAATCATAATCTCATCAACAACGATTCAATGACTAATCCATGATCTATAAAAAAGGATCTTATAGATCATGGATTAGTATTAAAATAAGGATACATGAAATAAAATTTCAACCAAATGAACAGTGCATCTGAGCTGAATTAGCTTCAATAACTAATGTACATGATCTATATGTTGTCTTTTTTGCTGTATGATCCTTTGAAGCCAAAAGTTAATAATCAAATTATTATTGGAAATCCGTCAACAACAAATAGAATGCATCTTAAAGTTAAGTACTAGCAGCTAAGGATTCTTTGAAATTTTATTTTAATACAAAACAAGAAAAAGGAAAGGGAGAGAGTTAAAACCATTGCACCATTCATAAGCTCAAGTGTGCAATCTCAGGTGGAAAATTTGCTATTGATTGTGTGAAAAAGAAAATCCACAGTACCCTATTGTAGGAATGTGAGAATACCACATGAGAGAACAATTAGTACCTAAATATAAATAATTACTACTAAGAGAAAATTACTATGAAACAAATCATATTTTGCTATCATTTCTAGTAAATTTTTTATATAAGTACAATCAACCTGAATTTATTAACCGAATAGAAAATTAAAAGGGATAAAGGATTCAAAACATTGTTTTTCCAGTACTAATCACACGTAAGTAGTGATGGTATATATGGCAATTACAACAAATATTCTATTACATTGAAGCTCCAACTTCATCTGAATTCATTGCAGCTCCATTAGGGGCATCATCTCCATGAAGCTGAGCAGAAACATCGTCTATGGCTGAATTCAACTGAGCAATCTTCTCTGTTAATATTTTGCGGGTTCTTTGTAGTCATCACACCACCAATGCAATATCAATGCATTGCAAACATTTAAAAAAAAATGATAACTAAAACAATATCAATAATAGTTAAAAGATGATGAAAATACAAGTTAACACAAACAATTTGTACCATGTTTCTTTTTCTTATTTTTTTTCTTGAAGCATAATTCATAAAGCTTACTTATACATACGAACCATTATATTTTTCTTGTTTGTCTTATGACAACCAACCGTAACTAGGCCTTTATTTGTAACCAAAAAGACTTTACTTTCAAAGCTGAACACATTAACAAACGTGCATACACACATAATGAATAATTTAAAGGATTGCAAATGCAGGAATAGCTTCTCACCTCCAAAGCTTTCTCCTCATCATATATAAATTTTGGCAACTTCCTCATTAGATCTTTTCTGTTAGCTCCAACAAGTGCCTTGCTTATCTACAAAAACTAAACTCATCAATACTTCAACCTAAAAGAATTTTGAAAAATAAATAAATAAGCAGTGCATCTGAGCTATTAATTGTATGAACAGTATATAAACCACATCAATAGCCCAAAAGTGAATCAATAGCCCAATACTTATTGATGCATCTCATGGCTGTTTAATTAGGCCAAATAATTACACACATTTACATATTGAGATTAAATTCAGTTCGGAGCTGGCGTAAAACACTGCTTTTACACCAGCCAATGCAAACATGCCACGTGGTTCTCCTTTAAATTATATAACATTCCTCTACTTTACTCTTTTTTTCTTTGGATTTTTTTTTTCTCTCTCTGTTCCCTCTGTAACTCTCTCTTCTAGCTTCTTTTTTTTTTTTTTTTTTTTTTTTTTTTTCATACCATCAAATCCATTGCTTTCCTTCTCTTGTGGTACTTATCTTCCCTACTGATCCATGCATCAACACAGTGGGCATTAAATCTGAAAGTTTCAGAGACAGAAACACTACTTCAAGTTGAAGGAAAAGAAAAGTAACACCAAAATGCAAGCTTCGGCCTAATCCAACAATATTCAACTTGGGTCTTTTGCAAGTCTTTCACAATATTCCTTAAATTAATTCAACAATGACAGAAACCCATATCTCAAATTTGCAACTTTTTACATAAACACATCACATTTCACATCATAATCAAAAGAAAATTTACATCTAAAAGAGAAATCACAAATTCTACAAAGACTATCTTTTCCAAACTAAAATTTCACAATAAAAAATAAAAATGGGAAAAGAGGTTTTGTAACACATTACAGGGCTGTGACGATGCACTGAACCACCAGCCTCCTTTTGAACCCAATTGGCTTCAGTGCTCTTAGCTCTGCCACGGCCAGGTCCATGACGCAAGTTTGGTTTTGGTGGGATTGAGATGGCGAGAAAGATGTGATTATTTTCTTTTATTGAGCATAGAATGGAGGTGGATGAATCAATGAAAGGGAAAGTTTGAGACTTTTTGAGTGTTTGATGATCTTTGATGATGATTATGAACACAAACTCTGCTTTGGGTTGGCTGACTTTTTGTGTGTGAGAGAGAATCAGTCACAGATACTGAGATAGTAAAAGTTTTGTCTTTGAAAATTCAAAGAGTAAAGTAGAGAGAGTTACAGAGGGAACAGGGAGAGAAAGAAAATCCAAAGAAAAAAAAGGAGTAAAGTAGAGGAATGTATATCTTGAAGGAGAATCACGTGGCATGTTTTCATTGGCTAGCGTAAAAGCAGTGTTTTACGCAAGTTCCGGACCGAATTTAATCTCTTACATATTTCTTGATACTATGACTTTAAATGAAATATTTTTACTCTATAGGCTCAAAAATGTGACAAAAACACATGTATTACTCCAATTAATTAGAACCTAAGGAGACAGATGCACAACACTCTCATTACAAAGCCACTAACAAATATACTTGCACAATTTGGTTTTCCATCAAATAAACCAGATTTTAGATCATTAAAGTGTCAAAACGAACACATACACTACTCTACTTAATTAATAACCTAGGGAAACACAGACACCCAAGACCAAATAAGTTGGATTTCAGTAGGTATATTTTCTCAAACATCTTTAGTGCATTTCACAACTCAAACCACAGTGGTAACATATGGAATGAGAAAAATCTAATCCATTGTGACAAACTTCAAACTAAGAAATTATTATCAAGCTAAGAATCATAGTTCTGTTTCAATGAAAGAAACTAAGGAATAAGAAATGGATACTCTTAGGCAAAGAAATCAAGATCAGAGGAAAAAATCATAGATTTAGTATCAACATTTCCAAAATGCCAAAGCCAATAGACCCATACACACAACAATTACAAGAAAACCCATTCATTCAATCACAACAGATTCGGCCATATTGCAAAGCCCCAATTTTCAAACTCAAGCAAAACCATCAAGCTTTACACTCAACAAGAAAACCCATTAATCAAGCTAATAAAAAAAAAAAATCTAATTTCCATACATATAGCATCACAGTTTTAGCATAAAAAAAAAAAAAAAAAAAAAGGCAGAATCCTGAGAGATAAACTAAAACTCTATGAAGCATTTCAACTAACATCTTCAATGCCCACCCAAAAACCAGCTTTAAAAATGCCAATAATAACAGATATTGCTAATACCAGAAATCCAAACAAGAAAACCCATTCATCAAACTAATAAAAAAAGGAAACAAAATGAGTGTCAAAGGGGTTTTGGTCTTGTCTAAAAGGCAAAAAAAAATTATAAAAAAATAAAAGAGAAAGAAAATAAAGAATAAGAGAGCTGGACCAGCGGCCAACAGTGGTTGTGACACCGATGAGAGGCACTGCTAACGGCGATAGGTGTGAGTGGAAGCAGAAGCTCGGCCACGGCTGGGCTTGAGAGAAGGAGAAAACAGAGAAACCTAGATGAGAGAGAGAGGAGTGAGACAAGGAGAATGCCATAGTGGCAAGCATCACCGATGGCGGTGAGGGATTTGGGGGCTGCTAGTTATAGCCATGGAGAAACCTAAAAATATTGTGTACGTAACACTTTATATATTTTTCTTTAATTCTTCCGCATTCACTTTTTTTTTCCCCTACCATTTTCGACAATACCATTGCCACAATTACCATTTTTTTTTTTTTGGGCACCCACTCGTTATTGCACTTCTCACACGTCCGAGCAGCATAGGAAATTTGGGCAGATGAATTTCGGCAACACTGTTGCCGAAATTCAAGATTTACTGTTCCCGACATTAGGCTTTTCTCTTTCCTCCTTTTTCTCATTCTCTCTCCTACTTTTTGTTGAATTTCAGCAACTCTGTTGCCGAAATTCAATCTCTCTCCTCATTTCCACAAATAACTTCAAACAGTACCTATAACGCAAATATGTTTTAATTTTAGCAATATTTAGCCAAAAGACTCGACTTTAAAAAATTAAAAATTTCTTAGAAATCAAACATAAGCTAGAAATATCAAAGAAAGATTAAAACAAATCCACAAACTTGACAAAATCAAATTCTGATTCTACTGCTGCTAGTAGCAAGTTCATCATTAATCCTCAACAAACCCACAAACTTCTCAAATCAAATACCATACCCAAATCTAAACAAAAACGGAAACCTAAAACAGATCCATTGATCTCACCCAAACTTCAACTTCAACCTCAAAAATAATTTGCACTATCACAACGCCTATCTCACTAGATCAACAACACAACCATGAAACACAAATGCCATGGAGAAAATCGAAGAAGCCTCCTTTGTTCTTCTAAATCTTGGTTTAAGTTCATTCTCAACCATCAAAGGAAGCCGATCTGGGTACAGAGATGTATTGGGCATTGAGTGATTGTTGTTTAGACGAAGAGGGAGAGTCAGATGAAGAAAGAAGAGACTTGGGTGAGAGAGTTGATCATGGGAGAAAACGAAAATGATGAGGAAGAAGAAACGGGAAGAGAGAGAAAAAACTAATCGTTTAGGTGATGTTGGTCAGAAATAATTAATTATTTTTTTAATAAAAGAAATGTGAAAAAATGGGTAACGTTTGAGTCAAGGGAGTTATCTCTTGAACTTGAGTGCAAAAAAAATGCTCCATTGCAGATCTATTTCAGCAATTTTGCAAAACCGATTCAATCATACCAATTTTCAGTTTTCCGATTGAATTGGGCAGGTTTTTACTATTTTCGATTTTTAACTCTTTATCGATTATTTGTCATAGCCGGATCAGATTAATGACCAATTCCGGTTGAACTGGTCGAACCGCCCGGTCCGATTTGGTTTTTAAAACCATGCAAATGCTTCTCTCAAACATATGCTGAAAAGATATAACATATATGAGTAGTTCGTACTTCAAGTTTTACTACATTGAGCTTACAAACTCAGTCGCAGCTTTAGAAATTTTTTTCAAGGTGTTCCTTAAGAAGCATAAATTATACAATCTAATAAAAAGAGAAATTTATATATTGACAACAACAACAATAAAAAAAACACGCAGATACATAAAGTTTAAAATTGCCTTCTACGAGTTTTCATATTTTGAAATCGGTGCATAATAGTCTCATTATCAATGTTACAAGTTACATCTCTTTCAATATAAACAACCAAGCAATCATTCATCCACAGAATGTAGAACAAATTATGAAACAAAATTTAATTTTATTGGCATAAAAAAAATTGAGAGTGTTCCCAAATTTTTTTTGAATGATACACAAATAAAATTTTTTAAATTATATAAATATATATATATATATATATATATATATATAAAAATTTAAGGTGGCGCCGCCCTTGGTCAAAAATTGTGACCTAGACTTAAATTAAAGTTGCCAAAGAAGACCAAAGTTTTGTCAAGTATCTTTCATTGAGTAATACTATCGACACAAGATTCATGCACAATTTGAGTGTGTGGGTCCTTGACAAGTGGATGACACCTTGCATACGTCGAATAACTCATTTAACTTTATTTATAAAAGAAGAACAACTTATTTTTTTTTATATGGCTATCAAGCTTTCTAAAGTCTATACTAGCCCGTCAGCCACAAGTCCTATTACTGTACTCTTAGAAATCCCTCTTAGAAATCCCATGAATCCTACTAAAGGGAATAGATCATTGCTTCTTCTCTCCCTTCTTCTTGTTTGCCCAATCTGCACTTCCCTTGACTCCATAACACCAGACCAACCCCTCAAGGATGGTGATGGTCAACTTCTACTCTCAAACCAGAAAACCTTTGCACTTGGGTTTTTCAGCCCCGGCAGTTCCAGTCACCGCTATGTTGGAATTTGGTATAACCAAATCACCGAACAAACTTTTGTGTGGGTTGCAAACAGAGACACTCCTCTCAATGATACCTCCAGAGTCCTCTCCATCAACAATAAGGGAAACCTTGTACTCCACACCCAAAACCAAACCACTCATATTTGGTCCACCAATGTTTCTTTTTCTGTCTCATCCACAAATAATTCTATGGCTAAGCTCTTAGATATAGGAAATCTTGTTTTGGTTCAACAAGACAGCCAACGTGTTACATGGTAAAGTTTTGATTATCCCACCAATACTTTGCTTTCGCTCATGAAACTTGGGCTAGACTGGCAGACCAGGTTGAACCGATTCCTAACATCTTGGAAGTCCAAAGATGACCCAGGAATTGGCGACTACTCATATCAAATGGTTCCAACTGGGTACCCTCAGGCATGCTTATACATGGGTCGGACTCTATTATGGCGTGCTGGATCTTGGACTGGCCTAAGATGGAGCGGTATACCCAAAATGATATCAAATTACTTCAATGTTAGCTTTGTGAATAATCAAGATGAAACCACCATTATGTACAGTATATTTTCAAATTTAGCTGACCCCAAAGTTACTGTTAAAATGGTGGTGGATGAATCAGGAATTATGCGACGGTCCTTATGGCAAGAGACTACATGGGTCGAATATTAGTCTGCCCCGCAAGAGTTATGCGATAAGTATTTGAGTTGTGGTCCAAATAGTTATTGTGACCCACACAATTTGGTCATTTTTTAGTGCAAGTGCTTTCCTGGATTTGAACCCAAGTCATCTCGTGATTGCATGAGGGAAAAGCAAGGAGTGTCCATGTGCAACAATGGAGAAGGGTTCGTGAAGTTGGCACATATGAAGGTGCCAGATACTTCAATAGCACATGCGGACATGAGTTTGAGTATGAAAGAGTGTGAGCAAAAGTGTTTGAGGAATTGTTCTTTATGGCTTACGCAAGTGCAAATGAGAGTGAGGGAGGGATTGGTTGCTTGACATGGCAAGGGGACTTGGTGGACGCAAGAACATATCCTGATGCAGGATAAGATTTATACATACGTGTGGATGCAGTTGTATTAGGTACTTTTTCATCTTAAAATTTTGATAAAACATTTTACAAAAATACACAGTGAGTTCCCTCACCCCATTTGGTGGTTAGGTCATCAGTTCGATGAGCTAGGAAAATGATGTCGGTAGTCCAATGGTTAGAGCCACCACTCCGACGATCAGTACCAACGTTTTGGTGGCTAGAGCCATCACTCTAGCAACAAATACTGGTAATCCAGTCACTAAAGCTGCGTGCTAGAGGTCTGATTATCGAAGCCACGATTCTGGTGGCTGGAGACATCACTCTAGCAGTAGTTGCCCCCTGTCTGGTTGTTGGAGACATCGTTCAAGCTAAAATTCCAATAGTCTGGTTACTGGACTTGCTACACTAGCGGTTCTGGTGACTCAGCTACTGATTTTAGTTATTTACTTGAAAAATTTTATTGGTCATACAAAACACCTTAAAATTTTATTTTTTTTACTTCAAAACAAATAGAGTGTTAGTCAAAGTTCATGTCTATTGTATTATACTAGCCGCGAACCCGCGCGTTACGCGTGATAATTATTTTTATGGTGGTTTTATTAAAAAAAAAAAATTTATAATTTAAACTAATCTAATAATGAGTAATGTGTTTCGTAATTATATTTTTATTTATTATAAGAACAATCATAAATGTAATATAGGATCAATCCAAAACACCAAAAAAACATAAACTAAAAAAAATTAATAAAACTTAACAATGATTAATTGAACCCATATTAGGATAAAATTTTGTTTTTGATAATCTATTAAGGTTATTTTCTTTGTAGAAATTATAATTTCGGCCGCTCAAAACATATTATCAAATAAACTATTATTAGCAAAATCTAAGAATTAAATTTCTATACATGCATTGTTATAAAATAACAATAATTAAAATAAAATTGCAAAAGTTAAAATTTGTCACCTATTCGATTATTTTTGTTTGGCTAACCTTTGCTTTTCTTTAAATAAGTGGCATTATAAAGTACTTCTAGAACAACTATTAAGAGTACTTTGTCCACCACAAAGGATTAGAAAATAAACAAAAATTAGTAAAGTCTCATAGTTTAACATCTAAATTGAGCACTATAAAAAATCATGCTATGTAACAGAATAAATACCAAATTATCCAAATCATGCTATGTAATAGAATAATATTATATTTTTATATGCTATTTTTAATTTTTTAGAACGCAATAGGATAACATTTAACATTCAAAGAGAATAAAAAATAAATAAACAACAACAACAACAACATTTTAAAAAACTAAACTAAATCGCATTAACCCAAAATAGAGTTTTAAAGAATATAAAAAATTATCAACCTAAAGTAGAGATGCAAGAAAAATAAAAAAATCAACCAAAAATTTGAGAGAGAAAGAGAGAGAGAGGGAACCTTTTTTTTGTGAGGGAAAACTATGTATAGAATAGAAGAGATAGTGACAAATTTATAGTAAGAATGTGTGAATAAGAAGAGACAAAAATAAAGGAAGATGAAGGGAAAGAGGAAGAATGATATTAATGTAGAGGGTAGTGGGGAGATGAAAAGGTAAAGGAGGGAGAAAGATTGAAGAAGTAGTGGGGAGATGAAATGGTAAAGAAGAGAGAAAGGTTGGAGAAGTGTAAATAAGTAGTGAAAGTAAATAAATTAGTAGTGGGCTGCATTTATAGGGCTGAAAATTGTAAAAATCATTTTAAAAAAGAAAAGAAAAAAAAGAATGACGTGGCAGCTGATGTGACACAACGTAAGAGTAGCAGCATTAAACGTTACGCTTCAGCTTTTAGTAATATATAGATTAGTCTGAAATTTATACAGAATACTAGTTCAACATCTAATTTGCCCTATGGTACTAACCTTAAAGTTGATTTAGGTCACATTATTGAAAAATGATTTTCTCTATTTAAAATTGATCTATTTCATATTTCAAATTATATATTACAAATTTAAATGAGAATTACATTCCATATGGAAAAGACTTTATATATGGTTTTGTTAAATTATCTAAAAATATCAAAATTTTCACAATTCTACCTTTTATCTATTTCATACTAATTCAAAACTCAAACGATGTGTGGAGAAGTCAAAATTATTTAAGAGTTATATACCCCTAATAACACAAGATTTCTACAATTATATTCATCACTCGTAGTAGGTTCTACCATGCAATACTTGTTTCATTTTATTTTTATATAGTTATTATAATAATGGGAGAGAGAGAAATTGAACTGTGATTCTACTTATATTAATAAGAAACACTCTCTTGGCGTTGGACATTTTTGTTACAAAAATAAGTTTGCAATATTTGTTTTTTTGTTTCTTCTTTTAATACGTTTTCAGCCTCAAAAAAGAGAATCACATATGGACTTGACATTGTCGTGAGAACATGTTTGTTTTTTTGTTTTGTTTTTTTGATAAGTTGGACCTCAAAATGAGAATTGCATGTTCTCCTTTTAAAAAAATAAAATAAAATCACATATTCTCCTTAAACCCTTGTTCCATCCCTACTCTCATTTTCTTGCAAAATTGCATCATAAGTATTTATGTTCAATCAACTTCTGAAATTTATGATGTCATTTGAAATTTTTTTTTTTTCTCAGCTCAATATGCTAAGAAAAATGGTCATACTCAGAAAAAGAAGATGCTAGCAATTCTGGGAGTTTCTGTTGCTGTAATGTTTCTTCTTATAGTCTCAGTTGTGTATTGTTTTGTAATGAAGAAGAAGAAAGGTAAGGAAGTTTAGAGCAATTTTTTTAAACCTATTTCTATACTTCTAAGGCTAGTGAACAAATGCTCCCAAGATTACTCCAACACTATGTTTCAGAGTTTATAAAAGAATAGGCTATGTTTCAGAGTCTATAAATGAATAGGCTATGTTTTAGAGTTTATAAATGAATAGGTAGAATATGTAAATCATGAAATAAAACTGAATAAAATGGAATGGAACTTGATATATTTTTCAAGCGTAGAAGTTGATAAAAGAAAAAATGAAAAAGAACTGGATATATTTTGTTATTATACTCATAATCATTTCTTTCTATCCAAAGATGGTATATTGAAGCAGCCAAGGAAATTTTTCAAATGCTATTCTTGAACTTCTTGCCTTTCAACCTACAAATAAATGCATTAGCTCATTCCATTTGCACATTCTTATATCTACCATACACAAATGTCAAATTCAAAAGAAAGAACACTCGAAGATGACATGATCAAAAATTCCATTTGACTTTTACAGAAAACATACATTAGCACCATTGTACCCCATTTTACAAGCCTTTCTTAGGAGGGAAACTTGTCCTTCACTGCTAGCCAAGATATGAAGGACTTGTTGGGAAAAGCTGCTTTAGACCATACCAGTTTCTACCATTCATTGAGACATACATGTTTCTTATTTAATTCTACTCTAAAATTGCAATTCATCCTTCACTGCTGGCCAAAGACAAAGTATTAAGGTATGCTTAGAAGCAGTTGCTTTAAATCATACCGCTTTCCACCATTTAGCTGTATCCATCTTGTTTCTTATTTCACTCTAGGTTGAAATCCATGTGACTTTTCCATATTTAGATGAAGTCCGGTACATTGAGTTGTCTAATTGTCTTAGGTAATTTTAATTGATGAAAATAAGCTTGTAGGGTAATATCTTTTGATCTGATAGGTTTCCAAGGCTACTGCATTTCTTTTAGAATACTGGATACTTCTGCAAACTCAGAAATTGCAGTATCATACACCACATTTTGGACAAAGTTGGGGATCAAAACACCTTCAGCATGTCAATTATCATGCCACATGGATAATTTTTTCACCCTTTCAACTAAAAGCTTCATAAATAGCCCAACCACTTCCCTGACATTTTAAGATTTTCTCCAGTCCCATCAGCAGGCATGAGGAACTTTCACCTCCCATAAGCACTTACCTCTTAGAAAAGTGTATTTTAACCAAATGGGATTTCCTAACAATGATAAATAAAAAATTGTAAACTTCAATTTTTCCTCTTATTTTCCTCTGTTTCATTCTTTTATTTTAGTGTGTTTCTCAGTTTTATTAAATTAGGCTTTTGTGTGAGAATTCCTAATTGGAAAAAAATGATTACTAGCATTATTAATTACTTGTTTTATGACAGAGATGAGGCATAGCACAAATTCAGATAGTGCTGACTCCACTTTAACATACTTCAAGGACTCTCCGAGTAGAAGGGACCTCGATGGAACTAGAAGAAATTCAAATTTGCCATTATTTGATCTGGACCTTGATGGAACTAGAAGAATTCAAATTTGCCATTATTTGATCTAAGAACCATAATTGCAGCTACAAATAACTTCTCTATTGCTAACAAGCTTGGCCAAGGTGGTTTTGGCCCAGTTTATAAGGTAGTCTCATTTCAAGTGTGTTTATGCATTATAAATTCCATCATGAATGTTTACGAGTGCTCATTGAGTATGAATTTGTTGTGTGCAATTGGGCTTCCCCAAATAATTCACCAAGTTGAGTTTCTTTCAACAATTGTGCACTATGACAATGATATTTGGACTTTAATGGCAGGGTTTGCTACAAAATGGAATGGAAATAGCAGTAAAAAGACTATCAAAATGCTCTGGACAAGGAATAGAACAATTCAAAACAAAAGTTGCACTAATTACTAAACTCCAACATAGAAACCTTGTGAGAATTTTAGGTTGTTGCATTCACAAAGAAGAGAAGATGTTGATCTATGAGTACTTACCAAATAAAAGCTTGGACTCTTTCATTTTTGGTATGACTTCTTTTTCACATTAACCTCATTCATCATCACTAGAAAACGATCCTCCCATTACAAACATATCAGTTCTAAGTAGCAAGATTTTATACCTAAGTAAAAAAGCACGAATGCAATGCAATCTAATCCAAGTTCTCATTTCTTCATTTAGATGAAACAAAAAGGTCATGTTTCGATTGGGGAAAGCGATTTGAGATTATTTGCGGAATTGCTCGAGGGATCTTATATCTTCATCAAGATTCAAGATTAAGAATTATCCATAGAGATTTAAAGGCCAGCAATGTTCTACTTGACAATGCATTGAATCCAAAAATTTCAGATTTTAGTATGGCTAGAATTGTTGGAGGGGATCAAATTGAAGCTAATACAAATTGCATCGTTGGAACATTGTAAGTATGCTAGAAAACAAAGATATACTTTTTTAACCGATTACTTGACTACCATTTTTACATCTAAAGAGAGTTCAAACTACAAGCCTTTGTAAGAAAAAAAATATTAAGGATATCTCTATAATTCATTTTCATATTGTGTTACTTCAAATTTTACATGTATGTTAGTGCCCAAAGGGCTATCTTCGACCATTTTATGTTGAGGTTCAATATCTTCATTTTCATTGTGCTATGACAGTGGTTATATATCACCTGAGTATGCAATGCAAGGACTATTTTCAATAAAGTCTGATGTATATAGCTTTGGAATATTGCTGCTAGAGATCGTTACTGGTAAAAAGAATAGTACTTACCATCATGATGGTCCTTCCTCAAACTTGATTGGACATGTAAGTACACGTGCAAACAATAGCTACAAAATTAAGCCTATATTGTTAAGCCTAATATGATCAATATCTTGTCTCAAGTTTGGGACCTATGGAGAGAAGACAATTCTATGAAAATAGTCGACCCATTACTAGATGAGGCATACCCTGCTAATGAAGTTTCAAGACGCATTCAAATTGGACTTTTGTGCGTGCAAGAACATGCAACAGATCGGCCAACCATGTCAACTATTGTTTTCATGTTGGGTAATGACACTCATCTTCCTTCTCCAAAACGACCTGCATTTATTTTGATGGGTACTTACAATAGTACAAACAAATCAACTAGTGCAACATCTAATTCAGTAAATGAAATAACACTTTCTAAAATTGACAGTCGTTGAAACCCCAAACTATTTGTAGTAGGTGTACAAATATTACATTACAACATAGGATTGAGTTACTCTAAGTGCACTCCACATTACAATTTTTTTTTTTTTTTTGGTATGAACAATTGAACATAATGTATGCACTATAAAATTATTACAAAAAATAAGATAATATATAAAATTACACAAACTATTATTGTCCAAGAACTTGTGATGAAATCACTACCATCTCCTTTAGCTTTTTCTTTCAAGTGGTTTCTGAAATTAATATACAAAAAGTTAACTGCATATATATGTTTTATGGAGATAACTTCATTGGTTTTCAGAACAAGATGTCCAAAGTTACAAAGATCTTTTCTTTTGGTGTGAAATTTACTAAGTTTAACCATGAAGATTTAATAGAGGAATGCTAAATGCATAATACTGAAATTTAATTTGAATTTCAGTGTGTTTTACTCAAAAAGGAACCATTGTATTTATGAATTGGCAAAGCCTATTGATATGCTTGGGTATGGCTAATATTTTTGACTTAAAAGAACACTTCAACCAAGACAATATGACAAAATAAGTTAGAATAATAGTTTATAACTTTGATGGTAGATCCTCTTGTATGACAAGGAGAAGTGTGAAAAAATGGGTGACAAAAAGTTGTAATCATTTCCTCATTTTTGATTAAATTTGGCCAAATTCTACTTTTGTGGTCACTTATATTTGTGAAGGTTCCTTATTGAGAGTGTGTGATTCTATCCTTGAAGTTCACTTGAAAAAAAAAAAGAAAAGAAAAGAAGTTCAAACTAGTTTTCACAACATCATATCATATGGAACAAATTAATGTTATATAGCAAGACACAAGTGATGAATATAATTTCAAAAAATAATGTTAGACATCTACAAATTTTAAACAATTTCAATTCGTCAACCTGCTGCTTATAGGTTTGCAATTTTATTTTATTTTTTTGGTGAAATGGGTATAGGTTTGTAAAAATTTTAAGAAAAAGAGAAGATATTCATTGAGAGAATTTTAATATTTTTTGGGTTGGTTTAACGAAACTATATATAATTTCTTTGCCACATGCATAAAACTGGATGTTCTAGATGTGCTAAACATCCTATTCAAACCTTCATTTAGTTAAAAGGAAGAACTAAATATTATACAATGTTTTGTTTAAGACATTGTTTTAAATGATATTATTTTTAACATCTAGATAAAAATACAGGTGTATTGACAACCTTTCTTAAGACCTAGCTATGATGATTTTACTGTCTTCAAACAAGAAGTGATTCACTGATGCCAATTTATTTATTTATTTATTTTTATTTATCAATGTGAATTACACAATGTCGGGTAAAAAAAAAGAATGCAAGTGTTGGAACATTTTAATATTAATTAATTAAAATGAATAAATGTTACAATATAAGTGTAAAGATATGGGAGTGAATATGGAAGATGAGGAGTTAGTAAAAATGTTTAATCCCACATTAAAAAGGAGAGAGACTATTTTATTCTTTTTAATTGTGGTGATTAATGGGCTAACATAAATTGTCTCAAATATTAGGCTAGATATATGTGCAAGGCGGAGGTGAAAGGTGGAGGTATCAAAAATGGAAATGAATCAGCCTCTTGGATCCTCCTACTTGACAGCCCATTCAGAGTAATTATCATATCTGTTGGTGAGTAAATGACCTGAATTAATACTCCATTTTTATTATGGACAATGAAGAGCCATTAACCCAGTTAATGGACTATCTGTTTAGGCCTTTTCATTCTTCAGAAATTCCTTATCTCACCATTAATTGTGTAACTCCAGCCCATCAGATTAATATCCTGCAATTAATCTTGTAACACCCACTACATTAGAATAATAGACCTAATTAATCAGATTAATTTGGATAGTAATTTCGTGAGGCCCATTAAGCCTATAAATAGAGTTATTCAGACCTAATCCAAGTTACTGCAATATACCCAAAAAAATAAATAAATAAAATAGAGAGGTTCTTGGCAAAGAAGGGTGTTCTTTTCGATGGAGTTTTGGGCTTAAACTTTTTGTGTAGAGGTCGTTCTAGCCATACGACACTTGTTGGGCTGTTGTATTCTGGGGGAGACAAGTCAAAGAGGATTTGCACCAGTTACAAAGTTTAGCCAACCAAGAGCTTGAATCTCCTTAAAGAAAGCGAGTGCTGCGCCTCAGTCCAAATAGTGTTGTGTAGTTTTCTCATTGAATTAATAATATTCAGAAGTACTATTCAGTTTCTCATTGTATTATTTCCATTATTATTATGTTTGCACCAACGGCAAGTAACCCAAATACAATTTTTTTTTCTTTTTTCTTTTTGTGAAGAACCCAAATACAAATGTAGCCTGCTTTCCAACTGTGGTGGCTCCATGAATTTTTTTAGGATGTTACTCAACAAGTATAAATTACACAATCTAATAAAAAGAAAAATGTGTATGTTGACAACAACAATAAAAAAACACGTAAATACATAAAATTTACAATTGCCTTCTAAGTGGTTTTCTTATCAAATATTTGTCCATAATTCTAGCAAAAGAATAAATAATAAACTATAAGTTCATTTGAAATATTAATAAAATTATTAATTATTGTTGTTTAGTTGTTTTATTAATTTGTTTGTCTTTTATAAACTATAATTTGTTATATTGTTGTTTCATTAATTATAAAATTATTAATTATTGTTTAGCCTAACATAATTTAATTTGTTTATTTTTTATAATGTATTGGTTAATTAAATTATTAATTGTTGTTTATACTTATGTATTAATTAAATTAATATTTATTTAATATTTTTATATTATAATATATTTCATTTAAAATCTATTTTTGGTGAATTTTTTGCTCATTTGTGATATTTTCATCTAGATTTTGTGTTATATTTTGTTTCTTACTAATAACAAATTTATCCATTGACCTTTTTTGAGACTCAATTAGTTTTTTTTTTTTTTTTAATTTTTCATATTTAGATGAATATTTTCTAATAGATATTTCTAATCAAACAATATATTTATAAAAATTAAAATAAAAAATAACTTTCAAGTGTAGAGCAAATAAGAAATAAAACATGATTTATATAAAAAGTATTGTTGTAGTTTCACCTAACAAAAACAAGTTTTTAACAATCTCAACCTGCATAAATAAATATTTATTCATTATATTTCCAATAACTAATATATATATATATATATATATATATATAAACACAAGATTAAAAAAAATAAATAAATAAACACAACACCGTACAAGCCCGGCGCCCCAGCCCAGTCAAGAGGATGCCTGCCAAGATGGCACCCACAAAAAAATAAAACAAATCCTATTGCAAAAAAATAATAATAATAATAATAATAAAAATTAAAAAACCAGGCTTAACAAAAAAAAAAAAAAAAAAAAAAAACGCAGGCTTAACAAAAAAAAAAAAAAAAGCTTGAAGGCCCAAACGTGGTGAAACGTCCAGCCCACTGCCCAGAGAAAACTTAAGTATTTAACAAATCTAAAGAAGAGACTAAAGAAAGGCAGAATGGTAGAAATCCAAGAACCTCAAAAGTCAAAACTCAAAACCCATTCAACCATTCTTCAGTTCTGCAGAATCAAAACCCAAACGCAGCAGCGGAAAGAAAAAAGAAAAAAAAAAAAAAGATGAGATCGGAGGAAGCTTGGTCTGGGGCCGGCACTGACAGTGGGAGTGGAGAGAAAGAATGAGAGAGGCGGAGAGAAAGAGTTGAGAGAAAAAAAGCAGAGCAAGAATGAGAAAAGGAAAGGTAAAATTTTTAGGGATTTGAGGTTTTTATTTGTTTTGACAACTTGTAATCGCGTATATTGGGTTTTGGTTTTTTATATATTTTATATTTTATATTTTTTTGAGAATCCGTTTGCTACAGCTGTTGGGTTTGCTTTACCTTGTTTTACTCTTTAGGTTGGGTTTGTAATCTGTTGTATAGGATTGATGTTGGTCTTTTTTTTGCTTGCTCTGTTACAATTTTTTTTCTTCAGATTTTAGTTCAAAAAATTTTTTTTGGGCTTTGTTTTTTTTTTTTTTTTTTTTTTTTGGCTTGAAAGTAGAATAAATAATTTTTTTTTATTTTTTTTATTTGAAGGTGTGGGGCCCCATAGCGCTAACCGCGCTGGCCCACCACGCGCGGCCCAAGGCCCGCGCCGAGGATAGCGCTAAGGCCGAGGACAATGGGAAAGAACCCAGAACGTCCGGAAACCCGCGCCGAGGATGACCTGTCCTCGGCACACCGACTTCACTAAAGGGAAAATATCCATCATTCATTGAATGTATTTCACCAACATTCTGACCGCTTTAATGGTAAGGTGACCTGAAAACCCTAAAGCATCAGTCACTTCAACTATTACAAAGCCTGCAAAGGCGGCTGAGAAATAACATAAAGCCTGCAAATAGTAGGTGATGGGACAATCCCCTGTACATAGAAGCCCCGATAATTGACAAATGGACGGCTAAGATTAACTAAAGGAAACACTATATAACTAAGAGATTTCCCAACATAAGGAGGGATCCCCGGCCTGGGCCGAGGAGATATACGCTTCACAAACACTTAGTCAAATTCTCACATTTTAGATCCCAACGAACCTTATGTCATCAGTTACTCATTATAACTTGATACCGGCCATTATTCACTTCGGTGATGCCAAATCCTTAAACCCATTCTCTTTACAAATTTTATTGATTAAGGGTTCATTACATTTTTAGCCCTTACAATTGGCGCCGTCTGTGGGAAGGGTTTGTGCGCCGACAAGTGCGGTGGTCGGCGTAGAGAAGCCAAGGGCAGCTTTCCCAGAAACAGTCTATGAAAACAATACTATCTACTACGGCAACAAATCATTCAGAAATCAACAATCACAAGAATGAAAATATACGAAAAGCAGAAAGAACAAAAACAGGTCTACTTCTTTTATTCATATATGAAGTAAAGTTACATCTTTTACAAGTAATGCCCAGGGGGCTTGTTCTAAAGCTAACTACAAAGGCACACGCTTGAGAAAGTTGGCTGAAAATCCCACGATAGAAGGCGAAACTGGCTGAAGAACAGAAGACAGAGAAGAAAAAAACAAAGAAGGCAGAGGAACACAAGATAGAAAAGGAGAATAGAGGAAGAAATGAAGAAAAGAAGAGATGAAGAACAGATATCAGAAAAAGAAGTGAAGGACGAGAGGAGGAAAGAAGAAAGCGGAAGTGAGAAGAGAGAAGGAGTGAGAAGAGGGAAAAAGGGGGAAGATAGGAAAGCTACATTAAGGGGTGGAAGAGGCCGCGGAACCTAACGGTTGCGCTCTTGGGTTCCGCCTGGTTTCTCTCCGACCCCCATTGTAGCCTGCTTGGGGGGTCAAAGACCCATACCCAAGAGAGGGAGGTTACGTTCTGTCCGGATCTTCCTCCAGGTGGTAAGGAGGGCTGTGTCCCCGGTTAGGTTGAAAAGAAGGAGAATTTTCGGATCTCCCAGATACCCATCCCAGCGTAGCGGCCAGGGTCGGCATGCCATCCTCGGCTCCTGGTAGGGGCTGCGCATCCCCAGGGTTGCCCTCTTTAAGGGCCCACTCATTCGAAGGGACTCAGACGGCTATGTTTGGAGGAGCCTTGTTGGGAGATGTTTGTGGGAGAAATTTGATATGAACTTTTGTCAAGTGTGAAGGAGAAAGTTGCCCTGGAAGCGTCTTATATAGGTGGTGGGGTATTTATGAACGCCAATCCGCTATAAATTCCAGGGAGAGATTTTCGGAGGCAGTGATGTCACCCCAACTTCCAAGGGGCTTGCCAACCGTTAGATCCTCGTAGATCCATGGCCAGCATTAATGAAATGACGCCCCACTAGACGAGAAGACACCGAAACGTCAGCACGCCTTACCTAGAAAGCCCAAAAGACGCCTCGTTATCTGAAGAATTCCACCAAACGAAGAGGTAAAACACGGCAAGGTCTTATCTCCCACCAACTCCAGCATTTATTACAATTATTTTCTGCTTGAAAACTGTAATTATTTAATGCTTATTGTAAAACGCGGCAAAAATCGAAACGGCTACGGATAGATAGATAAAATAAATGATTATAAAATGAGAAAACTAGGTACTGGACAGAACCGGGCATTGCATGGTCCTCGGACCCAAGCCTCAGGGGAAACCAGATACTTCAGATGATTAAGTAAGAAAACTAAGTGTTAGACAGAACCTAGGCATTGTATGGTCCTCGGACACAGCCTCAGGGGAAACTAACCACTTAAAATGAGAAAACTAGGTACTGGACAGAACCAAGGCACTGCATGGTCCTCGGACCCAGGCCTCATGGGGAAACCAGATACTTCAGATGACAAAAATGGAAAACTAGGTACTGGACAGAACCGGGCATTGCATGGTCCTCGGACCCAAGCCTCAGGGGAAACCAGATACTTCAGATGATTAAGTAAGAAAACTAAGTGTTAGACAGAACCTAGGCATTGTATGGTCCTCGGACACAGCCTCAGGGGAAACTAACCACTTAAAATGAGAAAACTAGGTACTGGACAGAACCGGACATTGCATGGTCCTCGAACCCAAGCCTCAGGGGAAACCAGATACTTCAGATGATTAAGTAAGAAAACTAAGTGTTAGACAGAACCTAGGCATTGTATGGTCCTCGGACACAGCCTCAGGGGAAACTAACCACTTAAAATGAGAAAACTAGGTACTGGACAGAACCAAGGCACTGCATGGTCCTCGGACCCAGGCCTCATGGGGAAACCAGATACTTCAGATGACAAAAATGGAAAACTAGGTACTGGACAGAACCGGGCATTGCATGGTCCTCGGACCCAAGCCTCAGGGGAAACCAGATACTTCAGATGATTAAGTAAGAAAACTAAGTGTTAGACAGAACCTAGGCATTGTATGGTCCTCGGACACAGCCTCAGGGGAAACTAACCACTTAAAATGAGAAAACTAGGTACTGGACAGAACCAAGGCACTGCATGGTCCTCGGACCCAGGCCTTATGGGGAAACCAGATACTTCAGATGACAAAAATGGAAAACTAGGTACTGGACAGAACCGGGCATTGCATGGTCCTCGGACCCAAGCCTCAGGGGAAACCAGATACTTCAGATGATTAAGTAAGAAAACTAAGTGTTAGACAGAACCTAGGCATTGTATGGTCCTCGGACACAGCCTCAGGGGAAACTAACCACTTAAAATGAGAAAACTAGGTACTGGACAGAACCAAGGCACTGCATGGTCCTCGGACCCAGGCCTCATGGGGAAACCAGATACTTCAGATGACAAAAATGGAAAACTAGGTACTGGACAGAACCGGGCATTGCATGGTCCTCGGACCCAAGCCTCAGGGGAAACCAGATACTTCAGATGATTAAGTAAGAAAACTAAGTGTTAGACAGAACCTAGGCATTGTATGGTCCTCGGACACAGCCTCAGGGGAAACTAACCACTTAAAATGAGAAAACTAGGTACTGGACAGAACCAAGGCACTGCATGGTCCTCGGACCCAGGCCTCATGGGGAAACCAGATACTTCAGATGACAAAAATGGAAAACTAGGTACTGGACAGAACCAAGGCACTGCATGGTCCTCGGACCCAGGCCTCAGGGAAAGCCGAGCATGAAATAAGAAAACCAGGCACTAAGTAAAGCTTTAAGCATTGCATGGTCAAAGACCTTAGGTCGGCGGGAAGAAAATCTCCCTACAAAAACTAAATGCTAAGAAAAATCAAGGTCCCGTACGAACGACAAACCCAAATCTCTGTGGGAATCAGCCGTTATAAGGCCGTGTAAACGTTAATCGAAACCAGGGCTCTTGTACGGGTCATAAGCTACAAGCCAAGGCGAAGCCAATTCCCTTTCAGGTCCCAAGTAAACGAGCCCCCTCAGAGGCTAAAACCATGAGAAATCGAGTAATATAGCACGAACGACGCAAGCCTATCTCTTCCCGAGCGACCCTGCGCGCCAAAAAGAAAGCTGCAAAAACGGCTGAAATAGTGATACGATTATCGGTACGGTAAAACCCAACAAACCGAGAAAAGGCGCCGGGGAACCAAAATCCTCCTTCCCGCCCAAGGGGACGTGCAGCAGAATTTTGAGGGGCTATTGTGGGGCCCCATAGCGCTAACCGCGCTGGCCCACCACGTGCGGCCCAAGGCCCGCGCCGAGGATAGCGCTAAGGCCGAGGACAATGGGAAAGAACCCAGAACGTCCGGAAACCCGCGCCGAGGATGACCTGTCCTCGGCACACCGACTTCACTAAAGGGAAAATATCCATCATTCATTGAATGTATTTCACCAACATTCTGACCGCTTTAATGGTAAGGTGACCTGAAAACCCTAAAGTATCAGTCACTTCAACTATTACAAAGCCTACAAAGGCGGCTGAGAAATAACATAAAGCCTGCAAATAGTAGGTGATGGGACAATCCCCTGTACATAGAAGCCCCGATAATTGACAAATGGACGGCTAAGATTAACTAAAGGAAACACTATATAACTAAGAGATTTCCCAACATAAGGGGGGATCCCCGGCCTGGGCCGAGGAGATATACGCTTCACAAACACTTAGTCAAATTCTCACATTTTAGATCCCAACGAACCTTATGTCATCAGTTACTCATTATAACTTGATACCGGCCATTATTCACTTCGGTGATGCCAAATCCTTAAACCCATTCTCTTTACAAATTTTATTGATTAAGGGTTCATTACATTTTTAGCCCTTACAGAAGGTGTTGCTAATTTTGGTTGAGGGTGTTCCTAAATTTTTTTTAAGGGCACAAATAATTTTTTTTTTAAATTATTATATATATATATATATATATATATATATTTTCAGGCCAGTGTGTTCCTGCAATACCTTGGATTGTACGCGCCGCTACTCTACAAACTGATATGTCAACAATCATATCAAGAGATAATTCAAATATTCATTTACAATTTGGTAAAATCCCACCGCTTAAATTCATTGTCAAATTAGTTTGTAAGCTTTATTTAATAAAATTTGTAGGGCCTTTAGCATTTTTTCTACATATACTATTTACCTAAAATTAATTCAACAAGTGAGAAATTGAGAATCAAAAGAGAGAAGGTGGATTTATATGAATTGAGAATCAAAAGAGAGAAGGTGGATTTATATGAATGGATGCCGTAACTAACCTTCTTTGGCCATGGCTTCAGTTTTTAAGCTATGAGACTCGTCATTGCAACATAGACAGCTGTTATAATTTTTTTTTTAATTCAAATTCTCTATTACAATTTTTTCTTTTTTAGATTTTAGTTCAAAATTTTTTCTTAGCTTTTTCTTTTTGCTTGAAAATAATGTTATGAATACCGTTTTGGATCTATTTCGGTTTGTTTAGTGAAACGAAATATTTTTGTATCGATTTATTTCGATGTACCGTTTCAAGGTGTTTAGGAGTTTTTAAAAAAAAAATTAAAAATAATATATATTTATATTTTCTTATATAACATAAAATTATTGATCTAAATAAGTAAACCTCAAATAAAACAAATTATTTAGTTTTTTTATTTGACACTTAAATCATTTTGGTTATTACATAACAATTATAGGTGTGCACGGGTCGGGTTGAGGGGATTTTTTGACCCAACCCACTATGGTGGGTAAAAAAAAATTTAATTAAACTCAACCCATTACATAAGTTCAACCCAACCCACATGGGTCGAGTTGAACTCATAAGTTTGATAAATTTTTATTATTATTATTATTAAATTTATTAAATATATTATTATTAGTATATATTATATATATATAATATTATATATAAGCACTTATAGTATATAATATTATTATTAGCATATATTAAATATATTATTATTAGTATATATTAAATTTACAGCTAATTTTAAAAAAATTATTAAATATATAATATATTTTAAATATATATTAAATATAGGTGGGTCGGGTCGGGTTTGGCGGGTTTGTAATTTTATGACCCACACCCAACCCAACCCACTATAAAAAAAATTTTGTGACCCAACTCAACCCACCAAGCCTTAAAAACTGACCCAACTCAGCGGGTCGGGTCGGGTTTGGTGGGTCGGTGGGTTTTTTGCACACCCCTAATAACAATTATTGTTTAGAATATTAAAACATAAATATTTAATTGAATAATGAAACAATAAGAGTGTTGTAGGGACTCAAATTCTCTTGGACCCTTCACAATAAATTTGTAGAGTGTGGGCGCAAGAACTAGTTCCGGTCAATAGAAAAAGACGTCGTTCTCCCGCGGCGAAAAGAACTTCCCAGGTAATAAAGGACGGATGTTCTCCTCTCTTTCTTTTCCTTGGCCTCGTTTTCCGCGTTCTTTTTGCTTCTTCTTTTCAAAAAGTCCCTTTAGAGTATTTCGATTTCCCTTTATATACTCCTTTCTCGTTCTGCATTCACCGTACACGTGTAAGTTTCTATCTGGGAACTTATTTCTGTCCCATCCAGCACGTCCCGGATCCTCCGCTTGGTGGTTATAAGGCTGCTTGGTTACTGTTCAGGTATCACCTCCACATTAATGCGGCCAGAGAATTAGGTGTGATGCATTTAATGTGGAGGCAGCAGCTTTACAGGGGATATTTGTTATCTTTTCCGGTTCCCCCTTTGGTCGATATTTATTTGGTTCAGTTTGCATACAACTCCGTGAAACTTCCCTGACGTACAAGATAGTTACATCCGCTTTTAGAGCTGGTTTGAGGAATGGATTTCGTCCTCGGGCAGGGGAGCGTCCTCGGCTCGAAGGATTACCATCGGACAAAAGGGTATCCTCGGCTTGGGCCCGTGGGCCACAAGCCCACCTTTGTGGGCTCTGTTAGTTTTTCGGTCAACTGGCCCCACAAGTGTATATATGTATATCAACCCACTGCAAAATTGCTTAACTTTTTTTTTATTTTTTTTATTATTATTATTTTTTTCTCTTTTGGTCTTTTAGAAAATGTATTCACTTACTTTTAAGGGACCACAGGCCACTACCCAATTCAATACCACGGCCCATTCAGCCCACGTACACTAAGAAACAAGACCTTACCAATTTCAACACAATTATATATTTTTATATTTACCTACACTTACACAAAAAGACAAAATCCAAGCAATTTATATTGTCAAAAAGTGTAAGACAAAATCCAAGCAATTTATATTGTCAAAAAATAAGTGAAAGTCACAAGACTCACAACACAAGTCAAAAAGTATTGAGTATGAGATAGAGAAAAACTGAGAGAGAGAGAGAGAGAGATGAGATAGGGAAAAGGAGAGAGATATACATTGATGTTGCCTGAGGTCAGGGGCGGCGCCGCCGTGGCACGTTGAAGGCTGAGGATCTCAGTTTTGCCGTCGCCGATCTCTCAATCTCCGATCTGGGCCAAGTCAATCTCTGATCTCTCCAACGCAGAGCTGCTCTGGGTATTCAGTGTTGCTGTTGCTGCCTTGCTGAGTCTTTTTTTTTTTTTTTTTTTTTTTTTTGAGAATCGCTACCTTGGTCCTTTCTGATGCTGAGCCGCTGCTACTGCTGCTGCTGAGAACTGTTCTTATTAGGTTAGGAATTGGGTAATGGGTAATGGGTATACGTATTAAGCTTATAAAATTTTGTTGAGAATCTGTGGGTTTGCTCTTTGCTGGGCTTGCACTGATCTGTCTTTTACTGATCTTTTTTTTTTTTTTTTTTTTGAGAATCCATGGGTTTCTGTTTTCTGCATATTGGGCTTTTTTTTTTTTTTTTCCCCTGGTGGGCTTGCTTGATATATATATTTTTTTTTTCAGATTTTAGTTCAAATTCTTTTGGGCTTTTTTTTTTTTTTTTTGGGCTTGAAAGTAGAGCAAATATATATATATATATATTTTTAATTTGAGGGTGTTCTTATGTTTGATTCAGGTGTTCCTAATTTTTTTTAGAGGGTAAACAAATAAAAAAATTTTAATTATTATATATAAATTTTTTTTTTTTTAAGTCAGAGTGTTCCTGGGAACACCCTGACAACAACGTGGCGTCGCCACTGAGGTCAAAGATGGCTCAGTGGTTTAGGGTTTGATAAATGTGTTAGGTAATAAGGTTTTTGATGCGAAAGTATAGCTAGTAGGTTCCAATCCTAAATTCTTCACTAAAAAAATACAGTCTATATATATATATATATATATATATCAAAACCTTTTTTTTTTTTTTTTTGAAAGCATATATATCAAAACCTAAATTCGAGGATTCAATTAATTTCCAAGAAAGACCAAGGCTAAAAAAATAAATAAAAAGAAGTGTTCCTATTGCACATATTACGTGGTGACTACAAAAACAATTGTATCATTATTTTCGTGAAGAACTAGTCACCAAATGAGGAATGGACCGGACCGAATGGTGATCTATGATTCTATAGAGCAAAGGTCTGCAGAAGCTACTGCCAGATTTGTAGAGTTGCACCGCTGCAGGTTTAAAATCGGAGAAAGGATAGTGATAGGAACTAAAGAGGCAATACAACCTTTGTCATAGATTATCCATTATGTCACAAGTTTTTATTCCCAGCCAAAAAAAAAAAAAAAAAACTGCAGGTAGAAAATAGTATATTTAATATTTATTTAAATAATTTGATTGTGAAATTTGAATAAAGAAAAAGTTATTGAATTTTATAAGGACATTGGTTTATTCTTCTATACACACAACAAAATGTCCTAAATATTTTCAAAAAAAGCGAGGGGTCAACTCACTGTTAGTCAAAATGAAATTAAATACAATTTTATAGCAAATAATCTCAATTGAAAATAAGAATATTATGAAAAATGTTACAAAATTTTATTGTTTCCCTAAACTTTCTTCTCACGTTTTACACCACTAAAAGCTTATTACATGTGGTTGGGGGGCATATATTAAACATTTGTTCTCCCAAGCTAGTTATTTTGTTGCGTATCATCTACAAACTACAATATGAAGAAGAAAAGATTTATGTATTGTGGAAATCTAAGAGTGTGTTTGTTTAGAGGTAAAATAAGGTAGATGGATAATTTTGGAGAGAAAATGAAGAGGAAAATTTTTTTAGAAGGTGTTTGGTTAGGAGGGAGAGAGAAAAAAAAGGTGGAGGAAAAAATTGAGAAAGAGAGTGTGATTTGTTATATGGGCAAAAATGTCCCAGTCGCTTTCCTAGGCAACATTGGCTCTTTTTTTTCTTTTTTCTTTTTTTAAATTTTTTTTCTTTTGCTTTCCTTGGGATATTTTCTTCTTCTTCTTCTTTTTTCTTTTGATTTCCTAGGGCGTAGGGTGACAATGATTAGTTTTATTTTTATTCTTTTTTTATTCTTGTTTAATTAGATGTGATTTTTTTTCCTTGACATGATTTTTATTTTTTAGTAAATTTGGGTGATTGCTTTTTTTTTTTTTTGCCTTTTTGTCACTTTTTTTTTTTAATTTGGGCATTATTTTTTAACAAGGGTATGTGAGTAAATTTATATATATAAACTCATTTTTTTCCATTCATCCACTTTTCTACTTCCAATCCAAAAAAAATGAGAAAAATTAAAATATTTTCTATCCTCCTATTTTTCCATCCTTCCATCATCTTTTATCTTTCCACTTTTCCACCACTCTAACCAAATAGACCCTAAGCCAAACTACAAGTAGTATTTCATAAGGTTGTACTCCTCAAAAGTCTATTTATGATGCCCACTTATTATATGAAAGGATTTGGCTTACCTCTAGTACTTTTTTAACTGGAAGTTTCCTTTTGTTTTAAATACACAATAATAAGTGGTAGTGAGTTTTAATCTCCACATTTTATTTATTTAGTGGGTGATGTGGCAGTTTCTCATTAAAACATAAGGAAATTCCAGTTAAAAAAGTACTGAAAGTAAAGGTTCGTTTGGGATCCACTTATTTTGCTAAAATTAAAAACTTTTTGCTAAAAGTACTATAGATAAAGGTAAAAGTTAGTTAAAATAGTACAGTGAGACCCATGAATAGTACTAAAAAGTGCAGTGAGACCCATGAATAATAGCAAAAATAAGCTTAATAGTAAAATAAGTTGTCAAAAATAATTTTTGTCAAACACATATAAGCCAAACTCTATATGAAACGTAATAAGCTATATGCATGACCTTACAGCGGTAGAGTTGTTACCGGTCCTTGTCTCCCAATTTGCACAGCTGAATTTGTTAGAACATCAATTCGTAGAACCCTGACTATGGCCTGATTTGCCAACTAGCTTTTGGTGTTCATGGCCCTTTTTGGATAATGAAGATGGGAGGAGATAAAAAGTATAATAAAAATAGAATAAATTGTATGTTTGTTTAGTCCATTAATTGATTTTGGCCCTTCGAATATAAAAGTTTGGATTTGGTTCTTAAAATTTCAAAAAGAAAATAATTTCATCCTTAAAATTTGTAGCAAGTGTAATTTTTTCCCTTATAAATATGTGGTTGCTTCAATTTTGGTCCATTTAATATAGGTTGGTTAGACTCTTGTCCCTTGAATTGTGATTGGATCGATTTCATCCCTCAATTCGGTGCTTTAGCATCACGTTATTTAGGTAAACACGGGGACCAAATTAATCCATTTTTCAACTTTCAGTAACCAAAATAAAACGTTTTAAAAATTAAATTATCAAAATTGAACATACAACGTACTAAAATGCAATTTACCCGTAAACATAAGTACAATAAAGTCGCTATTTTCACTACTGCCCTCTCTCTTCTCCAAAAATAATTATAAAAAAAAAATTTAAAAAATTAATGAAAAATATAAGGTTAATTATGCACATTAGAATTTTCAGAAGTCTTTATTCTTATGCTAGATCAACTAACCTCGGATTGAATTTAGACCTGCCTTGGGATCACTTCAAAAGATGATATTAGCGTAATTCTAACTTGAATACCTTTTAAACTTCAGTCTTTGCTTTACTCATAAACCAGATCTTATTCAATCAATTATTTTTATAAAAAAAAATTAAAAAAAAAAAAAAATTTGTATTCATGAGAAAATTTATATACTTTATACTTTATAAAGTGTAACATAGAAGAGTAGTTACAAAAAAGGACCAGTTAAATTACATTTGAGAAATATTTTTGATTCTCCAAAAATAAAAATAAAAACATTTGAGAATCTTCATAATCATTTTATAAACCCAATATTAATTGACCTAGTAAAGAACTAATATGGAACTTGCTAGTGCTTGGTTTACTTTAGAGTAAATGGGTTAGATCAAGGTTACGTTTAGGAACTTGGATTTAGATTTTTAATTAATAGATTTGAAATACTTTGATTTTAAATCTACAGATTTTAGAAATTATTTGAAATTTAAATATTTTAAAGGCTTAAAATCTTTGATGGATTTGTCAAATCCAAATTTTTGACTTTTTTAAACTTCCTAAACATGTTATTTAGATTTTAATCACCTAAATCCAAATGCCCAAATCATATCATCTATGCATGTTACAAAGGTATTATTCATGCTCACTAAACAGTTGAGCTTGTAATGGTGTTGGGCTCTCGTAGGTTGTTATCTAATTGGCCCATTTTATGTTGCAAAAGTTCATGAATTGTGAAGCCCACCCTGTGAAGTAAAAACAAAGATAGGTTATAGACCCAATTCATGAGACAAAAGAGTACAGAAGCCATGAGCCCAATCTGTGAAGTAGCAGAAAATTTGGGTCGCAAGCCTCATATCATGAACTAAAGTCTGGGTTTTTCATAAAACCCATATCATGAGATAAAATTCATGGATTGCAAAGGTTCAATCCGTCAAGTAATGCAGTTGGGCTGTTGGGTTCCATAAGAGGCTTGTTGCAGGCAAAGAATTTGGGTAAAAAATCTCAACCTGCGTGGTCGAGTATTAACGAAATTGTTTAGGCTCTTGGACTTTGAATTGGTTTAGCCCAATACCAAACCTTGTAGTATAGTTCTTGAGTTGTCATTTGGTTGAAGAATAGGAATAAGAACCCACCATATGGCAGAGAACAAAAATTGAGACCTCAACATTTGGTTGGCCCAGTGGGTTCTAGTAGGAATAAGAACCCATCAACTGGTATAGTTTTTGTTGAGTAGCTGAATCAAATATTTGAAATTCAACTCTTGATTACACAAAAAACCTATCTGGTGTTTTAGTCGGATGATAATAAGAGCAATTATTATAAAGTGAACATCACAGATTTATTATTCTTATTTTTGTTTTTTTGAGTATGAATATAAGTTTAAATTCTACCATATTTAAAAAATAAAAATAAGGTTGATCCAATCTCAAAACATGGCATTTTTAATACGCTATGTTAGTATGTTTTGTAACATGGCCTTCCCTACAAGGCCTCGTATATTTGATTTCCACGGCAATCCTTTTCCAACATTTCTTTGTTTAAATTGATTTTCTCAGATAATGATGTTTGGTTGGAATTCCATAGGTTTATTTTTTTCATAATTGAATTTCATTAATTGCACGTGAATATACAAAAATAATGTAATCTTATGGTGGATTTGTCAAAATTCGTATCTAATTAGAAACTATATATTGAGTAGACATTAATTGCTTAAAGTTTCACCAAATGTACCTTGCATGAACCCAACTCTAAGTAATGGGTCATTGTAAAAATGATAAACAATCAATCATAATTCACCATTTTCAATAAATATAAAAAATGGTGCGGTAAAGATCATAGTCCTAAAATTATTCTATTAAAAATTGATAAAAGTACGGTTGTGTCTAGCTAGGGGGGAAATAATATAACTTTAAAAAAAGCTTTTTTTTTTTTTTAGATAGGAAAATAAAGCCTAAAAGTGAGTGTTGTGAAATTGATGTAAAAATATTTTTGTGACCTTAGAAGAACTCTAAAAGTAATGACTTGTAACAACCCCCCACCCCATCCCAAAACTGGAAAGTTTCATTTTCAGGTGCTAAATTTAGCTGTTTCAATTGTTAAAGGGCCGATTTTACTCAAACTTTCTTTTATTATTATTTTAATTTTTTTTTTTTTTTTTTTTTTTTTGCAGCTGAGTATTTTTCAAAGTTTCATTGAATTTATTTTCAAAATTTCATTTCCATCCTGAGGTCCTACAATGTATGATTACCAATATATAAACTAGAAATCGTGGGTTCCAGTTAACTTAATTAGTAAAGTCTCTAATTAGTGTATCGGTCTGATGATAAAAAACTATCATTATAAGCGGAAGACATAATTTGAAACTCTCTTTCTCTCAAAAAAAAGAAAAAAAAAAAAAAAAAAAAAGAGATAAAGTTATTGTTTAATTTAAAACTCTACATTGTAAGATGCACAACGATAAAGGGATGTTTAAGCTAAAACTTTCAATTATCCTTTTAAACTTTTAAATTAGTCGAGTAGCTTAACCTTTGGCTATAAGTTTATATGCAATCACAGTATTTTATCCTCCAACATTTTCAATTGTATGTTTAATAATTATCTTTTATACGCTTTCTAATTATAGAAGAGGTAAACCAATTTTTTTTTTTTTTTTTTAATTTTAGAGAATGACTATATGTTTTATTTGCTAGCGATTTGGCTCTACTTGGTAGACGTGAAAGGCTCAATTTATTTTTTTAATAAGGTTTGGGTAATTCCCGTTTCAAGATTCTTGGCACTATGTGGGTTTTAGTTAGTTCAACTGGTAAAGTCTCTGATGGTTGAATAAAAGATCTGGAATTCAATTCTTGCCTACACCAAAAAGCAATTGGTGTCTTGGTCTGATGATAAAGAGCTATCATTAGGAGTGGTCACCATATGTTGAAACTCTTTAAAAAAAAAATTCTTGGCACTATAAAATTAATATATATATATATATATATTCTTGGCATACTGTTCACAATCTTATATATATACAGGCAATTCATATAGCATCTTTCATGCCAAAGCAAATGCGATAGAAGAAACAATCCAGTTTATAAATTGTTGTCCTCTTCCAATTTTTTCATTCTTCTATGTGGTGCATTAATTTTCTCTGCTAATAACTCAATCTTAGTGGAGAGGTCCATATATATTGTTCACATGGACAACACCCCTATGCCCAAGGTAGTTAGTAGCTGTTAGTATATAGCTTAGACTAGATTAGCCTATTGGGCTTAGCCTGTACTTGTAATTTACTCATATTACTTGTATTACACACATACCTAACTTATATAAAGCTCTCTATTGTACATTATTATTTACACAGAATATACAAACTATTTAGTCTTTCTCTCTCACTTTATATTGTTAACATGGTATCAGAGTCATTGTTCTAACCTAGTGGTATTTTTCGGCGTTCTTCCACTGCCCTCGCCTTCACCGGTAGCCATAGTAGGAAGCGAGTCACTACTGTCACACCCAACCACTACCTCTCGGATCTAGTATATTCATCAATCAAATCATCGAACCATAGTCACGACGTGATAGATCAGACTTCTCCAATTAAAACCCAGCCAGAAACAGTCCCAACGGAGCTCACATGCTACCCCAAGTTTCTGCCTGTCAAAAACACGCCCCACACGCTCTCACGCACCGCTAAGATCCTCACAAGCCTTAAGCGCCTAACAAGCAGCCGCCACGCGCCTCCAGTCGCTCCACACGCTCAACACCTCTGAATGCCATGTTAGCCCTTGGAATACAATGCAAAGCTCACACCCTTAGATGGTGAACCTATATCTGATGCTACTCACTATCGTCAGTTGGTTGATAGTTTAATCTATCTCACTGTTACTTGTCCGGATATTTCACATGCTGTGGGTATGGTTAGTAAGTTCATGGATGCCCCTTGTTTTGTCCACTATGCTGCTGTTCTTCAAATTCTTCGATATATCAAGGGCACACTTTATCATGGTCTCCACTACTCCTTTCGATCTTCTCTCGAGCTTCATGCTTATTCAGATGTGAACTAGGCAGGTGATCCGACTGATCGATGCTCTATCACAGGTTTTTGTTTTCCTATTGGGTACTTCTTTTGTCTCATGGCGTAGTAAGAAGCAAGATGTGGTTTCCCTGTTCTAGTGTTGAGGCTGAGTATAGTGCCCTTGCCGAACCCACCTCAGAGCTTATCTGGCTTCGCTGACTCTTGGCTGACATAGAATGCTCCATAGCTCACTGCCACTCCCTCTTTATTGTGACAATCGTAGTACTATCTACATTGCTCATAATGATGCCTTCCATGAATGCACCAAGCACATTGAGATCGACTGCCACATCACTCGCCAGCATCTCAAGAAAGACAATCTCAAGTTATTCTCCATCTCCTCTATTGACCAGCCTACTGATATTTTCACCAAGACTCACCCGCTTGGTCGTTTTCGAGATCTTATAACCAAACTCAGTTGGCTTCCCTCTTGCCACCTCGAGTTTGAAGGGGGATATTAGTGTATATGTTTAGACAAAGATTAGCCTATTGGGCTTAGCCTGTACTTGTAATTTACTCATATTACTTGTACTGCACACATACCTAACCTATATAAGGCTCTCTAATTTACATTATTATTTACACAGAATATACAGACTATTCTGTCTTTCTCTCTCACTTTATATTGTTAACAGCAGCCATCACCATTGGTACTCCTCCATTATTGATTCCTTCATCCTTCAAAGTTTGCAAATTTTGTATCACTAGATGACAATCAATCCTCACCTTTGCTTGTATATACTTATAACTAGTCGCTAACCCGTACGATGCACGGGATAGTTAAATAAAATGACAATTACCCAATATCATGTTAAAGTAAAAGAATTAGTGAGAGACTGCTTTGCCCACCAAGAATTTAAAAGAAAAAAAGATTGATATAATAAAATCTAAGAAATTTAGAAATAGAAAATTGGGTTAATAATATGCATATTATAGACATTTTGCTAGTTAGCGTTTAAAAAAAAATGGATCTGTCATAATTAAATAAAATACAATAGGAATAAATATTTAACTTCTATGCTTTTCATTAGTTTAGAAGTGTTGTCTAACGTAGAATGTTATTGGGTTGTAAGAAAGATTTTTATAAATGTTAATACCATATATATATGCTTATATTATCAATGTCTCACTGCAGGTACATAGTTACTAAAAACCTACAAAGTAATTTACAATTCAGGCACATATGAAAGCAAATAAAAAAGACAAAACTTACGTTTTTTTTTTTTTTTTAGTTGAGTCTCTCTCCTTCTTTTTTTTTAATTTTAAAGTGAAGTTAAGTTTAGGATTTTGAGATGGTAATTGCTAGGGTTTTAAGGAGAGAAGAGAGAGTCCTACCAGGAGTCTAAATAATATAAACAATTCAAAATATGGAACATTATCAAATTTATAACACCTAATTCCATTATCTTTTAAGTTGAATACAAACAAATAATTAATTGAAATTAATCCAAACAAATAATTAATCAACCAAAAATCAAAACTTTAATAAAAAAACAAAAAATCACATGAACCCAAATAAAAATTCTCAATAAAGCAAGAACATATAAAAATTTACCACACCTTGGGCTGGAAGACATAAGTTGCAGTTTTGATTTTTCTCCAAAAAATAGAGATGCTTTATCTGCCATATACAATATAAAATAATTATTAGAATTTCAACCCAAAAACCAAACCCATAAAAAATACTATCAAAATATAGAGATTAACCCAAATACTTATAAGAAAATCAATTCTAAACATAATAAAAACAATAAGATAGATATGAAAATTTTATGCACATATGAAAGCAAATAAAAAAAAGACAAAACCTACGTGTTTTTTTTTTTTTTTTTTTTTACGTGAGTCTCTCTCCTTCTTATTTTTTTAATCTTAAACTGAAGTTGAGTTTAGGGTTTTTGAGATGGTAATTGTTAGGGTTTTAAGGAGAGAAAAGAGAGTCCTACCAGGAGTCTCTCTCTTTTTTTCTTAATCCTAGAGTTTTTTTTTTTTTTGGTGAGTCCTTTTAAAAAAAAAAAAAAAAAATTTCAAACCTAAAGTGAGTCATTTTTTTTTTATTTTTAATTCTACGTGAGGTATCTTAAAAAAATTATAATTATCTATATATATATATATATATAATATATATAGATAATAATAATAATAATAATAATAAATATAGATGATGATTTTTGTGATAAGTTGATGTAGGATAAAATTTACAATTTAATTTTTGTAATTATTTAATTTTGGTATTTTTATGCAAAAAACGTTATTTTAGGTCTAGGTGATTTATTTTCTTGTTTTTAGGTTCTTTTAATGTTTTTTTAGGTCAAATTTGGTTCCTATTATGGTTAGGTATTTAATTAGGGCTTATTTTAGAATATATTTTCTTGTCCATCAAGTTTTATGGAGTCTTAATGAGCCTCCAAGTTTGTATACGTTTTTCAATATTATTGATATTAATAAAAATTCAAACTTTTGTCTATTATTTTTCTGGTAGATTTTATATAAGATATAAAACCTAAAATAAAAAGAATTTAAAATAAAAAGAAAAAAAAATAGTGATGATGTGGAAAATTGTGAGAACTTCAAAGGTTTCGGTTTTATATATATACTAGTTGAATGCCCGTGCGTTGCACGGTTTTGGTCAATAACTTATTAAATACAATATATAATAATGCATTTGAGAAATAATAAATTAAATGAAATATGTTTATTCATAATTCTCTTCAACTGTACCAATTGTCCAATAAAACTAAACAATAAAAATTAATATCAACATTTAACAAAATAACATGTCCTTATAAATTAATATTTAAGCATTAAATTAGTATCAACATAAAATTCACAAATTATAAGCTATCCAAATGTATAAGCATTAAAAAAATAAAAATAAAAATTCCATTTTCTATATATATATATATATAATATAAGAGAATTGATTGAGTATCACAACTCTTAGCCTACTCGATGATGTAGTCAAAATTCTACATTGTATTATACTTGGGTGATGCACGACTTATTTAAAATTTATATGGAAATAAATTATAATCATATTTTTGTTTTTTAGAATACTAAATATTTTTAACATACACACGGAGAGAGGGGAGAATGTCTTAAATTATAATCATATTGATAATAAGTGAGCCATATGATAAAATGGATTAATTTTATAATATATGTAACTTTGTGCGAATATGGTATATAGTATATAAATTTTATTATATATATTGAATTAAATTTATTTAAACTGCCACAAACATTTAGTAATAGAATTATAGTTGAAAAGAATTTATATTTTAGATGATAGTGTTTTATGTAGAGTAAATTATTGGTAATATTTTTCTAATTTTCATTAACCACACAGTTTAAACACTTGTCACAAAGAAAAAAAAAGTTAATCAATGCATTAATCTATGAAACCCCAAAAAATAGCCTTGGTGTAGTTATCAAATTATAAAAAATAAAAACCAATGAAATAAAATGGGAATCTACCTTAAAAGCCTATACAACCTTTTCTTTACATCCTTGGGATTGCGTGTCAAGAGTCTTCACAATCTTAGAACCCATAGAATCTTCTACGACAACATTGAAAAAGAAAAGAAAAGAAAATATAAAATAACATTTATATAGCAATAACTAAAATTGAAAATAAAAATCAGAAAGAAATTAAAATCTAAGTTAAAAAAATAGAATAACATAGATTACAACCTTTGAATTGTATGTCAATTTAGGAGTCTTCAACAATTTTATAGGATGCTTGCTTGGAATCACCTATGAAAAAATCGAAAATAAATTTTAAGAAAAAACTATTAGAACATATAACAAATGGAATGAAACATATACCAATAGCTAAAATTGAAAATATAAATCATAAAGAAAATTAAAATAAATTAAAAATAGAATTGTATATTATACAACCTTTGAATTTAATATCAATTTAAGAGTTTCCTATGACAAAACTGAAATAAAAATAAAATAATAGATCTAAAACTATATAAAAGAAAGCAAATGCAACATGAATTTCATTGATCCTTTAAGAGATCCGATTCCCTAATGAAAAACAACAATATTTGACTCCATAATGAAAAACAACACTATTTCAAAAGTACTAAGAATTTACTTTCAATTCCAATTAAAAAAAAATAAGTATGAGAATCACTAACCTTTGTTGCTTGTTGTTGGACTGAGATTATGATAGGGTGATAGATCGAACATATTAATAACACAAATTTCCTTACCTTTCCATCTTTTTTTTCTTTTTTTTTTTTTTTGAGAAACACACACACACACATATATATAAGGGAAGGGGGATGAGATAAGGGAATACACTCACACGCCAACACCTTTCCATCTTAATGTTACAAATTGCATCTAGATTATACCTAACTTTCATGATGATTGATATAGAATTTTAAGATAGCAAAACCGTACAATTTTTCTGGAAAAGATTATTACAAATTAGTTGTACTTTTCTTTAGTTGCTTTATAATTTTTTTGGATAAAGTTATGTTGATAACAACTTCTTCTTCGTTGTGGGTTTTTATTTTATTTTAATTACAATGATTTTTTAGATAAATATAATTAATTACAATGATTTTTTAGATAAATATAACATATTATTTGTTCTTATCAACCTTTCTTCTATTGTTTTATCACTTCTTAGGATAATTAGTTTTGTTCTTTGTGTATTTATTTTATTTTGTTTTTAAATTTCTACATTTGATAATTAGGTTTTAATAAAAAAATCCATATCCTATTTCCTTATAGATCAATCACGTTTGTTTTTTTTTTTTTTTTTTTTTTTTTAGTTTGGTAATATAACAAATTGATTAACAATTCTAGGATTTAAATTTCACATCAAATGCCACCCTAACTCTATCTTATATCCTTATTGCCTCATTCACGTGTTTTTATTTAATTAAATTTTTTTTTTTTTTTTTTACATTATGTTGATATCAACATTTTTTTTTTTTCATTCTATCCATAAAAATATGACCTTTTTTATTCCATTTTTTTCATGGGATAACAACAAACCACGTTAATTAGAAATCCTAATTATAATAGGGTATAGTGATATACATAATATTTTATTTTTATTTTTATTTTAAAAAATTGTTTGATTTTTCTTCAATTTTAATATTAATTTAATAATATTAAAAATTTGAAAATTTAGATGATAAATATGGTCTAAATTAAATTTTTGTATGTTAAATATTATCCCCTAATTTAAGAAATATATCCTAACAAATAAAAAAATAATGTTAATTAGATGATAAATATTATCTAACTTAAATTAATGTTAATCTAATTTTATTTAATGATAAGAACAAATTAGAGTCCTGGTAGTATACTATTCATTTTTAATTTTTTAAAAATCTAAAAATTTAATAAAATTTCTGCAATTTGGTGAAGCCACGTGGCGCAACCACGGCGTTTAAGCCCAACTTTTATTATATATAATATGATATAATATGATTTTATTCCATTTTTTTCATGGGATAACAACAAACACGTTAATTAGAAATCCTAATTATAATAGGGTATAGTGATATACATAATATTTAATTTTTATTTTTATTTTAAAAAATTGTTTGATTTTTCTTTAATTTTAATATTAATTTAATAATATTAAAAATTTGAAAATTTAGATGATAAATATGGTCTAAATTAAATTTTTGTATGTTAAATATTATCCCCTAATTTAAGAAATATATCCTAACAAATAAAAAAATAATGTTAATTAGATGATAAATATTATCTAAATTAAATTAATGTTAATCTAATTTTATTTAATGATAAGAACAAATTAGAGTCCTGGTAGTATACTATTCCTTTTTAATTTTTTAAAAATCTAAAAATTTAATAAAATTTCTGCAAAAAAAAAAAAAAAACGTAGGAAAAAAAAAATGCAAGTTCTATATATATATATATATATATATATATATATATATTTTTTTTTTTTTATTTTAAAAAATTGTTTGATTTTTCTTCAATTTTAATATTAATTTAATAATATTAAAAATTTGAAAATTTAGATGATAAATATGGTCTAAATTAAATTTTTGTATGTTAAATATTATCCCCTAATTTAAGAAATATATCCTAACAAATAAAAAAATAATGTTAATTAGATGATAAATATTATCTAAATTAAATTAATGTTAATCTAATTTTATTTAATGATAAAAACAAATTAGAGTCCTGGTAGTATACTATTCCTTTTTAATTTTTTAAAAATCTAAAAATTTAATAAAATTTCTGCAATTTGGTGAAGCCACGTGGCGCAACCACGGCATTTAAGCCCAACTTTTATTATATATATAATATGATATAGATAATGTTTTTTTTTTCATGGTTTTAGTGCTATAATATCCCAAAATGAATTAGAGATTTTGAAAAAGTTTGAAAGCTTTGTCTTAGCTATATTGTGATGACACTATTACACTTGCTTACCACACTCATATCCCTGAATTCCTCTCCCTAGCTTCAAGCTCCCACTGGACTGCAAATTATGAAAAAGATGTTTTCACTGGTATTATAGATTCAAACTTATGGTCAGAAAGTCCAAGCTTTAAAGATGATGGCATGAATACTACTGCAGCTCCAACAAAGTGCGATCATGCCAATTTCCAAAGTGAACAAGCTTTTAATTCCACTTCATATAATTGCCTCACAAAAAAATATTGAAAAGTCTGCAGAATTTCGACATAAAGTGGAACTTTAATTGTGTTTTTAAGGGTTTCATGGATTGCATGAATGACAGATGTGATTTTAAGAACGAATCGGCTTTTGACATTATAGATTGCGCAGTTGCCTATGAAGAAAAAAATTTTGTATTATATTAGTTATGCAGATTGTTTGTTTCATTGTTACATAAAGCATGTCAATATGCACTAAAATGCAATTTATACATAGAATCCTAGGGCTACATCCAATTTTATGTATAGAGAGATGGAACTATATATATAAAATTAAATGTAACCCTAGGATTCTGTGTATAAATAGCATTTTAATGCATCTTGACATGCTTTATGTAACAATGAAACAAACAATTTGCATGACAAGTTGTGAGGGCCCTTTTTGGACAGTGTCCAGGCTCAAGTAAAAGCAAGAATTCCGAGCCTTTTAGTTGTTGTTTTAAGGGACTGGGCTTAGTTCACCATAACTAAATAAGTTGATTATGAACCAGATGGTGCATAAAGCAGGAATCCTACAACACATACATACTAACAAACAAGAAATATATGCATTAAATAGCAAGAAACAATAAAAGGGCAATGCGATAGAGAAAGACACAAAGTAAACGTTAGGGGTCCTTAAGATACTATGTAGTATTTCATTAACTTTTCAATTGTGTAATACATTATGCTCACTTGGACGTATCACAAGGTCCAAATAAGTTCAAAAATCACAGACTTAGATAGCTCTTCAGGCCTCTATGACTTGCAAAGTTTGAATCCCTTTGAATCCAAGTGTGTTCTCTAGTGGCTATTTGAGAATACCGGGCAGTGTTTTCCTCTTTTTTCTTACTTTCTTTGAATTCTAACAAAGTTTTCTCAATGATTCTACTCTCATTCACTGTTGCTAAATGTCCCATCACTATTGGCTGCTTCACCCTTTTATAGTGTCATTCTAGGGTTCTAGGGTACCACTGATTCCCCCCATTTGCTCTCTTGGGTACTAGAACCAATGTTGTGCCAGCAACATTGGTGGCTGGTCCCTTCCTTATTTCTCACAATTTTCTCCTTTTGGTGCTTCTTCCCCAAAAGTCTCCTACTGACTTTCCATTCTGGGGTGTCCTTAAAGAGTTGACTTTTGGTCCTTCTTCCTTCAAGGCCTTTTACCTTTTTCAGACTCAGCTTTTGGTTGCCTTTCCTCTTGTCATTTTTCCCAAGTGAGCTGATTCCTTCCTGCCAGGTTGAAAGTCTTCCCAACTACTTCCCTTCTTGGTTCTTCATTCTGGGTTCCCCGAGGTACCAGCCCCTTGCTCATGAATTGTTAGTTTCCAAGCTTTCTGGTTCTTTTATGCATCATTGGGTGGCTAATAGGGACGTATCTATTCTCATTCCTTGTGTTTCTTGGCACTCTTTTTGAGCTGTCCTAATCTCATCCTGGCTTTGCTGCACGTCCCAAGGATCTTGAGCCCCTGGCTGTCCCTAGGTATCCCGGTCTAGTTCTTACCATTAGACTACCTGGTGATTTTTTGCCCTTGGCGGGCTGAGCTTTTTTTCTTCTTCCCTTTGTTTCATGAATTCTAAGACCTATCCATTCGTGAGTCTAGTTTCTTCCCTAAATCCTTTAATGGAGTTGGGCCTACCATCTTTTTTTCTTTATTGTGAGCTCAAGTCTTTTATTTTCTCATGGAGTTCAATTCTCTGTGCCACTTTAGGCCTTGGTGCAACATGGTGACTTTTTTAGACCTCAACACAAGTATAATACATAATTTTTTTTCTTCACGGGCAACTACACAATCTATAATGTCAAAAGCCTGTTTGTCCTTAAAATCATGTCAGCCATTCGTGCAATCCATGAAACCCTTATAAACCCATCTGTAAAGTTGTAATTTACAACTATATGTTTTGTTGGCTTTTATTACGTTCCAAATTTGATTGTAATTCTATTCAATCTTTTGTACCCTGTATTTAATGTGGCATTTAATTGTAAGGGTTGTGTGATAGAGAGAGAAAGTGTGAAAACTCAAGTAATTGAAGACTGAGGAGTTCTCACGGATAGCTCGCGACTAAGCATCCCATGAAATGATGCATATGTCTACATATGATTGGAATGCGAAGAGTCAAGGCAAGATGGAGACAGCTGTGTTTCGTAGGTAGCTCGCGGTAGCTTACAGGTAAGGCCTTTCCACGAGACACTCGCGAAACATTCTGTTTTGTCAGACTGTACTATTTGATACACACTTTTTGTACCCACACTATATATACCCACATTACCCACAGATGTTGAGGAGTGCTTCTGAGAGAAAACCCTAGTCAAAAACCTTGAGAGTTAGAAATTGTTATACCCACAATTCTCTACACAATTGCTTGTGGATTTCTTTCAACTCCTACCTCTCCATTTTTATACTATTGAGAGATTGATAGCCTAAACACTTACCACACCCTTTTAGAGTGTCAAGTAAGGTTTTGGTGCTGTTGGAAAGTATTAAAAGAAGCAGATGCAATATGAAGCTTGTTGCGGGATCCGGAGAACTAGAAAAGATACGGTTCTGAGAAGCCTTGTTGGATTAGAAGCTTGGAGGGCTTAGGTACATCGGGTAGATTAGATTTGGATAGTCTCTTGCTAACCCATGTATCCCAACTGATTGTCTAGTGGATCGATTACCGCTTGGAGGGCGGTGGAGAGGTTTTTCGCCGAGTTCTTTGGTTTCCTCTTCGATAACACATCGGCGTGTTATCTTGTGTTTGCATCTTTTTTCCCTACTCTTTTACATTCCATTTTACTGCTATGTTGCTATGATTATGGATTAGAGTAGTTTATTTGTTTATCTGTTCAAATTTACACTATTTCACACTTAGTATTAAGTTAGTGTAAAATCAATCGAACCGTAACTTTAATTTGGGGGTCTAAACAGCTCTTGTGTTTTCAACACATTTTCAAGCTTTCACCATCGATCTTTGGATCTAAATTGTCCTTCATTTATTAGTTTTTATCTAGATACCTGTGCAATTTCAGAGTACTGTAACAAATGTTGGTAAGGGGTTGCAATTTATGAGGCCATATATAGTGACAGCACCAATGGAAAAGCAGTCCCACAATATCACTTTAACGTGTAAAGGGAGCGGGGATCGAAAACTTTCATTTGGTGAACTTGCATGGTTGGGAAAAAAAAAATGGATACCACAAAGTGAGGAGCCCTATTGTGTTGTTTATTTTGGGAATATTGTTATGAGTTTGTACAATAATGCATGACAGTATGGTTAAGATTTTTCATATATTATTTTTGGTTGAAAGTAAAAATATCTAAGCATGAATGTTAAACAAAAGTATCAATATATGTATCTTGAATAAGTTGTTTTGAATGTGGTTAACATTTTTTCTTTTTCTTTTTTTTTCTTTTTTTTTGAGATGGCTAGAAATATTATATACTAATATGTTGTCCCAATAACTTGAACCCAAGACCCCCCCTAAGGAAATTTGATATAAAAATGCAGAAAACTAGAATCTAAATACAGAGCATCAATTGCTAGTGTTGGATCCTCCTCCAACCATACAGTTTCTTTATCAAATAATCTAGCAAATCTTGTCAATGCATGAGCAACACCATTGGCAGTACGCCTAACACAATTAACTGAAAAAGATCTAAAACCTGCAATCAGGCACCAAATATCTTCATAAATAAACCCAAGCCGAGCTAAATCTAGTTGAGCCTGTGCTACTGTCTTCATCACCCTTGCATTATCACCTCCTAGAATCACCTCCATAAAACCAGCATCTATAGCAAATTCAAGAGCTTTGCGGCAAGCCAGCACCTCCACCTCTTCACTATCCCTCACAGCCCCACCCTTTGCCGAAATATATATATATATATATATATATATATAATTATGGAATATAGATTTTGGTTCATTTTTAATGTTGTTACCAATCATATGAATAGTAATAATTATTATTTTTTATGGCATATTATATTCTTTGTAACACTTATTCGTATTTTTATGCAATAAACATTATAGTGTACAAAACATGTTCTTAAGTGCCTAAGAGGTTTGTTTCCTCAAAAAAAAAAAAAAAAGTGCCTAAGAGGTACCAACCCGCCAAAAGGCGTGGGAGTAATGTGGTTGACTTCTTGAGTATCATTGATATTAATTAATTACGAAAAATAGGTGAGTTTAGTCCAATAATATCCAAAATTATCAATTGGAAGTGTAATTATTTAAAAATTGTGTGTTAATTATATCCAAAGTGAACCAAAAGTGGAAAAATATTTTTTTAAAATAACAAAATTAAGGGCCGTATAACTACTTTTACAAAGAATAAACATGTTCAAAGGGGGTTCTTACTAATGTGACATAGTTGCAAGTTAGTTATGGAAATACTAATATATTTAGCAGTTATAAGAACTAGTCACAAACGTGCACAATGCGTCGAAAAATTTATTTGTTTGTTAAGTGAAAAATGAAAATAGTAAATGAAACTTATGAGTGTTAATCTCAAACCCTTTTTAAAATTAAATGATGTGACTATTTTCTAACAAAATATAGTCTGTACAATATAATTGGTTTACTAAATGAAGCTATTTATATATTTATTATTTTAAAATTTTTTAAATTTTGAAAGTTTTTTCAAAGAAACATAATGTATTTTATATTCAATTATTAAATAAGATGTGATATTTTGTAGATAATATAATGTATGGCTAAAATTTATTTCTAGTAGTCCTTACAAATGGTTTATTTTCTGTATATCTTGAATGACCTAAAGATAAAGTATATATAAATAAATCCATCACTTATATTTGAAAAAAAAAAAAAAAAAGATGCAAAACTTTAATAACGTAAGAAAAACGTAATTTTATTTAAAAAAAAACTACAAACATTACATTGAAAATGTGACATAATTTTCAATGAAGGCTATGAAGTATCTTCTCTTTCTACATAAACCTCTCCTCCGAAAGTTTCACCAAAGTGGACCAGATGTACTGAACTAGATTAAATGGACCAAATTAGAAGAAATTGACCAAATAGACCGAATAGATTGAAGGGACCAAAGTGGATCAAAATAGACCAAATGGACCGAAGTGAACCGAATTAGACCCTTTTTTTTTTTTTTTTTTTGAGAAGGACCTGAATTGGACCTGAATGGACAAAAATGCTACATTGATGTAGCTCAACATAAGTGTAATAATAATAAATGTTACGCTTTAATTTTTTAGATATTATATAAATAATACCAATTTTGTGTATACATAAATTGAGATTTTTGTTAATTTTAGCCATTAATTGTTGCTTGTCATTTGAAATATATGGAAGGTTGGGGGGGGGGGGGGGGGGGGGGGGGGAAGGTGTCGGATTAATGGTTTAGCTAGCATGCTCCTTTTGATCAACCAATTCATCCCAACTTATCTCATCTATCCCTCACTAGCATCTCTCATCTTTCTTTCATTTTCATTTTAATATACACAATATAATTTAAATAAATAATTCACTCTATGATGATTGTTCTTTATTATTAGATAAAAACACTAACTGATTTTTTGTGTATACAGGATTTGAATCATAGATTTCTCTTATTCAACATTTTGATTGTGTGTTCCCCAAGCTAAATCATCTCTTTCATAATTGTTTTCTAAAATTTCTAGACATTTTGAACATATATATACTTCGACCTTTTGTGATAACTAGCGTAGGTACTCAAGGTATTCCATATAGTCAAAATACAATTGGCAATAATTCTAACAGATCGCAGGATACGTACAAATAGAGATGGGCAGGAACATTAAGCCAAGTAGCCAACATGACATTTTCCTCTTGTAGAAAATAATGTCCTTTTGCATAACAATTAACAACGAGGCCATTGCAAAGAGATGTCATCCAATATTCAAGCATAAATTATTGAACATAGACAAAAATAGCCATTTTATTAACGCTTGGGAATACCAAATTGGCAGACAATATTGATGACACATGATAGCCATACTTTAGAGCTCTATAAATTGTATGGTAGCTTACACAAAATAGCAGTAACAAACAATTGGAAATACACACTACTGCTATATCTGTTAATTAAAAACCATGAATTAAAAAGTGGAGCACACTAATCTACATCTAAATTAACGGCAAAAGGAACTCAACACCTTACTTTAGCTCAAGTTTAAAAAGATATGAGATACATAATATAAGGTATAATATAGCTTAACCATTGCTATAGCTATGCTAAACATAAAAATCAACAAAGGATTTGGACCTGATAGAAAAAACTAGAACTAAGTTAATTATGATTAACCCTTTTGTTCTGAGAGATATATACTAAACATAAAAATCAACATTAATGGATTCTAAGCCTCACAATTAACTAGAACAACCATAAATAGCCATTAGAATTTTCTCAAGGATCCAAACTGTTTGTAGACAAATAAATTAACTAGGTCCAAAAACCTTCTTTTTTTTTTTTTTTTTTTTCGTATTACTAATTTTTCCAGAAGCGTCTGAATTGCAGGGGGTCCCAATTTGTAAAAAAAAGCTCTCATGCAGTAATTTGACTGATTTGACTAAGTTATTTTATTTTCCTATTAAGCTAAATTGCAAACTATGCCCTCAATCTTTGAGATGTTTGAATTTTACATTCTGAAGTTTCAAAGTTTAAATTTTATACCTCAAAGTTCTATTCCGTTTGCATCAGCAACTTCTTCATCCATATTTTTTGTTATGTGTTATATAAACTTGTCGCTCGTATTTAGTTTGTCCAATAAAATTAAATGATGCCACATTATTTTAATTTGTAGTTTAAAAAATTAAAAATGACAAGGCATAATAAAAATGGTGTGATATCATTTTATTGGATGAACTAAACACGCGTGACAAGCTTATGTAGTACTTAACGGAAAATATAGATAGAAGACTTGCTAATTCAAATGAAATAAAACTTCAAGGAATAAAATCTAAATTCTAAAACTTCAAAATATAAAATTTAAATGCCCCAAACTTTAGGATGTAAGTTGCAATTTAGCTTCTCTATTAATATGTTACAAATACTCCACAACACGGGTGGTTTAGGAGGTCCCAAAACCGGAAATAAACAATTAATTAATTAAAACTAACTACATGGACTGTTTGTATCATTATTATTATTATATCAGATTGCTTTATTTGTTGTTGCTATCTTGTTGTTTTGTCAAGCAACCAAATATGCATCACATACTATTAAATAAATATATAGCCTGCTGGGTTCTCAAAAAAAAAAAAAAAAATATATATATATATATATAGCCTATTGACTGTAAGTCCAACAAAATCTTCAAGAGCTAAAGGCTTTGTAGTTGAATTGATACCTCCTCATGCACAAAGTGCTTGAGGGTCTAGGGGAGAAAAAATTCAAACTACGAGATTAGTAGCATGTTGTAATTATCTCTTTAAAAAAAAAAAACAAAAGAAAACAAAATCTTCAGAAAACGAGCACAACGTTTGTATTGCTCTCCCACAACTCCGTTTTCATAGTTTAAAACGTGAACGGTAATTGGATTGATGATCAAATAAAATCCTAGGTCTCGAACAATAATTCAATTACGTTAATATAATTTTGTAGACTGAAGAATACTCATCATTTCGCACATAAAACGTAGTATATATGTTCTCCAGGGAATCCATCTATATATATAGCCTAATGATGGTAAGTCCAACAGAATTTTCAGGAAAACGACGTTAATATAATTTTGTAGACTGAGGAATACTCATCATCTGGGACATAAAGCACAGTATATATGTTCTCCAGGGAATCTACTTAACCATCCTTTAATTAATAATGTAATTAACTGTCTCAGTCAGTGATAACTAGTTATATATCACTAACACAATTAATAATATAATTAATTATGTCAGTGATATTTAGCTATATATATAAGTAGATTCCCTGGAGAACATATATACTGCGTTTTATGTGCGAGCTGATGAGTATTCCTCAGTCTACAAAATTATATTAACGTCGTTTTCCTGAAGGTTCTGTTGCACACTTGCACTTACCATCAATAGGCTATATAAAATATTCTGTCAGTGATATCTAGCTAGTTTTATGTGTCAGTGATATAATTAATGCACTCATCATCACGTAAGGTGTTTTTTTTCCCTTCATTTTTTTTTGCTGTATAAAGGTTCAAATTGAAAATATTGACTAGTATTCTGCATATTTATTTATATTTATAGACCATTTAATTTCTTGGATCATTTGTAAACTGTGATTAAATTACAATATATCAATTAAGAACCATATATTTGATGGGTAACTTTTTCTAAAGTAAAAATGTTGCACCCTTCTCTAAAAGTATAAAACAAAAGTAAAATGGGTAAGATCCATACTTTGGAGAATAAAGGTTAGCTCCAATGCTCATTTTTACTGGAACCGTGTAAATATGTGGCAAAAATTAAACACATATATCATGTCTGTTCCAATGTTTATATTTAAATACTCTGATGATGTAATATATTATAAATCTAGTTTAAAATACTAATATTATTATTTTCGTGTGTGTTCTAGCTAATAAGTATTTATTAAAAAAAAATACTTTTCAAATGCAATAATATAATTTATTTATACCCTGTAAATTCTTGAGATTCTAATTTTATCAATTTTAAAAATTAACTAAGAGTTTTACCAACGTATGAATGCCCACATTAAGAAACTATTCTAGAAAACATTTTATAGAAAAAAAAATTACGAACTTTTTAAACAATTTTTTCAATTCGCCATAAAATGTTTTTAAAATTAGATGATTAATGTATGCTCCCGTTAACTAATAGAAAAAGCTTAATAATTAAATAAAATAATAACGTGCGTGACTTCGTTGACAGTAAACTCCACCCATATGAGAGAGCAAGAAGTTAAAATATTTTCTTAAAAATATAAAAAATAAATAATGGTCAAATATAATTTCCCTAACTTTATTCCAAATAAACTTAAAATAAGAAGGTGCATATATGACTAAGATTCGCACTATCACGGTATCGTCGTGCAAGAGGGCAGGACCTTCGTAGAGCCCGCCTAGCCTACACGTGGGTTCTTGTCCCAATATGAGCCTAGTTCCTCACATCCCCGAACCATTCCAAAGAGCATCAGAATCTGGGGCAGGCATTTTGGGCGGGACATCTCGTCAGACTAATTTTCACTTTCTCACTCTAAAAAGCAAACCTTAATTTCTATCTCTGAACAAAGCTTTGTCTTTCTACATTCTTGTTTCATCATTGCCAAATTAATATATGACTAATAAAAGAGATGGGCGAAAACTACAAATTGAAATAGTCTTATATGTCAAATTTCCCACTTGGGAATCTGATGCACACGACCCGACCAAAAAAAATCCAAACCTTTGGGATTTCCATCTGAATTGCAGTGGTGGAGCCAAGGATTTATCTTTGGAGGCTATATAAATTTTTTTTTTTTTATGTGTATAAAATGTAAAATAGTAATATATAATATTGCATAATTTAATATGTGCTATAAAAAAAGTGTATTTAATTAAAATTAAAGGGAAAATGTGTTATAAACAAGTGTATTTAAATTTAAATTTAAAATGAATATAAAAAAGAAAGCAATGAAAAGTAAAGTAGAAAAAAAATTAAAACAAAGCAAATGCAAAGTACCTGGGAAAGAGTTAAAAATAAGGGGTCAGCTGGTCAGCTAAGAGCATAGAGCACAGTACAGTCAGGGGATGAGAAGCCCACGACACAGAAGTTTCAATCTTTCACTCTTTCTTGTCTAGTATAGTCACATAGTACATAACTTTTACTATTAAACAAACTACAGCAACAATGGGAGGGAGGAAAAAACAAAAAAAAAAAAAAAAAAAAAAAGAGGAGGAAGAAGAAGAAGAAGAAGAAGAAGAAGAAGGCAATTGCCAAGTCACCAACAGAGAGAGAGAGAGAGAGAGAGAGTCATTTGTGTGAGGCAAAATGTTTTTGCAACTGTTTGGGGGACTTGGTGGTGTTGCACATCAACAAAGTTTTTGACATTTTCAAATTTTCTACTATCGTGTACAAGTACACACTAGATGTGTTGGGATGAAAATTAGAATTTTTTTCCCTTTTATTTGTTGAGGTAATTGTTAAAATACCTATGTGTTCATTTTAAAAATACTGAATGTTTAATTATTATAATTTGTTGACATATGGATTGTATTTCATTTAAATAAAAATTATATTTATTTTTAGTCTTTCTTAAATATATATGTATATTATCAGGTATGGGGGGCCAAAATGATAAGGTTATTTAAAAATTTTCAAATTATTTAGAATATTTCTCAAAAAAAATTAATTTTTTTCAAAATTTTTGGGGGGCCTAAGGCCCCCCTTGGTCATCAAGTGGCTTTGCCATTGCCAAATTGGTGGAGATCATGCACATCTCTGACCAGATTTAGTGGAGATCTCTTAATTTTTTACGAGATCTATGAAAACGCTCATCATTGTTGTTTCTATTTAGTATTGACCATTGACCGCCACCATGACTGCCAACTCGGATTGAACCATTGCTTCTCTCTGGTCGACGATAGGTCTCGTTTTTGGCCACTAGATGTGATCAAGTTGAGTTCAAATTGAGTTCAAAATTGACTCAAATTGTTACCTTGAACACCCCTAATCTATGATGTGGTTAAAAACTAACTTGTTTTTTTTGTTTTAATTAATGATATTTGATATTTATTTATGCTCTTTAACTACAAAGAGTGTAAGTAGTCCAAAATAAACCACATTAATAAATTGTTATAATTTTATTGAAAGGGGTTAAAGTACTTATACTTTAAAAAAGTAAAGAAAAATAAAAATATAAAAAATTGTATGAAAAAAAAAAAAAGCAAAAAAAAGAAAAAAGAAAAAAAGAAGAGCAAATTACAACTTATATTCCTGTGGTTTAGCTGAAATTTAAGTTGCTTACTTGGGGTTTAAAATTTGATACTTTACCCACCTAAGGTTTGATTGAAATTTAAATTGTTCCGTTGGATTCTTTTTTATCTTATTTTATCTTGTATTTCTATGTTTTTTGTGTTTTTGGAGGAGAGAAACATAAAAGTGAAACAAAACCACATATTTAGCCATGTTTTTAATAGAGATAGATTAAGGAAATCTAACTGAACTAACCTCAGGTATATAAAATGTCAAATTTTCAACCATAAGTAAGCAACCTAAATTTAAGCTAAATCACTAGTGAGTATATTGTAATTTGCCCAAAAAAAAAATCCTATCAAAAAAATAAACAAGATATGGAAGTTGCTTATATTTTAATACTAAACTATAGTCACTAGGGAGGAAATTGTAATTTAAAGCTTTGTATGGTAAGTAGTGTAAATAAAGAATTGAAAGACAAGATGGTTACGGAATTAAGTATAGGAATATTAAAATCAATAAGAGAAAGAAAAAAAGAATATGAATATTCATCAAGATTCCACAGTTTTGCTGCCCAATAATTGCATTTGGAGTGGCTAGATCAGTTGAATATTCCACATGGCCCATCTACCACTTGCATGGCCGCTTTCAAGTTTGAACCCCACCGCAACCCCAAATTCGTGCCTACACCAATTTTTTAAATCCTAGGACCCACCGACCCCATCCTATGATCATTCACTTTGCCGAGCAGCCTCCACCACTAAATGTCACTACCACTATTAAATATTGCAGCACGTCCGTGGGACACCGGAAGTTTCATGTGATCGTATCCAAATCAAATTCAAATTAGCTTTTAATTTTAGTTTGATAGTCTATTTTAATTTTGTCTTAATTTTGGTATTGAGTAATTCATTCCAGAATTAAAATCGATTTCAAATTAGCTTCTAGTCGTAGTTTGATAGTCTATTTCAATTTTGTCTTAATTTTTCTTCTAAAAAAAATTTTCTTAATCTTGGTATTAAGTGATTCATTCATGAATCATAATACTCATTATGAAAACTTAGATAATCATCTCACACATCTGAGTAAGAGTAAGGGACCGTCTCACAATCATTATTATTGAATGTTTAAGCACATGTTACAAACTAATTTTAATTATATAAATGATTTTTTTAGTTAAAATTATATACTTGATTAAATTATCAAAATCAATCACATTTATCCTATAATTAAAAGTACATGTGAATAGTTATGATTATTTTAATGATTACATGAAGTTTTGGTTAAATTATTAACTTGATAACCATTGACGGAGCTGCTATTGCGCCCCCCCCCCCCCCCCACAAATTTTTTTTTTAAAATTATTATTATATTAATAGGGACTAATTTTAGCAATTTTGTTCAATAAAATTACACTTTGTCCCCTTCAATAATGCCATCAATTTTTTTGAGAGTAATTTTATAGCCACAAACGTTTTTACGACGTTTATACAAACTATTAAGGTAGCAATTTTTTATTGGTTTATACACTTGCATCACTGTTTACTTATCAATAACCACTCATCACATTAGCAATTTGTAAAAATTTTATAGTTTTAACATTTTTCACATTTTAAAAGACATAAAAAATTGATAGATTAAATCTAAAACAAAATATACAAGCCCAAAAAAATTAGCCCAACAACAAAAATCATCAATAATAAAACTAAAAAGATTAAGCCCAATCAATCTATTTTACGCAAAAAAAACAACTTGGCCATTTAAAAAAATTTAAACAAAAATCCTTAGTAGTAAAGCAGTAGACTCAAAGGCCAGAGCCATCATACACAGATAGCAGCAGAGTTGCCCCCCCTAACTCCAAGTCTTGGCTCTGTCCCTGTTAATAATAAAATTCAATGTAATCCATCAACTATTAATTTTATCAATTTAATTACTCAATAAGTAAAATTTTTCCATCTTATCTTTCAACCTTCAAAATCAAGTCATCTTAATTTATTAGTTATTAATTTTGCACAGTTAGCCAAAGAACTAGATTGTGTAACTAAAAGTTTAAATAAGGTCAAGAGTCTTGTAACTCATGGCATAACTTGCTCTCTTTATTAGGAAAATCAAAGTTCAAAACCTCACTATCTCGTTCTTGTTACTATCAAATTATCTCCCCCCATAACAAAATATGTTTGGATAGGCAATATGCCCCTTGTGATAAAAACATATCTTTGTATGTTGATTTAACAAATATACAAAAATAAAATTACTATCTTTCTTTTCTTTTCTTTTTTATCTTAAAAATAAAAGTCAATTTCATGCTTAGATTTCATGTCAATTAGATTTTAACAAAATTAATTAATATATCAAATGAAACATAATTTCATGTTCTATAAGAAATCTAGACACCTTTATTAACAGTAGCAGCAACAGTAACAACAACAACAATACTAATTTACATTTGAAATTTTTACACTTTATGTCTTAATTAAATTTTAAACAAGCAAAGACTAAAAATTTATTAACTAAATTTACCCAATAATCAAAATTCGATTTTTTTTTTTTTTGAAACAATCAAAACTCAAAATTATACAAAACCACAAAGCATGGAAAGGAAAAAAAAAAAAAAAAACTTTTGTTTCACTTAATAATCCAACGACTACACCAAGTAATATGTCTGATTTTTTTTTTTTTTTTCTATTTTAAACTCAATTATTTTATAAGGAAAAACAAATGGGTAATATGTTGTCATTGATGGAATATAAAGGAAACACTTAGAATGGTAATGATTTTATCGACTATATGCAATCACTTTCTCACAACGTAAGTGATATATGTCATTGTTTACTTTTTTTTTTTTTTTTTTTGTTCTTTTTCTTTTTTGAGAATGAAGTGAAACTCTCATAATAAGATATACACACACATATATATAGAGTTGGGTTCAAGTTACATCTAGTGTAACTCTAAGTAATATTACACCACCTAATAACTTTTTATAAAATTCATATTTTGAAAATCCTACCGTTGAATTACATGTTCTATATGTTTTTAACATTCATACAAATTTTCATGTCAATTGGTTGTTATTTACCATTTGATCCATAAACTCATTTTTTATGCATTATTTTAAACTATAAAATTTTGAATTTAAATAATTGATTGATGTCATAACTATTTATCTTTGACCACCTTGAAAATTTAAAAGCATGGAAAATATATGAATATAATATAATCTAACGGTGGATTTTTAAAAATTCACATCTAATTAAAAAATATTGTCCCGCTGCCCGCAGGTTTCCGTTGGTGGGCAAACTTAGTGGAGAGTGTATTCAAATGAGGTGACTCCCACACAGGGGTAGGTCGGGCCCTTCAGCTGTGGTTGGCTTCCGCCTGGCTCCCTACCCGGGAGTGTAATATAGCCATAAAGGCTCTCATTTTTTGTTTCTCATAAAAAAAAAATTAAAAAATATTGAGTGATGTAACATTATTTAAAGTTCCATCAAGTGTAACTTGAATTCAACTCATATATATATATATATATATATATATATATATATAAATTTATTCTTATTCATATGGAGGTAGTATCTTGAACTTTAGCTACCTGCAATCAATGTTACAAAGCATGTGCACAAAGCATATAGGATCCACGGATGTATATGCCTGGTTTATTTTCCCTATTTTTCCTATTTTAAACTTTAGGTTACCCTATAACAAAAAATAATACTATATGTCTGATTTAATTTTTCCCTATTTTCCCTAATTGTATGCAACTAATATCTCACAACATAGTTTCTCAAATATATATCTATACTATTTATAAGAGAATTCTCCTCTTTGGATTGGACTTTTTTGTGGTTCAGAAATACCCTTAGACCCTACATTTAATAGGGACAAAACTTGACAACAACCTGGTAAAAATATATCTCCAACTCCACGTAAAATGCGCATAAAATAGGATACCCTCCTACTAATCCATATCTTCAAAACAAACTTATCCAAAAATTAAAATTAAAAAAAAAAAAAAAAATTCTTGGTTCGCTTTGACATTCAAACTTTTTATTTATTTATTTTACTTTATCAAAACTCACCAGTTTCTTTTATTTAATTTTTTTTCTTTTGAATTTTTGTTTTCCTTAATTCCTAATCTCACGTACACTAGTGTATATATATATATATATAGCAAAACTTAGAGGGTACCTTAAGTTCTTTAATTAAAATCTTAACATCTGGCCAATTTAACATCTCAAGCAAACGGCGTTAATAACTATAATGAGTTTGATTAACAAGTGTCAAAGTATATTGATTAAAATTGAATTTTTATTAGGGTAAACTACATATTTGGTCCCTAACTTTTACACTATATTTTAATTTAGTCCATAACCTTTCAATTGTGTCAATTTAATCCCTAACCTTTCAATGTTGTGTCAATTTAGTCCCTGATATTATATCTTTGATGAAAATTGCTAACATGACAAACGGCCAAAATAAAATTTAAATTTATTATCTCATCAACGTAAATTATTATTTTTTTTTTACCATTAGACACATCATAAATTTTCATTCAAAAGATAACGGTAGGGACTAAATTGACACAATACTAAAAGGTTAGGGACCAAATTAACATAATTGAAAGGTTAGAGATCAAATTAAAATATAGTGTATAAGATAGGGACCAATTACGTAGTTTACCCTTTTTATTATTATAATCAATCAGTTTAGAATTCATTTATTAACTTCTGCTTTTTTTTTTTTTTTTTTAACAATGAGACTCGCTCAATTACTGTGCCAACATCTGCTCAAAAAAAAAAAAAAAAAAAAATTTAGTGTGCCGACATCAATAACAAAATCCAAACTATAATCTAATATGCAACAAATTTCTGTGTCAATATGGGAATCACAAAAAATGAAAAAAAAAAAATATATATATATATATATATATACACACACATGGGACTCACAAAAGATGGGCCCTACTGCCCCCACCCACCCTTATTAGTCTTAGAGCAGTATATGAAATCACGTCACGAGGGAGCGAGCCTCCACCACATTCTGATCTCTCACGCATTGCTTGGCTGGCGTTAAAATGGAGGATGCGTCAATACACAGAACTCACGACAAAAAAAAACACTCACATTCCATTTATTGGCCGCCTATCTGTCTCTGTCTCTATCTCTACCTCCTTCTCCTTCTCTGCCTTATTAAGACCCTTCTACGCTTCTAGCTTTTCCCATTTCAGTTTCATCTTCATCACTATCATGAACACCGTCTATTCCTTCATTCAATTCAAATATCTGCCTCTCTCTCTCTTACTGTCACTGTTATCTACTTCTTCTTCTGCTTCAGCTTATATATTTTCTGGTATTTCCATTCTCTTCTTCTTTTTCTTCCTCAATAACACTCCAAATACACATATAAAATAAGAAAGAAAAACAGCAGACAATTTTTTTTAATGTATATTTGGCAAAATATGAATATTCACATCAAATTCAAAGATGGGTTCTTTTAGTTTAGTCCTATGGTTTACTTATTGTTTGTTTCTTAGATTTAATAATTTTGCTTGGACAAAAGACAATATTGGCAAAAAATGAATATTCGCATCAAGTTCAAAGATGGGTTCTTTGAGTTTAGTCTTATGGTTTGCTTATTGTTTTTTTTTTTTTTTTGATTAATAATTTTGCTTGGACAATAGTCAATTTTTTTTTAAAAATTTATATTGGCAAAAAGTGAATATTCACATCAAATTCATAAATGGGTTCTTTTAATTTAGTTTTATGATTTGCTCAAATTTTTTTTCTTGATTAATAATTTTGCTTGGACAATACACATTTTTTTAATGTATATTGACAAAGAGTAAATATTCACATTAAGTTCAAAGATTTGCTTATTTGATTAATAATTTTGCTTGGTTATTGATACTGACCTTTTCCTCTGCATTTGAATTGAGTCCATGAAAGTGACGTTTTTTATTGTTGGGGTTTGAATAATTTTCTTGTTTAATAATGGTTATTAGCTTAGCCTATGTTATGATGATGACGGAAATGATTTGTTTATTGAAGATGGTGAAATAAGCAGTAGGAATGATTTGTTTCGTGAAATCTTAAGGGATGAGGCAGTGGCAAGGCTTAATGAGCTTGGAAAGGTATAAAATTCAAGACCCAAATTAAATTTCTGACATATTTCTAATAAGTTTTATTAAGTAGTACTGCTAATGTTAATTTAATTACTACTGAATTAAAAATATTTGTGGGTTTTGCTGCAATAGCATTGTGGAGAATAGTTTGCTAATTTTTTTTTTAAATATATATATATTTTTTAAATTAGTGTTTATGACCTCAACTTTGGGTGTCATTTGGAGTACTAATTTAGCTCTCATCTATAGGTTTTTCTGTCAGTAAAAGCATGATTTGAAAAAAAAAAAAAAAAGATTTTGACCACCTTGTCAATGTTCCATTAAATAAGATGTATGTTATTATTATTATTTATTGATGATGTACTTCTTCAATGATGTACGAGTTGAATTTCTGTTACATGCTGAGAGGAATACATGAGTCCAATTTTTGCAACAACATTCAAGGCTTTCAATGCCATTTTTCTCAGCCAATTGGGGAAATGTTGAATGTTGAATGTTGATTTTTTTTTTTTAATCCTCTTAAAATTTTGCTGCCTTACCCTCAAACAGCTATGATTTTGCATAAATCAGAACAAATAAGTTATATGTCTGCAATCAAACATAGTCTGTATCACACCATTGCATATATCTCCTCCCCCTAAGATTAAAATGCTCAACTTTCAATGTTTCTATAATCACCATTCAAATGGTAATCACCCCTTGAGTCTGGCCATTGCAATAAGTTAAAGAAAAAAGCTGCATTGAATTTTCCTCGGCTTTACTTTACTCAATATGTAACTTGTGCTGTGTGGTTATTTGTGAACGTTAATGTTGTTGCCTGCATAAGCAGGTAAGTGACGCAGATGGCTATCTTGAGAGAACATTCATGAGTCCAGCTTCTTTGAGGGCTGGTAACCTTATTCGTGGATGGATGGAGGATGCTGGTTTGAGAACGTTAGCTCTCTACCTTTTTATGTTGTAAACAGTGTTGGAAGTTCGACTGATGTTTATGTTGATTTCCAGTTGGGTAGACCAGTTGGGCAATTTACATGGTCGAGTTGAGGGAATGAATGCAAGTGCTGAGGCTCTGTTGATTGGTTCTCATCTGGTGATGCTTCTTTTTTCCTATTTTCTAATTTAATATTTAGTTTGCATACAAATACAAAAATACACGTTTCACACACACAGAGAACATGCCATGAAGACATATTTCATCAATATTGATATGGGTTATTCCTTCTTTATGATAGGATACTGTTGTTGATGCTGGTATATATGATGGTTAGGCATAATCTCTGCATTATCTGCTCTGAAGGTTTTGAATGTCAATGGGACGTTGGGAAAATTAAGGCGGCCAATTGAGGTCAGTAAGATAACAACTTTGGAACATTATATTGCATCATTTTCTGAAATATTTTTTGATTTGTGATTCTATAATGACTTATTAGTCTTGTTTCCTTTGATGTTACACTATCATAAACTACCTCTAGTCCTAATGGGAGGTAAAGTGGAAGCAGGATTTGAACTCGGGACTATCTACTCTAGTACCATGATAAATTACAGTAAACCCCAATAATAGGAAATGATGAATTTTATTGCTTAACCATTATTCTGACATTTTCCAACTCTGTGAACCAGAACAAAGTAACAAAAAGATAGAATGATAAAAAGTCCACTGTCATGGAGGGGAAAAGAAATATATTTACTTTGATTGTCTTGATTGATATTCAGTGGAAGAAGATTAATCTTTGTCTCTTCAGTAACACCTGGGAAAACCTTTTTATATCTGCCTTTTAACTTGTAGGGAAAATATTTAGGATATGCCTTCCATCTTTTCGGTTCCATTGGCTTAAATTATCGTTTGGTCTCGTTCATGTGCAAGAGAAGCATGTTACAACGTGTGCAGAGATTTAAAATCCTGCTATTGGTGAAACAAATAGATTACATGGATGAAATTAAAAAGAAATATATTTTGAGACTCTGAAACAAATATGTGAGACCTGATCTCTTGAATACATTTGTTCTTATTTTTTACTCTATTCTCCATCTAGAGCTTTAATTGATGTAGACTCAATCTTGTCCTGAATTGTTTTTACAGCACTGCAATCTGATTCAGCTGTAAATTTAGATTTGTAATATGTTGGAGGTGGTGGCTATGCAGCAATTCTGATTATAGATGTCAATGAATTTCCTACTGTTGCAGGTGATTGCATTTAGTGATGAGGAGGGAGTGAGGTTTCACTCTACTTTCTTGGGCAGTGCTGCTTTAGCTGGTGTTTTACCACTTACAGCCTTGCAGATATCTGACAAGAGGTTTCCTTCAATAACTTTGAGCTTATATCTACTCATGATTCTGTTTATTATCAATTTATTCATGCATAATCCTTTTTTAGTGGTGTGACAGTGCAAGATGCTCTGAAGGAAAACTCCCTAGAAATTACAGAGGAAAACTTGTTACAGCTCAAGTATGACCCAGGGTCTGTCTGGGGTTACATTGAGGTATAACAGTCTACACCAGTTATCTTGTAAACAACGATGTACTGAATATCCTCTTCGTATTCAGAAATAAATTAAGTTATTTTAGCTTCTAGTATTCTGGGTGTGCATATTCAGTTCTTGTATTGGCTTGATGCTGCAGGTTCACATTGAACAGGGTCCTGTACTAGAATGGCTTGGTTTTCCTCTTGGTGTGGTTAAAGGCATAGCTGGCCAGACAAGACTAAAAGTATATAAAATTCTTCCAGTGTTTATTTTTATTTTTTACAGTAAAAGAGGTTTACTTGTATTTTGCATGATATTGCCATCTAAAATGTTTGCAATTCTCCTATCTGGTTTTTCTTGCCTGTGTTCTCCTTTGTATTACATTATTTTATAAGTTCCTTAGCTTTGTTATGCTTATTTTCTTTTCAGTGTTTGTAAAGTTTTAAATCTTGCTGAAAGATTGTCATATATACTACGGTCATCCCATTTTATTGGTTTCAAGTCCATTTTGGATGTCTCAAAATATTGTTTGCATTGATATGTCAATAGTCATAACTTGCCCTTGCATTTCTTCAAAAGTCAATACCCTTTTTTCCATTAGCTTTATTTGAGTTTAAATTATGTAACATAGTTTTGGAGATTTATACCTTTTTATTAGAAGACAATACATTAAATGATATTCCCATAAAAAGGTTGTATTTTCTAGATAAGATCAATAAAATGGAACGGAGAAAATGTTGTATGATTGTACAAATTTAAGTGTGCATGTCAATGACTTGCATGAGTCTGAGCTAATTGAATTTTATTCTATAATTATTCTAGCTCCCATATCAGTCCTATTCCATGCAAGATCAAAACCTTTTTTTTGGGTTAATATATAAACTTGTAGTAATCCTCTTTCTGCCCTATCACCTTCCTGTGATATTTGCTTCTGTTTCTCCATCCTTTTGGCAATATTTAGTGAATTTTCTTGAGTACAGCCCATATAACAATCGTGAAGGAGTATACCAATAGTTATTCATCACTTGTAGGCTCATTATAATCTTGTTATTCAGAACTTTCCTGCAGTTGTACAGCACCATTGTTCCAATTCTTTACAACAGACAGATTTGATTTTGGTGAGACGTTTACTGTGCCTTAATTATTTTGAGTATGAGTTTCGCCAAGCACATGTAAGAATTGGAGTGCCAGATGGAAACTTTCTTTACCAGCTCAGGATTTTATACCAGAACTTGGTCTTGTAAGCTCTATATCCAAAACACACGAAACTACAAACTGTAGTTTGTTATACAAATTGAGATGTAAAGAAATCAATGAAGAGGAAGCATAGTGTCTTGTTTTTGGAATTTTAACAAAACACCTAGGATAGGCTAAAGTTAATTTTTGTATGGAATTTTCAACTCTACACATTTCTGCCTGGAGCATGTAAAGATAAATGTAATTCAATGATAATATGAAGATGCTGATCTTATATCAAAATTGATATGATCTTTGGTTGTTGATGTTTTTGTTCCACATATATAATTGCAGGTTACTGTGAGAGGTTCACAGGGGCATGCCGGAACTGTTCCTATGTCTATGCGTCAGGATCCTATGGCTGCTGCTGCTGAATTAATAGTACTGTTGGAAAGTGTCTGTAAAAACCCTAAAGATTTTCTATCTTATGATGGTCATTGCAATGATATATCACTGGAATCACTTTCCAGTTCTCTAGTGTGTACTGTTGGAGAGATATCAACATGGCCAAGTGCAAGTAATGTCATTCCAGGCCAGGTAAGAACTTTTTTCTATGACTATGCTGATCTTGATAACAAAGCCCAAATTGGGATACCTTGTTGCTTATTGATAATGTCTGAATTCACAATGGACTTGTTGGAAAAAGGTGACATTCACTGTGGATTTACGAGCAATCGATGACATGGGACGTGAAGCTGTTATCTATGAATTATCTAATCAGATGTATAAAATATGTGAGAGGCGTTATGTTTCATGTATCATCGATCGTAAGGTCTGGGACTTCATCTCATTATGCATTTCTTTTGTAACCCTCATAATCAATAACCTGGTTTGCTGTGGACATTTCAGCATGATGCGAATGCAGTGGTTTGTGATTCTGAATTGAGTTCTCAGTTGAAGTCTGCAGCTTTCTCTGCACTCAGGAAAGTGGCCGGTGGCATTCAAGATGCAACACCTACCTTAATGAGTGGTGCAGGACATGATGCAATGACCATGTCTCATTTAACAAAGGTTTGCCCTGTTTTGCTTCATCATCAACTTTTAGGAGGTGATATTTCATGTTATATGATAATAATCTGCAAAAACTTGAACAGGTTGGAATGCTGTTTGTCCGGTGTCGTGGAGGCGTAAGTCATTCCCCTGCAGAGCATGTATTGGACGAAGATGTTTGGGCTGCTGGTTTGGCAATCTTGGCGATTCTGGAGACCCAATTGTAAAGTTAGAACATTTGTTGTAATTAATGTACAGTAGAGCAGTCATAATCTCTTCAACAACGATTCAATAACCAATCCATGATCTAGAAGATGAAGATCAGCGTTAAGTTCTTAGCAATTCAGAAATGGATGAAAAGAAGAATGAAAATGAGAGTTACTTTGAGGGTAACCACCTCCTGAGCAATAGGGAGAACTTGAGAAGAATAAAAAGAACAAGCTTGGTTAATTTTCTGGATATCCTTCATTCTTAGTCCTCTTATACACAATTCTCCCTCCCCAACTCTTAACATTTCCTGCCTAAAGAGTACTAACTAACTAATTGAAACTTTGACATCAACATAACTAACTGACATTAGCTTTAGCTTACCTAACTAATCCAACACATCAGAAGTACTAACATCTATTGCAATCATGGTTGTCAAAATCACGATCCGGATCTTAAAATCGCACGATTTTACGATCCCACTTCACCAAAAAGTTTAAAATCGTAGCAGGATCGCAAAAATGGTAGGATCGCATAAGATCGTAGGATCGTGTAGGATCGCATAGGATTGTTGGATCGTATAGGATTCTACCGATCCTACCATTTGGCTTGATTTTTTTTTTTTAGTAGTGGGATTCATTGGGGTAAGATAATCCACCTAAACCCACAAACCCAATGGGTTATCAAAAGCCCAATAATGAATTGAAGTCCCAAATTTACCCTTATGTCAACATTAAATCTCAAAAAAATCTATAGTGCTTAAGTTTAATGTTTTCAAAAAAAAAAAACGTAAAATATTTAGATGATGAAATGGGAGATGACAATGACAGTGATTAAATTAGAAGAACCTTAGAATGAGAATTCTCTTTTGAATTTCATATTTGTAATTAGCTAGTTTACCTTGGATTGAGAATTCTCTTTTGGATTATATATTGTAAATTTGTAGTTATCTAGTTTTTATATACTAATTAACCTAACTTATTTTGGATTTGGAACTTAGAATTTGGAAAACATTTTCCATATGTATGGATAATATTTTGGTACTTAGTTGCTAATTAAACATGTACTGAACTTTTTAGATATATTATGTCAAAAGTTAAATATATTTTGTTTTGTTAGAATGACATAAATACGATGTATTTTGTGCAAATTACATTTTATGATGCAATTTTTTTTTTAAAATGGATGGATTCATATTTTAAGTGATTATATAACACACAAAGTCACTATCAATAGGTTTTTTGCTTAAAATTTGAAAATAGGTAGGATCATACGATCCACGATCCTACCTACCTCCCACGATCCTACGTAGGATCCCGATTTTGACAACCTTGATTGCAATACATGTTAACCTTCAGTACGTCACATTTGGATTCCTAACAATCAGGATGAACCAGAATTAGAGAAAGATACTGATTTTATAACATAAGAATACAAAGATGGTATATAAAACACAAGCATAACAATCCAACAAACAAAATGGATTTTGAATGGTTCATAAGTATCAAAATATTATGCAACGATTCAAGGAAAAGTGCTAGCCATATTTGTGTTTAGAGCTGAGAACAGGTCGGTTTCAGGCCTAGCCTACACCTCAACTCGATAAAACGCAAACCTATACTTTTTAATTGGCCCAAAAGTTCTGTTTAATGGGCATGTTAGTCGGGTCTCAGGTTAACTTATGGGTCCCTTCCTCTTTCTTTTTTTTTTTTTTTTGGGTATGTGTGTGTTTTTGTGTGGGAGGGGACTGTTTTGGACTTTTTATTCTTTCTATTTAAAATTAGGATAAATTACAAGTTACACTCCTAAAATTATTCAAACCCAACAATTTGTTGACTAGTATTTAAAAAAGAAAAAACAAATTAGATCTGGTGTGTCGGGTTTAACGCGATATTGACCTGAAACTTGAATGAGACCCACTCGTTTGAACCAAACCCAGCCCAAACATCCAACTAACCCTTCAGGTTGGGTGGGTCCTTGCTTACCACCTATATGCGTTATACCCAAAGGGACTAGTCAAAATTGAGGATTTCTGTAGTTGTTAATAAAGCTCAGATCTACCAAGTAAATGCCCGATATGGGACTCATCACACACCCACACAACACGTACTTAGATAATATCCAAATCAGATTTGGGGGGTCACATATTCAGACACACTTGTTACTGAAAGGGTATGGTTGTTCTATAAATACATACCTACGAGAAGGCCTTAAATAGCAATTTATTTTACTCAAAACTCTTTTCAACTTGTACATGATTTTGACCCGATCGACACATTCACCAAGCCTCTATCATACAACAACAAGCCTTAATCCCAAATTTTTGGGGTTAGCTATGGACCCTCAACATATAATTAGGAACAAGGGCACTCACATGTATTCTTTTCCTCCATTTTATTATATTTGAAAGCATATTCTCAATCACTTTCTTAATTGATAAATTTGTTAACCAGACACAGAAACATCATCATATTGAGATAATCATTGTTAGGAGTAGTGCCTTAACACTCAATTGAATAGCATTATTTTTTTTAATAATAAAAGTTGTTTTATTTTTGAGATTTTTTTTTTTGCATGAATATTTGAACGTTATATATTCTAATCTATGAGAGGCATTGTATGTAATATAGGTATGAGAATGAAATCTGGAAACAGAAGATCTAAATCATAAGTTCCTCATAAACTTATTAATCTAGTTCGAAATTGGTGATGAAATTAGGCATTTCATCTACAAAGATTACAACATATAAATTATGAGGACTTATCTTAATCATGGAAGTGGAGAATTTTGATTAACAAATATGTTGGTGTATTTAAATTATGTGGGATACATTAAACTAGACCACTGTGAGATTTATTATTCTATTAATATAGTCATATAAACTTACATATATATATATATATATATATATATATATATATAAATCATGACTACTATTTGCATAGACTCTCAATTTTGAGTGGATGATGAATTCAAACATGAATTTTGCTTGCTTTGATGTATACTGGAGTGAGATCTTGCATGGTCAAAACATGAGAATGTTAGGCAATTACACATAGTGTTCTAGGAACACATATTCTCAAGACGGAATCCATAATTTGTTTTTAGAGACACAAAACATTCCAATGAGATAGGTTTAATGAGAATTGGTTATTTAGTGTGTTGAGTCCGACCACTTTAATTAAGAGTTTCTAAATATAAATTTCATAAATATATGAATAATCAAAAGATTAAACTGTAGACTTTTTTTGTTCCACCATAAATGATTTTATGGAGGGGCCAAATGGTAATATAATAGAGTCTTGTGATAAATCTTTGATTTAATAACAACCTAGATTGCAACCATAATTTTTTAGTAAAAGAAATTATGATTAATGGTAACTTTGTGCTAGTCATTAGTTTCAAGGAGATTCAAAGCCCATTTGAGATAGTGTTTTTATTTTTTCTTTGGTCCCACCTCAAATCACATTCTAAAAGCCCAGGTAAGATGGCCCACTAGTTAATCCAAGTATAAAAGTTATTAGTTTAGTTGAGAATACCCTAGTCTATACTCTATAGAACATTTAAAGAAAAAGAAAGACCACAACGCACTTTTGACGCGATGATCATTCCACAAATTTAAGTACTTGTGTGGTGTAGAGAGCAAGTGCCAGGATTCAAGTTTCAAAAAGGAAGCTTTACATACATATAAACTTAGTGTCCGTTTGGTTTGCGATTTGGATAGAAGCGTTTGTGTCTGGCTTCTTTTTTTTTTTTTTTAACTAGCACCTAGTGCACTATTCATGGGAGATGAACAGTGCATCAATGGAAATGAACAGTGTTTTGTGAGTGTGAACAGTAACCGAAAATTATTATGTTTTATTGTTTTCAGTTTTTAGTTTTCAGCAAAATAAGCGGTATCCAAATGCACATTTAGATTAAGATAGAGTACAATTTCCTATCTTGTATTAAAAAAATAATAATAATAAAATTCTTTCACACTCTCTAACAAACAAGGCTAGTGGATTTGATTATTAAGGAAGAGAGCCCACACTCTTAGGATTCTATTGGTCATTTAGGTGACGATCAAGGTGTTATCAAGATCAACAAAGCTGCAACATTATTATTTTTTTTTTTTGAAATCTACTACCTCAACGTTAATTGTATAAAAGCCCTCTACTATTGTACAGAATTCATTAAGTCAAAAATAATAGAAATAGTTCATCCGAGTCTTCTCTATCTGTTTTCTTCAACCTCGATCTAGACCTTTATATAATATTTCAATTTTTTTTCAGTCTTTGTTTGCAAAGCCATACATAGTATCAGAGCCAATGGCTACCAATACAACACAACCAATTGTTGGTGTAGCAAAACAACCTTTAGTCTAAAACATGTCGAGTATGATAATAGAGAGTCAAGTTAAATGCGTAAACCTCAAATTATCCTTAGTTTAGCTTAATAGCCCTACGGATTTTTAGATATGCATGACTAATCACTCCTTAAAAAACCAATGGTACGTGAAGACTCACATACACAATTCACAAAATCTCAAGCATTTCAAAAGCATCACACACTAGGCATCGAAATCAGGTTGCCAAAATTTTGCATGCATATTTATTAATTCTATTACATCACATAAGCCAAACATATATTTGAGTTCGAGTTCTAGGGCTGGGCTTTAGTTTCCACCAAGACCTTTGTCACCTCCACCCTTGCCACTGCTTCCTCCTCCTTAATGGCCTCCTCCATGTCCAACATCCTTTGTGTCATCTACCTGGTTTGATCCTTCTGTGTGAAGCATTCATTTGCACAAGTAAAATGAGCTCATTGTAAATTTTCTATTTATAAATGTTAAAAAATTTACAAAAGCCTTTCACAGCAGCATAATTCTTAATGTAAAAATAGAATATATATACAATGGAAAATGTGTTATAAGTATTTTTAAAATAAAAAATAACTAGGTAAAGTATGTGATACAAAATCTGGCATAGATATATGTGAGCATGTACTACCAATGTTTTCTTTTCTATATCCAAAATTGATCTTATGTACATGTGAGTATTATGAATAATTTCAATATTCAATCACTTTTTCACTTTAAAAAGTGGGAAATGGAATTAGAATCCAAGTTCTCTATAAAAAAATGAATCCAACCATATCACTAAAATACAAAACTATTAAGGCTCTATTTGATTGAAAAGATGGAAAAGTGGAAGAATAGAAAATACTTTAGTTTATCTTCATGTGTGTTTGGTTGGATGATGGAAAAATAAATATAAAAATTTCCTCCTTTTTGTTAAAAAGTAAAACTAGAGGAAGAAAAATGTAATTTGTATGAATTTTTTGAAAAGAAAGACAAAAATGATAGTTGGTAGCTACTTGTAAGGGGAGTGGGGGAAAAGAGAGGTAATAAAAGAGAAAAAAAGTCCTGATGTGTAAGGACAAATAAGTCATTTTGACTTAACTATCCATTTTTACCTTAATTTTCTTCCAACTTTGGGAAGAAAATGATTTGGTGAGTTAGGTCAGAAAGTACCTGGCCCCCACCTTTTTGCCCCATGTTTTGCATTGTTAACCAAACAAGACAAAAATTGATGTTTTTAACCTATAATTCTGTCAAAGGTTTTCCATCCTTCTATTTTCACCCCAACCAAAATAAGAGCCACTACAAATGTTCATCTCAAACATATTAAAAGTATTTGGCTTTACAAATGCATTGAAATTTTTTGGTCTCACTGACATAGCATTAGCATTTGAGATGGTGCTCGACTGGACCCATCATAACCCAAAAATACAGAGGATGGTGTCAAAATTTGTGAAACTCTACTTTTCCTTAGCTCTTTATGTCCCAGTACATAATCCTTATTTTCCTTCAGTGGATCAAAGATATATAGTCTCTTTCCACTCAATTATTGAGCAGTACTGGGGCCTTCTTGCCTTTTTCTTTTGTCTTCACAGAAACCATTATTGAGGAGTGGGGCTGTTGTTAAAGTAGTAATTATTGAGCGGTGGAGCCGTTGTTCACATTTATCTGTTTATTTCTAAGTGGACTCTTGACTTTACATAACTAGCCAAGCCTTTCTTCTTCACAGCCACTTTAATCTTCCTCCTCCAATATTTCAAACTACTCTCTATCAGCTTGCTACGTTTTCTTTCATTCAACAAGAACAAATGGCCGATGCAATCCTGTATGGCGTTGTACAGAAGATCATTGAAAGCTTGGGCTCCTCCACTCTCGAACAGATTGGATCGATCTGGGGTGTCAAAGATGATCTTGAAAAAATGAACGACACTGTTCTTGCTATTCAAGCTGTACTTGAAGATGCAGAGGAGCAGCAGGTCCAGAACCACCAAGACAAGCAGTGGCTTATGAAGCTCAGGGAAGTAGTTTTTGATGCCGATGATTTGCTGAGCGACTTCTCCACTCAGGTGTTTCGGCGTAAGTTGATGGGTGATGATAAAATGGCAAAGAAGGTACGCATTTTCTTTTCAAGTTCAAACCAAATAGTTTTTAGTCTTAAGATGGCTTGCAAAATAAAAGCCATGAGGGAGAGGCTTAATGATATAGCAGATAATAGGAACAATTTCCAGTTGATACAGCGTCCTTTAGAGACACGGGCTGTGACTAGGGAGAGGGAAACTCACTCACTTGTACGTGAAAAAGAAGTTATCGGGAGAGAGGAGGATAAGGCCATCATCATAGGTCTATTGCAAGGCTTTGCCGTGAAAGAGAATGTTTCGTTCATATCCATAGTAGGAATTGGTGGGCTAGGGAAAACCACACTTGCTCAATATGTATACAATGATGAGATTGTCAAGGCTCATTTTGAATTGAAAATTTGGGTGTGTGTTTCTGATGTCTTTGACGTGAATACCATTGTTCAAAATATAATTATATCCGCAAGTGGTGGTAAAAAACCTGAGAGCATTATAATGGAACATTTGAAAAATGAACTTTACAAAATTCTCAATCAAAAGTTGTATTTACTTGTGTTGGATGATGTGTGGACTGAAAATGAAGAAGAATGGGGTAAATTGAAAACTCTTTTGTTGGATGGTAAAAGGGGAAGTAAGGTGGTGATAACTACACGGACTAAATTGGCTGCAGATATTACCAGCCCAATCTCACAATATCCTCTAAAGGGCCTGTCAGATGATCAATCTTGGGCTTTGTTGAAGCGATTGGCATTTGAAGAAGAGCAAGAGATCATCAGTACTAACTTTAAAGCAATTGGTATGGATATAGTAAAAGAATGTAAGGGAGTGCCTCTTGCTATAAAGATGATAGGACGGGTCTTAAATCACAAAAAAACAGAAGCTGAATGGTCAGACATCAAGAATATTGAACTCACAAAGGTACCTAAGTTGAAAGATGGTATTATGCCGGTTTTAAAATTGAGTTACGATCATCTCCCACCACATTTGAAATGTTGTTTCGCATATTGTTCATTATTTCCCAAAGATTATTTGATTGATAAGTTGACATTGATACAACTATGGATAGCACAAGGATTTATACAATCAGCACAAGAAAACCTACAATTAGAAGATGTTGCCGATGATTACTTCAAAGAGCTACTTTGGAGATCCTTCTTCCAAGAAGCAAAAGAAGATCGAGGCATGAATATGAAGTTTAAAATGCATGATTTAATCCATGATCTTGCACAATATGTATCAGAGATTGACTGTACCCTGGTTGATTCTAATGCAAACAATGTCAATGAAAAAGTTCGTCATCTCTCATTTCCATTTCACAATGTTTCATTCTTTAAGGAGAATTTAAGCAAGTTGGTTAAAGCAAACAAGATACGAACATTTATATTGGCATACAATGAGTGGAAATATGATCAGGGAACAATTGAAGAATCAACTCTCAAAAAACTTATTTCTACTTTTAGATACTTGCGTGCATTAGACCTACATGGTTTAAATATGAAGATGTTGTCAAATACCATAGGTACTTTGATGCATCTAAAGTACCTTGACCTTTCCTCTAATGATATTGAGGTTCTCCCTAGTTATATTACTAAATTGGTGAATTTGCGAACATTAAACCTCTCTCAATGTAGATGGCTTCGGGAATTACCAACTGACATTCAAAAATTGGTCAACCTCAAGCACCTTGACATAGAAGATTGTAAGAATTTGACTCACATGCCACATGGATTAGGGCAATTGACTTCTCTTCAAACATTAACCTTATTTGTTGTGAGTAAGGGCCCTCCAAGTTCTTCCAAGCATTGCGGTGGGCTAGCAGAATTAAACAAGCTAAATGACCTGAGGGGAAAATTAGGGATTAAAAATTTGGCACGGGTGAAAGATGCCACTCCAGAATTCAAGGCTGCAAATTTGAAGGAGAAGCAATGTCTTAGTGAGTTGATATTAGAGTGGAATCCAGAGGGTGATGATGGTGTGGATGCCAGTGATGATGAAAACTCCATGGATAACCTCCAACCACACGGAAGTTTAAAATCTTTGGCAGTGAAGGGGTACATGGGTGTGAGAGTTTCAGGTTGGCTTTCATTCTTAACAAATCTCGTTGAATTAAGTTTTTACGATTGTAAGAAGTGCCAATATTTGCCGCCGTTGTATCAACTCTCGTCTCTACGAAGACTAGTTTTTTGGGATATAGATGGTCTGGAGTACATGACAGACGGGGATATGAATGATGAGATACCTGCTTCACTGGCATCACCATCAACATTTTTCCCATCCCTTGAGAGACTCTGGCTCCTTGGTTGTGATAATCTAAAGGGATGGTGGAGGAGTGTGGATAAGGGGAAGGAGGCAACAACGACATCAACAATATCATCATCATCATCATCAACTAATCACTATCACCAACACATGCCGTACTTTCCGCGTCTTTCTTATTTATGGTTGGAGAATTGCCCTAAGATGACTTGCATGCCGCTATTTCCAAATCTTGAAGACGGGCTTTGGTTGGAGAATAGCAGTTTGAAGGCATTGGAAGAGACAATAGAGATGAATAATAGGGGAGGAAGGGCTTCTTCATTTCCGTCCTCTTCCTCTTCCTCTTCCTCCTCCTTCTCCCCTCCTCTCTCCAAATTAAAGAAATTGATTTTGACTCTGAAGTTGGAGTCTCTGCCAGAGGAGTGGTTTAAAAACCTAACTTCTCTTCAGACATTAACTATTAGGGATTGTCCCAATCTGACGTCACTTCCCAAAGGGATGAGTCACCTCACCTCTTTACAGACCCTGGAAATCTGCCGCTGTCCCAAATTAAAGCAAAGATGCGAGAAGGAAAATGGAGAGGATTGGGATAAGATTTCTCACATCCCAAATCTCAGAATCATAGATTGAAAAGTTGAACTACTGCATACGCTTCCCTGGTATGTTCTTCACTCTTCTCTGATTTTTTTTTTTTTTTTTAACTTCTTTGATAATTTCTGTAATTCCAGACGCAAGATTTTCAAAGCACAAGCAAAGCCAAAATTAAAAAACTCTATAATTTCTTTTTCCACACACAAAATTAAAAAACAGAACTTTACGTTTTCTTTTTCCCCAGTTTCTTTTTCTTCGCCTAGATATAGCCTGGCTTTCTGAATGTGTGATTGATGCTCAAATTGCAGAAAGAACAAGAGGATTTCAAATGGGAAGATGGAAAAGAAGAAGAAAGCGTAAGTATTATATAAGCAAAACTCTATATATATATATATATATATTCTTTGAAGTTGGGATTTGGTTAATTTGTTTTGATTTTAGTTGTTTTTATGTAAAAAAATGAAATTTTATATAAATCTTTTCTGGGTTTCATTTAAAAATATACATTTTTTTACTTGCTGGGTTCCATTTTATAGGCATGTTTGCAGTTATTCTTGACGTTTCAGAAGTTATTACACAAGATTCTTCTAGACAAAAAATGGCTGATTCAAACATGGATGATGAAAAGACAAAAAAGTAGAAACGGTGTCTTTTTTTTTTCTTTTCTTTTTTTTTTTTCTTTTTTTTTTTTTAAGAATATGTTTATGGTCCGTGTACTTCTATTAATAACCTCCTCCTGCCCTGTTTGATCAGCTGTAGCATTATTAGGGTTACAACTATGGCTTTTGACTCCTTCAGTGTGCTAGAACCACAGTTGATACCCCACTTTCAACCTTCTCTTAGTAAACAAGAGTTGGCATGTGAAGAAAAATATTGAGCTATTGTGTCTTTTGGCAAAACTTAAATTTTATAGTTTACAATAATAGCTTGGTTCATATGGGTATAAGGAAATATTTTGAATTATTGAACTAATGAATTAAGGAGGGGCATACTATCTAAGGCAAGATTAATGTTACAGTGTCTTTTAGATAGCATCCAAAGGCACTTCTCCTCTTTTAATGTCCTTAGTGTTCTAAACTTGCTTGTTTCTTGTTTCTTATCTGTTGCACTATAAATCCACAGACCATTTCCAATGATTTTGGGGCATCGTGAACTTGATTGTACTGTTTGAAGAAGATATTGCGAGTTGGTCATTTGGGAGCATCTTACACTGCACTAATAATTGGGTTTAAGGATTTCTTGGTTCAGATTAAGCTTAAAGAAAAGCTGGATATGGTTATAAACTTTGCAGAAAAAATGCAAAATGGATAGTAAAAAAGAAGAGTATAAATGGGTTCTTTTAATTTAGTCATATAATTTGCTCAATTTTTTTTTTTTTTTGATTAATAATTTTTCTTGGACAATACACATTTTTTTAATGTATATTGGCAAAGAGTAAATATTCACATCAAGTTCAAAGATTTGCTTATTTTATTAATAATTTTGCTTGGTTATTGATACTGAACTTTTCCTCTGCATTTGAATTGAGTCCATGAAAGTGACGTTTTTTCATGTTGGGGTTTGAATAATTTTCTTGTTTAATAATGGTTATTAACTTAGCCTATGTTATGATGATGATGATGATGATGATGGAAATGATTTGCTTATTGAAGATGGTGAAATAAGCAGTAGGAATGATTTGTTTCGTGAAATCTTAAGGGATGAGGCAGTGGCAAGGCTTAATGAGCTTGGAAAGGTATAAAATTCAAGACCCAAATTAAATTTCTGACATATTTCTAATAAGTTTTATTAGGTAGTACTGCTAATGTAAATTTGATTACTACTGAATTAAAAATATTTGTGGGTTTCGCTGCAATAGCATTGTGGAGAATAGTTTGCTAATTATATATATATATATATATATATATGTATTAAATTAGTGTTTATGACCTCAACTTTGGGTGTCATTTGGAGTACTAATTTAGCTGTCATCTATAGGGTTTTCTGTCAGTGAAAGCATGATTTGAAAAAAAATGAAAAAAAAAGATTTTGACCACCTTGTCAACGTTCCATTAAATAAGATGTATGTTATTATTATTATTTATTGATGATGTACTTCTTCAATGATATACGAGTTGAATTTCTGTTACATGCTGAATGGAATACAGGAATCCAATTTTTGCAACAACATTCAAGGTTTTCAATGCCTTTTTTCTCAGCCAATTGGGCAATGTTGAATGTTGAATTTTTTTTTTTTTTTAATTTATCCTCTTAAAATTTTGCTGCCTTACCCTCAAACAGCTATGATTTTGCATAAATCAGAACAAATAAGTTATATGTCTGCAATCAAACATAGTCTGTATCACACCATCGCATATATCTCCTGCCCCTAAGATTAAAATGCTCAACTTTCAACGTTTCTATAATCACTATTCAAATGGTAATCACCCCTAGAGTCTGGCCACTGCAATAAGTTAAAGAAAAAAGCTGCATTGAATTTTCCTCGGCTTTACTTTACTCAATATGTAACTTGTGCTGTGTGGTTATTTGTGAACGTTAATGTTGTTGCCTGCATAAGCAGGTAAGTGACGCAGATGGCTATCTTGAGAGAACATTCATGAGTCCAGCTTCTTTGAGGGCTGGTAACCTTATTCGTGGATGGATGGAGGTGCTGGTTTGAGAACGTTAGCTCTCTACCTTTTTATGTTGTAAACAGTGTTGGAAGTTCGACTGATATTTATGTTGATTTCCAGTTGGGTAGACCACTTGGGCAATTTACACGGTTGAGTTGAGGGAATGAATGCTAGTGCTGAGGCTCTGTTGATTGGTTTTCATCTGGTGATGCTCTCTTTTTTTTCCCTATTTTTTAATTTAATATTTAGTTTGCATACAAATACATAAATACATGCCCACACACAGAGAACATGCCACAAAGACATATTTCATCAATATTGATATGGGATATTCCTTCTTTATGATAGGATACTGTTGTTGATGCTGGTATATTTGATGGTTTGCTAGGCATGATCTCTGCATTATCTGCTCTGAAGGTTTTGAATGTCAATGGGATGATGGGAAAATTAAGGCGGCCGATTGAGGTCAGTAAGATAACAACTTTGGAACATTATATTTACTTTGTTTGTCTTGATTGATATTTAGTGGAAGAAGATTAATCTTTGTCTCTTCAGTGACATCTGGGAAAACCTTGTAGGGAAAATATCTGCCTTTTAACTTGTAGGGAAAATATTTAGGATATGCTTTCCATCTTTTGGGTTCCATTGGCTTAAATTATGGTATAGTCTCGTTCATGTGCAAGAGAAGCATGTTACAATGTGGGAAGAGATTTAAAATCCTGCTATTGGTGAAACAAATAGATTACATGGATGAAATACAAAAGAAATATATTTTGAGACTCTGAAACATATATGTGAGACCTGATCTCATGAATACATCAGTTCTTAGTTTTTACTCTATTCTCCATCTAAAGCTTTAATTGATGCAGACTCAATCTTGTCCTGAATTGTTTTTACAGCACTGTAATCTGATTCAGCTGTAAATTTAGATTTGTAATGTGTTGGAGGTGGTGGCTATGCAGCAATTCTGATTATAGATGTCAATGAATTTCCTACTATTTCAGGTGATTGCATTTAGTGATGAGAAGGGAGTGAGGTTTCACTCTACTTTCTTGGGCAGTGCTGCTTTAGCTGGTGTTTTACCAGTTGCAGCCTTGCAGATATCTGACAAGAGGTTTCCCTGAATAACTTTGAGCTTATATCTACTCATGATTCTGTTTATTATCAGTTTACTCATGCATAATCCTTTTTTAGTGGCGTGACAGTGCAAGATGCTCTGAACGAAAACTCACTAGAAATTACAGAGGAAAACTTGTTACAGCCCAAGTATGACCCAGGGTCTGTCTGGGGTTACGTTGAGGTATAACAGTCTACACCAATTATCTTGTGAACAAGGATGTACTGAATATCCTCTTCATATTCAGCAATAAATTAAGTTATTTTAGCTTCTAGTATTCTGGGTGTGCATATTCAGTTCTTGTATTGGCTTGATGCTGCAGGTTCACATTGAACAGGGTTCTGTACTAGAATGGCTTGGTTTTCCTCTTGGTGTGGTTAAAGGCATAGCTGGCCAGACAAGACTAAAGGTATATAAAATTCTTCCAGTGTTTATTTTTTACAGTAAAAGACGTTTACTTGTATTTTGCATGATATTGCCATCTACAATGTTTGCAATTCTCCTATCTGGTTTTTTTGCCTGTGTTCTCCTTTGTATTACATTATTTTATAAGTTCCTTAGCTTTGTTATGCTTATTTTCTTTTCAGTGTTTGTAAAGTTTTAAATCTTGCTGAAAGATTGTAATATATACTACCGTCATCCCATTTTATTGGTTTCAAGTCCATTTTGGGATGTCTCAAAATATTGTTTGCATTGATATGTCAATAGACACAACTTGCCCTTTCATTTATTCAAAAGTCAATACCCTTTTTTCCATTACCTTTATTTGAGTTTAAATTATGTAGCATAGTTTTGGAAATTTATACCTTTTTATTAGAAGACAATACATTAAATGATATTCCCATAAAAAAGTTGTATTTTCTAGATAAGATCAATAATATGGAACGGAGAAACTGTTGTATGATTGTACAAATTTAAGTGTGCATGTTGATGACTTGTATATGAGTCTGAGCTAAGTGAATTTTATTCCATAATCATTCTAGCTCCCATATCAGTCCTATTCCATGCTAAATCAAAACCTTTTTTTTGGGTTAATATATAAACTTGTAGTGATCCTCTTTCTGCCCTATCACCTTCCTGTGATATTTGGTTCTGCTTCTCCATCCTTTTGGCAATATTTAGTGAATTTTCTTGAGTACAGCCCATATAACAATCGTGAAGGAGTATACCAATAGTTATTCATCACTTGTAGGCTCATTATAATCTTGTTATTCAGAACTTTCCTGCAGTTGTACAGCACCATTGTTCCAATTCTTTACAACAGACAGATTTGATTTTGGTGAGACGTTTACTCTGCCTTAATTATTTTGAGTATGAGTTTCGCCAAGCACATGTAAGAATTGGAGTGCCAGATGGAAACTTTCTTTACCAGCTCAGGATTTTATACCAGAACTTGGTCTTGTAAGGTCTATATCCAAAATACACGAAACTACAAACTGTAGTTTGCTATACAAATTGAGACGTAAAGAAAGCAATGAAGAGGAAGCATAGTGTCTCGTTTTTGGAATTTTAACAAAACACCTAGGATAGGCTAAAGTTAATTTTTGTATGGAATTTTCAACCCTACACATTTCTGCCTGGAGCATGTAAAGATAAATGTAAACCAATGATAATATGCAGATGCTGATCTTATATCAAAATTGATATGATCTTTGGTTGTTGATGTTGTTGATGTTGTTGTTCCACATATATAATTGCAGGTTACAGTGAGAGGTTCACAGGGGCATGCCAGAACTGTTCCTATGTCTATGCGTCAGGATCCTATGGCTGCTGCTGCTGAATTAATAGTACTGTTGGAAAGTGTCTGTAAAAATCCTAAAGATTTTCTATCTTATGATGGTCATTGCAATGATATATCACTGCAATCACTTTCCAGTTCTCTAGTCTGTACTGTCGGAGAGATATCAACATGGCCAAGTGCAAGTAATGTCATTCCAGGCCAGGTAAGAACTTTTATCTATGACTATGCTGATCTTGATATAACAAAGCCCAAATTGGGATACCTCGTTGTTTATTGATAATGTCCGAATTCACAATGGACTTGTTGGAAAAAGGTGACGTTCACTGTGGATTTACGAGCAATCAATGACATGGGACGTGAAGCTGTTATCTATGAATTATCTAATCAGATGTATAAAATATGTGAGAGGCGTTCTGTTTCATGTATCATCGATCATAAGGTCTCGGACTTCATCTCATTATGCATTTCTTTTGTAACCCTCATAATCAATAACGTGGTTTGCTGTGGGCATTTCAGCATGATGCGAATGCAGTGGTTTGTGATTCTGAATTGAGTTCTCAGCTGAAGTCTGCGGCTTACTCTGCACTCAGGAAAATGGCTGGTGACATTCAAGACAAAACACCTGCCTTAATGAGTGGTCCAGGACATGATGCAATGGCCATGTCTCATTTAACAAAGGTTTGTCCTGTTTTGCTTCATCCTCGACTTTTAGGAGGTGATATTTCATGTTATATGATAATAATTTGCAAAAACTTGAACAGGTTGGAATGCTGTTTGTCCGGTGTCATGGAGGTGTAAGTCATTCCCCTGCAGAGCATGTATTGGACGAAGATGTTTGGGCTGCTGGTTTGGCAATCTTGGCGTTTCTGGAGACCCAATTGTAAAGTTAGAACATTTGTTGTCATTAATGTACAGTAGAGCAGTCATAATCTCTTCAACAATGATTCAATAACTAATCCATGATCTAGAAGATGAAGATCAGCGTTAAGTTCTTAGCCATTCAGAAATGGATGAAAAGAAGAATGAAAATGAGAAAGAAAATGAGAGTTACTTCGAGGGTAACCACCTCCTAAGCAATAGGGAGAACTTGAGAAGAATAGAAAGAACAAGCTTGGTTAATTTTCTGAATATCCTTCATTCTTAGTCCTCTCATATACAATTCTTCTTATTTTAATTTCCTGCCTAAAGAGTACTAACTAACTAATTGAAACTTTGACATCAACATAACTAATTGACATTAGCTTCAGCTTATCTAACTAATCCAACACATCAGAAGTACTAACATATATTGCAATACATGTTAACCTTCAGTACGTCACATTTGGATTCCTAACAATTAGGATGAACCAGAATTAAAGAACGATATTGATTTTATAACATAAGAATACAAAGATGGTATATAAAACACAAGCATAACAATCCAACAAACAAAAGGTCCGTTTGGATATAGTTTATTGTTGCTGAAAATACTGTAGCAAAATAATTTTTAAATGTGTGAATAGTGCAGCGGGACCCATTTTTAATGAAAAAGTAAAAAGTGAAATTTGTGGGTTCCATTTACTGTTCATGGGACCCACAGAACTGATAAAGAGAGTTTAAAAGTCAAAAACAACGGCTACTGTTTATGAACAATAGCCGTTGTCTCCCAAAAAGGTTGTGCAGCAGCAGGAAAAAAAAAAAAAAGGAAGCAAAACGTAACGCGTTTACTGTAGCATGGGTCCCATGCTCAAAACGCAAACGCAGAAACGCAGGTTAATCTATTATCCAAACGCTCACAAAATGGATTTTGAATGGTTTATAAGTATCAAAATATTATGCAACAATTCAAGGAAAAGTGCTAGCCATATTTGTGTTTTGGGCTGAAAACAGGTCGGTTTCAAGCCTGGCCTACACCTCAATCCGATAAAACTCAAACCTGTACTTTTTAATTGGCCCAAAAGTTCGGTTTAATAGGCCGGTCAGTCGGGTCTTGGGTTAACTTGTGGGTCCCTTCTTGTTTCTATTTTTTTTTTTTTTTGGACGTGTGTGTGTGTTTTTGTGTGGGAGGGGACTGTTTTGGACTTTGTATTCTTTCTATTTAAAATTAAGGCAAATTGTAAATTACACCCTTAAAATTATTCAACCCCAACAATTTGTTAACTAGTATTTAAAAAAGAAAAAACAAATTAGATTGGGTGGGTTGGGTTTAACGTGGTACTAACCTGAAACTTGAATGAGATCCACTCGTTTGAACCGAACCCGACCCAAACATCCAACTAACCCTTCTAGTTGGGTGGGTCCTTGCTTACTACCTATATGCGTTATACCTCAAAGGGACTAGTCAAAATTGAGGATTTTTGTAGTTGTTAATAAAGCTCAGATCTACCAAGTAAATTTTCGATATGGGACTCATCACACACTCACACAACACACACTTAGACAATATCCAAATTGGTTCTAGGGGGTCACATATTCAAACATACTTGTTACTGAAAGGGTGTGGTTGTTCTATAAATACATACCTACGATAAGGCCTCAAATAGCAACTTATTTTACTTGGAACTATTTTCAACATGTACATGATTTTGACCCAATCAACACATTCACCAAGCTTCTATCATAAAACAACAAGCCCTAATCCCAAATTTTTGGGGTTAGCTATGGATCCTCAACATATAGTTAGGAACAAGGCTAGTCACATGTATTCTTTTTCTCCATTTTATTATATTTGAAAGCATATTCTCGATTACTTCCTTAATTGATAAATTTGTTAACCAAACATAGAAACATCATCATATTGAGATAATCACTGTTAAGAGTAGTGCCTTAAAACTCAATTGAATAGCTTTATTTTTTAATAATAAAAGTTGCTTTATCTTTTGAGATTGTTTTTTGCATGAATATTTGAACGTTATATATTCTAATCTATGACATGCATTGTATGTGATTTAGGTATAAGAATGAAATTCGCATACAAAAGTTCTAAATCATAAGTTCCTCATAAACTTATAAACCATAATTCGAAATTGGTGATGAAATTAGGCATTTCATCTGCAAAGACTACAATACATAAATTATGAGGATTTATCTTAATCATGGAAGTGGAGAATTCCGATTAAATGATATGTTGGTGTATTTAAATTGTGTGGGATACATTAAACTAGACCACTGTAAGATTTATTATTCTATTAATTATAGTCACATGAACAAATATATATATATATATATATATATATATATCATGACTACTATTTGCATAGACTCTCAATTCTGAGTGGATGATGAATTCAAACATGAATTTTGCTTGCTTTGATGTATACTGGAGTGAGATCTTGCATGGTCAAAACATTAGTATGTTAGGCAATTACTCATAGTGTTCTAGGAACAAGTATTCTCAAGACGAAACCCATAATTTTTTTTTAGAGACACAAAACATTCCATTGAGATAGGTTTAATGAGAATTGGCTATTCAGTGTGTTGGGTCCGACCACTTTAGTTAAGAGTTTCTAAATATAAATTTCATAAATATAAGAATAATCAAAAGATTAAACTGTAGACCATTTTTGTTTCACAATAAATGATTTTATGGAGGGGCCAAATGCTAATATAATAGTCTTGGGATAAGTCTTTGATTTAATAACAACCTAGATTGCAACCATAATTTCTTAGTAAAATAAATTATGATTAAGGTAACTTTGAGCTAGTCATTAGTTACAAGTAAATTCAAGGCCGATTTGAGATAGTGTTTTTATTTTTCTTTGGCTCCACCTCAAGTCACGTTCTAAAAGCCCATGTAAGATGGCCCACTAGCTAATCCAAGTATAAAAGTTATTAGTTTAGTTGAGAAAACCCTAATCTTTACTCTATAGAACGTTTAAAGAAAAAGAAAGGCCACTGCACACCCTTAGCGCGATTGTCATTCCACAAATTTAAGTGTTTGTGGAGTGTGGTGAGTAAGAATTGGAGTTCAAGTCTCAAGGATGAAACTTTACACACATATACATTTAGATTAAATTATAGTATAATTTTCTATCTTGTATAAAAATAAAAGTACTCTCACCCTCTCTAACAAACATGGCTAGTGGATTTGATTATTAAGGAAGAGAGCCCACACTCAAGATTCTATTGGTCATTTAGGTGACGATCAAGGTGTTATCAAGATCAACAAAGCTGCAACATTAATTTTATTTTGAAATCTACTTCCTCGACGTTAATTGTATAAAAGCCCTCTAATATTTTACAGAATTCATTAAGTCAATAATAATAGAAATAGTTCATCTGAGTCTTCTCTATCCATTTTCTTCAACCTCTAGACCTTTCTATAATATATATATATATATATATATATATATTTTTTTTTTTTCAATCTTTGTTCGTAAAGCCATACATGGTATTAGAGCCAACGGCTACCAATACAACACAACCACCTGTTGGTGTAACAAACATGTCGAATATGATAATGGAGAATCAAGTTAAATGCGTAAACCTCAAATTGTCCTTAGTTTATCTCAATAATCCTAAGGATTTTTAGATATACGTGACTAATCACTCCTTAGAAAACCAATGGTATGTAGAGACTTCCTAAAAACGATAAAATAATAAAGGATGCACTCACATAGACAATTCACAAAATCTCAAGCATTTCAAAAGGATCACACATTTGGCATCGAAATCTGGTTGCCGAAATTTTGCATGCACATATATTTATTAATTCTATTACATTACAAAAGCCAAACATATATTTGAGCTCGAGTTCTAGGGTTGGGCTTTAGTTTCCACCATGACCTTTGTCACCTCCACCCTTGCCACTGCTCCCTCCTTCGTAATGGCCTCCTCAATGTCCAACATCCTTTTTGTCATCTACCTGGTTTGATCCTTCTATGTGAAGCGTTCATTTGAACAAGTAAAAAGAGCTCATTGTAAATTTTCTATTTGTAAATGTTAAATACTTACAAAATGTGTTATAAGTATTTTTAAAATAAAAAATATATATAGGTAAAGTATGTGAGACAAAATCTGGCATAGATATATGTGAGCATGTACTACCAATCTTTTCTTTTCTATATCCAAAATTGATTTTACGTACGTAGTATTATGAATATTTTCAATTTTTAATCATTTTTTCACTTTAAAAAGTGGGAAATCGAATTAGAATCCATGTTCTCTATAAAGAATGAATCCAACCATATCACTAAAATACAAAACTATTACGGCTCTCTTTGATTGAAAAGATGGAAAAATAGAAAAATAGAAAATACTTTAGTTTTTCATCATGTGTGTTTGGTTGGATGATGGAAAATTAAAATGATGAAAAATAAATATAAAAATTTCCTCTTTGTTAAAAAGTAAAACAAGGGGATGAAAAATGTAATTTGTATGAATTTTTTTTTGAAAAGTTTTTGGAATCAGACAAAAATGATAATAGGTGGCTACTTGTAGAGAGAGAGAGAGAGAGGGGGGGGGGGAGGAGAGGTAATAGAAGAGAAAAAAAAAGTCTTGGTGTGTGTAAGGACAATTAAGTCATTTTGACTTAACAATCCATTTTCACCTTAGTTTTCTTTGGGAAGAAAATGATTTGGTGAGCTAGGTCGGAAAGTGGCTGGCCCCACCTTTTTGCTCAATGTTTTGCGTTGTTAACCAAACAAGACAAAAATTGATATTTTTAACCTAGATTTCTGTCAAAGGTTTTCTATCCTTCTATTTTCACCCCCAACCAAAATAAGAGCTCTACAAATGTTCCTCTCAAACATTTGCTGAAAAGGTATAGCATATATGAGTAGTGCATGTACTACAAATTTTATTACATTGAACTTACAAACTAATATGTCACCAATCATAAAGAGACAATTCAAATATTCATTTACGAGGTGGTTAAAGCCCACTATTGAAATTCATTGTCAAATTAGTTTGTAAGCTTAATTTAATAAAAATTGTTTTACCTTTAGCATTTTCCTACATATATTATTTACCTAAAATTAATTCAATAAGTGAGAAATTGAGAATCAGAAGAGAGAAGGTGGATTTATATGAATGGATGCCGTAACTAACCTTCTTTGGCTATGGCTTCAGTTTTTAAGCTATGAGTCTCGTCATTGCAACATAGAGAGCAAGTTCCATCACGAAAATGTCCGCAACAATCAACGCAGGGCAAGAGGTACTTTGCATCATTTACTTGGTTTGTTCCCGTCGCCACTTCCACTGTATAAAACATCAAGTATTATAATCTGTAACCCTTGTAATATACTTATCATCAAGATAAATGCATCATACATATACTTGGTTTATTGCAATTCTCATTGCAGAGAAATGAGCCCATTTTTTTTTTTAATTTTTATACTATTTGATGCAAGTAATTATAGAAGCATGCTTAATATTTTCAAGAAACAAAATTATTAATGAAAAGTTAAATTCACTTTAATTGTCAAATTAATCTCTACACTTTAATTTTGGTCAATTGAGTCCCTCATTTTGTAAGACTGAGACCATTTGGTCCTTTTGAGTAAATTTGTTAATGAAGAATGCGCAGTTTAAACATAAAAATAAATAAATAAATAATAATAATAATAATAATAATAATGAAAAACCTTCATGAGATCCGCCATTAATTATTAAATAGATTATGTTGTTTGATTAATACAATTAAAAGAAATACGGTATATTACATAAAACTCCCTTGAAATATATCAAAATATATCATACTGTTTGAAGAATACAATTAAATGAAATATGGTAAATTATTCGATCCCCTTTTGAAATTATCAAAAAAGCACTTGTCCTAAAGGATTCTATAAATGGCATTTTCTTTTTGAGGCTTGTAAAAAATGCAAAAATTAAGTCCATATAACCTCTTAAAGTATGAATTTACTAACGAAATATTCCACTTAAAAAAAAATTAATTTATTACCAAACTATGGTTGAAGTGACACTCTTATCATTTGAGGTTTATAGGTGAATGAAACTGTTAAGTATGTATGAATTTGTATGATATAATTTTTTAAAAATGAATATTTCATTAGTTAAAACTTAATTGTCGCGTTTATTCAAACTTTAAAGGATCCTTAACATGAAACTATTGAGGGGAGTATCATTTTGATAACATTCAAAGGAGGATTTTGTAATTTATCCCCAAAAAAAATGTATGAATAGCCTCATATGCTAACAGATTTGCACGGAAGGCCAAAATTCAGTTATTTTGGCAAAGTGAAAGAGATTGAATTGACAAAAACTAAATTTTAAAGATACATTGTACTAAATTGAATTTTAACTAATTAACAGAGGAGGGAAAAAGAAGCCTCTCTAACATTTGTGAAAAAGATGAAGGGAAGTACATTTATAAAGGAAAGAAAAGCTGACAATATACTAACGTCTGCTTTCAACGTTGGGTATCTTTGCCATCATAGCTGAGCAAATGAGGAGGAAAGCTGCAAAGAGGAATATAAAACTTTTGGAATTCATTTTCTTTTGGGGTTGGATGCTCCTCACAAATCTCACCACAAATATTTGAGGTAGTATGTTCCTTTCAATGACCACTACTTATATAGGTATACGAAGAATACAATTCTTCGATCACACCATTTATGTTTCATTTTATATTCCATCAATTACAACTTATTATGTATTAATTTGATTTTATCAAATAATTAAAGTTTAAAATGAAAAAAAAAAAAAATCAAACAAATGACAAGTTGTAGTTAGTAGAGATAGCGTAAAATAAAACACAAAAAAAAATAGAATAGATGATTTGTATTTGATGCATGAGAAATACAAATCTTCTAGCCCACTTTTTGTGTTTTACTTTATTCTACACTAACCATAACTTGTCATGTATTCATTTGATTTTTTTTTTTTACCAAAAATCTAAAGATTAAAATGACAAGTTGTGGTTAGTAGACCATAAAATAAAGTACAAAAAGTTTGGTTCAACTTTTTCATATTTTGCTTTTTGGAAAAGTGACGGTTTTAAAAAGTACAGTATGAAAGTGAGCTTTTTAAAAAAGCTGGTAAACAATTATCAAAATTGTGTTTTGAGATATAAATTACCAAAAAAGGACAATAAATATAAGATAATTCTTCATACTTTTGTGTGCTTGGTTTTTTTTTTTAAGAGTAATGTTATAAACACAAATTATTTTACAACATTTTTACATACTGCTAATGTGGCTTTAGCATTTTCCAAATAATTATTGTAAGTGAAATTGTAATGTTAGTGATGGGCCCATATTAGAACAAGTAAGAATTTGTTATATCAATAGTTTGTAAAAATGTTGTAAAATAGTTTGAGTCTGTAGCATTACTTTTTTTTTTAAAGAGAATTCTTACTTGTAGTTTTACATTCTTAATAATAATAATAATTTTTAGGATTATGACTTCATGTCTATAATAAATGGCTCTTTCAATTTTCCTTATAATGGAATACACAATTATTATCTTAAAACTCAATAATTTGGTAAGGTATATCTTTACAAAATAATTTTTTATGAAAAATTCTATGTTTATATTGTACTTGCAATGTAAACTTACATTGTAAATACACAAAAAATTATAAAAGTTGTACAAACTTAACTTTAAATTTTGTTTTTATTACACTCATTAATGATAAGACTGCCACCATTTTTCAAAGAGCAACTTATTTATTATACTAATTTATATGCATTAATGATAAATGTTGTACAAACTTATCTTTCAAATTTTAAATTTATTGCACTCATAAATAATAAGACTACCACAATTTTCCAAAAAGCAGCTCATTTATTATACTAATTTACATGCATTAATGATAAATATTGTACAAACTTATCTTTCAAATTTTCTATTTATTACACTCATTAATGATAAAACTGCCACCATTTTCCAAAGAATAGCTCATTTATTATATTATTTACACTCATTAATGATAAATGTTGTACAAACTTATCTTTTAAATTTTGAATTTATTGTACTCATAAATGATAAGACTACCACAATTTTCTAAAAAGCAGCTCATTTATTATACTAATTTATACTCATTAATTTTGTATTTATCTTTGAAAAGAGTAGCTTAGTGCATGTACTCCACCTGTCATGTAACCCAACCCAAAACCTATTTTTCTTTTTTCTTTTTTCTTTTTTCTTATGTTTTTTTTTTTTTTTTTTTGGAAATGCTAACGAGTACTCTTAGGGCACTGATTAATAATCCATTTAAAGAAAGTTTTTATACCGCTTTTATGGGAAATGAAAAAACTGTCAAAATATTAATTACTTTTTTTTCATTTTTCATAAAAAATTTCTTTAAATGGATTATTAATTAGTGCCCTAAGGGCACTCGTTAGCATTTTTTTTTTCTTCTTATCCAAACGTTTGCCTCTTCTTCTTTTCCCTTTTGATATTTTCCTCCACACACAGAGTTCCCCTCTCTCTCTCTCTCGCAAAAATGAAGAAACATCACCACCAAGCTTTCACTCTCACACTCATAAACTCAACTATTCCATCCACAGCCAAACCCACAAATCATACCTTCCTGTAATATACTGCAGCTCCAATCACACCTTCCATCTCCAATGATCTTCTCCAATATATTACCACTTCCAACTCCCCCACTTCACACAATGAGATGCTTTCCTTATTGTATTTTTTGTTGATTGGGACAATTTGGGAATTCAAAATAAAGCTAAGGGTAATTTAGGGATGATATGCATAACAAGCAATGGTAACAATGGAAGCAAGAGTGCGTTTTTGTATTCCATCTCAGAGGGTCCATTACCAATATGCACTTTTGGATTGATTGCAATTTCAAAATGCACGATTTGGAAATCTTACCAAATGCGAAAAAATGAAAAAAAAAAAAATCCTTTTTAAAATCGCAATCTTGCATTTGGTCCAAAAATGTTGAACTAAACTAGCGCTTAAAATGATAGGATAAACATTCAAAATCAATATACAACTCAAAAATTTATGCTCAAGAGAAAATTTATTAGTCTTGGAAGTTGAACCACCCCAATATGATTGCAATCCATTGAGAAAAGTAAGGACAGAGTCCATGGATATGGTGTAGGCTTGGCTTTATTAGGAGACCTAGGAACATCAAGCTTTTTAGACAAGAAGTTGCGTGACATGGTGAAAGATAAACCCTAAACTAAGACCTCAACTGACTCTCCATCAACTTACTTGGGAGACATTGGAGTAAAACTCATGAACAAGCGAGATATTAGGTGATGTAGAACAAACCGCCATGGTCTTCCTAGACTTTCAAGAGTTTTTGAAATCGCGCAAGGCAAAAAGACACTAGTAGAAATTATTTGGGAAACAGAGTCGAAGTCTCATGAAATTTGGAAGGATGAAGGGAAACAGTCTTTTGAGCAATAGTCGTTGCTTTGCCATGAGGTACCCTTTGATTTTGGCAAATTCATCCATTTAGCCCCCGAAAATTGCGATTTTGCCATTTATAGTAATTTTTGTTTTCTTAATAACTTTTTGCTCAAAAGATAGAATAAGGTTCTGCTTATTTTGGGACAACCGATGGCAGAGCTAAAGGGGGTTGAAGGGGGTCATGGCCCCCCTAGCTTTTCAAAATTCTATCTAATAGTACTACTAAAACTAAAGATTATCATGAATTACCTGTAAATACACTTCTTGGCCCCCCTAGTCTAATAACTCTTCTCTTAAAATTCATTTGGGCCTCCAACCTCCTCAAATATTAGAACTGGTTTTTAAAAAATGATATAGATAACTCAGATCTGATAAGGAAAAAAAATCCCTTGTGCTTCCAAGCCTCCACTAGACGACTGGTGCTAGCTGCTCCCTCCATATCAATCATCAGTTTGTCATATGTCTCTCTCTATTTTTATGTTTGAGTTTAACATGTTCGTCTAAACTGCATACAACACTAAAACCGGATAGGTTTAGGTACAAAATTAGTGTTTTCTAGCTTGCATTGCTAATATTTTGACTTTTGACTATTCTGTGGTTTACGGTTGCATTGCTAATATATTATTATATTATTTTGTTTCTAGTTTTGATATTATTGCTACTGTTTTGGTTCAGAAAAATTAATTAAATAAACATTAAACAGTGCTATCTGTTTTGTAGACCAAAGTCGTGTATATGTTTTGTATAAACACAAGAATCTACTTCATTCATGAGAGATAATATATAACATTGAATTCTAAAACAAAAAAGAGAAAGCGTACCTTGATGCAATAAAATTCAAAAACAAGACTTGAGAATATCTTCAATCTTCATCCCAAGTTCACATGGTGCCTAAGATGAGTAGTCTCTCAATCAGTTCTTACGTACGTTGATTTTCCTTTATAGAAGTGTATTCTAAAGATCCTGTAGAGAAAAACTGTTTTCTCTTCTTTTAATCATACGTACATATTAACTGTCCTTAGCAGTTACTTTATTTAATAACTCTTATTAAATAAATAACTGATTATCGAATTGGGTTAGCCTTTTAGGCCAGCCCAATTAGGCTTAAGTGTGTGGCATGGGATGGAATAACCAAAGGGATTAATAAGGCTCTAGGTTTAATAGGCTTCAGACTTATCTATCAATTCTTGACAAGCCCAAAGTTACCATTAATTATATAACCAGTACCACTATAGAAATATAATTGCACTCTAGGCAATTTTATCCCAAAACTCTAATAGGATATCATTTGACCCCTCCATAAAATATCCATAGTGAACAAAGTCATAATAAACTATCACTTTGTAAACAACTATTTTATTCCTTGAGTCCCTGGTTTAATCTTTTAGTTATTCATACTTATGAAATCTAGTTTCAATAAATATAAACTTTAGTAATTCTTTACTAAAGTGGCCGGCCCTAAATAACTAGTTCCCCTTAAACTTATCTCAATGTGATATTTTGTGTCTCTATAGAAAGAGATTATAGATTATGGATTTCATCTTGAGAATATGTGTTCCCTCAACATTACATATGGTTACCTAACATACTGAGGTTTTGACCGTTAAATTAAATCTCACTCCTGATATATCAAAGTAACATACATTTTATGATCGGGTTCACTATCCTCTTAGGATTGAGAGTCTATGAAATTAGAAGTCGTGAGACTAATTACTCAGGTGACAATTGTTAATTGAATAATTAATTTCAAAGCAGTCCACTTCAATATGTTTTACACACTTAAGACATATCAACACATCAACTAGAAGTCTCCACTTCTATAATCAAGACAAACCATCTTAGTTGATGTGTTATAGTCTTCGCAGATAAAACACCCAATTTCATCACCGATTACAAACTATATTTTGAGTTTACAAAGAACTTGTGATTTATATCTTCCGTAACTAAATCACATAAATCACATACAATGCATCTCAAGGACTATGATAATATCTCATTAATTCATTTGCAAATAATTTCATATGGTTAAACAATTTAATTATTTATGACATGCCAGTAAATTAGATTTTAGGGCATAAACCCTAACAAAAACAACCCTAGGGAACATCTTTAGAGACTTTTAGAGAGTTGTATGGTGTACACAAGCATATGAGTTCTTCCAAGCTCTCTTGAAGTATCATCTAGAGATCCAAATTCAAGTTTTTTGAAGATCTAGTGATCAAGACAAAGTTGTTGGAACAGGTATACATCAAAGTTTTTGGAGTGAATCTTCAATTGGGTACTTGAAATTGTGAGTGCGACAAAGGTCACTAGTAAAAGAGTTTGTGCATTTGGGATTGTGTGTAGTCACATTAGCTAGTACTACATGAATTAGCAAATTATAATAGGGTTATTCTCATTGTAAAACTTCAATTCTACATATTGGATTTATATATTGGCGAAAAACACATTTTAGTCCCTACATTTTCAGTTTATTTTCATTTTAGTCCCTACATTTTATTTTTATCACTTTTAGTCCCTATCCTAAAAAATGCTTCTTGTTTTGGTCCCTTCTGTTACATCAAAAATGAATAAAATTGACGTGGCAAACGGCAGGAATAAATAATACTAAATTAATTTCCACGTGGACTAAATTAATAATAATTAAAAAAAAATTGGCATTAAAAAAATGCCATGTCAGCGCCTAAATTAAAAAAAATTAATTTTTTATTAATTTTAACTAATTAAAAAAATTAAAAACAGAATTAAAAACTAAAAATCATATGAATTGAGATCTAAGTGTGTCTTGAACAAGAACAACAAGAACATAAACCTAGATCCAAGAACACAAACCCAGAAATTAAAATTAAAAAAAAAATAAAAAAAACGTTAAGCCCTCACCCACAACGTCTTCTATGTACAACCCTCTAAGCCCAAGGCTTTCAGAGATCAAAACCATGAGCTTCTAAGCCAAACCCTTCATTTCATCGTTGTAGCTTGCCACGGTTTCTCTATAGTTTTCAGGGAAGTGGGGCCAGCAAGATGGGTCTCGACGAGAGAGAGGGAGAGTGTGGTGGTCGAAGTAGTCTCGCCAGTCCAAAACGACGGTGTCATTTTCATCGCTGAGGAGCATTCGGGAGCCGTAGCCTTGGGAAGTGAAGGAGTAAGGGTTGCAAGAGTAGGTGAGCTTGTCGTCAATGGAGGATTGGTTGAAGAAGGTGAGGCCTGTGGTTTTGATTTGGCGGAGGAGCTTGGTGGGGACGCCATGGTTGGTGATGTGGAAGGCTCCGTAGTCTGTGCAGGCTTGAGCGATTGTGGAGCGGATTGAGGGGAGGTGGGTCGGGTTGAATTTGAATAGGTCGATGGTGGGGATGGTGGGGCTGGTGGCGGCGGTGGCGGTGGCGGTGGAAGAGTGGTGGTGAGGGCAATTGTGTGGAGGTTGGATGTATGGTCCAGATCTGAAAGAGAGAAGCATAGAGGACCCGGGTTTTTTTGGGGGTTTGTTAAGGATCTGTTGCTAATATGTGGTTTTTTTTTTTAATTTTTTTTAATTTTTGGGTTTGTGTTCTTAGATCTGGGTTTGTATTATTGTTGTTCTTGTTCAAGACACACTTAGATCTTAATTCATATGATTTTTAGTTTTTAATTCTTTTTTAATTCTTTTATTTAGTTTAAATTAATAAATTAATTTTTTTAATTTAGATGCTGACGTGGAATTTTTTAATGCCAAAAAATATTTTTTATTATTAATTTAGGCCATGTTGATATTAATTTAGTATTATTTATTCCTACCGTTTGCCATGTCAGCTTTCTCCGTTTCTGATGTAACGGCAAAGATCAAAACGAAAAGCGTTTTTCAGGATAGGAACTAAAAGTGTTAAAAATAAAATGTAGGGACTAAAATGAGAATAGCCTGAAAATGTAGAGACTAAAATGTGATTTTTGCCTTATATATTTTAACTTCGTGTCTTTTGTTCTCTTTATCTTTGTGATATGGTACATGTCCATACCAATTAACACCCTAGCATAATTGGATTAATTAATAACCTGACTTAAAATTTGTAATTCGTCACAATTGGGGCCTAAATTCCCTAACAGTAAGCATCATCCCAGATGCCATGGCTAACTTAAGTATCGAAAAGTTCCCGCCAACATACCTCCAAGTCTCCAACAAATCTCTAGGTGATCCTCTCTTCCTCTTGCATATTAATCGAGTCAATCTTGTGATCAACTTCTTCATCAAGGATAAAAATGTACTATGCAGCTTTTGTTAATTTCGAAGGATGTTTCATCTTTCTTTTTCTTGTTCTTCTTTCACTTATCTATTCATTCCGTTGTATGTTTTCATCATGACAATAAGATTGCAATGAACAATTTTAGTACAGTGAGTTCGTTATTCGTAATGATAAAGCTGAAGTCATCACCAATCGTGCAGCTAAAAGCCTGGGTACTGGTTTGTCAAACTTTAAACTTGAATGATTAGTGAATGTAAATTGTCTTGAAATATGGATGGTTAGACTGACACAGTATATTCCCATAATTTGTTGAGAAACGTGGGTTGGAAAGATCGATGTGCTAGATATATAGAATGTGTAACATTAAATTTGACTCTTCACGAACTCTTCGAGCCTTTCGTCATACTAAACTAAAAAAAAAAAAGATTACTTACTTCTAAATCATTATTGATGACAAATAACTATTTTCTGTTAAGTTAATATTATTAAATCAATGCTTTCGTAAAGAAAAGGATCTTATGGGTTTCAATCGATGGTTCTTCAGTGCAAAAAGACAATTAACAAAGATATAATGAGTGTATCTTTCAATTGATGGGTCAAAATAAGTTTAAGTTAAATAATTACATTAAAATGGTCTTTACATTATTATGGATGATTAGTAAAAGAGGTACGTAACGAGTGTTTCGTGGAATCATAAAGGAAAAAACTTAGTGGAGGAAAAAAAAATTTTGAAATGATCACGAGCCCTTGTAGGTTCTACCTGATTTCTTGTGGTAAGAATCTCTATGTGGCGGTCCAGCACAATAAAGTATTATTATAAGCTTGTCATCTAATAGTCTGTCTTTAACGATACATCTATGATGCTTTGCTTATCCATACCAGCTTAATCAATGAAAACGTACCACACTTTAGAGCACCATCATTGGTCCATATAAGAGTAAGAGATTTTGGATCGAATCCACATATAACAAAAACTAATTGGTTATCAACTTAATTAATGTATATAATACCACACTTAATAGCACCATTATTTATTATTAAATAAGAGATCTTTGTTCAAATCCCACATATAAGAAAAATTAATCGATATTTTGATCTAATGATAAAAATCAACCATCATTGAACAAAAACTATAGGTTCAAATTTATCGCTTAAAAAAACAAAAAAGAAAGAAGTGAAGTCCCCTCCCCTAGTTAATAAAGCCAACTTAAGATGACAGATTAATGGTATCTCTCTCTCTCTCTCTCTCTCTCTCTCTCAAGAATTCCAAGAATTGTTGACCACATTTTATATATAAGAGCATCAATAATTTCTCAAAACACAGCTTCACCATAGCTAAAGTTTTTTTCTCCTTATTTCTTTCATAATCACATATATAAACATCCAAAGCAATGACCAAGTTCCAAATTTCTTTATTCAAATTCTTAGCCATCTTTACTCTTATTCTTCTTGTTGGCCCTATCCAAGTCTCTTCAAAGTGCACATGTGAATCCCAAGAAGAAGATGGAAACATATCCGAGGCACTCAAATACAAACTAGTTTCCATAGCTTCAATCCTACTTGCTAGTGCATTAGGAGTTAGTCTTCCATTTTTGGTAAAGAGATTAAGATTTTTAAACCCAGAGAAAGACATTTATTTCCTCATTAAGGCCTTTGCTGCCGGGGTAATCTTAGCAACCGGGTTCATTCATGTACTTCCTGATGCTTATCAAAGTTTAAACAGCCCTTGCCTTAGTGAAAATCCGTGGGGAAAGTTTCCCTTTACGGGTTTTGTGGCAATGGTGTCAGCTATTGGGACTTTGTTGATGGAAGCTTTTGCTACAGGATACCAAAAGAGGTCTGAGCTGAGGAAAGCTCAGCCACTGAATGCTGATGAGGAGGAAAGTGATGAGGCACATGCAGGTCATGTACATGGTTCTATATCTGTATTAGAGAAGTCAAATTCATCTGATCTTATTCGGCATCGCATAATATCTCAGGTAAATTACGGCCTTTTTTTGCTTTTTTTTTTTCCCAATAATTACAACAATGAAAAAGATGATTTAAACCCTTCCTGTTCTCCTTATAAAGAAAAGGATCGAGACAATCACAATACCTATATTTTTGGCATTTATGACACCAGCTTCATTTTTTTTTTTTTTTAATTAGATAGTTACAATTTACAACGGTAGAAAAGAGATTTAAATATGATCCTCACTATATCTCTTACTATAGTCGACTTCAATATCAATCAAAAAAAAACTCCATGTATCCATAGAACAACCAGCAAACATTTTGCTCTTCTTTTTTGGGCAAAACTGTATAAACATTTTGCATCGAATTGATAAATGATAATGTTCTAATTTAGACAAGTTAGGGACAAATTGCAAATGAATTTTTATGGAGGAAATTTTTTTTTGTAACAGGGTATATACACTTATATAAACGTGAGGAACCTTTTTTTTTTTTCAAGAAACAAACACACACCTATTTACCTAATCCTAATCCTAAGCCACTTTGGAACTCTCAAAATAATCCTAATCCTAGTACTACTCATTTTATTATATAAAACTCTGGTATATTAACATTTAAGCACATAATAGAGGCTAATTAAAAAATTTATTTATATTTTATTATTAACGTGACATCAATCACTTTAATTACTATGTATAATTAAATTGACAAACGTACCTACTCTTTCTTTTTCCTTTTTTTGATTTGAGAAGAACCTACCAACCTTTTCTAACTAACATGTCTCTTCTAGCCGCCATGCCTCTTAATTAAGTCTAACATTAGAGAACACAAGAAAGACTAGTGTGAAACTGTGAATATCGTGGTGGTGGTAGCCGGTAGGGGCCCCATGCGCACCTTAATCTTTTTTTTATCTTAAGTTACAGATACTACTTTTATATGCAATAATTTTGATGTTAGTGCATGACTTGTTTTGAGTGAGTTTCAGTTAACTCAGTTAATAAAATTTACTATTGTAGACTTAGTTGTAAATCTTGTTTTTGCCAAAAACGAATTAGTGTAGATTAAAAATATAATGATTATTTTTTATACACTGAGAATGTACAGGTTTTGGAGTTGGGAATCGTGGTCCATTCAGTGATTATTGGATTGTCGCTTGGTGCTTCTGAAAGTACGAAGACAATCAAGCCTCTGGTAGCAGCATTGAGTTTCCATCAGTTTTTTGAGGGCATGGGACTTGGCGGATGCACCTCTCAGGTACTCTCAAACAAAATAGCTTAGAAAAAGAAAAAGGAAATGAAATGACACTAGTACTATTGTTCAATCACATTTACGACGACCATGTCTCTTTCTAATGAGGAAGAGATTTTCTTTTCTTTTCATATTGGTCTCATCATACATTTCAGAAAAGCATAATTTCAAATTGAAAATGCTAAGCATGAATATTGTTATATTTTGTAGCTATATATGTGGGTTGAGTAGTTATACGGTTATACTAAGTGTTGGAAAGAGAAAACGTAAAATATAGAAAATAATAATAATAATAATAATAATAATTTATTTGCGTCTCTTTTTTTTCTATATCAAACTCGGGCCTGTTTGGTGAGTGAGTTCAAACTCACATTTTCACATTTTAAACAACATTACACACATTTCTACACACTTTTTCACCCACATGTTTTTCAAAAAACTACAAACAATAATTCTTAAACTACTCTACCAAACACCCCCTACAGAATCTATATATTGCTTCTTTATATATAAGAGTGTTTTACTTTTAGGTGATGTGCAATTCTACGTGTTCTCATGTTTTGTGCCATCACCAGTTATCTCGGGACCGTTTGGTAATGTAATTCTATTAACGTTGTTTTTATTTTTTGAAAATACGTATAGGTGAAAAAATATATAGAAATACATATAATGTTTAAACACTGAAAACTATTACTCAAAATACTCTACCAAACAACCCCCTAGTATCCCTCGAGAAGTGTTAATCATACGTGCAACTTATGGTTATATCAATGCAACTTACTTTTATACCTTAAGACATATCCATATTTCCCGTCAAATCCACCCCAGCAGGTCTAATCATTCAACTGATTCAAGTGGATTGAACTCAAGTGAAGGTTGGTACTTTATCCTGACGACGACGACGACGACAACAACAACAACAAAAAAAGAGTAAAATACTATTTTGGTTCCTAAATTTTACTAAAAGTTTGTTTTTATCCCTAAATTTTAATAAGTTCATTTTTTGTCCCTAAACTATTGAAAAGTTCATATTTCATCCCTAAACTATTGAAAATGTTTTATTCATGTCCTTAAACTTTACTAAAAGTTTGTTTTTGATCTCTAAACTATTGAAAAAGTTCTTTTTTCACCCTTATTTTTGTTTCTATACCATTCAAAAAACTCTTTACAAAGCTTAGGGATAAAAAAAGAACTTTTTAAAGTTTAGGGATGAAAAACAAATTTTTGGTAAAGTTTAGGGACCAAAATAATATTTTATCCAAAAAAAAAAAAAAAAAGACTCCCACTTTAATATATGTTCAAACCCTTAACACCAAGAAAGTAGTAAAAAATATATTCTCCCACATACCAAATCATATCAATTTTTCACCAAATTTACTATTCTTATTAGTTTTATCACACCACGTACATCTTCACCCATTTGATTGTTCCTTTTTTTCTCAATCATTATTTTCAGTTTACTATTCACAACACTTTTCTTGTGGAGCAATGCTATGAATACTACAGATTTTACAAATTGACAAGTTATCAATCATAAAAGAAAATTCATTCAAATATTTATTTATTATATTGTTTTAGTGTCATACATTCTTATCACATTAGTTTGTGAGCTTTTTACAGTAAAATTTATAATCATTTTAACTTTGAGAAATTCTATGTCTACAACAGTTTAACAACACTTTTATAACAAATATTAAGTAACAGATTGTTACTGGTTATTATTGGTGAGCAAAAAATTAATTTTAGTGGTAGGTTGAAATTTGAATCAATAACAACTTACCACTTATAATTTGTTGCGAAAGTACTGTGAAAATACAACTTATCCCATTTTTTTCATGGCAATTCAATTAGTGGTCCCCATAAGTAACACATAATTATTAAGAGAAGAAAAAAATACTTAATGTCCTTTTAATACTATTTTAATCTCCCCCCCCCCCCCCCCCCCCGAGAGACTAAAATCCTAGCTCCACCATTGTTGGGGGTGATTGGATTTTACCCCCTGAAATTTCAAAATTTGAATTTTACTTTTTAAAATTCTTTTCGTTAGCACTAGCAACCCCTTCGTCCATATTTTCTTTAAGTATCGCATAAGCTTGACACGCGTGTCTAGTTCATCCAATTAAATGATGCCACGCAATTTTTGTTATGCCATGTCATTTTTAATTATTTAAATCTTTTAAGCTACAAAAATAATTTGGCATCATTTTATTTGACAAACTAGACAAGCTTGACAAGGTTATGTAGCACTTTACAGAAATATGGATGGAGGAGCTGCTGATGAAAATGGAATAGAATTTCAAAATGTACAATTCAAACACCTCCAAACTTTAGAGTTATAAATTGCAATTTAGCCTTTATAAAAATCATTCCTAACAATTATGTAAATCTTTTATTAATAATGGAGCATAGTAACCTTGGTGTGTGTGGGACGAAAGGTTGCATACGCCACATACTCAAGGGAATAGTCAGATTCTCGAAGAAGTCTGGGTACCTCGTTTGTCAAAAATAATAATAATAATAATAATTTCATGGCTTGTTAAATAAATTCTTGAGTTGGAGTGATGATTTCTAACAACTTGAACACCATCTAGTATAAAATAATACTTTTCAGATGTCTAGGCAACGTTAAGTTATTTTTTATTTGGGAAATCCAGGGGCGAAATGGGGTCTTGACGAGGACCAAATTGAGAAAAGAAAAATTCTTTGGACTAAAATAAAACTAACCGGAAATGTTAAAGATGAAGCATATTTAAGCCTTTTTAATATCTAGATTGTAGTGAGATACTCTTTTTATTTTTGCAGGCAAAATTCAACCATCGAACTGTGGCAATTATGGTACTATTCTTCTCCCTTACCACTCCAGCGGGAATAGCTGTTGGCATGGGCATATCGAAAATGTACAACGTGAATAGCCCAACTGCACTCATTGTTCAAGGGCTTCTCTTATCAGCATCTGCTGGAATTTTAATTTACATGGCACTTGTTGATCTTCTTGCAGCTGACTTTATGAGCAGAAAAATGCTAAGCAATTTTAGGCTCCAAGTTGGAGCCAGTTTTACACTTCTTCTAGGAGCTTGTTGTATGTCACTCTTAGCCAAATGGGGAGAATCTTGATTTTATTTTATTTTTGAACTATTGGAGCTATATCAAACTCTAATTTTCTTCTTCTTCTTCTTTTTTGTTTGTAATGTCAATAGTAATAACAGAGCAAAGATCTTAACTAAGATGTCGTCAATACTATTTAAAGTTACTGGATTCAGGTTTTTTTTTTTTTTTTTTTCCTTTTTTTTATTATTATTAGGATTGAAACTCAAATTTCTTATTTAACAATAATAAACTTTACTAATTGAACTAACTAGAATCCACAACAATATTAAATTCATTTACAAGTTCTATAAGATATAAGGGTTGGTGCTTAAGATAACAAAGTATAAGTGCACCCTAAAAAGGTTTCATTGCAAAATAGTGGTAAATCTTCTACCATTGTTTCACCTACAAACATTGGCGATCCAAAAATTTTAGCCCATTTCTCATAGTTAATGTTGTACCAAAAGCTTGATCTATGGTACTAGATATAACTGTTAAGACCCATGGTGTTCAACTTGTTAAATTTGAAAAGTCTTGACAACATCAGCATACTCCTTGGACTCCGGCCCAATTAAATATAAACTTTGTTCTACTTAGAGACAGTAAAAAAGATGTTGGTTTACTTACAGCAAATAAAACTAACAATGGCAATGATCTTATGAATTTTGTTGTAGAATTTGGAATTTACACAAAGAACAAAATTTAGGTACAATACTTTATATACAGTATTTTAAGTTTTTTATTTAAAATTTTAACATCTATCCAATTTAACAGCCTCAACAAACGGAATTAAAACTAGATAAAAAAAATAAAAATAAAAACTTTTTTTTCCCTTCTTCGTTCTTCCTCCTTTTTCCTGTTCTACAACTGCAAAAGAATCCACGGCTTCAGATTTCAAATCTTTCTACTCCAAATAAATCTAAATAAAATAAAAAACAACAATCACCGTGGGAAATCCAAATAAATCCAATAGTCAGTGGCTCACTGCAACTAAAACCATATAAAATAATAAAAATAACCATGAATACAGTGGAGGTACTCCTTTTGAGAGAACAAAAAGGAAAACAAAGAAGTCTAAAACAACTTTCAAGGAATTTACGTGTTGCAAAGATTATTTGTAAGGGATTGCAGTCCATCATTTGTAAACTTGTTCTCATCGTTGGACTCGAAGATCAAGACCTGAGTCTAGGAATGAAGCTTTCTGCTTTTTTCCCCTTTCTTCTTTTTTTTTTTTTTTTGCTGGGCTTTTTTGTTTGATTTTGATGATGATATCTATTTATTCTTCAGCGGAAGGCACAGATCCAACAATTTGAAAGATCTAAAGCCATGGGTTCTCTTGCAATTGCAGTATAGGAAAAAGAAGGAAGAACAGAAAAAAAAAATAGTTTTAATGCCGTTTGCGTGAGTTGTTAAATTTGACAGATGTCAAAATTTTAAGTAAACTGTACTTAAGGAACTCTACCTAAGTTTTACCCTTATTCTAATACTCTAAGCCTTTTAACACAACTAAGGATGTAGAAATGTTTCAATCTAAATTACTTGATACTCTCAAAATTTATATTCTAAGTTCAATTTCTCTTAATCTTGTTGACCCACGGTCAAACTAGAAATAAAACTTTTTGGTGGCTGTAAATACCTTTGGATGGTTAATATCATGTTACCTTTACATGGTTTAGCATTTGGAGTGATCTGCTACTTATATAGTTTTTTTTTTTTTTTTTTTTTTTTTTTTTTCTTAATTAAAAAATTTGTTTAAAAACTGGTTGGGTCCAATAAGTTGACCCAACTCGACAAAGAAAAAAAGTTGAGTAATTGATCAACCCGTTTTTACTCCAGGACAAAAATATCAGGCCGAGTTGAGTTTTTTTCTTTAAATTCATGCAAGGTTACTGGTCCGAATCCAATATCCAATTCTGCTAGGTTTTGTGATTGGAATTACCTTTGTTGGAAGAAATTCAAAAATCAAGATAAGAGCCCAATCCTATTAATCTATCATGTTCACACATACAAAATACACAAAGCCCAAACACTCAGCACACTCAAAATCAAATACCCAAAGTCCGCAAAGTCTAACCACACCAAGCCCAAATACTCAATGCCCAAATACAATTCTTTTCATTCATTTCAAACATTAATTTTGCTACAAACACTATATCACACCCACCCTTTACCTCTGCAAAGAAATTCCAAGCCCATCTTCAGTCCTATGAACCAACAATTCAACCATCATAGTCCAGGAAGTAACAACTTATCCTTATGCCGATTTGAAGAAGCTACCACTTTAGTGATGAGACAGATGCCTAACTATTGGTCCTTGGAGTTTGGGGAAATTAGAAATGTGATGTGAGAGAGTACTTGGAATAAAAACAACGATTCTTTTGTTTGGGGGAATTGCTATTATATAGCCCAAAGAACCAAAGCCTAAATACAATTCTTTTTAGTCAACTCATTCTACCATGCTTGCACTCCAAAGAAATATCAAACCCATCTTCAACCCTATAAACCAACAATTCATAGAAAAGGAACAAGTGACACTTATATGAATTGAAGGAGCTTATGCCATATCCTTTAAACCAACAATTCATAAAGAAGGAACAAGTGACACTTATATGAATTGAACGAGCTTATGCCACTTTAGTGACAAGCCAATTCTCTGACTATAGGTCTTTGGAGAGAGAGAGAGAGAACTTAAGTATATAAAACAGATCCTTCGTAATAACGTTTACTTGTTTTTATAATTTATTGTTAGGAATGATTTAAACTCTGAACATCTATGTTTGAAACATGAGATAGTGTCAATTGAGTCACAAAACTCTTAACTAAATAACATTTATTTAGGAATTATTATTTATGTAGCAAAATTATAACTAAACAAATGGCTAAATAAGTGACTATTCGAAAATAAATAGTTTTTCTATTATGATTTATGAGATCTTATTTATTACTTGAAAATACTTTTAAGTAATAGGAAAATATTTAGGGATGCTATTGTTACTTTTCTTTACATAGTGGACAATGTGGAGAAGTAAAAACAAATTGAATTAATTTTCTTGATGCATCTAAATTCAATTTGCACCACAAAAAAATCAATGCTGCATATGACATAACATTTGATACAAGAGAAAATTAAAGTATAAACATTAGGGACCCTCCTTTGACTTCTTTCACTTCGGTATGACTGTGACATTCTACTTGCTGGACTTAGACCTGCGGAAGCAGGAGATTTGAATGAGCTATAGCGCTTTCCATTACAAGATTTGAACTTGAGACTTCCACCTCCCAAACCCTTAAGAGAATCAGCCCATAACCGCTAGACTAACCACCCCTAGTGGTTCATCTTTTGACTTATTAACATAAAACCACTCATATATTACATCTTTTTTAGGTGACCGACGAAAAGTCGGGAATCCCTCGATATGATATATGTATCTTAATAAAATCACACTTTTTTTAAAAAAAAATGTCTAAGAGCCGCAACCAACCAATAATGTAGTGATATTTTCAACTTTGATTTTTAACCATGCATGTTTTCAACCAATTAAATTATTGCTTTCATGTCATATTCTCTGGGGACTTTTTTGTTCCCCTATTCGTAGGCCATTTTCCTCGTTAAACTAAAGAAAAACAGCAACACCCGATGGTCCATTTTTCAGAGCAACTGCGTGTGGTAATGATTTTTTTGCTCTAAAAGAAATACATAGGATAGATTCGTAGATGACTAGCTGTAATGCAGAGTTAATGGGTCATTTTTAACTTTTAAGTGTATGAAATATTGAACCTTTTCAGATTCGTTTGAGACTGAAAATCTTGAAGCCTGCAGTCTTTTCAAATATATTTTCTTCTGAAGAAAAAAAAAATCATCATATAAAATAATTTAAATTTGAAACTTTTTTAATAAAAATGGAAAATTCTTTTTATAAGATTTTGAAATAATATATAATAGTAAATAATTACCTACACCTTATTCTATTAAAAATTTTTTTTCTTTTTTTTTTAAAGAGTTTCAATCTATGACGTCCACTCTTTATAATAACTCTTTATTATCAGACCGATGTACTAATCGGTTTTTGGTGTAGATAGGGATTGAACCTTAAATCTCTTATTTAATTATTAAAGACTTTACTAGTTGAGCTAACTAGAGCTTAAGGGGTTTTGGTTATTTTTTCCGAGTATAAAATACTTTTTTTGCAATAAATGGCTCTTTGCCAATCACTAACACAACAAAATGTTTCCAATCAGAATTGTATGGCAGAGAAAAGATACCAAAAAATTATTGCAGAAATTGTTGAATCGTGTCCAAGAACCAAAAGCAAGGGAATTATTAAGAGTACAAAAATGTGGACCTTCCATGTTGTATATGCATCAAATAAAGTGGTCAAGTCACAACGGACGGAAGTTCTATATTTCACGTTGGAGTCAGCACTTATCCTCTTCTTCTTGTCCAAAGAAAGCACCAAGATTGCTTAAAAAATGAGTTTTTTATTTTATTTACGAGGCTTGCATAAGCAATGAGTTAAAAAATAAAGGATTTTTTATTATTAAAAAAAAAAATGTCAAAGTGATTGTGTGCCATATTGTTTGTTATTTTGGTTTGGAAATGGCTAAGAATAACTCTCTTCTTGGCTTCCTCAAAAAATTATATGTGATTTTTTTTTTTAGCTAGTATTTAATACTAGATGCATATAAATTGTTATTGAATATTTTATTCATTTTCTTGACGTGTTTTTTCCCTGTAGGGTACTGATCTTGTTATAGAAACCCCCCCCCCCCCCCCAAAAAAAAAAATTAGAGATAAATTTTTTTTTCTTTTTTTTTTTTTTTTTGGCCCACAAAAATATCCCTTAAAAAATAATAATAATAACAATTTGTTGTTCGTGGAAATAAACACCCTGTAATATTCAATTTGAATGGAGGATAAGCTGAGCCATTTTACGCACGGTATCTAGGCTTAAACTAATAAAAGTGGGAAGCGTATTGGGCTTAAACATTTACAATTCCAAGAGCTTTTTTCTTTTCCTTTTCTTTTCAGTTATTTTATTCTCAACATTAAAAGGGTGTTTGTGACTCCACCGCTCACAAGATATCTAGCGATGAGCTCATTTGTTTATGGCATGATGTAAATCTAAATTTCAAAGGTCCCAAATTCAATCTATCGATATCATAGTGTCGATTCATGGGATTTTTAAGGTATTTTATGAACAGAAAATAGAATAAAAAATGATATTAGTGATAAATTAAATAAGGTTATTAGTGATGTCATAGAATTTGGTGAATAAGAAATGATATAACCAAGTTTACTTATTTTCAATTTGATAACATTTTTTGTGCAGAAAACAAGTTCAAAATTGAAATATATGATCTCATAGAAAAGAAAGTTTTAATTTTGGTTTTTAAATGTATATTTCTTCTAAAACGAGCTTTTATAAATTTAGACATTTTCATATATATTTTTCACCAAAAATAATATTAAAGGTATTTTCATGTAAATATTCCCACAAATTAGTTATAAAAAAAATCTAGAAAAGTTAATATAAAATAAAACAATGTTCAATTATGAATTAGTGTTTTTTTTTTTTTTTTTTTTTTTTCGGGGGGGTGGGGGGTTTAAATCAAAACCGAATCATTTATGCGGTTTGTCAAATATACCCTAAAAATTTAGCAAGAGGGTTGATACACAGATTCTTATGGAATTGTGGTACAACTCATTCAAACATAAAATGACTAAGTGCGAATTATTTTCCATTTCAGGTGAAATGATTATGAACTAAGCAATGTGATTGACCCGTCGTCTAGTTGAATAAAGCTTGTTGGATAAACCTAACATGATAGTCAATCGAAATTATGGAATGCCAGGAAGAATTCTTAACCCTCTAAATTCGTTATTTATGGTACTGAACTGTATATACCTTTTTCTGAAAATAATGCAAAATATTTATAAAAATAAGTTGTAATATCGTTGGATCTTAAGCTTTTTTCATTAAAGTGTAAATAAAATACACCTTTCTCTGATCACCTTGTACCCGGCAAAAGGAATTTACCTAATAACCTTTTTGGTAAGTTCAATTATGAATTATCAACTTTCAGTCGAAAAAACAACAGTGCAATTATGAGCTTAATTAACTCATAATGTCGTCATTTTTGCTTAATCACCACACACTTGTCAATCCCTAGTCAACTCAAAACATTCTTCATGCAATTTCATGTCCTCATTTCTCACTCCAAACTTTTACCTACTTCATTCATTCATTTGACTCTCTCTCTCTCTCTCTCTCTCTCTCATTCATGAACTCCTAAATATATTTGAATGCAAGGCCTCTCATTAATCACAACTCACAACCCCACATACTCAACAAAACACACTCTTTTACTCTCTCTCTCTCTCTCTCTCTCTCTCTGAAGCCATGAGCAAGCTCATCTTGTTTTACTTCCTTCTTCTTGTTCTTCCTCTTTCGGCCTTTGCTGAATGTAGCTGTGAAACCCAACCCGAAGAAAGAAACAAAACCAAAGCTCTAAAGTTCAAGCTAGTAGCAATATGTACAATCCTAATAGCAAGTGGACTTGGTGTCTCACTCCCAATCGTAGGCAAAAAAATCCCAACTTTGAACCCTGAAAACAACATCTTCTTCATGATCAAAGCCTTTGCAGCAGGTGTGATTCTTGCAACTGGGTTTATCCACATATTACCAGACGCTTTTGAAAGCTTAACAAGTCCTTGTCTTGGCCAAAAACCTTGGGGCAATTTCCCTTTCGCTGGCTTTGTTGCTATGCTCTCTGCTATTGTTACCCTGATGATAGATACTTTTGCAACTGGTTACTATAAAAGATCACACTTCGTTAAAGCTAGACCTCTTAGTGGGGACGAAGAGCAGCAAGGTGAGCATGAGGGTCATGTACATGTCCACACACATAAAACTCATGGACATGCTCACGGCTCCCCATTTGTTGTTGATGATTCGGGGTCCGAGGATCTTCTTAGACATCGTGTAATATCTCAGGTAATAATGAGTCCTTAAGGGTTTTTTTTCGTTTTTTTTGTTCCAATTTTTTCTTACTTGGATTCAAGTTTTTTGGGTGCTTGTCGATAATCGAATACACTCTCTCTGTGTCCCTTGCCTCCTCTGTTTCTTCTTCTTGTTGTTGACTTCTTCTCCTTCTTCTTCTGCTTCTCTCTCTTCTTCTTCTTTTTTTTTGTCTTTTTTTTTTTATGTGTTCCCCTTCCCATTCTTTGAACTAGTATAATTTTTATGCCTACAAAGAAAAAAATCAAGTAAAATTGAAAAGAGAAATTGGTTTACAAAAATATAATTGTTCTTTATTATAATTTCAAGACATTAAAAAGTTTTTCATTAAAAGAAATTTTAAATTTTACCGATTGAGTTAACTAAAGTTAAATAAACCAAGGAAAGAGAATTTAGTTAGCTATAAATTCAAAATATAATTTATTTAAGATATGTTGTCTTAAGAAAAATAAGCTCTAAAAAATTATCATAAAAAATTTGATATTTTCATATGTTAAATAATTACTCTAATTTTGAGTGTTATTTAACTTCTTATATGAATGAGATTATCATTATATGATATATATTTATTTTTTAGTATAAAGTTTCATAGTTCTTTTTATATATAAGCTTTATCTTAATTTTGCAATCAAAAAGTAGCGCGTGTTTTGCCCAGGCCACCTAAACTAGTGTCACTAAAAGTGTTAGTGTATTATTATTATTATTATATATATTGTCCGTGGTTATGTTGTCATTTGCATTGTTGTCTCTCTTTTTCCCTTAAAAAAAAAAAAAGTATTGTTGTCGCTCTTGCCTCTCTACACAGTAACACATACGCGTCCTCTTTATAGTATTTTCATACTTAATATCCCCTAAATTAGGAGTCCAAATCTTTGTCTTATCAATTGTGCTCAACTTTGTATTCCACCATAATACTTGGACAGTTAGTCTCTCTCATTAAATGAAATAACTCTGACTTTAATGAAAGAGACTAGTTGTCTTATTTAATGAGATATCTCATTTAATGAGATAGGCTAACTGTCCAAATATTATTGGTGGAACATAAAGTGGAGCATAATTGATGAGACAGAAGATTTAGATTCCTCAGTTAGAGCATCTCCAACAGGTTTGGTATCCAACTTTATTAACTAAAATTTGGAGAACTTGTGCATTATTTATTTATGCTCCAGCAGCTTCGGTATAGCTGGATGTATTTTTGGCTAATGAACAGTAGCCCATCAAGTTTGATAGGCTACTAATCATTCATCAAATATTTTTTTTTATTATAATAATTAGGGGTTGAATAAAAAAAAATTGGAAGATGTGTAATTGTTAAAAAAAGAATAAATAATGAATGAAGAAATAATATTTAAATGAGATAGAGAATCTGTTGGAAAGTGTATTTGAAAAAGTTGGTAGATAAAGGTAAAAATCACTGTTTATTCTCCAAACAGTACAAAAATTTGATAAATTTGTTGGAGATGCTCTTATAAGGCCATTAATTATTATTACTCCACATATTACTTACACATCAATCGATCTCTTTTATTCTACCAAAAAAAAATCTCTTTTATTCCTTTTCTTTTTCATCTTAAAAAATAAATAACATCATTTAATTTTCATGCATGTCAGTAACCTTTTGTACATAAAAGAATTCAATAAGTCTATAACCACAGTAATTTACATAATTTTTGTCATAACTCACCTATTAATAGTAGAGTTTTAAACTGTTACTCTTACTCTATCACTCATAACTCGTCAAGCCGAGCTATGAAAATTATTATTGTATTAGACTTTTTGAAAAAAATTATAAAGTTTAAACTTAGATATCCTAGAAACTTTAAGGGTCCGTTTGATAATATAATTCTAGTAACGTTGTTTGTGTTTTTTAAAAATATATATAAGTAAAAAAATATATAAATATACGTATAATGTTATTTAAATACTAAAAAATATTCTTGAGTCCTTAGCTTCCTTAAACTTGCCAATGTCTGCATACCCCTTTCTTTCTTTTCTATAAAGCCAATGATTCCACACTGGACCATAGCTGGGTCCCTAGAGTCAAATCCACACGGTAACACTGCGCAACTTAATTGACTTAAATATTTTCTACTTGGATCCCTATGTTGATGTGTGTAAAATTGCGTGTATAACAAACTTTACCCTTTCTTTTAACTTGTGTGGGCATGTTAAAAATAAATAAATAATTTATTGATTTATAAGTGTAAATTTACGCTGATTGTATGTATAAAAACAACTACTACCAAACTCTAATCCCAATTCTTAAAACCCAAATTTTTATAAACAACTAGGGATTCTCAACAAATTTGTAAGATTGGTTAGGTGTTGTCATTTAGGAGAAAATTATCAATTTATTATACTTTAAATTATAGTAATGTTATATCCATAATATTTTCACCATAATTTTACAAAAAAATCTAAAATGGCAAGCTGATACCAAATATAATATAGCACACTACTAACATCATTTTTTTTTACCCACCATTAACAATTTTACCATCTAAAATTTGTTGTGAAATTATTGTTTACATAACATTACCCCCATCAATTTTTTGATCCCCTTTTACACGGCAATAACAATTTAACTAATAACTTTTTTGTTGGTAAGTTCAATTAACTCATAATGTTGTCATTTAGGCTTATTCATCACACACTTGTCAATCCCTAGTCAATTTCAAACATGCTTCATGCCATGTTGCCATTTCTCAATTTACTCATAATGTCACCATTTTGGCTTAATAACCTTTTTGCATACATGCCACGTTATATTCACCAATTAATTGTAACCCTCTTTTCATTTCATGTGTACCCTCTCTGAAAGACTGCAACAAGTTACCTTATGTATTAACGGGTTTGATAAGTCGGGTCAAGTATTTTAGTATGGGTTGTATTAATTGATACCCTCAAGTAATTTGTTAATACACAATTTTAGAAAAATTTTAATATAATTTTCCTAGGAAATATAAAAAGCTTTTAAAAAGTTGGTTACTTTTTTCTTTTTCCATACGTTTTTTAAAAAATATATATATTTCAAACTAATGTCTTTAAAGCATTCGTTAACTTTTTCCTTTTACAATTAATAATTTTTACTTGTATAAAAATTTTTGTAATTTTTTTATTAAAAAAATTTCAAGTCAGTATTTTATTAGCCAAATAATATACTGGCGGTAGTTAAGTAATGAAATAATCCTACTTATTTTTAAACCTTGAGAACCAATAATGCTCACTTAAACTTAAGGGACCAAATGCTCTCATGGAGTATACTTCAATAACCAAGAGTGTAGTTAGGCCTAACTTTTACTTACCTCATTCGTTTGACTCTCTCTCTCTCTCTCCCTCCCTCTCTCTCATAATTACCTCATTCATTTGACTCTAGCTCTCTCTCCCTCCCTCTCTCTCAATAGCACTTACTTAAACTTAAGTAACCAAGTGCGCTCATGGAGCATACTTCAATAACCAAGAGTCTAGTTAGGCCTAACTTTTACTTACATCATTCATTTGACTCTCTCTCTCCCTCCCTCTCTCTCATAAACGCTTAAATTATATTTGAATGCAAGACCTCTCATTAATCACAACCCACAACAACACATACTCAACAAAACACACTCTTCCTATCAAAAAACAAAAAAAACAAAACAAAACACACTCTTTACTCTCTCTCTCTCTCTCTCTCTCTCTCTCTCTCTCTCTCTCTCTCTCTCTCTCTCCCTTCGAAACCATGAGCAAGCTCATCTTGTTTTACTTCCTTCTTCTTGTTCTTCCTCTTTTGGCGTTTGCAGAATGTAGCTGTGAAACCCAACCCGAAGAAAGAAACAAAACCAAAGCTCTAAAGTTCAAGCTAATAGCAATAAGTACAATTCTAATAGCAAGTGGACTTGCTGTGTCACTCCCAATCATAGGCAGAAAAATCCCAACTTTAAACCCTGAAAACAACATCTTCTTCATGATCAAAGCCTTTGCAGCTGGTGTGATTCTTGCAACTGGGTTTATCCACATATTACCAGACGCTTTTGAAAGCTTAACAAGTCCTTGTCTTGGCCAAAACCCTTGGGGCAATTTCCCATTCACTGGCTTTGTTGCTATGCTCTCTTCTATTGGTACCCTGATGATAGATACTTTTGCAACTAGTTACTATAAAAGATCACATTTCATTAAAGCTAGACCTCTTAGTGGGGACGAAGAGCAGCAACGTGAGCATGAGGGTCATGTATATTTGCACACACATAAGACTCATGGTCATGCTCATGGGTCTGCATTTGTTGTTGAGGATTTGGGGTCCGAGGTTCTTCTTAGACGCCGAGTTATATCTCAGGTACTAACGGGTCTTCTTCTTCTTCTTCTTTTTTGTTCCAATTTTCTTAATTGGATTCAACTTTTTTGGTTGTGTTTTGATAATTGAGTACACTCTCTTTGTGTCCCCCGCTTCCTCTGTTTCTTGTTCTCTTTGTATTTTTATGTGTTCCCCTCCTCATTCTTTGAACAAGTATGATATTTTAAACCTACAAATAAAAATCAGGTGAGCTTGAAAAGAGAAACAGGTTTGGAAAAAAAAAAGTTTTTAGATATATAGGATTTGTTGGACTTGTAACTGATAATTATTCTTTACTATCATTTTAATAAACTTTAAAAAAATATTTATTTTAGGAGAAAGTCTAAATTTTACTGATTGAGTTAACTAAAGTTAGAATAAAAAAATTAGTTAGACATAAACTTCATAACATAGTTGATTTAGATTCTTTTTTGTAAAAAATATATCATGTGTTTCCTATTTACTCTGGTGTTTTGCCAGACCTTTGTTTCCTATGTTTCTTAAAAATAATAAATCTTGAGCCAATTCCAAAATGCTATATAACTGTTTTTTTTTTCCTTGTGTTTATTACTTTATTAAGAAAAATCTCATGCTTTCTAAATTCTTGTTGTTTTCAATGATTTTAATCTTTATGAATGAGACAAGTTTGAATTGTACATTTGCACCTCTTCAAAACCTTTCGAAACTGTAAATGTGTCTTACCCAAAAAAAAAATGTAAATATGTAATGGAGTTTCCTCAGCAAAGGAAAGTAGGATTTATAATATATAGTATTTCTTTTTCTTTCTTTCTTTCTTTCTTTCTTTTTTTTTTTTGATAAAAGGTTAGAAAAATATATAGTAATTCTTTAAAACTTAAAAAGGTTTGGACAAAATTTTGTGTATAGGTTTTGGAGTTGGGAATTGTGGTGCATTCCGTAATTATTGGCATCTCTCTTGGTGCTTCTGAAAGCCCAAAAACAATCAAGCCCCTTGTAGCAGCATTGACTTTCCATCAATTTTTTGAAGGTTTGGGTCTTGGTGGATGCATCTCTCAGGTATTATTTTTGTTTCTTGTATTTGACACAAAATGAATATATATCCTTGTCTGTGAAGTTGCAACACTGCACCTACATACCAAGACAAAGAGAGAAAAATCAAATTTTAAAAACAAAAAGGTGAACAAGAACTAAATAGAAAGGAGAAAAACTAAAACTAAAAATATGTAATTTTATCATTTTATTTAACGTTGTACATAATATCATATCATTTAAAATTAATCTAATTCATAAAATGACTCTCTCCATTCCAAATAAAAAGAAAAAGATATGGCTTTTTCATTGCACGCTTTCTTCCATAATTTTTTTTTTTTAATCTTGAAATAGCACAACTATTAATAATAATAATATTTACTAGGATAAATAATTTATTAAAGAGATCAAATTGAGTAGGACAACTTTAAAGTTTAGTGAAAAATTTTGCTTTTCGCTAGCATTAGTTTTTTAGAGTATTTATCTAATTCTATTGGTTTGAAAAAGAAAAAAAAAATACAATGTATGTAGATAATTTCAAATTAGGGATATTATGAGAATTTCCAAAAATAAGTGATTTGTCTCGTGTTAGTCAATTGGCTTTTAATAATTAAGAGGTTGAGCTATTTTCAATTTAAATGATATTTATTTATTAGCATCTTTTACTCTATCATATAAGCATATAAGTGAAACCCGTTTAATGTCTCCTTAAAACACAATAACAATTGTGTTTAGCTTTTAATAGAGAGTTGTGTTATTTTCAGTTTAAATGATACTAGTTTATTAACTTTTTGTTCTCTCTAATATAAGTGAGACCCGTTTAAAGCCTTAACAAAATTACACATGTTATACACGTGTTAACAAAAGCTAGAGGGGATAGCCTTGTTATTTTATTTTTTATAAATAAATGTAAGGGATAGCCTTCACCCATATGATAGGACACATTACAACATCTTGCAATGATGAGGGGGTATTTATTAGACTCTCTAATACATACCCTCCATAATTGTATGGGTCCAAACTATATTCGACTATATTATATATACTCCGTACTTTTTTTTTTTTTTTTTCAAAGCATCATATGATTCAATCACAAACGCAAGTCTACTTCAATGAAATTCACAAAGTCAGTCAATGCCGTCAATGTTGAAATCTTCTAAAGTCCTTTTTTTTTTTTTTTTTTTTTTTTTTTTTTTTTTTTTTTTTATAACATTGGGCACAAATTGTACTAATACAAGTGCCCCGTCATTTCACTTCCAAAGTCAGTCATTGCCGTCAATGTTGATCTTTTAGTAGTTTGTGCTTGGGCCTATAGCTTCACAACAATGGGGTCCCTTGGAAGGGACAGGATAATGAAACTTCAATTTTTTTTGAGTGAAGGATGATGAAACCTCACTGTCTAACAAAATATGGCACATTTTTTTTATGATCATAACATTTACGGCACTATTTTTCACAACTATTATATGAGATAGATTATAATTAACTATTTATCATTTTTACATGAACTAATTTTTTTTTTTCCGACTTCTAATCAGTTCCATAGTATAACTTTGAGAAATTATGCGGCAAACATTGTAAATTATAGTCCTACAATTATTGGTACATTTTTTTTTTTTTTTTGATAAGACAATTATTGATAACATAGAAGTCTGCACTTCTTGCATATGACATGTTTTGCAGTAAAGTGGGATCCACACATCCGTGGACCATCTTGAGGTGAGATAACACATGGTTGTATGCAACACAAATGTTAAAAAGCATTGGGTCAATTATTAAATTATTTAGATTATGAAATTTAGTATTTACAAGATGATATTGGGATATTTAGTGGTAATAATTGTTCAAAAAAAAAAAGATATTTAGTGGTAATACTTATATATCATTTCTCACTTTTATGAGTACTTTATCAATTTGGTTATTAAATGGGCATAAACATCTTTAACACTTTTTAAAACTATATCTTACAAATGCTAAACTTTTTTATAACAATATTTTTCTACAAAAGTTCTATAATTTAAACTTTTCTTCTTACTACAATCTTGTATACTTAAAAAATGTGCTTTAAACTTAAACTTTTCAAAACAAACTCCACTAAAATTTTGTCAAACGGATTTTTTTTTTTTTTTTAATTTGCTTTTTCCCCCTTAGTAAATAGCTTTTGAAGCCTTAAAACACTTAGCAGTCCCTAACACAATTAACTCAATGCAAAACACACCCTTAATTGTAAGTAGAATCCACAAATTCGTGGACCATCCTATTGTAGAAAATTTATTGTGTATTTGATATACATTATACATAATTTCTTTCATGATATATTTCTTATAATTATCGACTATATAAGATTCACATATATCAAAATTATGCAATGGGTAATGCTTATCAATCCTAAATAGCATTTGGTGGCTATGAAAAAGTATAAAGTAATATTTAGAAGGGATAGAAGAATTGACTAAGGGAATAGATAGAGCATCGAACTATCATTATCAATGGATGGGCACACTAATTCTTATCTGGTCGGTGCTTGATTTCAATATTTTGTGCAGGCAAAATTCAAGTCTCGAGCCATTGCAATTATGATACTTTTTTTCTCTCTCACAACTCCATTTGGAATTGCAATTGGCATGGGAATATCAAATATCTACAAGGAGAATAGCCCAACAGCATTGATTGTGGAAGGCCTGTTCAACTCTGCCTCAGCTGGGATCTTAATCTACATGGCTTTGGTCGACCTTCTTGCAGCTGATTTCATGAACCCTCGAATGCAAAGCAATTTGAGGCTCCAGCTTGGGGCTCATCTTTCACTTTTGCTGGGTTCAGGTTGTATGTCACTCCTAGCCAGATGGGCCTAAAGGCTTCACTACAACCAGTGCTATGAGCCCAGGATAGTATTGTAATTTATCAGTCGGATATGATTATTAGGTGAAAAATGGTGGGGTGAGTTTGTGTTAGATAAATGGCTTTTTAATGTTCTTCCTAAGTTAAAGAAGTATACTTCTTTTTTGTGAGAGCCCCTTTTTAAGCTTAGCGGCATAAATGGAAAATAGCAAGAATTTACAAAAATGGTGGCATGAGTTTTTGTAGAATCCTTTTATTTTTGATGCAATCAAGTAGGAATTTTGACTATCCCTACTTCATGTGTGTTTTAATCATATGAAATATTTACTAATGGGATAGCAAAGAAATCACCATCTATGGTTCGTCCAAGGGAGTCGTCCATGATCTCCAGTCAACTAAATGGCCTGACCGTCTCTGATTCGTCCAGTGGGGTCGTCCATGAGTTTTAATCAATTAAATGAACCCCAGGCAATCAGGACGGAAGGGTCGTCCACATACAAAGCTCATGGACGACCACACAACATCAATTTATATACAAAGAGTCGTCCATGGGCAAGGCACATGGACGACTATGTAACACTTGACAAAATTCCGGAGTTGTTAACCAACCCGTGTCCATCGCCCGCAATTTCTCCTAAGTATGTAACTTCCATCAGCGGTTACTACTTCTATAGCCGTTGGGGAAGTTATCTCCGTAAATTCGGACTTCCATAAATCTTGGGGAAGTTACTAAGCCAAGTAACTGCCCCAAGGTTCCCTATATAAGGACCGGTCTGAATCAGGCAAAGGTATGAGATTCTGAGATTTTACTCCCGCAAAGTTGAAACTTCATTTCCTTGTTAGAAAACTAACTTTGTCATCGGAGGGTATTTGGCCGGTCCACCCCGGTCACCCCTTGATTGTTTCTCTTTTACAGTCCTTCACTACCATTGTAGTCCACCGAAACCGAGGTGTTCAACCAACTAATTTCTTACACCATCAGTTGGCGCCGTCTGTGGGAAGGCATAAGTTGTTTTACGATTTGGCTTTCTGCTACAAAAGGTTGAATGGTTCGGACTAGGTCAAGGGCTACAAGCCCAGGCCACCAGGGAAGCAGAGACGCTTCAAGCAACCCCCATCGTGATCGCCAATCCGCACCAGCCATGCAGACACCCTCTGTCCAACATGTTCACTCTATGGCGGCTGCAATGGCGGAGTTAACTCGCCAAAACCAAGAACTAAGAAGAGAGATCAATCTAAGAAGGCAAACACATGAAGAACAGGAAGGGCAAACGCGCAGGCAAAAAGATGGAGATGATGCTGAAATTGGAAGTCAGTCCAAAGGCACCACTTCGCGAAAGGTGCCACACTTGGAGAAGGAAATGGACCAGATGAAGAAAGTGATGGAAGAGATGAAAGAGAACCTAAGAAGGGCTAATCCAGTAGAAGATTTGGTCCATAGAACCGATTCCCCCTTTACGGCTTCCATCAACGGTCACCCTCTACCACCAAAGTTCAAATTGCCTTCCCTGAATTCATACGATGGGGCGCGAGATCCTTTTGATCACATAGCTCCCTTCAAGACCACTATGCATCTTCAAGGAGTTCCTGATGAAATAATGTGTAGAGCCTTCCTTACCACCCTCAAGGAGCCAGCGCGAGTGTGGTTCAGCAAGATACCTCCAAACATGGTCAGTTCTTTTGAAGAATTGAGTAAGTTGTTTGTCAATAACTTCATTGGAGGACAAAGGCACAAATGCTCCTCGTCCAGCCCGTTGATTATAGAACAAGGAGAGAATGAAAGTCTGCGGTCCTTCATCACTCGTTTCAACAGGGAAGCCTTGACAGTAGATGAGGTGGACGACAAGCTATTATTAGCAGCCTTCCACAATGGGGTTAACTCAGATTTATTCATTCATAAGCTGTACGAGAAAGAGCCCCAGTCCATGGCTGAGCTCGTCCATTCAGCCCAAAACTTTATGAATGCAGAAGACGCAATCATAGCTAAGAAGAGGAAGAGAGCTGACAGAATGGAAGCAAACCCCGCTCGTCATTTAGACCAAGGGCCTCGTCCAAAGAAGGGACGAATGAAAGACAAGAAAGAACGAGACAGAGATAGCAGGAAGGCAGGCCCTTCAGCGAGGAATCAGAATTACACACCCCTAAATGCCCTACTCGATCAAGTGCTCATGCAAATTAAGGATGATCCTTCCTTGAAGTGGCCAGAGAAGATGAAAGGAGACCCGAACAAGAGCAATAAGAATAAATATTGTCACTTCCATAGAAATCATGGACATGACACGGACGAGTGTTACGACTTGAAGCAGCAGATCGAAAATCTCATTAGGCAAGGAAAGTTAAGGCATTTCGTTGGAAAGGACCATAAAGATGAGAAGCTGAAAGGGAAGATGGAAGAGTCGTCACGACCTCCACTTGGAGAGATACGGGTTATCATTGGTAGGAGTTTGACAAGACAATCTTCCAAAGCAAGGAAGACGTACCTCAAAGCGGTGCAAAATGTCCAACTCTCTGGACGAACCCCAAGGACGAGGGATACAGACGAGCCAGCCATCTCTTTCACGGACGAAGAAGCTGATAGGATCCACCATCCACATGACGATGCAATTGTCATCACCCTACTCATCGCAGATTATACGACCAGGAGGGTGTTGGTGGATAACGGAAGCTCAGCGGATATATTGTATTATCCCGCCTTCCAGCAGATGAGGCTTGGACGAGATCAACTCCGTCTAACATGTTCACCACTGATAGGATTTGGAGGAATGAAAGTGCAGCCCATGAGCGTCATTACATTGCTTGTGGTAGTGGGATCATATCCGCAGCAGATCACTAAAGAGGTGAATTTCCTAGTGGTGGATTGTTCTTCATCGTACAATACTATCATTGGAAGACCAACCTTAAACAGTTGGAAGGCAGTAACATCTACCTACCACCTATCAGTCAAATTCCCAACGGAATATGGAATTGGACAGGCAAAAGGAGATCAGTTGGCGGCTAGAGAGTGTTATCTAGCCATGATGGTTTTAGACGAGCAGATGCAGACTATGAGTATAAAAGAGAAAAGAGTTGTTGTGGAACCTACTGAAGTATTGGAGGATGTTTTATTGCATGAAGGTGATTCTAAGAAGTTCACTAGAATTGAAACAAGTATGAAGGTGAAGGAGAAGGAGGACCTCGTCCAGTTTCTGAGAAAGAATACTGATGTTTTTGCATGAAGTCATGACGACATGCCTGGTATCGATCAGAGTGTAATCACTCATCGGTTGAACGTGTTCCCCTCTTCTAAGCCTGTTCGGCAAAAGAAAAGGGTGTTCGCTCCTGAAAGAGAAAAGGCTATCAAGGAAGAGGTCCAGAAACTGACCACCACGCAATTCATCCGGGAAGTCTATTACCCGAATTGGTTAGCGAATGTGGTGATGGTGAAGAAGGCAAATGGAAAGTGGAGGATGTATGTAGACTTCACTGACTTGAACAAGGCTTGCCCCAAGGATAGTTATCCTTTGCCACGAATTGATCAGCTGGTGGATTCTACAGCTGGACATCAGTTGTTGAGCTTCATGGACGCCTTCTCGGGATACAATCAGATCAAGATGGACGAGGCTGACCAAGAAAAAACCTCCTTCATTACCAGTCAAGGTTTGTTTTGTTATAAAGTGATGCCCTTCGGTCTGAAAAATGCAGGGGCAACTTATCAAAGGTTAGTGAATCACATATTCCGTCCGCAGATAGGACGGAATGTGGAGGTGTATGTAGACGATATGCTTGTGAAGAGTTTAGACGAGGGAAGCCACTTGAATGACCTTCAGGAAACCTTTGAAACACTTAGACGATATAAGATGAAGCTGAACCCAAGTAAGTGTGCATTTGGAGTATCGTCAGGAAAGTTTTTAGGATTCATGGTTTCACAGAGAGGAATTAAGGCAAATCCAGACAAGATCCAAGCCATCTTAAACATGGAACCACCGAAGAACATCAAAGAAGTCCAATCCCTCACTGGACGAGTTGCAGCTCTGAACAGGTTTGTTTCAAAAGCTACAGACAAGTGTTTACCCTTTTTTAAAATTCTTAGGAAGGCATTCGAATGGACGGACGAGTGTCAAAAGGCCTTCCAAGATTTAAAGGATTATCTTGTCGCGGCTCCATTATTAAGCTCATCCGTGCTAGGAGAAGAACTCTATCTATACTTGGCAATGTCTCCACATGCCGTGAGTTCAGCATTGATCAGAGAAGAAGGGAAGGTGCAAAAGCCTGTGTACTACACTAGCCGAGCACTCAGAGGAGTAGAAGGAAGATACCCATTGATGGAGAAGTTAGCTTTCGCCTTGATAACGGCTTCCAGGAAGTTAAGACATTACTTTCAAGTTCATATCATCAATGTCATGACGGACCATCCGCTCAAGAAGGCAATGAACAAACTGGAAGTTGCAGGACGACTGATACAATGGGCAGTCGAGCTGAGTGAATTCGACATCCGATACCAACCAAAAAATGCAATAAAAGCTCAAGTTTTGGCAGATTTCATTGCAGAATTCACTCCAAGTCTTGAAGGCTTAGGTGAAAGAGGAGACAGTAACAAGTGGGTCGTCCATGTAGATGGATCGTCTACACAGCATGTAGGGGGAGTTGGAGTGGTTTTGCAAACACCAGAAGGAGATAAATTGAATCACAAGGTTCGCTTGCAGTATCAAACAACTAACAATGAAACTGAGTATGAAGCCCTTCTTAAAGGGTTGGAGTTGGCTAAATCTGTGGAAGCATACTCAATACTCGTCTTGGGAGATTCCCAGTTGATCATAAGCCAAGTAAATGGAGTGTGTGAAGCCAAGGAAGACAGAATGAAGAAATATTTGAAGAAAGTGATACGCCTTGTGAAGAAATTCAAAGAAGTTAATTTTGTTCAAATCCCGAGAGAAGAGAACATAGAAGCAGATACTCTAGTGAAGGAGGCCTCCGCTAGTGAACCAATGAACAAGTTTGATGAAATACAATACATGCCAAGCATAGACCTTCCAGAGATGCTGCAGATAGAAGATGAGGAGAATTGGATGACCCCAATAATATCATACTTGAATGACGGAAGGCTTCCAGAGGGAAAGGACGAAGCCAGGAAGCTCCGAGTTAAATCAGCCAGGTACATCCTTATGGACGAAGTACTGTACAAAAGAGGTTTTTCACAACCGTACCTGAGATGTTTAACTCCAGACGAGGCGAACTATTTATTAAGGGAAGTTTATGAAAGAGCATGTGGTAATCACTCGGAGCTAGATCACTCGTCCACAAGGTCATCCGTGCAGGGTACTATTGGCCAACCATCCAAGCTGATGCTAAGGCATATGTTAAGGTATGTGATCAATGTCAACATTTCAGTAGTATTCCTAGACAGCCATCAGAATATCTTACCTTGATGATGGCCCCTTGGCCTTTTGCACAATGGGGTTTAGATATTTTAGGCCCTTTTCCAACTGGAACTAGATAAATGAAGTTTTTGGTGGTAGGAATAGATTATTTCACAAAGTGGGTGAAAGCTAAACCCTTAGTGAAAATTACACAACAAAATGTCAAAAATTTTGTCTAGAAAAGTATTGTATGCAGGTTTGGAGTACCAAGGGTACTAATATCTGACAATGGACGACAGTTTGACAACACCCCCTTCAGAAAATTCTGTGAGTTGCTTGGAATCAAGAATCATTATTCCTCACCCTCCCACCCACAAGCTAATGGACAAGCAGAAGTAGCAAACCGATCCTTGTTGAAAATCATCAAGACTCGGCTTGAATAGGAAAAGGGAGTATGGCCGGATGAATTACCAGGTGTTTTATGGGCTTACAGAACAACAGTGAGGACTCCTACAGGAGAGACTCCTTTCAAACTGGCTTATGGGAGTGAAGCAGTCATACCCACAGAAGTACATATGGCCAGCCATAGGGTGATGAAGTACCAAGATGAGGAAAACAACGAGCAGCTTCGTCTTAACCTTGATCTTATAAACGAGGTAAGGATGGACGCGGAGCAAAGAACAGCAAGGTACAAAAATCTCATGGCAAGGCAACATGACGCAATGGTAAAACCTAGGCGCTTCAACATTGGGGATCTCGTCCTGAAGAGAGTTTCTATGGCCACCAAAAACCCGGCCCATGGGAAATTAGGACCAAATTGGGAAGGACCCTACAGGGTAATCAACTACAAGAGGCAAGGATCCTACTACTTAAAAGCCCTGGATGGAAGAAAGCTGGAACACCCTTAGAATGTTGAACACCTGAGAATGTACTATCAATAAAGGGTGATCATGGATGAATATTGCTGAAGGACGAATGCCATGGACGAGTTAAAGCATGAAGTATTTTTGTTGTTTACTTATTACTACTATGGTGTTTTAAGTGTATAAGTATTTTGTGTTAGTCATGGACGAAGTAATGTTGAATAAGTATTTTTAGTTTCCTAAAAGCACTAGCTCTCAAGCATGTGCCATGATCGTGGACGAATGATTATATAGTATGGATTTCCAAATATATATATAATGTATTTCTAAGTATATGTATGATTGTATGGGAATCCTTAATTTTCTATGGTTTAAGATGATCCATGGAAGGTGAAAGGCCAAAGATGAATGAAATCCTTGGAAGTTAAGGAATGTCATCTATTTGCTTTCCTTCAAGTAAGGATAAAGCATGAAAATAAAGCCTAAGGTATATCCGTCCAAGCTCAAGACGAGATAAGACCTAAGGTATATCTGTCTAAAGCTCAAGACGAGATAAAACTTGAGGTATATCCGTCTAAAGCTCAAGACGAGATAAGACTTGAGGTATACCCGTCCAAGCTCAAGACGAGAGAAAACCTATGGTATAATCGCCTAAACTAGGGACCAAAAATATGTTTAAGGGAATACCATAATCCCCTGGACGAATCAAAACAGTCCAAGTAATCCAACACATGGACGAGCATTTACTGAAATTACTTTCGTCAAGGACGAGAAAACGATCGCAGGTTTAAATAAATCCTTGAGCTAGTCAAAAGACGATGTTCATGGACGAACCATAGATGGTGCTTTCGAGGTTCATTTTTACTCCAGCTTTGTGACGAAAGGACTTCGTCCATAAGTTCAAGTTGAGATAAAATGTTTTCCTAAATGGTATGGACGATACTAATAAAGTTTATTCGTAAATCCTTAAAACACATTCAAATATAATAGAAACAAAGAAAAAGCATTCATTCATTCATAAACTCTAAGGGTAGACGACCACCGTCCAAAAACCCTTGAAAGTAGAGTAATAGTTAATAAAACTCGTCTATAAATTTGGACGAGGGAATTGTACTTGAATGGATTTTAAAAAAAAAAAAAAAAAGGAAAAGGAGAGATAAAAGCCCAAAACATTAGGGCACTTCCAAATAAAAGTAAAAATATAAAAACTTTCAAATAGCTGAAGTCACTTTGGTGGGTTAGTCTTGGGATCGTCCTGAGAGACCTCATTGTTGGCATCGTCCATGACGTTGACGTCTTCAGAACTCGTATGCAACAAGGAGCTTTCTGCACCAAGGGGAAGCTGGAAGGAATCAAAATTCAACTTAGGGAATGCCTCCTTAGCGTCAGCACAGAAGTCCTCATAGCCAGCAGCATAATGGCTATCTAGACAATTCTTGTATTCGTCAGATTTCTTGAAGGCAGCTATGGCTTCTTCACGTGCTTTCCCCAAGAACGAGGCAAATTTTGAAGCTTGTCCTTCCAGATAAGCGATGCGAGTATCTTTTTCAATGGCATCTGCTTTGAGTTCTTCCACCTCGTTCTTCAACTTCGTCTCACTTGCTAGCAAACGGTTGAAGTCGTCAGTCAGCCTAATCACCTCCCCTTTCTTCGACAGAATTTCATTGTTCAGCTCTTTAGCCTTCTCTTTCGCCGTCTTGGCCTCCTCAGCAAGTTCCTTGGCCTGGCATGTCGCTGTGTAAAACTTTGACATAGCCTGTGCATGGACAAAAGAAAGTTAGAAATTCTATTTTTTGAAAAACCATTAAAAACACTCAAAGACGAATGAAACTCATACCTTGAAGAAATCATGGATACCAAAGCGTTCAAATTCCTTCACTGACATGTTATAACATTCGTTAACTTCATTGTCAGTGACGATCCCTTTGAACGTCCTCCATGCATAGCTCTCGTCCAGCACCAAGTTGGAAGGACGACCAGATGGCTCTGACGAATGAGGCTTGCGAGGAGTCTTGGTTGGAGGGGGAGGGGATTAGTTGAAACAGGATGAATTACTTGGACAGGCTCCACATTGACAGGAGGGTCGTCTAAATTCACCGTCGGTGGTATAAATTTGGGGACCTTGGGAAGAGATGAAGTCTGAGTGGTTTTTGGTTTTTTTGGGCCTCGACAACTTGGAAGGTCATCCAAGTCCACAGCACTAGAAATTTTCTTAGACTTTCTCTTCCCAGCCTGGACGAGAGCCTTCTGGACGACTGGTGGCGCGGAAGCATCCTCGTCCCCACTGGTTACTATTTTTTCCTTGTTTTCTCTCATCGTAATTATTCCTACAACAAAAGAAGTCAATAAAAAATAAAAAATAAAAAAAAAGAGAAAAAAAAGGAAAGAGAAAATAAAATAGGGATGGACGATACTTTTGCGAGTGGTTTCTTCGTGACCTAGGTTCTCAGCAGTAGGTTCTGGACCAAGTTCTCAAGTAGCCAAACTGCTGAAGGTTACTAGTTCGTGAAAAGTCCTTCTAGGGAAGGCACGAACTTTATCTATTCGATCCAAGTAAGATCTGTCCAAACATGGATGAACAACAGCTGTACCAATAAATAAAAGGTGGTTAGACGACTAAGAGATAGAAAAAATGTAAGGAATAAAAGGAGTAACATGGAAAGGAAACATACCCTCTGGACAAAGGCGACCTATGGGGCTGGTAAAAGGAGGGAAGGGGGCATTATCAACATCTATTGGGTCCCCAACCCAATTTCCAGAAATAATAAAAAACTCTTGTTTCCAGAGCCTGTCAGACAAGCTGCAGCCCTTTATTAAACTATAGTGAGAGCCTCTGGACGAGAACTGGTAAAAACCAGTAGACTTTTTTTTATCTCTGAGGGCTTATAACAGTAAAGGAACTCGTCCACTGTTAAAGGACAGTTCCCTTCCAATGCCTCACGCCATAGCACTTGCATGGCAACTACTGTCCTCCATCCATTGGGGTTAAGCTGGTTAGGTCCAATACCCAGCCTATAGAGAAGACCTTTACAAAAAGAATTTAAGGGAAATCTAAGGCCAACTAAAAGGTAAGACGCATATACTCCTAAACCAGAAGAAGGGGAACAGCACCATTCCCCTTCCCTAGGTAAACGAGGGTTGAACTCCCTAGGAATCTGATATCTATCTACAAGAATTTTTAATTTGGGGGTATCTAAGGTGGACGCTACTTCAGGAGTGCAGCTATATATCACATCCTCCTCCTCATCTTGAGGAGGGCTAGGTGACCTTCTGGACGAGCTAGTCCCAGCTCCAGAGGTCATCCTACGCTGTATTTCCTAGAATTCTTCTATAGAAATACCAGCAACCCAGACGAATAATATTCGTCTGAAGAACTATCACTACTACTGGTATTTCCCTCACTACTCTCATAACTATCCCCACTTCCAGAGGAGACGTCCTGATACTCGTCTATCTCTCTCTCTACACTATCACTAGACCCAGACATGATTGTTTGAAAAAGAATGATTAAGATGAAAACCTAAGGAAGAGGGAAGGAGAGTACCTGATGAGACTAGATGACGAAGTCTAGACGAGAATCTTGGACGAGATGGCTGAAAGGAGATTATGAGAAAGGTGAAGGGCAAGAAAGAGAATGTGCTTATTTATAGGGTCCACAGGTGGGGTCACGACAGGACACGAGCCAATCAGAAAATGACGCGTGGCACTTTCATGGAAAAATGGAATCGACGAGACAGGCAACCAATATGATTCTGACGCGTGGCACGATTTGGAACAATACAATGATGACACGTGTCAGAAGTCCAAAACAGTGAAAAAACCTACAGTGCTATAGACGACCCCTGGACAAAGGGGCAACTGATGGGATAGCAAAGAAATCACCATCTATGGTTGGTCTAAGGGAGTCGTCCATGATCCCCAGTCAACTAAATGGCCCGACCGTCTCTGATTCGTCCAGTGGGGTCGTCCATGAGTTTTAATCAATTGAATGAACCCCAGGAAATCAGGACGGAAGGGTCGTCCACATACAAAGCTCATGGACAACCACACAACATCAATTTATATACAAAGAGTCGTCCATGGGCAAGGCACATGGACGACCATGTAACACTTGACAAAATTCCGAAGTGGTTAACCAACCTGTGTCCATCGCCTGCAATTTTTCCTAAGTATGTAACTTCCATCAGTGGTTACTACTTCTATAGCCGTTGGGGAAGTTATCTCCGTAAATTCGGACTTCCATAAATCTTGGGGAGGTTACTAAGCCAAGTAACTGCCCCAAGGTTCCCTATATAAGGACCAGTCTGAATCAGGCAAAAGTTCGAGATTCTGAGATTTTACTCCCGCGAAGTTGGAACTTCATTTCCTTGTTAGAAAACTAACTTTGCCATCGGAGGGTATTTGGCCGGTCCACCCCGATCACCCCTTGATTGTTTCTCTTTTACAGGCCTTCGCTACCATTGTAGTCCACCGAAGCCGAGGTGTTCAACCAACTGATTTCTTACACCGTCATTTACTAATTATATGATTTGTTTAAATGATTTGATAAGTCATGTGGTTAAAATACATGTGATAGTCATTTGAAAATGCTATATATTGATTGGAGGAGATTTCTCTAATGGTGTGTTCATTTTGCTTTAATTTAAAACTTGAATTGTAAATTTTTGAGAATTTGTAAAAATATAATTGTTTGTTTGACAAAATTCTCAAGAATTACAATTCCCGTGAACATATCAATACCTATGAACACAAGAATTATAATTCCTGCAGAAATTGTAGAATTACTATTGTGATACTTAAATCCAACTTTCCCACTTTTTCTTTCTTAAAATTAATTGCATAGAGTCAATTCCAAAACAAATATTTATAATTTCACCCAATGAAAAAAGGTTTATAAATGTTCAAGGTTATTTTTTCATTTGAAAAAAAAAAAATCTAAAGAGAGGGAGAGAGAGTGAGAATTAGGAGAGACAGATGGATGTCAGTCATCTGCATTTATATATTCAGTTGTGATAGTTTGTTCTTTTCTTCTAATGTGACTCTCTCTCTCTCTCTCTCTCTCTCTCTCTCTCTCTCTCTCTCTATATATATATATATATATATATATATACGCTAGTGGAGACAGATAATCAAAATTTATGTATCTGTCACCTGCATTTATATATTCAATTGTGATAGTTTGTTCTTTTCTTCTAGTGTTAGTTCTCTCTCTCTCTCTCTCTCTCTCTATATATATATATATATATATGTCACCTGCATTCATATATTTAGTTGTGATTATTTGTTCTTTTCTTCCAGTGTCACTTTCTTAATGGTACCACTCAAATTTAACTCAATCCGGATTTAGATTGGAGATTGAGTTATTAATTGCCTTGTTTTATTTCAATTATCAACATGAGTTCTTAGTTTTTTTGTGTTTCCTCTCTCTCTCTCTCTCTGTATATATATATATACCTGCATTCATACATCTAGTTGTGATTGTTTGTTCTTTTCTTCTAGTGTCACTTTCTTAATGGTACCACTCAAATTTAACTCAATTGGGATTTAGATTAGAGATTGAGTTCTTAATTGCCGTGTTTTATTTCAATTATTGACATGAGTGAAGGTGGTATTTTTCATCACGGGGACTCACCCTTATGTGAGTGGGGGTTTAATTATCCCCATGAATAATATTCAAATTATTAAGAGTTCGAATTTGGTAGGAATGGGGTGTAAAACTCCTATTTTACACATTCAGTAATAGATTGTCATATCGGCCTTTTACTTAATGAGAAATACACCCTACCATACCTAATAACATCTCAATTAACTCTCACTTTTATCGACATTTTTTTATTTCGGAACAAACTTAAACCCAAATCTCATTTTTTCCTATCCAAAAAAATAATAATAATAATCTAAAATCTCATTGTTTCTAGTGTCGTTGCTCAAGTTTTAATTTTTCAAATCTGAAATCTCATCCTTTTTATAGGTTTGCTCAAGTTTTAATTTTTCTTGATTTCTTCTTTTTCCCAAAATCGTTCTCAATTGTTTCTCAATCATTCCCATCATTCATTTGAAACTTTTAGGCTCGTAATAAAATTATCAAAGAAAAAAGAAAAGTAATTAACCTGATATAGGAGACACTTAATGGATATGAAAAGAGAAGAAAAGTAATTCACTTGCTCTAACAATTAATGGATAAAACTCAATAACACGAGAAACACAAATGGAAACACAATAAACCATATACGAGCCACTTTTATTCAACGAGACTTCAATGTAAAACTTTCAATAGCGACTCAACCTTGACAGTGGAATATGTGACTTCAATGTACATATCTATATCAATAAACACAATAAACCCATTCAATAAAAGACAGGATTCTATGTCAACTATTGAACAACAAACAAAATTGTGTGCAAACCCACTGTCAAAATTTGAATACTGTCAAGAGAGACCTTCAAATATAGCAAAATAGACCTTTAAGTGCTGTATTCCACTGTCAAAGTTTGAATAGCGACTCCGGCGAATTGATGCGGAGAAGAACGGAGGTCCAGCGAGGTATGCAATGGTAAACAAAGGTCCAGCGAGGTTTGTGGCGGGAGACAAAGGAGTTGAGAAGGGAGATGAGATTTTAGGAACTCTTTTTCATATCTAGTATGATAACATATGATAACATGAGACAGGGTTTTTTTTTTTTAAAGATGTTATTAGGTGTATTAGAATGTATTAATTTTACAATGAGTTTTAAGTAAAAAGCTAATGTGGCATGTTCTTATTGGCTAGTGTAAACCAAAGGGTTTACACCCCATCTTTATTGAATTTATTTTCAATTATTAATTATTTTTACTTACAAAAATAATATGTATAAGATTATTTTAAACAACTGAAAATTATATTTTAAATATTCTATTTCTATAATTTGGTATAGATTCAAATTTTTTAAGCGTTGATACTCTCTATTTCTTTCAGCGTAAAAATGTATTTTTGGATATTTGGTAAGATGGAAAATGCAAGTCAAAAGAAAACTTTTTTTGGGTGAAGCTTGTGTCCAGTGCCATTTTGCACTAGACATAATTTGGACGTGTGTCCAGTTTTGGACACGTGTTCAAATTGTAGCGTGTCCAATGCAAAAAAACATTAAGCACAAACTATATCCAACTTTTTTTTATGGGATAATTACACTTTACCTACCTGTGGTTTGCCTCTAATTTGATTTGCCTACCCGTGGTTTCAATTTTGACACTTTATCCACCTGTGATTCCTTCCGTTAGTAATCCGTAACCTACCTCAGTTAAAAAAGAGGGGTAAATAAGTCTTTTTACACTCATTTTATGTCTCTCTCCTCCCAAAACAAGAAAAACAAAAAAAAATAAGAGAAAAACAAGATTAAAATATGGTATTGGTCTCTCATCATTCACAAACATGAACATACACAAACTAATACAAATCAAATGAAGCAAAACCATGAGAAAGAGAGTTCTTTGTCTTCTTCCTTATACTCATTTTTTGTGCCTGAACTAAGAAATTTATTAAAATCAAAGCATAACACAATTTACAACATGACAATAGGGAGGATCAACAATTTCCAGCACTTAATTTCTAAAGTTTTGATTTTCAACATCCAAGATCTCACTCACACAAAGCCACTATATATACATTGGCAGCACCCAAGGGGAGGATCGGCAAAGTTTGACCCAAGGGAATAGAGATATGAGAGAGGAAGGTTTCAAAACCAAACAACAAACCCACCAGAAAAAATCACAACATCGTGAATAGTAGAATAAAAATTACTTGATTTGCTGGGTATAATAGAAGTAAAGTGAAATAGATCGAACGGCAGCGCATTCTTCTTGGTCAAATCGAACGGCGATGGAGGTCAAATCGAACGGCAATGGCTTGGATTCGGAGGGGATGGAGGCGATGGCTTGGATTTGGAGGCGATGGAGGTCAGATCGAACGGCGGTGCATTCTCCTCGGTTAGATCGAACGGCGATGGAGGTCAGATCGAACGACGATGGCTTGGATTCGGAGGAGATGGAGGTTAATCGAACGACAATGGCTTGGATTCAGAGGGGATGGAGGTCAGATCGAATGGCGGTGCATTCTCTGCCCTTGTCTCCTAACTTCGTTCATCTCTCCGATTCCAACTCTGATTTGAATTTCTGGAATGACCCTTTTGACTATAATAGACCCTTTCTTTGAATTATTTGTAATTATCCCTTTCTTTTTCATTTTTTTTTTTACTAAAACTTTAAAGTATCTAAGCACAGTAATTTGTCAAACACAATAATATCTATAATAAAGCGTGATTGGGAGTAAGCACAGTAATTTGTAACAAGCTTAGAATGCTGAAAATTTGCACGCGTGAATAGGAGTGTGTTTTGGAAGACAGAGAAGTGTTTGATCTATTTTGTGTTTTGTTTTTGAGGAAAAATGTGTTAGAGTAACATTTGAAAGGAGGTGGGTTACGAATTACTAACGAAGGGAATCATAGGTGAGTAAAGTGTCAAAATTAAAACTACGGGTAGGCAAATCAAATTAGAGGCAAATTATAGGTGGGTAAAGTGTAATTATCCATTTTTATATATATATAGTTAAAAAATTCAAGCCCAAGCAAAAAACTTTTTTTTTTTGGAACATCACATACTCAAAAAACCACTACATATAAACTCACGTCAAGAAAACAAGTCAATTTTCCAAGAAATATTTTCTACAATACTTTTCATTGAAACAAATAGAGTTTTCTAGCATAGAAATTCTCAAAAATTTTAAGATAATTTTTTGGGGCTAAAATTCAATCTAATTTATCCACAAATTGTCAATTCCTTTTTCTTTTCTTTTTTTGATAACAGAAAAACTTTATTGAAAACCAAAACGGCGTCGTTTAATCCCTGCACAAACCACAATTGTCAAATTAATCCCTCATATTTTTTACTACCGATAGGCATCAAAAAAACGGCGTCGTTTAAGCATCGGATTTTAGATTTTAGTCTTGAAAAAATCTCTGATTTGCTCTTCTTCCTCTAACACGATCAGATTCCCCAGAATCCCTCCTTCGCCGGCTTGTGCTTCCTCCGTCGCGGCGTCCGGGCGGCTCTAACCAACTTTGCCGGAATCGCATCGGCACCAAAATCGAACTCGGAAACCTTCAAGTTCGTTTCTTTTCCACCTCATAGTGTGTTTCCGATTTCATTTTGCTGGCTCCAATTAGTATTTTAGATGTGCACCCAACGTGTTCGACGAATTGTATGTACATGTTTATATGTTGAATAAGTGAGAAATTTTTAATTAAACTAATTAAGATTTGAAAAAATGACTAAACAAGATCTTAATTATTTGATTCTTTGAGAAATATAAGTAAACACAATTAGTAGTTTAGAATTGCACACAACCTGTTTGATGAATTGTCTGTGTGAGTTTATTTGTTGAAAAGAGTGGGAAATGTTATTAAACTAGGGGAGACGCAAAATTTAATTCTTTTTTTCGCTCTCTCTGAGTTGTATGTGGTGATTTATGGATATGGGTTGTGACATTATTGCTTGTTATTTCTTTCTAGGTTGTAGGTAAACAATGGCAGGAGTTATAAAGAAATTTTTTGTTGCATCGATGTTTATGTGGATGGCTCCTGTTGCAATTTTGTATGCTTTCAACCATAATCTGCTTCCTGGTAAGTTTGTTGTGTGTTAAACATTTAGTTCTTGAGTGCAGCTAATTTTTGAAAATGTAATTTTTTGTTATCTGTTTTGAACCCCCAACATTACTCTATAGTCCTCTCCACCTTTGTGTTTTTGGATAACGTAGGGAACCTTTCTAAAGTAGAGTTCTTTGGACTCAAATCCAGCCAGTAAAACCTATGAGCAGTTAACCTCACCTGCCAAAACCAGGTGCCAGATAATCTAAGGGCATTCACCTCTGACGGGCAACTACCCCACTCGCCTCTCCGCTCCTTTCCTGTGGAGGAGGAGGTGTAGTTTGAGCTAAATCTCATTGGAAATGTTTTTGTTATCTGCTATCTGTTATATAGTAGAATGACTAGAATTTTTTAGTGCATCTTATATGAGGTCTTGTTCTTGAGTTAGGATTGTCACTGGTCGACTTCTTTTTATTTAAGTTGTTTTCCCACCTCCCACACCCCCCCACTTGAATTAATAGTAAACCAGTAAACCTTTTATTGACAAGTTTCCTGCGTTGTGTAAAAAGGTAAAATTTTTCTCTTCCTATCTTTTGGGAGGTTTGGAGAAAAAAGATATAATTAAAATTTTTTTTTATGTCCTCGAAGATACATTGCTTAGGAAGCTTAAGAATCCCTGAAAATGAAACCTAATCAAATTGATTTTACGAATATCTTGAATATGTCTTGGGAATGTGGGCAATTATTAACTTCAAAATAGTTTGGGAGGAAAAGAGCTTTAGGTTAGCATTCACCACTTCAGAAACATAAAGTACAGGATTTAAAGAAGTGGGTAGTGGAAACTATATTTTGGGGCTGACTTAGTTGAAGTAGTTACATTAGGGACTGAAAGATAAGTACAGTTTTCATGCCTGATGTTTTTTATTATTCAATTCAAGCTATGTTTCTCTGTGCTGAAACTAGAGATTGAAGGAAAGAAACCTCCTGGCAGTTGAAGTTGAAGCCATTTTGTAACATCTTACTCTAAAACCATTTATTTTCATTGGTTGGTTTAGGTTTATTTGATATTGTCCTGAAATTGTAATGATAAACTTACTGTTTCTGTATGAGCTTCTAGCAACAACGTGATCACTTCCTGTTTCTTAAGAAGGTTTGATTATATAATTTCATTGAGTGCTGTGGGAATAATACGGTTTAAAAATGTCTTGGGTACTAAGTGTAGCCTAACCAATAGAAGATAGAAAAGGGAAAATAATTAATATTTTCCAAAATGCAAAAAAATCTATGCACCTTTCCCGTTGTTTTTTTAATCAATTGGAGAGAGGGAGAGAGAGAACACCTATTTACCCTAAAGTTGCCGGTAGATCCTGTTTTTAGAGTAATGTAGAAGGTTTCTACTTTCTCATTTTTTACCAACTAGATACATGCTTTAATAGTTTCGGGTAGTTTCATAACTTACTAAGATGTGCCTTGTAGAGAGAAAGTCAAAAGTTTGGTTGTCCATATCGTGGGCAACTGTATCTGAACTTCATTTCTTGGAGCTCTTATGAATCTAGCTAAATAACATTTTGTGCTGTATCTGCTCGTCTATGTATAAATTAGTAAAAATAGATTCTTTCAATCTTCACAATTCAACTTTCATAATCAGCTCCAACATATAGTGGTGACAAATGTCCTAGTGTGTTTCACATCATTCCATTAATGCCTTAGTGGGCAATAAAATGAATGTGCAGCCGTGCAACTTTATTGTTCAATGTTATGGTTCATGTATAGCACGCATTTGTAGTAAATCATTAATGCCTGATGTAGGCAAGAAGTGCATCAGGATTAAGAAAACTTTCCTTATGAAATTGTAAAAGTAGTTAAGCCAATGAGTTTCTCTCTCTCTCTCACATCAAAGTCAGATTATGAAGCACACACTCCCACAGTAAGTGGATAAAGTCTATCAAGTAGGAAGTAGTTGATCTCAAAACCAAGGATTGCAAGATTGTTATGTTAGTGTTAAAAAAAAAAAAAAAATGTATCAATGGGATGGACATCTTGTAAAAGCAACATCTAGGCGATACTCTTTGGTAACATCTTGTTCAGACCCTTGATTTGGCTTTGCTTTTCCCTACAATTATACCAATAGAAAAAATGCTAAAGACAGTGATTGATGCAAGCCTTTTATTTAAACAGTCTTTAAAATGCAGTGCAGAGCCTCCTTCAGGAAAGTTGCAACTCTGTTCTTGTGATCAATTGCTAAGAATATTGCAAAGCTGGAATATTGTGTGGAAAATGCTAGCTGTTTTTCCAAACAGAACTTAAATGTTTGTTTGGATGAAGTTTCTTCTCCTTTGTTTTCTGGGAGGAAAATGTCATTTTTCTTATTAATTTTCTGTATGCTCTGCTTATCAGATTCTATGCTAACATTTGGGAGGGAACTATTCAATTTCTTTAACCTTTACAATTGGATGACCTCAATTAGCATTTACTTATCTTGAACAGGTTCAGCCAATTTGTCTCCCTATTCTATGACACTGGTGAGTGGCTTCCTTGCTGTCATATCGGTTAATGTGGTTATTGCCTTTTATATTTATATGGCGATGAAGGAACCTTCAGATAAACATGAGCCAGATCCTGCATTTCTTGCTGAAGCCAAAGCTAGTGTCAATCAGTCTACAAGTCAAGCCGAAGCTAGTGTCAATCAGTCTACAAGTCAAGCTGAGGATTCTTCCCATTCCTTAAAGAAAAAAGAGTAGATTAAATTTAAGCCTTTCTCATGTATCAAAAAGAAGTAAAATTTGGAGAAAACTTGCTGGTTAGATAGTAGTGAAGATCCAAGAGATAAAATTTTCCTAATGTCTGGTGTTTGATTATTTTTCCTCTTTTATTACACTCAAGTTTTGATGTGAATGTTATGAGTTTCCTGTGGACTCTCTCTCTCTCTCTCTCTCTCTCTCTCTGCTATTTTACTCGATGTTTATGAGTCTATTCTTGTTTATAAAGGGACCTTGGGTTCAAATCTACCTCTTACTGAGAATGAAGATCGAATGTGATGGAAGTTGACAAAGAATGGAGATTTTGATGTTTGATCGTTTTACAATAAGATAAGAAGACCATTGCCCATTATCTTTCCGTGGAAAGGTGTGTGGAAGATTAAGGCCCCTAGGCGTGTATCCTTCTTTGTGTGGACTGCTGCATGGGATAAGATCCTTACAGGTGATAATTTGAGGGGTAGAGGGATGGATTTTGTTGACTGGTGCATTATGTGCCGTTGTAATGGGGAGACGGTGGATCATCTGCTCCTCTATTGTGGTATGGCTTATAGGTTGTGAAGTTTAGTGTTTAAATCTTTTGGGATTTCATGGGTCTTGCCAAGAACGGTTGCAGATACTCTCTTTGGTTTATGGAATTGGTCGAGAAAGCTTTCGTCTAGCATTTGGAATTTAGTTCCTTTGTGCTTAATGTGGTGTCTTTGGAGGGAGCGAAATCGAAGAACGTTTGAAGACTTGGAAAGCTCGGATGACCAACTATTGGTTCCTTTCAATGGCTCTCTGTTTGACTGGTCTAGAACTTGGGGACTCACCTCTAGTGACTCTCTCCCTATGTTCCTTAGCTCTCTCCTTTGTAATTAGTATCTTTTCCTTTCTTTTTTCCTGTCCTCTGTATCTTATCTTTTTGTATTTTTTTCTCTACTTTATGTTTTTTTGCATAAGATGGTGTTCTTCAATATATATCCTTATTACTTATAAAAAAAATATATATATATATATATATGAAAAGAAGGGGAATTTTTTTCCCCCATGTATGTTGGGAGTTAATAAAAGAGGTAACAATTTTTTTTTTGGTAGAGAAGGAAATGTACTTCTGCTAAAATGGCATCATACTTCATTTGTCTTCTAATAAAAGAAAGATGATAAAACCGTTCCTTTATTGTCCACTTTTGGAATGAATCATTATGACTGTATAAAATAAGTGGAATATAATGGAGTTCATAAAAAAAAATAAATAAAAAATGGAATATAATGGAATGAGACTTCTGTTTTAGTCAAAATATTTCTTTCTACAAAACTCCCCGAACAAGGGAATATATAAAATGTCCTTTAAAATCCATGTTATTTCATTCCCTTTCCTCTTCTTACACCACCCTCCTCACCTCAAAATACCTGGGGTGTTTTGCAATGTTTCATTTTATGAAAGGCAGTCTACTGAATATTCCTGGGCCTTTCATGCCTTATTGCTAAAATGAAAATCTTAAATAACGGAAGAAAATAAAGTACTAGGTAGTAGGTACAGCCATCCTCCCTAAATATACATACATAAATATACCAAAAAAGCCTTGGTAAGAACAGCACTAACAAAGGAATATCATGGCTAAGAACTAACATAAAGTCTGCTAATTACAGACGATGGGACAAATCCCTGTACATAAAGACCAGATAATTGACAAGTGGATGGTGGAGATTAACGGAAACGAGACTATATATATATCCAATAGGGCTCCCAGAAGAAGAAAAGAAAAGAAATAGAGATCCTCAGCCTGAGCCGAGGACCAATACACTTCGCAAACACTTAGCCAAATTCCCACCATTAGATCTCTATAAAGTTCATGTCATTCCATTATTTTGTGAAGAACTTGACACCAGCCGTTGTTTACTTCGGTGATGCCAAACCCTTAAACCCATTTCTCTATAAATTTTATTGTTAAGGGTCCATTACATTTTGAGTCCTTACAATTGGCGCCGTCTGTGGGAAGGATTTGTGCGCTGGCAAGTGCGGTGGTCGGTGTAAAGAAATTAAGAGCAGCACTTTCAGAAATAATATACAAAAGCAATACAATCTACTGCAACGACAACGATTCAGAAGTCAACAATCACAAGAACAAGAATATGCAAAAAAAAAAAAAAAAAAGGAAAGACAACAAGTGAAACAAGCCTACTTCTCTTATTCATATATGAAGTAAAAATTACATCTCTTACAGGTAATGCCTAGGGGGCTTGTTCTAAAGCTAACTACAAAGGCAGACGCTTGACAAAGCTGGCAGAAGAACAAAAGGCAAATGCTGGACGACGATGGCAGAAGAACGAAAGATAGAAAAAGAGGGTGAAAAGAGAGTAGACGAAGAGATGAAGAACAAATGGTAGAAAGCGAAGCTGGCAGAAGAACAAAAGGTGGAAAAGAAGTGAAGGAAGAAAGGAGGAAAAGAAATAAAGAAAGTTGGCAGAGGAACAGAAGATGGAAAAGAAGGCTGGATGAGAAGCAAGAGAAAAGAAAAAGAAAAGAGGAAGGCTCGTTGAGGAGCAAAAAAAAGAAGAGAGAAGAAGGAGTAGAGGGAAGAAGAGCTACAGAGGAGGTGGAAGGGGTCGCGGCACAGGATGGCACCACTTCGGGGTTCCGCCTGATTTCCCTCCCACCCCCGCTGCAGCCGGCTTGGGGGGTCAATGACCCATACTCAAGGGGAGGTGGTTACATTCTTCCTGGATCCTCCTCCAGACGGCGAGGAGGGTTCCTCCTCTGATTAGGTTGAAAAGAAGGAAAACCTTCGGATCTCCTATACGCCCGTCCCAACACGGCGGCCAGGGTTGGAGTGTCATCCTCGGTTCCTGATAGGGGCTGTGCATTCTCAGGAGCGCCCTTTTCCAGGGCCAGTTCATGCGAAGGGACTCAGATGATTGCGCCTTGAAGAATTTCTGGCGATGTGTTTTTGGGAGAAGTTCAGAACGAGTGTTTGTCAGGTGTGAGGGGGAAGGCTGCCCTAGGAGCGCCTTTTATAATGGGAGGAACATTGATGAAGGCCAATCTACATTAAATCCCAGGGAGAGATTTCCGGAGACAATGATGCCGCCCCAATTTCCAAGGGGCTTGCCAACCGTTAGATCCTCATAAATCCATGGTCGGTATTAATGAGGAGACGCCTCATTAAACAGGAAGATACCGAAGCGTCAGAACGCGTCACTTGGACAACCCAGGAGACGCCTCGTTATCTGAAGAGTCCCACCAAACGAAGAGGCCAAACACGGCAAGGTCTTATCCTCTACCAACTCCAGCATTTACTATTATTATTATTCTGCTTGAAAACTGTAATTATTTAATGCTTATTGTAAAACGCGGCAAGAATTAAAACGGCTACGGATAAATGGATAAAATAAATGATTATAAAACGAGAAAACTAGGTACTGGACAGAACCAAGGCATTGCATGGTCCTCGGACCCAAGCCTCATGGGGAAACCAGATACTTCAGATGATTAAAACGAGAAAACTAGGTACTGGACAGAACCAAGACATTGCATGGTCCTCGGACCCAAGCCTCATGGGGAAACCAGATACTTCAGATGATTAAAACGAGAAAACTAGGTACTGGACAGAACCAAGGCATTGCATAGTCCTCGGACCCAAGCCTCATGGGGAAACCAGATACTTCAGATGATTAAAACGAGAAAACTAGGTACTGGACAGAACCAAGGCATTGCATGGTCCTCGGACCCAAGCCTCATGGGGAAACCAGATACTTCAGATGATTAAAACGAGAAAACTAGGTACTGGACAGAACCAAGGCATTGCATGGTCCTCGGACCCAAGCCTCATGGGGAAACCAGATACTTCAGATGATTAAAACGAGAAAACTAGGTACTGGACAAAACCAAGGCATTGCATGGTCCTCGGACCCAAGCCTCATGGGGAAACCAAATACTTCAGATGATTAAAACGAGAAAAACCAGGTGCTAAACAAAGCTTAAACATTGCATGGTCAAAAGGTCAATAGGAAGAACATTTCCTCGTAAAAACTAAACGCTAAAAAACCAAGGTCTTGCATGGTCTCCAGACCCGAACCTCTATGGGAATCAGCCACTATGAGGCAATACGAACGCTGAACGGAGCCAAGGTGCGTATATGAGCAACGAGTCCAAAAGCTGAGGCAAAACCAACCCCCTTAGGCGCTAAACAACGAACCCCATCGGGGACGGGAATCATGAGAAATAAGCGTCATAGCACAAACGACCCAAACCTATCCATCCTCGGGCAAACCTTTTGCACAAAAAGAAAATTGTAAAAAAAGGTTACAATAGCGATAACACTGACCACGAGGTAGAGCCAACAGGCTGAGGAAAAGTGCCGAGGAATTCAAAATCCTCCTCCCCGCCCAAGGGGACGTGCAGCAAAATTTTAAGGGGCTATTGTGGGGCCCTACTACACTAACCACGCTGGCCCATTACGTGCGGCTCAAGGCCCGCACCGAGGATAATACTAAGTCCAAGTACAGTGTGAAAGAGCCCAGGACACCCAAGGGTCTCGCCGAGGATGACACATCCTCGGCACATCGACTTCAATAAAGGGGGAAACGTCCCTCATCCGTTGAACCTATCCCACCAACATTCTGGCTGTTTTAATGGTGATGTGACCAACAAACCCAGTTGCCTCGATTACTACAACTAATAGAAAGTCTGCAAAGGCGGCTAAGAACTAACATAAAGCCTGCTAATTACAGACGATGGGACAAATCCCTGTACATAAAGACCAGATAATTGACAAGTGGATGGTGGAGATTAACGGAAACGAGACTATATATATATCCAATAGGGCTCCCAGAAGAAGAAAAGAAAAGAAATAGAGATCCTCGGCCTGAGCCGAGGACCAATACACTTCGCAAACACTTAGCCAAATTCCCACCATTAGATCTCTATAAAGTTCATGTCATTCCATTATTTTGTGAAGAACTTGACACCAGCCGTTGTTTACTTCGGTGATGCCAAACCCTTAAACCCATTTCTCTATAAATTTTATTGTTAAGGGTCCATTACATTTTGAGTCCTTACAATATGTATGTATGTATGTGTATGTGTATTATAATAAATATAAAAATTTACCATAAAACATTTCCTCAATTCAGAACTAATTATTCATGGTTTTAGACTTTAGTATCAATTAAAAGAAGAAAAAAAAACAATATAAAATATAGAAAGCTTAAAAGTTACCATTTCATACTAAGAAAACAAATAATACTAATAAGTTAATGTAAATAAGTTACCATTCTACCCTAACAAAAATTCAAAAATTACAAAATTTATAAAAAAAAAAAAAAAAAAAAAAAAACTTTTTTCCGGTATGGGCCGGTACGCCCGGTACCGGCCGGTATTGCCTGAAATTGGCCGGTACGCCCGGTACATGACCGGTACGGCCGGTATTTTTTCCGGTACGAAACAGGGGGATTTATGTACCGGTATGCTTGCCGGTACGAAATATTCTGGCTGGTACGGCCGGTACGGTATGGAATTGACTTCCTTGCTAATAAATCCATGAAGTCCTAGATTCAAAGCTTTTAGACAACATATTGGGGCAACCTCCAAGGAATTTTTCTCTATAATAACCTAGTGTGTGAAATTGGAAAATTCCACACATCCAAGAAAAAACAAGGAATTGTAAAATCTCCTCTTTATATTTATTTTAAAGTGTTAGAAATATTTTTTTAAAAAAATCATAATTTATTAGAGTAACAAATTGAAATAACAAGCCCAACCCAGACCATGGGCCTTATGTGAATATAAAAGACCTATGGTTCTATGGAAGCAAGCTTATGAAAGAGATTGAGGTACCATGAACAAAGGGCAAAAATCTAACAGTAAAAGGAAAGGAAGAAGGAACCTTGAATAAGGTACAAATGACCCAATAAAAATGGTTGCAAGGGAAGGGGTTCTCAAACGAGACTAGCATTGGCAAGTTCGAGGGTCCATTGGGATGAATGGTCATAGAGGACCCAGTTCCTTAGTGGAAGAACTTGAAGGGACAAATGATCCCACCATAGCAAAATTAGATCTGGAAAGTCTTAGAATCCCAAGGAGAAAAGAATATCATGCAAGAACTAGCCAACCAATGAAGAAGAAAGCCACGGAACTTCGGCTAGAAGAAAACCATGAAATAGTAAAACACCCTAGTGACTTTCATGGGTTATTCAATCAAATGAGTATCTATAGCATTTGTAGGTAAGAAAACTAAAGATTGTGAAGTCACTTTCATAGCCTAGTAAATTCGTAACGTTGCCTTCACAACACAGCAGTAAGTCCTACACCCTGGTGACCTCGAAAATCGCAGAGAGGAATTTTCCATTAGAGGAAGGTACCATAGGTGCTTTTCTAGAGGAAGCTTACAAAGATAATGAAATAAGAATGAAATGAGGAAGAAAAAAAAAAACCAGGCAAGTCTCCCAAGGATGAATAGTAGAACCAAGAAATAAAGAACGTAGTATCCATTCTTCAATTGCAAGTATAAAAGGAAGGCACTAGACAAGGCAAAAGGAGGAGGAAAAATACTTAACTTCTAAGACCTGCACAGTATCAAGAAAAAGAAGCAAGCAACACCAAACTAGGTTGAGGTCCTTGGGAAGAAAATATTATAGGAATAGAAATCCTAACTTATAGAAATATCTAAGGGCTCCACATTGATCTGAGGTCCTAGATCTCATAAGTCTTGTAAAGTCTCAAGGACCCACTTAAGTCTATGAAGTTTGGGATTTAGAGGCTTTGTGGCTTTTTCTCCTAGAGGAATTATGCTTGAGCTTCATTGCTAACTAATATAATTTATAAAGACTCTTTAAGAAAGAGAAGCTTTGTAGAAAAGAAAATCTATGCTTATAGAATGTGTATTTAGGAAAACCACATTGATTTAGGATTCCAAGTCTTACAAGTCTTGTGGACCCTAAACAGTCTATTGAATTCTATGGAACTTGGGGTTTAAAGGTCTTGTGGCTCTTTACCTTGGGAACCAATATTATGGGTTTCATGATTTAAAGGTCTTATGGCTATAGGAACTAGCATTTTGGGTTTCATATATAAATAGTAAAATTCATTAAAGTACTTATTTTCTCTCTAACTTTCTTAGTTCTTTTTATATGTATATATGTATTGTTGTTTATTGATTTTTCCTATGCACAGATTGGTCCAATACAATGACCTCACACAATCGTGGTAGACCTAACCTTTTTTTTTTTTTTGAAAGGGAATATAATTTGCATTACAACAGAGAATGAAATTACAAAGAGTAGAACCTGCTGTGCAAGATTTAGTGCAGCATGTTTGCTTGTACAATTGATTCTAAAAAAGAGGGAGTAACCCCTTTCCACAACTGATGAGAACCATTCCTATGGGCAAAATGAGCAAGCTCATGAGCTGCATAATTGAAAGCCCGGTTAAGATGCCTAAAAGTGCAGAAACAAAGGATGCTTGGGCTTGAATAATATCCTAAATAATGTGCCCAAACAGAGTCCCTAAGGCAAAATCATTTATTGCCTTAATCACATTGGATGCATCACTTTCAAACATCACGCAAGGGAGCTGCAATTCTTGGGCAAGCAAGATACCTTGCTCCATTGCGATGACTTCCACTAATTCCACCAGGTAGTGGGACTGAAGAGGTTTGCACAGGGTAGCAATTGTTTCACCTTTGCAATCTCTGATGATGACTCCAATGCTAAAGGTTCCATCAAGGTCTGATGAAGCCCTATCCACATTAATCTTGAAAACACTTGGAGGTGGAGGGGACCAGCAACTAGAGAGGGTCGGCCTAGGAGTGGAAAGATCAATGGTTGTTGCATCAGAGAAGTCTTCAATAGAACTTCTAGCCATCCACCAAACCTGTAAAGGGGAAAAGCACTTGCCTTCATGGATGGTTCTATTTTTATTATACCAGATTGCCCAAGCAACAGTGAAGAACAATTCTAAATCTTGAGAAGGCTTGTGTGCAAGGATGAACATGGCCAAGTCAAGAAGGGTCCAAATGTTCCTTTGAAATGGTTGCAGTCCATCAAACCAGAGACTCCAAACCCGGATAGCAAACTCATAATGTAACAGAACATGATGAATGGATTCAATCTCCTTATTGCAGATTAGGCATTCATTACTGGTATTGATGCCACAGGAACACATTTTTTCCTTAGTAGGTAGCCTGTTGACACAAGCCTTCCAAGCAAAGATTCTAATTTTAGCAGGGAGGTTGAGGAGCCATAAACACTTCCAAAGGGGCTTAAGAGGATCCCCTATAGAGCTTCCCACATCAGCCTTTTCTTTAACCAAGCAGTGGGCAATATGGTAAGCTCTCTTCACAGTGAAATCACCACGGCTGTTCCCCATCCATATTAATTTGTCTTTAGGCAAGCTTCGGATGAGAGGTATCCTTAGAATTGTTTTAGCTTCAAAGGGTAGGAAGGTTGCCCTAATGACATCTGCTTTCCGCCATTTTGTGGCCGGGTCAATGAGGGAAGAAACCATGGGGAAGGCTAGGAGATTATTAGGGGGGGTGATGACTTTGTGTGTGGTGGGGGTGGGGAGCCATTTGTTATCCCATATGTGGATTTGTTTGCCATTGCCCACTCGCCAAGAGTAGGATGGGTTAGAGCCAAGAGTTGTACTAAGGATGTCTCCGAAAGGGAAATATCGAGCTTTGAGGACTCGGGCAATAAGGGAAGTTGGGTTTGTAAGAATTCTCCAAGCTTGCTTTGCCAACATAGCTAGATTAAAAGCTTGCAAGTTTCGGAAGCCTAAACCCCCTTTAGACTTAGGATAGCACATTTGTTTCCAATCAACCCAAGCCATTTTTGTCTCTTGATGCTTTTGGCCCCACCAAAAATTCCTCATTATGCTTTCAAGATCTTCACATAGGCTCTGAGGGAGCTAAAAACAGCTCATGGTGTAGGTGGGGATCGCTTGGGCTACTGCCTTAGGATTTCCTTTCCACCCATAAAAGCAACTTACCCTTCCAACTGGCAAGTTTTTGCCCAACCCGCTCCTTAAGGATAGAGAAGACCTGCTTTTTTGATCTCCCAATGAAAGACGGGAGTCCAAGATACTTGGAGTGCCTTGAGTCTTACATCGGCCCTAAAATGGCAAAGATTGCATCCTTTGTATCCTGATGAGTATTCGAGCTAAAAAACACCGAGGATTTATCAGTGTTAATTTTCTAACTTGAAGCATCCTCATACCTCCGAAAAATTTGCTTAGGCTCTTAACACTCTTCGGGCTTAGCCTTATAGAAGAGAATGCTATCATCTGCGAAGAAGAGATGAATGATATTAGGGCAACCACGAGAAATAGAGATACCAGTAAGGAAGTGAATTATTGCTACCTCAAGAATGATGGTCGAGAGACCCTCAGCACAAAGAAGGAAAAGGCTAGGGTAGAGGGGGTCGCCTTGGCATAGACCCAAAAATGGAATGATATTCCCATAAGCCGCCTCATTTATCAGAACTGAATAGGAGACTAATGTAATGTATTGCATAATGAGACTCACCCATTTAGAACATAAACCAAGCCTTTCCATAACCCTTTTAATAAAGCCCTATTCTACCCTATCAAAAGCTTTGCTCATATCAAGCTTGACTGCCATATAACCCTCTTTTACCACTGTTTTATGGTTTAGGTAGTGCATTAGCTCAATAGCCACCAATACATTGTCCGTGATGATGCGGTCCGGGGTAAATGCGCTTTGGTTCTCAGAGATGATATAAGGGAGAAGGTTTTTAAGTCTATTGGCTAAAGTTTTGGAGATAAGCTTGTAGATTACGTTGCATAAGCTTATGGGTCTAAAATCAGTCATTTTCTTTGGGCTGCTTGTTTTTGGGATGAGGGAAATGTTGGTTTTATTAATTTCGGTCATGGGCAGATTTTTGTTGAGGACATTCAGGACCACATTAGTAACGTTATTCCCTACTATACTCCAATATTTCTGATAAAAAATAGTAGACATACTGTCGGGCCCGAGGGCTTTGGTGGGGTGAATTAGCTTGAGAGCCATAGCCACTTCTTCTCTAGTAAAAGCACGAGATAAGCTCTCATTCATATCCTCAAATACCTTAGTTGGGATGGCTTCAACAACATCTTCAACCCGTGTGGGGAATGTAGTGGAGTATATGTTTTCAAAGTAGTCCACAACAGCCTGGGCAATAGTTTCCTTCTCCTCACACCACCTGCCATGTTCATCCCATAATCCCAAGATTGTGTTTTGTTTACGCCTTTCCGAGGCATGGGTGTGAAAAAATTTCGTGTTCCTATCTCCCCCCTTTAACCAATGTGCCTTGGCTCTTTGACCCCAATATAATTCCTCATCTTCTAACAGCTCATTCAACTCCCTTCTTAGGTTTCTAATCTCAATACTCAGCTCTCCATTTTTATCTTGCTGTGTTAGGGCGCTCAGAGCATTTCGCTTTGACTGGATTTTCTTAAGTATGTGACCATAGACCAAGGAGCTCCAGCTAGATAATTCTAAGGCACAATGCTTTAAATTCTCCATAATATCTTCTAGTGTGCTCAAGTCCACCCCCCATCTCCCAAGAGGATTCTATAATGTTCCTGCATTCCTCATTCTTTGTCCACAAGGCTTCAAAGTTGAAGCGTTTAATGTTAGACACACGTTAGGGAGGTGAATCAGTAAGAAGCAAAGCACAATGATCAGAAGTTAAGTCCACGAGATGGTAAACTCTCATCCCTTCAAATTTTCCAATCCACTCGGTGTTAGCAAGTGCTCTATTTAGTCTCAATTGAATTCTATTCTCCCCCTCTTGCATATTGCACCAAGTGAAATCAACACCCCGATAGCCCAAATCCACCAAACCACAAAAATTCACTACATTCCTAAAACCCTCCATTTGTTGCTGGGGACAAGTGACACCCCCCTCTTTTTCATTTATAGATAATATTTCATTAAAATCTCCCAGGCAAAGCCATGGGAGTTGGAATTGACTATGTAAGAAAGTACGAAGGCGCCAAGACTCATACCTTCGGTGAGTTTTTGGGTGACCATAGAAACCAGTGATCCTTCATTGGAATTTGCTTATGTCTCCCTAACAATGGCGTTAATATGATTCCCCGAATAGTTGTTGATATCCAAGTTTACTTGTCGGGTTCAAAACATAGCCATACCACCACTATGACCTCTACTAGGGACAATTGCAAACCCAATCCTGTTTTTAATTTTCTCCATCCGCTTTACTTTTGACTTTGTCTCCATGAGGAAGACAATCGTGGGCTTCCAGCGTCGCACCATATCATGCAGCGCTCTGACTGACCGAGGGTTCTTAAGCCCCTGGCAATTCCAGCTTAGTGGATTCATTGCTCCTGGCGGTGCTGCCTAGTAGCCATCGCTGATCTCTCATCAAAGGTTGGTTAAGGTGTACTTGCCTCTGTGCATCTTTTCTTTGAGCTGAGGTTTTCCACTTCTTCCTCAAAAATTAGTTTTCTCGTGCGTTTAGAGCCTACTGGTGTTGATTGCACTTCAGATGCCGAATATTTAGTTTTCCCTTTTTCCCTGGCTATTTTCTTCAATTAGACCTTAGCCTTGGGTTTTTTTATTTTTTATTTATTTATTTATTTTTTTGGTACTTGGCTCGTGCTTTTTGTCAAGGATCCTAATTCAAACTTATTAATAGAAGTGGGCTAGGGAGTAGGCTTGATAGGACTAGATACCTCCAAAAAATCTTTTTCTTCTTGGACTTTCTGGCCCACGAGTGAATAAGTATCTTCATTAACCTTTGTTGGGCCCAAGTCGTGTGAGTGCACGGTTGGAAGGGTAAAAGAATCAGCACGTGTTGTTGAGTTACCTGAATCAGTGCGCTTTACACGTGCAGGATAGTCCCCATCCCTTAGGGTTTCTTCAACTTGCTTCTTCTTCGCTCTAACGGTGCTGATCCTCTCTGTAGATCCACCGTCCCTTTCCCCTCTTTTCCCCAGACCAATGATGCTTCCACCAACAAAACTTCCATTACCACCTTCCTTCACTGAGACAAATGAGTTTTTTGTCATGGTATGGGTATAGTCTTCCATTCCATCCTTATATTGACCTTCTCCACCACCATTACTGTTGGTGGACCAGGATTTATCTCCCACAGCCTTTGTGCTTCCATAGGCATGGAGCCAGTCACCATATTGCCTTGAGGCGTTTTGGTAATCCTTGCACTCTTGGCAATGTTTATCATCACGCCCCAACCGGCCACATAAAAAACAGAAAAGGGGTAGCCTCTCATACTTGAAGCTAACCCAGAATCTTTCACCGTTAGCACTTGCAACCCTTCCTCCACGTCTGAGTGGCTTGTCCAGTTGAAGATCCACTCGAATCCTCATGAATTTTCTTGGTCTGAATATCCTGTTTTTTGATTTGATTCAATGAATTTCCCCAGACTGTTACCAAGCTCTTTACCCACTTTTAAGGACATATGCTCAGGGCCATCACCGATCTCTCATCAAAGGTTGGTTGAGGTGTACCTGCCTCTGTGCATCTTTTCTTTGAGCTGAGGTTTTCCACTTCTTCCTCAAAAATTAGTTTTCCCATGCGTTTAGAGCCTACTGGTGTTGATTGCACTTCAGATGCCGAATATTTAGCTTTCCCTTTTTCCCTAGCTATTTTTTTCAATTAGACCTTAGCCTTGGGTTTTTTTTTTTTTTTTTTTTTTTTTTTTTTTTTTTTTTTTTTTCTAGTACTTGGCTCGTGCTTTTTGTCAAGGATCCTAATTCAAACTTATTAATAGAAATGGGTTGAGGAGTGGGCTTGATAGGACTAGATACCTCCAAAAAATCTTTTTCTTCTTGGACTTTCTGGCCCACGAGTGAATAAGCATCTTCATTAACCTTTGTTGGGCCCAAGTCGTGTGAGTGCACGGTTGGAAGGGTAAAAGAATCAGCACGTGTTGTTGAGTTACCTGAATCAGTGCACCTCACACGTGCGGGATAGTCCCCATCCCTTAGGGTTTCTTCAACTTGCTTCTTCTCCGCTCTAACGGCGCTGATCCTCTCTGTAGATCCACCGTCCCTTTCCCCTCTTTTCCCCAGACCAATGATGCTTCCACCAACAAAACTTCCATTACCGCCTTCCTTCACTGAGACAAATGAGTTTTTTGTCGTGGTATGGGTATAGTCTTCCATTCCATCCTTATATCGACCTTCTTCACCACCATTACTGTTGGTGGACCTGGATTTATCTCCCATGGCCTTTGTGCTTCCATAGGCACGGAGCCAGTCACCACATTGCCTTGAGGCGTTTTGGTAATCCTTGCACTCTTGGCAATGTTTATCATCACGCCCCAACCAGCCACATAAAAAACAGAAAACGGGTAGCCTCTCATACTTGAAGCTAACCCAGAATCTTTCACCGTCAGCACTTGCAACCCTTCCTCCACGTCTGAGTGGCTTGTCCAGTTGAAGATCCACTCGAATCCTCGTGAATTTTGCTTGGTCCGAATGTCCTGTTTTTCGATTTGATTCAATGAATTTCCCCAGACTGTTACCAAGCTCTTTACCCACTTTTAAGGACATATGCTCAGGGGTAATCCCCAGATCTGTACCCAGAAGGGAGAATGGGTAAAATCAATATTTGAAACTGATAAACCTTTCCGCCATTTGCACAATAACAGTAAGTTGTTTTTGAAACTCCAGGGCCCATTTCGTTCAACCCATTGAAGCCGAAACTCGGAGTTGAATTTGAACTGCAAAATGTTGTTTCCTATTTCCACAATCTGCAAATCTGAATCCATTTTCCATGCAGATCTCAATGTATTTTTTAAAGCCCTCTGGTTCTGGTGTATATCGGTGAGAAGACAACCAAAAAGGCTCAAAGAGCATTCCTCTAGCAGATCTGCTCTGCTCTTGGCTGTGATAGAAATTTCTTCCTCTTCCTCCTTGGTGAGGCGGAGGTTAAGCAATCCCTCAACAGCTGAATGTTCCATACTAGTGTCAAGGGAGGGAGATATGGTATAAAACCAGAGAGAAAGCCCAGTAACGGAGAGGTAGGAAGGGAAGGCTCGGCAAAGGTTTTTGGCGAGAGGAAAAGGCTCCTACAAGGGAGAGAAGAAGTGCCAGTTGGTAGACCTAAGCTAGAGTCCCTAAACTCCAATGATCAATATTTCTACCCAATGAACTAAGTTCTAGTAAATTCATAATTGGATATGGGTTTGGGCGAACCATGAACGATTTTGTGGCTAAGAAATAATTAATGCATTGTTTAATATTATTGTTTTATACATTGCTAGTTATTTGGATTGCTATTTTTGCACAAGTTAGTTCTGTAGAACAGATTTATTTTATGCAATGTAACCAAACCTAACTCCAACCATAACTCTATTGGGCCTTGAAAAGCCTAAGTCTTACAAATAGAATATAGACCTAATAAATTACCCAAAAAAGGGCTTTCAACACACATCTTATATGTTTTCGTATAAAAACATAATCATAATAAAATGTTTATTAATAACTATTATAATTATTAAATTTTATATTTAGAGAAAATAAAAGTTAAAAAAAAAATTGTGTCACATCATTTAAGAACTCAGTGACAAATGTTGCAGCATCTTATATGAGGAGAAAATACAAAATGTTTTGGATGCATGAATCCTCTCACTCACATAAGAATGAGTCCTACTCTTGTGGGGCCTATCCTCGAATGAGTGAAAGGATGCGTGCATCGGAACACCTAATTCTACCTTTTATACGAGACGTACACTTTTATACAATCTGGGACTGGGACCCAATGAAATCCGGCTCCTCTTCGTAGTCAGTCAAATTGCCCTCAACCCCAACCCTTTTACACAGTAAAAAGTAAATTAAAAAAAAAAAAACAGTATATAAAGAGAAAAAAACACATTCACCTGCCAACCCCCAAAAGTTTATACCATACCAGAACGCGAGAGCAAAAGAGAGGGGGGATTCAGAATCAGATACAACAACACCACATCAGAGACAAAAAAGAGAGAGAGAGAGAGAGAGAAACCCTAGCAAAGCAAAGTGTGATCTCGGAAGGAAGAGAATGGGAAAGAAGAAGAAGAGAGCGTCGTCGAAGGTGTGGTGTTACTATTGCGACAGAGAGTTCGAGGACGAGAAGATTCTAGTTCAGCATCAGAAAGCCAAGCACTTCAAGTGCCACGTCTGTCACAAGAAGCTCTCCACCGCCGGCGGTATGGCCATCCACGTCCTCCAGGTCCACAAAGAGTCCGTCACCAAGTATGTTACTTTATCGTCCCCCCCCTCTCTCTCTCTCTCTCTCTCTAAACCCTAATTACTTCGCTTTCTCGTTATATAAATATAATTGTATTTTTTTTCCTTTTAAATTATATATTAAAAAAATTGAGTCTTTAATAATTTTGGATCTTCATTAGAATCGGTGTCAATATGATGATGATGTTGTTGTTGTTTTTTTTTTTTTTTTTTTTAATATAATTTTTTATTGTATAAATTTGATAGTTATGCAATGGGGAAGATGCGAGTTGAGCTACGAGCTCTTGGAAATATGTATTGATAAGTATATAAAAGAGGTCGGGTCTTGCTGCGATGGCAAGTTCCTTTTACTTAAAATATGGGTACAACACGCTTTTAAAGCACAGGTATGACACCCTAAATGAAGTGTCTGTGCTTCCTAGCTTAAAAGTGAACGCTGCAAAAGTGGGAGTTTTGTGCACTGGGTACAACATTTATTGTAGTAAAAAAGGTTAGGTTAAGCTTACGATGACGATGATGAGTACTCCATAACCTAAAAGAATTACATAAAAAAAATAAGTGATTTTGTGAAATATAGGTATAGTTGAGTGTAACTGCTTGCGAGACACCGAGACCAGTCAAACAGAGTTTGAATTAGCAAGTCTTCAAGGCTTCAAGTTGGTTCTTTGAGATTTCCGAATCAATGAGTAATATGATTTATTAATGTAAGTTTATGTAGGTATGTAGTTATGTGTGTGTGTGCGAGCGCGCGTGTTATGTTTTGAAACTATTTATGTTGGTATTTGGTTAATTATGTCTGATTTTGGTGGATTCTCTTTTTGACAAATAATGTTGTTCTGCAGGGTTCCCAATGCAAAACCAGGTAGAGAGACTACGGATATTGAAATATATGGAATGCAAGGAATCCCACCTGATGTCTTGGCTGCTCACTACGGTGAAGACGGTGAGAATGCTTTAAAATTAGGAGAATTTTATGGTCTTGTTTGTTTCTTTTTGTATTTTTGGTCATTGTGCTGTGCTACATGTCTGTGTTGTGTTGTTGTTGCTTTGATTGAGACGCCTATATTTCCCTCTTATGTTGTATTATCAACTCCTAAATTTGGAACTTAGGGAAGGAATGGCTGGTCAAGCCTATGATTGTTTAACCTTTTTCTATAAATTACTTGGGTTTTCAAAGCCGATAAAGGGATTCAAAGTCAAGGGCAGGTGTTTGGTATGTAATAGGGATTGCTCAAAATTGGAATGGATCGCCTTTAGTACAAAAATCATATCAAATTAGAACTAGTAACTAATCTCAGCATTGAAGGATCAAAAGAACTCACATAAGCCTGCATAATGAACACAAAAGCTTTCCCTTGTGAACTGATTGCATTTTGCCCAGTTCCACAACAGGATTCTTGATATGTGCGATGAATTGGCTTGAGATTAGACTTTTGAGTTACTTAAAATAATCTCATTCCTTATTTATCAATAAAATAATCTCATTCCTTGAAGGAGCCAACAAGCTCCAGCTCATTTGGCACAGTGGCACCTCCTCCCCTTGCAAGTGCTAAGTGGAGGGTCAGGGGTGAGGCTGTGGGTTCAAGATTAATGAAGACAAGGAAGAGCTCAAGAAAAAAGAAGATTAAATATACAAAGATTCAAGAATTGTGGTCTAATTTTGATGTTGGACCTTCTTAGCACATTTGATAGGTCATTTTAGTTATTAGTATTAAGTCTTTTACGTTGAGAAGCTGCTGGATCAGTTTTAATTAAGTTCTATTAGAATAAGGGCAATGTGGTAATTTTCAGAAATATGGAATGGACTGTCCTTGGCCGTACCAAAGGCCCATGAGTCTTATTTTATGTTTACGTATTATTAAGTCTTTTATGTAATTATTATTAGTATTCCTATTCAGTCTAGGAATAGGTTATTTGTAGTCCAATTCCTACTAGGAAATGGATAACTATAGTCCTTTGGTACGGCCAAGGACAGCCCGTTCCAGATTTCTGGAAATTACCAAATTGCCCTTATTCTAATAGAACTTAATTAAAACTGATCCAGCAGCTTCTCAACCTAAAAGACTTAATACTAATAACTAAAATTGACCTATCAAAGGTGCTAAGAAGGTCCGACATCAAAATTAGACCACAATTCTCGAATCTTTGTATATTTAATCTTCTTTTTTCTTGAGCTCTTCCTTGTCTTCATCAAAGACCCACATGGTGCATGTGTTACTTACTATCAAAAAAACAATTTTCATAACTTGAAGGAGCCCATCTAAATAGTTGGGATTGCATTTGCTGGTTCTGGATCTGATTTTGGTTATTCTTGTTAGGATTTTCCCTTTGCATTTCCTTCATCTAATAACATCACCAACATCTAGTTGAAAGCATTTGGTCCTGTTTATTAATTTTAATTAATTCATATATATCTATCTATTTATATGCATGAATATTGTGGTGGTTAAAAAAAAAGTATATTTTGACAGCTTTATTGATTAGATCATTTTGCTATCTATCCTTTGCTGATAGATGGTATAGTTTTAATGCTATCTATGTGAACACCAGCACTCAAGTCTCCAATTTGTGTATTGGATTGTTATTATGATATCTATGTGGTGGGGAACGAGTTCTATAATATACTTGAACTATGGCCAAAAGAAATATTTTTTTGTCCACACAACAAAATTTCTGGCTCTGCCCTGAAATGGTTTATTTTTAAATATGGTATTGAATTATTCAAGATTGAATGTATTGATGACATTTTATTGAACTTATTGAAGAACATTAATGACATGTTATACATATTGAAAAAAAAAAAACTAATGACTTGTTGAATTATACCATCAATATATTAATCAGCAGTTGTTTTTTTTTTTTTATGTTTTCCTTGACTTTTGTTGTTTCTTTTTCCATTTATGTGAAATTGCCACACTTCAGAATCATTTCTTGGTTCTTTGTAGCATTTCGAATAAATTTTTCTTTTGCAAGTAAAGGTTTTGTGCAACTCTCTAGTTAGGACCTCTTGTACAGATGTTTGTGCTGTCCACTCAATTTCTCCACAGTGCTTGGTTTTCCATCAGTTCTTTTTTCTCCTCCTCTTCCGCTCTCTACTTCAGCCTTATTCTCTATTTCTGAAATACTTATTTGGGGGAGACTAAATTATGTTGAAAACTAGTGTGTTCCTAGATTGGGCTAGTAAATGATTTAGGTAGAATTCAAAATTTTTTTTTCAGATTGGATGGTGGGTCTGATTACCAGCTTAGGAACTAATCCCCATATATGTAGGGGAAGGGGCATCCTATATTTTGTTGTGCCAGGTCACATATTACGTCATATTGGAATAACCCATTATCCCTTTCATATTGGAATAATGTCATTTAGGAAGCATGTCTCGGTTGGTCACTCAATTTAAAATGGAGGTTAAATTTTGAAAGGGATAATGGTACTCCCAACTGTCAATTGATGAATCAATTCATGTGGGAGGGCTGAAATTTTAAAGTGGTGGTAGGGAATCATTTGCTAACTATTTGTGTGATACACAAGATTGGTGGGAGTCTCATCTCCTTCCATTCCCTTCTATTTAGGTCCAAAACCACTGATCACAAAAGAATCAGTTTACTTGTTCCCAAGAAAATGAGCTTTAGCTCAAATGGTATCTCCTTCCCTTGGAATAGTAAGGTAGTGATTGTGGCTGTGGGTTCAAGATCCACGGGTGCGTGTGTAATCAAAGGAAAATCATATTTTTGGCTTGCCTTGTTTATAGGTGTCTTTGGACTAGCAGAACCATTTTATTTTTGCAAATCCAAAGAATTTTTCTTAATTTATATGTGGGTCATCGATTCAGCATTAAATTAAAAAGAGGGGTTGAAATACTTGTAATTTTTTTTTCCAATAAATAAATTGAAAAATAAAAAATAAAGGGTTCAAATCATTCTATCGACATGAGTGTTATATATTGAAAAAACTTTCTAACTATTTATTTGGTACGGTGGTTCAACACTTGTCGACCATTGACTATTAGTGTAACATAACATGTGTGGCTCTCTCCTGTGCCTTACAATTAACTTGTTTTTTATTTTTATTTTTAAGTTTACTAATGTGTGATGTCATGTGTATCTTCCCATTTAGTCCAATTACAATCTGTAGGAAAATTTGGAACAATGAGGTTATTTTCACATAGTAATGGAGAGTTTGTATATGTTGCATTGGGGAAGTTAAAAGCATTAACATACTATGATTACCTTCTGACATCTGTACTATTTTGCAGAAGAAGAAGGTGCATCGAAAGTGGCTAAAGTGGATATCCCAACTACCTCGCTAGTTGGTGGTGTTGTACCAGGATCATTGGGAATTGCATATCCTCCTCAACCTACTCTGGGTGTAATGCAGCCAATGTATGTTTTCTATTAGATTTTTCTCCTAAGACTTTCCTGCTTCACATTTATGCAGCATTAGTTCTTGGTGAAAGTAGATCTGCATTCTCAAGATATATTCCTTTCATTTTGATTTGTACTTTGAGCACAAATAAATAAATAAAATTAAGTGTTCTGTACTGTAAGATATTTGATTATCACATCCATAGTTATCTCACATTTGGAACTTATTTTGGGTGTTTGGTCACAGTTACAATCCTGCACTACCAGTGCCTCCTGCTGCTTGGCCTGTTCCACCTCGTCCCGGGCCTTGGTATCCACAGCATCCAGCAGTTTCTGTTCCTCCTCCTCCTCCATTGGGTTATGCACAACAACCATTGTTTCCTGTCCAGAATGCGAGACCTCCTTTGCCGTCAACCACATCACCTGCACTACAGCCTTCACAGATAACTCCTCCCGGACTGCCCGTATCCAACCCATCTGTCCCTGTATCACAACCATTGTTCCCGGTTGTTGGGAACAACAATATACCCCAAATTTCACCATTTTCTGCTCCTATGCTTTCAACAAGTATGCCGTCAAGCTCTGCAGCAGAAGTTAAAGGCTCCATTGACGTGCATTCAAGTGCTAACGCTTCCGTGACAAATAATTACCAAGCCCCAAACATACTAGGTTGGATATTTTTTAAATTGAGCCCTGCAAATAATCTTTTCAGTTTTGGTTTTCTATCAATACTCATTGTGGTTGATTTTAGAAGTAGATCTCAAACTTTCAATGTTATAAAAATTTCCAAAAACTGAGAATTGATAAGTTGTGATTAAATGATGATGTAAAATAATCACTTGTCATTAATATACTGATAAAATTAAAAAAATTAATCACTAGTCATGAAATTATGTCAGATTTTATATTCTGGGTTTTTAGTAGTATTGATATTGCTAGATGTTGATGTTCTCTATAAAAATGATGGTGCAAATGTAATTATGTTTGATACTTTGATCAAATGTGCCAACATGAATCTCATTTAAATAGTTTTCTGTAAGGTCTCCACACTCCGTTTAAAAACCATTCAGCTATGAGATTATCGGTTTTCATTCTTACAATTACTATTGATGGTAAGGATATATTGCTTGCTTACCTTCTGTCTGTCTGTGGTACTGAATGTTGGGCTGTTAAGAAGCAGTATATTCTTAAAATAGCATTCTATTATTCATTTTATTTTATTTTTTTGATAAATAAAATTATTCATTTTATTTGTCTACAAGTATTTGCAAATTTAGATATTGCTGTCAACTATTAGCCAAAAGCTAGATTAAACCAGATTCCATAAAGCACAAGATAGTTCCATCCTGACAAGTTCAAATAACGAGCAATGACTGTTTTAATCGTGACTGCATTTAGCTGATGTTTCTCTTTGCTTACCCCATACCACTAGGCGAATTAGCCATTGCCCTTTCGTCTCTTAGTTTGCACATCTACACATATATTAAGAAGTCAAATTGGTTTCTCCTTTGTAATTTGCGTAAATTACCCCCTTTTGATTATATTCATAAGCAGCCTTGCTAAATAGTAAATACTGTTTTTGGTGAGTCAATCCTCCAGCTACCTTCATGCATCTACTTATTCCTTTTCTGATCTTGTGATGATGAATTTGATAAGAAAACTACCAAAAAACTATTTTTGATGATTGATCCTCCTACTACCTTCACCACAGGCACTTGTTCTTTTTCTGATCACAAGTTTGACTCTCTCTCTCTCTCTCTCTCTCTCTCAATACATATAAAGCCACCACCTATTAAAATGTGAATGAAGTTTTATTTTGTAACTTTGGTGCTGCTGTCCATTAGTTGAGCCTACTTACTTCAGATTGGTTTGATTTGGTTTTATAGCGGGTTGGTAAGATTAGAACTATATTCATTGGATTCCATTTCATGAAGTTGAACTTTGATATTGTTAGACTGCTTTGCTGTGGACTTGCCCAAATATGTTTCTCACACCTTGTTGGTGTCTTTATAGTACATAATTTTATTGATTTTAATGTCTTTTTTTTGGGATATACTGTAGGTGGGACATTAAGCAACTCTCATTCATATGCCTCTGGCCCAAATACTGGTGGTCCTTCCATTGGACCACCCCCAGTAATTGCAAACAAAGCTCCTGCTACCCAGCCAGCCACTAATGAGGTCTATCTAGTTTGGGATGATGAGGCAATGTCCATGGTTAGTTCTCTCTCTCTCTCCCCCAAAAAAGAAGAAGAAGAAGAAAGAGTCTAATAAGGAAGCTTTTAACTGTAATTATTGCTGACTTGGCACACCTGGTGATTGCAGGAGGAAAGAAGAATGTCCCTAACGAAGTATCAGGTGCATGATGAAACTAGCCAGGTAAGTCATACTACCTCTTTAATATATGGAGTTGGTTTCGCATCTGACCAGATGGGTAGGCTTTATGTTTCATGTTTTCAGATTCGATTCTTTCGCACTGTTTCCTATTTAGAGAGGTATTTCTGTATGAATTTCCAATTTTTTCATCATTAAAAGAACGACCCACTTGGTTAGTAATATGTTAAACCATTTAATAATTCCATTTTTCTTTTTCCAACCCAATTTATTGAGGGCATGTAAACTGCCATTCTTCGGTTTGCACGCAATGCCACCACTCTTGTGGGAATCAAAAATTGCAAGTAGGTATTTGCATTATTTTATTCTGGTAATTAGTAATTACAATTTTGTCAAGCTTGCTGCAATCAACTCCAAGATTCTTCATCCTAGCATTGTATTCAGTTAAGAACAATGTATATGTATTTTCTCTTTTAAAATTTGGATTTACCTGCTGTTATTCATTCTCCCTATGCTTGATTCCGAAAAGTGGGGTTTTGGGTGGAACAAGATCTTACCCAACAGATTTTTGCCTATTCGTACAATTTAGTTTATGATCCAACAGTGAAATCAGACTTGGCCCAGGTCAGCTTCTTTTGCAAAGTTTGGTATCTCTTTGCTTAGGCCAAGCTTTATAACATATCTGGTTTGTCCAAGTGATTGATATTTATGGCTCCTTTCTGATCACCCCCTCTTGTGATTTTATGTTTCAGATGAGCTCAATTGATGCAGCCATAGACAGAAGAATATTGGAAAGCAGGCTTGCTGGTCGAATGGCCTTTTAGATCAAATAGAAGGCATGATGACTTGTTGGAATGTTTTTGTCAATGCATCATCCTTAGAATATTGTGGGATCCACTTAAACGACAAGGCGATGCCCTGGTCTTTATTCTCATTGATTTACTTGGGTATCTTGTAAGTGGCCATATTTATTTGTGTTTTATTCTTTACAAGAGAGGTTCAAGGGAGTAAATTTTGTTGATGATATGAGGATTCTCCATAGAAGTTGCTAAACTTGTATTTTTCTGCATAGTCTCTTAATTTTTAGTTTCAAACATTTTAGGCTCTAGTCTTGAACCCTTTTGTGATCAATCTAATTCAGTTTCTCCAGGTGTTTTTGAATCATTGGATTTCATATCTATGTAAACAATTATTTGCTTCATTGTTTAATCTTCATTAAGGGATATACTGTGTGTGTGTGTGTGTGTGTGTGTGTGTGAGAGAGAGAGAGAGAGAGAGAGAGAGAGAGAGAGAGAGAGAGAGAGAGAACATTCTGTTAGCCAAAGTAGTTAAAAGCTATTGTAAAAGCTCCTCTCTAGATTGTGCAATAAAAATTGTCCTTATGAAAGCTTACGATTTGGTTAGGTTGAGTGGTGCTTCATTCTTGACTGCACGGCTGCTATTATATTCCCCAATTTTGTATTTGCTTAACTGGAAGTTGGTTATTTCATTGACTAAACGGTTTTTCTTCCTCTTCCTCTTCTTCTTCTTCTTCTTCGTTTTTAGAAAATAAAAATTTATTGAAGGTTTTATTCACTTAAATAAGACTAGGGGTGTCAAATGTGTGGGTTTGGAGTGGCCATAATTGGGTTGGGTATATAAAACTCATTTACCTATTAAAAATTCATTAATTAATTACTTCTAACTCAAATTCAATACAACCCCATTATTATGGGTAAATTTCAACTCACCTAATTATCAAAATTACCAAAATGCCATTAGAGTAAAAACTTCAACACTTTCTTGAATTTCCTTTTGCACTAAATTTTTAGAGAACACAACAATATTATAAAAATAAAAATAATTATAAATTCTATTTTACCTTAGCTTTCTCGACAACCAAACAAGAAATCAAGAGGCCAAAAGTTCAAAGATAATGTGGAGCACAAGCTGCACAATGCAACCAAGCAACAACTCTAAATGCCAATACTTCAAAAAATTTGAATCAACCTGATCGTTGTGCATATTAAAATCAAATTCAAAACAAACAAATTACATAGAATGCAAACCGATTAAGCAATATTGAACGAAAACAAGCACAAAAACAGAAAACCAAAAATAGAGAAACAAGATGACCTTGAGATTCATTTGATGGTGACAAGCCATAGCAGAAATGAGCCTTATCCTACATGCTTGAATCTCCTCTGATGAAACCTCGCTGCTGAGCGACAAAGAGCAGGACAAGGAAACGGAGCACTCGTGGTACTCGTTGTCCTGGAGTTGGAGTGACAAAACCTTGTTTGAATCCTTGAGCACCAAGCTCTCTCTACAACTTTTTCTTTTCCTTCCATCCTTAAGCGACACATCCTCACGATCAAACCTATGCAGAGAAAAATTCAAAAGCAAAGAAAGCAGCGGCAACAAGTTCATCAGGATGAGCATGAGTACTCCAATGGATTCCATGAGTTCTAGATGAGAGCTAGAGAGAGAAAGAGAGAGAGCAAGAGAGAGAGAGAGAGAGAGAGAGAGAGAGAGAGAGAGAGAAGTGTTTGGAGGCTAAGAAAATGAAGGAAAATGAAACTGAAACGTCAGAGGGCTTTTTTTTTTTTTTTTTTTTTTTTTTTTTTTTTTTTTTTTTATATGGGAAGAGCTTGGTTGAATTTGGGTATATTGTTTTTGGGTTAAATGGGCCTTAATGGGTTTTTAGTTAAAACTCAATAATCATTGGGCCTAATTGGGTTGATGCTCATTTAACCCAACTAATAATTGGATGGGTTTAGGTTCAATTAGAATGGGTGTGTTTGGATGGGCAAATGAGTTTGAGCTTACTTTGCCATCTCTAATTTTAAGTAGGGAGGAGATTTGTACTTGAAGTCTTGAAATACTATAAAATGCTTTTGACTTGATTGTCAATGGTGATTTGATATTGAGTATCCGTTTGGATACTAAGTCTGGCGTTCAACGTTTGCATTTCACCTTTTTTTTTTTAGAAGAGTGTTAATTGAGTTCCAGTGGGTTCCATGCATTGTTTACGGGACTCACAAATCTCTTTTTTCAACAAAACTTTCATTAAAAATAGGTTTCACAATACTATTCACACATTTAAAAATTATTTTATTATAATATTTTTAGTTTTCAACGGTATCCAAACAAACCTGAGTGTGCATTTGGAGTGCTATTATAAGCTAGTAAAAAAACTAGCTTTTTGCATCTTTTTTCCTACTGTATGTGGATCGTAGTAGGTCTCGCAAAAATAGAAGCTGTTTTTTTTCTTCAGTTTGCTTAACTGCTCAACCGGCTTGGTATAGTTTGCTGGTCCCACTATAATAGTTTTGGTCAAAAGGTGAGATAAAGTTAACTGATTGAGTCACTACTCACTACATGGTTTTTGCACAAGGGTTTGGCTTGGCTTGTGTCCAGTGGAAGTTTTCACTGGACACGTTAGATGATGGACACGTGTCCACTCTTGGATACGTGTCTGAATCCGGACGTGTTCAGTGAAAATTTCCACTGGACAGAAGCCGGGTCCTTTGCACAAATGTCAAGTACTTTTTTGCAGCTCTGATACAACTTTTTTTTTTTTCCTCTGTATTTTTAGGATCCGTTTGGTTGGAATTGTAAAAAAATGGGAGAATAGAAAATTAATAGGATTATAGAAATGATTTAATTTTCTCTCCTGTGTGTTTAGTAACTTTAGTTGGAAGGGTGAAAAGTGAGAGGAGTGGAAAATACTCTTGTTTGGTTGAGGAGAAAAGTGGGAAGATGAAAAATATAGTTTATATAAATTTACTCTTATACCATTATTACATAACATATAAGAAATAAATTATTTGTACTCATTAAATAATATAAAAATTAACACATCATATATTTAAATTTATATATTTTTTTCTTTGTTATTATTATAGGTGTTATAATCTTTATATATATATATATATATATATATATAGACATGTTGCTAGGTGGGAAAAAAAAAAACTGGGCAGCAAAAAATATTTGGAATATAGAGATAGTAATGAAGACGAAAAAAGAAAAAGAAAAAGGAAGAAAGATGAATTACCGTTGACAGAGGAGATTGAAGAAGAGATACAAACAAAACAAGGACGACATAAAGGGGTAGACACCAAACCGTGTGGGGAATGGGTGGAGGTCGGTAAGATTCTTGAGAAGCATTAAAATTTGGGGGAAATTTTGTCATTGTGCTGGAACAAGAGTTTTCACTCTTGCTTTCTCTCCATTTCGAGAGATGAACTTTTGGTGGACTTGGGAGAAAATGCTTGGGCTCCATAAAAAAATTTATATCCTTTCTCTCCTTACCAAACAACATACAAACTCTTTTTTTTTTTCTTTTTTTTTCATCTTTCCTATTCCACCTCCAATCAAACAAACCTTTAGCAAGACAAAATCAACTTATTTTACTTCTCTTTTAGCTTTTTTTTTAATTGTACTTTCAGTAAAAAAACAAAATAAACTCTTCCCAATCATATACTAATGTCAAGTCTTTTTTGCTTATTGCAGCTCTCACTCTACTTTCTTTTACCCCTACAATACTTTTAGTAGAACAAACTCAACTTATTCCCAAACAGACATTAAGACATGACCATTGTGGATGTAGGGAACATTAAATTACATCTTAGGAAAAAAAAAAGGGAGATCGAATTTTAACCTATGTTTTCTTTGTATAATTGAATTTCAATTTCAATTTCAATTTCTCTCTCCCTCTCTCTCTCTCTCTCTCTCTCACACACACACACACATATCCTCTAACATTGGCAAATCTCACCCATTTTATTTGATCACATTAAGTTGATAGTCGTTTTTTTTAGAAACCTAATTATAACTACAAGTTAGTTGAGTTTAAACCTCTATATATATATGGGTTTAGCTATTCACTTGAAATCTTATCTTCAATACCTACATGGGCAAACATTATTATTTGTAATTACCAACTCAACATGAAATCACATTTTCACTTGAACTTGAGTTTTCATTTAGAAGGTATCTCATGTATCGGATATATGTATCATCTCTCTTATAATGTGCTGATCTCATAATTGTGGGATCCACACTATGGGAGGGATACTATATCCTATGCATAAGATACATTCTTCTCTAGTTGAAAGCATGGAGGGATTAAGGGGGAAAAAACTTATGTATATTGTAGAGGTTTGGTAAGAAGATTCATCATCTTTAATTACCAATATATACTTGATGATATAACTAATTTTCATTAATGAAAATATCTCTATTTTATTTATTTTAAAAAATAAAAGAAAATTCCAAATGCTCCTTTAATTGAACAACCATAAAAAATGTGGTGAGTTTGACAAAAATATCTTCTTTTTTATAAAAAGAGGGAAAGAAAGAGAGAAATGGCTAAAATCTACTTTAGATTCCCTATGGAATTCGTTATATTCAATAATTTATTGTGCTTAAAAAACAACTTTGGTAAAAGTATATATTTTTTAAATGTAATATTTTATAACTCATATATAAACTAACAATAAAAACAAAATAAATTTAAACTTATGAACAAAAATTTGGTATAAATTTAATTTTCATCCCTAAAATTTCAAATGTTTATAACTACTTCTTCAAAATATTTAATAGTTTCATCATTGGTTTGAATTTTTCATTAAATTTATTCTAAATCATATCAATTTTTAGCCTTTTTTTAAAGATAATTTTAGGGTATTTCAAAATTTTTTTTTTGATAACCTGGTATTTCATTAACATTATTCAATATGTATGTAATTTATTCAAATATAGACGGTTGCACATATAATTTCTTTAAATATAGAACTAACAAAACTTAAAACAAAAAACTTTGCAAAAATTAAATATAAGCTTTAAAGTTTCAAGGGAAAAAACCAATAGCGTATATTTTGGAAAAAAAAATGAAAAAACTTTTTTTAAAATTTTATTATTATTATTATTATTATTATTATTTATTTATTTATTTATTTTTAAAGAAGCCAAACCCAATCCTTTCTATGTTCAAACAAACAAGCAAACAAGCCCTTACATCAAAACCCCTAAAACCCACGGTTCGCTACTCCATCACTCTGCAACGCTAAGTACACAACACATTTCTCCGCAAAAACCCACCTTCATACACTTTCAACCAAAACCCATCTCTCTCTCTCTCTCTCTCTCTCTCTATATATATATATATGGTTTTTGTATAGGAGCTGAGATATGAAAGCTTTGAGAGCTCTAAGAACCATCACAACAACCCTTTCTCCAAAACCCCACAAAACCCCTCTCAACCCAACCTTCCTTCACCACTTCTACTCAGCACAGCCTCAAGAAGAAGACCCATCACACAACCTCAACTCCTCAGACTCTGAAAATGGCTCTGACTCAGTCTTTGACAGTACCCATTACACAATACCAGGTCTTGGTTCTGAAACCAATGCTCAAACCCCTCAGCAACCCACTTGGGATGAGAAATATAGAGAAAAAGCTGATGGCTTGATCTTTGGGAAAGATACCCAGAAGAGGAAATTGAAGATTTTGGAGGAAGAGGAAGAGAGGAGGAGGAGAGTGCTTGCTAAAGCTCTGCTCGAGGCCGCGTTGGAGGCGGCAGACGATGAGGATGAGGAGGAGGAGGAGGTGGTGGTGAAGGAGGAGGACCAGAAGTCATTGTCTGTTGGGATAATTGGTGCCCCAAATGCTGGCAAGTCTGCGCTCACTAATTACATGGTTGGTTTTCTAGCAATCAATTCAATATGTTTGGATTTCATTGGGGTTTTTTAAAGTTTTCTTCATGATTAATGTGTTAAAGATTAGTTCTTTTTTGAATTTGTTGGTCATATTGTTATTGAATGTTGAGACTTTTAGGAATGGTGATATGCCAACAATGAGACCTATCAAAAAGAAAAAGAAAAAGTGAGTATGCTTAGGTAAGAGGATAGAAAGAGAGAGAGAGAGAAGTCTGCACTCACTAATTACATGGTTGGTTTTCTGGCAATCAATTCAATATTTTTGGATTTTATTGGGTGGTGGTTGTTGTTTCTTGATAATTGTTATTGAACGTTGAGTATTTTAGGATTAATGATTTAACAACAGTGAGTATGCTTAGGTTGAAGGAGAGAGAGAACGATATACTTTGTGCGGAAGTTATCTTGATGATTATTGTGTGAAAGTTTAGTTATTTTTAAATTTTTTGGAAAGAGGGATAATACTTTGTATCTAGCTCATTTTGTTGGTACCTTGTTTGATTGGTCTCGAGTTTGGGGACTCATGCATATGGATTATGTTTCAGTGTTTATTGAGTCTTTATCTTTTTGTATATAATACTTTGTATTTGTTTGTAACTCTTTAGGCTGCTTTATGTCATTTTTCATGCCGTAGTCTCTTTTTAATACAATTTTATTACCTATAAAAAAAAAGAGGGATAAACTTTGTTGTCAGAGATGCTTGATGGATCCTATATATATTGGCATGATTCATGGTGCTGATCTATCCCTTTTTAAGTCGGGGACTTTTGAAATATGGTCCTTCATTTTCAACTCCCCAGCTTTTGTGCTGTCTCCTGTGGTTTATGCATAATTGATATGCAGGATTAAGGGCACAAAATGTTAGTTTTGGAGAGCCATTCCTATTTGTCTTATGTGGTTAATTTGGAGGAGGCTTATTTGCAAAATTATTAAAACATGGATTTTTCTGCACTGAAAATTATTTTCAGTTTTCTGATTCTTCTGTTAGCAACTTCCATTTGTGTGAATCTCTCTCTCTCTCTGTCTCTCTATTTTTGTTTTTTGGTAGATGGTAAAGGTGCCTGTGATTTTCACTATTGATCTTTTTATTTACTTTTAATCTGATTAAGACTGAGAATCATTCATTGATCAGTCCCCTTTCTCCAGTTAATTTGGTCTACATCCTTTTCTACTTTTTTCTTGGTATATCAAGGATGGCTGTTAAGTCCCAGTTTCAAGCATTCCTGTTTCTTAGGAATCCACCTATGTCCTTTTTGGTCTCTTTATGTGATTTTCTTATTTTGGGTTGAGTTGATGTTAGAGAGTGTGCTTGTATTCTGAATTGGAAGTAGCACTGGCCTCTGGTCTAGAGGCATTGTGGCCTCCACTCCACCCACTGGGCCCAATGTGGCCATTTTTTGTTTGTTTGTTTTGCCTGGGCTAAATTATTGGTTGATGGGTGCGGTGTGGCAAGGGTATTGGGAATTTCAATTTATTGGGTTAGGGTTTTTTTAGGCATTATAAAGTCATGTAAACCCTTTATTGTCTGATAGTGAAGGTTTTCACAGCTTGCTCCCATGGATGCAGGCACATTGCCAAACCACGTAAATCTTTGTGTTGATTTTCTCCTCTCTCTATTTCTCATTAATATTGCTAAGACCTGAATCTACAACAGTTGGCCTCAGTTCCACAATGGACTGTATTGTATGCATCATGCATGCTGTCAGTTTTCAGTAATTGTTTTTTTGTTTTTGTTTATGTTATTCTGACTTGCATTGTATATGATTTTTATTTTTATTTTTATTTTTTACTATTGGTATTTATCTGAATAACCACATTTTCCAGATCAGTTATATCTTTAGTGCATTTGGTGCAGGTTGGGACAAAGGTTGCTGCTGTTTCTCGGAAGACAAACACTACAACTCATGAAGTGTTAGGAGTGATGACAAAAGAAAATACCCAAATTGTATGTATCTTGTTTTGATATATTACCAATTAACTACTTTGTTGTAATGACATGAATTGTGCAGTATGATGTGCATCTAATTTTAAAACTAAATACTTATATCCATATTGCTACCACATTGAGATAATTTATATACCCCATTTGATTAATGACTATATCAAACTTAGTAAATATTATTAGTTTTCTAAATAATATGTTTGTCCATTCAGGATTGGGCTTCTGATGCATAACAAATTATGATGACAGGTTATAACAAATTGTGTGCAAAGAATAACTACTTTTTATTGTCTTTTCTACTGTGAATGCTTGGTTAAACTTAATATGTTCAGATCTTCTGCCTTTTTTTAATTGTAACTTTGGTTATAATTTCCATCTCAAGGCACGCATCTTTGTTTTTTGATAAGTAATAATCTTTATTAAAAGCAAAATCTTCCAAGTATACAGGGGTATACAAAGAGAGAGCTAACATCAACACCTCAAATTACAATGCTCTAACAAATCTAATAAAGAATCACAAGAGAAAAATTGTAAAGCTCTAGCCCAATCCAGCATAGAATGAAAGAAAAAGGATTTAAGCTCAATTCTAGGTCGCTCACAACCCTCAAAACTTCTAGCATTTATCTCCCTCCAAATATACCACCTTAAGCAACGTGGCACTAACTTCCGAATTGCGACATTACAATGCCAACCAAAGCTGCCTTCCCAAGAAGCTAACAAATCCAAAACCCGCTGTGGCATCACCCAATGAATTCCAAATAAACAAAATACTGAGGACCAATAAGCTATAGGACAGTATAAGTAAATCTACTGATGCCACAATTCTGAAGCTGTAAATCTTGTAAAAACACTGTTATAAAGATAGAATAAAAAATATATGTTATTAGGAATTAATGTCTTGCCACATGAATAGTTGGATAACTCTTCCTAGTTACTTTTGAAGCAAAAATAGAACATCTTTAGTTTGAAATTTGAAATCAAATTTAAAATTTTGTAGTAGGCATATTATTAAATGCTAATCATTGTCCTGCTTTTCATATGTTATATCTCTTGTGCTGCAAAACATTTTCTGTTATGTCGATGCTACAGCTTGAAGCTTCAGGAATTTCATTTCATAAAATCATGGCAGATCTATGCTTGTAATTCTGTGTGGAAATAAAATATTTTTTTTCCACTTTCTGTAGTTTTTAATACTATGTCAAAACTAAAAAAGAAAAAAGAGAGAATGAACTGCAGATATAACTGCATTAAAAATGTTCTGGTTTAAATTAAGTTATTCTTTAGCAAAAAGTGAAAAACAGAAGTATTGCTTGTGTAAAATGCTTTCTATATCATTTTATTTCTGTCTAATCAAATGTGCATGATTGATGCTTAACATATGCTATTAATGGTATTTTCACACCATCTTTATGTTTTCTAGTCAGAGATGACTTTTATGAATTATTTATGATGCCTGTTGTTGTGTGCTATGATAATGTAATTTAATGATTTTCTGAATGTTCAATGCAGTGTTTCTTTGATACCCCAGGACTCATGTTAGATAAAAGTGGATATATTCACAAAGATATGAAGGTTCGTGTGGAAAGTGCTTGGAGTTCTGTCAACCTCTATGATGTGCTCATTGTTATTTTTGACGTTGATAGGCACCTTACCAGGTCAGTGGATAGCATTTGACACAAGTGGACTTATCCTTCTTTTTTGTTTCTTATATTAGATTGATATTTTTTTAATGGAAATTATTTCAGCTATATTGGCAGTGCCATAACTATATGGAAACATTTAGCTCTTCCTTTGTATAGTCCCTGTGTACTTAGGGTTGTGCCCTTTTTGTGTCTTTTTATTGAAATTCAGTAACTTATATATAAAAAAAATTCTCTTGTAGAATGATTTAAAAAATAAAAATTATTATAGAATAACAGCTAGACTCTATTAGTAACAAGTAAATCTTTTGTGTGTAAAAAAAGTCTCGATATTTTTTATTTTTTGGGGAATAAAAGGCAATCACTGTTGGGCTAGTTTATGTTCAATCTGTTTTGTGAACTGACCCGACTTGGAAGTATTACGGTTTTAAGTGGGAAATATTCTAAGGCTTAGTCCATGGAGCGGAGGTTTGAGCCGATTTGGCCCTGTTTCTGAGGTATTTATTTGTTGCTTCAGATTAGGGTTTTACTGTTGTATTGAAAACTTGACATAGCAAAAACACAGCAACTCCATGGACTAAGGGTTGTGCCCTTTTTGTGTCTTTTTATTATAATTCAGTAACTTATATAAAAAAAAATCTCTTGTAGAATGATTTAATAAAAAAAAGAAAAGAATTTATTATAGAATAAAGGCTAGACTCTATTAGTAACAAGTAAATCTTTGTGTGTAAAAAAAGTCTTGATATTTTTTTATTTTTTGGGGAATAAAAGGCAATCAGGGCCAGTTTATGTTTGATCTGGTTTGTGAACTGACCTGACTTGGAAGTATTACGGTTTTAATTGGGAGATATTCTAAGGCTTAGTCCATGGAGTGGAGGCTTGAGCCGATTTGGCCCCGTTTTAGAGGTATTTATTTGTCGCTTAGGATTAGGGTTTTACTGTTGTATTAAAAAATTGACATAGTAAAAACACAGCAACTCCATGGACATAGACAAATTGCTGAACCATGTATATCTTGTGTCGTATGATTGTTTCCTTTGCTCCTATTTTCTCTATTTTTTTGCGTCTCATAGGTTCTAGGAATTAGGTTAAATTCTAACAATCGCAAGGTCTGAGACGACCCAGAGAGCACCTGATGTCCAAGTTAATTTGTTTTTGTCCAAAATTATCCCCTTCTTTTTGTCTAACTCACTTCCTTTATCCTTTGTGAGTTTCAGGAATATCTCTATTCATAGGTCCGATATCCACATTTATGAATTGAAAGGTCCGAATGATCCCTGTAAAAAAAATAGTCCTCCCTTCCACTAAAATGTGTTGGAATGCCTGTATGCCTGATCTATGCTGAGTAGGTGCTCTATTCAGCAATATGGGGTGCCCCTAAGATAGGCTAGAATTATCACCCTACTTTAAAAAAAAATTTCCTGTGATAGGCTCAGAACCATCTTAGAATTTAAAATCCTTCCTTAGGCTTTTCTTTTGAAACCCTTAGTCTTTCCTTTAACAGAATAAAATTAATAAGGTGCTCTAAGGGCATTTATAGTGTCAGTTTTTTGTCTATTATTGATGCCAGCATCTTAAACTGACTTGACCAAAAGTGACAACAGATTGACTTTTTATTTACTCTTAATTTAGAGATACTATAGTATTGCAACTTCTAGCTTCATTACTGATGTGCATAGACACTGTTTGTGAAAGAAACACATAAAGGGGAGAAGCCCAGGTGTACAGGATATATACAAACAAAATTCCTTAGAAATTGTGACAAATGGTATCTATACGTAATACGTCAAATTGAACAATTCTAAGAAGATTAAGGATTCGACAAAGATTATTTATTATAAACTTCTGCATGTGAACTTAATTTAACACAGATGACTCATAATCTTTTATGTTACCTTTTCTTTTTTTATTTCTCCTTTTGGTGAATATATGCACATGAATGCTTAATTTATTTATAATCATAGTTCTTTCATTGTCTAATTTGGCTTTTTTATTCTTCCACATATATAGGCCTGATCAAAGGGTGATAAAATTGATTCAACATATGGGATCACAACCACACCCAAAACAAAAACGCATCTTATGTATTAATAAGGTTGATTTAGTTAAAAAAAAGAAAGATCTGCTAAAGGCGGCTAAGCAATTTGAAGATCTTCCTGGATTTGAAAGGTCAGTGTTTCTCGTAATAGGAAAAGGAACACTAGGTTGTCACATTTCTGAAAATTGATCTGGTGCTTAGGATAGCTTCTTATTTTTTATTGTTTTGTAGGTATTTCATGATCTCAGGACTGAAGGGCTATGGAGTAAAAGATCTTACGCAATATTTGATGGAGCAGGCATGTAGTTGTACCTCCATTATTATGTTTTTCTCAAATCAATTTACAGTTTCTGGAATAAGAGATTTGTGGAATTTATTTTGTTGCTGTATGTCTTTAGAATGTTATCTGATTGTCAGCCTGAACATTGGAAACAATCTTTCTGATCAACTGTGGCCTTTTGTGAGAAAAATAGTTATGGCTATCTTTCTGGTTCACCTACCCAAAAAAAAAAAAAAAACAGAGAATAATTTATGGTTAATATCAATTTGATCTATGAATTTAATATATGTAAATGATTGCACCTTAATTCTTTCTTGACAGAAGTACTCTTTCTTCTCTTGTGTGCAATGACGTTCTAAATAATGACGTTCTAAATAGTAATGTTACAGCTTTGAATGAGATACATTATTCCTCATTTTTTTAAATCAATGCGAGCAGCTTATAATTTTGACTTGGTATCCTAATAAAGTTAAGTGTAATTCATTTTAATTGATAGGTGTAAAATATACACTCATATAAGATATGACTAATGGTTTGATTGTGTTTGCTAATCATTTTATCAATCTGTTTTTATCAATCGTTTTATCAATCATTTGATTGCGTTTGATTTCATTAATTCTGTTAGCTTTTCCCTTTGATCTGTTTGTATCCGTTTTTTTGCAGTGAGTTTACTATCATAAACTCATTGTACTCTTCTTATCAATAGAGTTTTTATTGCCTATAAAAAAAAAAAAAAAAAAAAAATCAATCATTTTATATGCATTTGAATGGGCCTTTTCTTTTTGGATAAATATATGCATATGAATGGGTTTACTCAGTCATTTGTCAGTTTAGTACTTTCGGGCCTTTTTTCTTCTCTTAAAAAAAAACACAATTTTTCTAATTGTCCATCAATTTTCCAGAAGTCTACTCTAAATCATCCTCCCCTGAGCTTTAGCTTTTCCTGTTGTTTAGATGCATTTGTTTTGGTTATGGTTGGAAACTCTCCAATATTCTATTGAAGCTGAAAAAAAAGTTATATTTTCTTTGTATAAATACGCCATCATTTTTGTCTCGAGGCTTCTTTCACCATCCATTCACAATGTATCATCTTTGTCCTTCAAGTACAGATTTGACAACTGTTATGTGACAGGATAGATGGAGATTATACTCTTTACTTTTTATTAGTGAGAAACCTGGTGAAAATAGAATTAGTCATTCTATTTAACTCTTCCTTTTACTTGGTCAAGTTGCACTGCTAACTCTGGCTCTTCAATGTCTTTTTATGCTTAGGCAGTTAAAAGACCGTGGGATGAAGATCCATTTACCTTAAGTGAAGAAGTTATGAAGAACATATCATTAGAAGTTGTCCGTGAAAGGCTGTTGGACCACGTTCATCAGGTAGAGCTGGAATTTTTTTCATATGTCCACCTTGAGGCAGTGTTATTAGTCTACCATTAGAATAATCTGCATATTTCAGGAATTAACTTAGATAACTACAATGTATTCTGCTCCTCTCAGGAAATTCCGTATCAAATTGAACATCGTTTAATGGACTGGAAGGAATTACGTGATGGTTCTCTAAGGATTGAGCAGCACTTAATTACCCACAAGCTAAGCCAGCGTAAGATTCTTGTGGGAAAGAATGGCTCTAAAATAGGGTAATCAGCTCTGTTCCTGTCTCCATAATTATTGATATAAACATCATAAATTTTCGATCTAGTAGAAATGAATTACACATTAACATTAGACGTCAGATGAATCAATGATTTACCTGAATTTTCTAATTTTCTCATATTAGTCACTGGAATTTCAATTTCAACATGATAGCATCTATCTTGGTTCATCATGCATACATACCATGAACATATCCTCATGCAATGTTAGGAGAAAATAGATCTGGAGTTCCAAAGTTTGTGCAATATCAATCTGTTCCCTGGCAGGAGGCATCTAAAGTTATGATTTAGGATTGGCACTTTTCCTGGTTATTATATCACTTTATTGAAAATATATCTTAGACATGCATATGAAGATGCTCATAAGTTTGTGAGGATGATCTTATTCAGGAATATATGGAATGTATAGGGAGTTTCATGGAGTCCAATATAGATTAGGGACAGGCCAGTTAAACCTGAATCTGTCTCATTTGATGTCCCTTCCCCAAATCCCCCAACCACAAGCTGCCAATCAAGAGAAAAAAAAGTGTTCAGGAGTGTGTGTTTTTGGGGGCGAGGGGGAGGGGAATTGAAGCTTACCATATCTAACTGACTTGGATCATCTTTTTATGTGATGTCTGAAATCAAGCAAAGCTGTTTTCCTTGAACACAGAATTGAGTGTTCATCTTCAATGGCACGTATCAGTTCCCAGATATCCTCATAGGTTCCTGTAAGAAGACCTTGCATGTATTCTGCCCTTCAGCCTTCCTGCTTTAGTGTTTTATCCTCTTCTTGCACTCATCAAGGAACATGATCCATATTAGATTCATTATTTTAGAAAATCCTAATTAGAAACATGTGGCTGTTATTTGCACAGGAGAATAGGCATTGAAGCTAATGAAGAGCTAAGGTCCATCTTCAAGAGGGAAGTGCATCTCATCCTTCAGGTTAGACTAAAATGATGTGTTCAACAAGTTTTATCGAATATCAGGAATTGCACTCCCCAGCACCATCTGGAATTGTATATAGAAAGGCTTGTCAATTGCACTTGCACGGGAATCTTCCCAGGGACTTAACCTTACAATGGCAATGTGGAGCTGAGCTTCAAAGTGGCAAGCGATTCATCAGATGTTGGGGGACTGGGGCTCGGGAGACTCCGTCTTTGCCAAGGAGATTTGCCAAGGAGATTTCCCATTATTCCGCTTTTAGTTTGTTAATCTTGCAAAATTTTGAGAAAATATATGTTTTCTACTCTTTGGATATGAATTCTCTTTCTTTTGTATTTATGTACCATTGTATGAATCCTTAATAAGGTCTATTCAATTATAATTTATACATCATTATTAGATTATTCTTGTTCTGGTCTCTGTTGTTGAAATCATCTCATTTGTAGAACTTTTTCAACTTTTTATTACTTGTCATCCCACATCTCTATCCTAACTCCTGAGGACCTAAAAATGGAATTTCCCTAAAATCATTTTTATCCCCTTTGTGCTTTGGATTTTAGCAACCAAGTGAAGGTATATTTTCTACTTTGCTTGTTGCTGGAATTGGTGACCCTTCGGGCTTTGGATTTCAGCAACCAAGTGAAGGTATATTTTCTACTTTGCTTGTTGCTGGAATTGGTGACCCTTTGGGCTTTGGATTTCAGCAACCAAGTGAGTTTATTTTCTACTTTGCTTGTTGCTGGAATTGTTGATAGCTTTCCTCATATTTTGTTTGTTTGTGCTTGTGTGTGTGTGCCCGTGTGCATGTCACGGGTTCGAGTTTGGGATTGACTGTGTTGACAAGCAATATTGATATATGAACAAGTCATTTCGGATTCTTTGGCACATATTGACAAACTCAACTGATAGTTCCAGGAGACTTATCGAAAATAACAAGTTTAACCTTCATTTGTCATGGTTGTGGGAGCGTGTCATCTCATTCCTGCGTTCATGCCAATGTCAAATATAAAATTATGGCTCCGTTTGTTGGTATGAGTCTTCTTGCTGTGGAAGTTTTGTTGGGAAAAATGTTCTAACACTCCCTTAAACTTTAGTGTAGTGGCCATTATATCTTCTGAACTTTTATTTTAAGCCAATTTACTCCTTGAACTTTAATCATGTGCCAAATTAGTACTTCAGTTAGTCTGCTATTAATATTCTAACAGACTACTCACGTGAGACCCACTTTTTTTTTTTAACTAAAAAATTATCAAAATTTACAAAAGAAATCCGATCAAGTTAAAAGAGAGAAACCTATTCAGTTTAGAGAGAGAAAGAAAAGCCTAGGATGATTTTCAAATCCTTAATAATTAAACCATTCCAGTTTAGAGTATAATTTTTGTTCCTCTTTAGTTTAGTGCCAAAGATATATCAACGTTTAGCATCACAAACAAGGCCCATAATTCCAATAGAAAATCAAGCAAATACATGGAAATGGGAAAACAAAAAGCCGAAAAAGAACAAATCATAAATATATATATATATATATATATATATTTTTTTTTTTGGCAAAACAACAAATTGAATTGGAAGAGTTAATTAAAAGGGTACAGTTAATGTGTACCCTAAAAAGATTTTATAGGAAATTGAAAAAGTTTTCATAAAAGTTAGTAACTTTTTCATTTTTCTATAAAAAGTTTCTTAAAATCGTTTACTAATATAGGCCCTAAAGGTACACATTAGTAAAACCTTAATCTATATATATATATATAACCGAAACTTTTAAAGTTCCCACAATTTTCCACGTAATTATTATTTTTAAAACATCAGCATTATAAAACAGAAATTCTAATTTTAATAACTATTTCTCCCCGATACTCTTTCTCCCTCCTTATAAAAACCCGATCAACTCTTTCTCCTCCCATCTTCCTCTGTATCACAAGCACAGCACAATCCAAAACCAAACCAAAATGGTAAACATGAGCACAATCCCAAACCAAAGTTTCTTAAAAAAAAAAAAAAAAAAAAAAAAAATCCAAAATAATCCCATCTCCCTCTTCGTCATCTTCCTCCTTATTCCATAAGTTTCTTCAAACACAGTAGAGGATCAATGTTTTAAATACCGTTCTGTTCTAGTTGGAATTTTTCATTTTGGTATAGGTAACCCCACTTTTCTATTCCGTTCCAAAATTCAGCCTGTACTGGCGTTCCGGCTGAAATGTCATCATTCCGAATAGAATATGAATTTTTGAGCTAAATGAAGAATGTGTTTTCACTGAGTAGCTTCTTTTGGATTAGATGGCGCAAACGTTAGAAAAGAAAATTGATTTAAAAAAAAAAAAATTGAGCGAAGAAGATGAGACGAAGGAGGAGTGTTATAGATTTGCATATGCTTGAGTAGTTTGGGAAGAAGAATGCCTTTTTATTCACAAAACTGCCATTACATCATTTTATAAAAATATTTCTTTTAAATAAATAATCAGATAATCATTTTTAAATATTTTAGCTTAACAATAGTAGTAAATAAATTCCGACATAAAAAAAAAATAGTAAACAAACAACTTTATTTCAATTTAGGAAAAAAAAAAAAAAAAACTTATTTCAACCCAAAAATAGTAGAAGTAATAACCATATTATTATTGTCTAAAGTCTAACTAAAATGCACAAAAAAAAATTGCATAGGTGATAGCTTAAACTCTTCATTCATTGGTTTTTTTTTTTTTTTTTCCCTTCAGGTAATAGCTTATATTCTTCATTCATTATTGGATTTTTTTTCATAATCAATTGTTTTCCCGTGTATCACACAGTTTAGTGACTAGTTAATTAAAATAAAGAAGTGGCTTTTTACATTGAGAAACAAGCTACGAGTCTAGGGCCTTCCCATGAAATCGATCTTTTGACAGCTCAATCATGGAGGAACGGAGTTGGGTTTGAAATAATATTTCTTGAAGGAAATTGGTATACGGCTCTCAACTCTAAAAGCAAACCAGATGGGCAACGTTTAGACATTAGAGTTACTCTTTATTTAGATGTAGATTAGCTAGATCGGAGGACAATGAACAACCACTCACAATCCTAATTTTTATTTCCCTCTAAACTAAACAGTTTTTCTCTCTTCTATCCATCGGTTCTTGCAAATTTTGATAAATTTTTAGTTTCATGTGGGTCGCACGTGAGTGATCTGTTAGTGTGTTAAGGGCAGACTAGTTATCGTATTAATTTAGCACATATATAAAGTTTAGGAAGTAAATTAGTTAAAATAAAAATTCAGAAGGTGTAATGACTATTATCCTAAATTTTAAGAGGTATCATGACATTTTTCCTATATAAATTTAATACTCAAGAAAAAAATATCATAGAAAACACTTTGTAATAAATATCATCATACTCAAGTAGAATACACAACACAAAGAAGTTTTTAATTAAAAAGAAGTTTTATGATACTTATAACATAACACGTAGTTATTTCACTCTAGTTTCAACAATGGGATTTAGTAAAAAAAAAAAAAAAATCTTATTTCAACAATGGGCTTTATATAGAATACATAGATAACAAGTTTCTAAACGTACTTAAATTGATTGAAAAGGTTGAATACATGTAAGTTTTTAGAACTACCATCTCGGATGATGCCCACTTTTTATGGTTTGATGCTATAAATTTGTATTTTGGGGGTTTTACAACCTCCAATACTAATGCTCTAAAGAGGAGTCAGCAAAAGCAACTCTTCTTCCTTTAGAATGCCATCCCATGTTGCTTCCTGTCTTGACACAATGAAATGTAGGACTGTTGAAGAAGATAGCTTCAAAGCACATTATTTCACCTCACTCCTTAAGACCTAAATTTGTCCTCGGTAAAGAAAGATATTGAAACTTCGAAATCTGGTAAGTTCTTTCATGAAGTTTCAGGTGGAAATGACTCTAATAAGTAATATCCTCTTGTGGCACATAAATTGACACAGTTGAGGAGATAATACCTTAATATAATATATATAAACACCAATTGACCTAAAAAACTTAAGGCTATAATTAAGTTTAGATCTAATTATATTATATTAACCACTCACTCATTTATTTATTTATTATTTAATGTGAAACTTTACTCACACAATGTATTAGTGTATTCCTACAAACACCCAAAAGTCCCCTTTACTTAAAATTTAGCCATGCTACTAATTCTATCAATGCCAAACTAGCTAGTGAGCTTTGTAGTAAATCTTGGTAATGGAACCCAACAAGATCGGATCTTGTTAGAATTCAGAGCAAGTTGCCCTTGGTTGAGCTAGGGGACCGTGATAACTAAGGCTATGTAGATGTCTTCCAAATTAGGCACCTACTTCTGTGCAGTTGCCTGGAATCAAATTAGGGACAAAGTCCTAGCACGTTGCCTGGAATCAAATTAGGGTCAAAGTCTTAGCACTTTGACGGTGGAAGTTACTTTCGTTCTCAAAATCAATTCCTACGCATGCCTTTATATAGTGGTTAGCAATAAGGGATAAACTTTGGAAGCTCGTAAACAAAATGAGAAAATTTAAAAATACAATAAAATGTAACAATATTTTTACGTTCTTATTTTAGTTGTGATGGGTCCCTATCTAATTAATATTTTGTTATTTTATTTAATTTACTTTTGACCTATGTTGACTAACATTTCAATTGATGTGAAGATGTTATAACAATTTGTTACTAAAATGTAATTCTTCACCACGGAGCTATCAGTATAGGGGATCAAATTATGCAAGCTATAAGGAAACATGTGGGGTCTAGGCTGGAGAGTAGAGAGCCTACCCTTGTACCAAAGTAAATAAAGAGCTATGTAACATATGGGGAGTACTCTGTTTCGATTTTACACTAGAAAGTCTGAAACATATGGCGTTTCGAAGAATTTTGTCTTTGTTTTTGGCCATTTTAGTCACTTGTTTTGTTGTTGAATTTTGCTCTTGATAGCCTTTAAGTTGTTGTGTCGTATTTAGCTTGTCTCAATAAAATTTCTTCCTGGATTATTACCAAAAAAAACCTATGCAGCCTTTCATTCAAACTTGATTTCATACCAGCTAAAAATTCTAAGTCCCATCAAGTTGAAACCAAATATATCCAAAACTATTTTGACCCAACTTCAACTTGAAATCAATAACGATACATTATGGAAATCACTAACTATATATTATGGAGTAATGTTACAGACAAAATAGGTTTCACAATAGTTAAGTAGTTTTTATTGGTTCTCTTGTGCCCCACCACTCATACCATTTTATCACATATCCTTCACAACTTGCTATCTCAGTTATTTTGTAGAAATTTTTGTGACTCTAGACTTATTTTATATTATGTAGAACATTGATTCTCACACATTTATAAATCATCCATACACATTACATGTTTCACATTTTATATGTGAATATCAAAAAAATGTGGTAAAAACACATGTTGATATGCATATGCGCTCTTCAATTTTATGGTTAGAGTTGTGTTCGTTTGGATGCCTCACAGTTTTTAGTAGCTTATTTGTATAGTATTTGACAAAATGTATAATTTTTGGTAACTCTTATATTAATAAATGTGTGAAAAAAAGTTAAAAAACTAATTTATTAAAAAAAAAAGGTAAAAATTAGATTTGTCTTCAATGCACTCACAATTCACAAAGCTATTGAATTTGTCTTATTTTCAGTTTTTTGCACTGTTAAATTTTCCAGTGAGAGTCTAGTTCTTGTTTTAAAGTATCAACCATGCTTGTGAAATTTAGAGCAGCTTGGTTACAGGTTTCTCTTTGTCAAGAGTCTTTATATTTCAAAAACATTGATTTGTCTCATTTTATAAGAGGAATTAGGATTCCAATCTCTCTCATTTCTTTCTTGTCATAACAATTTATATTAATTAAAAAAAAAGCATCTAATGGTACACTAAAAAAATTAAACAATAAAGTAAGGGCATGACACAATTGCATACTAAACATGGCACATTAATTCACTTAATTAAAACATCTGAAAGGTACCACAACAATTACAGTACTGCAAGCCTAATAGCTTATGCTACCACCAACTACCAAGTCTAACATCACACACCAATTTGGACCTACTAACTATTTTATGTTCTTTTAGGAAAGTGGACCTTCTAACCATTGAAAGGCTGAAATGGGAGGGTGAGCTGGTCTAGAAGACCAGTGACTGGTGTAGCCAGTCTAGGCTCATAAGCAAAACCATGCAATTCACTATCTCGTCCATTGCTACCACCAACACCACCATCTTGAGAGTACGGACATGGAGGAATCCACTGCCAAATCTTCCTAAAAATATCAAACAACAATGCCTTATCTGACCCTCGAATCATAATCACAATAAACTCTCCATTACCCACACAATCAAACCCATTTCCACCTTCCAATTCAGCAAACTGAACATAGAGTTGTTGTGGCATTCTCTCAACTTCAACCCATGTAGTCCCACATGATTGCAAGCTCCAAAGCCTAAAGCTTTTCGGTACATTTAGCTTGCTTTTCTCAACTGCAGCAACTAAGAGTAGTTTTCCTTTACTCTCAACCAGGTTTGGCGACCTCAAAAACCTTCTCATTGGAGCTTGAATCTTGCACCATATATTGGCTGCAACATCATGAGCTAAAACACTAAATGGGCTAAAGTTCATGCAGTAAAATTTTCCTCCTACATAAACCATTCTACCTGACTCAAGGCTACAAAGCCTTGGCAGTGAAGAATTTGTACCCCATATTGAATAAAATCCACCCCCATCAATATGAAAGTTCTCAGCTGTTAAATTCTTCACTGCAAAAGGAGAAATCATATCATCACCAGCAACTGTAACATCTATGGATGTAGGACTAACAGTTAGTCCAATAGAAGGGAAAAGCCTTGGTCTAAGTGTTGGAGGCAATTGAGTTAGAGAACCAAGAATTGGGTTACATAGGATTATGCTTTTTGGACCAGCCTCGTCTGAAACACAACAAACTAAGCCACCAGAGGAAGAAGCTGGTGAAAACCCTGGGGGAATCAAAGCAAAAGAAAGGCGGTACCATGTGATATCATAAGGATCAAAGATATATCCTTCGCATGGTGGTGCTCTAACATTAATGTCACCTTGATCTCCACCACTAGTATTGTTCCTATATATGTAGCTCTTGAGGGTTTTGTGCTTGAAGAATAGGAACCAATGGTGTCTTGGAGATACTTGGAGATATAATTCAAGAAAAGTGTCGGAGAACAAAAGTGCATACCATCTTTTACAGACAGAACGAGCACGAAAGAAGGCTGGGGGTGGAAGAAAAGCTAGCACACGATCTAGAAGTCTCTGTGGGAGTTTGCTCCAAATCCTAGGGTCCATCCAGGTATTAGTGATGGATGTGGCAGTGGTACCACTACTACTACTAGCAGTGAGAGTTGTAGAGAAAGTATAGGAAAAGGGTAAGTTCATAGCAGGGTGAAAAGATTCCATTTTTATGGTTTGGCTTGGATTTTTGGTGTAATACTGCTCTTCTGGGTCTTTGTTTTTTGAGTGGAAACCAATACTGATAGAGGAGAAAAGGCTAGCTTTTCGTGTTAAAAAGAGTAAAGATTCATTCTTTGCTCAAGGAGAAAAAGAAAGTGGATGTGGTTGATATGTTTGTGAAAGACTTGGAAGCCATGACATATTAATGGAAATCTCAGGCAGGTCTTAAGAAGGCATTGTGTTTGTGAAGAAATAAAAGGTTGTCTTTGGTATGTAACTGCAAGAAGTTGCTAGGTGTCACTTGGGTAGCTAGGTTTTCATAATTAGTGGGAATGCGTAGAAGAGTTGAAGAAGAAGATCCTAAAAGACAACAACTAGAAATAGAAGAAAAAGTAACGAAAAGCATTTCTAGTTAAGAAGAAAGTTATACTAAAACTCATGAAGTTTGGTTGGGTTTGGATTCTTTTGCTTGATGGGGTTGGACAAGTGTTTATATAAGATGGGTTGGTCAATACTTTTTCATTAGTTTTTTTTTGGTGTGGTTTTTTCTTGTTTCTTAAAGTGAGAAATATGACAGTGATTCTGATTGATGCATCTATCATTTCAGTGTTGTTTTGTCAAGGCCGAGGTATAGCAAGGACAGAACAGATAGCAGAGAGAGAGGGAGGGAGTGCAAACACGAGTGTACTTGCACTGATCTTCACACTATACAATTACAAGTTACAACCCCCCTGTCCAAGTGAATGCTGCTGGTCCAGCTCAAACTCTCACAACTCGCAAGTTATAAAGGAGCTAGCAACATCAAGAATAAATTTATTATGTAGCAGATACAAACATGAACAAAAACAAACGAACAGTGTGAGTCCTCTATTCATTGTTGTACAGTGGTCATCCCAAGTACGGACAACAAACTCGGGACCCCCATGAATTTGTATTGCAAAGCCAAAACCAAAGGGTATTCCATGTTCGCTTTGTCACATACTTTTGGCCAGACATATAAATAATTTTGATATCAATATAGACTTGTCTTCTAGCTAGTTTTGTATTCATCTACAGGCATTCATATTGCCGGGGATCCTTTTCTACACATCTCAATAATATAGCTTGTCACTGCAGATATATTTACTCTCCATGCCTTACTGAGAAATCATTTATCAGTATTCCTTGCAACATATGATACGATTTCTTTAAGGTATTCCACTTATATGTTTGATGCCTTTTCCCAATATTCTTACGTGAATGTATGCTATATGATTCCACGAGTACATCCATGCACCTAGATGTGTAGATAATTAATTACATGCATCGTTTGAGTGATAATGAGAATATTACAAGTTTTACTATATATATATATATATATATATATATTTTTTTTTTGAAGAGCTATATATATATATATATATATATATATATATATATATATAAACTAACATAAGTTTAATGTGTCACCAATCATGAGTACATAAGTTACTAAAATAACATAAAAGGTAATTTAAATATTTATTTATCAATTGTGGCACCTATTAAAATTTTTTTTTTTTTGATAAGGCACCTATTAAATTTATTGTCATATCAATTTGTAAAACATTTTAAATAAGATTTGTAATAAATTTAGCATTTTTACTATTGGTTTATTTAGTGGCAACACGGGCACTAATTATTGAGACTTGTGAGGGCAAGCTTTTTAAGAAAAATGAATGTGGTTAAGAACCAATTATATGTAATCTAATAGGAGATTAATTTTTGAATGACATGCAATTTGGTAATGTTATATTAAGAAATATATATTCAAGACCTGTTGATAACAGCCATCATGCAAGTTTCAGAAAATGAGAAACTGCTGAGATCATTTGTGTAAACATTCAATAGGGTAAAAGAAAAAGTTGAATTGAATGCAATTTGATTTCATTTTTTTAATTCACTTATCTAACCATCATACTATATGGCTGTTATTACTATTAGTTGTTGTTAGACCAAAGTCAAAAGAAAATATTTAATGGAGACCTTGGGAAAAAGGAAAAAAAAAATTCTCTCCAAAAGAGTTAGGATAAAAATGAAAACAAATAAGAGAAAAACCTACCGAAAAAATAAGAGATATGTCTCTTTTGCATACGGTGTACACACCTTTTGAATGTCTTAGCTAGGTAGATAGACTATCTAACTAGGTACATTTTTTTTGGAATTGGCTTGGGGGGCCCTAGTGGGGGTAAAAGGTGGAAGCCTGAAGCATGAAGAAAGAAGACTAAAAAGGAAAGGAAACGAAAGCTATAAATCTAGCTCGAAATTGCAGATCTCAGTGGTCGGGTTATATCATACATTTCAACCTTGGGGTCCTGAATCTTTTTTATGACAAATGAAACTGACTTTTGATTGAGTAGTGACTGGTCAACCTCTAAAATGTATTTTAATTAGTACCTAAAATTTGAAAGATTTTGGTCTAAACTTGAATTATTCAAGTATCAACGTGTGAATTTATCAGTTAGACATATAGATTTTCACCCTAAAAAAAAAGACATACAGATTCAGAAAAAAAAAAAAAGGTTAGACTTATAGGGCCACCAATTTTTCTTTTTTGCAAGAACATGAGCTCTCAAACGTTTTCTTCAGCATTTCATAATTTTTTAGAGAACATGTAGAGAGTTTCACATTAGTCAATACTATTGATGTAGATTGAGAGTTTACAACAAAGCCGGTTTTGGAGAAGCGAAATTCAGCACCTTCCAACTTCAATTTCAGCACTTGCAGCACTTCACCTCAGTGACCCAATGCAAATAACATCCCAAAATATTACAAGATACAATGAAATTGACTATTTAGATACATGAAAATTTGACAAAGAATTAGCCAACACACTAAAATCCTAACATAGATAGAGGAATCAGCATTAATTGATTTAGTTTTGTTCTTAGGGCTTTATTTGTATCATTCATCTTTCTCATTCCCAAACCTTCATAATCTTTTTGTTTGCATTTGAGTCCCATGACTGATACGTGGTGCTTATTTTATTTTATTTTACCAGATCAACCCCACCAGAAATCCTGGAGGATCATATCCATTTTAAGTCATGTAGACATGGGAGGGCTGAAGAGAAGACATTACATAAAGGGGGAAGCTATTGCTACTGATAACTCAATCATTACAATGAAAGAGAGGCAATTTGAATTTCAGAAGTTTTTTTTAGAAATACAATAATGTGCTAGTTAAGTTACAAGAGTCTTAATAATAAAGAGTATAGTTGATTTCTTCACATTCATCGACTGATCATTAGACTAACTTCATCACACACACTTCGCGTGATGAGTTTTTTTTTTTTGGTTTAGTATTATAATTTTTCATTTATCCAAATTTGAAGTTTACACATTTGCTTACTCAAGAGTGTCATGATGCTTGTTTTAAAAAGTGAACAAATTAAGATGAGAGAAATGTATAATATGGGAGATTTAAAGATGTAGTGCCCACTTTTATGAAGGCAGTGGAGCAATTAGACAAAGAGAGACAAAGAGAAAGACAAAGGCAAAGATAAAGTAATATAATGAAATGTATTAAAAAGAAATGGTATGTTCATACCTTCTTAATTGAGTTTTGAGTAATTGTCTTCCTTTGAAATTAGTGGGAACCTGGGAAATTGGATTTGTTTTTTAGAATTTGAACAAGAAAGAGAAAAGATAATAAAGATGGGGAGACATGTAAAGTGAAGTAACTGCTTGTTATTGAGAGTATGAAGTTAGTAGGAGCGTGGGAGTAAATATGATCAAGAGAACAAAGAAAAAAACTTGCACGTAACTTTTTTTATTTTTTATTTTTATGCAACATGCCTTTTTAAAAATAAATACCAGTTGTTGGTAAATTGCTTTTTTAAATTTATCTAAAATTTAGGAGTTTTAAAATTAGTAATTTTATATGTCTAACCCTAGCTATTATTTAAACTTTCTAAACAAGTAAATTTTAGGATATTTTGAGAATAAAAAAGTAAGAATCCAAATAGGGTAAGTTTCTTAAATAGTAGTATAAATATAGATAAGGACAAAGCAAACCTTGTCCTTTAGGAATAAAGTTTGGCTCTAAATATGTTTAAAATTATCTTTTTCAGTCTATTACATGGCCATTTATAAGACTATCTGTCGATTTATATGTATTATTTAAACAAGTTACATATCTCATTAGAAAGTCGTGTGACTAAAATTGCACATGGATGGTTTTTTAATCTCTTACCTTGTCTATTGTATGCCCAAAACAAAAGGGGAAAAAAAAAACCATAAATTTAATTTAAAAATAGGGTAAAATATCATTTTGATTCCTAAAATTTAAAAAATTTGTTTTTCATCCTTAAATTATTGAAATTGTTTCACTTTAATTTTGTCTTTAAACTTTAAAAATGATACATATATATATATATATATATATTTATCTCTGCACTATTGTAAATTTTTTTTCATCTCCATTTTTGCCTCTAAATTATTAAAAAAGCTCTCTACAAAGTTTAAAGATGAAAAAAACATTTCTTAAAGTTGAAGAACAAAACCAAACTTTGAATAAAATTTAAGGATGAAAATAATATTTTATCTTTTATAAAAAAATATATACTAGCAACAATTTGACTGAGTTTAGACTCTTGATAGAGACTAGCCCAACCATTTTTTTTTTTCTTTTTCTGTTTTTTCCCAGCTAAAACTAATTCCATGTAATTCCTCCTATTCATATGTCGACAGTATACTGGTGATAAAATCGTGACAAAAAGACAGATTCCAATTTAAGATTCTAAAAATAATGATCACTGTTAAGTGTACTGGGATATATGATGAGTGACAATGACACCTGCCGACTCTCTGCAATCATGATCTTTCTTCATTTAACTTTTCCAGGATCCCGTATCATAAATTCGTAATAGTTTTGTGAATCATTGTCCATATCACTGGCATAAGATATGCCAAGTGCTAATCTTAGAAAAGCGTCAAGATTTTTTATGACAAACTTGTGCTTTACTGTATGAGAAGCTAGTCTCTGGTTAATATGGATTCAATTTAAAGGTAATGTTATAGCTAGTTATATTAATATACATGTTGCTTTCAAATCTGATCTCTACTACAAGATGGAAATGCTATATTGCAATTTTGCATGGCTGAGAATTGGTAGATATAGAAAATATTGTGAGAAAAAAGAAAAGAAAATGTATAGCATCCCCGTTCATTTAGTTGAATAAATTTTGGAATATTATCAGGTTTATTACAAAAAGGTTACATATTAATGAATGAATTCATTCTTCATTTTTTTTAAAAATAGTTAAGTTTATTGGACGTAAAAAGTAATTAAATTAGATAAAAGTGACATAGCATTTCTGGTATTTTACTGAAAAAAGAAGAAGAAGATAAATGTAGAGACGTACTTAAAAATAAATGAATCTTAAAAAAATGGAATAATTATAATTAATTACTATTTATGTGGTTTGCCCATAAAATAAGAAGGTATCCTTAAATTATTATTACTATCCTGTGGTTTCATCGGTTACACTTATGACTTAACCATTAACTTAAATTATTTGATAGACTTTGATGATGTGGTTAATATCAAAATCACTTTTTGAGACAAAATTCTTGAGAAAGAACTAGTGCATGGTATAGTCAACTTGGGGCCATGATGGTTCCAAGATTTTAAAAATTATTAAATATATATACTTATGCTCCCATCCTAGTTAGAATAGTTATATATCTTTGTATACAATTATTATTTTTTAAATATATCATTATTATAAGAAAGTCGAGGCTTTCTTATTTTTATTTATATAGAATCACAATTCTGTTAAGTGAATGATGAGTTGTATTAGTAACCATCCACGCATGGATGATAGTAATAGCTTATCCATTAAAAGAATTATATGTATAAGTTAGTTTAGAAAATAAACCTGTATATAAATCTATATAGAATTTTATTAACATATTTAAACTATTTAAAAAAAATTTAATGAAAAAATAACTAATTTTTTTCTTCAATTTTTCATAAATATTTTTTAAAAATGGATAGAACTATTTGTATAAACATTAAACACACGTTAAATGAATTATTTAGCATATCTTTTCTCATGTGTTTCCGAACATGTAAATATATAATTTTTATTTGATTTAAGGTTGATAGTTGAAGTTCAGGCATCATTTTCCTAAAGCAGTGTGTAACATGCACAGTTTGTCAGATCATACGTCCAATCCATCTCTCTTTTGATGGGTTTTTTGCACAGATAGGCGTGAACTACAAGAAGCTTTTGGAAGTCCTTTGAGGATTCGGAGCTCTTTTACAATTATAAATTCACACACTCTCTCTTTCTCTGTATTAAAGAAGCTGTCTTTTACTCTCTTCTATCTGAATCTGACTACTCCACACACTCTTTTTCTCTGAGTTACAATATTCTCTCTTTTTATTGGGTTTTGTTTGGTTTTGTTAAGGGAAGCAAAATCTAAGTCAGAAACATTATGACAATGTCTTGTTTGTGTCAATGCTTTTAGTGTTATCATTTGTCTCAGAGTTAAAAACCTTCAAAAAATGGAAAAAGGTATTGTGCACTTATCTGGAAATTGCTGTTTTCCTTCAAGAAATCTCCACATTTGGAAAAAGGCCAATGCATCATATATGGAAAATTGTGTTCCCCTCCAAGCAACCTCTCTCTCTCTCTCTCAGGTGTGTGTGTGAGATTTCGTTTTTGATTTTTGATTTTCTCTCCATATTAACTTAGTTTACTGTTTGTTTATTTTTTATTGTCATATCACCCGTGTACTCTAAAGTGTAAAGTCTAAAGATCGTTCTTTCTCTTTTCTCTTGTCCATTTATTTGGTTAGAATTGGACCATTTGACTTGGGCATAAGTTCATTAATTTTTCTCTTATTGGTTAAAGTTATTATTTTTATTTTTTTTATTGAAGAAAGTTGTTTGGTTGAGTAATTAAAACATGATAATTTAATTGAAAGACTAGTGGACAAAGGTCACATACAATTTATTTATTATTTTTTTAATGTACAGGAAAATATTTACCCAAGGAAAGTTCCAAACTTCCAAAACATGTTAGTATACCAGTTCAATTCTTTGGAAAGAAAAGTGAGGGATGGCATGTGTGCTTCCATTTGGATGTGTAATTTTATAAATGTGATTGGGATTCTAGCAATGGCTAATGGTCTTTGATTGGGGGATTTTGTTGTGTGGGTCTTGAAGGGTATTTAATTGACAGTGATGGGCTTTTGCAAATGGGCTTTTTCAGGTAGGAGGCTTTCGACATAGTTTTGATTGAGTGGGAAAAGGGCTTTGCTTTTAGGTGAGGTGTATTGAACATTGGGTTCGGAAGAATGAATGGTGATTGGGCTTCAATTTTTGTACCCTTAAGCCTTAAAGATAATCTAACCTCCAAGGCTCTAACTTCTACATTTTTATTTTCCTTTTCAACCAATTAATTTGTGGGTTGCAAAAATATTAAAATAGGTGGTGAAATAGCTGAAGGCTACATTTGGTGGTGGTTGAGTTCAGGTTGTGTTGTAGAAGTTAAGAAATAACTCATGAGTTTGTTGGTTTGTAATATGTGTTTTAAGAGATGATTATTAGGCATAGGGCTGAATTTAAGGGTACAAGGAGAGAAGTCAATCTTACTACACTCTTTGGACTTTGGGCTATGAGGTTTGGTATATATTTAAGATCTTGGGGTTACCTATATGATGCAACTGTATTCAGAAACACGACCTGGCTACCTACTTGGTTTAATTTGATCAAATTGACTTCAGGAACACAGTGAGTTAATTATTGAGTTTCCCACGTCTTCCTCGAACCCAAACAAAGCAAAAGAAAATTTGGATTAAACAAGGTAATGGATGAACCCAAACCAGTGGGGTTGGTCAGAGACAGTACTCCAGAAGTTAATTAGTGAAGAAATTTTCCAAGTATGCTACAAAAGAAAATTTGCAAAGTAACAAGATTTAATGTGCACAGACATGGCAAAATGGGTTAGAATTTGCTAACCCGACTCGAAAAAAACCTGACCCGAAGCAAAAACGGATTGACCTGTGGGCCGACCCAATTTTTTGCAAGTCAACCTGACTCGACCTGGATAACTCATGACTCGAACCGTAAAAAAAAATTTGTTAAAAAATATTTAGACTACGTCCTGAATGTTAGGTGCATAGAGCACAAAGCATGTGGCTGGAGCCATTAGATAGCATGTTCACGGACATGAGACAACCCATTTATTAAAATAAAAAATAAAAAAAAAATTTCTGCCAATTCTCATTCAATTTGACTAGACACTTCACATTTCACACTAGTACATTAAGTCACTAACACAGTAAATGGCTAAGAGCTTGTAGCTGTAGTCCACAAACCACTAAATGGCTAACACACACGTGACGCGCGCACACACACACACTGAGACGCGCACATAGTCACACACCTAAGAGCTTTCATAGTTTCAGAGACAGAATGTTTCGCTCTGCGCCTCCACTGCTCAGCAGCAATCAGCTCCTCACTACCTCTACTCTTTTCTCTTATATTTTTCTTTTATCTTTTCTTATTAGTTATGTAAGCTTAAAATATATACTTTTTGGTGCTCCTTAGGATCTATTTCTTTTTGAAGTAGTAAACTTGTAATTACATGCAGTTTGACAGTGAATTATTAACATTGAAGACTTTTTCCATCATGAATTTATGACTATAAAGAAATTTTGTTATGCTCAAAACTGTTAGAATTGGAAGGATATTAACAAGTGGCATTAAGTGTAATTTATTTCCTTAATTGATTTTATTCATTCTCTCTGAACAGATTGTCATTGATTTGTTTTTGTAATTAAAAAATAAGTTTGTTTGAAAAATATGGGCCAACTTGACCCAACACAACCCGACTCGACCCGCAAACCTGATTGACCTGACTCAAACTCAACCCAACCCACCCATTTTGCCACCTTTATGTACAGACCTTTGTTCATAGATGAGAGAGAGAGAGAGAGAGAGAGAGAGAGAGAGAGAGAGATGTGCTTTTATAAAGTTTTGAGTGGAGTTGGCAATTGGTTCTTGATAAAGTGGAAGAGAACTTGACAATACACCATCCCTTTACGGCAACTAAGAGGATGTACTACTAAGTTAATCCCCCAAAGATACATTTTCTCATTGTATTTAATGCAAAAGTAGTGGCAATTGCTTAGGACAATTAATGCTGATGTAATGAGATATAGTGATATACGGTCTTTCTTAGGCCCTTCTATTGAAGTAGGGGTACTCAATTGAAGAGTTTCGATCAAGGTCTAGGGCCTTTGCCTCTCATAGTGTTTGGCAGCCTTGTGCCACATGCTTCCTATTTGAGAGGGCCTTTCTTGGATACAAATTGGTGCGCGATGAGTGTTGAACGGTAAAGTGAAGTAAGGTCGCCCATAGATGTGGTCTTGAGCTAGATGCTAACCATTAAGGGCTTGTTTAGAGGCCTGTTAGTCCTAGCCTTTAGAGAGAGAGAGAGAGAGAGAGAGAGAGTTGTAAGAGATCTAATGGTTAGAGAGAGTGGGAATAGCCCCCGGGATGAAGTACAAGTATTTTTTTTTCTTTGTTGCTAATTATCTTATTCATCCAATTTATTAAAAAAAAATCCAATACAATGATTTTGTTTTTATCCTTTTTACAAAGCAAAGTCTAAGTATTATTCAAGGATTTGACAATAAAAATAGTAAATTACAAATTACTCAATACATTTAACCTATATTATAATTTGGAACACGAATTTGCAAAATGTTAAATTATTTTATTATATCTAGATATCATCGAATTTAAATTTATGAGATTTGCTTTATGATAATTTTTTTTTTTTTTTTTTTATATCATCAAACTAAGAAAACAATTGGTTTTACACTAAAATGAAAGAGTTTCATTCAAATTGAACCTTTTTTTTTATATAACAAAAATCCGCTTTATTTTGCCTAAGCTTCTCCCTCAACTCTTCTTTCTCAATCATGGCCTCACGGGGTGGCTGGGTGCTTCGTGGTAGCCAGTTTTGAAGGTATGGCGGTAGATTTGAGGGGATTTGGCCCGTTGGTTCTCTAGCAATGGTCTTTATTGGGTCATCTTGTTGTGTGGGTCTTCATGGGTGTTTGGTTGAGTGGGTTAATTATTTTGGGCAGTGATGAACTTTTTACAGAATTTGGGCCTTCATGTGGGGGTTTTTGACAGAGTTTTCATTGAATTGGGTTTGGAAGAATGAATAGTGATGGGGCATCAATTGTACCTGTAAGCCTTAAAACATAATCTTAACCCTTGAACTTTCTATCCATTTCAACCAATTAATTTCAGAGTCGCAAAAACAGGTGGTGAAATAGCTGAAGGCTACATTTGGTTGTTGAGTTCAGGTTGTGTTGTAGAAATTAAAGAAGGAATACATGAGTTTGTTGGTTTGTTGCATGTGTTTTAAGAGAATTATTCGGAATAGGGCTGAAACTAAGGGTATGTATTTCAGATCTTGGGATTATCTACATTATGCAGCTGTATTCAGGAACACAACCTGGTTACCATTGTGGGTTGATTGAATTGACTTCAGTAACTCATTGAGTTAATTATTGATTTTCCCACATCTTCCTCGAACCCAAGCAAAGGAAAAGAAAAAATGGATTAAACAAGTTAATGGATGAACTCAAGCTAGTGGGGTTGGTCAGAGACACTCCAAAAGTTAATTAGTGAAGAAATTTCTAAAAACTAGACCCTACTCCTAGGGACATCCCAAGCTTACCATAAATAAAACCCATCATCAGATCCTACTCGGGAGATCTTTAATCACTTCATCAACCACAACATTTACTACGCAAAAGTTCTCTCAGCAACTTAAGAGCAACAACATACTAATTAAGGGCTCGGTGTGAACGTGACAGCACAATCTCTCTCTCTCTCTCCTGCTCTATGTTCAAAATGGTTTAGATATAAGCATTATTAAAGTGTTTTCCATCTTTTTATTATCTAACATTTTTGGGCAATTGTCTTTGTGATACACAAATAACCTCGACTCCTTCGGTATTGAAATTTTGGATTTGACTCGTTTTACTTATTTACATTTATCAAACCATATCGAAACCCAAGTGTTTGGGCTAACTTTTTTTTATTCCAGCCCTTCCACAAATTGATCCCGACAATATGACACGGAATCAAGCCATTCATTTCATTCCATCTACCTTTTTATTTATTTATTTATTTGATTTTATTATTATTACTATTATAATAATTTTATTCCATTCCATTTCATCTGCTTACCTCCAAAATAGGATTCTTGCGTATAATTTCCACACGGTATTACTATTCATATATTGGTACCAACATGTTGAACTATCATTTTTATCTCTCTCTCTCTCTCTCTCTCTCATATATATATATGTCTTTTGGAAATTTTATTGAGGCATATGTGTCGACACAACGATGCAATCTATAAGACCTAATAGAAATGAACCTATTGCAATGTGGTCACCGCTAGGAGCCTAAGACCTAAATGAATTACCTTTGTATAATTGTGACACAACGATGCAGTCAATATTACCTATTCAGTGTTGGCCCTACAGTAGATGTAGTTGATGCAATCACCTAAGGCCCCAAGTAGAAAAATGGCCCCCAAATTTTAACCAATAGGGCTATTTATTAAATTAATTAAGCCCAAATATTAGCTAACAAATAAAATAAATTTTTTTTTATCAAATGAAAGGCAAGAAAAAAAAAAAGAGAGAGAAAAATGTTACGTCGACAACATTTTTACAAAAAATCATAAGTAGCAAGTTGTTATAGGTCATTATTAATGGCAAAAAATAATTGCAGTAGTAGGTTCAAATTAGAATCTGTAATAATTTAACACTTATGATTTGTTATGAAAAATATTGTGAATGTAGTACTTCTCAAAAAATAAAAAAGTAAGCAATACACAAAAAAAAAAAAAAAAAAAAAAGTTCACAACATTTTTCGCAATGGTTGAGTTGGCAAACTTTTACTAGTTTCTCACTTAGGTCCACCACCAACATCATTCTTTTACTTACCACTATTAATCTACTACTTTAATAAGTGTGAAAAGTATTGTCAAATTTTTTGTGTCTATAGACTTTCTAAAAAAAAAAAAAACTTTATGTGGTTTATGTTAATTAGTAATAATTTTGCATATAAAACAAGATAATGACTTTAAGTAATATTTAATTTTTTAAAGTTATATATATATATTATGTGTGCCCGGTTTCTCAGTTAATGGGCCAACCGTAGGATTGGGCTCACAATTAATTTGTTAATGTGGGGTTATGGATATCCTACAATGGGAAGTTCCTTTGGACAAAGGTTTAGGCCTAAAAGGAGCACTAACCAGGCTGACTGAACACTTTTTCTCTTGTGCTTCCTCACTCGTTCTCTCTTTATTCTCTAGCTCTTTTCTTTCTGGTGTCCAACCCCTTTACTTCTGACCTTCCCTCTATTTATAGCTTTCTTTTAGTGGGTCACGAATGATTGTTTTCTAATAATCCTCGTGTTGGTGGGGCCCATTTGGATTATTCCTGACAGAGCTGGACCCCACTTTGGGAATAGGAACTTATATATTGGAACTCGTGATAGACACCAAGTGATGCTTGGCAATGATATCTCCTAAGGCATTACCGATGTATTCCGAGATGCGTCCGAGCAACAGCAGCATTGGGGCTTGAACAGGCCTCGGCTTGACCTACTGTGCAGTCTAAACTAACTGGTCTCGCCAGCAATGGGGCTTTGACCGTACATTGTAGAGCTTTGGGCCCAGAAACAATGGGCCTAGGACCACATACCGCATAATAGCCCCCCCTTGATTTGCTCCCTATTCTCGTGGAATGAATTAAGGACACATCACACCGTGGGCCGCTCCTCAAAGATATAAACCGTCGGTCATTAATTACAGATAAGACGACAGTTACTTTATGGGAAATCGTGGTGGCAGGCTGTCTCATCAAACAGCCATCATGACCTGACGGTTCGCGTACCGAGGCCACGCATGCAATGGTTATGGAGAAGGGAATCAAAGGTTTTTCTTGCTTTAACACTCATTTAATGCTCATTTGGTTTTTTTCCCCTATAAATTATAACTTTCACCCATTTAGTCCATTTTTTACTTCCTTCATCTTTGAGCTCCCTAAGTTACCGAGCACAAACTCGCTTCCAAGCAAGTCTCTTATAGTGTTCTTATTGTAAGTTATTCAATCCTTACCTTGTTTTTAAGATTTCCTTCCCTTTATTTAGTATACTAGAATGGGTTTCTCACATTGTCTTAGGATTGAGGTTGCTTTAGCCAATTTTAGGGCTAGGTTTGACATTCCTTTAGAAGTAGATGTCACATATTGTCATGAGGATAACATAGCCAATGAGAGGCGTCCTCACGTGGTATTATTTCTAATGATGACAATATTAGAAGGTGGGGTGAGATTTCCTGTAGATCCATTAATACTTAAAACCCTTAGATTCTATGGCCTTTGCCTTGACTAGCTTCCTCCAAATTTTTACTGAATAGTGGGCAGCGTGAGTTGGCTTAATGACTTGTATGGTCTACACCTCAACCAACACGATATTAACTTCATGTATAGTTTGTGTGGTAACATAAGGTTGAGGTATTACCTTAAGGTCAGGGATGCGATGGTACGGTTAATATCGTGCCTTCTTGACTCCAACAGAAACTTGGCAGGAGAGTTCGTCCGAGTAAGCGACAATTGGCTTGCTGATGAGTTAACTTGCCTGATCTCACCTCAGGATGTCAGACGGTACCTCCCATTTACTTTGATTTATCCCATTATTATTATTAACATTTTTTTTTTATTTATTTGTCATAATTATTATCTTTAGCTGAACACTAATTATTTTTTTTGTTAGTGCAAACACTAGGCGATTCAGGCCAAATCGTAGTGTCATTCACAAGTGAGACTTGAATTTCGTGATTCGGTCCAAGATATTTGAGCACTTCGACAGTCAATTGCGGGTGTCTCATCTCATCCTCGGCTGTACCCCTGCATACACAAGTTTCCAAGATCTAGGTTAAGCGCTGACTGAGGGCAGTCCCCTTCTTTCTTACCTCGACGTTCGGTTGCGCGACTTCCTCTCCAGGGGATTGACACTCGGCGAGGCTCGAGCACTTGGCCCTCAGCAAATAAGGGAGGGTTTGTTGTTACTCGTGAGGGATGGTTCAGTGGATACAGTGTTCCACGGTTGGGCTAAGCATATCCTCGTCGAGGAGCCAAACGAAGAAGCCCAGGTTGAGGGGCAAGTGGTGGTTGAGTCCGTGGACTCCTCTTCAGAAGGAACCAAAGTCGAGAACTCTAACACCAAGATGGTGGTTAGGAAAACAATGACGGCTGATCAATTCTTGCCCGGCGGACGGCCAACCACCAATAACAGGCTCTTTCTCCCTCGGCTCCCTGTAGACAAAAGAGGCCTCAAGATACCTCTAAGCCCACAGACTGACAAGAGGATGCCCCACTCCTAGACCCCTTCTGCTCCTTCTACTGCCCCACTAACCATCAGGGAGCTCGCTTCGGACCCTCGAATTTTCGTGGAGATGGGTTCCAACATAGCATCCTCGTTGACACCCTCCGCAGTTGGATGGCAAAGGGCCATCATGCTCGAGGATCAACCCCTTTCAATGATGGCTAGTATTCAGAACTAGACGAAAGGGCAAGGTGATGGATTGCTCGGAGTTTAGGGTAGGCTCTCCAGCTACCAAATGATGTATTGTACTTTGCGGATGGTAGTGATGAAGCAGTCACACTTTGACTCTAGTAGCATACCATTGCGGTAACTACTAAGCCCTTTTTATTTATTTATTTATTTATTATTATCTTCACTGCACTCTTCAATTTGTCTAAAAAGTTTTTCTTTGTTGCTTTTATAGGTTGCCTAGTTGGCCTATATGATGGAAGACAGGCTTAAGAGCTCAGCAGAGGAAGCCAAAAATGAGAAGGCTCTCAAAGAGGTGGCGAAGTCCACAATGCGAGAGAAGAGCACCGCATTGGATGCTGTTGTGGAAAAGGCTGGAGATGTCGAGAGGGCCCGTGCATTGGCTAAGCAAAAAGCAGCGGTACTAGAGACCAAGCTAGGGGAGATGGTGCTTAGATTGGTTGGTGCCGAGAGTGTGATCTCAGCCTGAGACAAGGAAGTGGCCGATCTGAAGGTGGTCGTAGAGGAGACCGAGGACAAGTTCTACAACATGGGGTTCATGGATGCTGAGAACTTCAGTGAGCCAATCATGTTCCAATCATGATAGTTTGGGTTCGGCGAGGGATGGATAGCAGCTATGTCCGCTTTGGGTGTACTTGAGGACTCCCCCTTCAAAAACCCCAAACAGATTCTGTGCCCAAACCCTCCACCTCTCCCCATTTAGAAACTTGCCTGTATGAGGAGGAAGACAGTTAAAGTATGAGGGCATTGGTTGAGGAGATTGACTCCCATGCCGAGCTCATTGATCTTGAGATCTCCAACGACCTTAATGCCATGCGAGGGCAAGTACCTCAACCTCTCCTCCCAAACCCCGATCTCTAGCTTGCTGCGGACGCTGCTTCCTGCCAGTCCGAGCAACCTCAAAACTCGACGGCATGATATCTTACAAGTTTCCACTGTTTATTATTTCTCATCTTTTCCCTAAGTCACCGGGGTGTGGTGGCACAACTTTAGATTTAATATCATCGTGGTTTTGGTGATAAACACTTGGAAATTTTATTTCTAAACTCATATTTGAAGTCACTAGGTTTTAGTGACATGACATTTGCATTTTGTTGGTTTGTTATTTTTCCCTTTTCTTTATTATCCTACTATCTTGCTCGTTATTATCCTGCTATCTTTATTCTTCGGAAGTTTTTCATGCCATTATTTCACTTTAATTTGCTTAACCTACCCTGCTCAGTATCTCAGGAGTAATGATAGGCCGGCATTACTCTTGATTGTGATTTCGATCTTGTTTAGACTTGTCGAGTGCAATTTTCCTTTGGTTAGTGCTCAGGGTCGGTCCCATTTTCAGAAGTTTATAAAATAAGGTTTCCACCTGGTCGGTGACCAGGGTCAGGCAGAGCCTAAGTTTTTGTCCTTAGATAATTTATGATATGGTTTCCATCTTGTCGGTGACCGGAGTCAGACCGAGCCTAGGTTTTTGTCATTAGATAGTTTATGATAAGGTTTTCACCTGGTCGGTGACCGGGGCTAGGCCGAGCCTAGGTTTTTGTCCTTAAAGAATTTAGACGATATAGTCATGAGCAGAAAAAGAATTTAGATAGTTTGTGATAAGGTTTTCACTTGGTCGGTGACTGGGGCCAAACCAAGCCTAGGTTTCTGTTCTTAAAGAATTTAGAAGATATAGTCATAAGTGGCAAAATTCATATATTACATGTACATATGTTATCAACTACATGTTAGTTACCAGTGACGAACCTATCATGGGGCACGGGGTGGCCATGGCCCCCCTCAATTTTTGAAAAAATATATATTAGTATATAAATTTACACAAAATTTTAGATCTTGACCTTTAATATTTATTTTTGGCCCCCCTCTCACAAAAGTTTTACAAATTGACAAATGAAAACCAAAAAAAAAATAATCTATTTGATCGTTCCTTTTGCACAGTTGTACTAAGAATACCAAGATAAACCTTTAGGTAAACCAAAACACCAGCAAACAATTCATAAATCTAGATAATAATGAAAACCTTTAGACAAACCCAAATTACCAACAAACAAATAACATATCTGGTCTATAACAACAACAAAATACTAATAAACAATTACAAATCACAAATCCCTAACCAAATAAATTACAAACGCTCCAGCCTTCTTCCTTGGGTCCATTGGTGACTCCACAATTGGCTGAGGTATGATTTCTTGATTTGTAGATTATGGGAAAGTATAGTTTAAAAAAAAAAAAAAATGAAAAACCAATAACGATATTGTCATCTTCCCTTCTCTAGCATTGATATCCCAATTTCTAAAATTCTCAAACAAAAGACTTTGGCCCGCCCCCCGCAAGTTCGAGCGCTGGTTCCGTCCCTGTTAGTTACTGCACATGCTTAAGCTTTATATACTTAATGATAATACTTCTTTAAGTTTTGTACATTCCATGGTTAGGTAAGTGGTCTCTCCTCCATATCCTCTAGATAGTATGCTCCTACTCTAGCTATGGCGGTGACTCTGATAGGATTTAAACTTCCTGCTGGTTGGTGTGTCAGTAGGGCTTGCTTCTAGCATTGCTCGCGCCTCTTCACATATTCATCAGCATTTCTTTGTATTCTAGGCCACCAAAATCCTTACATCATTACTCGGTGGGCCAATGACTGACCTCCCACATGGTTGCCGCACACCCCTTCATATAGCTTAAATAAAAGTTCATTAACTTTGGAGGGATGGAGGCATAACAAGTACAGTCCTCCAAAAGATCTTCGATATAACCTACAGTCCTTAGACAGCTAGAATCGGCAAGCAATCCTACAAACTCTGTCGGATTCTTTGCCTTCATTCGGTTATCAGTCCTAGGCCAAAAACTCTACAATCGAGTCCATCCAGCTTGAATTGGTTGGCAGAAAAACTAAAACATCCACCTTTGGGTCAATATTGGGTTCCTGCACCACTTCCACCTTATCAACTGGGGCATCTCATCGGCTAGGGAAGATGCCAATGTTGCTAATGAGTTGGCATGCCTATTCTGCCCTCGGGTAATTTGAATTATCTTCACCCTCTGAAACTTGCTCATCATCTGATTCATCAGCTTCAAATAAGCAATCATTTGGGAATCCTTGGCCTCAAAGCTTCCCTCAACCTGACTAACCACTAGCTGAGAATTCGAATACACTTCCAGACTGGCCGCTTCTAAGCTAAGCACGACCCGGAGCCCCGGGAGAAGTGCCTCATACTCAGCTTCGTTATTTGATGCTCTGAAACCCAACCTCAATGAGTGTTCCAACTTCACTCCATCCAGTGATATTATAACAATATTGAATCCTGTACACATTGTATTAGACGCACCATCTATAAACACCTTTCATGGTCGGGCTTCCACAATGCATACAACTCGCTGGCCCCCTTCATGAGGAGTAAACTTCGTGATAAAATCGACGAGCACTTGGCCCTTGACCGAGCTGCTAGGACAGTAACGAATATCAAACGATCCCAGCCTAGTTCCCCATTTAGCTATATGGCTTGTGAAGTCAGACCTCTTAAGCAGAGATTGTAGAGGATATTTGGTCAATACATACACTGTGTGGGCTTGAAAGTAGTGGGGTAACTTTCCAGTTGCGTGAACTAATGCTAATGCAAGCTTCTTTAAAGGTAGGTACCTTGTCTCTGCATCAACCAATGTTTTACTAATGTAGTAGGTCAGCTTCTAAACTCCCCCATGATCCTTCAATAATACTACACTCATGACGTGCTCGGATACTGCTAAATACATAAACAAATCTTCCCCTAGATCCGGACAAGATAGTATCGGCGCACCTATCAAGTATTTTTTTTTTCAGATATTGAAAAGCCCGTTTACACTCCTCAGTCCATTGAAATCCCCTCAATTTCTTAAGCAGCTGATAGAAAGGGTGGCACTGGTCAGCAGACTTCTGGTCAACTTCTGCACCTTCTTGGGATTGCTCAGCGGCCTAAGCCACTTTATGGCACTTATCTGATCGGGGTTCATCTCTATTCCCCAATGCGTGATCATATACTTGAGGAACTTGCCGGCCCCCACACCAAGGGTGCACTTATCGGTATTAAGACGCAACCTATATGGCCTAAGTATTTCAAATATCTCCGCCAAATCATCCATGTGTCTCTGATTTTCTCGACTCTTCACAACCATATCATCTATATACACCTCCATCGTGCTCCCAATCTTATCCCTGAACATCCTAGTCATCATCCTTTAAAAAGTAGCCCCGCATTTTTTAGACTAAAGGGCATTACCATGTAATGATAATTGGCATCCGTGGAGATAAATGACGTTTTCTCCTGTTCTTCGGTGGCTAAGGAAATCTGATGGTAGCCTTGAAAAGCATCTAAAAAACTCATCTTCGAATGCTCGCATGTGGCATCTACCAGCTAATTAATCTTCGGTATCGAAAACAGATCCTTAGGACAAGCCCGGTTAAGGTCAGTAAAGTCTACACAAACTCTCCATTTTTCGTTATTCTTTTTTACCACCATGATATTAGATAACCACTCTGGGAAAAAGACTTCTTTAATCGCCCCTGCTTGCTTCAGCTTTTCAACCTCCCGCTTCACGACTTCAACGTGTTGCTTGTCCGATCTCCTCGATTTTTGCTTCTTCAGGGGAAAAGAAGAATCCACATTAAGCTTGTGGGTAATAAATTCCGGGTCCATCTTGGGTACCTCATATGGACTCCAAGCAAAAATGTCTAGATTCTGTACCAACGTTAACAACAGATTCACCTGATCTTCTTGGTTCAAACTTACCCCTATTTGGAAACTCTGATTCTCATATGGAAGTATGCCTACTTTAAATAGGTCTTCAGCACTGTCCGCCTGTTGGCGTTCTGCGGGCTCCTGTAATTGCTATGCAGGATCATGCTCGGTTGATTCTTTCTGCTTAATCTTCTGGTTAATAACCGCCACCAAACACTACCTCGCCACCTTCTGATCTCCCCTTACCACTGTAACCCTATGATCGGTGTGAAACTTTACCTTCACATGCAAGGTTGACGGAATAGCCCCCATGGCGTGTATCTAAGGCTTACCCAGGATTTCTGTGTACGAGGAGAAGGATCTACCACAATGAAATTTACCATCACCTCTTTTCCTTTCGTATTCATGGGTAGCAAAATTTGCCTATCTAGAATCACTATTTTGCCATCAAATCCTACTAGAGGGGTATCATACTTTCCTTCGTCTTCAATTCCAACCCTTTGAATAGGTCAGGGTACATCACCTCGACCTCGTTTCCTTGGTCCACCAACACCGTCTTCACTATAAAGCTATTAATTCTGGCAGTAGCTACAAAAGCGTCATCATGCGGTTGGGTGGTTCCTTCCAAATCTTTGTCCCTGAACTCGATCGGTTCCTGAGCTAACTTCAATTTCTTTTCAGGCTGAGCTCTACATTTTGGGTTCTCCACCAAAGCCACACTTAACACTCCCTTACGTCGGCTCACACTTGTGCCCATTAAAGTCGCATGGATAACTTCGATTACCCCTAGTGGCGGTGGGAGCGCGTCCCTGTGAGCCTTTGGCACCTGCCCAGTAGCTCCACCCTTAGGTGCCACAGCGAACTCTTCAAATGCTCGGATTTCACCAATTGCTCCAAGTGTTCCTTAAATACCCTGCATTGCTCGGTAGTATGCCCCTTGTCATGATGGTATATGTAATATAAGTTTTGATTCCTTCTTGTCGGGTTACCCGACATCTTACTCGGTCACTGAAAATACAGCTTATTCTTGATTCGCTCCAGGATCTTATGAACAGGCTCTTTAAATGCCACATTGACTTTCTCGATCGGGACATTGTGTTCTTAGATTCTTAACTCCTATCTCAGTCTTGATTGAAACCCCCTGTCTGTGAATCCTTGGCATATTGTTGGTGATCATCCTCCAACCTCTTGTACTCCTCAATCCTCCTCATCAGCTGCCGCATGTTCTTGGGAGGCCTCATAGTCAGAATCTCGTAATTTTGAGTCCTCTAGAAGCCCCAATCTAAAAGTGCTAGCTGCTACTTTCTTGTTACCTCTACCAATCTCATTATACAATTCCCAATACCTATTAGTGTAGCCCCGAAGAGTTTCCCTAGCCCCCATCTTCATAGACAATAGCACATCCACCAATTGAGGCACTTGACTACACGTCATAAATTGAGCACCAAATTCTTGTATTAACTCTCCGAAATTATGAATTGATCCATTCCTTAACCTATTGAACTACCTTAAAGCAGTAGGTCAAAGATTGGAAGGGAATACTTTACACATAAGCACATCATTTTGGCTATACAACGATATCATTTGGATATAGTGGCTAACATGTTCTACGGGGTCGGCCTTTCCATTATATGAAATGAACAACGGTCCGTTAAATCTTCTCGGCATCTGCGCGCCCTCAATTTCATCAGAAAATGGTGATCAGGCCGTTTTGCATAAATTTCGGCTTATGGCATCCATCGCTGTGCTTTGGTGCCTGCGCTGCTCAGGAGAAGTCGACATTCCATCAGTGAAGTCCTGTGATCTCTCCCTTGATCAGCGGGAGCCGCTTTGGTAGGACGCTTCTCCGTGATTGTCCCCGGTATTTACAGATCCTTATGGGAATTCACTGTGATTCCTTCTTTGACGCCTACCCCACACTTCCAACTCCAAATCCCTAACTAATCTGCGCAAGCGCTCTAGTTCCTGATCTCTTCTATCACGATGCTTCTGCTCGGGCACCTCAGACGTCGAACAATACGTCCGCGATGATCCTTCTCCTGAGCTGGAGTGCTCCCTGGTCTGTTCACACCACTAATCCTGATCTCTCTTATTCCTCATTTCTCGCCAACTCAAGCCCTTGGATGAGCCCCTAGATCCATTATCTACATAGCTTGCCAAATGATGATCGGTCATATTCAATTAGTTGAATTTCGCCGGAACTACAGCTAAGTAGGAGATTCTCACAAACGGCGCCAATCGTGCGTAGTCGGTTTCTCGATTAATGGGCCAACCATAGGATTGGGCTCACAATTAATTTGTTGATGTGGGGTTATGGTTTGTTGTTTTGGTAATATATAGTGAAATAGTGTGTTTTATTTAACAATACATAACATTTTTGTCTCTCTATCTCTTTCTAGGGCCTTATCTGGTTAGTTATTACTATTAGCCTTAATTATTTTATTTTATTTTTGCTTTTTTAAAAAACTAAAATAGTGGGTATGCTAAAAGACATGAATAATAGAGAAATATGTGGTGTAAGCTTAGGTAATTAATGAGATATTAATGAGATAACAGTAAAATAAGTTAATGTGAACTTTTGGATAACAGTAAAAAACACTAAATGAAAGATGTAAAAAAAAAGGCTAAATGCAAAATTAGATTGCCACTTGACATGACCTTATGCACTCTCGCATGAGGTTTCTGCTTTTATATATACTAGTTGTTAATTCGTGTGCGATGCACGGGAAAACTTACTAATTTTAAATAAATAGGTTCGCTGTCTCTCTCAAGCCAATTCTAAATCAAAATCAATCAAACCAAGATAACCACATCTAAGTCATTTTCCTCAAAAGATTAGTAATGCAGTTTTAAAAAATGTCAGCTTTGACTATAATTCAATCATAATTAATATCAATCTTAAAAGGAATAAGAATTTTAGAAGTTAGGAAGTTAACTACTATTCAACAACATTGGCACCATATGACCTAGTATTACCTCTGTTTACCCTTTGAAAAAAATATTCAATGGATATGAAAACCTCTATTTTGGTTCCATATTTATTTCATTATATGGTGTTCTTATTGTCAAGGAAACCCTACATAATAATAGAGTAGGCATGAAGATGTAGGAAAAGCTGGAATAAATATGTTTTAATATTATTATTAAAAGACTTTTCTAAGTTAGGTTGAAGAAGATCACTAAACACCAGTCCAATCTAAATAACAACACAAATATACATCAAAATTGAATCTCACATCAAATATTCATTTTAAAATTGCTACACTTCTTAATGCCTGCATCTCATGAATTCCTTCCCCATTCAAATATTTATATTTACTGAAAGCAAAGAAATTGTATTTGTAAAGAACTTGTGATTGGTGCGAATCAACACCATTTCAATCTCTTTTACCAAAAAACAATAATCCTAAAAAGAATAAAATCTAACCCAAATACCCAAAACAAAATCAATTCTAACCCAAAGACCTTAGTTAAAACAAAATCTAACCAATATAATCATGAACTAATATCAAAAAACCTATAGTTAAAAAACAATAGTTAATATCCGCACATGAATCTATACATATATATATATATATATATATATATATATTCATTTAATCTATGGATATAAAAGCATACGAATGATATGAAGCACATAATTCCATAAATATATCAGAATCATAACAAAGATTCTAGTGCTTCAACTATTATATGATAAAACAAAGAAGTTATATCAGATCTGAATAAACCTAGAAATCTCATTGGCGGTGTGCATCTGTAACCATAGCTTTTATGAATCAAGTTTGTACCCATATAAAATTATATATATGCCAAACCACAGTATCCGAAACTTGAATGAATATATCACATATATCAATCACAGCACATAGATTTATCGAACAATAGTTCTGAAACAAAATTATGCAGGAAAATTACTGTAGAAATTTGAAGAATCAATATTCTAGGGTTCCGCATTATTGTCCATGCCGTAAGAATCAGTTTTCACAACAAAGCACCAAAAGAGGAAGAATGAACACAAAGAATTGGTGTGTATCTTTCGTCGGAATAGCGCCGATCTCTATCTTCGTATCTCAAAACCTCTAAGACGTTTGATCGTATTTAGCTTTGACGGATGCCGGTTGTGATGGTCTAAGTCCAGAAGGGTATAGCGGTGTCTGGTCGTACGAATCTCCATTGGATTGCAGAATCTGAAGAGAAGAGATCGTTAGGGTTTTTTTCCTTTTTCCCTTTCTCTATATCGCACTATCGAAAGGGTTTTTTTTTTTTTTTTTTAGAGAGAGAAAATGTTAAGTAGTCTAAAGAGATTGATAGTTTTTTTTTAACTGTTTTTTTTTTTTTTTAAAATATAAACAATCACAGTCAAATGGTATTAAGCTATTGAAAACAATATAATGTTTCGTTTTTTAAAGTGGTACATGCCTGAATTTTGGATAGGTACTTTGCCTATTTGTCACTACCTCCTTAATTGTAGGAACCCACTTTCTCTCAGCTTCTGCTATTATATATATATATATATATATATATATATATATATATATATATATATATTTTGATGATTTGTGCCAAATGGCTTTCTCTATAATTTTCAATTAGATTGTGTCTTCCTATCAAAAAAAGAAAAAAAAAAAAAGCGCTGTGTCTACAATATTGGACCAAGACAGGTCGAGGATGAGGTTGGCCCAATATTACCATATTTCCTCATGCTATATTGTGTAAACTTAAAGCATTCAATTATTTAAAAAAAAAAACAAAAACCATTCAATCAATTTGAACTTTTTTTCCCTTACTATAAGTGAGGATAAAAGGATTCAATTTGAAGTTTTTTCATGTGAGAAAGAATTAGACAATGTCATTGAATCACTAATCACTTTAATTACATTCAAACAATTTAAATTTAATTTCTGAATATTTGGAAGCAACAAAAGTTATTATAAATTTGAAACAAAATATTGAGAGACATGAGATATAAAAAAAAAAAAAAAAAAATAGCTGTGGTTGAACCCATTGTTTATTGAGGATCCATAATTGGTGCAAAAGGTTTTAGAACTACAATTTTTTTTTTCACTCATAAAATGAGAGAATGGATTAACAATATTTATAATGTACTATACAACTAGAAGAGCTTGAGCTAATCCTCTTTCCCTTACAGTTGGATCTGAGTAATTTTCTCACAGAAATCTTAATTATTTGAAAAACCAGTACAATTTGGAGACGGATCAAGTTGAGCCTGCTTCATTAGGTATCACCATCACTACGTATATTAATGGATAGAAATTAGTTTTTTTTAAGGTGAATAAAGATAATTTATTTAAAAAAGAAAAGTAGAGAATGAGGAAGTATACTCTGTTTCAGGTGTATGTTTCTTTCCCTTCACAGTTGGTGGGACTCATTAACTATGGGTTCCACCAACTGTGAGAGAAAAGACATATATCAAAAATAGGGTGTATTTTTTCATAGAGGACAAGGGCGGGCAACCTACCCATAAGCATCTATAATAAGGGATAGAGTTATGCCTTTGATGATTATTAAACAATAAATACTAATTCTGATCCTTGATGAAAAACACTAAGAATTTCCTCCACATAATATAATAATATATAATAATAATAATAAAAAGAGAGCTTTACATTTTTTCCTCCTCCTCTTCTTCTTTCTCTTCCTTATATTTATTGATTTTATATTATATTATTGGGGTAAAAAGTAGAATATGATTGAATAAAGTTGGAAGTATCAATGAGGGTGGCCTGGTCGGTTGCAAAAGGAGTTTTCAATAAAGAAGGGAAAATATGAAGGAGAAATGAGAAATGAAAATATATGGATGTAGTCAAATAGTGGAGTCAGGAATTTATATTTGAGGAAGTTAAATATAAAATTAGACAATTAATTTTTTCTCTCTGTATATATTAATTATATTCAAACTAATAGTAATGTACATACAATTTAATAATCAGAACCTAAAGGTGTATTATTTTTGAATTACCGTCTCTTAAACTTGTTCATGAACCTAGATTTTTCAAATTAAATTATCACCCATTAAATATAATGGCTAAAATTTAAAAAATACTAATAATTTAAAGATTGCTAAATAGAAGACAAACAATCATTCAAAATTCAATATAGAAAAAATCTAATAACTACAATCAAATACATGTTATATTATTATTATATATAAATTAAATGATAAAAATAATATATTTTAATCATATACATTTATAATGTTATGATATATTGAATGTTTTAATATAAAACAAATAAAAATATAAAAAAGTCAAATCAAACAAAATGAAAATAAAATAAAAGTACAAAGTGGGATTAGCCTACATGACTACACACTTGCTTTTGTAGCAGGGATTTTAACCACGCACATGGTTAGCTAGTGGAGGAGGATAATTGCTAGAGAAGTGTTACGTTCATAATATTTTTATAATAATTTTACAACGAATCATAAGTGATAAGGTTTTTTTTTTTTTTTTTTTTTTTTTTTTTTTTTTTTTTTTTTGAGAAAGAGGTAAGTTGTTATTGGTTCTAATTTTAATCCACAACTTAAATAACTTTTTTGTCCGGCTACATGTAACAGTCCATAATAACCTGCCACTAAGGATTTGTTGTAAAAATATTGTAAATATAACTTTTTTTTATTAAAATAACTCCACTGTATATGTGTGTGTGTATTTTTTTCCAAATATTTTGGGGGTCCAAGGCCCCCTTTGGTCCCAACGTGGCTCCGCCACTAGATGTAGCTGTTTTTGATTGTTGGGGTTGAGATGAAAACCACTTCAAATTCTCTCATTCTTTTACTAAGTGGGTTGAATGGAAAAATGAGTGAATAAAAATTTTAAACTTTAATTTTAAATGCACTCCAAAAAGTATTTCAATTTTTTTTTTTAATTTTATAAATTTGATAGTTATAAATTTAAAATAGGAAGAGGAGGATTTGAATATTTGATGTTTCCGTTGAAAACATTAGAAGATGCAAATTAAGCTACAAGACTATTTGTGTACTTCAATTAATTCATTAACTTGGTCTTTCATGAATAGCATTGTGATATAACATAAACTTTAGAGTTCAATTGATACTTCTTAGTATTTTCAAGAGAGACACATGACACATCTAGAATTTAAATTGTCTACCAACCATTGTTGTAACTATCCAAAAAAAAAAAAAAAAAAAAACCTGTGATGTTGTGACTTATTGGGTTATGGCTTTCTAGAAATTGAGTTGCCGAATCAAGATTGGCTTTGTATGACTTTATTCTTCGGTGATTACCAATAAAAAAGACTTTATTTTTCGGTAGCTTTTTTTTTTTTTTTTTGGTAGAAAGGAATTTCATTAAAGAAAAGAACTAAGGGAAACAAGGCAGATCAGAAGAGAATCTGCTATGAAACATACCAGCTCTATCAGAGCTTAACAAGTCCAAAAGACCCACAGGCGGGTCATGAAATAAAACAAAAGGTCTATCCTGGTTTTAGTTCATAGGCTTTTTCGAAATGGACAAGCTAAATAATTTGGGTAAAGAAATATGTACGTAATAATAATTGATCCACGATAAAAAAAAAAAAAAAAAAAAAAACAGGGAGGCCCTGAGTCATAGATTTGGACAGGTTCAGCCAACTTGGCTTATAAAGATTAGCTTTCTACACGTGGTTACAACTACCCCTTTGGCTTATAAAAAAATCATTTCGGCCTTTTTTTTTTTTTTAGTCATGGTTCATACTTCATAGAACCACAAAAGTCTTATTGATAAGATGCCAAAACAATTAATTGAAAAGTCCATGCAGAACCCATGCTTATCCATTAATAATTTTTTTTATAGATATTATCCATTAATAAATTTGTGGTTGTCTTCATCACATGGTCAATATGGTACCTAAGAATCTAAGATACTTTTTCTAATATGATCCCCCATTTCATTTCTATATAGTCATAATTATTATGCCCACTACTTCCAAAAGCCATTCTTGATAGGATCAAAGCCAAATCAAGCAAAGATGACCAAATTCGAGGTTGTGCTCATCGCAACCCCTGGGTTTGGAAACCTTGTTCCCATCGTCGAGTTTGCTCAACGCATAGTCGACCACGACCATCGATTTTCAGCCACAATACTCATCATCAACATGCCCGGGAGACGACTTCTCGACCTCTACATCCAATCACGCGTCGCCACGTCAACCACAAATATCCGATTTGTCCACCTCCCTACGGCAGACTTTCCCTCATCTGATCACTCCAAAATTTTCATAGCCCATGTAACCTCACTCATTGAAAAGCATAAACACCATGTAAAAGAAGCAATCACAAAACTCATGGCACCCGAGTTGGACTCAGACGACTCAGAGTCCAACTCAGTCCCACAACTTGCCGGGTTATTCGTTGACATGTTTTGTAGTTCAATCATTGACGTTGCTAAAGAGCTTGACATCCCTTGTTACCTTTACTTTGCCTCTCCAGCTTCGTTTCTTAGCTTTATTCTTCATCTTCCTGTCCTAGACACCCAAACCCAACTCACCACTGAGCTCGCTGAGTCAGATACTAAGTTGGTTATCCCGGGTTTTGTTGACCCGGTTCCCCCAAGTGTGTTTCCTCCGGTAGCGTTTACAGAAGATGGGTACTCCTGCTATATGTACCATGCACTCAGGTACACACAAACAAAGGGTATTGTCATAAATACACTTCAAGAGCTTGAGTCTCATGCCCTTAACTCGTTCTCCACGAGTCAAATGCCACGAGTTTATCCAATTGGGCCTGTTCTTGACCTTGTTGGATCAGCCCAATGGCACCCAGATCGAGCCCACCATGAAAGTATTATAAGGTGGCTTGAGGACCAACCTTCATCATCGGTGGTGTTCTTATGCCTTGGTAGTATGGGATGTCTTGATGAACCCCAAGTAAGAGAAATAGCCCACGGGCTTGAACGGGCCGGGTTTCGATTCTTGTGGTCATTGCGTGAGCCGCCTAAAATCCTATTAGATCAGCCGGATGAATACACGAATATCGAGGAAGTTTTGCCGAATGGGTTCTTGGAACGAACGAGTGAGATTGGTTTGGTGTGTGGGTGGATTTCACAGGTTTCAATCTTGGCCCACAAGGCAATTGGAGGATTCGTGTCACATTGTGGTTGGAACTCAATTTTAGAGAGCTTGTGGTATGGTGTTCCAATTGCAACATGGCCAATTTATGCTGAGCAACAGTTGAATGCCTTTAAAATGGTGAAAGAATTGGGATTAGCAGTGGAGATAAGCTTAGATTATAGGAGGGGAAGCAATAAATTGGTGTTGGCAGAGGAGATAGAAAGAGGAATCAAGTGTCTTATGGATGGTGATGGTGAGGTGAGGAAAAAAGTGAAGGAGATGAGCAAAAACGCTAGGATGGCTGTGATGGAAAATGGATCATCATATACGTCACTGGGAACTTTGATTGAGGAATTAGCAAACAATATTTAAGAATACAAAGATGGGCCCCTTTATGTCGTGTAAGAATACCAGGAAGTACAGTGAATTGTAATTATTGTTAATGCAAATTGCATACTAGTGCATTACGATGACTTAATTAAAATTTTGAAAACTTCGTATATTACAATTGCTTATTGTTCACTTTTTCCACCTCAACAGATATTGTAGGTATTACGATTTACCAATGCTTCATTAGTATCTTTCTATTCACCAAGGCTGTTTAAAAATATATAAGCAAAACATATTTCTTATTTCTTATTTTTTATATTTAAAGACATGTCTTTTTTATTCTCAAATTAACCTCTTTTTTTTTTTTCCTCTAAATTATGTCATTCAAGTTTGCTTAAAGTCGATGTAAACCTTTGTTTCCAGACGTAGAAGACAGTGAAAGTTGGTCTTATTCATGTAACATTTACATAATCCACATATTACAAATATATAAAAAGATTAAATTTTGTAAGTATGTGGTGTAAATCTCATGTTTTACTCATTTAATTAGGGGTGTAATTGGTCAGTTTCGGTTGGTTTGAAGTGCGATTTTTTCACCGAACCGAAATTTTCAATTTTACCAAATTTGGTATCGACATTGAACCGTAAGGGAGGAGTACCGACACTGAGCTGATTGGATTTCAATCGGTTCGATTCAATTCGGTTGGCTTCTGGTTGTTTTCAATTTCTTAGAAACCAAATAGATCAAAGAAAAAAGAAACTTATTTCCCTTTGCTTTCCCACATTTTCTCAACACCCAAACACCAAGCACCAAGCAAAAAAAAAAAAAAAAACTCAAAATCATGTAATAAGAAGAAAAAAAAAATCTATTTCCCTTTGCTTTCCAACATTTTCTCAGCACCCAAACACCAAAAAAAAAAAAACTATTTCCCTTTGCTTTCCCATGTTTTCTTAGCACCCAAACACTAAGTACCAAGCAAAGTAGCAAACAAGAGAGAGAGAGAGAGAGAGAGAGAGAGAGAGAGAGAGAGAGAGAGAGAGAGCGGTGGAGAAGCCCTAAAGCTGCGTGATGGAGAGAGAGAGAAATGGTGGCGTGATAGAGAGAAAGAGAGAAATAGAGGCATGATAGAAAGAGAGAGAGATGTGGGGAAAGAGAATGACTAGAGAGAGAGAGAGGGGGGAGAACGGCTACTGTTGAAGTGAGAGAGGAGAATTGAAAAATAGGGTTAGCAGGTTTATAAAACAAACCCAAAAAGACGTAATTTTGGCATAATAAAGAGAGAAGAAAAAAAAAAAAGGCTTTGCCATGGGTCGAACTTGGGTTTAGTTGTGGGATCACACATGTCCTTAGTATCATGCCACCATGATACCATGACCTTTCTTGATATAATTTTGTACGTATTAATATTTAATATATTTCCGTTTGGTTTCGATTGGGTCGGTATATTTGTGTGGGACACCGGAATATTTAGGTTTCAAGAAATTAAAACTGAAGCCAAACCGAAATTTTGAACACGGTTTGGTCGGTGTTTTCAATTTTTTGGTTTATTACACACCCCTACCTCTAATCCCAACATACCACATTATCTTATTACATATTTAAGAATAAGTACAACTACACCCAATCAATTCTAATACTCATATATAAATCCTAACAAATTGGGAGTTTATTAAGATATTATTAAGTGTGGTAGGATGTATTGAATTTTAAGTAAAATGTTGATGTGTCAATCACTTATTAGAGTGTAAAACATGAGTTTTATACCCCATCCTTACTAAATTTGGACTCTATAAACAAACTAGGTATTGGTGTGGTAATCCAAAACTCTAGAGGGAAAGTTACAGTGGCTTTGTCATTAAAAAAAAAAAAAAAAAAACTCCCCTCCCTTATTTTGTTGTAATTTTGGAGATGTTAGCTGATAGGCTATCCAATTTGTTCATGAGATTGGTACAATCTAATGAAGGCTTGGAAACTTCTCTTTTGTCAAGTTATTTATTCTTTTCCTTTGAATATTTCCTTATCAGAATTTTGTCAAACATTTTTTAAAAATTTATTTTGCTTTTTGCATAAATTCTTGTAGGTACTCAAGAATTCTTTGCCTTTGGCTTTGGTTTTGGCTTTTTTGGCTTGATTGCCTTGCCTTGCCTTTGGCTTGAATTTTTTTGTCCCACATTGGAAGGATATTCTTCCTCTTTCTACTTTACATTGGAAGGAGGTAGAAAGAGGAAGGATATCCTTCCTCTTTCTACCTTATAAGGGATGAGCCAATGGAGTAGGAGTACCACTAGTTTGGTTATCCTTCCAATGTGGGACATGCAAAAATGCCTAAGGCTCCAACCGGTCTAGCCCTTGGCCTTGAAGTAAAAAATGCACCCACAATTTTTATTAGTATTTTAATGCACTACAAAATATCTGGGTATAGACGGCATTTGCTTGTTTGTTTGTTGTAGTTGTTACTTTTTTATTTTTTATTTTTTTATTTTTTTGTGGCGTATTCAAATGTACTGATATATAGAATGTTCTATAACTTGAATATGCCGAAGATGAAAGGTGGATATTGTTAAAATTGAGCTTCTATTAATTGGACTTTAGATTTATTGAACGCGTTGGATATGGCTCAGTTAATATACGTGAGGGACTGAGGGCCTATTAATATATTGTGGTCAAATTCAGTGCTGGGCCTTAGTATACCTTATTTTATTGGGCTTATACTCTAGTTTGATGTGAAGTGGAGTGTAGGGTTTTAAGCTTGATCCATGATGGGTGAATAATTATTATATATATTAGGTCTCATTTCCACTTCTAGCATTAGACAAAATCCTAGATCTCATCATTTTAGAGATTGCTTGAAGAGCGACTGGACAATGTGCCGAGTGTGCACGCGTATGTCTATTGCTATTGGTAATCTATTCGTGTTTGCTCATGGTGTTTGGGGGTACATCCATAAACCTTATAAATTTGATGATTATTTGTGTTTTGTATCTAGTATGTATATGCATTTAATTCTTATAGATATAACCTACTTCATAAGTTTAGAGTTGATAAAAATGATTGAAGAATTAGAGTTCCAGTGACCGTATTAAGCGATGGCTACAAACTCAAAAACAAAACAAAAAATTATCAATCTTGACATGGTTTTGCATGATGAATAGATACATGCAATGATATATAATTAATACTAATTAGACCTTTTTTTTTGTTTAAATTACTTATTTATTTTTTAATTCATGGTTACTTAGGGCAATCACATACCTGCAACAATCAAAGATGTATTTGTTCATTAGTTGAGGGAATCATCACTCGAATGCCATGTTTATTACGTTAACAATTTTGGTATTAATCCTAATAAAAATATTTACAGAACAGTTGCCATGACCACATGATCAAATTCAATGCAACAACAATACATCAAGAATGAAGTAGCCTTCTTTCTCAAAACATAACTTCGAATTGGTTTCATTTAAAACTCAGTGTGACAAAAATGTCTATTTAACAGGTTTTGATGCCTAAAAACATTAAAATTTGGTAATATTTAATCTAGAGCATGATTTGGTCAATAAATGCCAATATGTATTAATGAGTTCGAGTTTGGTAAAGATGGAGTGTAAAATTCATGTTTTATACTATTTAACAAGTGATTGCTACATCAGTATTTTATTTAAAATTCAATACATCCTGCCACACCTAGGGTCTGTTTGGATACTGCTTATTGCTGAAAACTTATTGCTAAAAACATCATAGCAAAATAATTTTTAAACTATGAATAGTGTCCGTGGGACCCAGATTTATTGCTTTTTATTTTTATTTTTTTGCGTTCTCTGTACTTGTGAGTCCTGTGAACACTATGCGGGACCCAAGGGAAAAACGCAAACGCCTGCCGCGGGACGCTATCCAAACTCACACCTAATAACATCTTAATAAACTCTTAATTTGGTTGTATTTATATATGGGTATTAGAATTGATTAGGTATGGTTGTACTTATTCTTAAATATGTAATAGAATAATGTGGTATGTTGGGATAGTTTGCATGGTCCAATCATTGGTATCAAAAATTTATACAATAAAATTAGATTTAGAATGGTAAAACATGAGATCTACACCACATACTTACAGAATTTAATTTCTTGTTTATATTTGCTCCATCAAAACTGGTTTTGAAACTTCAAAGGCAAGCGGCTTCCACACGACTTTTGCAGGTTGAATTTTCTGTGCTGGCATAACTCTGTGCTGCTCAAATACAGTGAGGTCACTTCTGGCTGTATGGGGGATTTTATCCAGCAGCACACGTCTCATTCAAGCGACACTCATTTCTTCGATTCCATAGGGACCATAGTGTCACGGCAAAAAGCTCTAGTTGCTGCCTTCTTGTATTTACCATCTACCAAGCCAACCAAATCAAAAAAAGTAGCTGATAGGCCTCTGATTTGTCTAAACACGTTTCAATCTTACCTTTTCCACCTTAACTCATAAAAACGTATAAAAACTAACAGTGTGTTAAATAGAATGCTTATGTATGGCTTAGTATAATAGGTGGTGATTAGCTAGCATAATAAAAAGAAAATTACCTTTAATTCTAATATGTTTATTTCAATAAAAAATCTTATCTGTGAGGTTAGTTTTTCATGTTTTCCTGTGTTTGATAATTTCATGAAAAGTTTGGTCAAATAAATTTTTTTGTCAAATGAGAATTACCTTTTCTATTGCTTGACTTCCTTTATTTGACTTAGCATGAAATAAATTTTACTCTAAGTTTTACCAATCACAAATTCTCACAAATTATTTTTATTTTCTTATAAAATAATTATAGTTTGAATTTTTTTTTTTTTTTTTTTATAAAAATAATCAGACTTATGACAAGTTGTAATTAATTGATAAAACATAAATACTATATACTAGTCGCTAAGCTGTGCGATGTACAAGATAGTTAAAATTTAAATCACATATATTTTAAAAAAATAAATAAAGAGTCCTGTATGAAAAAACTATCAATTAAAAGTTAATAGAAAAATTATTTTATAATTTAAAATAGTTTCCCATAGGTATTGTATAGGCATCAATTAAGTAGGATGCATATTTTAAATAAATAAAAAAGACAAAACTTTGTCTTCTAACTCTCGCATGCATCAACTCTACACTACCACCATATGTATAGAGGTTATTACACGCCCTTATTTTGTTTCTTATCAATGAATTTTAGTTGAAGTAGAATTTTGAAGCTTTTGAAACATATATCTAATAGACTTTTACTTAAACTAAACTATTGTAATATTTAATAAGATAATTACACGTTGAAGAAAAATAATAAATATATAAAATATAAAACCTAAAATAAAAAGAAAAAGAAATAGTGGTGACGCGAAAAATTGTAGGAGTTTCAGAGGTTTCGGTTTTATATATGTACTAGTCGCTAACCCGTGCGATGCACGGAAAAGTTATTTATATAATAAAATCTAAGAAATTTAGAAATAGAAAATTGGGTCAATAATATGCATATTATAGATATTTTGCTAGTTAGCATTTAAAAAAAAAAAAGATCTGTCATAATTAAATAAAATACGATGGGAAGAAATATTAAATTTTATGATTTTCTATAGTTTAGAAGTGTTATTTAACATAGAATGTTATTGGGTTGTAAGAGAGATTTTTATAAAATTTTATACCATATATATATGCTTATATTGTTTTGCATAGTTACTAAAACTTACAAAGTAATTTACAATTTCTAAATTAATAAAGCAAAATTTCCAAAAGTTATATATACACACACACTCAAAATTAATATAAACTATAAAGATATAAACAAATCTTACTTAGTCATATTAATAACAATATAAACAATTCAAAACATGGAACATTATCAAAATTATAACACCTAATTCTATTATCTTTTAAGTTGAATCCAAAAAAATAATTAATTGAAATTAATCCAAACAAATAATCAATCAACCAAAAATCATAGCTTTAATTAAGAAAACAAAAAATCACTCGAACCCAAATAAAAATTCTCAATAAAGCAAAAACATATAAGGTAAAGAATTAAGATAAAAAAAATTCATATATAATATACCAAATAAAAATTTACCACTTCTTAGGCTGGAAGATATAGGTTGCAGTTTTGATTTTTCTCCAAAAAATAGAGATGCTTGCCATATACAATATAAAATATTTTAACTCAAAAACTAAACCCACAAAAACACTGTCAAAATATAGAGATTAACCTAAATACTCAAAAGAAAATCAATTCTAAATATAACAAAAGAATAAAATAGAATGAAAATCTCAAGCACATATGAAAGCAAATAAAAAAGAAAGAACCTATGTCTTTTATATATATATATATATATATATATATAATTTACGTGAGTCTCTCTTCTTGTTCTTTTTTTAATCTTAAAGTGAATTTAAATTTAGGATTTTTAGATGGTAATTGTTAGGGTTTTAAGGAGAGAAGAGAGAGTCCCACCAGGAGTCTCTCTCTTTTTTTCTTAAATCCTAAAGTTTTTTTTTTTTTTTTTTGAAACCTAAGGTGAGTCATTTTTTTAATTCTAACGTGAGGTATCTTAAAAAATTATAATTAATTTTTAATCTTCAATTTTATATTATATATTGTAGGGCCTCAAATTGTAATGGACCCTGAACAATGAAATTTGTAGAGAGAATGGGTTCAAGGATTTGGCGTCACCGAAGTGAACCATAGCCGGTGTAAGCTTATTGGTGGATAATGGATGACATGAGGTTCACCGGGATCTAAACGTGAGCACTTGGCTAAGTGTTTGCGAAGCATCTTTGTCCTCGGCCTGGGCCTAGGATCTCTCTTTTCTTTTTTTGACCACCCCCTTTTGTTGGGAAATCCCTTCACTATATATTGTCTTCTTTGTTTAATCCTAGCCGTCCACTTGTTGGTTATCTGGGCTTTGCGTGTAGGAGTTTGCCTTATCATCTGCAGTTTACAGGCTTTATGTTGGGTCAAAGCCGCCTTTGCAGGCTTTATGCTAATTGAAGTGACTGATGCCTTGGGTTTTCAGGTTACTTTGTCATTTAAAGTGGTCAGAATGTTGGTGGGATATTTTCCCTTCAATGAAGTCGGTGCGCCGAGGACAGGTCATCCTCGGCGTGGGCCTTCGGACGTTTTGGGTGTTTTCCCATTGTCCTCGGCCTCAGTACTATCTTCGGCGCGGGCCTTGGGCCGTATGTGGTGGGCCAGGGCGGTTAGTGTGATAGGGCCCCACATATATAAATAATAATAATGATGTGATAAGCTCTGGAGAGGTCCACAAAATATATCTAATAGAGTTTTACTTAAACTAAACTATTGTAACATTGAAAAGATAATTACACGTTGAAGAGAAATAATAAATATATAAGATATAAAACCTAGAATAAAAAGAATCTAAAATAAAAAGAAAAAAAATAGTGGTGACGTAGAAAATTGTGAGAGTTTCAAAGACTTCGGTTTTATATATATATATATATATATATATATATATAGACTAGCATTATACCCATGCGATGCACGACTTAATCAAAATTCATATGTAAATAATTTTTTTTATTAATTTACTTAAAATAAATAATAAAAATAAATGAATATTTTACTTTTAAGCTACATAATGAATGCATGTTATGTGAGACTAAGGTATCATAAAATGCATATATATATATATATATATATATATAAAATTGAATGAAAGATGGTAGAGGTACCTAAAGATATATATATATATATATATATATAATGATTTTCAATAATACATTGAACTTTAAGGCTCAATTAATCACATATATTTAAATAGAAAACATTTGAATTTAATAGTTAAAAGCTATTCAAAACAATAATTGAAATCATGTTTAAGTAGAAATCTCAATTCAATAATTAAAAACAATCTAAATTATTAAACATTAAAAAAATTGAAGTAGAGAGTGACTCACATGAGAATTTAATTTTTTTCCTTGAAAGCATGGAAGAAGACACTAAACTTTGAGTGAGTTTCACCATACCAAATTTAAGTTTAAACTTAAAGTTTAAGTCCCATGCGTTGCACGCTACATGTGTGTGTTTGTGCATGAAAAATGATTTGAATTTATCATTTATTACAGAAAATAAGTGGTGTAGTCTTACCCTTGTCTAGATAATTCTTATTGTAATTCCTTTGTTTTGCGAGAAGAAAGAGAAATGCTTCTTTTGAAAAAAAAAAAAAGTCATAGTATAATATATAATAGCTAAGATATTAATCTTTGGAAGTGGTATCTCATGCGGATTAGTATTTCAATTGTGGGTTTTGGTAGTTAAAAGCTGCTAGGTTCTAAAGGTTTAAGAATTTATGTATTTAGAACTCTAATTTGTAATATTGGCAAACAATGATCAAAACAATATGTTTAGTCTTGTTAAAGTGTGCTCAAAGTTGTTTAATTATTGTAAAGTTGGAATCGAGAGACTGTAGATACATTGGAGCATTTCGGTCTGGCTCGATCGATCGAATCATCGATCGAAGAATAGATTCGATCGATCGAAAATCGATCAGATTGCGTTTTTCTGTAGTTTTCCAACTCAGCCCTAACTCATTAAACGTTTAGGGTTTTATGTTTTTGCCCTAAGTATATAAGGCAAAACCTTAGCCACGTTTTTAGAGTTGCGCCAGTTGTATTGTTGCTCATACATTGCTGTTCTGTGTAAATCTCTTGTGAGATCTAGATGAGCTTTCCTTTACACAAAGTTTAGGGTTTTCAAGATTGAGATTACTTCAACATCTTGATGATCAACTTGGTTGCTACCATTGAAGCTTAAAGAATATCAAGCGTGGGTGCTTGTAGCTGGTTGAAGAATTCAAGAAAGAAAGAGTCCGTGGATTCGGAGCTTGCATGGGGTCGTGTCAATAAGTTCTACTGGTAGGTAGCATTAGGAAGTCGAACAAGGAGCTTGTAAGTCCTTTTGTATGAACTTCAATTCTTTCATAGTGAATTCAGTTTTGCCTTGATGATCGGTGGGTAAAATCCTCCCCTGGTTTTTTACTGGTTTGGTTTTCCTGGGTGATCATATCTTGTGTTATTTATTATTCCACTGCTATATATTCTTGATATGATTGTTTTAACCTAGAATTGTTTAATTTGACTAAATAACAACTTGGCTAATTAACTAGTCTACTCAATCTGGTTGTGTGTTAAGGGGTCTAAATAACCCATCAAGTGGTATTAGAGCGGGTAGCTCTTCTTGTTGTAGATCTTTTGATCTAAAAGCTGATCCTTGACCCTTGTTATCATGGATAACTTGAAGTGTCTTTCTGCTCATGCTTCTGCTGATTTTATTGATGCCTGTGATGTCTTGAATAAAAAGGACACTATTGTTTCTGTTGATTTTTTTGATGCTTTTGAAACTCTTCGTAAGGAATTATCTAAATCTTTGAAAATTTTTAAGAAATTTAAGGAAGAGTTAAAATTGGCTAATCTTGAAAAAAAGGATTTGATTTTGAGATTAGATGAGTCTAATAAAAAGAATGAATTTTTGAGAAATCAAATTTCCTCTCAAGATGAGAAGATGAAAAGCTTGGAACAAGAGTTAGTTGAATCTAAAACTAAAATTGAAAATTTGACTAGTACTAAGCCTGCTGATGATAACAGAAGTGTTTCTGTTTCTCTTAGGCCTAAAACTGAAAAAGTTTATATCCCTCATTTCAAGAGGAATAATAAAGAAAAGGCTTACTTTGTTAGGTTAGACAAAAGTAAAAGTTCTGATGTACTTTGTTAGGTTAGACAAAAGTAAAAGTTCTGATGTAGATACTGAAGTTTCTAAACCTGTGTCTAAACTTACTGCTAGTGTGCAAAAGAAATCTATTTTTGTGCCTACCTGTCACCTTTGTGGTGTTGTTGGTCATATTAGACCAAAGTGCTCTTTGTTGAGGCAAAAACCAAAATCTGAGACTAGATTTGTTGTTAGGAATACTGATGTTCCTAAATTTGTTCTTGTTTGCCATTTTTGTGGTGTCCGTGGTCACATTCGTTCTAATTGTCATAAATTGAAATTTGAACATTCTGTGTTTCAATCTAGGATATGTGATGATATTTCTCCTGCCATAAGTCCATATAAATTGTTTCATATTATTTTGAAAAATTTAAGCTTGTTGGCTTGTGAAAGGAATTTGCAGGATTTTAGTCTTTCTCAGAAGATTGGTGTAATCCCTCAAATACATGCTGCTTCTCATGGAATTTTACCTACAAAGCCGAAGACTCGTGCTATATGGGTGAGAAAAGATTCTCCAAGGTGAGTGTTGCTGACTTGTCCCTGATTTAATTCTTTCAATAGTTTGTGGACATGTCTTGTTACTGTTTTTGGTTGTTTTGTTTTTTTATTTAAAAAAAAATCCAAAAACATTGAAAAATTTCAAAAAGACAAAAATATTTTATTTTTTGTCTTGTTTTATTTTTCTTGAAGATTACATGAGTTTTAATATCTCTCTTGATTTAGAACATGCTTGACATTGTGGAGAAACTTGAATAGTTTATGCTAAGCTATTTTTGACTTAATGTACTAGTTTGTACATGTACTCATGGGTTAATTAAGAAATTGATATTTCTTATTTGTGTACCCTCTAAAGCTTAGTTAAGCACTGTCATGCATTGCATTTGCATTGATCATTTAGCACAATGTGTGTAAAACTCAACAAGTTGTTATAAAGTTTGTTAAAACCAAAAGGTTTTTGTGTTTTGTATTATAGATCTTGGATTTATAATTAAGGTTAGCCATATTATCTTTACATAACATGTTTATGTTGATGGATTTAAAGATGTACGCAGCGGAAAAGTAAGTTTTGAAACGGATCTACTTCATTCGATATTGATAACATGCATAAAGTAAATTTCAGAATTTGAGAACAAGAGATCGTACCTTGAAGCGATGAATTCCAAAACCGAAGATTGAAGCACTTGGGAATACTTTTAATCTTCACTCCAATTCCACTAACGCTCAAGATGTGTGGTCTCTCAATTGGTAACAAAGGGATTATTAGAGAGTGACTTTCACTCACTTACCCACCATTACAATGATGTTTTTCTTACCAATAAAATTCTGTACGTTTTTCCCTTTGTATCTAACCAGTTTATCTAATTGGGCTGGCCTTTTGGGCCTTACCAATTGGGCTTAAGTGTGTGGCTTGGAGTGGGACCAAAAGGGACCAATAAGACACTAGCTCCAATGGGCCTTGGGCTTTTCTGTCAATTCTTGACAAGTCCAAAGTTACCATTAATTATATTTAATACCACTATATAAATATAGCTGCACTCTAGGTCTTATCTATATATTATATTCCAAGACTTTATTATACATGCAACCCCTTCATAAAATATTCGTAGTAATACAAAGTTATTGTAATAGACTGCTACTTTGTAAATTACTACATCTTGATCCTTGAGTACCCGGTTTAATCCTTTAATGTTATTCATTATATATTTATGAAATCCTATTCCATAAATATATACTTTAGTCTCACTAAAGTGGTTAGGCCTAACTCTCTGAATAACAAACTCATTAAACTTATCTCAAGGGAATACTTTATATCTCCGTTAAGAGAATATGAATTCCATCTTGAGAATACATGTTCCATCAACACTTAATGTGGCTGCCCAACATGCTGAGATTTTGACCATTACTTTAGATCTCACTCCTAATATATCAAAGCAACCTACATCTCATGATCAGGTTCATTATTCTCTCAGGATTAAGAGTTCGTGCAAATACAAGTCATGAGATTTATTATTCATTTGACAGTCTTTAGGCAAATAATAAATCTCACAGCGGTCCAGTTCAATATGTCTTAACTCTTAAAACATATTAACACATCAACTAGAAGTCTCCACTTCCATGATCAAGACAAATCATCGTAGTTGATATGTTATAGTCTTCGCAGATGAAATGCCCAATTTCATCACCGACTACGAACTATAATTCTGAGTTTACAAAGAACTTGTGATTTATGTCTTCTGTGACTTTTCACTTAAATCACATACAATGCATCTCATAGACTATAAGATAATGTCCGAATATTCATGTTACCACTATTTCAGATAATAATAAAACAAATTTATTAAACACAATATTAAGTCATACATAATGTCATACACAATGTCAAATTTAATATCATACATAGCATCACTCAATAGGATTTAAGGGCACTAATCCTAACATATGTACCTTGTTTAGTTTTGATGAGCTTATTTATTGCACTTTACTAGTTGAAGTTTTGTAGTGCATGTTGTGTGGGAAAGATGTTTATGGTGTTTATCACTTTATCTTAATCTTGAAGTCACATGTTATTTAACTAATGGACTTGGTCCCTTGAGAAAGGCATAAATAATCATCTCACCACTGTTCACTAGTCAATCATGAACACCTTAGTGCATATCTTAAGATTTTGTATACTTGTTACACATGCACAAAAAGAACATAAGGTGATGCATCGGCTTAATTGCTTAATACTTAAAATTGGTGTGTACTATTAGGCTTGATGCCATCTCACATAATTAAAATTGGTGTGTACTATTAGGCTTGATGCCAAATCACATAAATTAAAATTGGTGTGTATATTATGAGGCAAAATTCAAGAAACTTACATGATTGCAAGTTTATGATCTAGGAGATGTGAGAGTTATATGATGTAACTTTTTAGGTGATAGTCTCTTTTAAATTCTATGTGATGAATTTGTAGACTTTGTAATTGATTGCTATTCACATATCACCTCACATGTATCTCAAGCTTTTGCTAGTTGCACACACTACACAAGTTACTTTTTGCTAAACTTGGTACATTATATTGTGTGTGATTTTGTTGTGGTCATTCAAGATTAAAAGTTCCTTGATTTTAATGCAAAATGTGTTTAATGTTTGCGCTTTGAGGACAAATTGATTGAAAATCTTGATTTTGGAAGAACTGGGTTAAATTCAAGTGTTTTTGAAAAACTTTTCGTCTCATACTCATGCATTTTTTTTTTTTTTTTTATAAAACAATGTGCTTTGAGGAGTTTCTGCATTAAAATGCTCTGTTTTCAAAAATCTGATTTTTTCAGACTTTCGATTGATCGAACTTGTTTTTCGATCAATCGAAATTGCGATTACAATTTTTGGTTTGAGTCTGCCTGACTCGATTGATGTTCGATCGATTCTCGATCGATTGAAACTGAAAAATTTTTAGGTTCTATGTTTTTGACCAAAATTTTTTTCCATGTATCATTTGTGTTTAGGATTCACATGCGTTACATTGATTTTCTATATCCATCTTGCAGTTTTGCAGTCATATCTCTCATTGTTTTCACACATAACATGCATACACTTTGCTACATTGGGTACTCAACTTGATTTAAAAATTGATTGATTAATTTTTGAGTTTTGTACATTCTCGTATATGCTATTTCTTATGTGTGAACTGCAGAAAATATTTTTTTTAAGAGATATGATGGATAATCAATGTGCAAATATTTTCTCTATTCATGCAACTGTTTATGGGTCACATAGTGCCGTGTTTGCATTTTATTGAAAGAGAGAATATTTTTTCTTCATGTGTATCCTCACCTTAGTTTTTAACTATGGTTTGTGTGTTTTTAACTTTGGTCCTGCTGGTGAGGATGTTCTTGATCCTGTTGGTGATGCTGCTGCTGTTGCTGATTTTCCCCCATCCCCTTTATTTTTCCCCAAAACTGTTTTTCCCTTAACTTGTTTTGTTTTTCCTATTTTTATAGGGGGAGAAAAGTTTTTTTTAACCTGTGTTGTTCATAGGAGGAGCTGTCTCTATTTTCTATAGAGTTGAATTATTTTGTGTTCCCCTTGATTCTCTATTTTCTCTTATCCTTTATTGCGTATGTTGACTGTTTACTCTTTGTATGAGTTGTCTTTGTCAATACGTGACAAAAAGGGAGAGAAATTATTGATTTATGGGAATCATGTTTGTCTTGTTTAGGGGGAGTTGAAATTATTTTTGAAAGGGAAGAAAATAAAAACTTTTTGTTGTATCTAACTTATGGGGAGAGTTAGTTTACTTATGTTTTTATTTTTGTTTCTTGTTTCACTTTTTATTGATTTATACTTATGAGTTCTTCATTGGTATATATCTTTATTTTGTGCTATGTGAAATCAAGAATTTATTTTTGTTTACTTATATTTTCCACACATGCGTTTATGCATTTTGTTTAGTATTTCAAGAAATATACAGGTTGATTCAATTGAGCTACTGTCTATACTTGCAACTGATGGATAGTAGTTAGGTTGGATTTGTTGTTGTGAGCATTATTTTTGTAATGGGCTTTTACTTTGTAAACTTTGAGCTTTTAAGTTGTGTTTTGTCACGGATTGCCAAAGGGGGAGTTTGTTAGGTTCTAAAGGTTTAGGAATTTATGTATTTAGAATTCTAATTTGTAATATTGGCAAACCATGATCAAAACAATATGTTTAGTCTTGTTAAAGTGTGCTCAAAGTTGTTTAATTATTGTAAAGTTGGAATCGAGAGACTGTAGATGCATTGGAGCATTTCAGTCTGGCTCGATCGATCGAAGAATAGATTCGATCGATCAAAAATCGATCAGATTGCGTTTTTCTACGGTTTTCCAACTCAGCCCTAACTCATTAAACGTTTAGGGTTTTATGTTTTTGCCCTAGGTATATAAGGCAAAACCCTAGCCACGTTTTTAGAGTTGCTCCAGTTGTATTATTGCTCATACATTGCTGTTTTGTGTAAATCTCTTGTGAGATCTAGAGAAGCTTTCCTTTACACAAAGCTTAGGGTTTTCAAGATTGAGATTACTTCAACATCTTGATGATCAACTTGGTTGTTACCATTGAACCTTAAAAAATATCAAGCGTGGGTGCTTGTAGCTGATTGAAGAATTCAAGAAAGAAGGAGTTCGTGAATTCGGAACTTGCACGGGGTCGTGTCAGTAAGTTCTACTGGTAGGTAGCATTAGGAAGTCGAGCAGGGAGCTTGTAAGTCCTTTTGTATGAACTTCAATTCTTTCATAGTAAATTCAGTTTTGCCTTAAGGATCGGTGGGTAAAATCCTCCCCAGGTTTTTTACCGGTTTGGTTTTCCTGGGTGATCATATCTTGTGTTATTTACTATTCCGCTGCTATATATTCTTGATATGATTGTTTGATTGTTTTAACCTAGAATTGTTTAATTTGATTAAGTAACAACTTGGCTAATTAACTAGGCTACTCAATCTGGTTGTGTGTTAAGGGGTCTAAATTTCCATCAAAAGCTAGTGCATAGTAGTTAATAATTAGAAAATTACTTTGAAATTTTTTTAAACCAATCCCTTAAAAATGTTTTAGTAGAGTTTAAATCACGTTAATAAATTAACTCTCTATTTAATTTTTTTTAAATCACGTTAATAAAAAGTTACTGATAAAACTATTATTAGTAGATGTTTATTAGGCTTATCTATCTAGCTTTGTTGCCAATTTTATATAATCTCTTTTATTTTCCTTTTTTCCTTTTTTTTTTTTTGAAGAATATAACACAACCAAAAATCTATAAACAACAATTTAAATTCAAAATCAAGAATATAATCAAACTTTTTCATAATTCAAAATTAAAAAACTAACACAAATTATAAATTAAGATATAAATATAGAAAAAGAACAAATAATAAACCTGTTTGTTTTCTTTATCACTTTGAGAAATGAAAGTATGAGTATGTAACTAAAACCTGAACCAATTATTGTAGAAGAGAATAAATGAGTACAAAAGTTTAATATTATGAATTGGGTTAAAATGTATGTGAGAAGTTTTTATTAATTTTTTTGAAGTTAAAGAAAAATAGCTTAAACAAAATGAAAAAATAATAATGAAGAAAGAATTTATACCTGTCATGGGATTTAGACATATACATATTGGAATAAACTTCACTTTAAAAAGGATATATATATATATATATATATATAGGTAAAGTTTCATTTGATATAGAATTTAAATCCTATTGGAATTAAGATTTCTAATCAATTTGTTTGTTGCTATCTCATAAATCCCATAAAAAGTGGAATAAAAAAAATGTCATATGAGTAGAAAGAAAAAAGAAAACCTTTTTTTTACCGAAAAAAGGAAACTTTTTTTTTATAACAAAAAAAAAAAAAAAAAAAACAACAACAAACACTTTTATTTTTAGAAGAACAAATGTTTATTATATAGATGTAGGGGCCTTTTTTTATGTTTGGGCTGGGCTGCCTCTTGCGGTGATGGGTCTGAATGTGTTTCTGAGTAGGAAAATTGAGACCAGCTCAACTGTAACTCACTTTGGGCCGGCTTGTGCTCAAACTTAGCCTTGTCTGCCAGGAACACCCTTACAGCAAGCAGAGCTATTACAACAAGATTACGGCAGGCAGATATAATAACAATAAAAGAAAAACAGAGTGCAGTAGCTTTTGTTAATAACAAAGACCGAATATCACAGTAGTAATAATGGTAATGATAATAATGGCTTTTATAAAAAAAAGAACAATTGATTGAATGATGATGGAAGTTAATCAAAAAATAAACATTAAGTCAAGCCCAAGTCTATAATGACAAAAAATCAAAGAGGAAGAACGCTTCCTCTCAATGAAACTAATCTCCCAAGAGAATATCCTGCCGTGGGGATTAATGACTTTGAGGGAATCGGACCTAAATGATAAATGCTTGAAGAAATTCTTACTACTTGATTGTTCCTTAGAGAGTGGGATTTCGAGGGGGAGAGAAGAGAAAAGATCTATTGGTGTATGCCTATTATCCTCACTCTTTGTTTTCTTATCTTTTCTTTTCTTTTTTTCTTTTTCTTTTTAGTTTTCTTTCTCTGTTTTCTCCTCCTCTGTTTTTTGGTCTTCTCTAAGGGCACGGCAAGGATCCTTTTATAGGGCCTGCCGTGATTGTTTTTTACCATTTCACCTTCTAACTGCTTTTGTTTGGTCTGGGCATGCTTGCCAACTACCGTCTATACACTACTTACCCTCGCCAGACAAAAACAGGTTTGCGTTGTTTCTGTCCACCGTGGCACTGTCTTCTGCCGTGGCTTAAATGCTCTCTCTCTCTTCCTATGGCATGTACCCAATGTTCCCTCCCCAACCTTACCTCTTTTGGGCGGTCTGTCATCCTAGTAGGACATACCTCCCAAAAGGGTTTGGACAGGGAACGTAAAATAAATCTTTTCTCCCCTCCCCACCACCAAACCACACCGTCCTTTACCTCTTTCCACTGACCCATGGCCCTACCACAACCCATATTGGCTGGGTACAGGCTGGTGGCACCTGGGCCTTACGCATGCTTTCTTGTTATGTACGTTTAAAGCCCGCCTGCGGCCCATGTGTTTGTTGTGATCTGGAGTTTTGTTTGCATTCGTCTGCCATACTTCTTCGTTCTTTCATGTGGGCCGTTCTGTACTTTCACTGCTTCCCTTTGGGATTGAGCTTTTCTTAATACTGGGTTTCACATCTCTCTTGGCCCATTTCTCGGTTTATGCTTATGTCTTGTTTCATTACTTGGCATTTCCTGCCATGATGATATGTTCCTGCTAGGCCTCTTTCAAGCCTGCCGTTTCATTCCTTCCCCCAGTGACTTAAAAGAGCCTACTAGTGTTCTTATTCATGGGCTCCATTGTCCCTTTCTTTTTTTCCCCTTGGGCCTGCGGCCCTTTTACTTTCCTTGAGCTTTCCTGGCCCAATTTCCTCATTCTCATTCTTGGGGTTCATGGGCTTGCCATCAACCCCTACTTTCTTTGTTTACATTGCTTTGGGCCTGCCGCGGCCCATTCTCACTTTTTCATACCATACACTGCCCATAGGTGTCATTTCTCTCTTTTCGGGCCCTTTGGGCCCATTTGCTTCCTCAAGACCCATTTATTCATGTTATGGGCCTGTGTTCTATTATTCCTGCTGCTTAGGCCTAATAGTCTTATTCTATGCCTGCCACTCTTATTGCCTGCTTTGCTGGGTTGGGCTGGCTTTACAAAAAATGACCCTCAACATTTAGCCTCCCTGAACATATGGAGCGTTCTTGCGGTTCATATGTGAATGAAGGACTTTTTTGTCTTTTTCACTTTTTCTTTCTCTTCGCGGGCTTTTTGAAACCACGAACTCCTTCCTGCATGTATATATATTTTTCTTGCCGCGAACAGTGGTAACTCTTCGAATTTCCCAAAATAGTAGTTGCTTTAAAACATAACTACCGCCTCATTAATTTCATTCTTTTCTTAATGACTGACCAGTCGCCTCCCTTTACGCCGGCCTTAATAACTCAGGTATTTAAGAGAAGAATCCCTTCCCAACGCAGACACAAACTCTTTTTATTTCAAAACATTTTCCTTTCCTCATCATTATCTTCTTCTCGAATACCCATCCCTCTCTTGCTTCGTTCAAATCCTCACACCATGGCACCGATGAAAACTTAAGCTTCTTCCCGCCGTAAAGGGAAAAGCGTCACCGTGGATCCTCCGGTGGAACAAGAAGTAGAAGAAGAGGACGTGCGCTCCAATTCGGACCATTCCGAGGAAGTGGAAGCGCGGCGCGACCTAGACAGCGAGTGCGTCCCTCTGATTAATCCTTGGTACAGTTTTAGTCCTCACTTTCCTAAGGCTCCTGGAGATTATGTGCCGCCGCCGCCGAGCCGTGTGTGGCTCGCTCTTTGCCGGCGAAACCCTAATGTTTCTTGGGCTCTGGTGTCTTCCTCCATCTCCGATTTGGTCGTTCATCATGGCGTCGCCCTTCCCGTACCCATTCATTTTGAGTTTGAGTCTGGCACCGCCTTGGGTTGGAAAGAGTGGGTTGACAGCGAGTTATCGGATACGCATTTCATGGGTTTGCTTCAGAGGGCTGGTGTTCTAAAGGCCGTCGTTCTTACCCGAAGCCTTTCCAACTTTCGAGACCTCTACAATCTTCGCCATTTAGTTCACCGATGGTGTTTCACCACTCACACATTCTTCTTTTCTTTCGGCGAACTCACGGTTACTCTCGAGGACATGGCTAATTAGTTTCTTTTGCCTATTCTCGGGGATGTTGATCCTGCCGCTATTGAGCTTTCCCCAGAAGAAGAAGACATTAAAGCGGAGTTGAAGAAGAGAATGGCCGGAAATGCTAAGCTGTCTTATTGGGTTAGTTCTTCTTCCAAGTTTTTTGCTGTTGCTTGTCGTGTTGCCTTTATTGCTTTTTGGCTTTCTAAGTTTGTCTTTAGGTCCCATCCCCATTATGCCATAAAACCTTTGTATTTTTGTTTGGCCATTAAAATATCTGCTGGGGTAAGTCTGCCGCTAGCCCCCATGTTTTTGGAGCATTTATATGTACAACTGGACATCCTGCGGAGTGATGAGAGTCAGGCTGGTTCCTGCCACATAGTTGCTTCTTCTGTACACAGCACTATTCTACAGCAGTTGTTGTTTGAGCGTTGTGCTCAATACTTGGTGAAGTGTAGGCCTGTCAGATTTGCTAAAGAGAAGTACCAATCCTGTCCGCGGGCCATTACTGATTTTTGTGGCAAGTTTGAGCTTGATTTTCCTTTGGCTTTTCGTTAGTCCAGTTTGAAGCCCATCGATTATTCTGTCGTTGAGTCCTTTGATGAGGGTGTTAGTTTTTTCTGGAGAGCTTATAGACACTTGCGCCCTGGTTACACTTGTGTTGATTCTGTCATGGGTCTGTTTGTTGATACCGTTGGTACTACTACTCCGCTGGCTGGCTTTGATGAGATGGGTATTACTTATTTGGCTGCCACTAATCCTGGATGGCTGCCCTATTTAGCAAATGAAGGTGTCAGGTTCGTCCATTACCCTGCCAACTGAGTGAGGAGACAGTTTGGCCTGGATCAGGATTTCCCTGATGACCTCTCCTTCCTCGTAGAGTCTCCTACTTCGGCTAGACTCTTTCTACGGCACACTGCTTTTGACTTTTGGAAAGAGCGCTTTAGTGCGGTCACAGTTGTTGGTTCTTCGAGAGAAGGCCTTTGCACCGCTGCTATGCACCTCTATTGGCAACTTGTCATGAACTCGTTTGATGCAGAGTTGGCTGGTAGTCGCGGTTTCTCTCTTATACCTCCTGAGGGACTTAGTAAGGTTATCTCTCCCAATCCTCGGTTGCTCCCTCCTTCTAAGTCCGTGTTGGCCTATGCCAGGAAATAGAACCGATCTGCCATCTTCAAGTGGGATGAGGAGAAAAGGAGATGGTATTGGCACACAGGTGATTACCCCTCAGGTTGGGAAAAGAAAGTTAAAGTAGTAAACATTCTCGCGTCAACCAAGAAAGTTCCTGCCAAGCTTAAATCTGCCAGCAAGTCCAAGTCTGCCATTCCTCAACCTCCTGCAAGTGCTACTCTTGCCAGCAGAACACGAGGCAGTAAAAGGAAGACAACTCCCCATCCTGTGTCTGCCGCTCAGCGAAGAGTAAGTTTCTAAAAACTTTTTCTTGCTTTGTCTTCCAAGTACACATATATATATACACTTCTTCCCCTTTTTTTCTGACTTTTTCTGAATCCCGGCTGACTTTTTCCTTGACTCCTTTTCTTATCCCTTTTGCTTTTGCAGTTTAAACACAAGGAGGATACGTCAGCCGCCCGTCCTATTATGCTTGAGGAACCCGAATCAGAGGTATGTTTCTTCTTGCTCCTGCACGTGTCCAATCTGCTACATTTTTTTTTTTTTTTTTTTTTTTTTTGTTTTTGGTTACTTCATTCGCCCAAAGAATTAATTCGGTCTTCATACCTCTTCTTTGTTTTGTCTTTTAGGATGAGCCTGAGTTTCTTTCCATATACCGCCCTACAGCCGAGGAGCTTTCTGCCCCTATGGGCACTCCTACGGAGGGCTCTTTTGATGGGGTCGAATTTGCAGCATCTGCTCCTTCTGCAGCCACTACCTCTCTTACTGGACCGGTACCCATGGATGAGGGTACTCATATTGGGGAGGTTAGTGAGGTCACCCCCACTCCTGCCATGACGCCTTCTGTTCAAAGGGGAACCACCCCTTCTGCTGTTACCGAGATTGAGGTTACTCCTGCTGCACCTCTCATCATTTCTACTAGTGACCCTTTTGTTGCTCTTTCTCAGGCAGTGCAGGGCGTTTCCTCTTTGGTAGTCACCCCCTCTTCTATCCCTATTTCTGCCGCACGTGGGTCTCGTGTTGAATTGTCCTCAGAGAAGTCTGAAGAGATCTTTAAGGATCCTGAGGATGAGCCTGGCCTGGGGAAGAGGATTTCTGAATCTGAGGAAGATTTCTGAATCTGAGGAAGAGGATAGTGTTCCACCCGAGGCAATGGGTATGTGCTTTCTTCCTTACTTTTTTTTTCTTTCTCCGTTAAGTTTTATTCTTTTCCCTTTTTATTTGCATGTCTATTTCTCTGTTTGCAGAGATTTTTGGGGAGTTAGGCATTTCAGCAGACGTGGGGGTGTCTGCGGCAGCTTCTCCTGCCATGCCCACAACACCTATTCCTGCCACATCTCTTATACCAGTTTCTGCCATATTTACAGCGTCTGTTTCTGCAGTTCCTTCTTTCCTGCCTCTGCTTTCCCCACAACCCCTATTACTGCTAGCTCTAGTAAGTTTTATATCTCATTTCTTTACTTCTTCTCCGTGGACTTCTCTTCTTTTTATTCTCACCAAGGTTCCTCATTTCAACCTTTGCATTCTTTGACAGGTCCACCTCCTACAGTGCCTTCTTAATTTGAGGTGGGCAGTAGCTCTGCCACCTTTCCAGATCCTACGAGCGAGGCTGCGGCCTTCTTTGTGCGTTTTGATCAGTCCAAAGTCAACGACCTTGATCCTGCTTCTTTTTGGGGCTTCGGACCCCCTTACATAGATTTTCATGGCTTCAGAGTTCCTGCGGACTGTGCTCCTCATTTGGTGATGATTTATAACAGTCGTGGGGACTTCATGCAAGGGTTTCGACTTGGCCGATCAGTCAGAGAGCATTTCTTGAGAATGTTAGGCAGAGTGCTGAACGACATTGAGAACAACTTTGTGGATACTGTCTCCACCGAAAGGATCCTGCAATGGAGGGTTGCAGTACAGGAGCTTATCAGCGTTGGCTTTGCAGTGGAGTTCATCTTAGATCATCTTCAAAAGATTGCTCGAGTAGTTTTCATGAGGAGAGTCCAGCCTACCGTTGATGCTATTGACTCTCGCCTTGCGATTTTGAGAAAGGAAGTGGCAGATTTGGAGGGCCGCCGAGAGCGTCTTCTTTCCGGTGTAGGAGGACTTGGTCGTTTTGGGGATCAGTCACTTATTTCCGGACTTTATTGATGATGATGCAGTTTCTCCCTCGTTTTGTTGTTTTCTTTTGCCTTATTACTTTGTCCAGTACATTATGCTTCCTATAGTACCTATTTGGGCTTGCTTGCCACAGTTTGGGTTTTGTATTTTAACTTTATAATGCTACACTTATGATGCTATACTTATTATGCTACACCTTGCTACTTTTTTTTTTTTGCTATGATATATGATAACAAATACTTCGTGCTTTTCATTGTAAGAAAGCAAGTTACAAAATTTGATTTATGACATAGTCATTTTGAAAGATAAAGAATAGAGCAAAAGAAAAACATGACAGCTTTTGACAAAACAAAAAAGTAAGGGATAATCACATTGCTTTTCTCTTTAAGCGTAGTAGTGTTTCAACCATTTCCCATTGATGGGATCCATTAAGTCCTTTCTATCCATTTGAGTCAAGCGGTAATATCCACTTGGATGTGCTTCTCTTATCACAAAGGGTCCTTCCCACTTCGATGCAAACTTCGATGGTCCTGCTAGGCCTCTCCTAACGTAGTCTGCCACTTTTAGGACCAGTTGTCCTTCCGCAAATATTCTTTCTTTAGTCATCTTGCCGTAAGCCTCAGTCATTTTTTGTCTGTATCTGCGGCTGTGTTCTTGAGCCTTTTCTCTTCTTTCATCAAATCCTTCCAAGTCTTCCCACGTTTCTACCGCAAAGACCTCTTCATCATTCTCCTTTTCTTGCATTTGCATGACTCTCAGGGATGGGGTTATCTTTTCTGCTGGGCTCACTACTTCAGTTCCGTAGACCAAGGAAAAAGGTAAAAAACCCGTGGCTGACTTAGGTGAACTCCTGTAAGCCCAAAGAGCGTCTGGCAGATGCGTTGCCCATCCTCCCGTATATTCTTGGCTCATTTTACTGATGATTCTTATGAGAGTTTTGTTCGTTGCCTCCGTTTGCCCATTTCCTTAAGGGTAATATGGTGATGATCGGTGATGTTTGATTTGATAAAACTCTAGCATTCTCCTCACCTCGCTATTGACAAAAGGTGTGCCGTTGTCACTAATGATCCTGTGAGGAACTCCAAACCTTACAATTATGTTTTCCTTGATAAAGTTTGCCACTGCCCCTCCTGTGGCTTTACGAAGCGGCACTGCCTCTGCCCACTTAGTAAAGTATTCCGTAACTACTAGTATCCATATGTATTCTCGCGACGGCGGATTCATCGGTCCAACTAAGTCAAGCCCTCAAGTATGGAACGGCCATGGTGTGACCATGCTATGCAAGTTCTGTGGATGAGTGTGAATCAAATTAGCTTGTACTTGGCAACTGTGGCACCTTTTCACAAATTCTGCCGTGTCCCTTTTCATGGTAAGCTAGTAATAGCCCATTAGCAGCAGGCACCTGTAAAGCCTTTTCTTTCCCTGGTGTTCCCTACACTACCCTGAGTGTATTTCTCTTATAATTTCTCTTGCCTCCTCAAGGCCTAAACACCTCAAGGGGTCTCCATCATACCTTTTTTTGAAAAAGGTCATATTATGCAAAAAATAGCGCATTGCTAGCCTCCTGAGCTTATATTTTTCGTTGTGCTTCTACGGCAAGATGCCTTCTGTCAGGTACTATATAAATGGGTTTCTCCAGTCCTCGCTGACGAATGCAGCGTAACTTTCTTCTCTGTCTGCCGCAAGTTGGCAGTTCTCACACTGGGTTTGGACTTGGTCTGCATCTTTGCTCATGGTTGGCCAATAAAAGCTCACCCTTTGAAGTCTGGGGTAAAGGCTGACTTTTCCGCAGGATCCGCAAGTCTTTTCATGTACTTCTTTCAACTTTCTCTGGGCCTCTTTTTGCCCTACACATCTGGACAAGATTCCGCCTGGCATCCTGCGGTATAGCTCTCCCTTCATTAGGGCGTAGTCTTTGAGTACTTTTAGTTCCATGGCTTCTTCTCCTCCCGTCAAAACTTCTTTCATGGGTATCCGCCAATCTCCTTCGCAGTGTTCCTCTTGGAACCTTTCTTTTAACACTTCAATTATGGATTCTTCTCTCTTGCTGACCTCCACTCTGGTGCTTTCCCCTTCAAATATTACTTGCGAACCTAGTGCGGCCAATGCATCGGCAAATTGATTCTCGTTCCTCGGGGTATGTTCTATTTCGAAAGTTAAGAACTTTTCTTCCATTTTCTGGGCCATTGCTCTGTACGGGGCAAGACTAGGTTCTTTTAGGGAAAAACTCCCTTTGGTCTGGCAGACTACCAAGTTGGAATCACCTAATACCTTCAAATGCGTAACTCCCATCTCAAGAGCTGTGGCCAGCCTAGTTAAGTAAGCTGCATATTCTGCCGTATTGTTTGAACAGGGGAACTCCAGTTTGAATGATAGTGCTACTGCTTTATCTTCTTTATGATATAAAACTACCCCAACCCCTCCAGACTGGGTGGTAGAAGATCTGTCAAATTTCATTACCCACTGTTTTCTGAGTTCCTCTGCCATGGCTATTTCCCCTGGAACTTCGTCGTTTAGCGGAAATTCTTCCTCCTTTGGAAACTGTGCCAATAAATCTGTTATAGCCTGGCTTTTCACTGCTCTGGGCGCCCCCATTCTCAAGTCATACTGTGATAGTTATAATAACCATTGTGATATCCTACCGGAGAGGATTGGTTGCTATAGTAAAGCTTTGATGGCATGGGACTTAGTCATCAGCCATACTTCATAGGCCAAGAAGTAATGGCGTAATCTTTGTGAGGCATAAACAATAGCCAAACATGCCCTTTCTACCCTTGGATAACGAGTTTCTGCGTCTTTTAGGGAGCGGCTGATGTAATATATTGGTTGCTCGATGTCACCTCCATCTTCTTGGGTAATTAAGGCACCGATGGCATATGAATTGGTAGCCATATAAAGCAGTAATGGCTTTTTGTGTATTGGGGCTTGCACTGTAGGGAGGTTCATCATGATCTGCTGCAGCCTCTTGAAGGCCGCCTGCTACACTTCTCCCCATACAAAATTTTGCCCTTTCCTCAGTAGCTTGGTAAAGGCCGAAGTGATTGATGCCAACCCAGGGATGAATCTCCGGATATACGAGACTTTCCCCAAGAAACTTTTTAGTTCTTTTATCATGGTTGGAGGTCTCATAGTTGCAATGGTCGTAGCCTTTGCTGGGTCAACATCTATCCCCTTGCTGTGCACTAGGAAGCCTAGGAATTTCCCTGAGGATACATCAAATGCACATTTGAGGGGATTCATCCTCAACTTAAAGGCTCTGCACCTTTCGAATACTTTTTTCAGCACATGGAAATGTTCTTCTCTCTTCCTTGACTTAACTACTATGTCATCCACATAGTCTTCTAACTCTTGATGCATCATATCGTGAAATATAGCCGTCATTGTCCGTTGATAAGTTGCACCTGCATTTTTCAACCCGAAGGGCATCACGGTGTAATGGAAGTTTCCCATGGGTGTATCTGAAAGCGGTTTTCTCCGCATCTTTTGATGCCATCTTGATCTGGTTATATCCGTTGAAACCATCCATGAATGAGAATATGGCCCTTCCTGCCGCGAAATCTATCAATAAGTCCATATTGGGCAATGAGAATTCGTCTTTCGGGTATGCTTTGTTGAGATCCCTGAAATCTACGCAACACCTAATCTGGCCATTCTTCTTTTTCACTGGCACTACGTTGGATAGGCTTAACGAATCCTGCGGCTAGCAGTTTCTGTACTTCTTTGACTATCTGTCCTTCTATTTCTGTGTGAAATATTCTGGCAGGCTGAGCTACTAGCCTGGCCTGCGGGTCCACATTTAACGTATGTGCTACTAACTCAGGGTCTAGCCCTAGCATTTCACTATAGTCCCATGCAAACATGTCTCTGAATTCTTTTAGCAATAGTACCAATTCTTTTTTCTCATCTTTTGTCAAGCTCGCACTAATTGAGATAGGTCTCGGCCCTTGTGAAACAGATCCTAGGTCAACTTCTTCCATTTCCTCTTCTGCCATGACTTGTATTTCCTTTTCGGCTATAACTCTTTCATATTCCTCTTCGTTACTTCCTTCCTCTGGACTTTCTTGGACTCTGCAGCACGTCAAACCCTCATGCTGTTCCTCCTGGGTGGGGCCCGTCTGGGTTTCAATTGCAGGCCCCACGTGCCTTCATAATTTGTAAATAATTCTGCCATCAGAGCCTCGGACTCTAATGTATTGGGGCGCGTCCTCAAATCCTGCGGCGGGCGTCTCTTTCCTTCATCTCTTTCTTGCCAATAACTCCCTTAGATCGGATTCTGGGTTATTCTGGACATCTTCCCATCTAGGCACGAAAGTACCTAGCGGCCTTGATACTGAACTCTCCCCAAAGGGAGCCCATTGATCGTAGAACATAGTTTCTACTAAATGAGCTTCTGCTTGTTTGAATGGTGAGGGATTCGCGACTATGCGTATCATCTTGCCGTTCAATCTTCCTTTCACACATTGGTGATAGGTGGATGGGACCAGCCGGTGTTTATGCAACCATGGCCTCCCCAGAAGCACGTGGTAGGATACTTCAGTTTTTACCACATGGAATCGTGCTAAAGAGGCTATGGGGCCCACTTTCAACCACAGCTGAATGTGGCCTGCTGTGTACTCGCCCCTTCCACGGAACCCTGTTACTTCCATTGGACATCCCTGAATCTTCCTTTCTGAAATTCTTGCTGCTTGCAGAGTGCTCAATGGAATGAGATTTACAGAAGCACCTGTGTTTACTAAAGCTCTCTTTATGGGGATTTGATTTATGGATGCCGCCAAGTACAAGGGTCTCCTGTGGTCCGGATGCACCACTTCCATATCTTCCTCACTAAAAGTGATTTCAGTTGACTCCTGTAAGAGAGCTCTTTCATCTGATATTTCTGCCAATAGACATTCTACTCCTACACCAGAGGCAATGTTCACCAAGGCCTCTGTGGCTACCTTTCTTTCCTTTGCTGAGAGTCCCAACTGATCAAACAAATTTCTGAACTTGGAACTCTGTTGTAGAGTGGTAATGGTCGCCGCAGGCAAAACCATGTTTTCTTCTTCGTCCTCTCCTGGGTCAGCACAAATTACCACTGCTGCTACACCCTTCCCTTTATGATTTGGGAGTGGGTTTCTTTGGACTTCCTGCTAGGACAGTTCTAAAGTCCCTTCCTTTATCCTGCGGTGCACTAGTCTGCGGAGCACCCAACATTCTGCAATAGGATGTTGGACATAATTGTGTAAACGACAAAAACGTGGGTCCCTCATTTCTTCCTCTGTGGGCTCCTTGGCAACCTGGTTAAGTTTGAAAATTCCATCTGCTATCCATTTGTCTAGCAGTACGTCTAATTCTTTTGAGGTGCATGGTATTGGTGGGGGAGTGTCATATTCCCTCCCCTCAGTCTTCCTTCTCCGTTCTCTAGTGGATACCGCCATTGCCTGTTGGGCGTTTCTCTTGTCCGAGCTTGGTTTCACAAACTGGGCCGTCTTTCTTGCCTTCTGCAATAGCTTGGTGAATTGGGAGATTTCCAAATTTTCGAGGACTGCCCTGTACTCCCTAATCATATTCGTCATACACATCTTAACCAGCGTCCTTTCTTCACAATGGTCATAGCAGTCGAGTGCTATGTCCCTGAATCTCTTGATATATTCCGTCAAGTCTTCACCATTTCTTTATTTGCTTGTTTGCAGGGTTGCAAGCGTTACCATTTCTTCTCCATGGAAGTACTTGGTACAGAATACATCCACCATATCATCCTATGTTGGGATCGTTCCTGGCTTTAATCCAATGTATCAGGTGTAAGCCCGGTCATATAATGATTTAGAAAATTCTCGAAGACATAAGTCCTCATCTGCGGCATAAGGGCCAAGTGTATCAATGAACTTGCTCACGTGCTCAACAGCACTTCCCTTTCTACCATCGTACTGTGCGAAAGCCTTTGGTTCATACCTCTCAGGGTATGGTTTGTTGAGTATCCTTAGTGGGTAAGGAGGCCTTCGTGTATAGAACCTCTCCTTAGGTGCCTTGGCCCTTTCTTGCTTCAAGAGGGCGGCCACCTCAGTCATAGTGATGAAACGTTGTTTTGCATTGTGTGAGACACCTCCTGCCGGTGTCTCTTCTTTGTCTGTTGCATGCTCCAGGTCATACTGGCTTCCTTTTTCTTTCGTCTTGTCAGCTTTCAGCTGACGGATTTCTTCCATCATTTGCTGCTGCGAGTGTTGTAATGACTGTAAGACTTCGATGAAAATGTTGGCATTGTCGGTAGGGATTCTTGGTGGCGGTTGGGGGTCAGCCCCCGTTCCGTTGGCACCTTCTGCCTAGTGGTTAGGTTGCAGTTGGTAAGGCATTGTAGGCCTGGACTCTACTTGTGAGGGTACAACACTCATATTTCGAGTCATCCTGGACTTTGGAGGCATTTGTTTGTGTGGGCTTTCATCCCTGTCTGTTTCTCAACTCCCCAGCGGAGTTGCCAATTTAATGTAGGGGCCTTTTTTTATGTTTGGGCTGGGCTGCCTCCTGCAGTGATGGGTCCGAATGTGTTTCTGAGTAGGAAAGTTGAGATCGGCCCAACTGTAACTCACTTTGGGCCGGCTTGTGCACAAACTTAGCATTGTCTGCCAGAAACACCCTTACGACAAGCAGAGCTATTACAACAAGATTACGGCAGGCAGATATAATAACAATAAAAGAAAAACAGAGTGCAGCAACTTTTGTTAATAACAAAGACCGAATATCACAGTAGTAATAATGGTAATGATAATAATGGCTTTTATAAAAAAAGAACAATTGATTAAACGATGATGGAAGTTAATCAAAAAATAAACATTAAGTCAAGCCCAAGTCTATAATGACAAAGAATCAATGAGGAAGAACACTTCCTCTCAATATGAAACTAATCTTCCAGGAGAATATCCTGCCGTGGGGATTAATGACTTTAAGGGAATCGGACCTAAATGATAAATGCTTGAAATAATTCTTACTGCTTGATTGTTCCTTAGAGAGTGGGATTTCGAGGGGGAGAGAAAAGAAAAGATCTATTGGTGTATACCCATTATCCTCACTCTTTATTTTCTTATCTTTTCTTCTTTTCTTTTCTTTTTCTTTTTAGTTTTCTTTCTCTGTTTTCTCCTCCTCTGTTTTTTGGTCTTCTCTAAGGGCACGGCAAGGATCCTTTTATAGGGCTTGCCGTGATTGTTTTTTACCATTTCACCTTGTAACGGCCTTTGTCTGGTCTGGGCATGCTTGCCGACCACCGTCTGTACACTGCTTACCTTCGCCAGACAAAAACAAGTTTGTGTTGTTTCTGTCCGCCGTGGCACTGTCTTCTGCCGTGGCTTAAATGCTCTCTCTCTCTTCCTATGGCATGCACCCAACGTTCCCTCCCTAACCTTACCTCTTTTGGGCGGTCTGTCATCCCAGCAAGACGTACCTCCTAAAAGGGTTTGGACAGGGAACGTAAAATAAATCTTTTCCTCCCTCCCCACCACCAAACCACACCCCCCTTTACCTCTTTCCACTAATCTATGGCCCCACCACGACCCATATTGGATGGGTACAAGCTGGTGGCACCAGGGCCTTGCGCATGCTTTCCTGTTATGTACGTTCAAAGCCCGCCTGCGGCCCATGTGTTTGTTGTGATCTAGAGCTTTGTTTGCATTCGTCTGCCATACTTTTTCGTTCTTTCATGTGGGCTGTTCTGTACTTTCACTGCTTCCTTTTGGGATTGGGCTTTTCTTAATACTGGGTTTCACATCTCTCTTGTCCCATTTCTCGGTTTATGCTTATGTCTTATTTCATTACTTGGCATTTCCTGCCATGATGATATGTTCCTGCTAGGCCTCTTTCAAGCCTGCTGTTTCATTCCTTCCCCCAGTGACTTAAGAGAGCCTACTGGTGTTCTTACTCATGGGCTCCATTGTCCCTTTCTTTTTTTCCTCTTAGGCCTGTGGCTCTTTTACTTTCCTTGGGCTTCCTCGGCCCATTTACTGACTTTGCATTCCCATGGGCTTTTACTAACTTGATTGGGCTTCCCCGGCCCAATCTCCTCATTCTCATCCTTGGGGTTTATGGGCTTGCCATCAACCCCTACTTTCTTTGTTTACATTGCTTTGGGCCTGCCGCGACCCATTCTCACTTTTTCATACCATACACTGCTCATGGATGTCGTTTCTCTCTTTCCGGGCCTTTTGGGCCCATTTGCTTCCTCAAGACCCATTTATTCATGTTATGGGCTTGTGTTCTATTATTCCTGCCGCTTGAGCCTAATAGTCTTATTCTATGCTTGCCACTCTTATTGCCTGCTTTGCTGGGTTGGGCTGGCTTTACCAAAAATGACCCTCAATAATAGATACTCTTTTTTTTTTTTTTTTTTTTTTTTTGAGAAGAAAGAAAAAAATGTTTACTTTAAACTCAAATACTTATTACCTTATTTACAATTTTTTTAAAAAAACTTTATCCATAAACATTTTTGGTAAATCAGTATTGTAAGGATGATAGGTCCAATTGTATGTATCTGTGTATATATATTGGGCCAATGGCCCAATCTAAGGACATTGAGTAGTCCGAGGACGGGTAAAACATTGTTATGAGAGTCCACGTTAGTGCATGAGAGATGAGGATTCACCATAAGAGTCCAAGAAGGTGATATGAATGCCTCATCGGTTGAGAAAAGCAGAGGTCTGACGGTGTGGTCTGCCATCCAGGACGACATTCTAGGAAGTTCTATTGATATGGGCAAGCATCCTAGAAGCACTAGACAGAGGGAAGCCATATAATATCTTAAGAAAAGCTACTACCACCGCATTGAATGCTCTGTAGCTAACTCTCTGGCAGCATTAATGAGGAAGTGATACCTAAACAGTAATTTTCAGCCTTACAGCTACTCCCCAAAGACTTCAAGAAGGTGTTGATGGGACAAGGATCAACACCAGCAATCTAATCTACATGTGGAGGGTAAAGATGAATAAGGGAAGATAATATAAAATAGAAAGGAGACCCTATGGGAAGGGGATTGAAGAATTAAGAGAAAAATACTGTAGGACAGGAACTGTGCTTATAATCAAATTCAAAGAATATATAGAAGAACTGATCTCCTCGGATTATGCCGATGACGATTTTCCTTAGATAAAACCAGTCTATCTTTACTTTGTTGTTATTTGAATCCATTATAACTATGATCCAACTCATTAGAGCCTAGTTTTCCAACCCACTCTCTACAAATTTATTGTATGGGGCTCTGTGGGGACGATTTTTGCTTCAAAGGCCAAGGGCTAGACCATGTTGTAATCTTAGGCAATTTTTGTTGTCCCACCTTAGAAGGAAAGCCTCCCTCTTTGCACCTTATAAGGCATGAACCAATGGCTTAAGAGTACCACTAGTTTGGTTACCAATGGCTTAAGAGTACCACTAGTTTGGTTAACCAAACTAGTGGTACTCTTAAGCCATTGGTTCATGCCTTATAAGGTGCAAAGAGGGAGGCTTTCCTTCCAATGTGGGACAACAAAAATTGCCTAAGGTTACAACATGGTCTAGCCCTTGGCCTTTGAAGCAAAAATTGTCCCCACAGGCTCTTTGGGCATAGATCCTTTTACCTTTTGGGCTTATGACTCAATTTGTGACCTTACAAGTATGAACAAAAACTTCTATCTTTTGTTTTTCAAATAATGTTGCTGTTTTCTTTTTCTTTTTTTTTTTTTTTTCCTTATGACTGTAATATATTTATTTAATAATAAAAAGATTAGATGAAGAATTTGGATTGTAATCAAATTGAGATTTATTAACTTAGAAATTATACAAGAAAAAGATAAGAAAAAAAAAATAATATCTATTTTTTTTTAAATCTAAGTCCCGTGCATTGCACAGTTTTAGGTATAAACTAAAAAAAAATTTAATTTAATTTTTAAAAAAAGGTTAATGAATTATTATTATATAATTGAAAGTAAAAATCATGTTACATGTGTGTGTATATATGCGTGAAAAAAAAATTAATATTTAGAATGAATCCATAAAATGATTGAAACAAAGTTAAGTGTAAACTCATAAAACGTATAATTTTATTAAAAATAATAATAGCTAAATGAATTATTATTGTTATTATTATTATATGATTGAAAGTGAAAATCATGCTACATGTATGTATATATTATAATTTTCAGTCAAAATACTCCATTAAGATTAAGGACATAAGTTGGTGTAACATCAACCCAATGAACTTATATTAGTCTAAAAATATAACTAATGTTGTTGAATGACTAAAGAACGATTAAATAATTATAATCTTATATAAATATAATCACTCCAAAAACACTGATTGTAATCATATATAAATTTTTTTGGAGAAGATAATCATATATAAATATAATCACTCCAAAAACATTGTCCATTAAAAGTGTTTAAATAGTATTATTTAAAAGCCAAAAATATATATTTATTTTATGGACTTACTTTCAAATCAGTACCATGTAGATCTATTTGTCTAATTCTACCTACACCATGAAATTGTTTGTAACTCTAATCAATGTCACTCCTAATAGAAAAATCATTGTTCATTCATAATCAATCTTCTTTTTAATCTTGCAAGTCTTTTTATTTTAACATTGTTAAACTATTTAACCCAAACAATATATGCCATGAACAACTAATAGTAAATATTATTTGAAAGACGAATTAAGTGCATATAGATTGTAAAAAAAATACTTGCTGGTAGGTCAATGGTGGCGAAATCACTGTACAACAACCTATGATTTTGGAGGGACCTCGAATGAGTAGGGAAAAAAAAAGTGTTTGTGTGTACTATATATGATCTAAAACACTTAGACAATTCTCCCAATAGCTTTGAGGTTTGATTTTTTTTTTTTGGCCTCTCAAGTTTTGTTATAAGTTGGATTGTTTTAACTCTACACGTTAGCTTTTGCTTGAGCTTATCTTGTAATGCAATAACATTGCAATTACTCACGTCACATGAATGTCAATTTCCACATGCTCGCTCTCTCTCTCTCTCTCTCTCTCTCTCTGTGTTTTTATTATTTTAAATAAAAAGATTAGACCAAGAATTTGGATTATAATCAAATAAAAAGTTTTATCAACTTAGAAATTATAGGAGAAGAAGACAAGGACAAAATATATATATATATATATATATACATATTTTTAACTCAATACAATATCTATCTTCTATCTCAAAAAAGTAGTACGAATGGCAAATTGATAAGTACCCAATTTTTTTTTATCAATTAAGATTTTTTATCAACTTCTAAATTATAGCAATTTGTATTGTAATCAAATTAAATTTTTTATTAATTTAAAAATTATAGGAGAAGAAGATAAGAACAATATATATATACTGTTGTGGGGCCTTTTTTTGCTATGTTGGGCTGGGCTGCCCCTTTATGATTGTAGGCCCAAGTGTTCTGGGTTGCGGGAGTTGAGACCGGGCCAATTGGAACTCAACTTGGCCGGCTTGCGCGCAAATTTTGCCTCGTCTGCCAAGGAAGTGCTTACCGTAGGCTGAGTTGTTATAGAGAACAGCTTATGACGAGCAGAGCTATAATGCTTGCGGCAGGCGGAACTGTTTCAGAGAAAAAAGCTTACGGCAAGCAGATATAATTGATAAGCAGAACCATGAATTCTGGAATGACCAGATAGTCCTTTTAATGGGAAATGACCAAATAACCCATAACTATAATAACATTAATCAACCCTTGACGAATAAATAGTAAAGGAGATTAGTAATAAGATTATTCAAACAGACATGGAGCAAATTTTCAGTTCAGTCTGCAAGATTAATGCCAAAGAGGAAGAACGCCTCTTCTCAACGCGATTAACCCCCGAGGAAAAGAAAATCCTGCCGTGGAAGTTAATGGGTTGAGGGAGGCGGACCTGAATGGACAATACCCGAAATAAGTATGGAAGAGGGCTGGGTTTTGAGAGGGAGAGAAGGGAAGAGACCCGTTGGTGCATGCCACTAACTCTCACTCTTTTTCTTTCTATCTTTTCTTTTTTTAGTGATTTCCCTCCTTTGGTTTTTCTTTTTAGTATTTGTGCTTCCTCTGTTTTCCTAAGTGTGTTCCAGAGTATTTTTCCTTTCTTAGTTTTCTCTTGTGTTGCTTCCTTCCCCTTCCTTTTTTTCTTGTTCACGGCAGAGGCTCCCTTCTTATAGTGCTTACCGTGAACGGATTTTACTATTCTACCCTCCAACCACCTTTGTCTGGCCCGGGCGTACTTGCCGACCATTACTGTTCCGTCTGCGGGTACCTTGTTACAGACAAAGATAACCACTTTGTCTATTAGTCTGCCGTGGCATTTCTACCTGCCGCGGTGGTGTTTCTCTCTCTCTATCACTCATGTCATGCACCTATTGGTTCCAACTCGGCCTTGCCTCTTTTGGGTGGTGTGTCATCCCAGCAGGACGTATCCCCCAAAAGAGCTTGAGCAGGAACCTTAAAACAGGCCTTCCCCTCTCCCCACCACCAAACCATGCCCTCTTACCTCTGACCCCATGACCCCACCATGTCCTGTATTGGCTGGGTACAGGCTGGTGGTGCCTGGACTTTGCGCATGCATATGTCTGAAATCTACCTGCTGTTCATGCATTTGCCGTGGATTGGAGACTTTGCCTGCCTGCCGTCCATTTCTGGCTTTTTACGAGTTATTACTCAGACTCCCCGCTCCCTTAGAATCTGGGCTTTGCTCGGTATTTGGGCTTTGCGTTCCTTTCAACCCAATTTCTAATTGCCTTTGCTTCCAATGGCATTACTTGGCATTTTCTGCTGTATTTTCTTCCTGCTGGGCCTTTTATCAGGCCTGCCGTTCCATTTTCCCCCAGTGGCTTAATGTGGCCGCTGGTGTTCTTGCTTATGGGCTCCAATGTCCCTTTCTTTTCCCTTGGGCTTCTCTGGCCCGTTTCTTTGGACGTCATCGGTCCATTTACTAACTCCGCATCCCATGGGCTTTTACTAACTTAATTGGGCTTCCCCGGCCCAATTTCCTCATTCTCATCCTTGGGGTTCATGGGCTTGCCATTATCCCCTACTTTCTTTGTTTACTTTCCTTTGGGCTTGCCGCGGCCCATTCTCTCTTTTTCACAACACATACTGCCCATGGGTGCTATTTTCTCTCTTTCCGGGCCTTTTAGGCCCACTTACCTCCTCAAGACCCATTCATTCGTATTGAAGGGCCTGTGATTCATTGTTACTGCCGCTTGGGCCTAATGATTTTTTTTCGCTTGATCTGCCGCTTCTCTGTTGCCCGCATTGCTGGGTTGGGCTGCCTTTGTCAATTTCGAAAAAAATGACCCTCAACATTTAGCCCCCTGAACATATGGGACGTTCCTGTGGTTCATATGTGAATAAAAGACCTTTCTGTCCTTTCTGTTTCCCTTCTTTCTTTTCCTTCGCGGGCTTTTTGAAACTGTGGACCCCTTCACATATATTTATACTTCTTTTCTGCCGTGAACAGTGATGACTCTTCGATTTTCCCAGAATGGCAGTTATCCTAAGACACAACTACCGCTTCATTTATTTCATTCTTCTTTTGATGGCTGATCAGTCGCCTTCCTTCGGGCCAGTATTAATTACTCATGTATTTAAGAAGAGAGCCCCTTCGAAAATCAATTACAAACATCATCTTTTCCAAAACACCGTGTCTGTCCCTCTTCCTTTATCATCTTCTTCTCTTCGAACACCCATATCTCTTCTGCTCAGATCAAACCGTCGCACAATGGCGCCGGTGAAAACCCCAGGTTCTTCCCGCCACAAAGGGAAAGAGAAAGTTTCTGAACCTCTTGCCGGACAAGAAATGGGCGAGGAGGCCATGTACTCCGACTCCGATCGCTCCGGCGAGGAAGATACGCCGCGCGACCCAGATAGAGAGTGTGCTCCTCTAATCGACCCTTGGTATAACCCTTATCCTCACTTCCCCGAGGTTCCTGGTGATTACGTGCCGCCGCCGCCAGGCCGCGTGTGGCTTTCCATTCCCAGTTCGGCCACTCGCGGCCCCGATGTTGATCTGTCCTCCGAGGAGTCCGAGGATATTCTTGAGGATCTTGATAATGAGCCCGTTCTGCCGAGGAGGATTTCTGAGTCCGAAGAGGAGGAGGATGCTCCACCTGAGGCTGGATTCAGAGGTATGTCTCTTTTCCCCCTTTTTTGTGAGATTCACTTTTCCATTTTTATTCATTGAGCCCACTCTTCTCTTCTTTTCACTTGTATGTCTTACTCCCTCCCCCCTCTTTTTTTTTATATACAGAGACCTTTGAAGGATTGGGCATTGCGGCTAGCGTAGGAGTGCCTGCGGCAGTTACTCCTGCTGCGCCCACAGCACCCATTCCTGCCGTATTTTCTGCATCAGCTTCTGCCGTATTTTCAGCGTTAGTTTCTGCCATTCCTTCTGTGCCTGCTTCAGTTCTTCCCACAGCCCCCATTGATGTTGGTTCTGGTAAGCTTCCTTTCCCCCTTGTCTCTCCCCTTTTTTTTTCAGTTCCTCATCTCATGCCCTGTATTTTTCCTTGGTAGGACCCCTTTTTACAGCCCCATTTCAATTTGGAGCGGGCAGTAGTTCCACCACCCTTCCAGGTCCTGTGGGCGAGGCTGCTGTCTTTTTCACCCGCTTTGACCAGCCTGAAGTCAATGATCTTGATCCTGCAGCTTTCTGGGGCTCCGGGCCTCCTTATGTAGACTTTTATGGCTTTAGAGTCCCTGAGGACTGTGTTTCTCACCTGGCGATGATCTATGACAACCACGGGGATTTCATGCAGGGCTTTCGACTTGGTCGTTCTGTTAGAGAGCACTTTTTGAAGATGTTGGGGAGTGTGTTAAATGACATAGAGCATAGCTTCGTTGACACTGTTTCTACCGAGAGGATTTTACAGTGGAGGGCTGCGGTGCAGGAGCTTGTCAGCGTAGGCTTTGCTGTGGAGTTCCTTTTGGATTTCCTTCGAGGGATTGCCCGGGCTGTTTTTGCGAGGAGAGTTCGGCCCACTATTGATGCTATTGACTCGCGCCTTGAGATCTTGAGAAAAGAGGTGGCAGACTTGGAGGGCCATCGCGAGCGTCTTCTTTCCAGTGTTGGTGGGTCCGATCGCTTTGGAAATCAGCCTCTTATTTCCGGGCTTCGTTGATGCAGCTTCTTCCTTGTTTTGTCGTTTCCTTTTCCTTATGACTCTGTTTAGTACATTATGTCTTTTTGTAGCACTTATTTGGCTGGTTTGCCATGATCTGGGTTTGTAACTTAACTTTGTGGTGCTACACTTTATATTTTGCTATGACATATGATGATAATACTTGGTGCTTTTTATTACATCCTGCCGAAAGCAAATTACAACTTCATGCTGTGACACAGTCACTTGAAAAATGATAAGGCAAAAGGAAACAGAGGTTTTTTTTTTTTTTTTTTTTTTTTTTTTTTTTTTTTTTTAAAAAAAACAAAGGAAGGGAAAAAGACAGTTTTCTCCTCAGGCATAATACTGCTTCAGCCATTTCCCGTTGATCGGATCCATTAAATCTTTGCCATCCGTCTGAGTCAAACGGTAGTACCCGCTCGGGTGTGCTTCCCTTATCACAAGGGGTCCTTCCCACTTTGGTGCGAATTTGGATGGTCCTGCCAGGCCTCTTCTAACATAGTCTGCTACTTTCAAAACAAGCTATCCTTCTACGAACACTCTTTCTCTAGTCATCCTGCCGTAAGCTTCAGTCATCTTTTGCCTATATCTACGGCTGCGTTCCTGGGCCTGTTCTCTTTTTTCGTCAAGTCCTTCCAAGTCTTCACACCTTTCTGCCGCAAAGACCTCTCCTTCTTCTCTTCCCCTTTCTTGCATCTTCATGACCCTCAGGGATGGGGTTATTACCTCTGCTGGGCTAACCACTTCAGTCCCATAGACCAAGGAAAAAGGTGAAAAGCCTGTGGCTGACTGAGGGGATTTTCTGTAAGCCCAAAGGGCGTCCGGCAAGTGCATTGCCCATCTGCCCGTATACTCCTGACTCATTTTACTTATAATTTTTATAAGGGTTTTGTTTGTTGCCTCCGCTTGCTCATTCCCTTGAGGGTAATAAGGTGATGACTGGTGGTGCTTAACTTGGTAGAATTCTAGCATCTTCCTTACTTCACTGTTGACAAAAGGCGTGCCATTGTCACTGATGATTCTGTGGGGTACCCCGAACCTCACGATTATGTTTTCCTTGATAAAGTTTGCCACCACTCCTCCGGTGGCCTTGCGAAGCGGTACTGCCTCTGCCCATTTAGTAAAATACTCCGTTGCCACCAATATCCATATATATCCTCGTGACGGTGGGTTAACCGGTCCTACCAAATCAAGCCCCCAAGTGGGAAGGGCCATGGGGTTACCATGCTGTGCAAATTCTGCGGATGGGTATGAATTAAGTTGGCTTGCACTTGGCAACTGTGGCACTTCTTTACGAATTCTGCCGTATCCTTCTTCATGGTAGGCCAGTAGTAGCCCATCTGCAGCAGGCACCTGTAAAGCCTTTTCTTCCCCTGATGTTCCCCACATTCTCCTGAGTGTATTTCTTTCACCATTTTTCCTGCTTCTTTAGGACCCAGGCACCTTAAGGGGTCCCCATCATACCCCTTTTTAAAGAGGACCATATTGTGCATGAAGTAGCGTGTCGCCAACCGCTTGAGTTTATACTTTTCACTATACTTTTGCGGTAGGATGTCTTCTGCCAGGTATTGGATAAACGGGCTCCTCTAGTCTTCGCAGGCGAACACAACGTAACTTTCTTCTCTGTCCACCGCAAGTTGGCAAGCCCCACACTGAGTTTGGGCTTGATCCGCATCTTTGCCCATGTTAGGCCAATAAAAGCCTGCCCTTTGAAGCCTGCGATAAAGACTGACCTCTCCGCAGGATCCGCAAGTTTTGTCGTGTACTTCTTTCAGCTTTCTCTGGGCCTCCTCTGGCCTCACACATCTGGCCAAGACCCCACCTGGTATCCTGCGATACAACTCCCCCTTCACTAGTGCGTAATCTTTTAGCACCTTCAGTCCTGCGGCGTCCTCTTCATTCATCAAAGCTTTCTTTATGGGAATCCGCCAGTCTTCGTCGCACCGTTCCTCTTGGAATTTCTCCCTTAATGTATCAATTATCGACTCTCTCCTTTTACTGACCTCTACTCTGGCGCTATCTCCTTCAAATATTATCTGAGATCCTAGCGCAGTTAACGCGTCCGCAAACCGATTTTCGTTCCTGGGAGCGTGCTCTATTTCAAAAGTTGAAAACCTTTCCTCCATTTTCTAGGCCATTGCTCTGTACGGGGCTAGGCTAGGCTCTTTCAAGGAGAAACTCCCGTTGGCCTGGCAGACCACCAAATTTGAATCGCCTAACACTCTCAAGTGTTTGACTCCCATTTCAAGAGCTGTGGCCAGCCCGGTTAGATAGGCTTCGTATTTCGCGATGTTGTTCGAACAGGAGAATTCCAGTTTGAACGATAGTGCCACTGCTTTATCTTCTTTATGGTATAAAACTACTCCCACCCCTCCAGACTGGGCGGTAGAAGACCCATCAAATTTCATCACCCATTGCTCTCTGACTTCCTCTGCCATGGCCACTTCCCCAGGAACTTCATCATCCAGTGGGAACTCCTCCTCGCCTGGAAATTGGGCCAATAGGTCCACTATAGCCTGGCTTTTTACCGCCCGGGGAGTCCCCATTCTTAAATCATATTGTGACTATTGCAGCAACCATTGGGATAACCTGCCAGAGAGGATCGGTTGCTGCAGCAAAGCCTTGATGGCATGGGATTTGGTCATCAACCATACCTCGTAGGCCAAGAAATAATGGCTCAACCTTTGCGAAGCATATACAATGGCTAAGCATGCCCTCTCTGCCCTTGGGTATCGAGTTTCTGCATCCTTTAAGGCGCGACTGATGTAATATACGGGTTGCTCAGTGCCGCCCCCATCCTCTTGAGCGATCATCGCACCAATGGCGTATGAATTGGTAGCCAAGTAGAGCAATAGTGGCTTCTTGTGAATCGGGGCCTGGACTGTGGGGAGGTTCATCATGATCTGCTGTAGCCTTTTGAAGGCTGCCTGCTGCAACTCCCCCCACTCAAAATCCTACCCTTTTCTGAGCAGCTTGGTGAAAGCGGAGGTGATCGATGCCAACCCGGGGATAAATCTTCGGATATACGAGACTTTCCCCAAGAAGCTCTTTAATTCCTTTACCGTACTCGGAGGTTTCATGGTTGCAATGGCCGTAGCTTTGGCCGGGTCCACATCTATTCCCCTACTATGCACTAAGAAGCCTAGGAACTTCCCAGATGACACTCCGAATGCGCATTTGAGAGGGTTCATTCTCAGTTTGAAGGCCCTGCACCTCTCAAATACTCTCCTCAATACTTGGAAGTGTTCTTCTCTCTTCTTTGATTTTACTACTATGTCATCTACATAGTCCTCGAGTTCATGATGCATCATATCATGAAATATGGCTGTCATTGCTCTCTGATAAGTGGCACCTGCATTTTTCAACCCGAAGGGCATTACAGTGTAATAAAAATTGCCCATAGGTGTTCTGAAAGCGGTTTTCTCTGCATCCCTTGGCGCCATCCTAATTTGGTTGTACCCGCTGAATCCATCCATAAACGAAAACATGGCACTGCCTGCCGCAGAATCTATCAGTAAGTCCATTTTTGGCAAAGAAAACTCATCTTTTGGGCAGGCCTTGTTGAGGTTCCTGAAATCTACACAACACCTTATCTGGCCTTTTTTCTTTTTCATGGGTACGATGTTGGACAGCCATCGCGGATGTTGGATAGGTTTGATGAATCCTGCGGTAAGCAATTTCTGCACTTCTTTGATTATTTGCCCCTCTACTTCCGTGTGGAATGTCCTGGCAGGCTGGATTATTGGCCTGGCCTCTGGGTCTACATTCAACGTGTGTGCAACTAGCCCAGGGTCTAACCCTGGCATTTCATTGTATTCCCATGCAAAGACATCTTTAAATTCTTTCAAGAGCAACATCAATTCTGCCTTTTCTGCTTCTGCCAAACTTGCACTAATCAGGATAAGTCTTAGTCCCTGTGAAACAGATCCCAAGTCAACCTCTTCCATCTCTTCTTCTGCCGTAACCTGTGCTTCTTTTTCTGTCGCAACTTTCTCATTCTCTTTTTTACTATTTTCCTCTTCTGACTTTTCTTGAATCGCGTAACACGTCAAGTTCTCGTGTTGCCACTCCTGGGTGGGGCCCTCTTGCATTTTACTTGTGGGCCCCGCGCCCCTTCATAACTTATACACAATCCTGCCGTCAGGACCTCGGATCCTGACGCAGTGGGGTGTATCTTCTGGGTCTGCGGTAGGCGCTTCCTTCCTCTTCCTTTTTCTCGCCAGTAACTCCCTTAGGTCAGGCTCGGGATCATCCTAGATGTCTCTCCATTTAGGCACGAAGGTACCTTGTGGCCTCGTCACTGAATTCTCCCCGGATGGAGCCCATCGATCGTAGAACATGGTCTTTACTAAATGAGCTTTTGCCTGCTCAAATGGTGAGTTATTCGCTGCTATGCGTATCATCCTGCCGTTCACCCGTCCTTTCACGCATTGGTGGTAGGTGGATGGAACTAATCTGTGTTTATGCAACCATGGTCGTCCCAAAAGCACATGGTATGAGACTTCCATTTTTACCACGTGGAACCGAGCTAGAGAAGCTATGGGTCCCACTTTTAACCACAACTGGATATGGCCTGCGGTGTACTCTCCCCTCCCACCAAATCCTGTCACTTCCATTGGGCACCCTTGGATCTTTCTATCTGAAATCCCAGCAGCTTGCAGAGTGCTCAATGGGATGAGGTTTACGGAAGCACCCGTATCTATTAGGGCTCTCTTTATGGGGATTTGATTTATGGATGCTGCAAGATAGAGAGGTCTCCTGTGGTCTGGATACCCCACTTCCATATCTTCATCACTGAAGGTGATTTCGGTTGACTCCTGCAAGAGAGCCCTGTTATCTTGGACTTCTGCTGATAAACATTCCACCCCTGCCCCGGAAGCAATGCTTACTAGAGCCTCAATTGCTACTTTTCTTTCTTTTGTTGTGAGGCCCAGCTGATCAAATAAGTTTTTGAATTTGGAGCTCTGCTGTAAAGTAGTAATCGCTGCGGCAGGCAAGGCCGGATTTTCTCCTTCGTCATCCCCTGGATCCGCACAGATCACTATTGCTGCCACACCCTTCCCTTTGTGATTCGGGAGTGGGTTTCTCTGGACCTCCTGCTGGGACAGTTCTAAAGTTCCTTCCTTTATCCTGCGGTGCACCAGTCTGCGGAGTGCCCAACATTCTGCCGTGGCATGTTGGACATAGTTGTGTAAACGACAAAAACTTGGGTCCCTCATTTCTTCCTCGGTGGGCTCCCTAGCAACTTGGTTAGGTTTGAAAACGCCATCTGCTATCCATTTGTCTAACAGTACCTCTAACTCCTTTGCGGTGCATGGTATTGGCGGGGGAGTATCGTATTCTTTCCCGTCGGTCTTCCTCCTCCGCTCACTGGTGGATACTGCCATGGCTTGTGGGGAACTTCTTTTGTCTGTGCTTGGCCTTACGGACTGGGCAGTTTTTCTTGCCTTTTGTAACAACTGCGCGAACTGGGAGATTTCTAGGTTTTCTAGGACTGCCCTGTATTCCCTGATCATATTCGTCATGCACATCTCCACCAGCGTCCTTTCCTCACAATGGTCATAGCAGTCGAGTGCTATGTCTCTGAATCTCTTGATGTACTCCATCAAGTCTTCACCATTCCTTTGTTTAGTCGCTTGCAATGTTGCAAGTGTCACCGTTTCTTCTCCGTGAAAGTACTTGGTACAAAATACATTCACCATATCATCCCATGTTGGGATTGATCCTGGTTTTAAACCAATGTACCAGGTGTAAGCCCGGTCACACAATGATTTAGAAAATTCTCGAAGACACAAGTCCTCGTCTGCGGCGTAAGGGCCGAGCGTATCGATGAATTTGCTCACGTGTTCAACAGCGCTTCCCTTCCTGCCGTCATATTGTGCGAATACTTGCGGTTCATACCTCTCGGGGTATGGTTTGCTGAGCACCCTTAGTGGGTATGGGGGTCTACGTGCGTAGAATCTCTCTTTTGGTCCTCTAGCTCTCTCTTGCTCCAGGAGAGCTGCTACTTCTGCCATAGTAATAAAACGTTGGTCTGTATTCTGGGGGACACCACCTACTAGTGTCTCTTCTGCCCCATGTCCTGGGTCATGCTGGCTCCCTTTTTCCTTCGTTCTATCCATCTTCAGTTGACGAATTTCTTCCATCATTTGTTGTTGTGAGTGCTGTAAGGCCTGTAACACCTCAATGAAGGTGTTGGCATTGTCTGCGGGGATTCTCGAAGGCAGTTGGGGTCCAGCCCCCGTCTCGTTAGCACCTCTTTCCTGGTTAGGCTGCTGTGGGTGAGGCGTCGTTGGTCTAGATTCTGCTTGTGAGGGTACAGCACTCATGTTGCGTGTAGTTCTAGACTTTGGAGGCATTTGTTTGCGAGGGCTTTTATCCCGGAACTATTTCTCAACTCCCCAGCGGAGTCGCCAATTTGTTATGGGGCCTTTTTTTGCTATGTTGGGCTGGGCTGCCCCTTTGTGATTGTAGGCCCAAGTGTTCTGGGTTGCGGGAGTTGAGACCGGGCCAATTGAAACTCAACTTGGCCGGCTTGCGCGCAAATTATGCCTCGTCTGCCAGGGAAGTGCTTACCGCAGGCTGAGTTGTTATAGAGAACAGCTTACGACGAGTAGAGCTATAACGCTTGCGGCAGGCGGAACTGTTTCAGAGAAAAAAGCTTACGGCAAGCAGATATAATTGATAAGCAGAACCATGAATTCTGGAATGACCAGATAGTCCTTTTAATGGGAAATGACCAAATAACCCATAACTATAATAACATTAATCAACCCTTGACGAATAAATAGTAAAGGAGATTAGTAATAAGATTATTCAAACAGACATAAAGCAAATTTTCAGTTCAGTCTGCAGGATTAATGCCAAAGAGGAAGAACGCCTCTTCTCAACGTAATTAACCCCCGAGGAAAAGAAAATCCTGCCGTGGAAGTTAATGGGTTAAGGGAGGCGGACCTGAATGGACAATACCCGAAATAAGTATGGAAGAGGGCCGGGTTTTGAGAGGGAGAGAAGGGAAGAGACCCGTTGGTGCATGCCACTAACTCTCACTCTTTTTCTTTCTATCTTTTCTTTTTTTAGTGATTTCCCTCCTTTGGTTTTTCTTTTTAGTATTTGTGCTTCCCCTGTTTTTCTAAGTGTGTTCCAGAGTATTTTTCCTTTCTTAGTTTTCTCTTGTGTTGCTTCCTTCCCTCTCCTCCTTTTTTTCTTGTTCACGGCAGAGGCTCCCTTCTTATAGTGCTTACCGTGAACGGATTTTATTATTCTACCCTCCAACCACCTTTGTCTGGCCCGGGCGTACTTACCGACCATTACTGTTCCGTCTGCGGGTACCTTGTTACAGACAAAGATAACCACTTTGTCTATTAGTCTGCCATGGCATTTCTACCTGCCGCGGTGGTGTTTCTCTCTCTCTATCACTCATGGCATGCACCTATTGGTTCCAACTCGGCCTTGCCTCTTTTGGGTGGTATGTCATCCCAGCAGGACGTATCCCCCAAAAGAGCTTGAGCAGGAACCTTAAAACAGGCCTTCCCCTCTCCCCACCACCAAACCACGCCCTCTTACCTCTAACCCCATGACCCCACCATGTCCTGTATTGGCTGGGTATAGGCTGGTAGTACCTGGACTTTGCGCATGCATATGTCTGAAATCTGCCTGCTGTTTATGCATTTGCCGTGGATTGGAGACTTTGCATGCCTGCCGTCCGTTTCTGGCTTTTTACGAGTTATTACTCAGACTCCCCGCTCCCTTAGAATCTGGGCTTTGCTCGGTATTTGGGCTTCGCGTTCCTTTCAACCCAATTTCTAATTGCCTTTGCTCCCAATGGCATTACTTGGCATTTTCTGCTGTATTTTCTTCCTGCTGGGCCTTTTATCAGGCCTGCCGTTCCATTTTCCCCCAGTGGCTTAATGTGGCCGCTGGTGTTCTTACTTATGGGCTGCAATGTCCCTTTCTTTTCCCTTGGGCCTCTCTGGCCCGTTTCTTTGGATGTTCTCGGTCCATTTACTAATTCCACATCCCATGGGCTCTTACTAACTTAATTGGGCTTCCCCGGCCCAATTTTCTCATTCTCATCCTTGGGATTCATGGGCTTGCCATTATCCCCTACTTTCTTTGTTTACTTTCCTTTGGGCTTGCCGCGGCCCATTCTCTCTTTTTCACAACACATACTGCCCATGGGTGCTATTTTCTCTCTTTCCGGGCCTTTTAGGCCCGCTTACCTCCTCAAGACCCATTCATTCGTATTGAAGGGCCTGTGATTCATTGTTACTGCCGCTTGGGCCTAATGATTTTCTTTCGCTTGGTCTGCCGCTTCTCTGCTGCCCGCATTGCTGGGTTGGGCTGCCTTTGTCAATTTTGAAAAAAATGACCCTCAACATATATATATATATATATATATATATATATATATATGTATGTATATATCTATTTATTAAAAAAATCTAAAAAAATTTCTACAATTTGGTGAAGTCACTTGGAAGTCACTTGGCACAACCATGACTTCTAGGGCTAAATTTTATTATACAGTATATGATAATATATAGATAAGAGAAAATTTTTATTCCATATTTTTATTTCTCCTTCATATATTCCTTCTTTGAACGAAGTCTCCTCTGCCAACTGGATTTGTTTTTCCCCTGTTTTGGTGGAAACCTTAGCCTCATGTAGGCACCTCTTTCCCCTGTTTTGGTGGAAACCAGTTTTTCTCTTCTTGTTTTACCATCGTCATCTGCTTCCCTCTCCTTATACTCCTTCCCACCACACCCAACCCTCACACTTATGGATGACCTTAAGGGTTAGTGTGCCCGCCTCTCCCTCCACACAAAAGAGCGCTAGACTATCCCTCTAACCTCTGTTATTGAAAACAACAGCAGGGTGCTTGTGGCAAAGCTATTCACCAAGCGCCGAGTTAACGTTGAATCTCTGGCGCGAACACTCAAAAGCATGTGGCGGTTTGCTCAGGACTTTGAAGTGCGAGACCTCACCCAAAATACTATTCTGATACTGTTCATTCTTGAAACCAATGTGCAAAAAGTTCTCTCGTAAGGATCTTGGACTTTCGACAAATACTTGATAGGTCTCTACCAACCAAGCACCTTTGAATTTGTGGATGATGCTAATTTTGATACCAGCCCTTTTTGGATTCAATTCCATAATATTTCGCTCAGTCGTATGAACAAAGCCAATGCCTTGGCTATCATAAACACTATTGGCAGTGTTGAACAGGTTGATACCTCACTGTTTGGGGAGTGTCGATGACAATGTATTCGGGTTCGAATAAGAATTGCTATTGATTAGCCCCTATGTCAAGGTCGGTATGTTGATTTAGGTGGCTCAGACCCCCACTAGATTTCCTTCCAATATGTACGCCTACTTGTCTTATGCTACTGGTGCGGCCTCCTAAACCACGACAAAAAGTATTGCTGGCTTGTGGCAGACAGTAGATAGTCTCTACAGAAGAATGAGCAGTAATATGGTCCTTGGCTGCGAGCTTTTTTGACCAACGTTCAACAAGCACAAATGATCCATACCAAATCCCCCTATTCCACTGGCCCTCCTTAAACACAACGACCCACACCATCACCATCTATGCGCCTATCCTCCCAAACACCAAACATGTCACCTTCAGCGTCAGACCCACCATCTTCTTCTCAGATGGATGCAGCCATAACCCACAACGAACTTACTGTGATCGTTCCAAAGTACAAGGAAATTTTATTGAACTCCACACTTTTTGACTCGTACATCTCTGATCTGGACCACGAGATAAATAACCCTCTAAACTCAAACACACCTACTCCACACCCAAAGCTGGCCCACACTCCAATTACTGACTCTGATGAACTGTCTATCTGCTCCATTCAGCCTTTAGTCCCATTTATTAAACAAACTGACACTTTGCCATAGACCATACCATTACTTCCGACCTCACACACACTCCTAACCCCCCAAAAATCCCAGACACCATTACCACTCCTATGCATCCCTATGAAACCCAAAAGAATGAAGCTTTGCATGGTATTGTACACTTTGAAATATTGCAAGACCTAGTGCATGACACTATGCATGACACTTTACAAAATGAAAATTTGCATGGCACTGTGCAAGGGACATGGCGTAGGCTAGGGCCACCCCATGACTTAATGAACTCCATTCCTTTTAGTGAAATGGTATTGAGGTCTAAAAGGAAGCAACAATCTCTACCCTTAGTCGATGACCCTCTCACTGATAAAAAACAGAAGCTCTTGGACATAGAGGCAAAGGCATTAGGCAAGATTATGGCTGAAAATTTGGGATTGGCAGTGGCTGCTAAGCAGCACTGCCTGGCATAATAAGTGTCTTGAGTTGGAACTGTCGAGAGCTTGGGAACCCTCAAATAGTTAATGCCTTGAAAAAGGTTATTAGGATAGAGAAACCCAATTTTGTTTTCCTAATGGAAACAAAATCGGATGTAGACTGGATGAAGATAGCACGAGAATGTTGTGGTTTCAAAGATGGATTTTCTTATCCTAGTAAGGGAGCCAGTGGAGGTTTGGCTCTTTTTTGGGATTCTGATATAAAAGTGAAAGTGATGAGTTCTTCGGTATCTTATATTGATGCCCTTGTAGAAGGTGGGAGTAAATTTGGGTGATGGAGGTTAACTGGCTTCTATGGGAACCCAGATACATCATTAAGAGCAGATTCATGGCGTCTCCTTCAGTCCCTATCTACTATTTCTGATTTGCCATGGGTGGTAATTGGGGATTTTAACGAAATAAGGAATGCTGACGAGAAGGATGGTGGGGCTTTTCGGCCACCTCAACAAATGGCCCGTTTTAATAGTGCAATTGATTTTTGCAGGTTGAAGGAGTTGAAGTTTATTGGTCCACTCTTCACGTGGATATACCAGAGAGGGGATGACTATCAAATAAGGGAAAGGTTAGACCGTGCTCTCGTGACTTTGGATTGGTCTCTTTTATTCCCTATGGCTAGGGTATTTCATAAATCAACCTTGATGTCAGGCCACAGTCCGCTTCTTCTAAAATTTTTTGAGAAGCAGAAATGTCCAAGAAAGAAAAAATTATTCTGTTTCGAGGCCATGTGGCTGAAGGACTTTAGATGTGATCACATAGTGGAATCGGCTTGGATGGAAGGGCAAAGGGTTCCCTATAATGTCGTGTCTGAATTTATGCCGAGGCAAGCTGGAAGAATGGAACGGGGATGTATTTGAGCATATGGTACGAGAGATTGCACGTTTACAAACTAAGTTGGAATGGCTTGAAATGCAACCTTCTGATCTAGGTATCACAGTAAATATTCGACAAACACGAATTGATCTCAATTACTGGTTGGAGAAGGAAAATGCAATGTGGAAACAAAGGGCTAGGCTAGACTGGTTTAGAGAGGGGGATAGAAATACCAGTTTTTTTCATGCAAAGGCTTCATCTAGTCCAAGAAAAATACCATTGAGGGTATCCTCGACTCTCAAGAGGTATGGCAGGAGGATGAGGTAGCAGTTGAGAAAGTATTTGTGGACTACTACTTAGAACTTTTCACTTCTGCTGCACCCACGGAGTTCACTGAAATCTTAAAAGCTGTCTAACCTAAAGTATCCCCAGACATGAACAGGAGATTGCTAAAGGAGTTTATGCCAAATGAAGTCCATCAAGCCCTTAAGGAGATGCATCTCCAGAAAGCTCCAGGCCCTGATGGTATGCCTCCTCTCTTTTTTCAGCACTATTGGCCTACAGTTGGTAATTTAGTAACTAAAACAGTACTTGATTTCCTGAACTTTGGTATCACTCCTCCAAATTTTAACAAAACTCATATCGTTTTAATTCCTAAAATTAACCAACCAAGGCAAGTGACGGAGTATAGGCCTATTAGTTTGTGTAATGTGATTTATAAGTTGGCTACTAAAACCCTTGCTAATCGTCTTAAGAAAATTCTTTCTGCTATTATCAGTGACACTCATAGGGTCCGTTTGGATACAACTTATTGTTGCTGAAAGTTGCTGAAAGTTGCTCAAAACACTGTAGCAAAATAATTTTTAAATAGATAAATAGTACCGCGGGACCCATTTTAATATTTTTTAATCATAATAGTACATGAACAGTGCGTGAACAGTACACACACTGTTCATGAACAGTAATTTTTGTCACTAAAAGCAGAAACAAAGTGCAGAAAAGAAAAAAAAAAAAAGGGAAAACGCAGTTGGAGTGCGCGTGGGTCCCAGCGCAAAACGTGAAACGCAGAAAGTTATGGTTTGCTGTGCTATCCAAACTGATACATAGTGCTTTTGTTAATGACAGACTTATTACTGATAATGTTTTAGTAGCTTTTGAAACTATGCATCACATTAGTCAAAGGAAGATAGGTAGGCAAGGAGAAATGGCAGTGAAACTTGACATGAGCAAGACATATGACAGGGTGGAATGGATCTGCCTTGACAAAATAATGGAAAAGTTGGGTTTCCATTAAAGATGGAGGGGGTTGATGATGCAATGTATTTCTTCTGTCTCGTACATCGTCAGAATTAATGGCAAACCCAAAAGCCACATCACTCCCACAAGGGGTCTTCGACAAGGTGACCCTCTTTCCCTTTATCTATTTCTCCTTTGTGTAGAAGGTCTTTTGGCTTTAATAAAAAAAGCTGTTGCTGAAGGCTCTGTGAGGGGTGTTTCTATTTGTAGGGCTGGTCCTCTGTTGTCTCATTTATTTTTTTGCAGACGATAGTATTTGTGCGGCACCAAAGCTCCCAGGGCCGGTTGGAATATCTAGGCCCATTAGGGCCTCACATTCATAGCATGCTCGGGGGATGGCATTTTGACCTTGTCCACCCGCACGGGCTGTTCGAACCTGCATCGTCCCCCGCGAATCCTCCCCGGGGCGGTGGGGCTTCGCTCAGGAAGTTAACGATCGAGCAATCCGCGATCAGGAAGTGCAACTGCCGAGCATTCCAGAGTGGGAACCAATTCCAAGACCACTCCTACCTAAACACCCACTTACGACTAATAGCATTGGATCTTTAAACGCACTAGCACCAGAGGTAATCATCACTATCCCACTAACATCTAGCTATAAATAGAAGGAGCTGGGGGAGGGAGAAGGTTGTTGAAACTTTGGGGAAGAAGAAAGAGAGTGAATACGGTCAACAGAAAAAGAGTGGAGAAAGGACTTCAATTGGTCTCAGTACAAGAACGACCCAGTGTAGGAAATTCAAGCCCACTACATAAATAGATTGTGAGCCCAAGTGAATCTTGGCCCAGCAGCCTCGCTTTTGGTGTGCACAGTATTATTTTCTGCAAAGCTTCCATTGAGGAATGTGATGCTCTGCAGCGGGTTCTGTCAATTTATGAGGCGGCTTCGGGGCAACAATTGAATAGGGCTAAAACCTCCCTTTTTTTTAGTAGCAACATGCTCAAAGAAGTTCAAGAGGAGATCCAATCTAGATTTGGGGCCTAAGTTATCAAACAGTATGAAAAGTACTTGGGTTTACCCTCGTTGGTGGACAAGAACAAGAAAAACTCCTTCAAAGAAATAAAAATTAAATTGGCAAGGAAATTGGGTGGGTGGAAGGAAAAGCTATTGTCAAAGGCAGGGAAAGAGATCCTAATTAAGGTGGTTGCCCAAGCAATACCCACGTATTCCATAAGCTGTTTTAAGATCCTAGACTTTTTATGTGATGAATTGACAAGCCTAATGAGGAATTTCTGGTAGAGGCAGAAAAATGATGAACGTAACATGGCTTGGATTAGTTGGGACAAGCTTTGTACTCCCAAATCATAAAGGGGTATGGGTTTCAAACAACTAAAACAATTTAACTTAGCTCTTTTGGCTAAGCAAGGGTGGCGGTTGCAAATGGGAGGGGAGTCCTTGCTGTATAGGGTGTTCAAAGCAAAGTATTTTCCTAATTGTGATTTCATTCAAGCAAAAATGGGTAGCAACCCCTCGTATGCATGGCGTAGCATCTTGGCAGCTCAACAAATAGTGGAAAAAGGGATTCGTTGGCAGGTTAGCAATGGCAGAAAGATCAAGATATGGCAGGATAGGTGGCTTCCTACACCTTCTAGCTATAAGGTGACATCACCACCGCACCTACATCTTGATGTCTCTTGGGTTGGCGACCTTTTTGACCATGACTTGGGTGCTTGGAAATTTGATACTATGAATAGGCTTTTCTTTCCAAACGAGGTTGATTTGATTGCTAGTATAACTTTGAGCTCGCATCTACTTGAGGATAAATTGGTATGGGCCCTGACATCCAATGGAAAGTTCTCAGTTAGAAGTGCTTGCCACTTAGCTATGGAGATGGCAACTAAGGTGGAAAGGGGGTTAGTGTCTGATGGAAGTCAGTTGAGGAAATTTTGGAAGTGGCTGTGGGGGCTGCATATTCCTCACAAAGTTAGGCACTTTGCTTGGCGGGCTTGCAAAGATATTCTCCCCACTAAGGAGAACTTTATGCATCGGAAAGTGCTGCTAGAAGGGAAGTGTGAAGCATGCCGGTTGGAGGTGGAGTCCTCGGCACACCTGTTTTGGGATTGTGCCTCAGTTCGTGAGGTGTAGGCAACCTCGAAGATTTTTCCAGTTGGTTTGAGACTTCATTTCAGCTCTTTCATGGATATGGTTTGGTATGGCACAATGGAGGCGAAATGGGATCATGAGCGACTTGAAAGAATCATCATGGTAACGTGGGTAGTGTGGACAGATCGGAACCAGACCAGGTGTGGTAAATCGAAGAGACTGTGTCAGCAGGTGGTGTTTGGGGCAATGGAGTACCTCACTGAATACCAAGAGAGTGTTCACGTGGAGAATGGGCCTAGCCCAATTACACAAGCCCACTAGAGTCCTCCTCAAGTTGGTATGTTCAAAATGAATGTAGATGGTGCTATTTTTGCGCACCAAAAATCTACTGGAATAGGCGTGGTAATTAGAGACTCGGTTGGTAGGATTACTGGTGCGTGTAGTAAGAAAATCCAGTCACCCCTCGGTGCGGTGGAAGCTGAAGCCAAAGCTATTGAATTCGGTCTGCATTTTGCGAGGGACATGATGATCCAAGAGTTCGTTTTGGAGAGTGATTCATTGACTTTCATAAAAGCACTGAAAGAGACCTCTCCCCCACCCTCTTCAATAGCTGCTGTGGTGTATGGTTTGCTGTCTGATTCTCACAATTTTCACAAAGTGGATTTTTCCCATGTTCGTCAGCAAGCCAATAGACCGGCTCATTTCTTAGCTAAATATGCTTTAGACATTGGTGACTTTTTTGTTTGGTTAGAAGAGTCCTTATTTTCTTGAATAAGCTCTTTTAAACGATGTATTGTTAATTCCTTATGTGCGGCACTGTGATATCCAGGCCCATTGGGCCTTGAGCTCCAGCCCAACAGTTAACCCATATCATCCCTTGGCCCGAGCCTCAAGCCACCTTAAAGCCTCTGTACATGCTACGCTACATCACCTGAATCACGCCCGGTGAATCACTCCCCGAGGAAAAAGACAACTGCTCAGGGGAAACATCTCCTGTCTGCCTAATAGCGTTTCAGGGTGTACCACTGCTGAACAACTCTACTGAAGTGGGAATCAGTTCCAAGGCTTCTCGTATCACACCCCATTCCCACTTAAACAACAACTTAGGGTTAATAACATTGGACCTCCTCCCCCACTAGCCATAAGAGTAATCATGATTCTCCCACTAATTTTAGGCTATAAATATGAGAAACTTAGAAAGAGAAATGGTTGTTGAAGGGGTGAGAAACCTGCTTAGAATTGAGAGTAATAGAGCCATAAGAGTGAGAGGGGGAGAATACAAAGGTTTGAGAGTTGTTGCTGGGTCTTTAAGCAAGAATCACCCAGAGTAGAAAATCCAAAACCCACATTATAAATAGATTGTTAGACCAAGGGAGGGCGAGCCTGTTAACCTCATTTTGGGTGCACACACCTTCGTTTCAATAAAATTTTGAAGTATTTCACATCAAAAAAAAAAAAAAAAAAAATCTCCTCTACCAACCAACTTGCCGGCCGCCCTTATTGAATATTATTGATATTTTAGACTTCAGACTTAATTTATTCAATCGGTTTCCACTTTCTACACCAATAATAGAATATTTTATTTCTCCTTAGTATATTCCTTCTTTGTACGAAATCTCCTCAACCAACCAACTTGCCGGCCGCCCTTATTGAATATTATTGATACTTTTTTTTTTTTTTTGGTCATCAATATTATTGATACTTTAAACTTCAGACTTTATTCAATCGGTTTCCACTTTCTACACCAATAATAGAATATGACAACGAGGAAGAGGAATAAAAATATGGCGCTCTCTTTCACTCTCTCACATCTTTTTCGTTGTATATGGAGGAAATTCTCGGTGGCCTTCATCAGGGATCACTATGAATATCTATTGTTTAATCATCAACGTCATTTTGGTCCACTATTTGCCAACCCAAAAAAACAATATCATTAGGCATGCCTAAAAAGTTATAGTTTCATACAGAACCAAATAATAAGAAAAAAAAAAAAAAAAAAAAGGTACCTCATGTCTCATATTTTAAAAACCTATTGACAAAGACTTTAATTATTTGATAATATGCTTGTCGGCCAAGAAATTCGAGATTGTCTTTATCATGATGCTTGTCAAATTTGATTACCTAATCGATTTATGAAGAGTTGTTTTATGTTATTTTCGTTATATGGATCTTTTCTCTCATATGGAGTGGATCTTACCATATCTCACATAAGAGTAGACCTTACACTTACAATGTCCACTCATATATAAGAAGAGGATACATGAAACAGAAACAACATGTATTTTCTCCTATATATATATATCATTGTCCCTTACTTCCAAAAGCAATATATTCTTGAAATCGATAAGCCAAATCAAGCAAAAAATTCAAGGAAACCCATAAAGCCATGACCAAATTTGAGGTGGTACACATTGCAACTCCTGCGTTTGGAAACTTTGTTCCCATTGTTGAGTTTGCTCAACGCCTAATCGATCATGACCCTCGATTTTCTGCAACAATCTTGATCATCACTATGCCTGGACAACCGCTTCTCGACACGTGCATCCAATCACGCGTGGCCACGTCAGCCACCAATATCAAATTTGTCCACCTCCCTACTGTGGACCATCCCTCACCCGATCAGTCCCAAATTTTCGTAGCCCACGTGTCTTCACTTGTTGAAAAACAAAAACCCAATGTAAGACAAGCAATCACAAACCTCATGGGAACCGAGTTGGACTCAGACTCAGAGTCCAACTCAGTTCCACAACTTGCTGGGTTATTCGTCGACATGTTTTGTACTTCGATCATTGATGTTGCTAAAGAGCTTGACATTCCTTGCTACCTTTACTTTGCCTCTCCAGCTTCCTTTCTCAGCTTCATGCTTCATCTTCCTATCCTTGACACTCAACTCACCAACACTGAGTTGGCCGAGTTGGATACTGAGTTGGTCATCCCTGGTTTTGTTAACCCTGTTCCTCCAAGCGTGTTGCCTCCAGTAGTGTTGAAGAGAGATGGGTTCTCTTGCTTTTTGTGCCATGGACGTAGGTACTCTGAAACAAAGGGTATTGTTATAAACACACTTCAAGAGCTTGAGCCTCATACACTTAACTCGTTCTCCACAAGTCAAATGCCACGAGTTTATCCTATTGGGCCTGTTCTTGACCTTGCTGGCCCGGCCCAATGGCACCCAGACCAAGCCCATCACCAAAATATTCTGAACTGGCTTGATGACCAACCTCTATCATCAGTGGTGTTCTTATGCTTTGGTAGCATGGGGAGCTTTGATGTGCAGCAGGTGAGAGAAATAGCCCATGGACTTGAACGGGCCGGGGTTCGTTTCTTATGGTCATTACGTGAGAAACCAAAAGCCCAATTAAATCTTCCAAATGATTACACTAGTCTTGAGGAGGTTTTGCCAAATGGATTCTTGGAACGAACAGTTGGGATTGGTTTGGTGTGTGGATGGGTCTCGCAAGTATCAATCTTAGCCCACAAAGCAATCGGAGGATTCGTGTCACATTGTGGTTGGAACTCAATTTTGGAGAGTTTGTGGCACGCTGTACCAATTGCCACATGGCCAATTTATGCTGAGCAACAAATGAATGCCTTTATGATGGTTAAGGAATTGGGTTTAGCTGTGGAAATTAGATTAGATTACAAGATGGGAAGTAAAATGGTGTTGGCAGAGGAGATAGAAGAAGGGATAAAGAGTCTTATGGATGCTGATAGTGAGGTGAGGAAAAAGGTGAAGGAGATGAGCCAAAAGGCCAAGATGGCTGTTAGGGAAAATGGATCATCATGTACGTCACTAGGAACTTTGATTGATGAATTAGCAAACGGAGTGTGAAGATAAATAGATGCACCACTTTATATTTTAATGCAATAATGCTAGTGAAATAAATTGAGTTGCAAATATTTTTTGCCAGTGAGTTGCAATTATTGTTGATGCCAGTTGCATACTAGTATATTCCAAGGGACTATAAATAACAATATATATATATATATATATATATTTATATATATGTTTAATATAAGTGTATTTATATATATGTTTAATATAAGTGTATTTTTTGTGACTTTTATCTCCCAATGAGTATATTCCAACGAGTATATTCAAAGGGACATTTGTGACTTTTTTTTTTTTTTCCTTCCTTCCTTCTTAGTATTACGTGTTTACTGGTTTTATTATTAAAATTTTGCCCACTAAAAATTGTGTATACAGTGTGGCTTTACTAGAGTTCATACGACTAGTCCTTGATCCGTGCATTGGACATGCTGAAACAAGTCAAGATTATTGGTATTGTTAGTTTTGATTTTAGAACAAGTTAATAAGTTAAAAGCTTTATAGTTTTGTTGCATTATTTGGTTTTTTTTTTTTTTTTATTAGGAGAACTAGAGTTTGAATTTCCCTTTCCACCACTTATAACAATTATTAAAAAAAAAAAAAGGTTAAAATAATTGTATTTAATAGATGCCTTAGGAAAGAAGATGGGGGCATTGCTTTTAAATCATACATAAATCAAAACTGAGGGTGAAAAAAGAAAAAGGAAGAGGAAAAATATACGAGTTACAAAAAGTAGAAAATGATAGCTTTTTGCCGTAATCTTTTTAGGAAAATGCTAACGAGTGCTTTTAGAGTATTGGTTAATAAATTTATTTTAGGAAAGTTTTAGCATCATTTTTATGGGGAATGAAAAAAGTTGTCAAAATATTAATTGTTTTTTTTTTTCTTTTTCTATAAAAACTTTCTTTAACTGGATTGTTAACCAATGCTTTAAGGGTATTCGTTAGCATGACCCATCTTTTTATCATGGTTTTTAAAATGAAGATAGTCTATTTTATGGAAAAGAATTAAAGATTTAATTTATTATAAATTTAAAGTATGTATAGTGTTACATCATTTAAAAGAAAAAAAATTAGAAATGAATGAATATTAATTAAATTTAAATAGTGTGTCACAATATAAACCTTTAAATTAATGAAAAACTAAATATTCATAGTTAACTGATTCCTCATGTTTAAAAACAAATAAAGATACGATTCTAATATATATGAATAGGAGGAAAAATATTAGAGCACGCTTGTGATTGCTCTAAGAAATAAAGCTTTTGCTCTTTAGTTGTAAAATTTTTATGAGAGCTTCAAGCTGTAAAGTTTTAACTGAAAAGCTTTTACAATATAAAGAGCATTTACTTAAAAAAAAAAAAAAAAAAAAAAAAAAAAAAAAAAAAAAAAAACTGCGTTTGGCAAATTACAATAATAAAGTGTTTCCAAATTGTTATATTCTTTTGGTAACCAAATTGATAAAGAACTTTTAAATGTGGTTGGAACTCAATTTGGAGTGCTTGTGGCACAGTGTGATAGCCATGTAGCCAATTTATGCGAGCAACAAATGAATGCCTTTAAGATTGTTAAGAAATCAGGATTAGCTGGAAATTAGATTTGATTATAGGAATGGATTGGTGTTGCCAGAGGAAATAGGGAGAGGGATAAGTGTCGTATTCATCATTAGGAACTTTGATTAAGGAATTGGCAAACACGATTTACGAATACAGAGAAGGGTCACTTATTGTCTTGATAAAAGTAATGCTAGTGAAATAAGTTGAGTTGCAATTATTGTTGATACAATTTGTCGACTGCATTCTAAGAACTTAATTAAAATTTCGGAAATTTTAATTTAAATGTGTTTTGTCTCCTAGTATTGGTTCAATTTTTATTATTATTATTATTATATCTCTGATGCTTTACTTTGTTAATTTATTGCCTACAAATAAAAAAATTAAAAATAAAAACACAAGCAAAAAAGAGGTAGGTGTAATGTGGCCTTTACTTTAGTTCATGTGAGTAACCATTGATCCATTGACTTAGTGGTTTTTAAGTCTTGATGATATCTATAAGATTTGGGTTCGAAATCTATTGCCAGCACCTTGGGGCCATCTCCATAGAATTCCTCCTTGTAATAAGCTGGTGCATGTATGACAGGACTGCAAACACCCGAGAAAATTGTCAGATCCTCAAAGAGATCTAAGCACCCTCATTTGTCAAAAAAAGAAACAGGTCAAAATTATTGCCAAGTAATGATCATAGAAGTTGCATGTTATGATTATAGTATTTAATAGATAAATTAGGAAAGAAAAAGGAGCTTGTTTTTCAATCATAAATAATAGTTATATCAGACTAAGAAAAAGAAAAAGGAGGAAAGCAAAAACTAGAGGACCACGGGGTTTTTTTACCATAGTCCATTTGGAAGGCAATGGAGTGGGATGGGACCAGATAATGCATAGGTGTCTTGCCCTTGTCTTGCAATTGAATTATCCTACCCTAACCCCATCCTATAGAGGTCGGGACAATTTGCATTGTCTTGCCTAGTCTTAAAATTATGTGTGTAAATTGTGAGAACACAACTTGAGGGACTGTAATACTTTTTAAAGGTGACGAGTACCGATTAAAGGTCGTCCAACGTAAGGACGACCACAACCGCATCTAAGTCGGGGACGAGAGAAAGGGCACGAGATCATCTGTCTAACCGAGACGAACCTACACGCATTGATAGTAGAAGTAAATGCCATCAAACCAGCTGACAAAGAATAAGTGCGCCGGAATAGTTACAGAAGTAATGATGGCCCAACGGTCATCCGTTGCTCATTAAACAAAGTTTTCATTGCCATTAAATGCCACGTTTCCCTCAGGAGAAAAATGCCCAGAGGAGCATTAATAGAGATAAACAATTCGACATAAAGCAAATTATAAAAGGGCAGTGGAACTCAAGTAAAGATATGAAAAATTTCATAGACACCTATTATTCAATTTTTTGAGAGCCATTAGCTGACTTTAGCATCGGAGCGTTCTCAACTAGCGCTATGCCAGTGAACTTCCTTTGCCATCCTTTCTTTTCTTGATGACAAGTACCAGAGTTCGTCCATTGGCATTGACAAGGAGCATATTGACGAGGTCAATTTCTAGCTTCATCAAAAGGTAAAAAGAAATCATTAAGTAATTGTGAGAGACTAGAACTAAAATTACTTTCAAAGGAGGAATAGTGGAATCTCTTTGGGGGTGGGAGGGTTTACTTATTTTGTGAAGTTGCCACTTATTTTTTATTTACAAAAATAAGGAAAACTAAAATGCAAATTATAGGGTCACACATTTTTGGCCCAGGCCCAAAAAGGATTTGGACGGTGGTTTATTGAGCCTAATACAATGAATTTATAGAGAATGGGCTAAAGAGCTAGGTCTTAGTGATCGACTATAACGGCTAGTAAGTGCCTCAGCAGGGAACAAATGTGAATCACACGTAAGGTTTGAAGAAAATGAACGTCCAAGGAGGTGGATTATACAATAATTCTAAAAACCAGAATAACTCTTAGTGCTCCAGTAAATCTTTCTATTCTTCCTCTTTTTCTATTTTTTCCCCCCCTTTCTTATGGGAGATCTTTTACATTATATAGTTCTTTTCAAGATATCCTGATCATACACTTGTTAACCATCTAAGCCCTTACTTGAGTACACGTCCCATCAGACACCTTCTTTTGCCATTTCAGTGGTGGTAGCAAAAACTGCACTGTTCAGGGGTCTTCTCCATATAAATATAGCTAGGAAAGTTGTTGTAGTGTAATTAATGCGGTGGCAGCAGCTTTTATTTGAGATATTTCTTTATTCTTATCACCTTTGTACGTTCCTAAAGTTCATTCTTATCGTTGGGACTCCCTGGAAGGCCACCTAAGTCATCCAAGCACTTGTCTGACAGATATCTGTCCAGTCCGAGAAGGATAACCTCCTCAGACTATATCCCTCCATCTTTTCCTTGCGTGGTTCGGTATTTCGGGGCCTCTCCTAACCATTTGCTCCTCCTCGAACGCATCCATATTCACGGATAGGGCCCAAGGCCCAGCACACAGGTTTGGGATTTTACCCCCTACACAAATTAAACAACTAGATTTTTCATTGAATATTGCATAGAAATTACATATGATAGCAACTACATCCATTTGTGTCCTAGTTACAATCTAAATAAAATACAAGATTTTGGTCCTAAATACATTCTAAAGAAAGTATAAAATAAAAAACGAAAAAAAAATAGCTACTAAACCCGAGATATTGGTTCGGGGACTAGGTTATAAAATGGAAAGGTGTTAGACACCAACTCTGTCTAGAAAAATCCAATTTTCTAGACTAAAGATGACCATTTATATACCCACACACAATCAAACAATATGTTAATATTAAATTACAACCTTAATTGTTAGTTTCCTTGGATCTAATATTAAATCTAAATCTAGATTCAAAAATTTATTATTTTGAAAGAAAATTTTAGAAATTGACTAAATAACAAAGTAGATCTAAAAGATAATAAAAAATAATAATAGATCTATAATTTAGGTTTAAGAAAAAAAAATTATGTACAAAAAAATTATATTTGATTTTTTTACTAAGAAAATAATATTATTTTGGAGAAAAATACTAAATCTGTTTTTTTTTTTTTTTTTTTTTATAAATTTTATGAAAGAGGAAATGATTTTTATAAAAAGAAATTCAGATTTGATTTTTAATATAGAAAATAAAAAATTTTATGAAAAGAAATTCAAATCTGATTTTTAATATGGAAAATAGAACATTTTATGAAAATATATTCAAATCTGGTTTTTAATAAGAAGATAGATTATTTTGTGAAAATAAGTTTATATATAATTTTTAATATGGAAATATAAAATTTTATGAAAATAGATTTCAGGTCTAATTTTTAATATGAAAAATAGAGCATTTTATGAAAATAGATTTCAAATCTGAATTTTTAATATGAAGAATATACCATTTCATGGAAATAGATTTCAAATCTGATTTTTAATATAACATAGGAAAGATATTGTAGGAGCCAAGTTTGAATTCCAAGCCCATCGTATGAATGAACTCAGGCTTAAAAAGGTCCAAAACAATAAATTTATAGAGAATGGGTTGAAAGACTGGGTTTTAGTTTATCAGACAGACATTGGGATAGATTCAGGCTAGAATAGAATGGACAAAAGTAAGATTGTATTGAAGAAAAACAGTCCTCGAAATAGTCCGAGGTGTCCTATTCCTATATATTATTCTTAAATTGGGTTACAAATTTAGTTCTTCAATGCTACAGTCTTTTTTCCTCTCTTTTTTCCAATCCCCATTTATGAAGGATCTCTCCCTTATATAGTTCCGTTTGAAGCATCCTAGCCCTACACTTGTCAATCACTTGGGGCTACCACTTGAGTACATGTCATATCAAACACCCTTGCCGTCCTTATTTGCATTGGGGCAATCAATGTTACACTATTTAGGTGTCTTTTCCACATTAATGCAGTCAGGAAAGTAGCTGTCCAACATTTAATGCGGTGGTAGCAGCCTTTCCTTTAGATATTTTAGGGCACTTCCCCACCCAATATCTTGGTAAGAACTATCTACCTTCGCAAGACTTCTTGGAGCTCTACCTTGATCATCGGCCAACCTTGACAAACCTCAGTATCAATCAGCCGAGGATGTATTTATCCTCGGCTCATCTCTATGTGCCATCATGGTTAAAGTGGACTTCTATGTAACATATTGTCCTATTTAATAAAGATTTCTTCTCCTCGAACAATCCCATGTCCTCGGATCGGGCCATAGGTCCAATCATGTAAACCTATGATGGGCTTCCAGGTCTAATATCCCTACTGATATATTTATAAATCAAAACAAAGAATCAATTTAGATCTAAAATTTTATTTTAGATTAAGGCATGGAAGATGTTAAATTCATGTAAGAGCAATCATGCCAATCATGAACATGTGAGATTGACCATGGCAATTGCAAATACATAAATACATTACACAACCAAAACATGTGAAACAAATTTAAAATCTATTATACCTGCATGAATTAATTAAATATAAGAAAATGGGATCTTCCGAAAGATGTGAGAAATCTTGAAAGATTGAAGAAATAAACACTAACAATGGAGAAAAGCTTGAAGAGTGATGTCTACAAAAGAAAAAAAAAAAATTCGTGTTTTAAGAAAAGTCAAAATTTTGGTAGAGCTTCAAGGGTCTCTCCAAAATTATGAGAAATTAAAGATGTTGAATGATTGATGTTCCCCTCCATTTATAGAGTAATTTTTAGATACTCTCAGAGTACGGAGAATGGTGTTCTCTCTCCTCTTATATTCAAGATGAGGTCTGCTCATTAAATTTATGGTGGAGTTTATCATAAATGTGAGAGGAGGGAGTATCATTTCTTCATACTCTAGAAATACCTAAGAATTTTCTCTATTTATAAAGGGATTAATGACTTAAAAATTAACCTAACTTAGCTTAACAGGACAACTACCATGAAAAAGGTAGGTTTTATCTTTAGAAAATGGATTTGGATGAACTTAGGGTCAGAAAAAATGCACCTAGGGGTATATGCTGAAATGTGCCAATCGGCACTTTTGAAGTGCTAATTTGGCACTTCAGCACTCTCCCCCAATTTTTATTATTATTATTTTTTTCTGTTTTTCACAATTTTCAGCTTTTTCTAAGTTTAAAATTGTATTTGGAGATGTTTTCAACCTATTTTCATGATAAACCATGTTCCACAATGATAATTATGCTTTTAAAATAATTATCTCAAATGATAATTACTTTAAAAATCACATTATTTTTCCAAATTTAATCTTTATCAGCTTATTTATTATAATCTCATGCAATAAATTACATTTTAAGATAAAAACTTAACCGATCACAATAATTTTTAATTAATTTTAATTAGTGACCAATCAAAATTAACTTCCATTCATCCCGTGTGATAAGCTACATCCAATCAAATCCATGATGATGGTTAAAATTTGATCTTATGATATCTTTTGACCCAACCATCCGATTGAGAAACTGAATGTACCATTGTGATCGTTAAAACCTCAAGATCATTTTTATGACATGTGATGAATTAGTGACAAAAATGCAACCATGCTTTTGGGTAATTGGAATGGCCATCTTGTCCTTTCTCAAGATCATATTATGGGAGCGAAATGGAGTGTCTACAATAACAAATCTCAAGGTAGAGAATGACTCATAAATCTTTTTCCCCTAACCTTAAGGACTTACACGGAGTCTCCAATTAATTTAATTACATAAAAATAAAGACAAATATCAAAGTAAATTCATTCATGAATAGACAAAATAACATGAAAGATCCAAAAATGGAAAATTCAATTTATATGGATTTGGCATTAATACAACCTAATAAAAAAAATAGTCTTATTTCATAGTTCCAATCTAGTAAAAAGAAAATTAAATACTCCCTCCGTCCCATTTTTTTTGTCCTCTATTCCATTTTGAGATGTCTCAAAATATTGTCCTGTTTCTAAAAATAAAAGTCATTAATTTACTAATGTTCCTATTACACCCCTATTAATTTACTAATTCAATTTTTTAATAAACTTTTTTAAGGGTAATATTGGAAACTTATACATTTTTAAAAAGTAAACAAGACAATAAATGATGTTCCCTTAAAAAGTTTGACTTTTTAAACAGGATAAAAAAATTGGGACGGAGGGAGTAAATAAGGTCTAATATGCGTACCTTCAACTAAGTTTGAATATTATCAACAACAAAAATTCAACTAAGTTTTAAGGCTATAATAAAAGGATTAAAAAGTGAAGAGAAACAGTAATGCAATTCATTTCATCACAATAGAAAGTGAGCCCACTTGAATCATGAATTCACTAGTTTCTCAATTAGTGCTCCAAGTGATGCATATGATGATCCATTTTCCATTTTAGCTGCCCTACACTTTTTGCTCATTTCTTTAACTTTTTGTCTTACCTCGTTGTCATAGTTCATCAAATGCTTTATTGCTCTCTCCACCTCCTTTGCCGACACCAAATCACTACCCTCCCTATAATCTAACCTAATCTCAATAGCTAATCCCAACTCCTTCACCATCTCAAAGGCATTCATTTGTTGTTCAGCATAAATTGGCCAAGTGGCAATTGGTATGCCATGCCACAAGCTTTCTAAAATTGAGTTCCAACCACAGTGTGATATGAATCCTCCAATTGCCTTGTGAGATAGAATTTGCACTTGTGAGACCCATCCACATATCAATCCAATTCCAGCCGTTCGTTCCAAAAATCCATTTGGTAAAACTTTCTCGAGATTCATGTAGTCATCTGGGAGGGAAAATTGATCCTTAGGTTGCTCACGTAAAACCCACACAAATCGAACCCCAGCTTGTTCAAGCCCCAATGCAATTTCTCTTACTTGAGACTCGCTGAAACTCCCCTTGCTTCCAAAGCTTAAGAATACTACAGTAGATGGAGGTTGGTCATCAAGCCATTTCATGATACTTTCATGGTGGGCTTGGTTTGGGTGCCATTGGGCTGGTCCAACAAGGTCAAGAATTGGCCCAATGGGATAAATTTGTGGCACTTGACTCGTAGAGACTGAGTTAAGTGCATAAGGCTCAAGTTCATGAACTGTATTAATAATGATACCCATTGTTTCATAGTACCTGCGTCCGTGGTACAAAAACCACGAGTACCCTTCTTTCTCCAACGCTATAGAAGGCAACAAACTTGGAGAAACCGGATTAGCAAAACTCGGAATGACCAACTCAGTGTCCAACTTAGCCAACTCAGTGGTGAGTTGGGTGTCTAGGATTGGAAGATGAAGCATGAAACCGAGAAACGTAGCTGTAGATGGAAAGAAAACGTAGCAAGGGATGTCAAGCTCGTTGGCTACGTCGATCAGGGAAGTACAAAACATGTCTGTGATTATCCCGACGAGTCGTTGGTCTGAGTCCAACTCGGTTTCCATGAGGTTAGTGATTGCTTGCTTAACATGGGGTCTATGCTTTTCAATGAGTAAGCATCCGTAGCCAAAGGGAGACTCGAACTGATCAGGTGAGGGAGGATCTACAGTAGGCAGGTGGATGAATCGGATATTTGTGGAGGCTAAGGTGGCAGCATGTGATTGGACGTAGGTGTTGATGATGGGTCTCTCAGGCATGGTGATGATGAGTATAGTGACAGAAAATCGAGGATCATGATTGACAAGGTGGTGTGCAAACTCAACAAGGGGAACAAGGTGTCCGATTGCAGGGTATGACATGAAAACCACCTCGAATTTGGTCATGGCCTTTTGGTTTTCTTTGAGTTTTTGCTTGATTAATTGTCTGATCAAGAATGGTTTTTGGATATAGGTAGGTATGAGTCTATTTAGAAATGGAATAGGGAGCCTTTTATTTATTTTTAAGAAAAGACTAGAAGAATAGGGAATCTCATTGACCCATGAGCCGTGATGAATATACTACCTCTAAAACGCAATGCATGATGCTTGAGTTCATTAATTAATAATTTTTTCTTGTCCATCCCTTATTTTTTATTTTTTATTTTTATTATTTTTTTTATTACTATTTTTTTTTTGGGGGTGAGACATGGGGCACCTATGTTGTCATAAAAGTAAGGAACTTTTGATTAAACAATATAGGGTTGTGTTAATGGGCACCGTAAGGTGCCCGTTAACAACATTTTTGCAATTTTTTGACAGTTTTTTAATAATTTCTTTTAAATTTTTTTTAATAACTTATTGTCATTTTTATTAAGTGTGACCTATATAGGGAAATCTTAACAAGTACCATACAATGCTTGTTAACATTTTCCAACAATATATACTATGATAGAGTACTTTCATTGTTTTTTTCCCCTTGTTTTTTGGTAGCGTGCAAATTTCTTGGATAGAATACTACAAGAGTAGTGGGTTCCAGTTTGGAATTCAATTTCCGTTTGCACCAAAAATCGATAAGAGTCTTGGTCTGATGATAAATAGTTATCATTAGGAGTGAATGTCATAAGTTGAAATTTTCTCAAAATACTGTAAGAGTAATATCTTTAAAGAAGTTCTGAATTATCAATTATATGCCCTTGTATTTCTTTATTTTATTTTTAATTAAGTAAAAACTGATATAGTGAAATCTTTCCTAACAGATCTAAAATCTACTCCGGGTAACCTGCCCCAAGAAAATCTTACAAGATACTACTTAGAGCATTCACATTGGGCCTGTGAAATGCCAAATGTAAGGAAAATATGGCATTTCAGGCCCAAAATTGCTCAGCATCCCAAATTGTATATGTACACTATTGAAAAAAAAAAATTGCAATTGTGCTACAGTGAAATTCTACATGTAGAATTGCACTGTAGCTCAATTGTAAAAATAAAAATATTATTTTATTCCTTTTCTCTCTCATCTGCTCCTGACTCTCCCATTCTCTCAACTCTGTCCCCCTCGTCTCTCTCTCTCTCTTTTAGATTTCTCCCTCCCCCTTTCCTTTCTCTCTCAATGATTTCTCCCTCTCCCTTTACTCTCCCTTAGGCCATTGTTGGCCAGCAACGCCAAGCCCAGGCCGAGTCTTGATGTTTTGCTCCAACGTGGCTTTGATGTTTTGCTCCGATGAGTTTGCTCCGATGTGGGTGTGGTTTGCTTCGATCGATGTATCATGGGTCAGGTGGTTGATCGGGGTGGTAGGCCGTGGGTTATAGGTTATGGGTTTTGGATTTGGGCGTGACAGAGCTGGCTGTTGATCTGGGCATGGATCAGAGATTTTGGATTTGGGTGTTGATTTTGGATTTGGGATCAGCGTGACGGAGCTAGGTGTTGATTTTGGGTTTGGGATCAGCGTGGATTTGGCAGAGATCAGAGATGGTCGCGGCGGTGTGGGTCTGGGTCGATGATCGGGTCACGGAAGAGGAAGATCTCAGTGGTGGTGGGAAAGGCTTGTTCTTACAATTGGGGTTTTAGGTTGAAGTGACTGATCTTGGTGAAAATGGTGACGAATCTTGAGGATGAAGAAGAAGCGGGTTTTGTTGGTTAACGAGTTTTGGTGTCATGGTGGTTGTCGTGTGGTGGTGACTAGGTTGCTATGTGGAGGTGGTGTGGTTGAAAGGGTGGTTGCTATGTAGATGGGTGTATTGAGTTTACTTTGTTTTACTTGACCACTGGTTGAGAAAGAGGAAGGGAAACAAAAATTAGAGAGAGAATGAAATATATTTTATTGTATAATTTATATTATTTTAATGTGTTGTATTGTAAAATAAAAGTTGGGATGCTAGATGTATTATAAAATGGTATTGTATAATTGATAAAGTGGTTTTTGAGATTGTAAAATAGGATATGATAGAATTTCCTGATGCGAATGTTCTTACAAAATTTTCGCTGACAAACTCTATATGCAATGACTTTTTAGCTCTCACTGCAATGGCTTAGGAACACTGAACTTCTTCTACATAATCCCCATAATGAACAAACTGATTTGCGCCAATTCAGAACTCCAGTAAATGAGTGAACTCATATGGCAAAAGGGGACAATTACTTTGATTTCAATGGAATCAATTTAGGCTCACAAATTTGCATTACAAAAAAAGCTGCCTATAGCAGCGTTTTTTTAGTGGCGTTTTCTAAAAACGCTACTATAGGCATATCTATAGCACCGTTTACAGGGCTCTATAGTGGCGTTTTTAAATACTAGGCCTATAGCAACATAAGGGAGGATTTTCGATTAGGCTCATGAAGAAAAGAACCCTCATATTTTTAACTTCTTTAAGTAGCTTCTTAGCGAGCGTTTTGGAAGTAATTTTCAATTGACTTCTTGCCCTTTTTTTTTTTTTTTACTATTTATATGTCCACACCACTAATTGCTACGGGTCCAACGACCCGTGAAAAATATCTTATGAGATGCGAGCGTTTAGCTTTTTTATTAATGGTAATATTACGATTTGCGGGTTCCACATGTGTTTAGTTTTGGTAATGGTAATATTATAGTCTTCGTTAACGGTAATATTATTGTTTGTGAATCCCACATTGAATACATTTTTTTTTAACTTTTTTCTACAGTACTTTTAGAAAAAAAAAATCAACTTATATATTTTATTTAGTCTTAAACTTTATTTGGAAAACTTTTAGCAAAAAAACAAAATAAGTTATTCTCATGCATTTCTGTTACCTAACATCATATCATAAAATACAACCATCTTGACACTTGATTTGCCACATGAAAGGTACCAATACCAAATCCTAACTATTGAGTATGGTTTTAATTTGGTCATAACATTGACAAAGTTCTATTGGTGTTAGGTAGGCATGGCAAATGGGTGGTTTGGGTTGGGTTGGGTTCTGATCAGGTCAACTAGGTTGTTTGTCAAGTCGGGTTAACCCATTTTTTTTTCCCATGAATTTTTTTATTTAAAAATGTATTTGCTATTTGGAAAATTATGCAGTAAATTCCCTTATGTAAAATACATTAAAATTAAATTCACCACTCATATAAAAAATAAACTCGGCTAAATAAATTAATACTTGTTCAATAATTTTAAAATTATATAAATCCCAACATTACTAACCAAAACAAAATAGCACAAAGGATAATTAAAACAGACGTACAAGTTTAATTTCTACAAAATATCAACATTCCAAAACATAAAACAAAATTACAAATGCCTTATTGGATAATTAATTTGACAAAGAATAAAAACATATATGAAATTTACAATCTTAAAAACTAATATATAATCTAATATTAACTGTGGTTGACACTCTATTTCAATTTGAGAATATATATTAAAGTTTGATTGTTTACTTATTTAAACATGATTTCTTTTATAAATATCATGTTATTGTTAAGCAACTCACACTCCAAGAAATATCATATTTTATTTCCAGGAAATATCATATTTTATTTTGAAAAGACGTTTATTTTGGACATGAATTGTAAAAACATGGGCCTAATTATCCATAATTTATGCTAATTTTATTGATATATGTTGACTTAATTTTTTTTCACACTTATGAATGTCTCTCATACATGTCTATAATTTTAAATATTTTTTTTAACCCTAATGTAACTATATTATTTTGGCATGTACTTTGTTATTTGATATATAAAAATATTTACTCATTACAGATTGCCAAAACCATTCATTTTTCAATTCATTTGCATGCAATTATGTAAAAGTCTCAATTGTTTCCTTAAGGCCATTATATATATATATATATATATATATATATATATTTGAATGGGGTTATTGAAAAAATGTTTTAAAATAATAATAATAATAATAATAATAATAATAACTGTGGGGCCTCAAATATCTAACAACCCCGGCCCATTCCATATCGGGCCCAGGGTCCGCGCCGAGGAGAAGCAGAGCCTGAGGATAAGCATACGAAACCCAAATCATCAGGGGACCTTGCCGAGGATACTCACGTCCTCGGCAAACCGACATTTATGGTGGGAAGCTATCACTCACCCATTAAACGTACGTCGCCAACACTCTGGCCGCTTTAATGGTGAAGTGACTAGCAAACCCAGATGCCTTGGTCACTTCAACTAACAGAAAGCCTGCAAAGGTGGCTGGGAACTAACAAAAAGCCTGCAAAGGCAGATGATGGGACAAACCCTTAAGACACAGAGTTCGGATAACCGACAAGTGGATGGCAGAGGATTAACTAAACGAGAATATATAACAAATAGAACCACCAAAAAGGAGAGGGAGGATCTTTTGGAGGCGTCCAAGAACAACCCTGGTGTTTGTCAGTTCTAAGGAAAGAGATTCTCGGACTGAGCCGAGGATGATCATGCTTCACAAACACTTAGCCAAAAATCATTATAAAAATCCTCACAAACATTTAACCAAAGTCATGGTGATTATCCTCAAAAACCCTTAGTCAAATTCCTTTACTATTATTCCTATGAATTTCATGTCATCCATTACTTACTTTGCTGGTGCCTAGCCCTTCTACCCACACTCTACAAATTTTATTGTTTTTGGTCCATTACAAGTTGGGTCCCTACAATTGGCGCCGTCTGTGGGGAAGACTTGTGCACTAGCAAGTGTGGTGGTCAGTGTGAAGAGATTAAGGGCAGCACTTTTGAAAAAAAAAAAAAAAACACCAAAAGAATACAGTATGTAGCAACAACATTCACTCAGAAGGCAACAATCACAAGAAACATGATATATGCGAAAAATAAAAGAGATGAAACAGGTCTTCTTCTTTATTAATATATGAAGAAAAAGTTACATCTTACAATTGATGCCCATGGGGCTTGTTCTAGAGCTAACTACATAGAGAAGCGCTTAACAAGGCTAGTTGTGAAGCAAAAAAAGAGGAAATGAAGGAAGGAAGGCTGGTTGAGGAGCAAAAGAAGAAGAGAGAATGGGAAAAGAAGGAAGGAAGGCAAAGTTGAGGGAAGAAGAGGCCGCGGCATCGGGCATTTCCACCTCTTAGTTCCGCCTGGTTTCCCTCCCAACCCCATCGCTGCCAGCTTGGAGGGTTCATAAACCCGGATCCAAGGGAAAGAGGTTACGTTCTTTCTGGATCCTCCTCCAAACAGCAAGGAGGGTTCCACCTCTGGTTAGGTTGAAAAGAAGGAGAATCTTCGGTCTTTTCCTACCCCAACCCCAGCATGACGTCCAGGGTCGGGGTGCCATCCTCGGCTCCTGAAAGGGGTTAGACATCCTCGAGATCGCCCTTTCCAAGGGCCAATTCATTTGGTGGGGCTTAAACTGCTATTTTTTGCAGAACCCCTGAGCAATGTCTTTGGGAGAGTTTAAGACAAATGTTTGTCGAGTGTGAAGAAAAAGGTTGCCCCAAAAACGCCTTATATAGAAGGCGAAAAATTGGTGAGAGCCAATCCGCATTAAATCCTAAGGAGAGATTACCGGAGGCAATAACTCTGCCCAGATTCCAAGGGGCTTATCCGCCGTTAAACCCTCGTAAATCCACAACTGACATTAATGAGGAGGCGTCTCATTAACGAGGAGGCACCGAAGCGTCAAAACGCGTTACTCGAACAACCCAAGAGACGCCTCGTAATCAGAAGACTCGCGCCAAACGAAGAGGCAGAACAGAGCAGGGTCTTCTCCTCCGCACAACCACTTAAAATGAGAAAACTAGGTACTGGACAGAACCAAGGCATTGCGTGGTCCTCAGACTCAAGCCTCTTGGGAAACCAGATACTTCAGATGAGAAAACTAAGTGTTAGACAGAACCTAGGCATTGTATGGTCCTCGGACACCAGCCTCTGGGGAAACTAACCACTTAAAATGAGAAAACTAGGTACTGGACAGAACCAAGGCATTGCATGGTCCTCGGACTCAAGCCTCTGGGGAAACCAGATACTTCAGATGAGAAAACTAAGTGTTAGACAGAACCTAGGCATTGTATGGTCCTCGGACACCAGCCTCTGGGGAAACTAACCACTTAAAATGAGAAAACTAGATACTGGACAGAATTAAGGCATTGCATGGTCCTCGGACTCAAGCCTCTGGGGAAACCAGATACTTCAAATGAGAAAACTAAGTTTTAGACAGAACCTAGGCATTGTATGGTCTTTGGACACCAGCCTCTGGGGAAACTAACCATTTAAAATGAGAAAACTAGGTACTGGACAGAACTAAGGCATTGCATGGTCCTCGAACTCAAGCCTCTGGGGAAACCAGATACTTCAGATGAGAAAACTAAGTGTTAGACAGAACCTAGGCATTGTATGGTCCTCGGACACCAACCTCTGGGGAAACTAACCACTTAAAATGAGAAAACTAGGTACTGGACAGAACCAAGGCATTGCATGGTCCTCGGACTCAAGCCTCTAGGGAAACTAGATACTTCAGATGAGAAAACTAAGTGTTAGACAGAACCTAGGCATTGTATGGTCCTCGGACACCAGCCTCTGGGGAAACCAACCACTTAAAGTGAGAAAACTAGGTACTGGACAGAACCAAGGCATTGCATGGTTCTCGGATTCAAGCCTCTAGGGAAACCAGATATTTCAGATGAGAAAACTAAGTGTTAGACAGAACCTAGGCATTGTATGGTCCTCGGACACCAGCCTTTGGGGAAACTAACCACTTAAAATGAGAAAACTAGGTACTGGACAGAACTAAGGCATTGCATGGTCCTCAGACTTAAGCTTCTGGGGAAACCAGATACTTCAGATGAGAAAACTAAGTGTTAGATAGAACCTAGGCATTGTATGGTCCTCGGACACTAGCCTCTAGGGAAACTAACCACTTAAAATGAGAAAACTAGGTACTGGACAAAACCAAGGCATTGCATGGTCCTCGGACTCAAGCCTCTAGGGGAAACCAGATACTTCAGATGAGAAAACTAAGTGTTAGACAGAACCTAGGCATTGTATGGTCCTCGGATACCAACCTCTGGGGAAACTAACCACTTAAAATGAGAAAACTAGGTACTAGACAGAACCAAGGCATTGCATGGTCCTCGGACTCAAGCCTCTGGGGAAACTAAATACTTCAGATGAGAAAACTAAGTGTTACACAGAACCTAGGCATTGTATGGTCCTTGGACACCAGCCTCTGGGGAAACTAACCACTTAAAATGAGAAAACTAGGTACTGGACAGAATTAAGGTATTGCATGGTCCTCGGACTCAAGCCTCTAGGGAAATCAGATACTTCAGATGAGAAAACTAAGTGTTAGACAGAACCTAGGCATTGTATGGTCCTCGGACACCAGCCTCTAGGGAAACTAACCACTTAAAATGAGAAAACTAGGTACTGGACAGAACCAAGGCATTGCATGATCCTTGGACTCAAGCCTCTGGGGAAACCAGATACTTCAAATGAGAAAACCAAATATTAGACAAAACATAGACATTGCATGGTCCAAGGACTCAGGCCAACAGAAAAACCATTTCCGCATGAAACATTAAGTGCTAGGAAAAACCAAGGTCTTGTATGATCTTCGGACTCAAACCTATGGGGAAACTAGTCACTATATGGCGATATAAGCACTGGGCAGAAATAGGCTTTTATACTAACCATAGGCCCAAACCTACGGCAAAGCCAATCCCTTGGGTGCTAAGCGATGAATTCTGCTAGGGACGAAAACCAAGCGAAGACGAGCACTAAAAGCATAACAAACTTAAGCCTACCTCTCCTGGAAGAGATAGCAAGGAACTCAGGCGGTAAATTATAGATTAAGAAGAAAAGAAAACTTACAGAAGTAAGGAAAAACTCCTCGGGCGAACCCTTTGTGCTAAAGAAAGTTGCGAGGACAGTTGAAAGGATGGGTACACTAACAGAAAAGGCAAGGCTCGACAGGCCAAGATAGTAGGCCCGAGAATGTCAAAATCCTCCTCCCCGCCCGAAAGGTCGGACAGCAGAATTTTGAGGGGCTATTGTGGGGCCTCAAATATCTAACAACCCCGGTCCATTCCATATCGGGCCCAGGGTCCGCGCCGAGGAGAAGCAGAGCCTGAGGATAAGCATACGAAACCCAAATCATCAGGGGACATCGCCGAGGATACTCACGTCCTCGGCAAACCGACATTTATGGTGGGAAGCTGTCACTCACCCATTAAACGTACGTCGCCAGCACTCTGGCCGCTTTAATGGTGGAGTGACCAGCAAACCCAGATGCCTTAGTCACTTCAACTAACAGAAAGCCTACAAAGGCGACTGGGAACTAACAGAAAGCCTGCAAAGGCAGATGATGGGACAAACCCTTAAGACACAGAGTTCGGATAATCGACAAGTGGACGGCAGAGGATTAACTAAACGAGAATATATAATAGATAAAACCACCAAAAAGGAGAGGGAGGATCTTTTGGGGGCGTCCAAAAAAACCCTGGTGTTTGTCAGTTCTAAGGAAAGAGATTCTCGGACTGAGCCGAGGATGATCATGCTTCACAAACACTTAGCCAAAAATCATTATAAAAATCCTCACAAACATTTAACCAAAGTCATGGTGATTATCCTCAAAAACCCTTAGTCAAATTCCTTTGCTATTATTCCTATGAATTTCATATCATCCATTGCTTGCTTTGCTGGTGCCTAACCCTCCTACCCACACTCTACAAATTTTATTGTTTTGGGTCCATTACAAGTTAGGTCCCTACAATATCCATTATATATTGCTAATTGAGTTTGACTTGTGCATTGTAATGCTCACGACAAACAATTAAACTAGTAATGTCTTTATTTTATTTTATTTTTACAACAAAAAAAAAAAAAAGTTTTAACAAATAGGTTGAGTTGGCTTAACCTGCAAAAAATGGGTTGGATCACGGGTTAAACAATTTTTGCTTTGAGTCAAAAGATTTGGGCACGGTTTTAAAAACCAGAACGGTCTAGGAAAGGGATCAGTTCCCAGTTTTTCCTGGTTCTTGACCAATTTTTTTATCAGCTATTCCGGTTTTTTACTAGGCCGGTTCTAGGTTCGATTCACCCCCCCCCCCCTTTTTTTTCAGACAGTGGATTTGGGTTCAAGTCAAGTTGGGTCAGTGAATTTTGACATGTTTTACCATGTCTATTTGGCATTAGACTTTTACACCACGACACAACTAGACTAACATATATTTTTGGGTTATAACAATTGTAGTGTGAGAAAGGGAGCCGCAACTTTGGTTATATACAATAGGGCGTTCATAAAAGAGATCTTTATGAGTGTATATCTAAGATTTGGGTCTTGTGAGAGTGTCTTGCCCTTAACTATAGCAATAATAAGAAAAAGTTAAGATAGTCCTAATTAATAGATACATTATGAAGGAAGAGGGAGCACTGAGTTGCCAATTAATTTAAATACATAAAAATTAAGAAAATATCAAATAAAATCAATTAATGAATAGAAAAAATTACAATGAAGATTGAAAAGAAAAAGAAAAAAGAAAAAAGAAAAAAAATGGCAAATTCAATTTACATGGCTTTGGCATAAACACAATTTAATATATATAATACAGCTTTATTCTCATAGCAATAATCTACTAAAAGGAAAATTATATAAATAAATCTATGGCCTTCAGCTTTATTCTCCCCCAATTTTTTAATTTTTTTTTTTTTTCTGTTTTTCACAATTTTCAGCTTTTTAAAGAGTTTAAAAATGTATTTGGACATGTTTTCAAGCTATTTTCATGATAAACCATGTTCCACAATGATAGTTATGCTTTTAAAATAATTATCTCAAATGATAATTACTTTAAAAATAACATTATTTTTCCAAATTTTAATCTTTATCAACTTATTTATTATAATCTCATGCAATAAATTACATCTTAAGATAAAAACTTAACCAATCACAATTTTTTTTAATTAATTTTAATTAGTGACCAATCAAAATTAACTTCCAGTAATCCCATGTGATAAGCTACATCCAATCAAATGCATGATGATCATTAAAACTTGATCTTGTGATATCTTTTGATTCAACCGTCCGATTGAGAAACCGAATGTACCATTGTTATCATTGAAACTTCAAAATCAGTTTTATGACATGTGATGAATGAGTTTGTTAGGACATATGTGATTCACTTGTTAGGAACATATGTTACTATTTTATGTAATTGGCTAATCCTTTGACAAAACGCACTTTACTTGTATTTTGGGTAGATCTAGGATGTGTTTAATGCTTCAAGAAACCTTATTTCAAGATCAAGTGTTAAAACCATGCAAGTCTGTCCAAGATTCAAGCTGAGAAAGTGTCTGTCATTAAAGCTCAACAGCTAGCTCGATAGCTAGCATCTATCGAGGTTAAAGAGCTGTTCCAGCCCCGTGGCTCGACAGATAGCTATTTGTCGAGGTTTATGAAAAACAGAATTTTAGTTCTGTTTTGACTCCAATCCATGATTATATGTTTGGGCTTTCTTTTCTCACAACCCTAGACATATAAAAGGATTATTTTAAGGGTCGTCAAAGGTGGAACAAGTTGCATAAGTGTTGAGCAAAGTTTGTTCAAGCAAATTGTGACCGAAGATAGAATTTGCCTTAGTTCATCTTTCTTGTCAAGAAGTTGTTGTGTTTGTGCACCGTAGGGTTTTGTAACCAAGGAGCTTCTCGATCTTCATCGCTGGATGAATTGAAGAACTTTGCAGCCAACAACCTTCTCTAGTTGGTAATTGAAGTCGCGTACTAGGATTCGCACAATTGGTTAGTCACGTACTGGGAGTTGTACATTACAAGGAGAGATTGTCACTATAGAACAAGTCTAATTGTGTATTGGAGTAAGGGTTCAACTGTAGGTTGGTATAAGATACTGAGATTCCTTTACTTGTAACCGCTTGTTGTGATAATAGTGGATTCTCGGGAGTGGTAACCTTAAAATCACCCAGTGAGGTTTTGCCTCGGTGGTTTTCCCCATTCGTAAACAAATCACCCGTGTCAAATTTAATTTCCGCTGCATTTAGTTATTTGGTGATTAGTTTGTGTTACCACGCACTTTGCATGTTAATTTGATTAATTAATAAACTTGGCTAATTAATCAATTAATTCATCACAAGAGGTCAATACGTTTTTGGCCTATCAGAGTTAGTGACAAAAATGCAACCATGCTTTTGGGTAATGGAATGGCCATCTTGCCCTTTCTCACGATCAAATTATGGGAGCGAAATGGGGTGTCTACACTCTACAGTAAAAAATCTTAAGGTAGAGAATGAATCATAGATATTTTTCCCTTAACCTTAAGGACTTACAGGAAGCCCACATTTCATTTAATTACTTAAAAATAAAGACAAATATCAAAGTAAATTCATTCATGAATAGAAAAAATAACACGAAAGATCCAAAAATGGAAAATTCAAGTTATATGGCTTTGGCAATAATACAATCTAATAAAAAAAAAAAAAAAAATCTTATTTCATAGTTCCAATCTAGTAAAAAGAAAATTAAATAAATAAAGTCTAATATGCGTACTTTCAAGAAGGCGTGTCTAAACTATATCAAAGATAGGGTGTGGGGTAAACTTCAAGGTTGGAAGGAGAAGTTACTCTCCCAAGCGGGTAAAGAAGTGTTGTTGAAAGCAGTGGTACAAGCCATTCCCACCTTTGCTATGAGTTGCTTTCGTCTTCCGGTGGGGCTTTGCCAAGACATTGAGAAGCTTATCCGAAAATTTTGGTGGGGTCAAAGGGGTGATAGAAGAAAAATTCATTGGAAGAAGTGGGAGGTTTTGTGCAAGCCAAAAATGGAGGGAGGTTTGGGTTTTAAGGACCTTTGTAAGTTTAACGAAGCCATGTTAGCAAAACAAATATGGAGACTAACTTACGACACAAATTCTCTTTTCTACAAAGTGTTCAAAGCCAAATATTTTCCTAATGGTAACGTGTTTGATGCAAGATCGGCCACGGGTTCGTTTGCTTGGAAAAGTATTCTCCGATCCAAAAACTTAATTGAAAGAAATGCCCGGTGGAGGATTGGGGACGGTAAAAATGTTCGAATATTCCAAGATGCCTGGTTACCAAATTTAAATGGGGGCAGAATCCTTTTTCACAAAGATGTTCTTAACTCGGATGCCACTGTGGATTTGCTCATTGACCCCCTTTCGGGGTGGTGGAATTTAAACTTGATTGACCAATGTTTTTTTCCTCCCGATGCCAAATCTATCATATCCCTGCCCTTGTGTATTACCCCTCAATCTGATTCCCTGTTTTGGCCAGCGGAAAAGAGTGGTCTATTCTCGGTTAAGTCGGGTTACAAACGTCTTTGCGAAGACTCTCTAACAAGTGAACCAAATCCTGTGTATTCAGAGGCCCAGAGGAGTTTATGGAAGGGTGTTTGGAAATTAAATGTCCCAGGGAAGATTAAACATTTCCTTTGGAAGTCTTGCACTAATTCGCTACCCACGAAGAATAATCTATTGAAGAGAACTATCATTTCAGAGAATGTTTGCCATCTCTGCTCAGAGCAACCAGAGGACGTCTTGCATGCTTTGTGGGGTTGTCCGAAGGTTCGTCAGGTGTGGCAAAAGAGTTTTGGTTGGCTGGATCATAATCAGGTGCAGCGGGTTCCTTCACTGATCTGGTTCGCCTTATACAGACAAAACCGGGTGTCTTTCCTCTATTTGCAGTTACGGCCTGGGCTGTGTGGCACCATCGTAACAAATCTCGGCTTCAAGCTGTTTCTATCCCTCTTCACCGTCTTGCGTCGTTTGCTGATACTTACCTCCAAAATTTCAGAATAAGCCACGGTCAGAGGCAGCCATCTGTGAGAAGCGCTCCTGTTGTAGTCAAATGGAGGCCACCGAGTGAGAATAGTGTGAAGGTTAATTTTGATGGGGCTTTGTTTGGGGAATCTGAATGTGCGGGGCTTGGGGTGGTAATTCGCAACTCAGAGGGAGTGGTTTTGGCTGCCCTCTCTGAAAAAATCTTGAAACCTCAAACAGCGGAAGTGGTGGAATTTTTGGCTGCAAGGCGAGCGGTGTTGTTTTCCATTGAAATGGGATTTCTTAACCCATTATTTGAGGGTGATTCCACATCGGTAATTAAGCCTTTGCAAGACAGGTTGGTGTCTCTGTCCCTAGGTGGACATATTTTAAGGGACATTGTGTCTCATTCAGACTCTTTTCAGAGTTGTTCTTTCTCTCATGTTGGTAGGCAAGGCAATGCGGTAGCGCATGCGTTAGCCCAGAGAGCTAGATTATCTTTCCCTTTAGAGGTTTGGATGGAGTCTGTTCCTCCAGCCATTTCTTCTTTTGTATTGTCCGACCTTCGGGTCTAGTTTTTAATGATGAATTTCCTTTCTTTCTCAAAAAAAAAAAAAAAAAAAACTAAGTTTGAATATTATCAACAACAAAAATTCAACTAAGTTTTAAGACAATAAGAAAAAGATTAAAAAGTGAAGAGAAACAGTAATGCAATTCATTTCATCACAATAGAAAGTGAGCCCACTTGAATCATGAATTCACTAATTTCTGGATTAGTGCTCCAAGTGATGCATATGATGATCCATTTTCCATCTTAGCTACCCTACACTTTTTGCTCATTTCTTTAACTTTTTGTCTCACCTCATCATCATGGTTCATCAAACGCTTTATTCCTCCCTCCACCTCCTTTGCTGACACCAAATCACTACCCTTTCTATAATCTAACCTAATCTCAATAGCTAATCCCAACTCCTTCACCATCTCAAAGGCATTCATCTGTTGTTCAGCATAAATTGGCCAAGTGGCAATTGGTATACCATGCCACAAGCTTTCCAAAATTGAGTTCCAACCACAGTGTGATATGAATCCTCCGATTGCCTTGTGAGATAGTATTTGCACTTGTGAGACCCACCCACATACCAATCCAATTCCAGCCGTTCGTTCCAAAAATCCATTTGGTAAAATTTTCTCAAAATTCGTGCAGTCATTTGGGAGGGAAAATTGATGCTTAGGTTGCTCACGTAAAACCCACACAAACCGAACCTCGGCTAGTTCAAGCCCAAATGCTATCTCTCTCACTTGAGACTCACTGAAACACCCATGGCTACCAAAGCTTAAGAATACCACTGTTGATGGAGGTTGGTCACCAAGCCACTTCATGATTCGCTCATGGTTGGCTTGGTCCGGGTGCCATTGGGCCGGACCAAGAAGGTCAAGAATAGGCCCAATGGGATAAATTGGTGGTACTTGACTCGTAGAGACCGAGTTAAGTGCATAAGGCTCAAGGTCATGAAATGTATTAATAACAATACCCACTGTTTCAAAGTACTTGCGTCCGTGGTACAAGAACCAAGAGTACCCTTCTTTGTCCAGTGCTATAGAAGGCAACAAGCTTGGAGAAATTGGGTTGACAAAACCTGGAATAACCAGCTCAGTGTCCAACTCAGACAACTCAGTGGTGAGTTGGGTGTCTAGGATTGGAAGATGAAGCATGAAACCAAGAAACGTAGCCGGGGACGGAAAGTAAAGGTAGCAAGGGATGTGAAGCTCATTAGCCACAACAATCATGGAAGTACAAAACATGTCTAGGAATAACCCAACGAGTCGTCGGTCCGAGTTGAACTCGGTTTCTATGAGATTTGTAATTGCTTGCTTAACATGGGGTATGTGCTTTTCAATGAGTAAGCATGTGTAGCCAAAGGAAGACTCGAACTGATCAGGTGTGGGAGGGTCTACAACAGGGAGGTGGATGAATTTGATATTTGTGGAGGTTGAAGTGGCAGCGCGTGATTGGATGTAGGTGTTGAGAATGGGTCTCTGAGGCATGGTTACGATGAGTATAGTGGCAGAAAATTGAGGGTCATTATTGATAAGATGGTGTGCAAACTCAACAACTGGAACAAGGTGCCCAATCCAGGGGCTTGTCATGAACACCACCTCGAATTTGGTCATCTCCTTTGAGCTTTTGCTTTATTAATTTGGCTTATCAAGAATGGTTTTTGCAATAGGTAGCCTATGACTATATAGAAATGGAGTTGGGAACCTTTTGTTTTTGAGAAAATATTAGTAGAAGAATAGGGAATCATATAGACCCCTGAACCCTGATGAATACAACCTCGAAAACATAACGCAGTTCATGACTTCATATATCAATAAAATTTGTTCTATTGTCTTTGTCAATTCTTTTTTTAAATGTGAGACAGTATAGGGCATAATGTTGTCATGCTTTGAGTTTATAGTAATAAAATAAAAGTGAGCAACTTTTGATTAAACAATATATACGATGGAAGATTTATTACTATTAAAAAAAAAAAAAAAACCGTTGAGGGCGGGCTTGGTGCTACTGACAGACGGAGGCACCCAGGTTAATAAATAAATAAATGTATGATTGAAAAAATGTATTTTTTTTTTCCTTTTTTTTTTTGGTGCAGCGTGCGAATAACTCCAATAGTAAACTATAAGAAATATATCTTTAAAATGGGGGCAATTCTTTAATATTAATAACTAATTAGTTTTTAATCTCGTGCATATGGATGCGAGACAATCACAAATAAGTATAATTAATAGCTATTTAAATGATAAATATAAGTTTATTTGAAACAAATGAGAAAAGAACTTATTTAAATTGTTATCTATGAAATTTTCAATTTGAGTTTGTCCAACTACGTACTATTTATATAATACTAATAATAATACTAGATATAAGAAGAAGAAAAGAATATTGATAGTCAATATTATTTATTTATTTGTGTTAAACTTTAGCTTACGTTAATTTAGACTTGATCTAGATGATCAAGAACGAACATAAGCTTAAGCTTAAGTTCAATATAAATATAAATTTCATTTTCGTTACTATATATAAGTTTTTATTTTTTAAACTTTCCCCAGTCCCCATTGCCAACAATCATTTTAATACCATTACCTAGACAAAAAACATGAGGCATGATAGATGGAGTGAATACTGTGGGGCCTCCAATATTTAACAACCCTGTCCCATTCCACATCGGGCCCAAGGTCTGCGCCGAGGAGAGTCAGAGCCCGAGGATAAGCGGATGAGGCCCAGGTGGCTAAGTAACCTCGCCGAGGACGCCCACGTCCTCGACAGGCCGATGTTGATTGATGGAAGCTGTCACTCATTCATTAAATGCACGCCAGTAACACTCTGGCCGCATTAATGGTGAAGTGACCAGTGAACAATGCAGCCTTGATTACTCCAACTAATAGAAAGCCTGCAGAGATGACTAATGGGACAGGCCCTCAGATATAAGTTCAGATGACCGACAAGTGGACGTGAGAGATCAACTAAACAAAACTATATAATAGATAGAACCCCGAGCGCCAAGACGAGGATGGGGGGTGGATCCCAAAAGGCGACATGGAAAAGGAGGTTATCAGGGTGCTCGAGGACAACTCTTGTGTTTGTCAGTTCTAAAGAAAGAGATCCGAGGACAAACCTGCTTCACAAACACTTAGCCAAAATCATTATAAAAATCATCGCAAACACTTAGCCAAAGTCATTGTGATTATCCTCAAGAACTCTGAGCCAAATTCCTTTGTTATTATTCCTATGAATTTCACGTCATCCATTGCTTGCTTTGCTAGTGTTTAGCCCTTCCACCTACACTCTACAAATATTATTGTTTGGGTTCAATACAATTTGAGTCCCTACAAATACATAATTGAGAAAGTCTGGAGCCACCTCCAAGCGTGAGATTTTATTTTATTTTTATATGGAAGCAATGGTTTCTAATTGGTTTCAAATAACTCTAACAATTAAGATATTAATACAATAAAATTTGACTGACAGATGAAATTATAAATACAAAAATCTTCTATTTAGAATTTTAAGGATCTTTAGTCCTAACAGGACTTATTTTTTGTAATTATAAAAATGAAAAAGACTTATAGGCTTGAGATTTTTTTTCATTTTCATTTTTATTTTTTATTTTTATATAGAAACAACAGTTCTAATTGTGTTCAAATAAGTCTAACATTTAAAATGTTAATACAATAATATTGTGATTGATAGAGAAAATCCTAAAAATGTAAAACTCTTTTATTTGGAATTCCAAGCATTCCAAGAATCTTTAATCCTAATAAGACTTATCTTTTATAATTAAAAAATAAAAGGATTGGTGATGTGAAAATTTGTGAAATCTCGAAAGTAATGTGGTAAAATATTAGAAGGTCAAACATAAGAACGAAAATATTAAGATAATTTGGTGGCATCCATTGCCTCTAGCTGTGAATTATTGGTCCAACCTGAAATGATTACCCCTAATTACCTCAATAGATCATAAACCATATATATTTTCTACTTCATATTTGAATCTAAATAAAAATTTACTATAAATCTACCATACAAACCAAACCGAAGCAATTATATATTCAATACAGTAAAGCATCTTAAACAACAAATTAAACGAAGAAAAAAGAATCCCATAGGTACGATACGATTGGAGCCATGCTAGATGATTCTGCTTGAGCTTTTGAGTATGTTAACAACAACCACACCAATTTTAGTGTGTGTCTAATTCTCTAAGGAGTAAGGAGCGGCCAAAGCAAATATAAAAAAATTTCTTTGTGTTAAACATTAACAATTGCCATGGTGTACACACAATGGAATTCCAAGTATAACATGGAGTCTTTGATAATATAAGTTGGCAAGGACCTTGAGTCCTTATAGGACTTTGTCAAACTTTTATAATTAAAAAATAATTTATAATGAGGTGTAAATTTGTGAGACTTACAACGTTTGTGTCCAAAATTTTAAAAGATGAACAAAAAGTCAAAAATTTTGATTTTATATTATATATATATATATAGAATATATATTATATTAATAAAGAGACAAAAGTATTACTACTACACAAAAATAATCAATTTTAGTGATAATAATTAATCTTAATATAAACCTTAGGATCAAATTTTATATCAAAGTCTCTGTCTCTCTTTTAATTGTATTTTCTTGTATATAATATAATATTATATATATATATATATATATATCTCAAATGGACATCAGCATTGCTAGATACAAAAAAGTGAAAAACTGATCTTTGCAAAACTGTCGTTTTCTCTCTTTTTGTTCGCATATTCTTTTATTTCAAAAATAAATAATAATAATAATTCTCTCTCTCTCTCTCTCTTGTAACACTTGCCTCACTTAAATTTAATTTAATTGCTTCTAGAGTGAAATTGATGAATTATTTAATTTATTTTGAAGGTGATATTATTTATATTATGATCACTACGAAGAAAATAAATAAAAAAAGATGTAAGGTGGAGAGTTATTTTGTGGATGATTCATATTAAAATTTTAGTCTCCTTATCAGTTAAGGAAAATGATCAAAGATTAAAACCTACTTGGATTAGCGGTTTAAGTGTTATTGGAATCTTTTAGAGTTCTACCCTTTCTAAACAACCTTAATTTGAGTTTAAATGAGAATTAAAGTCTTGGAAGCTTATTTAAGTTTTATGGGCTTTTTGGAGAATAAAGAGAAAAGTTTTAGTGGGTTTTAAATTTCAGCCCAAATAGGAAATGTATTTAACGTGCAAATCTAAATTTATTTAAGAGTACTACTAGGAGTGAGATTGGTCTTCCTAGACTAAATTAGAGTGTTATTTTTGAGGTGTGTGTGTATATATTTATATTGGATCTTTTTAAGTCAGCCACGTGAAAGGTAGAGAGACTACAAGATTTTGAAAAAAAAAAAAAAAAAAAAAAAAAAAAAAAAAAAAAAAAAAAGAAAAAAAAAAGAAAGTCAGTGTTTAGCGTGTAAAGGTTTAAGAGCAGAAAATTAGAATTTCTTTATATTGAAAAGAATAGAATAACATGGTACTACTAGAGCAGCCAGCAAATTCATATTGTACTAAGGTTCTAGTTGACATTGTTTTGGACAATTGAAGTGAAGTTTGGTTTAGCAACATCAAGTAGTAGCCACCAAGAAATTGGCGAAGTTGAATAGTAGAATAGTTTCTGATAGCTGACAACTGACAATTGTGATTGTTTAGTTGCTTTTAGAGACTTTAATTCTGACTAAAGACAATGAGGTTGACAACGGTGACGATGGTGGATGGACGTTAATTAGTTGTTGGGTTTTGTCGCCACATTTGGATGGGCCTTTTCTATTGTTCCGTGGTGGTCGTGGGATTGCTGTCGTGGGTCATTTTTGGTCATTTTTGCTCACCATATCTTAAAGCTCTCTCATGGTCTCACCTCTCTCTCTCTCTATCTCTCTCTCTCTCTCTATATATATATATATTTATATAGTTTTTTTATGAGCTATCAACTGTTTTCTTTCTTTCTTTCTTTTTTATAAAAAGAATATAATGGACTATTTTTGGTTAGAATATGACGGGTTTTAATTTAAGTGCTGCTACTTTTATTAATGAGCTAATTACGTAGATTAATGGTTTAATAATATATTGGGTTAGAAACTAGCATATGAGGTTAATGTTTTTATTTAATTTTATAATCTATAGCAAACATAAACTATGTTTAAAACTATATCTTCTAAAAATAAAGTCTAAAATTATATAAAATAAAAATTAATATTAATTAATTTTCATATCCCAAATGCATGGTATCCCCGTATCTATCTATCACTACAACAAAGTTGATTTTTTTCGAGGATCAAAACCCTCTAAAAAAGTATTAAAAGCCCTCCAAAGATATTATTTTGGTGGTTTAAGTGACCCTTGATGACCTTTAAAACAAATACCCTCACAACGGAAATTTCTACGGCCTTCGTGACCTTGAAACTGAAATTTCAACAGCCTACATAACCCTAGAAACAAATGTTTTATCTTTATCAAGGATAGACAACCTTTGAAAATTTTGAAAGGTATAAAAGAGCAATAACTTTTTTTTGAGGGTCTCCCAACCCTCAAAATAAGGTTTTTCTCTTTTAAAAAAATATAAAATAAAAACCCACAACTATGCACATAGACTTTAAATAACCACATATTAAAAAATCTATATTATACCAAAACACAAATATCAAAACAAAATTCAATTAGCTTTCCAAGTTACTAAATTCTTTATTCTTGAAGTTTATGTAGACATTTTCATATTAACATAAAGGAACTTAGTATTTTAACTAGATAAAGGAGAAAAAAAAGGAAGAAGAAGAAGAGAAATGAATCAGTACATGAACCATGCATGATCAAAATCATAATCTTAATATTATTCTATTTCAATGCAAAACAACCCAATGTACTAATATTTAAAGGGTCTCACATAAAGTATTCTGCCTTCTCTTGGTACTTCTCAGAGACTAATGCATAGCCACCAACTTTCCCTTGCATTAATAACTGCAAGGAAATAGACAAACCAATTAATCATGCACTTGTTAAACAGTTGAGGTGTTTGATTGAAAAAGTGTTATACAATGAAGTCCATATTGATATGTGATTTTCAAAATGTAACATAGTTTTGAAAAAGCAAATAAATGATGCATATAAATTACTGTACCAATTTAAACTATAGACATGAATAGTTCATTAACACACAAGCACACGCACTTACCCACTCTATTTTGAACTTAATAAGGCTTGGCAACAATTGTCGTAGTTACAAAGAATATTTATTTGTTTCAATCTGATTTTATTTATTATTGAATCCAATCTTTTCTACCAAAAAAAAGAAAAAAAGAATCAAATCCCATTTATATATGATATGAATATCCTCAATATTTGGTCTACGACATTTACTCAAATTAGACAAGCTAGACAGCATATATTCAAGAAAACAGTAGTCCATAGAGCAATATATTCTTCTTACCTGCAATTCTCCTGTAGTCTCAACTACAATTCCTGTATATGTAGGGTCTAAGATGCAATTTCTTCTTTGCTAAAGCAAGATCACTATAAGGAAATGGAATCCTCTGTTGTTCCTGTCAATGATAAAGCTAAATATCAACTCAAACCATATTGAAGAAACCACTATGTATGCATATGGTCCATATTACAGCATTGTTAGTCACATAAAAATGATGAAAATGTTGATTCTTAACCAGTACTTGAAAGCTTAAAGGATTATAAATAGATTGGCACTATGTAGTTTCCGGCAGCACAATTAACCTCCTAGCCCCACAATCATATTCAACATAGCCAGATTTGTGCTGTCCGTGCTTTGGGGGTGAGATCTTCAATGAAATTAAGCATATATATATAGCAATTTTGTACTTTTATGTAGGTAAGTGAGGGTTATGCTGGCAGCCACAACCAGCTTAAAGACAAAATCAGATATTTAGAGAGAGAGAGAGAGAGACTCACAAAACAGAACAAAAATGAGACTCATCAATCAACACAGCAAAACCAAGCAAACAATTGTCCTCTTGCCTTTGTTAGGCCTTGGGACCTCAACTATCAGCTACCAAGCATGTTGTTTCTCATTATTTTATACTTCTCTCCCTCTCTCTCATCGAACTTTTTTCTATATAAGCTACTGTAAAGCCCACTCTTAGATCAATTAATTGAGCCTCCAACCAATTTGAAATTTTCAAAATTGTGCCTAGCCTACTTTGTCCCTGAAGCAGCTAAAGAGTGTGTGAAAGTTCTAATAGTTAAAGACAACAAATTATGAACTTTTCATGCTCATAAAATTCTATATTACTCTCTTTTTCTTCATGCAGCACACATTTGATAATTTTTATCTTTGCTTCTTTTATTATCATATTCCAATGTATTGAATATACATTATTTGAGTTCATTATATGTACATAATACATACAAGGAACTATATTTAGTATTTGGTGCCTTGCTTCCCTTGGGTGAGCACCGTTTGGCACCTCATGCTTCAGGCAATACAAGGACTTGGTGCCTTAATGTCACCTTTCTCTTTCTCCATTGACTACACTTGTTAATACAATTTATGACAAATACGAAGCAGAGGGAATTTATCTAGTTTCTGTCACATAAGAAATATCCTAGTGTTTCTTTTTCACATAAGAAATATCCTTGCTTTAAATAGGTAATTAAATGGCTTATGCTTATCTACAATATTGTCATGTGACAAGGTTATTTGGGTTTCAATTGAATTGAGTATCAGTTGAAAAGACCTTAAACATGGCAAGTGAAATGCACACTCCTACTTATCCATCCCCTCCCCCCCCCCCCCCCCCCCCCCCCCCAACAAAAAAAACAAAACAAAACAAAAAAACCACACACACTTGAATGGTCTGCATATACTTAAAAACATATCATGCTTTAACATCTTACCATTTGTACTCCAAATTCTTGCTTGCTCATCATACGAACCTGTTGCAAGTAGTGTTCCATCACCCTGCATAAGGACAGTTCAAAGAATCACAAATTTTTTCATACAAAATGGTGACAACATCAGCATGAGCCTTTGGTACCATCAAAATAGCATCTCGAAAGTGCATTTCTTGCTTTTCAAGAGGCACATTAATATATACATATATATATATATATATATATATATTAGTAATGCAAAAGTACTGCTATGTACAAATGCACATTCTTATCATTCACACAAATGAGTGCACTATTCCCTCTCCACATTGACGTGGAATACCAAATACCTAAGATGTTACTAACTCATGCTGTATGCAAGAAAGGTGCCACCTCTATTATCTTTTTGGGTGTCCTTTCCTGCCTGATTGATACAGTTAGCACTGAATCTTAGAAATTACTGCCGTAGCATGATTTCAAACAGATAATACAATCTAGAATGGTGAGACAATAACATTGGTTCTATTATTGTTGTTGAGCGAAAACACTTCCAATGAAAAGTACATAATGAATACTATGTATCAGATAATGAAATGACTATATTAAATGTTTATAATTAAAATCATTCCCATATACATGAAATCAACATGGACCATGCTAAATTCTTGGCAGTTAGGCACTCTTCTAGCATTGGGCTATTTCATTCTAAGCTTCAAAAGCAAGACTCTCAGGAGATAATTCCAATCCAAACCAAGTATCAAACCTAAGCTAAGCTTTAAAAAAGCACATGCTTATGACATGAAACTTGAGAATATATTTGATAGTATAACTAAACAATAGTGTGGGTTCAACCAGAGCATAATTAGCAGCTATTATGAACTTAAGTCAGAATAGTGAGATAAAACTCACATTCCAATCAAGTGTGGTGACATCTTTACTCTTCTCATTTGTTCTACCCTTAACATGTTTCAGCACCAGCAGGTTCAAAGGACCATTAGAAGTAGATCTCGAGCTACGATCCACTATTGTCCATATACTAGCTGTTGAATCTCTGGATCTAGAAGTTTTATCAAGCATACAGCCAAAAACAATTAAAATTCACAACCTTGGATAATGTTACCATACCATAACAAAAACTGATCTGAAATTCCAGGAATTACAATGAAATTAACACATGCAATATGTTATAATTCTTCGTTGCCAAATCAAAACAGATGATCATTTCATTCAAAATTAATGATGCATTCAACTGCATTTCTATAGGAAAGTCTACTTCTGAATAATATAATGATCTGCAGTAATATGAGTTAATGCAGAAGCTGATATAATCACAGAAGAAATCCTTAGAAAACCCTATTTGCTCCAGTAAAAAATAAAGCAATTCTCAGTAACCCTTCATAATGATTTTGCTTCAATTGGAAGATCATATCCAATGTGGAACCTGTAATTCACTACGCAAAAGGACTAAGATGTAGGAAGTCCGTAATGCAGCAAAAACAAAAAAGGATCACAATATGAAAACACATCAACTTAATCCAGCCAGCCATTTTCTCCAGCTATGAGGTTTTCAAATTAATCCAAGTTTCTAACTTAACTTTACCTGAAATTAATCCAGTCTAATGAGAAGGAATTAAAACTTCACATAAACAAAAAAGAACTAACATATATTTGTATCCATGCCTTAATTAGGAGAAGAACCATGCACACTTTGATGCCTTACTTTCAGATATATGCATTGGAACCGCAGCTGCCCCAACATATTTCCCTGCCCATAATTTGATACCAAAAACTCAACTAGAAGAGTGAGAAAATTCAATCTTATTGATGGTGGTGTAGTTGCTAATAATCCAGTAATAAGTTTAGTATATGTCGCTTTTTTATTCTCTCTGAAGTCATTCTCTCTTATCAATATCATTGTCTAATTCTCATATGATTCTGTAGGCTAAGCATATCTAGTAGACAACTAATTTCAACTCAAATCAGCTAAACCTTTATTTCCATTCATTAGGATCAATTATTTTCTGGATGCAACTGGTTAAAGAGTCAATAATCAATATCACTACCTAACAACAAAAAGGGAGATATCAAAGAACCAGTACCCTGACCAGATTGGATTTTCTTTGTGCATAAAAGGACCTTTGAGTCACCAACATTGGCAATTAAAAAAGGTATAGAAGATGTTGTTAACAATATAAACACGTTTTGATATATGCAGGACACAAATAACATAGGATGCCTATAATCTTATCCTATTATGGCCATGCCAAAGCAATAGAGTATATGTATATATTCACTCAAAGCAAATTGCTTAATCAAGGCAACAAGGAACATACCTTCTGCACATAGGCATTAATCAAGGCATTGTACATAGTGGAAGGCGGCTTCAACCCCGCAGACTTCATAACATCCAAGCACTCAATCGCATCATCAAACCTCCCCGACTTTCCATAAATATCAACCAATGTCGTGTATGTAACTCAAATTTCAGCACAAGTTCACGGTTAGGATTTGAGCTAGAAAATTTACCAATTGAAAACACCAACAATAAAATTAAAAAATAAATAAAAACTAAAAATTTTCAACAAAAAAAATCTCAACAAAACCGATACAATACAAACTCATTTATTTTCCTACGATTTCTCAACAACCAAGCAGATTCTAAACGAGTCCAAAGAAATTTAATCGAGCTCAAATTCCACCACAAAGCTAACGAATTGAGCTAGAATTTCAAAGCAGTTGAAATAAATATAACTGTTAAAATAAATAAAAACTCAAACAAAGCCTATTCATTTCAAACAATTTCTCCAAAAACAGAATCCGAGTAAATCTATAGAAATGCAATGAAATGAAAAGCCGTAGAAGATCGTACCTAGTAAAATCGGATATAAGTGAATTTTCATAATTTCTCGGGAAACAAACAGAGAGACAGACCTGTAATCGGAAAATGCGGTGGCGAAGATGAGATAGCTAACCACTGCAACGGCTCGCTTGTCGTCGGAGATGAGATAGCTGACCACCGCAAATCAGCCCGTCGGAGATGAGATGAGCTCCGATCTTTGTGTTTTCTGAGATGAGCTCAGATCGATTTTGAGAGAATTTTCTGATGGTGTGAGCGGTTTCTGAGTGTGGAGCGTGAAAAAAATGAGTTTTCCCTTTTGTATTTTAATTTTGGACTTTATTTCAAGGGTTGGAAATTTCGAGATATCTTCTATCAAAGGTTGCCATTGGATGTTGAAAAATGCTTGGAGGTAAAATTAGCGCTGGATTGTAAAAACTAGCCGGCGTAATTTTAATAGATTATTCCGAGGGTTGTATGGGTTTATTTCAAGGATTTTAATGACCCTCGGAATAAAGCTAATCAAGCTTAGCCATGCGCTCCAATTGTTACCGATGGTTTCGGTACTTTTTAGTCGACCCTTGAGAAAAGTGGATTGAAACAAGTCAAGTTTGTTGTAGTGTATACACATGTTGTACTCGTACTTGTGCAACTAAGATTGTCACCTTTTAATGTTTTCAATCCTAAGTTCTAATCTCCCCTCGACCCTTATAATTATGAATTTATCGCAGGCGCGCATGTGTGTGAGACAACTTTATTTTCATGGTAATAGTCTAGTAAAAAGAAAAATATATTAAAGACTATATAAATAAATCAATGTCCTTCAACTTAGTTGAAGACTATATTAAAGATTAAAAAGTGAATACATACAAAACATATTGCAATTCATTTTTTTTTTAAATCTTTTTTTTAAATATATATTTTTTTTGGTTGAGAAAGTTGTTTTAAAAAAAAAAATCTTAATGCGGTCTCACCTACAGTTATTTTATTGTTTTTTTACGAGCCTATCAACTGTTTTCTTCTTTTTTTACTTTTTTTTTAAAAGAATATAATGGACTTTTTTTTGGCTAGAATATGATGAGTTTTTTATTATTATTTAAGTGCCATTACTTTTTTTTAACAAGCTAATTATGGGTTAATATATTGGGATTGGAACTAGCATAGGAGGTTATTGTTGTTATATAATTTTAGGTAAAAATACTAATTTGATCTTTACATTCTCAGGTCACAATTAATTTAGATTCGCCCCTTGTGTTATGGCTCGTCTCACGCTTAGTCACTCGCGGATTCGGATAGGGGAGTAGCAAGTCTTTTCTAAAAAAAACTCGTAGTTCTCCCCTTTATCTAAAATCTAATATAATATTGTGGGGCCCTATTGCACTAACCATGCTAGCCCACCAGATGCGGCCCAAGGCCCGCGCCGAGGATAGTGCTGAGGCCGAGGACAATGGGAGAGAACCCAGTACGTCCGAAGGCCCGCGCAGAGGATGACCTGTCCTCAGTGCACCGACTTCATTAAAAGGAAAATATCCCACCAACATTTCTGCCGTCTTAATGAAGACATGACCGGCGGACCCAGTTGCCTCGATTACCTCAACTAATAGGAAGTCTGTAAAGGCGGCTAAGAACTAACGTAAAGCCTGTAAGCTACAGATGATATGACAAACTCCTGTACATAACGATCAGATAATTGACAAGTGGATGGTCAAGATCAACAAAAATAAGACTATATAACAAGGAAGATTCTAAACATTAGAGGGGGGGGAGATAACAAAAAATAGAGGTCCTCGGCCCCGGCCGAAGACAAAGAAGCTCCGCAAACGCTTAGCCAAGTTCTCACATTCCGATCCCGATGAACCTCATGTCTCCCACTACGCCATATAAGTTTACACCGGCCATTGTTCGCTTCGGTGATGCCAAATCCTTAAACCCATTCTCTCTACAAATTTTATTGTTAAGGGTTCATTACAATTTTAGCCCCTAGAATTGGCGCCGTCTGTGGGAAGGATCTGTGCTCTGGCAAGTGCGATGGTCGGTGTAAAGAAATTGAGAGCAGCACTTTCAGAAATAATATACAAAAGCAACACATAAGACAACAAGTGAAACAAATCTACTTCTTTTATTCATATATGAAGTAAAAATTACATCTCTTACAAGTAATGCCCGAGGGGCTTGTTCTAAAGCTAACTACAAAGGCACACGCTTGAGAAAGTTGGCAGAAAATCCCATGATAGAGAGCGAAGCTGGTTGAGGAACAGAAGACAGAAAAGGAAAAGCAACAATGGCAGAAGAACAGAAGGTGGAAAAGGAGAGTAGAGGAAGAGATGAAGAAAAGAAGAGATGAAGAACAAATATCAGAAAAAGAAGTGAAGGACGAGAGGAGGAAGGAAGAAAGAAGAAGTGAGAAGAGAGAAGAAGTGAGAAGAGAGAAGAAGGGGGAAGATAGGAAAGCTACATTAAAGGGTGGAAGAGGCCGCGGAACCTAACGGTTGCGCTCTTGGGTTCCGCCTGGTTTCTCTCCGACCCCCAACGCAGCCGACTTGGGGGGTCAAAGACCCATGCCCAAGGGAGGGAGGTTACGTTCTGTCCGGATCCTCCTCCAGGTGGTAAGGAGGGCTGTATCCCCGGTTAGGTTGAAAAGAAGGAGAATCTTCGGATCTCCCAGATACCCATCCCAGCGTAGCGGCCAAGGTCGGAATGCCATCCTCGGCTCCTGACAGGGGCTGTGCATCCCCAAGATTGCCCTTTTTAAGGGCCCACTCATTCGAAGGGACTCAAATAGCTATGTTTAACGGAGCCTTTTTGGGAGATATTTATGGGAGAAATTCGGTATGGACTTTTGTCAAGAGTGAAGGAGAAGGTTGCCTTGGAAGCGTCTTATATAGATGGTGGGACATTTATGAGCGCCAATCTGCCATAAATCCCAGGGAGAGATTTTCGGAGGCAATAATGCCGCCCCAATTTCCAAGGGGCTTGCCAACCGTTAGATCCTCGTAGATCCATGGCCAGCATTAATGAGGAGACGCCTCAATAAACGAGGAGACACCGAAACGTCAGAACGCCTTACCTGGACAACCCGAAAGACGCCTCGTTATCTGAGGAATTCCACCAAACGAAGAGGCAAGACACGGCAAGGTCTTATCCCCCACCAACTCCAGCATTTATTATTATTATTATTCTGCTTGAGAAGTGTAATTATTTAATGCTTGTTGTAAATTGTATCAATATAGAACTAAACGGCTACGGATAAATAGATAGAGTAAATGAATGACAAAAATGGAAAACTAGGTACTGGACAGAACCAAGGCCCTGCATGGTCCTCGGACCCAGGCCTCATGGGGAAACCAGATACTTCAGATGACAAAAATGGAAAACTAGGTACTGGACAGAACCAAGGCCCTGCATGGTCCTCGGACCCAGGCCTCATGAGGAAACCAGATACCTCAGATGATTATTAAACGAGAAAACTAGGTACTGGACAGAACCAAGGCCCTGCATGGTCCTCGGACCCAGGCCTCATGGGGAAACCAGATACCTCAGATGATTATTAAACGAGAAAACTAGGTACTGGACAGAACCAAGGCCCTGCATGGTCCTCGGACCCAGGCCTCATGGGGAAACCAGATACTTCAGATGACAAAAATGGAAAACTAGGTACTGGACAGAACCAAGGCCCTGCATGGTCCTCGGACCCAGGCCTCATGGGGAAACCAGATACCTCAGATGATTATTAAACGAGAAAACTAGGTACTGGACAGAACCAAGGCCCTGCATGGTCCTCGGACCCAGGCCTCATGGGGAAACCAGATACCTCAGATGATTATTAAACGAGAAAACTAGGTACTGGACAGAACCAAGGCCCTGCATGGTCCTCGGACCCAGGCCTCATGGGGAAACCAGATACTTCAGATGACAAAAATGGAAAACTAGGTATTGGACAGAACCAAGGCCCTGCATGGTCCTCGGACCCAGGCCTCATGGGGAAACCAGATACCTCAGATGATTATTAAACGAGAAAACTAGGTACTGGACAGAACCAAGGCCCTGCATGGTCCTCGGACCCAGGCCTCATGGGGAAACCAGATACCTCAGATGATTATTAAACGAGAAAACTAGGTACTGGACAGAACCAAGGCCCTGCATGGTCCTCGGACCCAGGCCTCATGGGGAAACCAGATACCTCAGATGATTATTAAACGAGAAAACTAGGTACTGGACAGAACCAAGGCCCTGCATGGTCCTCGGACCCAGGCCTCATGGGGAAACCAGATACTTCAGATGACAAAAATGGAAAACTAGGTACTGGACAGAACCAAGGCCCTGCATGGTCCTCGGACCCAGGCCTCATGGGGAAACCAGATACCTCAGATGATTATTAAACGAGAAAACTAGGTACTGGACAGAACCAAGGCCCTGCATGGTCCTCGGACCCAGGCCTCATGGGGAAACCAGATACCTCAGATGATTATTAAACGAGAAAACTAGGTACTGGACAGAACCAAGGCCCTGCATGGTCCTCGGACCCAGGCCTCATGGGGAAACCAGATACTTCAGATGACAAAAATGGAAAACTAGGTATTGGACAGAACCAAGGCCCTGCATGGTCCTCGGACCCAGGCCTCATGGGGAAACCAGATACCTCAGATGATTATTAAACGAGAAAACTAGGTACTGGACAGAACCAAGGCCCTGCATGGTCCTCGGACCCAGGCCTCATGGGGAAACCAGATACCTCAGATGATTATTAAACGAGAAAACTAGGTACTGGACAGAACCAAGGCCCTGCATGGTCCTCGGACCCAGGCCTCATGGGGAAACCAGATACCTCAGATGATTATTAAACGAGAAAACTAGGTACTGGACAGAACCAAGGCCCTGCATGGTCCTCGGACCCAGGCCTCATGGGGAAACCAGATACTTCAGATGACAAAAATGGAAAACTAGGTACTGGACAGAACCAAGGCCCTGCATGGTCCTCGGACCCAGGCCTCATGGGGAAACCAGATACCTCAGATGATTATTAAACGAGAAAACTAGGTACTGGACAGAACCAAGGCCCTGCATGGTCCTCGGACCCAGGCCTCATGAGGAAACCAAGCATGAAACGGGAAAACCGAGCTCTAAATAAAGCTTAAAGCATTACATGGTCAAAGACCTCAGGTCGGCATGAAGAAAATCTCCCTGTAAAAACTAAACGCCAAGAAAAATCAATGTCGTGTACGAACGACGGACCCAAACTTCTATGAAAACCAGTCGTTAGGAAGCCATGTAAACGTTGATCGAAACCAGGACTCCTATACGGGTCATGAGCTAAAAACTGAGGCAAAGCCTATCCCTTCCCGGGCAACCCTACGCGCCAAAAGAAAGCTGCAAAAAATGGCTGAAGTAGTGATAACATTGTCGGTACGGTAAAACCCAACGGGCCGAAAAGAGGCGCGGGGAAATCAAAATCCTCCTCCCCGCCCAAGGGGACGTGCAGCAGAATTTTGAGGGGCTATTGTGGGGCCCTATTGCACTAACCATGCTAGCCCACCAGATGCGACCCAAGGCCCGCGCCGAGGATAGTGCTGAGGCCGAGGACAATGGGAGAGAACCCAGTACGTCCGAAGGCCCGCGCCGAGGATGACCTGTCCTCAGTGCACCGACTTCATTAAAAGGAAAATATCCCACCAACATTTCTGCCGTCTTAATGAAGACATGACCGGCGGACCCAGTTGCCTCGATTACCTCAACTAATAGGAAGTCTGTAAAGGCGGCTAAGAACTAACGTAAAGCCTGTAAGCTACAGATGATATGACAAACTCCTGTACATAACGATCAGATAATTGACAAGTGGATGGTCAAGATCAACAAAAATAAGACTATATAACAAGGAAGATTCTAAACATTAGAGGGGGGGGAGATAACAAAAAATAGAGGTCCTCGGCCCCGGCCGAAGACAAAGAAGCTCCGCAAACGCTTAGCCAAGTTCTCACATTCCGATCCCGATGAACCTCATGTCTCCCACTACGCCATATAAGTTTACACCGGCCATTGTTCGCTTCGGTGATGCCAAATCCTTAAACCCATTCTCTCTACAAATTTTATTGTTAAGGGTTTATTACAATTTTAGCCCCTACAAATATATATATATTAGATACTAACTCTTTGGTTGGATTGGTTAGGATTCTCCTCTTCCCTATCTCCCCCCCCCCCCCTTTTTTGCCTTTTTTTTTCCTTTCTCGCCTGCAAGAGAATCCATTTCTTTTTTTGACATTTGGGTAGCAATTAATTTCGTCTTTATTATTTTCAGGTTGCTGTTAATTTAGTCCTATTGTTTATTCATTAACGAAAGAATAAAGTTTAACTACAAAACTAGTTGTAGCCTAAGACTACAATTTGCTCTAATAAACTGACATGTGTTAAAAATGGCATGTGCATTGCAAATGATTATTTAAGTAAACTTAACTCAAGTAACCCTAATTATCTACACCATCTATTAAAATAAATAAAAGATAAAAACTAAAACACCTATATGTATTCTCTCTCCCTCTCTTTCTGACTTCTCATGAATCCAAAAACACAATCCCTCTTGTTCCTCCACCACGAGTCACCCCAAACCCTCCTCTCTCCACCGCCAACCACTCCAATCCCTCTTTTTATCGCAGTTTCATATATTAGAAAAGATTGATGACATCTCTTCTAAGACAATATTATTGTCATGGAGTGTAAAGGAGAAGCACAATTGTAATTTAAAATTCAAGATTTACTTTAATTGTAATTCACAATTCAAGAGATATCACATATATGATATACCTAAATGGAAAAACATTGATAGCCACAAGTTGAAAAGGTTGAGAAAGCTTAGCTAAAATACAAAACACAAATCAGAATATGCAAGTCTGACAGAGAGAGAGAGACCAGTTGCTAGCTTGGGTTGGATCCGAAGAACACTCATGAGTCATTGTAAAAAGGTTGGTGGCGCAAGGACAAGTGCATAGTAACAGCCAAAAATTTTTTTATTAATATATATTTTAATTATTATGTTGTAATCCAGTGATTTAAGGTTGAGGATTGGGCTTTCTGGTGGTTTTTTTTTTTTTTTTTGGTTTTTAATTATATTATAGATTTGGTTTTTTTTTTATTTTTATTTTTTAATAGGTGGTGTAGTTAACTAGGGTTAGTTGGGTTAAGTTTATTTAAGTAATCATGTGTAATGCACATGCCGTTTTTTACACATGTCAGTTTATTAGAGCAATTTATAGCCTTAGGCTATAACTGATTTTGTAGCTAAACTTTGTCCTTAACGAAAAATGCATATGTAGCTAATGGATTGTACAGTTGGCACACTTAAAGTTTACATGGCTAATAAAATAATAATAAAATATTTTAATTGCTCTTTAAAAATGGGACGTCAACCTCATAAAAATCCATGTGAGAAAAAAAAATTTTGATTTGCTAATTTTAAAGGAAAAAAACAATCAATTTAGCTATTTCTTTTTTCTTCCAATTTCTTGGCTGCCAAAAACATCTAAAACCATTGTGCCAAACACTTCCAAACCCACGTAGAGTCCGAAATAAGAAATGAAACAAATCCACAGTGATTTCTACTTCCACAGCTTGCCAGATGGAAGAGTTGGGATACTAAGGCCTTATTTGGTTGCTGAGTGATAGGTAACTCATCACTCAAATCTCATCACTTATCACCCTATCACTCATTTCTCATAACTTAAAAATACCCAATACACTCCCACCCTTGTTTGGCAACTAAAACAGTTCAGTTTCTTGCCTAAAAAAAAAAAAAAAACTCACCTTTTTGTGGGACCCACTAGCTAACTATTATGCAGTGCGCACAGAACGGTTACCCATAGAGAGCCCTTCATTTTTTGCTTTGCAGTTCATTTCTCAAACACATTTCCATAACTAATTTCCCTTTCACACTTTAGCTCTTAAACCCCAAAGCCGCTGACCACCCTTGACCTCAACTCCTTCATCCTTGCCCAATTGTGCCACCGCCATGAGGCCCACGTATGTCAACTTGCCCCTTCCTTGTCCCTGATAGTGATAGTGAGGATGATTTGAATATAGCTTTGAACGATGAGGATTGTAAGAATTTTCTATGTACGAGTGGTGGGAATGGAGGGGTTGTAGGAGGTGGTGGTGGTTATGGTTATGGTTATGGTTATGGCGACGATGAGGATGAGGATGATGATAAATTTTAGTGTGATCATGAGGAATTTTAGTGTTAGAATTTTTTTGACTGTTCATAGTGTTTTTCTGGAGTGTAGGAATGGTTATTGTACTATCTGTGTCCTTGGTTTTGACCTTTAAGGATATTTAAAATTTGTACTTATGATGCCTTGTTGTATTGCTTAGAGAGATAACTCCACCATGGAGGAACACAGGGAATGGTCAATTGAATACTGGGGGAACCACTAATCTTCAGGCTATTATTGAAGCCATTGATGGCTTAACCAATATAGTGCAACATCAAGTAGGAGCCACCAATCCAACTAGTGCTCTAGAGAAGTTTAGAAAGCTTAACCCTCCTGCTTTCAAGGGTACAAAGGATCCAATAGAGGCTAATGACTGGCTTAAGGAGATAGAAAGGCTCTTTAGGGCAATGGAGGTTAGTGATGAGCAACGAGTAATCCTTGATTTTTTTTGCATTGAAAGGTGATGCATTGGAATTGTGGGAGTCCACAGAAAGAACACATGAGAGAGAAGTTATAACTTGGCAGCATTTTGTTGAACTCTTTCGTAAGAGGTATTTTTCAAATAGTTTAATGGTCCAAAGGAAGCTGAGTTCATTTGCATAGCACTAGGTACTCAATCAGTGTATAAGTATGAGTGGAAATTTGCTAAATTATCCTGCTTTGCTCCACACATGGTTGGCATAGAAGCAAGGAAGGCTAGGCATTTTGAAAGGAGTTTAAAGGAGGAAATTCAGGGACCAGTTTCCATGTTCATATTGGAAACATATGCAGAGGTTGTAGATTGAGCTCTCATAGCAGAGAGAAATTACAATCGTCTCTCAAAGGCCAATGATCAGGAGATGGAGCCACATCAGAGTAATTTTCTTAAGGGAAAGTCTAGTGAAAGTTCATTCAAGAAGCAAGGGGTGCCTAATTCAAATAAGAAGGCACATAGGACTTGTCCAAGATGTGAAAAGGCTCACATTGGAACATTTTTATTTGGAGTCAAGAGTGTGTTTTAAATGTGGAAGGATTGGACACTTAATCACAGATTGCCCAGTTTTAAAGAGTGAGCCAATGGCTGAGCTTAATGATGTGAATCAAAGGCCAAAAATCCAAGGACGAGTGTTTGCCATTACTGGGCAAGATGTTGAGGAATCTATCTAGTACCATCTCCTTATTTTCTCTTATTAAGTGAAACAATGGTTGTTGAGTCTATGTAACTATTGTGTGGTTATGATAGTAGACAAGGAATTAATGGCCGACTTGATTCTCTTAAAGATTTATGATTTTGGTATAATATAATATGGATTAGTTAGGAGCATATCATGTTGCTTTGAGTTCTATGACCTAGTGTATTTTCTTTGGGCACTTTTGTTAAATAAAGATTATATGCTAAGTTTAAGAAGTGTGACATTTGGTCGGATTAAATGTTTTTTTTTTTTAGGCATTCTAAGGTCGAAGGTGAAGGTCACCTATTTGTTGGGATGAAGTAGGTGATGAAAATAAATAAATAAATAAAAAGTGTGGACAGTTGGAGGCATCATTTATAGGCTGTAGCTATTATTCAAGTTTGATCTCTTAGGTAATCACTCCCTAGTTTTGACATGGCAGAGCTATAGTTTTACTAGAACCATTGTCATATAAATATTGACCAGTGATTGTATCAAAGATTTATAAAAATTCCGTATAAGTATTTCATTGCCATGATTTGATTTGATTATTAGACTTTGGAGTTTCCAGGATTCTGATTTGAAGGACTATACAAGACTTTGTATGCTCTGAAGTATTAAATTACTAATTTAGGATTGAACCTAAAGACAACTTGTCCTATAAAAAAGTTCCAATTCAAATTTTGGATCATAAAGAGCAAGTGCTACGTAATAAGACTATACCATTGGTCAAGGTATTATGGAGGAGTACTCATTCCATAGAAGAAGCTTCATAGGAGCATAAAGATGAAATGCAATCCAAGTATCCCTAGCTATTTCAAAATTGAGGATTGTTTTCCAAATTTTAAGACAAGAATTTGTATGCTAAATTGAGGAAGTGTGAGTGCTAGTTGAATCAATCTGTGTTCTTAGGACATGTGATCTCTAGAGATGGAATTACAGTGGACCCTAGTAAGATTGAAGCAGTAGTAAATTGAGGTATGTTTTGAATTTTTGAGGACGAAAATTTTATAAGAGGGAGAGATTGTAACACCAGCCTCACTTAAATTTAATTTAGTTGCTTCTAGAGTGAAATTAACGAATTATTCAATTTATTTTGAATGTGATATTATTTTATATTATGATTACTACAAAAAAAATAAATAAAAGAAGATGTAACGTGGAGAGTTATTTTGTGTATTATTCATATTAAACTTTTAGTCTCCTTATCAGTTAAGAAAAATGATAAGAGATTAAACCTATTTGGATTAGGAGTTTAAGTATTATTGGAACCTTTTAGAGTTCTACCCTATCTAAACAACCTTAATTTGAGTTTAATTGGGAATCAAAGTCTTGGAAGCTTATTTAAGTTTTATGGGCTTCTTGGAGGCTAAAGAGATAAGTTTTAGTGGATTTCTAATTCCAGCCCAAGTAGGAAGTGTATTTAACATGTAAAGCCGAATTTATTTAAGAGTACTAATTAGAGCAGGATTGGTCTTCCTAGACTAAATTGGAGTGTTATTATATATATGTTGTGCTGATTCTCAAAAAAAAAAAAAAAAGGTGTGTGTGTGTGTGTACATATACTAGGTCTTTTTAAGTTAGCCATGTAAAAGGTAGTGAAGAGGGAAAATCTGTGGTATGGGCCTGACGGGTCATCCTCCGCGGGCCAATGGAGGACGGGTCCAATATCCACTATCCGTCATGAACGGATCTAGCTTGGATGGATAAGATAATGACGGGTCCGAATACCCGCGTGACAGGGCGGAGACCCTAGCTACAAGGTACGTGCGGCACACATCAAAGAATCCTAAATCAAAGGAATTCTAATATAAAGAAGATTCTGGAAGATACGTACACTAATGTGAATCTTCCCCACAAGGAAATATCTTGTTCATCACGTTTAGGATTCTACAAGAAGAGTCCTATAAGGAAAAGACTTCCATGCCAAGGAAGAGATGTCAACCCCTTACTATTATAAAAGCCCCAATACCCTCATAAATCAAGGTACGCATGATTAACCCCTCTCTAGTACTCTAGAGTTGAAAGAAGTTCTAACTTGACATTCGGAGGGTATTTGGCCGGCACCATACTGGTGCTCTCTGTTAGGTCTTCCCCTTTTTATTGTGCAGGTGTTGTTTAAAGTGCGCGAGTATCGTGTGGCTCACTGGTGAATTTCTTGGCATCATCAGGTAGAGAGAGATTGCAAGATTCCAAAGAAAAAAAAAAAAAAGAGAAGAAGTCAATGCTTAGCATGTAAAGGTTTAGGAGTAGAGAATTTGGGTTTCTCTACATTAAAAAAAATAGAATAATGTGGTACTACTAGAGCAGCTAGCAAGTTCATATTGCACTGAGGTTCTAGTTGACATTGTTCCAGACAATTGAAGTGAAGCTTGGTTTATCAATGCTTTATACATACTAGAATTTTATTATTTCTTGTGTGTTATTTTGAAACTGTATATGTCAAGAATGATTCAAAAACTATATTTTTTAGAAAGTATTCATTATATGATATATGATTTGTATTGACAATATTGTGATAAAGAAATAATGTTTTCAAGTGGTCAGCTAGACAATCTGCAACCTTTGCCAACACAGGGTTAAGTATTGTTCTACGGCCAAAGTTGTGTTATTGTGGTGTGGTGCAATGCTATCGTTTGCTTTTCAGAGCCAGCGTTATCGTTTGCTTTTTGGAGCTAGTGTTGCCTCTTTGAGGTTAGTGTTATTGTTTCCCACGGAAATCACCCATCGAATGTTTAGCAGTTTATGTCTTTGTTTGACTAATATTTTCCATATCAAACTATTGTTTTATTGTTATTGACCTTTATAAGTGGAAAAGTTGTTTGTTACTATAATATATTGTTTCTACCTATTTAGTGTATTTTGGCTAACTAAAGTGGTTACTATTTTATTTATTGATTACAGTGTTATAGTTAAATGTCTTCTCTAACAGTTTTATAGAATATATTATATTACTGTTAAAACTATTTGTAAATGTTTTATAAAGATTATATTTTGTCAATGATACTATTGTTTTGTTTTGCAACATCCTAATGTTATGTAGCCTCTTATTAAGCTTCTAACTCACCCCCCTTTCTCTACCCTTTTAGATTAGAGCGGTGGAATATCTTTTGGTGGGAGATCATTAGAGCAATAGATTAAATATTTCTTTTGGAGCTATGTTAGTTGATGGATTATTTTATTATGTTTTCTCAGGATAGTGAGTTTAGTATTCTTGAAACTATTTGGAATTTTATTTGGAGACTTTGTTGTTAAAATTTTAGTTTGATAGGTTTTATAAGAAAGACTTGATGGTTTGATTCTTATTTGTGGATATTTAATTACGCTCTGTTCCATTATAGCAAACTAGCTTGTAACTCCATGCATATACATAGATGTGGGTAAGAAAGCCCAGTGTCGTATGTTGGGCCAGAGGCCCAATCCAGACAAGGCTCTCAGTCCGAAGAGGATAAAAACATCAATGTTTTGCCATCCTGGTAAGAGTACAGCCCATGAGGGACAAATGGTCCGTCCGAAGACAACCTTTTCTGGCCGAAGAGACCATCTCCAACGGGCCTGCCCAGAACTTGACCAAGGAGCTATGCTGAAGATCTTCCTGCGGAAGCTGAGCCCCGAGCATGCCTAACTGCGGAGCTATCATGAAATATCCTGCCAATAAAGCTGCCACCGCCACATTTAATGCACAGCAGCCACTTTCCTGGCCGCATTTATGTGGAGAAGACACCTGAACAGTGAATCTTCACCTACCACCACTCACTGCAGGTTAAAGCAAACGGCTGATGTGACCAGTACTCAAGTAGGCGCCTAGATGAGGAACAAGTGTGCGGTGAGGATGAGAAAAGGGGGTCTATATAAGGATAGCAGGCCTCACAAAGAGAGGGGGAGAATTTTTTGTACAAGTAAAAGCTTTCAAGTATAAAGCCTCTTCGGACAAAAGAGAGCATCTATAAAACACCAGTTTACCATCGTTTTTATTGTTTCAGCCTGTATGAATCGTTGCTAAATCATAACCCAGCCCAGCTGTTTAACCCATTCTCTACAAATTTATTGTTGGGCATTTGTTGGGCTCACAACACAGAGTTGGTACTAGGCCCAACAACTTCATACCTTACAATTGGCGCCGTCTGTGGGAAACAGCTCGAGCAAAGGTGGAAGCAACACCTCAAAAGATGGCTGAACCAAGGCAACGGCCGGTGGAGTCCAGGTCAAATCAACACACCGACCCTTTTATTCATCTGGAGCGGAGGCACGATCGCGAAGGCAGTCTACACACCACGCGTGTGGGCCAAAACCAGTCACAGGGAGAGAGCCACATGTCCCATGCAGAGGAAAACCAAGCCATGCAGTTGGAGATTCAAAGGCTGAAAAAAGAGTTGCGCCATGCAAAGAGGAAGCGCATTTCCTCATACTCAGATGATGATTCTGAAGACGAGCGGGACGAGGATTACAGGTGGAGATCTCGAACACCGGTCAGTGAGCCTTTCCCCTATAAGGAAGCATATAATCATGAGAAGAACCCTCAGAGCTCTCTTCCAAGGGGCGCGGGGAACGATGCCATGAGCAAAGCTCTGGATCAGGTCTCCAGGTCTCCCTTTACCCGTAATATCGAAAACGCCAGACTCCCTCGACGCTTCCACCAGCCCACATTCACCATTTATAATGGCCGGACCGACCCAGTGGAACACGTGAGTCATTTTAACCAGCGAATGGCAGTCCACTCCAGGGACGAAGCCCTGATGTGCAAAGTTTTCCCCTCCAGCTTGGGGCCAATAGCCATGAGATGGTTTGACAACTTGAAAGCAAACACTATTAGTTCTTTCCAAGAGCTGACCCAGGCTTTTGGGTCCCGTTTCGTCACGTGCCGAAGGGTTCCTCAGTCCGTGGCCTCTCTGTTGTCCGTCTACATGAAAGGGGGTGAGACCCTGAAGTCGTATTCGGATAGATTTTGGGAAACATACAACGAGGTAGAAGAAGACTGTGAATCGATGGCTATCGAATCTTTTAAACTAGGCCTCCCCACTGAACATCTCTTAAGAACGTCTTTGACGCGCAAGCCTGCTATTAGTATACGCCAATTGATGGATAGAATCGATAAGTACAAAAGGGTTGAGGAGGATCAGCAGCAAAGCAAGGGAAAGGAGAAGGTTATCCCTCAGGAAGGGAGGGATTTCAGGTCGGACAGGCAGAACCACAACAGGCCAAGGAAGGACTGGGCTGGACAAAGCATTACGAACCACCAGAGGGTCAATGCGGTTTTTCGTGAACCAGTGCACCAGGTCCTGGATAAAATAAAGAACGAGCCGTTCTTCAGGAGGCCGAACAAGATGGTGGGGAACCCTGAGAGGCGCAACCATAATCTGTACTGCCAGTATCACCTTGACCACGGGCATACTACTGAGGAGTGCAGGAGCCTGTGGGACCACCTGGATCAGCTGGTCGGCGAGGGAAGACTGAAACACCTCCTACACCACTCGTATGGTAAGGGAGATCAAGCAAGCGCAGGGCCTAGGGGGAGCAACTTTGTGAAGCCTCCCTTAGGGACAATCAATGTCGTATTTGCCGCGCCAGGGAGGACGGGGTCCCGCCCGTCCAGAGTATTGTCAGTTGCTCGGACACCTTCGGTTAGTGTAGGCAGAGAGCCGAAGAAACAAAGAGCGGATGTTCCAGTTCTGGGATTTTCGGAGGACGACAAAACCGGGACTATCCAGCCGCATGATGATGCCCTGGTAGTAACTCTCAGAATCGGGGGGTACGACGTGAAGAGGGTAATGGTAGATCAGGGCAGCGCCGCAGAGATCATGTACCCAGACCTATACAAGGGGCTGAACTTGTCCCCCGAAGACTTGACTCCATACAGTTCCCCTTTGGTCAGTTTTGACGGCAAAGTGATCATTCCGAAGGGCCAGATCAGACTGCCTGTGCAAACCGGTTCAGAAACAGTTGAGGTCGACTTTATAGTGGTGGATGCCTATTCACCCTACACCGCTATAGTAGGCAGACCTTGGCTTCATACTCTCGGGGCAGTGTCCTCCACACTGCACCAAAAGATTAAATATCCGTCCGAAGGAGTAGTCGAGGAGATCCTAGGGGATCAGGCCATGTCAAGGCGATGTCTAGTGGCAGCCATCCAGCACGAACGACATGCTGAGCCCTCAAACTGTAATAAGGAGAGTTTATAGCAATTAAAACCTTCGGCGCTGGACGCCGAGGCTTCGACCGAAGAGGCAGTGTGCGAAAACTTAACGAGGGTGGTTGTTGGTGACGATCCAGAGAAGTTTTTTCAAGTTGGATCCATGCTTCCCCCTCAGGAAAGGGAGGGGTTGATAGAGTTCCTCAGAGCCAATGTTGACGTATTTGCCTGGGACCCCGCGGATGCCCCAGGAGTAAGTCCAGAATTCATCTGCCACCACCTAAACGTTAATCCCACCATCATCCCTAAAAAACAGCCACTCCGACGACCGTCGAGAGAACACGCTGACGCGGTCAGGGATGAAGTGATGAAACTCAAGCAGGCAGGAGCCATTAAAGAGATCTTCTACCCCGAATGGCTGGCTAACACGGTGGTAGTGAAAAAGAAAAGTGGGAAATGGCGGGTGTGTGTGGACTTCACCGACCTTAATAGAGCTTGTCCGAAGGATCCGTTTCCAATGCCGAAGATAGACCAATTAGTTGACGCTACTGTCGGGCATCTTCGGATGAGTTTCTTAGATGCCTTTCAAGGTTACCATCAGATACCCCTGGCTCTCGCCGACCAAGAGAAAACATCCTTTGTAACTCCTGTAGGAAATTACCACTACAAGGTAATGCCGTTCGGCCTGAAGAACGCAGGGGCTACCTATCAGAGGATGATGACGAGGATGTTTGAGCCACAGCTGGGCAAAAGCATGGAGGTTTATATTGACGACATGGTGGTTAAAAGCAAGATTGTTGCCGAGCACATTGGGGATCTCAGTAATATATTCGAAATTTTGAGGGGACACAGATTGCGCTTGAATGCCTCTAAATGTTCCTTCGGTGTTGGGTCAGGCAAATTCCTGGGGTATATGGTCACGCACAGGGGAATCGAAGTTAACCCCGATCAGATAAGGGCCATCAACAACTTGCGAGCTCCTCGGAATCCCAAGGAGATTCAGAAGCTGACTAGGATGACCGCTGCCCTTAATCGGTTCATTTCCAGATCAGCAGACAGGTGTAGGCCTTTCTTCTCGTTAATCAATAAGTGGAAGGATTTTGAATGGACACAGGAATGCGCTATTGCCTTCCAGCAACTTAAAGACTACCTGGCTAAGCCCCCCATCATGTCCAGTCCCCAGCCAGACGAGGTCTTGTTTGCTTACATTGCCGTGGCCCCTAATGCTGTAAGCTTGGTGCTGATCCGAACGGACTGTGGAGTGCAAAAGCCAGTTTACTACGTGAGCAAGTCGCTACAAGAGGCTGAAATCCGCTATTTGCCATTGGAGAAAGCCATTCTGGCCGTTGTGCTGGGTACTAAGAAGTTGCCCCATTATTTTCAAGCTCACACCGTTATAGTCCTTACTCAGCTCCCACTCAGAGCCGTACTCCGAAGCGCCGACTACACTGGTAGAATTGCTAAATGGGGGACGATGCTAGGGGCTTTCGACATCAAGTACATGCCGCGCACATCAGTGAAGGGCCAGGTCCTTGCGGACCTGGTCGCCGAGTTCACAGAACCACATTTAGAGGAAGCAGCACAAACTCTAGGCACGGTAGGAAGGCAAGTCAGCACGATCGCGTCACAAAACACATTGCCCTGGCAAGTGTATGTAGACGGCGCATCGAATCAGAGGGGCTCAGGCGTAGGGCTAGTGTTGATATCCCCCGAGAGAATTATCATTGAAAAAGCCTTAAGGCTAGACTTCTCAGCAACGAATAACGAGGCAGAGTATGAGGCTCTACTGATGGGGATGAAGATGGTACGAAGGATGGGAGGAATATCCATCGAGATATCCTCAGACTCAAGGTTGGTCGTCGGCCAGGTGCTGGGAGAGTTTGAAGCGAAAGATGAGAGGATGCAGGGATATCTAAACCTGGTCAAGTCCCTACAGTCGGAGTTTGAATGCTTTACCCTACGGCACATCCCTAGGAGTGGCAACACGCATGTTGATTCCTTAGCTACGCTCGCCACCTCTTCGGCACAGGAATTACCAAGGGTTATTCTGATTGAGGACGTGCAGAGACCCACGGAGTTAAGAAAAAAGCCACCCCAAGTCCACTGTATCGGAACCAACCCATGCTGGATGGACCCCATCATCAAGTTTTTGAGGGATGATGTGTTGCCCGAAGAGAGGGGGGAAGCGGACAAAATACGGAGAAAAGCTGCAAGGTTCTGGCTGTCCGAAGATCACAAACTGTACAAACGATCTTATTCTGGCCCGTATTTGATGTGCATGCGCCCCGAGGCGGCTGAATCACTGTTGGAAGAACTGCATGAAGGAATCTGCGGAAGCCATACTGGTGGAAGATCCTTAGCTCACCGAGCCATTACTCAAGGCTATTGGTGGCCAAATATGCAGAGAGAGGCACATGAGTACGCTAAAAAGTGTGACCAGTGCCAACGTTTTGCGCCGAGCATACATCAACCTGGTGGCACCCTTAATCCGCTATCCAGCCCATGGCCTTTTGCTCAGTGGGGGTTGGACATCGTTGGCCCTTTCCCTAAGGCAGCAGGAAACAGGAGGTTCTTGCTGGTCGGAACGGACTACTTCACCAAGTGGGTAGAAGCTGAGCCTCTAGCAAATATCAGGGACGTAGACGTGAAGAAATTCATTTGGAAAAACATCGTCACCAGATTTGGAGTCCCACACACCCTCATCTCGGACAACGGGCTTCAGTTCGATAGCAAAGCTTTTAGGAGCTATTGCAGTGAGCTGGGGATCACAAATAGATACTCCACCCCCGCTTATCCCCAGGGAAACGGGCAGGCCGAAGCCACCAATAAAGTCATAGTGAACGGGCTAAAGAAGAGACTAGACGATGCGAAGGGTAGATGGGTAGAGGAACTACCCCACGTATTGTGGGCATATAGAACCACGCCTCGTAGGTCCACTGGGGAGACCCCATTTTCAATGACCTATGGAGCTGAAGCCGTCATACCTCTCGAGACTGGGTTCCCAACGCACAGGATTAGCTCTTTTGACCCAACCAACAACGACAGGCTGCTGGAAAAGAGTCTAGATCTGATCGAAGAACGAAGGGAAAGCGCGATGGTCCGATTGGCACACTACCAGCAGAAACTCAAACAGGGCTACGACATCAATGTGAGGTTGAGACCCCTCGAGCCTGGCGATCTTGTCCTAAGGAAGGTGGTAGGGAATGCAAAGAATCCAGCATGGAGAAAACTGGGGCCGAATTGGGAAGGTCCGTATCGTATCACTTCGAGGGCCGGTATTGGAGCATACTTCCTGGAAGACCTGGATAATCACGTAGTGCCCCGGCCATGGAATGTAAATAACCTCAAAAGGTACTACTATTAAAAGATTTCTTCTTTCAGTCATGATTGTTCTTTTGTTATACTAGTGTTTCACAAGTGTTTAAACTTAAATCCCATCATGCCTGTAGTCCTCGGACCAGATGATGTGGGTTAGTTAACACTCCTTTACGTTCCTCTCAAATGTTTAAACTTAAATCCAAGCATGCCTGTAGCCCTCGGACCAGATGACTTGGGTTAGTTAACACTCCCTCACGATCCTTATAAGTGTTTAAACTTAAATCCCATCATGCCTGTAGTCCTCGGACCAGATGATGTGGGTTAGTTAACACTCCTTTACGTTCCTCTCAAGTGTTTAAACTTAAATCCCATCATGCCTGTAGTCCTCGGACCAGATGATGTGGGTTAGTTAACACTCCTTTACGTTCCTCTTAAATGTTTAAACTTAAATCCAAGCATGCCTGTAGTCCTCGGACCAGATGACTTGGGTTAGTTAACACTCCCTCACGATTCTTACAAGTGTTTAAACTTAAATCCCATCATGCCTGTAGTCCTCGGACCAGATGATGTGGGTTAGTTAACACTCCTTTACGATTCTTATAAGTGTTTAAACTTAAATCCAAGCATGCCTGTAGTCCTCGGACCAGATGACTTGGGTTAGTTAACACTCCCTCACAATTCTTACAAGTGTTTAAACTTAAATCCCATCATGCCTGTAGTCCTCGGACCAGGTGATGTGGGTTAGTTAACACTCCTTTACGATTCTTATAAGTGTTTAAACTTAAATCCCATCATGCCTGTAGTCCTCGGACCAGATGATGTGGGTTAGTTAACACTCCTTTACGTTCCTCTCAAGTGTTTAAACTTAAATCCCATCATGCCTGTAGTCCTCGGACCAGATGATGTGGGTTAGTTAACACTCCTTTACGTTCCTCTTAAATGTTTAAACTTAAATCCAAGCATGCCTGTAGTCCTCGGACCAGATGACTTGGGTTAGTTAACACTCCCTCACGATTCTTACAAGTGTTTAAACTTAAATCCCATCATGCCTGTAGTCCTCGGACCAGATGATGTGGGGTAGTTAACACTCCTTTACGATTCTTATAAGTGTTTAAACTTAAATCCAAGCATGCCTGTAGTCCTCGGACCAGATGACTTGGGTTAGTTAACACTCCCTCACGATTCTTACAAGTGTTTAAACTTAAATCCCATCATGCCTGTAGTCCTCGGACCAGGTGATGTGGGTTAGTTAACACTCCTTTACGATTCTTATAAGTGTTTAAACTTAAATCCCATCATGCCTGTAGTCCTCGGACCAGATGATGTGGGTTAGTTAACACTCCTTTACGATTCTTATAAGTGTTTAAACTTAAATCCAAGCATGCCTGTAGTCCTCGGACCAGATGACTTGGGTTAGTTAACACTCCCTCACGATTTTTACAAGTGTTTAAACTTAAATCCCATCATGCCTGTAGTCCTCGGACCAGATGATGTGGGTTAATTAACACTCCTTTACGATTCTTATAAGTGTTTAAACTTAAATCCCATCATGCCTGTAGTCCTCGGACCAGATGATGTGGGTTAGCTAACACTCCTTTACGATTCTTATAAGTGTTTAAACTTAAATCCCATCATGCCTGTAGTCCTCGGACCAGATGATATGGGTTAGTTAATTTAGCGGAATTAATTACGTCAGTGGTTATTCCCACAATTCTTTGTCTTAGCCATACGTGGAAGATTACCGCATTTATAATTCATTCTTAATCACTAAACTGCCATTATTAGCCGCAATAATGCAATATGATAAGTACTCCACAAGCAACAAGTAACCAAAATAAGCCGTTTCATTCATTTAAATGATAATTTCCATACAAAAAAGGTCAAGAAATATACTAGCAACTACACAAGATGGAGGCTCTAGGCTTTATCTTGAGAATCTGGGTGGATCTTCGGCAAATTGCCCGCATCTCCGATCTGAAGAGGGGCCTGGCTCGCCTCAGTTGGCGCTGGGGGGTCCTGATCTGCCGAAGATGCTTCCAAGGCCTCAGGAGCATCACATAAATCCGGATCGTAATAGATGCTCCCAGGCTGCCTTAAGGCTGACTCTGCAGGGACTCCAGCTGCATCGAGGCACTTGCTCCATGTGATGTCGCAGTAGTCCCTGCAGACCTTGGCGAACTCCTCGGTCAGCCTTACTTGGGTCTCCTGCACTCCCAGCATGTAGGCGGCTTTCTTCTCAGCCTCAACTGCTTCCCTGGCCAATTGCGCGTCCTCCTCGGCCAACTTAGCAGCGTCCCTGGCTTTTTCCAGCTCAAGCCGAAGCTCTTTTACCATCACCCTCTCCGTCTCCAGATTGGTTTCAGCCGCGAGCAGCTTCTGGCGCTGGTCTTCGGCTTGCTTCTCTGCATTTTTAAGGCCCGCCTCTACATTTTTTCTCGCTTTCACCTCCTCCTTCAGCTGAGCGGAGATGCGGGCGCTTTCATCCTTTGCCTTGCCCAGTGCCTTCTCAACGTCCTCCTTGGACCGGATCTCAGCTTGCACGTCAACTTCCTTCCTCTGAACCCACTCTTCGGCCACGTAGATTTGTTGAGCAAGCTGCATGACAACCAAAAGACGGTTACATAAAAGTATACATGCACGAGGGCTTCAAGATAGTTGCGAAAGAGCATCAGTTGTCTTACCATGCCTAAATCCCGTTTGAGGGACAAAAAGAGTTCTTTTTCGCTGAAACGCCGATAAGACTCCATATCCCTCGGAAGGAGGAGGGGCCTCTCGAGCGCTTCAGCAACGTACCCGGCCTTCCCCCCAGCATAGTTTCTGAGGGAGGCGTCAAAAGGGATGGCCGCACCATCCAAAGTAAGCTTTGGGGACCACACCTGGACCCCCCGCCGCACGTCAGCAGCCACGTTCTCCTCCCTGCTCTCAGTAGAAGAAGCCCGTTTATTTTTTGTATCGTGGGCCTTCTTCTGCTGCTTTTGGCCCTTCGGAGGGACCATTTCCCCCTCCTCGACGTCAGTTACGTCCGTCAACACCCTCTTCTTCTTCAAATCGGGCAGCACTTGCAGACTTAAATCTTTTGGGGCTTGAGGAGGGGGAGGCGGTGGTGGGAGGTTCACTTGGGGCTGGGATGTGCCAGTACCCTTGGCCGCGGTCGTTGCTTTTTTCCTGTTCTTCATTAGCTGGCCTAGGGGCAGCATGTCTTCCTCCTCGGAGTCTTCCGGCAAAGCTAAATTCAGAACTGGGGCAGCTGACTGCCTGTCAGGGGCCTCTTCGGAAGATAAGATCTGAACTTCCTCCGAGCCTTCCTCTTCGAACTTGAACCGATCGATCTGTTCGTCAAGCGAAGGGGTAGAAGAGGCGACTCTTTCCTCGGCTACTGGTTGAAGAGGCACTTGTTGAATGGGTTGAACTAGTGGTGGAAGGCCCTGCGGATTGGGATGGGGCACCGGGGCGAGATCAAAAGGGGCCAAAAAGGTTTTCCTTGCCACGTCAATACGGTTTAGGCGGCGATCCCCAAGTGTTATGGCGTTGCCTCTCGGCTGGAGTTCAGTCTTTGGGGTATAGCCGAGGATAAGGGGAACGAACCTAAGCTGTCCGTCTTCGCTGGCAAAGATCTCCGACCGAAGTAGGTAGTTCAAGGCCGCAGTATTTGTGAGGCTCAGCCGAGGAGTTACGTGCCTCCTATCTGCAAAGAAGGCGATAAAACTGTCAGTGGAGTGTAACATGACAAAAGGAAGTCCGAATAGCTAGAAACAAGAGAGTCAGAAAAGCTCAAGGGGGAGTATCCCACCTGGCGTTCCTGGCGTGGTTGGGCAATGAACCCCATCATGCCAGGCACCCGAGACGATCAGAAAATCGTCCTTCATCCCTTTGTTTGACTTGGGAAGACCGGAGAGGAGTCTGACGACATCAGATCGGGACCTTAAATAGTATCCCGCCCCTTTTTTGGTATGACATTCGTACATATGTACCACGTCGTGCCAGGTTAACCCCAAGCCTAAGTGACGGTTTAGGTCATCGACTGCACCTAAGACTCTAAAGGTGTTGGGTGCGCACTGGTCAGGACTAAGCCTATGGGCGGTGAGGTAGCTTCTGGTGACTGGACCCATGGGAATGGTCATTCCCCCCTCCAAGAAGGCGATAATAGGGATAATGACTTCGCCCTCTTCCCTGTCCAGTAGCAACCCCTCTGTGGAGCAATACCTTAAGCCCACTTCCTGAGGAATGCGATACGACGCCCTAAAATCTTCTATCTGGGAGGGGCTGTTCACTAGATACTCAAATCTACCCATGGTTAACAAAGTCAGAGGAAGGGAAACACGAAACGGCGACTGGGATAAGCTACCACGGGCCGAAGAGGCAATCTCAATGTAATACGAAAATCTCGGGGAGAGAACTTACGAAGAATGAAATCAGCGGATGAGCTTTGGTCTCGCAGGGAGATCGTAGCGGATTCTGGAACTGGTTGAAGCGGATTACAGGAAGGGCTTTGAGAGTCTGAGCGCTTGAGTTCGCCGGGAGTTCTGAAATTTGCAAAATGAGAAGACAATCCCATCTGGAACTTTATATAGTGGTAGGCGAAGTGGTGAAACTCAGCCCGCCCAAAAAATTTCGAGGAGAATCTCATCCGTTGATTTGAAATGGACCGCTAGATTTCAAGGACAAGACGCCGCCTGGAGTAATTAATGACGCCTCGGAAACGGCGCGACAGCAGCGGTTATAAAGAAGGCGCCCAAACTCACGCGCGCACACGCACGGAGTCAAAGTCCTTACCCACATTTGTCAAAAGGTCAAAACCCCACTTTTTTCTCTTCGGATACGAGGCAAAAAGTGAAATTTTGAGGGGCTATTGTGGGTAAGAAAGCCCAGTGTCGTATGTTGGGCCAGAGGCCCAATCCAGACAAGGCTCTCAGTCCGAAGAGGATAAAAACATCAATGTTTTGCCATCCTGGTAAGAGTACAGCCCATGAGGGACAAATGGTCCGTCCGAAGACAACCTTTTCTGGCCGAAGAGACCATCTCCAACGGGCCTGCCCAGAACTTGACCAAGGAGCTATGCTGAAGATCTTCCTGCGGAAGCTGAGCCCCGAGCATGCCTAACTGCGGAGCTATCATGAAATATCCTGCCAATAAAGCTGCCACCGCCACATTTAATGCACAGCAGCCACTTTCCTGGCCGCATTTATGTGGAGAAGACACCTGAACAGTGAATCTTCACCTACCACCACTCACTGCAGGTTAAAGCAAACGGCTGATGTGACTAGTACTCAAGTAGGCGCCTAGATGAGGGACAAGTGTGCGGTGAGGATGAGAAAAGGGGGTCTATATAAGGATAGCAGGCCTCACAAAGAGAGGGGGAGAATTTTTTGTACAAGTAAAAGCTTTCAAGTATAAAGCCTCTTCGGACAAAAGAGAGCATCTATAAAACACCAGTTTACCATCGTTTTTATTGTTTCAGCCTGTATGACTCGTTGCTAAATCATAACCCAGCCCAGCTGTTTAACCCATTCTCTACAAATTTATTGTTGGGCATTTGTTGGGCTCACAACACAGAGTTGGTACTAGGCCCAACAACTTCATACCTTACAATAGATATATTTAAAAGATATATATTAAAATACATAGTATAATTTTTACATATATAATTTAAATATTATTAATAGTCATTCTTATATATATATATATATATATATATATATATTTTAACTCTTTAAAAAGTCTTGTAAGAATGTTATTAGATAGAAAACGTAAATTGTCCATTTTTTAAATATTTTTATATTCATTAATTCTAAACTCTTTGGTTTTTGTATATAATAACTCACTTAAATGGATATTTATGATATGGTCCCCACATTTGATTCCAAAATTAAGAAATCAAACTCTCTAAAAATAAATAATTTAGGGCACATGACGCAAAATTGAACTTTAATTGTAGAATCTAATTGGATTTTCTTTAAACTTTACCTATGTGTGTGTGTGTATATATATATATATATATATATATGAATTATAAATTTGAATTGTTTTTAGTTATATAAAAAAATATAAAATAAAAACTCATAAATATAAAATCATTCAAACTCTCTATTCCTTTGATTTTATATATAGTGTTAGCTATATGATTATGTTTTTTTATAATTTATTTATATTAGACTCCTTGTTTTCTACACTAAATTAACTCATTTGACACAAAAATTAAATTTTTTTGATTAGATGGGACATATATATATATATATATATATATAGATAACTTATAAAATTGAATTGTTTTTAGTTCTATATAAAAAAAAAGTTCATAAATACAAAATCATTCAAAAATTATGTTTTTTATGGTTTACTTATATTGGACTCCTCTTTTTTACACTAAATTAACTCATTTGGCACAAAAACTAAAAAACTTAGATTAAATGGGACACATGTCGCAAAATTAAATTCTAATTGAAATTCAATTTTTGCATTGAACTAACTCACTTGGCACAAAAATTTTTAAACTTAGATTAGATGAGACACATGGCGCAAAATTAAACTCTAATTGAATTCTAATTTGAAATCTAATTAGATTTTTTCTCTGTTTTATCTATTATTATTATGAGTTGGGTTCAAGTTACACCTAGTATAACTCTAAGCAATGTTACACCACTCAATATTTTTTAATTAGATGCGAATATTGACAAATCCACCGTTAGATTACATTATCTTTGTATATTCTTCATACTTGCAAAATTTTGAGGTGATCAAAGATTAATAACCATGTCATCGATCAATTGTTAAAATTCAAATCTATATATATAATAATAGGTGAAGCAGAGAGAAAATCCAATTAGATTTCAATTGGATTCTCAATTTTGCGCCACTTGTCCTAACCAAAACTCAAAATAAAAATCTAATTAGATTATAAATTTGACTCCAATTTTGTGTCATGTATCTTATCTAAATTTTCTAATTTTTGTGCCCAAATAAATGATGCATTAACATTTAACACAGAAGCCAAGAAAACCACAATGATAATGCTCATTAGCCTAAGTAAGAACATCTTACTTGCACACTTTTATGGAGATTATAAATTGAACTCCAATTTTGTGTCATGTATCTTATCTAAATTTTCTAATTTTTGTGCCCAAATAAATAATGCATTAACATTTAACACGGAAGCCAAGAAAACCACAATGATAATACTCATTGGCCTAAGCAAGAACATCTCACTTGCACACTTTTATGGGTGATCTCAATAGAGTTTGGAGCTGTTCTAATCCCACAACCAGAACCAAAGAGTCCAACGAGAAAGACTATAAAAGTAAAACATCATCTCCTCCTAATTCCATATCGTCATCCCATGTCTCCTCCTCTCTCAACCTCTACCAACTAGATCCACACACTACTCTCTCCTCTTCCTTACGGATTTCTCAGAGCAAGGCCGAGTTCAAACACAATGTTCAATCCCACTCTTCCTTGCTTCACACTCTCATACATTAGTGCTTCATTGGCGCCTCCAAGAAGATTCCAAGCTCAATGATCAATTTTTATTTTTTAATGTCCCTTTATATATTTTAAATAATAAAATGCAATATTCTCTTTTTTCTTCACTGTAGCATCACTTAAATAATAAAATGCAATATTCTTTTTTTTTTATTCATTGTTTTATCTAATGCTATCTTATGTATGATAAACAAAAAAAAAGACCAATAGCATTACTTAAATAATAAAATGCAATATATATTTTTCATTGTTTGATTTAATTCTATCATCTGTGTGATAAATCCACAAAAACAAAAACAAAACAAAAACAAAAAAATTGGCCAATAGCATCATTACAATTAACCAGTCCCGTGCGGTAGCACGGGGTTACATACTAGTTTTTATAGTTTAAAATAATGCATAAAATATGAGTTTATAGATCAAATAGTAAATAGTATCCAATTGATATGAAAATTGACAGGCATGTTAAGAACATATAGAATATTTAATTCAACGGTTGGATTTTCAAAACATTAATTCAATAACAAGTTATTGGATGGTGTAACATTACTTAGAGTTACACCAGGTGTAACTTGAACCCAACCCTATTATTATATATATATAGATGTTGATTATTTATAAAACAAGTAGTGGATCTAAATTCTTGGTGTGGGTTTAAGCTCTCTCTCTCCCTATGATGGACAAGTGATGTGATCCACCATTCCACTAAAAAACTTTCATCTGTTTAAAATTGTTAATTAGAAAAAAATTTTAAATAAAAATTAATTACTGACTCAGCAATTTTAAATAAGTGAAATTTTTTTAGTAAAATAATAAACAATTATCGTAATCCACTAGAGGACCTTATAATTTCTCATGTGTGTTCATAGAAGCCAAAGGCCCAAAGGCAAGTTTTTATTATTTTTTTCTCCCTTTCCTTTTCGTTGTGTTTTGTGCGTTTATGTAATCCCCCACGTGAACTCTTCAGTTCATTTTATTTTATATCTTTTTTTTAGGATTTTTTTTTTTTAAAAATCTTAATGCGGTCTCACCTATCAATTATTATTATTATTTTGTCTATGAGGCTATCAACTGTTTTCTTTCTGCCTTCTCAACCAAAAAAAAAAAAATTGTTTTCTTTCTTTTTTTATTTTATTTTTTTTTAAGAATATAATGGACATTTTTTTTTTGGGCTAGAATATGATGACGTTTTATTTAAGTGCTGTTACTTTTTTTAACGAGCTAATTTTGGGTTAATATATTGGGATTGGAAGTTTGGAATTAGCATATGAGAATATTGTTGTTGGGGAGATAAACACCTTAGAGAGCTTTCTTGAATAATTAATATAACATATATAGACATTCTTTGATCCAAAAGGCCTTAAGCCCAATTGGTATATGCTTAATTATGTTATATTAATCACTAATTCTTCTTATCTTTATTTAATGTGGAACTTCACTCACACGTGTAACACAACAGTCTCTCCCTCATGTGTAAGTCTAATACTCCTTTGTTAGGCCTTTTCCAAGATGGTTTGTGTGGGCTTTATGGGATTGCTTGGTATAATATATCGTCCTCATTCCAACTGCGAAAGGGACCCGTCCTGATCCATTTGTGAAAAGGCTTCAAGTACACACACCCTGTTCTTGCTCCAACTGTAAAAGGAACCTCGATAACTTTGCCACCTTTGCCCCACACCCCCATGGGTTCTGATACCATTTGTTGGGGAGATAAATAGATTGGGGAGCTTCTTTGGGTAATTAATATAATATATAGAGACACACTTTAATCATAAATGTCTAAACTCAATGAGTATGTGCTCAATTATGTTTTATATATACATATATGGGTTGGGTTCAAGTTACACCTGGTGTAACTCTAAGAAATTTTACATCGCCTAATAACTTGTTATTGAATTAATATTTTGAAAATCCAACCATTGAATTACATGTTCTATATGTTCTTAATATGCATGCCAATTTTCATATCAATCGGATGTTATTTACCATTTGATCCATAAACTCATATTTTATGCATTATTTTAAACTACAAAAACTTGAATTTTAACAATTGATTGATAACATGGCTATTAATCTTTGATCACTTTGAAATTTTACAAGCATGGAGAATATATGAAAATAATGTAATCTAACGGTAGATTTGTCAATATTTGCATTTGTGGGTACCTAGGCATGCATGCAACGTCCTAGGCATGCATGACAACGTCCTAGGCATGCATGCAACGTCCTCGGCATGTCCTTCAACGTCCTAGGCCGTCCTCGGACGGCCTTGCAACGTCCTAGGCATGCATGGCAACGTCCTAGGCATGCTTGGCTACGTCCTCGGACGGTGTCCTAGGAGTCCCACATCGAAGGAAAACCCCCCCACTTGCTGCCTTATAAGCTGTGAAGCGAAGGGAGTAGTGTACCGTTAGTTTATAGTTATTCGAATAAACTAAACTAGCGGTACACTACTCCCTTCGCTTCACAGCTTATAAGGCAGCAAGTGGGGGGGTTTTCCTTCGATGTGGGACTCCTAGGACACCGTCCGAGGACGTAGCCAAGCATGCCTAGGACGTTGCCATGCATGCCTAGGACGTTGCAAGGCCGTCCGAGGACGGCCTAGGACGTTGAAGGACATGCCGAGGACGTTGCATGCATGCCTAGGACGTTGCCATGCATGCCTAGGACGTTGCATGCATGCCTAGGTACCCACAATAAAAGGGCCCTTTTATTGTGGGTACCTAGGCATGCATGCAACGTCCTAGGCATGCATGGCAACGTCCTAGGCATGCATGCAACGTCCTCGGCATGTCCTTCAACGTCCTAGGCTGTCCTCGGACGGCCTTGCAACGTCCTAGGCATGCATGGCAACGTCCTAGGCATGCTTGGCTACGTCCTCGGACGGTGTCCTAGGAGTCCCACATCGAAGGAAAACCCCCCCACTTGCTGCCTTATAAGCTGTGAAGCGAAGGGAGTAGTGTACCGTTAGTTTATAGTTATTCGATTGTGGGTACCTAGGCATGCATGCAACGTCCTAGGCATGCATGGCAACGTCCTAGGCATGCATGCAACGTCCTCGGCATGTCCTTCAACGTCCTAGGCCGTCCTCGGACGGCCTTGCAACGTCCTAGGCATGCATGGCAACGTCCTAGGCATGCTTGGCTACGTCCTCGGACGGTGTCCTAGGAGTCCCACATCGAAGGAAAACCCCCCCACTTGCTGCCTTATAAGCTGTGAAGCGAAGGGAGTAGTGTACCGCTAGTTTAGTTTATTCGAATAACTATAAACTAACGGTACACTACTCCCTTCGCTTCACAGCTTATAAGGCAGCAAGTGGGGGGGTTTTCCTTCGATGTGGGACTCCTAGGACACCGTCCGAGGACGTAGCCAAGCATGCCTAGGACGTTGCCATGCATGCCTAGGACGTTGCAAGGCCGTCCGAGGACGGCCTAGGACGTTGAAGGACATGCCGAGGACGTTGCATGCATGCCTAGGACGTTGCCATGCATGCCTAGGACGTTGCATGCATGCCTAGGTACCCACAGCATTCAATTAAAAATTTTTGAGTGGTGTAACATTACTTAGAGTTACACCAGATGTAACTTGAACCAAACTTTACATATATATATATATATATATATGAGATTGGTTCAAGTTACACCTGGTGTAACTTCACAAGAGTTACACCTTTTGTAAATCATTGATTACTATTGATCTAAGGGTCAAAAAATACTCATAGTAGTGTTATTATTACTCCCTAGAAATTAGTGATTTGGGCATTAACTCTTCTTATTAAAAGAAGAAAAGAAAAAAAAAAAAAAAAAAACTACAGCATTAACTCTTTTTTTTTTCTTCCATATCATCATCTTCTTCCTCTTGTCTTTCTTTTTGCACTATACTTTCAGGCCTCCACCATTCATAAAATTCTCAAGATTAAATTGTAAATGCAAGCTTTCTTTATTTTGTTTTAATAAACATGATTACCATTTTGCAAATTCAATTATTATGGAGGGGAGTATCGTTTTGCCATTAATTAAGCACAGTATATGGTTTGAAAAAAGGAGAAATTGTTTTTCGTCCATTTGAGTTTTGGTAGTACCTTGAATAAAATTTGTCATGAGGGTTTTAGAAATAATTAGCTAACTCACAGCCCTGAAGATGTTAAAATGCCTCCAGTGCGCGTGTACATCCACCAAATCCGCTTCACGCTGCTAGGCTAGTCGGAGAGACGATTCTCAAGTGAAAACTAAAGGTAGTATTAATAGACTAGCCTCTGAGCACGCGTTCACGCGCATGCTCAGAGGCTTTTCTATTTTTTGGGTAAGAGTTAATTTAGAGCATTTATTATAATTTGGGATTACTACATTTTCCAATCACAAAAATACCTAGGGGTGTGATGAGTATTATGTGTGGTGAAATAATTTTTCATCACACCTCTAGGTTTTTTTTGTAATTGAAAAATGTAGTAATCCAAAATTATAATGGATGCTCTAAATTAACATTTACCCAAAAAAAAGAAGAGTCTCTGAGCACGCACGTGAGTGCGTGCTCAGAGGTTAGTTTTTTTTTTTTTTTTTTTTTTTTTTTTTTTTTTTTTTTTAAATCCTAAAAGGTAGCCACTTTGTCATAATATGCGCGTGCTCAGAGGCTTTTTTTTTTCTTTTTCTTTTTAAATCCTAAAAGGTAGCCACTTAGTCATAATATGTAGCCATTAAGTCTACATCCATAACAAAAGTTTCAAATGTCTAAAAAAAAAAATTAAATAGTTTTAATTTAAATAATTTAATAAGATTGTGATTATGGGAAGTCTCCCATGCGAGCAATAATTTCATTTAATTTTTAAAATGTATTTTCTTGAAAAAAATGAAAAGAAGTTGTAGTGAAAGGCAAAAAATTGTTAGGGTTAATTAATTAATTTCATATGGAAGAGATGTGATTGAGAAAAATAAAGCTAAACTGTACATTAATATTTCAAAAAACAATAAATTGAATCCAACATATAATTACACAAATTGATAAATATAGGCATAGGTAGGATAAATAGTTTTTCTTATATACAAAAAGGAGTCATTAACAACCACTTGATAGATGACCAAGATGTAATCTTTCGATTTCATCATACTTTCTATCACAGAGGTTAAAGATATGCATTAATCAAAATGTAATATTTCAATTTCATCATACATTCTTTCACAGAGGTTAAAGATATACATCAATCAAAACGTAATCTTTCGATTACATGATTTACTTTCAATCTATAATAATTGTCATTAGCCAACTTTGTATTAGCAGCTAAAACAATATTACATGTCAAAGTGTTTCATGGATGTAATGTTTCTCACATGTTTTATATATCCACGGGTTAATAAAAACCACAATTAAAAACTACTCTATAAAAATAAAAATAAAAATAAAAATAAAAATAAAAACCTTGTCCGCCTTTTTCATCTTCCTCTCCAAGTCTTTTTCTCTAATAATTTCCGGGTTTGTCTCCGAAACCGCTTGAGAATGATAGAAATAAAAAAAGAGGTGAAACAGTGATAGAATCAAACAGTCAGTCGACTTTAAGTTTAGCAAACAAAAAAAAAGAAGAAAAAGCACTCACTCACATGTCGTTGGACCTAGAAGAAAATGGTGTTTCCATTCTCCCTGGGTGAGAATTTTCTTTAGAATCGTATTTCATATGGAAGAGATGTGATTGAGAAAAATAAAGCTAAACTGTACATTAATATTTCAAAAAACAATAAATTGAATCCAACATATAATTACACAAATTGATAAATATAGGCATAGTTAGGATAAATAGTTTTTCTTATATACAAAAATGAGTCATTAACAACCACTTGATAGATGACCAAAATGTAATCTTTCGATTTCATCATACTTTCTATCACAGAGGTTAAAGATATGCATTAATCAAAATGTAATATTTCAATTTCATCATACATTCTTTCACAGAGGTTAAAGATATGCATCAATCAAAATGTAATCTTTCGATTACATGATTTACTTTCAATCTATAATAACTGTCATTAGCCAACTTTGTATTAGCAGCTAAAACAATATTACATGTCAAAGTGTTTCATGGATGTAATGTTTCTCACATGTTTTATATATCCACGGGTTAATAAAAACCACAATTAAAAACTACTCTATAAAAATAAAAATAAAAACCTTGTCTGCCTTTTTCATCTTCCTCTCCAAGTCTTTTTCTTTAATAATTTCCAAATTTGTCTCCGAAACCGCTTGAGAATGATAGAAATAAAAAAAGAGGTGAAACAGTGATAGAATCAAACAGTCAGTCGACTTTAAGTTTAGCAAACAAAAAAAAAAAAAGAAAAAGCAGTCACTCACATGTCGTTGGACCTAGAAGAAAATGGTGTTTCCATTCTCCCTGGGTGAGAATTTTCTTTAGAATCGTAGCCTTTAAGGTTTAGACTTCAGAGGATAATAATTTTTTGTGTTAGTAAATATCAGATCAAATCGCGAAACATAATTCAGCAATGTAAAATGAGAAAAAAAAAATACCAACCGTTCATATGAGGATTCTCTCAATAAATTGTCTGGTTAAATTCCTTTGCATTTACTTCAACTTCACCATCTCATCACTATATAGAAAATAAAGAATCAATTGTGTTAGAATATAGTTGCAAAATACGAAATAAAATGCGAAGGAAAAAAAAATGCCAACCGTTCATGAGGATTCTGTAAGTAATTATATGCCAATTTTGAAAAAGAAAAATGATACTTGGGGGAAGTTATATTTAAAGATAAAATTATAAAGTTATGGATAAAACTGCTTCTAAATAATAGGCTAACTTTTAGGAGAAAAACCCAAAACGTGGGTTTTTCTTCTTCTTCTTTCCTTTAAAAATAAAATTATAGAATCATGGAGATAAATACTTCAAAATACTAATAGACAGTTCCAAAAAAATAAATAAATACTAATAGGCTAACTTTTAGGAAGGGGGGGGGGGGGGGTGGGGGGGGACCTAAAACGTGTGTTTTTTTAAAAAAGGAATTTTTTTTGAAAAACCGTGCTAGTTAGTATCTATATGGGGAAAGATCTTAACTCCACTCATAGAATTGCCCATAAAGCGTGTAAGCCAACTGGGCATGACGGACAAATTGCATTCACAGTTAACGGATTTAAGAGTTGGAAGAAAGTTAAAAATGGTGAAAGTTGTTCTTTTATTCTTCATATGGGGAAAGATCTTAACTCCACTCATAGAATTGCCCATAAAGTGTGTCTAGATTTGATGAACCAATCTTAACACATAGACAGGGTAGTGAGCAATTTCACTTCAGAACAAATTGCAAATAATCGAATACGATTGAAGGCTTCAATTGATGTTGTTCGACATCTTTCCTTGCAAGCTATTGCTTTTAGAGGTCAAGATGAAAGCTCTACTTCAACCAATCGGGGAAACTTTCTTACGACATTGGATTTGATGGTGGGCTATAATAATAATATTGTTGAAATAATGGCAAAAGCTCCAAAAAATGCCACCTACACATCACCTCAGATTCAAAAAGAAATTCTACATGTTATTTCAACCAAAGTGAAGAAGGCAATTAGGGAAGAAATTGGTGATGCAAAGTTTTGCATATTGGTTTATAAAGCTCGTGATGAGTCCATGAAAGAGCAACTGGCTGTGGTTTTAAGATATGTTGATACAAATGGCTTTGTGAGAGAACGATTTTTTGGGATTGTTCATGTTGTTGACACTGCAGCAGTAACCCTTAAAAAGAAGATATATTATTTGTTTTCTAATTATTGCTTAGATATCCAAAACATTCAGGGGCAAGGATATGATGGGGCAAGCAACATGCGGGGTGAGTGGAATGGATTACAAACTTTGATTTTGAATGATTGTCCATATGCTTACTACATTCATTGTTTTGCACATCGCTTACAATTGGCATTAGTAGGAGCATCAAAAGCAGTTGTCCCTCTTAATAGATTTTTCACTAAATTGATTTTGGTTATCAATAATATTCGTGCTTCATGCAAACGTATTGAGCAATTAAAAATTGCTAGAGCTTCTGACATTGCATATTTAATTGATATTGAAGAGCTTGAGACTGGGAAAGGACTTAATCAGATGGTCACTTTACAGCGACCTGGAGATACTCGTTGGGGTTCGCATTATAAATCAATTTCTAACTTGATAAAGTTGTTTAGTCCAACATGTGAAGTTCTATTGAAAATTATGGATGAAGGAAATTCTTCACAAAAAGTAGAAGTAGAGTCCACTTATGAGGTATTAATTTCATTTGAATTTGTCTTCATCTTGCATTTTGTTAATGAAACTATGGGGATCACGGATAAACTTTGTCAAGCTTTGCAAAACCAATCACAAGACAATTTAAATGCGACGCATTTAGTTTCATCCACTAAAAAACTTATTCAACAATTTAGAGATGAGAAATGGGATGACTTACTAGCTACTGTGATATCATTTTGTAAGGAATGTGGTTTAGATGTCCCTGATATGAATGCTCGTTATGTTGTAAGATTTGGTTGATCTCGTCATCAACAAGAGTACTTTAGAAATGAGCATTATTATAAAGTAGATATTTTTAATACAGGAATAGATTCTCAATTACAGAAACTAAATCATCGGATTAGTGAGCATGCTATGGAGTTACTTACGCTTAGCTCAGCTCTAGACCCTTGAGAGGCATATGAATCTTTTCGAGTCAATGATATTTGTTCATTGGTAGGTAATTTTTATCCAATAGACTTCACAGATGATGAAAAGAATGATTTGAAAAAGGAACTTGATCTTTATAAGTATGATGTAGTTCAGCATTCAGGGTTCAAGAATTTGAAAAATATTTCTGAATTGTGCCAAAGGATGGCGAGAACTAGAAAATCAGAATACTATCCGCTTATTTATAGAGTGGTCAAGCTTGTGCTTACTCTTCCCGTTTCTACTGCAACTACAGAGTGAGCATTTTCAGCTATGAATGTCATCAAAACTAACCTTTGCAACAAAATGGAAGATGAGTTTTTGTCAGATGCTATGATGTTATTCATTGAAAGGGACATTACTGCGACAATTAGTACGGATTCAATCATAGATTATTTCGAAGATTTAAAAGACGACGAGTTCCATTTTCATAAATAACTGCATTGTAATATCTTAAAAAACAATAATTTTGTGTATTTTTCTTTGTTGATGGTTTATTAAATGAATGTTTATTTGAAATTTCAATTTTTTTTTTTTGTTTATACTTCTGCCCCCCTAACTCCAAGTCCTGGCTCCGTTCTTGTCCCCATGCTTCTAATCGCATCATTATGGCATCTCCCGCTTCTAATTACTACTGCACCCAAATTAAAGATCAAAATAAATCACAATGCCTAGCGACTCCTATAGAACAAGCCAAAAATGTTTCCCAAAAACAAAATACCAAACCAAATAATAGGAAGTGAACTCAAGGATAGTGGATACTAGAAATAAATACATTCAATGAGGAAGCAATTATTACTTTTTTTAGCATTGATCAGGCTGTTAAACTTCAAACCCAAGGAAATTGAAAAGTATCAATTGATGTAAGCTGCATTAAAAAGAAACGCATCTTCATGAATTTGCCAATATTGCCACTTAGCACAAGGAACAAAATTAACTTGCAATGCGGATTTACAACATTTACTTTATTAAACTTAATTGCTATGAGCAACATTCCATTAGAGCAATGGAACCAAAAGATTTACTTTCAACAGCAGAACAAAGCCTTCGACAATGGAGGATGTCATGATAAGATACTTCTCCGAAACTAATGTGACTTTAGCCATATACTTCTAAAATATTCCAATACCTCAAGACAAAATACTGTTAAGAAATCAATGGTAATGCCTAAAAGTACATAGTGCAAGAAGAAAGATGTGAGAGAGGGAGAGAGGAAGAAGATGATGACGTGGAAGACAGAGGAGAGTTAATACTATAGTTTTTTTTTTTTTTTTAATAAAAAGAGTTAATGCCTAAATCACTAATTTTTAGAGAGTAATAATGACATTACTATGGTGTTTTTTGACCCTTAGATCTAATAGTAATCAATGGTCAAAAAAATGTGTAACTCTTGTGAAGTTATAATATTTATATATTTTATACAAGATAGAAATTCTACTCTAGCCTAATCTAAGTGTATATGTGTGTGAAGTTCTCTTCTAGAGACTTGAATCTTGACCCTTACCTCCCACACCCTACAAGCACGTATATTTGTGGAGTGACCATCGTACCAAGAATGTGCGGTGGTTCAATTATGTTATATTAACCACTCATTTTTCTTATCTTTATTCAATGTGGAACTTCAATTACATTTGTAACTTAACAATTTTTGTTATTTAATTTTAGGCAAAAACACTAATTTGGTCCCTATATTTTAGGGTCATTGTCAATTTAGTCCATATATTTTGGTAATAATCAATTCAGTCCCTGTTATTTTTAATTTGCAGTCAATTTAGTCATGTCGTTTATTCGCTAACGGAAAATGCTTACGTAACTGATAGATTGCACAGTTGGCACGCTTAAAGCTTACATGGCTAATAAAATAATAATAAAATATTTTAATTGCTCTTTAAAAATTCCATGTCAACCTCATAAAAATCCATGTGAGAAAACAAATTTGAATTGCTAATTTTAAAGAAAAATATAAAATGGAAAAAATCAATTTAGCAATTTCTTTTTTCTTTCTTAGCTGCCAAACACTTCTAAAACCATTGTGCCAAACACTTCCAATCCCAAACCCAAACCCAAACTCAGACCCAAACTCAAACCCACATAGAATCCGAAATAAAAAATGAAAACAACCCACAGTGATAGTACAAGGTCATAAACTCAAAATGCATAATATGATTAACCTTCACATTACCTGGCTTTTCTAGTCAAGAACTTCTCTCATACTAAAGCAAATGATAATATGATTCACTACATTAGATAGCTAAATATTTAGATCTTGGAAATATTTTTTCGGTGCATATAAGAAATATTTCAAAGTGATTTATCTATATAAAATTGTCATAATGTCATCCCTCTTTGGCTTTGCCTCTCTAAGTATAAGAAACCAGGTGACAATCGGGACAAAACACAGCAACAACTCTCACCCTTTGTTGCAGAAACATTTTTAAACCAATAATCATGATGGAATGTCTACAAATATAAGATTTTCATATATAGCTGCTTCCAACTCGCTAGTGAATCACGATAGTACTCCTTTCCTCCATTTATAATGCATTATTATCTTTGTAAAATGTCTCGGTTTCTTTCTACCGTTGAAGATTAACAAAATAGGTACGAGTTACAATTAACAAAAGAATTTAAAATGACATTAAGATCATGCAACATCATGTGTCATGCCATTTCACTCACATTAAGTCAATAGTTTGGTTAATTAGGCAAATGGAAGATCCCAGCAAATTAAAAATCTAGCAGACAACATAAATCAGTCGAGTAAGTACGTGAACGATTGAACGAAAACAAAAACAAAATAAAACTGTTAAGAGCACTGGCTCCAAACATTTTCGACATATAATTTTATTAGAGAATTGAAATGTCAAGATCGTATGAAAAGGTTTGCGCTGGGCTTTGGTTTTAATGTTTCGGTGGTGATGGGCTTTGGTTTCGGGGGTTGCATTGAGTTTGAATCCCGATGTGTGTGGTTGGTTTGGTAGAGGTGTTGGTTCAAAGGTTGGTTGGTTTAGAGTTTCAATGATGGCTGGTTTGGTGGTGGTGTTTGTTCGGTGGTTGTTTGGGTTGGAGTTTCAGTGGTGGCTAGTTGGTTGGTTTAGTTTTTCAAGGAAAATGACTAATAGCCTTAATTTTTGAACTACAAAACCAAATAACACTCTTTTCAAATTAACTATCTAGCACAACATCACTCTTTTGAAACGAGATATTACTGATATCAAGTTTTTCATGAAACTTGATATTGCTAATATCAAATTCTGCATGAAATTTGACATTAGTAATGTTGAGTTTCATATAAATTTTGTCACAGTGGCTACTCTAATGTGGCAATTTTGAATAAAAAAAAAATGCTACATAAAACTTGACTTCATTTGTATCAAGTTCTGTGCAATTTTTTTTTAAGTGAAACTCGACAATCATAATATAGAACTGTTATATTAATATCTCTTCTCCTATTTTATTTTTTTATTTTAGCTCGCTGGTGCTTTCAATTTTTTTTTCCTTGCTATTCTGTTATATACATCCTGTGTACAAGGATAGTACTGTTTTTTCCTTTTTTTTTTCAATGAATTATATATTACTTTATCATTAAAAAAATAAATAAACAGTAGAACCTGCCTAACATTTTTGCTCAATCATACAGTATTCTTAAGATCATAGAATTGATTGAACAAAATTTAATTCACCACCATTGAAAGTGTGCGTGTTCCTCTTTCTCCTTGAAATATCCACATAAGAGCAAGGGCAGTGCGATTTTGAAATATTTTTGTTTAATCTTGAATATATCAGGGTTGACGCTCATTTGTTGTATGCAGGTTTATTGTATGGTTGCACATCCCTTGCAGCCCCATCTTGTTGCTACTAGAACCACGATTTTATCTTACTAGTTTCAGTCTGGGGCTTTAGTTTGAGTGGAACTCAACATTTCTAATGTCAAGTTTCCCTTTAATCTTTTAAAATATTTTATAAAGAAAATGTCAAGTTCCATGTGAAAAAAAAAAAAAAAAAATTGCATAGAACTCAAAATTGCTAATTTCAAGTTCCACGTGGCATTTTATATATTTATTTAGAAATGCTATATCAACGCTACCATCATGGTAGATAGTTTGAAAAGAGTGTTGTTTGGCTACATATTTAAAAAATTAAGGCTAAAACGTTTAGACCCCCAATATACAAATTATCAATTCAAGCTTAATATCAAGCAATGTATGTGCGAAAAATGAACATAAGCTTAAAATAGAATTAATAAACAATATAAATCAAATAAAATCACATCCACAGCAGAAATTAAATGGCAAAGATTAAGGGAAGAGAGATGCAAACACAAGGACAACACAACGATGCGTTATCGAAGAGGAAACCGAAGCCCTTGGCGTAAAACCTCTCCGTCGCTCTCCAAGCGGTCAATAATCCACTAAAAAATGAAGTTGGGATACATGAACAGCAGAAGACCCTCCAAGTCTAATCTACCTAGTGTACCTAAGTCCTCTAAGCTTCTTGCTCCAATGAGGTTGCGTCGAACCTTTGTCTTCTTTAACTTACTGGATTCTGCTATAGCCCATAGCATCAACCAATATCAATTAGTCCCTTTCTAATTGCTTCCCAAGCACCAAATAGCCTTCTCACAGATATGGGTACGGTGAGAAAAGTTTTTGGCTAATGTACCTCTCAAGGATGTAACAAGGAAAGGGTGATAGTAGAGAAATTTGGAGAAACAAGGATGAAGATTGTGGATGAATCAATCTTGTTTTTCTCTAGGATTTCTCTCTCAAAATTATCTCTAGAAGCTCTTTACATTTCGTGGGTATAAGGGTCTATATATATTGGTGCGTGTTTGGAATGCAAAGAGTCATTTTTCCAAAAAAGAGCTGGCTGGCGACTTGGCCTCACGACTTGACTGAGTCACGAGTTCAAGCCCCGAGCTAATTGAATGGTCAATCTGGACTTTTTGTCTTGTAGTGCTACAGCTGACATGACGGTTCAGCTTCCGTGACAGTTTAGCTTTTCTGCATGCTTCACTTATGTGCTTCTTCTGGCGGCTTACCAGTCGCAAGCCACCCGCAAGATCCAGTCACGAGTCCCTGCTTCACTGCACAGTCTTGAGCATTTCTTCATACTCTCACACACATTACCTTTACATGATTCCCACCTAAATACAGGGTTTCTAAATGATGAATTACAAGCAAATTTGGCACGGAATAAAGCCAACAAGATAGTTAATTAAATTCAACCTTACAGGTTCAATGGTGTCCTTTTACCGAATATAATATATAATATAGAGGGACACAAGAGGACACACAAAATAGAGGGACTTAAAGGAACACAAGAGGACACACAAGAGGGGGTGTAAGAAGATTATTATGGGAGCTGGTTATGAAAGTAAATTGCTAATGAAATATAGAAAATTACTTGAAAGCACGGAATAGAACAAAAAATTAGATACAACAACTTGAGTGATATTATTAGATTGAAAAGGGTTTTTACATATGTTATGAGGATTTTACATAAGGGAGATATTTTGGAGGCTAAGTTCTACCCTCCTATAGATACAAAGTGGCTATTTATAAGCCAAGGAACACAAAACAAACTTAGATACAATTTACAATCAGTTTTGTTCGATCATGCAGCAGATGGTAGGGGTTTGGCATATGAACAACAAGTATCAGTAAAGGTAAAGGCCTGGTTGAGTTAAAGAGTCTGCTGGGATTAGGTTGTTGTCGAGGGAAATCAGTGCTTCTGACATGCAAGGAAAAGGTTGCAGGCTGTTGATAAGTGAAGTTGCTTCAAGATGGTTCCCAAGCTCTTCTTTTTTTCTTTTTTTAAGTGTTGGAAACTCTTAGTCCAATTTGTCTCTTCCTTAGAACCATTCTTTGTCAACATCAGCATCTGGGTCATGGTTATCATAATAGGGGTCATGGTAGCCAATTAAAGGATTGGGCATTTCCCAAAAGTCCTCTTCAAATGGCCATTGTTGTCTGTAAGCTTTTGGAGTACTTAGCCCTATTTTGGATAAGGTTTCTATATTAAGGGATTCTGTCCTTCTAAGTGCATTCTGACAACATGCCCAGGTGGTGTCCATATGTACATGGAAGGAGTCATCTAGGTTAGTGAGCAAATGAATTTCTAGTGGGTGAAAGATTCCTTCTGGTTGGATGTCATTTTTTGAATTGAGCTTTACAATCATGGATCCTATAGTGACTTTGTAACCAAATCTTGGATGATCTACAATAGAATACTGCTTCCAATCTCTATTATAAGCATCATTTTTCAAAATTTCAAACCAGAATTTTTGAAAATGTTTGTTTTGATTAGGGAAAACAAGTCTATAAAATCTTGGTTCAAAATGAAGATACAAGTAATACTCATTGAGTAAGTACCACATGTAAAGATAATGCATGACAATCTAGTTGGTTATCCAAAAGGCAAAAGGAGTTTTCCACAGCTGGTCTAGGTCAGGATAAATGGCAAGAAAATGGTTATGGTTTTGCTTAAGGTAATTATGGAGAACTTTGATGATTCTTTTGGATCTAGCTTCAAAGGTCAAGGTTTTTATTAATTTGGTCTTTTACTTCTGGAGGAAGGCTTTTTATAATGTTAGTTATATCAATAAGGGTTGAGGAAGATGGGGCTTAGGATGAGGACGAATATGTAATTGGATAAACACACAAGGGTAGAGGAATGATTGTGGTATTAATGGCTGAGGGTTTTCTAGAAAGATAATCAGTGATCAAGTTATCTTTTTGTTTAATGTGCTTAACTTTGAAAAACTACTGTGAAAACCAATTTGACTATTTGAGTAATTGAGGGTGAGGGAGTATCTTCCTTTTAAACTGAAGCATTTTGGAAAGGATGACATACCCATTTCTACTAGAAATTCATGCCCAAGAAGATGAAATTGGAAATTTTCAATTCCATGTGTTATTGCAAGTATTTCCTTGAATGTGAAATGATAATGAAGTTCTGAGGGCTTGAATACACCACTTTTATGTCCACAAATGTTTCTTTTTCCATCATTTTCTTCAAAAAGAGTTGCTGCCCAGTACTCATCACTTGCATCCGTCAGTAGAACTCGTTTGCCTATATATATATATATATATATATATTAGAAGGCTATCAACTGTTTTCTTTCTTTCTTTTTTTTATTTTTTATTTTAAGAATATAATGGACCTTTTTTTTTGGTTAGAATATGATGGGTTTTCATTTAAGTGCTGCTACTTTTATTAATGAGCTAATTACGTAGATTAATGGGTTAATATATTGGGTTAGGAACTAGCATATTAGGTTATTGTTATTTACTTTTAAAAACTAAAGCAAACATAAATTATGTCTAAAAATGTAGCTTCTAAAAATGATAAATTCAAGTTATGTGTGTGAGTGAGTGTGCATGTGTGTGTAACACAGCTTTATTTTCATAGTAAAAGTCTAGTAAAAAGAAATATATATAAATAAATCAACGTCCTTCAACTTAGTTGAAAAGACTATATTTCTTCTCAAAAAAAAAAAAAAGTTGAAGACTATATTAAAGATTAAAAAGTGAATACATACAAAACATATTGCAATTCATTTCATAAAAATAGAAAGGGCGCCCATTTGAATTATGAAGTCACTAGTTTCTCAATCAGTAATCCTAGTGACGCATATGATGATCCATTTTCCATCTTAGCCGCCCTACACTTTTTGCTCATTTCCTTTACTTTTCTCCTCACCTCATCATCACAGTCCATCAAATGCTTTATTCCTCTCTCTACTTCCTTTGCCAACACCAAATCACTACCCTTCCTATAATCTAACCTTATCTCAATAGCTAATCCCAACTCCTTTACCATCTGAAATGCATTCATCTGTTGTTCAGAATAAATTGGCCATGTGGCAATTGGTATACCATGCCACAAGCTTTCCAAAATTGAGTTCCAACTTCCAACCACAGTGTGATATGAATCCTCCAATTGCCTTATGAGCTAGGATTGACACTTGTGAGACCCATCCACACACCAATCCAATCCCGGTCATTCGCTCCAAAAACCCATTCGGTAAAACTTTCTCAAGACTCGTATAGTCATCCGGGAGGGCAAATTGGGCCTTAGATGGCTTGCGTAAAGCCCAGACAAACCGAACCTCGGCTAGTTCAAGCCCAAATGCAATCTCTCTCACTTGAGACTCACTGAGACACCCTTGGCTACCAAAGCTTAAGAATACCACTGTTGATGGAGGTTGATCATCAAGCCACTTCATGATTCGTTCATGGTTGGCTTGGTCTGGGTGCCATTGGGCCGGACCAACAAGGTCAAGAATAGGCCCAATGGGATAAACTGGTGGTCCTTGACTCGTAGAGACCGAGTTAAGTGCATAAGGCTCAAGGTCATGAAATGTATTAATAATAATACCCATTGTTTCAAAGTACCTGCGTCCATGGTGCAAAAACCAAGAGTACCCTTCTTTCTCCAATGCTATAGAAGGCAACAAGCTTGGAGAAACTGGATTAGCAAAACTCGGAATGACCAACTCAGTGTCCAACTTAGCCAACTCAGTGGTGAGTTGGGTGTCTAGGATTGGAAGATGAAGCATGAAACCGAGAAACGTAGCTGTAGATGGAAAGAAAACGTAGCAAGGGATGTCAAGCTCGTTGGCTACATCGATCATGGAAGTACAAAACATGTCTGTGATGATCCCGACGAGTCGTCGGTCTGAGTCCAACTCGGTTTCCATGAGGTTAGTGATTGCTTGCTTAACATGGGGTCTATGCTTTTCAAGGAGTAAGCATGAGTAGCCAAAGGAAGACTCGTACTGATCAGGTGTGGGAGGGTCTACAATAGGGAGGTGGATGAATTTGATATTTGTGGAGGTTGAAGTGGCTGCGCGTGATTGGATGTAGGTGTTGAGAATGGGTCTCTGAGGCATGGTTACGATGAGTATAGTGGCAGAAAATCGAGGGTCATGATTGATAAGATGGTGTGCAAACTCAACAACTGGAACAAGGTGCCCGATCCCAGGGCTTGTCATGAACACCACCTCGAATTTGGTCATCTCCGTTGAGCTTTTGCTATAGTAATTTGGCTTATCAAGAATGGTTTTTGCGATAGGTAGCCTATGACTATAATATAGAAATGGAATTGGGAACCTCTTGTTTTCTTGTTTTTGTTTTGTGAGAAAAAGTTAGAAGAATAGGGAATCAAACTGACCCATGAATCATGATGAATACATCCTCGAAAACGTAACGCATCTTTCCTCATGACTTCTTTTTGTGTTTTTTGTTGAAACTTTCATCATGAGTCATGACTTCAATAATTTGTTCTATTTGTCTTTGTCCATTTCTTTTTTAAATCTTAATGCGGTCTCACCTATCAGTTATTTTTTTGTTTTTTTTATGAGGCTATCAACTGTTTTTTTTTTCTTTTCTTTTTCTTTTTTTTATTAAGAATATAATGGACTTTTTTTTGTTGGGGGGGGGGGGGGGGTGGGGCTAGAATATGATGAGTTTTTTTTTTATTTAAGTGCTGTTACTTTTTTTAACAAGCTAATTATGGGTTAGTATATTGGGATTGGAAGTTGGAACTAGCATAATTTTTGTTATTTAATTTTAGGTAAAAATATTAATTTGATCATTACATTTAAGGGTCACAGTCAATTTAGTTGATACATTTTGGCAACAATTAATTTGATCCTTATTATTTTCAACTTGTCATTAATTTAGTCCTATCGTTTATTCATTAACAGAAAAAGCCTACATAGCTGACGAATTGTACAGTTAGCATACTCATAGCTTACATGACTAATAAAATAATAATAAAATTTAATTGCTCTTTAAAAATGGCATGTCAACCTCATAAAAATCCATGTGTGAGAAAAAAAACTTTGTCCACGTTTCCTTTTATTTTTTGCCGGCCACAAATATAATAATTTTTTAGTACTTATATGCTAAAGGCAATATATCCACTTAATAAAAACTTCTATGAATGATAATAAATATTATTATCTTCCAACAATAAGTAATTGAGTTTTGTTAAAAAAATAAAAAATAAAATAAAAACAAAACAAAAGACATGTGTCATTGAATTTTCTCTTAGATAAATTATAAGTTTTGAAAATTTAAACCTAGAAAATCAATATTCTTTAGATAAAAAATAAAACATCTTATATTATCATTTCAACTTTCCAACTATTACTATCATGTAAAACTCAAAATATGTGAAGAAAATTTTTGGAATGTTAAAATTTAGTGAGAGTATTTTAGACATTACATAACAAAATATTTTAAGAATCATAAGTTTTCATTAGGGTTTAACTGAGAAAATCACAATATGACATATTTGCTCTTTTTCAAAATATTAAGAGAAAAATTGCTTAATTTTAAAGTTAAAGGAGGAATTGAAAACTACCCCAAACATAAAGAATGAAAAGTTTTTTTTTTTAAGTTTTTTTTTTTTTTTTTGGTATAAAACTATGTGTTTTTACTTAAAATGGTGCGTAAAAAAAAAAATACAAAAAGTAAACCTAAAAAAATTGTATGTAAAACCATGAATTTTGGCTCAACAACGTTGACTAAACCAATAAAAAATTTCTAGAAATAGAACAAAATGGCACAACATTTTCATAATACATTTATAATTTTGTTATATTTTATTTTGACATGTAAAGAATAGATAACTCAACAGTTTTGAAATATTGTGATGACAACAAAATGTCTTCACATTTTCACAAAAGAATTGTTATGTCCACGATATTTTCATAACAAATTATAAATAGTATGTTGTTACAAGTTGTTATTGGTGAGAAAAAAAGTAATTTTCATTAGCAAGTTTAAATTAGAATCAATAACAATCTACCACCTATAGTTTGTTATGAAAGTGTTGTGAAAAATGTTGTGAATGTAGCACTTTTTTTACATAATAACTTTATTTTTAGTTGTGGTTGGTTCCAATATGATATAATATTATTTTATTTTGACCCATAAGAAATTAACACCTCAACAATTATAAAAATATTGTGCTAATTTGTTGTGTTAATATTTTATTATTTGTGAAACATTGCGAATTGAACAAACCAAAAATAATGTAGCAAAACTACTGTAGCTTTATGCATTCAAAAAAAAAAAAAAAAGCAGCTGGTGAAATAGCGCATGTTGAATAAACCAAAAATATTGTAGCTTCAAGGCATTCGATCCTTTTATATATAGATAATATAATATATAATAAAAAAAATTTTTGGTGTACATGGGAAGAAAAAAAAATCCATCTCACCAGATTGGCCAAATGCCTTGAATAAGTATGAAATGTTTTCTAGTAGCATTAGAATGAGTCTAAAAACTTGACTAAACCAAAACACTATTTCAAAGCCTATTGAAAATAATTTTGTGAAATATTACAAATTGAACAGACCAAAAATAATGTAGCAAAACTACTATAACTTTACGCATTCAAAAAAAAAAAAGCAGCCGATGAAATAGTGCAAGTTGAACAAACCAAAAATAGTATAACTTCAAGGCATTTGCTCTTTTTATATATAGATAATATAATATAAAACAAAACAAAAAACAATTGGGGTACATGAGAAGGAAAAAAAATCCATCTCACTAGATTGACCAATTAAATGCCATGAATAAGTATGAAAAGTTTTTTAGTAGCATTAGAATGAGTCCAATAGCAAAAACTTCTTATAAACAAATTTGAAAGTTAAGCCATAGAGAGTATTTCAAACTACATGAAATTATTATATGTACAAAACCTAATCAACATGACACGTGGATAAAAAAGAGGGGGAATCATAAATAATTCCGGTTGTTATTGATTAGAATTTTAATTCTATTAAGAGTTATTATGAAACACCATACCTTTATGTTTAGCATAAATCTACCTAAATTTTCTAATTTTCTGAAAAGAAATGACAATGCACTAAGACATGCAAATCTAAATATTAGAAACTAAAACAAAGTGATTTTGTACGATGAAAATTAAAGATAGAGATCAAGGTTAATTTACCTGATTGGCACATTCAATACCAAAATGAAGAAGCAAACTACGAACAATAAGCATCCAAACCCTTTAGGTAAAACCATTGATAAATGCACCAAATATTCTAACCCAAAGCGTCGTAGTGTCCCACTTCCATATCTATATAGAAACAACACCAATTATATAAGAAAAAATAGAAAAGGGTTGCAATATTTGTAGTATGTTACCTGAAATTTGGAGATCATAGCCAAAAATTGAATCACTCGTAACTGCAAGCATGTTATTAAGAGTTATGACTTTGGCAATAAGTTTTCATGGATAATTGAAAATACCTCCTTTAACATTAACATAAGATGAGAATTGAGTAGTAATACCTTTTGGCGAGGTCTTGCATGCCGAAAGTGCATCCTTTCTTGGGCTATTCTTGTGAACAACAACTTGTATAATGATTAAAATCAATAAAAAATAATTTGTATACCCTATGTAAAAAAAAAAAAAAAGCAAAGATCAAATTGAAATAGGAAAAATTTTATATAAAAATGTCTCATTATAAAATAAAAACCACTTTAAAAAAAGGCTAACTTGAAAAGAAAATAAAATTCACATATCCATTAGCATCGTTGAAGCTTTCATTACTCACTTAGCATCGTGATTGAAGTTTTATTATTTCATTCAAGGTCACACCTATATTATATACATGTTAGATACATCATATAGAAGTTTGATTGAAAAAAAGCCTCCAACTCGATGTTTATGATTATAATTTTGTGATATGGATTACATCTGGTAGAATTATCATTTTTGTTAAATCGTATTCCTTAATCAAGAGTTTTGTAACTTGATATTCTAATAAAATATTATTTATTTAATAATAATAATTATTATTATTATTAATATAGAAAATGTAGGTTGCAACTTGAGGAAAATAAAAACAATGAAAACGTGGGATGAGATTTATGTAGGTTGCAACTTGAGGAAAATAAAAACAATGAAAACATGGGATAAGATTTAAATTTAGGAAAATTTTAAAATAGACTTTTAGTTAGAGTAGAATTAAAATTCTAAAATTTAGATGATAAAATTTTATCTGAATTAAATTTTTGTATGTTAAATACTATCCCTTAATTTAAGAAATATATCCCAACAAATAAAAATAATAACGTTAATCTAATTTTATTTCAACACTACACGTAAAAAATAAGGATTAGATAGATTAGATGAAGAATTTGGATTATAATCAAATTAAGATTTTTATCAACTTAGAAATTATAGTAGAAGAAAAATTATATATATATTTTTTCTTAAAATCTAAAAATCTAAAAAATTTCTGTAATTTGGTAAAGTCAATTGGTGCAATTACAGCTTCTAAGCCCAACTTTTATTATATAATATATGATATGATTTTAGTGCATATAAATCTCTTTACTAATTTTGGATGTGTAGAGGGCATTACCATGTATTGATCCAACTAATGTCAGGTGTAGGAAACAGAAATCTGGAAATGGTTCTAACTATGAGATTTTTTTTTTTTTTTTTTTTGAGTGATGCTATAGATTATTTATAATATTAAGTAGATTTAAAAATTTTAATTAAGATTTCTTTGGAATTTAATTACTGGTATTATTCACATGTTAATAGATGAAAATAAATATTTATTACAAACCTATAAATAATATTAGACTTAGCATCAATAAATAATATTTGGTCCATTTCAATCCATTTTGGTTAATTTGGTCCATTTCAGTCTATTAGGTCTAGTTGGCTCTATTTAGGTTTATTCGGTACACTCAATCTAGTTCCTTCCATTTCAGTCTAGTTTGGTCCATTTGGTTGATGCTTTGGGAGGAGTGGTTTGTGTAGAACGAAGAGGGAAGAGCTACTCTATAAAAAATTATGTCACATTCTCAACATAATATTGGTAAATTCTTCATAAAATTACATTTTTTTAACGTTATTAAAGTCTTATATTTTTTTCTAATATAAGTAATGAGTTTATTTATATATGTTTCATTTTTTGGCCAAAATTAAGGCCTATTGATTCTGGAGAATAAATAGTTTGTAAGGATTACTTGAAACAAATTCTAACCAGTAACCACATATTACATTATTTATAAAAGGAACGAAATTGCATTTTAACCATAAAATTCAAACTATGTAGTTAGTAGTTATTAGTTTCAAACTATATATTTTTCTAGCAAATCGAGTCTAAGAGGCTCGATTTAGGGGCCATAAATCGAGTGTTTGAGGGTCGATTTTCATATTTTGATTGGGTCTGAGTTGGCACTTTTTCCACGTGGCGTCCACATGGAAATCGAGTCCCTTACACTCGATTTACAAGCCCTATATAAAAGAAAAGAACAGTAGCTAACCAAAAAGAATCAGAGCAGAAGAACAAAAAAAAAAAAAAAACCTGAAGAAGAAGAAAGAACCCAGGCCGGCGAACCCAGGCCAGGCGAGCCCAGGCCGCGCGGCCCTGGGCTCGCGCGAGGCCCTGAGCTCGCGCGGAGCGAACCCAGGCCGCGCGGCCTGGGCTCGCGCGACCCTGAGCTCGCGCGGAGCGAACCCAGGCCGCGCGAGCCCAGTCCGCGCGGCCTTGGTTCGCGCGAGCTCATGCCGCACGGCCTGGGTCGCGCGAGCTCAGGCCGCGCGAGCTCTTTCTCTCTCTCTCTGTGATCTGACTCCTTCTCTCTCTCTCTCATCTCTGATCTGGTCTTTCCCTCTCTGTGATGTGGTTGTATTTTTTTTTTTTTTTTTTTTGGTATTTTGGCTTGACTCCTTCTCTCTCTCTCTCATCTCTGATCTGGTCTTTCCTCTCTGTGATCTGTGATGTGGTTGTATTTTTGTTTTTTTTTGTTTTGGTATTTTGGCTTGTAAATGAGAGACTTGGAGACTGGAAAATTCTTTAAAATTTTTTGAATTGTAAATCGAGTCTCTAAGACTCGATTTTCAGCTGGTCTCCAGGTGGTTACTACGTGGAAAAAGTTGCCACATCAGACCATGGAAATCGAGTGTTTGAGACTCGATTTATAGGCCAAAATCGAGTCTCTTAGACTCGAATTGTTAGTAAGTAATATAGTTTAGAAACTAGATCAACTAACTATAAAGTTTGATTCTCATTGCTAGTTACCCAGATTACCCTTTATAAAAGGGTAAAACTTAGATACAGTACCTTATGTACAATACATTAGGTCCTTCTCTTGAAATTAAGCCACCTGTAAAATTAAAAAAAAAAAAAAAAAAAGCAAACTACTTTAAAACAAGCACATCTTTCTTCTTCCTTTTTGTCTGACCTGTGAGAAAACCCAACGGCTTCACAGTTTAGATCTCTCAAACTTCTCACCCACAATCTCATAAACACCTGATGAGTTCAGATCCCGTAGACTTCTCATCAAAATCAAGCAAAAGAAGGACAAAGGGGCTAGAAATCGTTGCTGGAAATTGTTCCCCTCTTCAATCCATATATATTAAAATATAAAAATTAATCCTAACCAACACTCTATTAAGGTTTGGAGTTTTCTAAGAGAGGTTATTCATCTATAGGCAGAGGCGCAGAGCATTGATATGTCTTTTGAAGAAACAATGAAGATCAATAAAGGCACTTAAAGGGAAAGAGCAATCCAAAAAGCTCATTTCCTAGTATAAAGCTCCAAATCCCATTTGAAGCCATGGGGTTCTTATGAGATTTGTTTGAGAGATCTAAAGCCATCAATGCTTCAGAGATTGAGGGTGAGAAGTTTGAGAGATCTGAAGCGTAAAAGCCATTGGGTTTGTCACGGGTCAGAGGAGAAAAAAAGAGTATTTTTAACGCCGTTTGCTTTTTTTTTTTTTTTTTTTAATTGGATAGTTGGCTTAATTTCAAGAGGGGGAACCTAATGTACTGTATATAAGGTACTGTATGTAAATTTTTCCCTTTATAAAATATCTCGCTCTATATAATAATTGATTATAAAATGAATAATATTTCTTTGGATAAAAAAAAAAAAAAAACTTACAAAATTTAAAATGCTTTTAAATAACAAATATAAATAGCTTAATTTAGTAAATCTATTATATTGTATTGATTATACTTTGTTAGAAAATAATCACATCATTTTAAAAAGAGTTTGAGATTAATACTTATAAGTCCCATTTACTATTTTCATTTTTCACTTAACAAAAAAAATCAAATTTTCAAAATTTTCCGCCCAATGCGACTAGTTGAAGTTAAAACTCAAAAGCTAAAAATCATTTAACTTGTATGCCATATGCAACAAAGTTTACCCAGAACCAGCAGCCCATAGCTCAATAAAAGCGGAAGAGCCCAAATTACCGTCTAAACTATCCAAACAAGTAAGTGATTTACTGACGAATAAACAACATATGACCTTGGTTTTTGTACTAAATTATCATTGCATTAATTTAAATCCGAGGAGTTACTTGGAATCTAATTTGTTAGGGGTTCTTGCTTGAATATTGCTCTGCATTGAACTGCATTTTTACATCAAAATGTTGAAATTTGAAGCCTTTTGCGTTTCATAATCCAGTGACAAAACAGCACATTGGAATCCGAGTCATGATGTATGAAAACGCAGATTGAGTGAATTTGAAAAACACTGGAACTTCTTCCTTTGTTGTATTCTGTATTGTGTCCACAAATTGGTCTTCCACTTTACCTCATAGTATTGCCTGGTCTGTTTTCAGATTCAGTAGGCTGGCTTATGTTTGTAACACATTAACTTAAAGGTTCTACAGTTGTTGTGGACTTAATGACTCCAATGGTGTGCTATGATTGAATCTGCTTCTCGTATTGAAAACGAATTAAGACTCAGTTAAAAATTTTGCTTTTGGCAGGCGAACTTCTTGTGCTCTTGATGAATTTTCTTATCAATTGTTGACATATCAAACAAATTGTAGGCGGAATTGTGGGCCTTTGTCTCCTCAGATTCTAATGATGGAATAGCAGAAGATACATTAAGATGAAAATCATGGGGTTTTTTTTTTTTTTTTTTTTAATTTTTAAATTTTGTTGTGAAATGTGGAATATGATGGAAAAAATAGTAGTGTGGCAGTTTATTTTTAGTTAATTTTTTCAATTGCTTATGGGTGTGTTGGCATTGCATTATATATGGTCATTTTGGCTGACACACAAATGGGTGATTCGCCGGATTTATATTTGATAAGTGATCTGACTGATCTGCCTCAAAGCATTGTAGAAAGCATTCTCACTCCCTGCCAATAAGAGAGGCAGTAATTAAAGACAATCATTTTGTCAAGAAAATGGAGGTCTAGATGGGCTCCACTCACTCATCTTGTATTTGATGAAAAATGTGTTACTTTAACTAATGACCGAGCACTTGTTGAAAACAAGCTCAATACAATAGTATACATACTCAACATCGTTGTAATAAAATCCTTCTTAAAGTTAAGGGCACAACTTAAATTAAGGCCAGATTCAATACAGCTTTCCAACAGTAAAATCAATCAAGGCCACTTGGGTACCAATAAGTATAACCAATGCATATGTGCAGACTTACATGAACACCAGTTCACAAACACCTAATCACACTAACCTATTCATGAATACCAGTTTACATGAATACCAGATCACAATCTCTCTCTACAAAATTTGTAACAAATATAACACTTGCAAATGCTATTTAGGAATTTACAAGCAGAGAAATTGGCAAATTAGAAAGTAAAAAAAAAAAAAAAAAGGCACTTCTAGAATAGTCAATACCTGACTATTCAAGTGGAGACATGAAAACTTTCTAACTTATGTATGTGTCTATGTCTATATCATGCAATGAATGCATTTTGTAGCTCAATTGAAGTGGTACTTTCTCCCTCTTGGGAACAAGATGGACAGATATCAGATACACATCACTTATATCTTAATTATCAAGCCAACCAAGAAGAAAGAAATGAATGCATTTCATGATCATCATTTGATAAATAAAAAATGAAATTCAAGCTTACAGGTCCGTCATAAAATGTGCATATCTTGCACTTGAAAGCATAGCAAGGAACTCCCAGTCACTTATAGCATTCACCCATGTTTTGCAACTTCATAAAGGACAGAATGTTCACTGGTGATGTTATATTTCTTTGGATATTTTCTTTTGAACACAGAATCCATAGCAGAAGCTCCAGCATATTTAAGTGCAAGTTTTCTGTAAAGATGGAATTACCTACAGAAAGAAGATGACCAAATCAGAGTTAAGATTATTAACCAAAAATTAGATGATCATAAACTGGAGGACATGAGAGCATGAGAAGAAAAAATGGTCTCAAAATTAAGAACAAACTATAATAATTAGTTGATAACACCAAACTTAAAGGGCACCTCCATGCAAAGAGAGAGAGAGAGAGAGAGAGAGAGATCAAAGTTTTGAATTAACCTAGTACAGATAGGAGTCTAGAGATCCATAACATGCCAAAGCATAGGTACACGTTCAAACATATACAGAGACAAAAGTGAAGGACCATAAACCTAACATATAAGTCCCATATATGCACTCTTCCTCCATATTAAATACAACCTCTCTTTCAATAACATTAATCTACGATTTATTTTGGAATGTGATAAGTGATAACAGATGGAAGATGCACTACAACTATTACAAATGAGACATCAAACAAATAGAACACTAGAATTTTACCATGCATCAATTGGTTTTGCATATTAGATAACGTGAAATGTTACTCATAACAAGAAATAGCATTGGAGTTTCTAAGAAGAATAGGATAAATAATTAAGCACATACCTCATTGGCAGGTTCATCCCCTCCAAACTCCAGGATGTGAGCAATTTTTGGCAATCATCCCCTACTTCCTACTGGTACCCTTTCAAAATGTTTGCTTTGGGCTTCAAACTGTTTCTGCAAATCCAAATTGCACATAAAATGTCCAAAACATTACCAGCAAAAAAATAACCAAAAAAAAAACTATAGATGAGTACGTGATACATAAGATGTCATGTGTTCTTTTATTAATCCAACAGAAATTAAACTAATGAATGTCAAAAATAAATCTATCTCTTACCCCAAGTTACCATCACGTGCCCGGTGGAACTAATGTATGACCTCCCTTGTTAGCCACAATTGTTGTAGTAGCAAACTTCATGCTCCTCTTCCACCACCTCTTTATGCTGCAGCTTCTCTTATCTTATGAGGAAGAGGGCAAGAGATTCTTTTTTAATAAAACAAAAGAAGGAATTCATTAACATCCATCCCAAATACATATCCAAAATGAATGATTATAGAAATGCATCCACCCCTACTTCTCTTATTACACTCCAATTATGCATATCCAAAATGCATGATTATAGAAATCAACATCCACTCCAAACACATGTTCCATTACACAATATTACTTGAATACAATTACTACTATAAAGCAAAGAAACAATTAGAATAAAATGAACAAGTTTTACTGTACAGTCAACAATATGCAACAAGACAAATGAAGTGCAAAAGCATCAAGCAAGAGCTTAATAACCTCAGTTGAAGTAGAAAAATTCACAGAAGCAACAAAATGAAGTGCAGAAGCCCATCCAAACCTCAAGCTCAACACAATTGGTTTCCAATATATAACTCAACACAGCCTGATGTTACTGTCTTGTTTGTCAAATTCAACACCTATGATGAAACCAGTTTCAGAGTGTCTCTGCACCACTGCACATGGAAATCACACTCTTCTCAAACCTTCAAACATTCTCTCTATACAAATTTGTAACAAGTAGAATATTCACAAATGTCGTTCCTAAATCAAAAAGTGCCAAGAGCAAATTAGAAAGAACAAATTTACAAAAACACAAACACAAAAAAAGAGCTCCACTCTGATAAACATATATAAAATATACTTTTCGATAAATATATATATATATATATATTAGTGTTTATTCATTTAGCCATATATTCATAAAACTATCACCCAAATTCAAGCCAATATTGTTAGGACCGTGAATGCTTTACTAGTAACCAGTGCTACCAAAACCTTAAGGTGTTAGGAAGAGGCACATCAAAGTCCTTATCCAATAGCAGCAGAACAAAGCCCTACATTTGTAAGTGTTGCAGGCAGGCATTTTGCAGTGCAATGGTAGACTTGCATCATTTGGCTGGTCTGTTAAGCACCAATGCCACATGATCCCCCATACGGCCACATGACAATGGATTGTATAGATGATTGCTGAAAATTCCAACAAATATTAAACAGAACTTTGTCACAATTACAACAAACACAACCAAACATTTTCTCATAGGAACCAAAGATAACTAATGAGAGAGACTTAACAGGCCACAACATAGGAACATGTTTGAATAAATACAGAGACAAAGTGAAGGACCACAAACCTAAGCCATGAGTTCCATATATGCAATCTCTCTCTCTCTCTCTCTCTCTCTCTCTCTCTCTCTCTCTTACACACACACACACATTTTGCTTTGCTCTGCAGAATTTTATCCACAACCAGCTATTTCTTAAGTCTGATTTCAACCTTAAAATCCCTGATAGTTCTAATTATTAATGCACTACAATGCTTGATGCCGTTAAAGACTAACTCACATACCTTCTAAAATTATACTCCCTCCGTCCCATTTTTTTTGTCCTGTTTGAAAAGTCAAACTTTTTAAGGGAACATCATTTATCGTCTTGTCTACCTTTTAAAAATGTATAAGTTTCCAAAACTACCCTTAAAAAAATTTATCAAAAAATTGAATTAATAAATTAATAGGAGTATAATAGGAACATTAGTAAATTAATGACTTTTATTTTTAGAAACAGGACAATATTTTGGGATATCTCAAAATAGAATAGAGGACAAAAAAAAGTGGGACAGAGGGAGTATTCACAATTATGAGACCCAAATTTATTGGAAAAGGCCTATGAATCTCTAATGCAACACCAAACCAAGAAGAAATTTCCAAAGTCTAGAAATTTAAGGATGATAGAAAATGTCTACCTTTGGATGAAGCCTAAAGGACACTATAACCTTGCTTTTGATCCTGCATAAACTTCATTGTTCATTACTTCCATAATTTTAAGTTCTTTTCTTATACACCTTTACGAACCAAGCTATGATTATAAGCTAAAAACCTTAATTTCCCTATGCTTCATTATCTGGCTTGTTGCACAATTACAGAGCCCTAAAGTTTGAATAAGCACCAATTCTGATGCCTAGGTTTTCCTATGTCTCAATTGGTTATGCATATGAGATCAACTGAGATGTTTCTCATCATAAGAAAACAGCATGGAATAAAGAATTAAGCACATACCTAGGATGTGAGAAGTTTTTAGTAATCATCCCCTGTTTCCTGCTAGCACCCTTTCAAAAATTTGCTTTGCACTTCAAAATATCCCTGCATAAAGAAATAGTAAATAAATTTTCCAAAACATCAGCAGCAATAAAATAAAATAAAACACTATGCAGATGTCATCTCCATTTAAGCCAAAAATGGAAAACAACTAAAAACACCGATAATTAAGAATTTTAAGTGGTTCAACCCAACTGACAGTAAAGATTCTAGTAATTATTTTGTAGCTGAAACTCCAAAAATGCCATCGTCTGATTCTGAGGCAATCTCTCTCTCTTTCTCTCTCTGTTTTTTATTATTTCTTCCTCTTCTTTTTTACTATCCTTTTTTCATTTGTTCTGCAAAGTTTATAACCATGTCCAACAGTTCATTAAGCCTAATCTCAAACGCAATTATTAGTGCAGTAAGATGCCCCAAAATGAACAATTCACAATCTCTTCCTCAAACAGTACAATCAAGTTTAATAAGTGAAAGAAAAATTTTGGGAGGAGGAGGCTATGTATGTGAGGTAAATCTTCACCCTTCTATGAGGTTATTAATAAGTGAAGCAGAATAATTTTGGGAAACACATAAGTACTCAGATCACAAACATATTCTTAGCTAAAAAAAAAATTAAAAAAAATAAAAAGCACTACTTTTTTGTCTTACCATCATCCATGTCTGAATCAGCCATTTTGTCAAGAAGAATCTTGTATATCAACTTCTTAAACATCAAGAATAACTTCAAACATGCCCTATAAAATTTTATAGACACTTAAAATGGAATCCAACAAGTTAAAAAAATGTGTATTTTAAAAGAAACCCAGGAAAAGATTTATATAAATTTTCAAATTTCTACATAAAACAACTAAAATCAAATCCCAATTTCAAAGAAAATAAACAAAATTTCGAGTTTCACTTACGCTTTCTTCTTCCCCAAACCCAGAAAAAGATTTATACTATAAATTTTCAAATTTCTACATAAAAACAACTAAAATCAAGTCCCAATTTCAAAGAAAATAAACAAAATTTAGAGTTTCACTTACGCTTTCTTCTTCCCTCCTTTCTGCCCCTTCGAAATCCATGTCATGTTCTATCTGCAATTTCAGCATCAATCAGAAACCCAGATAATGAGGCCCAAGCTATTTCTAGGCGAAGAAAAAGAAATTTGGGAAAAAGAAATTATAGAAATTTTGGTTTTGCTTGTGCTTTGAAAATCTTTCGTCTGGAATTACAGAAATTAAAAGAAGTTTAAAAACAAAAAATCAGAGAAGAGTGACTTATCAAAAATAAAATTAAAAAAAAAAAAAAAAATCAGATAAGAGTAAAGAACATACCAGGGAAGCGTATGCAGTAGTTCAATACATCCGAAGATTTGGGATGTGAGAAATCTTATCCCAATCCTCTCCATTTTCCTTCTCGAATCTTTGCTTTAATTTGGGACAACCACTGATTTGTAAAGAGGTGAGGTGACTCATCCCTTCGGGAAGTGACGTCAGATTGGGACAATCCCAAATATGTAATGTCTCAAGAGAAGTTAGGTTTTTAAACCACTCCTCTGGCAGAGACTCCAACTCCAGACTCAATTGCAAAAACTTTAATTTGGAAAGAGGAGGGGAGAAGGAGGAGGAAGAGGAAGAGGACGGAAATGAAGAAGCCCTTCCTCCCGTATTATTCATCTCTATTGTCTCTTCCAATGCCTTCCAACTACTATTACTCAACCGAAGCCCTTCTTCAAGATTTGGAAATAGCGGCATGCAAGTCATCTTAGGGCAATTCCATAACCATAAAAAAGAAAGACGCGGAAAGTACGTCATGTGTTGGTGATAGTGATTAGTTGATGATGATGATGATGATGATGATATTGTTGATGTCGTTGTTGCCTCATTCCCCTTATCCACACTCCTCCACCATCCCTTTAGATTTGGGCATTCCCAAAGATGGAGTGTCTGAAGGGATGGGAAAAATGTTGATGGTGATGCCAGTGAAGCAGATATCTCATCATTCATATCCCCCTCTGTCATGTACTCCAGACCATCCATAAACCAAATACTTAGTTTTCGGAGAGTTGAGAGTTTATACAACGGTGGCAAATATTGGCACTTCTTACAATCAGATATACTTAAATCAACGAGATTTGTTAAGAATGAAAGCCAACTTGAAACTCTCACACCCATGTACCCGTCCACTGCCAAAGATTTTAAACTTTCATGTGGTTGGAGGCTATCCATGGAATTTTCATCTTCACTGGCACCTACACCATCATCACCCTCTGGATTCCACTTTAAGATCAATTCACTGAGACGTTGCTTCTCCTTATAATTTGCATCTTTCACCCGTGCCAAATTTTTAATCTCTAATTTTCCTCTCAAGTCATTTAGCTTGTTTAATTCCGCTAGCCCACCGCAATGCTTGGAAGAACCTACAGGATCCTTACTCACAACAAATAAGGTTAATGTTTGAAGAGAAGTCAATTGCCCTATTCCACGTGGCATATGAGTCAAATTCTCACAACCTCCTATGTCAAGGTGCTTGAGGCTAACCAATTTTTGAGTATCTACGGGTAACTCCCTAAGCTTTTTACACTGATAGAGGTTTAATGTTTGCAAATTCACAAATTTTGTAATAGAACTAGGGAGAACCTCAAAATCATTATAGGAAAGGTCAAGGTACTTTAGATGCATCAAAGTACCTATGATATTGGGCAACATCTTCATATTTAAACCATGTAGGTCTAATGCACGCAAGTATCTAAAAGTAGAAATAAGTTTTTTGAGAGTTGATTCTTCAATTGTTCCTTGATCATATTCCCACACATTGTATGCCAATATAAATGTTCGTATCTTGTTTGCTTTAACCAACGTGCTTAAATTCTCCTCAAAGAACGAAACATTGTAAAATGGAAATGATAGATGGTGTCCTTTTTCTTTCACATTTTTTGCACTGGTATCAACTAGTATACAATCAGTCTCTGATACATATTGTGCAAGATCATGAATTAAATCATGCATTTTAAACCTCTTATTCATTCCTTCATCTTCTTTTGCTTCTTGGAAGAAGGATCTCCAAAGTAGCTCCATGAAGTACTCATTGGCAACATGCTCTACTTCATGGCTCTCCTCTGATGATTGGATAAAACCTTGTGATATCCATAATTGTATCAATGTCAGCTTATCGATCAAATAATCTTTGGGAAACAATGAACAATATGCAAAACAACATTTTAAATGTGATGGGAGATAATCGTAACTCAATTTTAAAACTGGCATAATACCATCTTTTAATTGAGTTACATTTGTGAGTTTAGTATTCTTGATGTATAACCACTCATCTTCAGTTTTTTTGAAGAATAAGACTTTCCCTATCGTCCTTATAGCAAGAGGCACTCCTTGACATTTTTCTACTATGTCCATCCCAATTGCTTCGAGGTTAGAATTGATGGTCTCCTGGCCTTTTTTCAATGCCATTTTCTTCAATAATGACCAGGATTGATCCCTTGACAAGCCTTTTAGAAAATACGATGAGATAGTACTAGTAATCTTTGCAACCATGTTGGTTCGTGTAGTTATCACCACCTTACTTCCCTTTGCACCACCCAACAAAAGTCTTTTCAAATTATTCCAATTTTCACTATCCTCATTCCAGACATCATCCAATACAAGTAAGTACTTCTTTTGGTTGAGTTGTTCCCGAAGTTTATTTTGCAATAGATCCATCTCAAGATTCTCAGGTTTTCTTTTAGTTGCAGATTCAATTATCTTTTCAACAATTTTTTTAACATCAAAGTCATCAGATACACACACCCACATCTTCAACTCAAACTTAGTTTGGACCTTCTCATCATTAAACACATATTGGGCCAGTGTGGTTTTTCCTAGCCCACCAATTCCCACTATTGATATGAATGAAACATTATCTTCCACATCAAAGTCCAACAACAGATCTATGATGGCTTGCTTATCCTTTTCTCTCCCGATAACTTCTTCATCAGGTACAAAAGAGTGAGTTTGATCCCTCCCCCTAGTCACAACTCGTGTCTCTAACCTCAACTGAAATTGGTCCCTATCATTTGATATATCATTAAACCTCTCCCTCATAGCCTTTAGTTTGCGAGCCATCTCAAGACCAAAAACAACTGGGTTTGAACTAGAAAAGAAAGTGCGTACCTTCTTTACAATTTTATCACCATCCATCATCTTTTGCTGCAACACATGAGTGGTGAACTCGCTCAACAAGTCATCCGCATCATAAACTGCATCTTTGAGATTCATGAGCCAGTGCTTGATTTGGTAATTCTCAACCTGTTGCTCCTCCGCATCCTGAAGTACAGCTTGAATAGCGAGAACAGTGTTCTTCATTTTTTCGAGATCATCTTTGACACCCCAAATCGATCCGATCGGTTGGAGAGTGGAGGAGCCCAAGCTTTCAATGATCGTCTGCACAACGCCATACAGGATTGCATCGGCCATTTGTTCTTGTTCTATGAAAGAAAACGTCGCAAGCTTAGCTGTTACTGATAGAGAGTAGTTCGAAATATTGGAGGAGGAAGATTCAAGTGGCTGTGAAGGAAGACTTGGCTAGTTATGTACAGTCGAGAGTCCACTTAGAAAAAAACAGATACATGTGAACAACGGCTCCACCACTCAATAATTACTGCTTTAACTATCGCCTTTCTTTCAAAAATAATTACTACTTTAACAACAGCCCCACTCCTCAATAATGGTTTCTGTGAAGACAAAAAAAAAAAGGCCAGAAGGCCCCAGTACTGCTCAATAATTGAGTGGAAAGACACTATCTTTGATCCACCGAAGGAAAATAAGGATTATATAGTGGGACATAAAGCTAAGGAAAAGTAGAGTTTCACCAAAAAAAAAAAAAAGAAAAAAAGTAGAGTTTCACAAATTTTGACACCATCCTCTGTATTTTTGGGTTATGATGGGTCCAGTCGAGCACTATCTCAAATGCTAATGCTATGCCAGTGAGACCAAAAAATTTCAATGCATTTGTAAAGCCAAATACTTTTAACATGTTTGAGATGAACATTTGTAGAGGCTCTTATTTTGGTTGGGGTGAAAATAGAAGGATGGAAAACCTTTGACAGAATTATAGGTTAAAAACATCAATTTTTGTCTTATTTGGTTAACCATGCAAAACATGGAGCAAAAAGTTGGGGGCCAGGTAATTTCGGACCTAGCTCACCAAATCATTTTCTTCCCAAGGTTGGAAGAAAACAAAAATGAAAATAGATAGTTAAGTCAAAATGACTTATTTGTCCTTACACACCAAGACTTTTTTTTTTTTGGCAGAAATACTATTTTCGTCCCTACATTTTCACCCGATTCTCACTTTGGTCCCTATCTTTTTTTTTTCACCGCTTTTAGTCCCTATTTTAGAAAACGTATCTCGTTTTAGTCCTTTCCGTCAGTGTCCTAACGGCTCCATCCTACGAGGCAGACGGAACTATTAAAATAATAATAAAAAATTTTATTTTGGCATTAAAAAATGCCACGTCAGCATTTAAATTAAAAAAAATTAATTTATTAATTTTAACTAAATAAAAAAAATTACAAACAGAATTAAAAAGCAAAAATTACATGGATTTTGAACGGTTTAGACCCCTTAAACTATAACCAGATTGCGTAGCCTAGATTAATTAGCCAAGTTGTTACTTAGTCAAATTATGTAATTCTAGGTTAAAACAATCACAAGATCATATCATGCATATAAAACAAATAAAGCAGCGGAAAATAAATAACACAGTGATATGATCACCCAGGAAACCACACCGGAAAAACCTGGGGAGGATTTTACCCACCGATCCTCAAGGCAAAACGGAATCCACTAAGAAAGAATTGAAGTTTTTACAAAAGGACTTACAAGCTCCCCGCTTGACTTCCTAATGCTACACACCAGTAGTAACTTCCTGACACGACACGCGCAGGCTCCGAATCCACGGACTACTTCTTTCTTTGAACTCCTTCTTCAAGTACAAGCTCCTCACTTGTTTTTCTCTTTAAGCTTTAATGGCTGCAACCTAGTTGATCATCAAGATGTTGATGTGATCTCAATCTTGAAAACCCTAAGTTTTGTGTAAAGGAAAGCTCCTCTAGATCTCACAAGAGATTTACACAAAACCGCAATGTATGAGCAACAATACAACTTGTGCAACTCTGAAAAACGTAGCTAGGGTTTGCCTTATATACCTAGGGCAAAAACATAAAAACCTAGACGTTTAAAGAGTTAGGGCTGAGTTGGAATTCTGCAGAAAAACGCATCTGGGCCGACTTTCGATCGATCGAGTCTAACCTTCGATCGATCGAGCCAGGCCGAGAAGCCCCAATGCTTCTGCAGTCACTCGATTCCAACTTTACAATATTAAACCAACTTTGAGCAAACTTAAACAAGACTAAATACATTGTTTTGATCATGGTTTGCCAACATTACAAATTAGAGTTCTAAATACATAAAATCCTAAGACCTTAGAACCTAACAGATTTAGATCTAAACATGTCTTAAACAAGAACAACAAAAACACATACCCAGATCTAAGAACACAAACACATAAATTAAAATTCAAAAGTTAAAAATTTTTAAATCACCATTTCCTCAAACCCAACAAAATCATCAAATCCTAAAGCCCCAAATTCCAAATCAATCCAAAAATACAACACAACAAATCCAAACAAAAAAAAAAAATCTCAAACTCATAAAAACAGTACCCTCATTCATGATTCGAATCCCAGAAATCTTTTCTCAAAAAAAGAAAAAAAAAAAAAAAAAGAATCCCAGAAATCGAAGCTCCCATTTTCATCACCATCCGATCGTCCACCTCCACCGCCGCCAGACCTGAACCCACCCTCCTCCAACAAGCTCAGCATCCCACTCCCACTCTTCGTCCCAACCTCGCACCTCTCCCCCAATAAAGACACCGTTTTACTACCAGACCCCATCATCTTTATCGCCTCCTCCACCTCCTCCTCCACCGAGATTCCGCTCAGAGTTCTTGAAAATGGTTTCTTCTTTGGAACCGAGAGCTCGTGGAGGTCGGTTTCAGAGAGCGCACGTGTCATCATCTTAGTGGTTGGATCGCTGATCACTGGAAGAGAAGATCCGATTGTTATCGTCGGCAATGGTGAGTTCTCTTTCTCTCCCTCTTTCATGGGTTTCATGGGTTAATTTTTGTTGGGTTGTGGTTCCAATTTGGGTTAGGGTGGCAGTGGTTGGTTGGTGGTTCCGATCTGGGTTTGGTTTGTGGCTTGCTTCGTGATTTGGTTCTTCATTTGTCACTGTGATTGTCCTTAGGTTCGTGGTGGGTTTGGTCACTGTGATTGTCCCTGGGTTCGTGGCTTGATTCAGACATGTTGGTTGATGGGTTTTTCTGAGTTTGAAATTTTTTTGTTTGGATGGGTTGTGTTGTATTTTTAGGTTAATTTGATACTTTTGAAAATTTTAATTTTTGGGTCAGTGTTCTTAGATTTGAGTTTGTGTTCTTGTTATTCTTATTTAAGATATATTTAGATCTGAATTCATATAATTTTTGCTTTTCAAATTCTGTTTGTAATTATTTAGTTAAAATTAATAAATTAATTTTTTTAATTTAAATGTTGACGTGGCATTTTTTAATGCCAAAATAAAATTTTTTATTATTATTTTAATAGTTCCGTTTGCCACGTAGGATGGAGCCGTTAGGGCACTGACGGAAAGGACTAAAACAAGATGCGTTTTCAAAAATAGGGACTAAAAGCGGTGAAAAAAAAAAAGATAGGGACCAAAGTGAGAATCAGGTGAAAATGTAGGGACGAAAATAGTATTTCCGCCTTTTTTTTTTTTTTTTCTCTTTTATTACCTTTTTTTTTTCTCTTCTATTACCTCTCTTTCCCCCTCCACCTACAAGTAGCCACCAACTATCATTTTTGTCCGTCTTTTCAAAAAATTCATGCAAATTACATTTTTCTTCCTCTAGTTTTACTTTTTAACAAAAAGGAGGAAATTTTTATATTTATTTTTCATCATTTTAATTTTCCATCATCCAACCAAACACACATGATGATAAACTAAAGTATTTTCTATTCTTCCACTTTTCCATCTTTTCAATCAATAGAGCCTTAATAGTTTTGTATTTTAGTGATATGGTTGGATTCATTTTTTATAGAGAACATGGATTCTAATTCCATTTCCCACTTTTTAAAGTGAAAAAGTGATTGAATATTGAAATTATTCATAATACTCACATGTACGTAAGATCGATTTTGGATACAGAAAAGAAAACATTGGTAGTACATGCTCACATAAATCTATGCCAGATTTTGTATCACATACTTTACCTAGTTTTTTTTATTTTAAAAATACTTATAACACATTTTCCATTGTATATATTCTATTTTTACATTAAGAATTATGCTGTTGTGAAAGGCTTTTGTAAATTTTTAACATTTATAAATAGAAAATTTACAATGAGCTCAATTTACTTGTGCAAATGAATGCTTCACACAGAAGGATCAAACTAGGTAGATGACACAAAGGATGTTGGACATTGAGGAGGCCATTAAGGAGGAGGGAGCAGTGGCAAGGGTGGAGGTGACAAAGGTCTTGGTGGAAACTAAAGCCCAACCCTAGAACTCGAACTCAAATATATGTTTGGCTTGTGTGATGGAATAGAATTAATAAACATGCATGCAAAATTTCGGTAACCAGATTTCGATGCCTAGTGTGTGATGCTTTTAAAATGCTTGAGATTTTGTGAATTGTGTATGTGAGTGCATCTTTTATCATTTTATCCTTTTTAGGAAGTCTTCACGTACCATTGGTTTTTTAAGGAGTGATTAGTCACGCATATCTAAAAATTCTTAGGGCCATTAAGCTAAACTAAGGACAATTTGAGGTTTACGCATTTAACTTGACTCTCCATTATCATATTCGACATGTTTTAGACGAAAGGTTGCTTTGTTACACCAACAGTTGGTTGTGTTGTATTGGTAGTCATTAGCTCTGATACTATGTATGGCTTTGCAAATAAAGACTGAAAAAAAAAAATTTTGAAATATTATAGAAAGGTCTAGATCGAGGTTGAAGAAAACAGATAGAGGAGACTCGGATGAACTATTTCTATTATTATTGACTTAATGAATTCTGTACAATAGTAGAGGGCGTTTATACAATTAACGTTGAGGTAGTAGATTTCAAAAAAAAAATAATGTTGCAGCTTTGTTGATCTTGATAACACCTTGATCGTCACCTAAATGACCAATAGAATCCTAAAAGTGTGGGTTCTCTTCGTTAATAATCAAATCCACTAGCCTTGTTTGTTAGAGAGTGTGAGAGAACTTTATTATTATTATTTTTTTAATACAAGATATAAATTTTACTCTATCTTAATCTAAGTATGCGTTTAGATACTGCTTATTTTGCTGAAAACTGAAAACTGAAAACAATAAAAAAATAATTTTCGGTTACTATTCTCACTCACAAAACACTACTCATTTGCCTTGATGCACTGTTCATGTCCCAAGAACAGTGCACCAGGCACTGGTTAAAAAAAAAAAAAAAAAAAGAAGCTAGATGCATACGCATCTATCCAAAACGCAAACCAAATGGACACTAAGTTTATATGTATGTGAAGTTTCCTTTTTGAGACTTGAACCCCGGCACTTGCTCCCCACACCTCACAAGCACTTAAATTTGTGGAATGATCATCGCGTCAAAAGTGCGCAGTGGTCTTTCTTTGTCTTTAAATGTTCTATAGAGTATAGACTAGGGTTTTTCTCAATTAAACTAATAACTTTTATACTTGTATTAGCTAGTGGGCCATCTTACCTGGGCTTTTAGAATGTGATTTGAGGTGGGACCAAAGAAAAAATAAAAACACTATCTCAAATGGGTCTTGAATCTCCTTGTAACTAATGACGAGCACAAAGTTATCATTAATCATAATTTATTTTACTAAAAAATTATGGTTGCAATCTAGGTTGTTATTAAATCAAAGATTTATCCCAAGACTCTATTATATTAGCATTTGGCCCCTCCATAAAATCATTTATAGTGGAACAGAAATAGTCTACAGTTTAATCTTTTGATTATTCATATATTTATGAAATTTATATTTAGAAACTCTTAATTAAAGTGGTCGGACCCAACACACTAAATAACCAATTCTCATTAAACCTATCTCATTGGAATATTTTGTGTCTCTAACAATAAATTATGGGTTCCGTCTTGAGAATATGTGTTCCTAGAACACTATGTGTAATTGCCTAACATTCTCATGTTCTGACCGTGCAAGATCTCACTCCGGTATACATCAAAGCAAGCAAAATTCATGTTTGACTTCATCATCCACTCAGAATTAAGAGTCTATGCAAATAGTAGTCATGATATATATATATATATATATATATATATATTTGTTCACGTGGTTATATTAATAGAATCATAAATCTCACAGTGGTCTAGTTTAATGTATCCCACATAATTTAAATACACCAACATATTTGTTAATCAAAATTCTCTACTTCCATGATTAAGATAAGACCTCATAATTTATATGTTGTACTCTTTGCAGATGAAATGCCTAATTTCATCACCAATTTCGAACTAGATTAATAAGTTTATGAGGAACTTGTGATTTAGATCTTCTATATGCGGATTTCATTCTCATACCTATATTACATACAATGCCTCTCATAGATTAGAACATATAACGTTCAAATATTCATGCAAAATACAATCTCAAAAATAAAACAACTTTTATTATTCAAAAAAATAATGCTATTCAACTGAGTGTTAAGGCACTACTCCTAATAGTGAGTATCTCAATATGATGATGTTTCCGTGTCTGGTTAACAAATTTATCAATTAAGAAAGTAATTGAGAATATGCTTTCAAATATAATAAAATGGAGAAAAAGAATACATGTGACTGCCCTTGTTCCTAACTATATGTTGAGGATCCATAGCTAACCCCAAAATTTTGGGATTAAGGCTTGTTGTTGTATGATAGAGGCTTGGTGATAGTGTTGATCGGGTCAAAATCATGTACAAGTTGAAAAGAGTTCTGAGTAAAATAAGTTGCTATTTAAGGCCTTCTCGTAGGTATGTATTTATAGAACAACCATACCCTTTCAGTAACAAGTGTGTTTGAATATGTGACCCCCCAAATCTAATTTGGATATTGTCTAAGTGCATGCTGTGCGGGTGTGTGATGAGTCCCATATTGGGCATTTACTTGGTAGATTTGAGCTTTATTAACAACTACAAAAATCCTTAATTTTGACTAGTCCCTTTGAGATATAACGCATATATGTGGTAAGGAAGGACCCACCCAACCTGAAGGGTTAGTTGGATGTTTGGGTTGGGTTTGGTTTAAAGGAGTGGGTCTCATTCAGGTTTCAGGTCAATATCGCATTAAACCTGACACACCAGATCTAATTTGTTTTTGCTTTTTTAAATACTAGTTAACAAATTGTTGGGTTTAAATAATTTTAGAGGTGTAATTTGTAATTTACCCTAACTTTAAATAGAAAGAATACAAAGTCCAAAATAGTCTCCTCCCACACAAAAACAAACACACACACCAAAAAAAAAAAAAAAAAAGGAGGAAGGGACCCACAAGTTAACCCGAGACCCGACTGACCTGCTCGTTAAACCAAACTTTTGGGCCAATTAAAAAGTATAGGTTTGAGTTTTATTGGGTTGAGGTGCAAGCCGGGCCTGAAACCGACTTGTTCTCAGCCCTAAACACAAATATGGCTAGCACTTTTTCTTGAATTGTTGCATAATATTTTGATACTTATAAACCATTCAAAATCCATTTTGTTTGTTGGATTGTTATGCTTGTGTTTTATATACCATCTTTGTATTCTTATGTTATAAAATCAGTATCTTTCTCTAATTCCGGTTCATCCTAATTGTTAGGAATCCAAATGTGACGTACTGAAGGTTAACATGTATTGCAATATATGTTAGTACTTTTGATGTGTTGGATTAGTTAGATAAGCTGAAGCTAATGTCAGTTAGTTATGCTGATGTCAAAGTTTCAATTAGTTAGTTAGTACTCTTTAGGCAGGAAATGTTAAGAGTTGGGGAGGGAGAACTGAATATAAGAGGACTAAGAATGAAGGATATCCAGAAAATTAACCAAGCTTGTTCTTTATATTCTTCTCAAGTTCTCACTATTGCTCAGGAGGTGGTTACCCTCGAAGTAACTCTCATTTTCTTTCTTATTTTCGTTCTTCTTTTCATCCATTTCTGAATTGCTAAGTACTTAACGCTGATCTTCATCTTATAGATCATGGATTAGTTATTGAATCGTTGTTGATGAGATTATGACTGCTCTACTGTACATTAATGACAACAAATGTTCTAACTTCACAATTGGGTCTCCAGAAACGCCAAGATTGCCAAACCAGCAGCCCAAACGTCTTCGTCCAATACATGCTCTTCAGGTGAATGACTTACACCTCCACGACACCGGACAAACAGCATTCCAACCTGTTCAAGTTTTTGCAGATAATTATCATTTAACATGAAATATCACCTCCTAAAAGTCGAGGATGAAGCAAAACAGGACAAACCTTTGTTAAATGAGACATGGCCATTGCATCATGTCCTGCACCACTCATTAAGGCAGGTGTTTCGTGTTGAATGTCACCGGCTATTTTCCTGAGTGCAAAGTAAGCTGCGTACTTCAGCTGAGAACTCAATTCAGAATCACAAACCCCTGCATTCGCATCATGCTGAAATGTCCACAGCAAACCAGGTTATTGATTATGAGGGTTACAAAAGAAATGAATAATGAGATGAAGTCCCAGACCTTACGATCGATGATACATGAAACAGAACGCCTCTCACATATTTTATACATCTGATTAGATAATTCATAGATAACAGCTTCACGTCCCATGTCATCGATCGCTCGTAAATCCACAGTGAATGTCACCTTTTTCCAATAAGTCCATTGTGAATTCAGACATTATCCATAAACAACAAGGTATCCCAATTTGAGCTTTGTTATCAAGATCAGTATAGTCATAGATAAGAGTTCTTACCTGGCCTGGAATGACATTACTTGCACTCGGCCATGTTGATATCTCTCCAACAGTACAGACTAGAGAACTGGAAAGTGATTCCAGTGATATATCATTGCAATGACCATCATAAGATAGAAAATCTTTAGGGTTTTTACAGAGACTTTCCAACAATACTATTAATTCAGCAGCAGCAGCCATAGGATCCTGACGCATAGACATAGGAACAGTTCCGGCATGCCCCTGTGAACCTCTCACTATAACCTGCAATTATATATGTGGAACAAAAACATCAACAACCAAAGATCATATCAATTTTGATATAAGATCAACATCTGCATATTATCATTGATTTACATTTATCTTTACATGCTCCAGGCAGAAATGTGTAGAGTTGAAAATTCCATACAAAATTAACTTTAGCCTATCCTAGGTGTTTTGCTAAAATTCCAAAAACGAGACACTATGCTTCCTCTTCATTGCTTTCTTTATATCTCAATTTGTATAACAAACTACAGTTTGTAGTTTCGTGTATTTTGGATATAGACCTTACAAGGCCAAGTTCTGGTATAAAATCCTGAGCTGGTAAAGAAAGTTTCCATCATGGCACTCCAATTCTTACATGAGCTTGGCAAAACTCATACTCAAAATAATTAAGGCACAGTAAACGTCTCACCAAAATAAAATCTGTCTGTTGTAAAGAATTGGAACAATGGTGCTGTACAACTGCAGGAAAGTTCTGAATAACTATTGGTATACTCCTTCACGACTGTTATATGGGCTGTACTCAAGAAAATTCACTAAATATTGCCAAAAGGATGGAGAAACAGAACCAAATATCACAAGAAGGTAATAGGGCAGAAAGAGGATCACTACAAGTTTATATATTAACCCCAAAAAAAAGGTTTTGATTTGGCATGGAATAGGACGGGTATGGGAGCTAGAATGATTATAGAATAAATTTCACTTAGCTCAGACTCATATGCAAGTCATTGACACGCACATTTAAATTTGTACAATCATACAACATTTTCTCCATTCCATATTATTGATTTTATCTAGAAAATACAACTTTTTTATGGGAATATCATTTAATGTATTGTCTTCTAATAAAAAGGTATAAATTTCCAAAACTATGCTACATAATTTAAACTCAAATAAAGATAACGGAAAAAAGGGTATTGACTTTTGAATAAATGCAAGGGCAAGTTTTGTCTATTGACATATCAATGCAAACAATATTTTGAGACATCCCAAAATGGACTTGAAACCAATAAAATGGGATGACAGTAGTATATATGACAATCTTTCAGCAAGATTTAAAACTTTTAAAAAACTGAAAAGAAAATAAGCATAACAAAGCTAAGGAACTTATAAAATAATGTAATACAAAGGAGAACATAGGCAAAAAAAAAAAAAAACCAGATAGGAGAATTGCAAACATTTTGGATGGCAATATCATGCAAAATACAAGTAAACCTCTTTTACTGTAAAAAATAAAAAATAAAAAATAACACTGGAAGAATTTTATATACTTTTAGTCTTGTCTGGCCAGCTATGCCTTTAACCACACCAAGAGGAAAACCAAGCCATTCTAGTACAGGACCCTGTTCAATGTGAACCTGCATCAAGCCAATACAAGAACTGAATATGCACACCCAGAATACTAGAAGCTAAAATAACTTAATTTGTTGCTGAATATGAAGAGGATATTCAGTACATCGTTGTTTACATGATAACTGGTGTAGACTGTTATACCTCAACGTAACCCCAGACAGACCCTGGGTCATACTTGAGCTGTAACAGGTTTTCCTCTGTAATTTCTAGGGAGTTTTCCTTCAGAGCATCTTGCACTGTCACGCCACTAAAAAAGGATTATGCATGAATAAATTGATAATAAACAGAATCATGACTAGATATAAGCTCAAAGTTATTCAAGGAAACCTCTTGTCAGATATCTGCAAGGCTGTAACTGGTAAAACACCAGCTAAAGCAGCACTGCCCAAGAAAGTAGATTGAAACCTCACTCCCTCCTCATCACTAAATGCAATCACCTGCAATAGCAGGAAATTCATTGACATCTATAATCATAATTGCTGCATAGCCACCACCTCCAACATATTACAAATCTAAATTTACAGCTGAATCAGATTGCAGTGCTGTAAAAACAATTCGGGACAACAGGAAACCTCGGTTTGGCATTTTTTTTTTTTTTTTTTTTTTTTATTATTATTATTAATAATATTCTTACGTTATTTATCAAAAAAAAAAACAATTCGGGACAAGATTGAGTCTACATCAATTAAAGCTCTAGATGGAGAATAGAGTCAAAAATAAGTACTGATGTATTCAAGAGATCAGGTCTCACATGTGTTTCAGAGTCTCAAAATATATTTCCTTTTTATTTCATCCATGTAATCTATTTGTTTCACCAATAGCAGGATTTTAAATCTCTGCACACGTTGTAACATGCTTCTTTTGCAGATGAATGAGACTACACCATAATTTAAGCCAATGGAACCCAAAAGATGGAAGGCATATCCTAAATATTTTCCCTACAAGTTAAAAGGTAGATATAAAAAGGTTTTCCCAGATGTTACTGAAGAGACAAAGATTAATCTTCTTGCACTGAATATCAATCAAGACAATCAAAGTAAATATATTTCTTTTTCCCTCCATAACAGTGGACTTTTTATCATTCTATCTTTTTGTTACTTTGTTCTGGTTCACAGAGTTGGAGAATGTTAGAATAATGGTTAAGTAATAAAATTCATCATTTCCTATTATTGGGGTTTACTGTAATTTATCATGGTACTAGAGTAGATAGTCCCGAGTTCAAATCCTGCTTCCACTTTACCTCCCATTAGGACTAGTGGTAGTTTATGATAGTGTAACATCAAAGGAAACAAGACTAATAAGTCATTATAGAATCACAAATCAAAAAATATTTCAGAAATTAATGCAATATAATGTTCCAAAGTTGTTATCTTACTGACCTCAATCGGCCGCCTTAATTTTCCCAACATCCCATTGACATTCAAAACCTTCAGAGCAGATAATGCAGAGATTATGCCTAGTGAACCATCATATATACCAGCATCAACAACAGTATCCTATCATAAAGAAGGAATATCCCACATCAATATTGATCAAATATGTCTTCATGGCATGTTCTCTGTGTGTGTGAAACGTTTATTTATGTATTTGTATGCCAACTAAATATTAAATTAGAAAATAGGAAAAAAGAAGCATCACCAGATGAGAACCAATCAACAGAGCCTCATCACTTGCATTCATTCCCTCAACTCGACCATGTAAATTGCCCAACTGGTCTACCCAACCGGAAATCAACACAAACATCAGTTGAACTTCCAACACTGTTTACAACATAAAAAGGTAGAGAGCTAACGTTCTCAAACCAGCATCCTCCATCCATCCACGAATAAGGTTACCAACCCTCAAAGAAGCTGGACTCATGAATGTTCTCTCAAGATAGCCATCTGCATCACTTACCTGCTTATGCAGGCAACACCATTAACGTTCACAAATAACCACACAGCCACAAGATACATATTGAGTAAAGAAAAGCCAAGGAAAATTCAATGCAACTTTTCTTTAACTTATGGCAGTGGCCAGACTCTAGGGGTGATTACCATTTGAATGGTGATTATAGAAACATTGAAAGTTGAGCATTTTAATCTTGGCGGCAGGAGATATATGCGATGGTGTGATACAGACTATGTTTGATTGCAGACATATAACATATTTGTTCTGATTTATGCAAAATCATAGCTGTTTGAGGGTAAGGCAGAAAAATTTTATGAGGATTAAAAAAAAAAAATCAACATTCAACATTCAACATTGCCCCAATTGGCTGAGAAAAATGGCACTGAAAGCCTTGAATGTTGTTTCAAAAATTGGATTCCTGTATTCCTTTCAGCATGTAACAGAAATTCAACTCGTATATCATTGAAGAAGTACATCATCAATAAATAATAATAATAACATACATCTTATTTAATGGAACATTGACAAGGTGGTCAAAATCTTTTTTTTTTTTTTTTTTTTTTTCAAATCATGCTTTTACTGACAGAAAAACCTATAGATGACAGCTAAATTAGTACTCCAAATGACACCCAAAGTTGAGGTCATAAACACTAATTTAAAAATATATATATATATATATATATATATATTAAAAAAAATTAGCAAACTATTCTCCACAATGCTATTGCAGCAAAACCCACAAATATTTTTAATTCAGTAGTAATTAAATTAACATTAGCAGTACTACCTAATAAAACTTATTAAAAATATGTCAGAAATTTAATTTGGGTCTTGAATTTTATACCTTTCCAAGCTCATTAAGCCTTGCCACTGCCTCATCCCTTAAGATTTCACGAAACAAATCATTCCTACTGCTTATTTCACCATCTTCAATAAACAAATCTTTTCCATCAGCACCATCATCATAACATAGGCTAAGCTAATAACCATTATTAAACAAGAAAATTATTCAAACCCCAACAATAAAAAACGTCATTTTCATGGACTCAATTCAAATGCAGAGGAAAAGGTCAGTATCAATAACCAAGCAAAATTATTAATCAAATAAGCAAATCTTTGAACTTAATGTGAATATTTACTCTTTGTCAATACACATTAAAAAAATGTGTATTGTCCTAGCAAAATTATTAATCAAGAAAAAAAATTTGAGCAAATCATAAAACTAAATTAAAAGAACCCATTTATGAATTTGATGTGAATATTCACTTTTTGCCAATATAAATTTTTTAAAAAAATTGTCTATTGTCCAAGCAAAATTCTTAATTAAAAAAAAAAAAAAAAAAAAAAAAAAAAAAAAAAAAAAAACAATAAGCAAACCATAAGACTAAACTCAAAGAACCCATCTTTGAACTTGATGCGAATATTCATTTTTTGCCAATATTGTCTTTTGTCCAAGGCAAAATTATTAATCTAAGAAACAAACAATAAGTAAACCATAGGACTAAACTAAAAGAACCCATCTTTGAATTTGATGTGAATATTCATATTTTGCCAATATACATTAAAAAAAAAAAAATTGTCTGCTGTTTTTCTTTTCTTATTTTATATGTATATTTGGAGTGCTATTGAGGAAGAAAAAGAAGAAGAGAATGGAAATACCAGAAAATATATAAGCTGAAGCAGAAGAAGAAGTAGATAACAGTGACAGTAAGAGAGAGAGAGGCAGATATTTGAATTGAATGAAGGAATAGACGGTGTTCATGATAGCGATGAAGATGAAACTGAAATGGGAAAAGCTAGAAGAGTAGAAGGGTCTTAATAAGGCAGAGAAGGAGAAGGAGTTAGAGATAGAGACAGAGACAGAGAGGCGGCCAATAAATGGAATGTGAGTGTTTTTTTTTTGTCGTGAGTTCTGTGTATTGACGCATCCTCCATTTTAACGCCAGCCAAGCAATGCGTGAGAGATCAGAATGTGGTGGAGGTTCGCCCCCTCGTGACGTGATTTCATATACTGCTCTAAGACTAAGAAGGGTGGGTGGGGGCAGTAGGGCCCATCTTTTGTAAGTCCCATATATATATATATATATATATATATATTTTTTTTTTTTTCATTTTTTGTGATTCTCATATTGACAAAGAAATTTGTTGCACATTAGACTATAGTTTGGATTTTGTTATTGGTGTCGGCACACTAATTTTTTATTTATTTTATTATTATTATTTTTTTGAGCAGATGTTGGCATAGTAATTGAGCGAGTCTCATTGTTTAAAAAAAAAAAAAAAGAAGCAGAAGTTAATAAATGAATTCTAAACTGATTGATTATAATAATAAAAATTCAATATTAATCAATATACTTTGACACTTGTTAATAAGACTCATTATAGTTATTAACGCTGATTGCTTGAAATGTTAATTGGCCAGATGTTAAGATTTTAATTAGGAAACTTCTTTACCAATATTTTCCTTCACATGCCAACCCTTGTTTACCAAGAGAAGGTTGTAATCCTAATACTGCTACAGCTGAAGGAGTCAAAAACCCATAGTTGTAATCCTAATACTGCTACAGCTGATCACAACCATAGATATTTATACTATCGTGGCAACCAATGGAAGCTAAGAAAGAATAACACAAGGGAGGAGGATGTTATGTATGTGAGGTAAATCTTCACCCTTCTATGAGGTTATTAATAAGTGAAGCAGAATAATTTTGGGAAACATATAGAAGTACTCGGATCATAAACATGTTCTAAGCCAAAACAAGTATTTGTTTTAATAACCTCATAGAAATGTGTATTTTAAAAGAAACCCAGAAAAGGATTTATATAAATTTTCAAATTTCTACATAAAAACAACTAAAATCAAATCCCAAATTCAAAGAAAATAAACAAAATTTAGAGTTTCACTTACGCTTTCTTCTTCCCTCCTTTCTGCCCCTTCGAAATCCATGTCATGTTCTATCTGCAATTTCAGCATCAATCAGAAACCCAGATAATGAGGCCCAGGCTATTTCTAGGCGAAGAAAAAGAAATTTGGGAAAAAGAAATTATAGAAATTTTGGTTTTGCTTGTGCTTTGAAAATCTTTCGTCTGGAATTACAGAAATTAAAAGAAGTTTAAAAACAAAAAATCAAAGAAGAGTGACTTATCAAAAAATAAAAAAATAAAAATCAGAGAAGAGTAAAGAACATACCAGGGAAGCATATGCAGTAGTTCAACTTTTCTCAAAATATGTAAAGATTTGGGATGTGAGAAATCTTATCCCAATCCTCTCCATTTTCCTTCTCGCATCTTTGCTTTAATTGGGGACAATCTTCTATATATAGCCTCTGTAAAGAGGTGAGGTGACTCATCCCTTCGGGAAGTGACGTCAGATTGGGACACCCCAAAATCTCTAATCTCTCAAGAGAAGTTAGGTTTTTAAACCACTCCTCTGGCAGAGACTCCAACTCCTCAATTCTCACCAAAGTCAATTGCTTTAATTTGGAGAGAGGAGGGGAGAAGGAGGAGGAAGAGGAAGAGGACGGAAATGAAGAAGCCCTTCCTCCCGTATTATTCATCTCTATTGTCTCTTCCAATGCCTTCAAACTGCTATTCCTCAATGCAAGCCCTTCTTCAAGATTTGGAAATAGCGGCATGCAAGTCATCTTAGGGCAATCCCAGAAAAGAAAGAAAGAAAGTCGCGGAAAGTACGGCATGTGTTGGTGATAGTGATTAGTTGATGATGATGATGATGATGATATTGTTGATGTCGTTGTTGCCTCATTCCCCTTATCCACACTCCTCCACCATCCCTTTAGATTTCGGCAATGAAAGAGCCAGAGTGTCTGAAGGGATGGGAAAAATGTTGATGGTGATGCTAGTGAAGCAGATATCTCATCATTCATATCCCCCTCTGTCATGTACTCCAGACCATCCATATTCCAAATACATAGCTCTCGGAGAGATGAGAGTTGATACAACGGTGGCAAATATTGGCACTTCGTACAACTATCTATCCTTAAATCAACAAGATTTGTTAAGAATGAAAGCCAACTTGAAACTCTCACACCCATGTACCCGTCCATTGCCAAAGATTTTAAACTTTCGTGTGGTTGGAGGCTATCCATGGAATTTTCATCATCACTAGCACCTACACCATCATCACCCTCTGGATTCCACTTTAAGATCAATTCACTAAGACGTTGCTTCTCCTTCAAATTTGCATCTTTCACCCGTGCCAAATTTTTAATCTCTAATTTTCCTCTCAAGTCATTTAGCTTGTTTAAATCCGCTAGCTCACCGCAATGCTTGGAAGAACCTACAGGATCCTTCCTTACAACAAATAAGGTTAATGTTTGAAGAGAAGTCAATTGCCCTATTCCACGTGGCATATGAGTCAAATTCCCACAATTTTTTAGGTCAAGGTGCTTGAGGCTGACCAATTTTTGAATGTCTACTGGTAACTCCCTAAGCTTTTCACACTCACAAAGCTTTAGTGTTTGCAAATTCACCAATTCTGTTATAGAACTAGGGAGAATCTCAAAATCATTATAGGAAAGGTCAAGGTACTTTAGATGCATCAAAGTACCTATGGTATTTGGCAACATCTTCATATTTAAACCACGTAGGTCTAATGCACGCAAATATCTAAAAGTAGAAATAAGTTTTTTAAGAGTTGATTCTTCAATTGTTCCCTGATCATATTCCCACTTGTTATATGCCAATATAAATGTTCGTATCTTGTTTGCTTTAACCAACGTGCTTAAATTCTCCTCAAAGAATGAAACATTGTAAAATGGAAACGATAGATGGCGACCCATTTCATTCACCTTTTTTGCATTACAGTCAACTAGTGTACAATCAGTCCTTGATACATATTGTGCAAGATCATGGATTAAATCATGCATTTTAAACCTCCTATTCATTCCTCGATCTTCTTCTACTTCTTGGAAGAAAGACCTCCAAAGTAGATCCATAAAGTATTCATTGGCAACATCCTCTAATAGTAAGTTCTCACCTAGTGATTGGATAAACCCTTGTGCTATCCATAATTGTATCAATGTCAACTTATCAATCAAATAATCTTTGGGAAACAATGAACAATATGCAAAACAACACTTCAAATGTGGCGGAAGATGATCGTAACTCAATTTTAGAATTGGTAAAGGACCATACTTTAATTGAGTTACATTTCCAAGTTCATTCTTGATATATAACCATTCAACTTTTGTTGTTTTGAAATATAAGACTCTCCCTATTATCTTTATAGAAAGAGGCAGCCCTTGGCAATATTCTACAATGTCCATTCCAATTGCTTCAAGGTCAGGATCAATGGTATCTTGTCTATCATCAAATGCCATTTGTTTCAATAAAAACCAAGATTTATCCTTTGGCAGGCCACATAGAACATACGTGATAGTGCTGGTAATCTTTGCAACTGGTTTGCTCCTTGTAGTTATCACTACCTTACTTCCCCTTGCACCACTCAACAAAAGTCTTTTCAAATTACACCAGTCTTCATCATTTTCAGTCCAAACATCATCCAATACTAGTAAGTACTTCTTTTGGTTGAAGATATTGCGAAGTTCATTTTGCAATCGTTCCTTTTCAAGATTTTTAGGTTTTGTACCAGTTGCAGATGCAATTATTCTTTCAACAATTATTTTCACATCAAAGGTATCAGACACACACACCCACATCTTCAACTCAAAATAAGTCTTGACCTTTTCATCATTGTATACATATTGAGCAAGTGTGGTCTTCCCCAACCCTCCGACTCCCACAATGGATATGAACGAAACATTCTCTTCCACGTCAAAGTTCAATAATAAATTTGTAATGGCTTTCTTATCCTGTTTTCTCCCAAAAGTTTTTTTTTCGGAAAAATGAGGTATGGAAGGATCAGTCGGAATTATTTCATAATTTCCGGAATTGTCCGTTTGAGAGCTGTTTGGTGGGAAGATTGACATCATGGGATAAGAGAATTGTGGAGGTGTTTCGTTAGATTCTGAAACACTATCAGTCTCAGACTTGTTAGCAGGGAAGAGTAATGGAATGGAATGAGTTGGTCCATTGGATAACGGACTACCAGTCTCAGAAATGGTGGGTGAGAAGATTGACATTATGTAATGATTTGGAAAATTTTCATAATTTTCAGAAATGTCTGGTTGAGATCTGGCTGGTGAGAAGATTGACATTATGGAAGGATTTGGAATTATTTCATAATTTTCGGAACTATCTGTTTCAGATCTAGCTGGTGCGCAGATTGACATATTAGAATTTGAATGAGAGAATCTCGGCGGTGAATCACTAAACACCGAACTAACATCAGTCTCGGACTTGTACGCAGGGAAGAGTGAGGAAATGGAAACTGGTGAGTCTATAATTGTTCCATTCTGATTGTCAAAACTAACATCAGTCTCGGACTCGTATGCAGGGAAGAGTGAGGAAATGGAAACTTCTAGATTTGTTCCATTCTGATTCACCGAACTAACATCAGTCTCGGACTTGTATGCAGGGAAGAGTGAGGAAATGGAAACTGGGGAGTCTAGAATTGTTCCATTCGATACCCAATTGCCATAATCCGACATGGCTGATTGGAGCCTCCCCCTAGTCACAATCCGTGTCACTAAAAAAGGACGCTCTACCAACCGGAAATTGTTCCTATCCTTTGCTATATCATTCAACCTCTCCCTCATAGCACTTAGTTTGCCAGCCATCTCATTACCAAAAACAAGTTGGTTTGAACTAGAAAAGAAAGTGCGTACCTTCTTTACAATTTTATGACCCTCCATCACCTCGTGCTGCAACACATGAGTGGAGAACTCGCTCAACAAGTCATCCGCATCAAAAGCTGCATTTCTGAGCTTCATGAGCCAGTCCTTGACTTGGTGGTTCTTGACCTGCTGCTCCTCTGCATCCTCAAGTACAGCTTGAATGGTGGAAATAGTGTTTTTCATTTTTTCGAGCTCATCGTTGACACCCCAGATCGATCCAATCTGATTGAGAGTGGAAGAGCCCAAGCCTTCAATGATCGTCTGCACAACGCCATAGAGGATTGCATCGGCCATTTGTTCTTGTTGGATGAAAGAAAACGCTGAAAGAAAGACAAGAAAGCTGAAAGCAAGTATGAAATGTGGGAGAAGGAAGATTAAAGTTGCCGTAAGGAAGACTTGTGCCGAAGACCAGTTTTTATTTGTAAAAGGCAACACTGCTCAATAACTGTTCCACGTGGAAAAAGGTCACTGGTGAATGACGGTTCCGCGAAAAAAGCAAAAAGATCAGTCAAAAACACATCTTTTTACCCGGCCTAATTTATTCTAATTAAATTAAGTGGAATCGAATTGGCCTAATGATTGTTGGTCTTGCGAATACACGTGTACGATAATAATTGGTCGCAAATTTAATACTAGCAATTAGTTAGTTGGCCTTTCACATGTTTTGTTTAAAAGCTTTTGCAAGTATTATGAATAGGAATAAAGAATATCCCCGTTAAAGACCGCAAGAAGATAATATTTACTGCACGGTGTGTGGCTTGGCAGTAGTAGGGCTATTCTCCCAATATTAAGAGAGGGGTACTTCGTGCAATAATTCAAACAAAGCCAGTGTAATATAAGTGTTATTATTTTTTGCTGTCACATAACGTGTTATTAATGACTTTATCAGTTAAATTAACTGGAACTCACGTACATATTATTACAAAGAAAACCATACACTAGAGTTTTTTTATTTTTTATTTTTAAGAAACAAGTCATGTGCTAAGTTCTTCTCAAGAAAAGGTCATGCACTATGTTTAATAGTCTCAATACCGGAGCTAGAAAATTTTCTTGGGGGTAACCTTACAGAAAATTATATTTTTGGTTTTATTTCATTTTCTTTTTTTCTTTTTTGTATTTTATGATTTTTAATGTTTGTTTCCAAGAACCCGAAAAGAAACTTAAAAAAAAAAAAAAAAACCTAAGCACACACATGCAATTTGGACTGCACTAAGAATAAGTTTTATGACACACTAAGGGTGAATTTGTATAAGTTATTGCAAAGTTATATTTTGAGTTTAAAATGAGTTTTTGTAAATATATATATATATATATATATATGTGTGTGTGTGTGTGTGTGTCTATATAATGAGGAGTTGTTTAAAATAATAAAATTACAAAGTTTAACAACAAAACCTTGTAACCTAAGGCTACAAACTACTCTAATAAATTGACATGCGTAAAAAATGGCATATGCACAACACATAATTACTTAACTAAACTTAACCCAACAAACCCTAGTTAACCACACTATCTATTAAAAAATTATAATAAAAAAAATCTACACATATTCTCTCTCTCTCTCTCTCTCTCTCTCTCTCTCTCTCTTTGACATCTCTGTAACCCAGCTCCCCACTGATCACCCAAGCCCTCTTCTCCCTCTACTGATCACCACCAAATCTCCTTTGTCTTCACCATTGGTCAACCTCAAACCCTCCTTTGTCTCCACCGTCAGCCTACTCAACCTCCACTACTCCATCAGTCAAAACTAAATTTCCTTTTGTTTTATTCACTGATAACTAAATTTACATATTTTTAATTCTATTAAATTTTTTTTTTTTCTAAATGAATGGTGTTTGATTATTAATGTGAGTTTTGGCTTTGCTGGTTTTGTTTGATTATTAATGTGCGTGTTTTAGTTTGATTGTTTATTGATAATTGTAGACACCACATTTTGTCCACCCTCGTTTTGCGTATCGAACTCTGAAAATTCCAAAAATATTAGCCTTTTCTCAATGGGGTCATGGAAACATCTAAATTAACGTGACGCAACCCGTTCGGGCATCAAAGCACTCAAAGTGCCATTTTAGGTCAAATTAACCAAAATGCACCTAGACAATCCTAAATTGACCGAAAGTTAAAGTCAATCAAAATCATCCGAAAACAACATTTTTCATGTTTCTACATCAAACCCAAGCTACTCGGTGATTTTCGTCAACTTTGACTAAGTTTGACTCGATGTGGACTCTCGGGGGCACTAGAAACCCTAATTTCAATCCAACTGTCAGAATGGGTTGAGAACAACGCCATTGCGAAGATTATAAAATTCTCTTTCCAACGACTATTCATGGGTCAAAATCAAAGTTAAAATGGTTAAGATATCAAGAAAACTGTGCAAGGCACGTCAGCATGCTTCCCGATGCCATAACTTTTGATCCGATCGTTGGATTTTCAATTTCTTTAGTGTTCTAGAAACTGGACATCTAGATCTTTCCAAAGACACTAAGATCAGCCCAATTTGAGTCTCGTAATACTTTCAAATATTCATCCGAATTAGGGCTAGAAAAAGCCAAAATTGCTGATGATAGCAGGGGTGGCCGGCAGCCATTCAAGGTGCGCCGAAAGCCGAAGGGTCAATTTTCCACTATAAAAGCTTCCAGACCCCTCATTTTGCACACAAAAAAAGAAGAATATTTTGGATAGTTTCTAGGGCAGATTCTCTCTTTCCTCTCTCTAATTTCTCTCCAAAATACATCAAAACACTTTTGATTCTTCTCTTTTCTCCACAATCATAAGGTAGTATTCTTGCACCCAATATTCCTCTTCTTGGTTTCATACCTTGGATTTGAGGTTTAGGGGTGTGGATGTAGCTTTTAGCTACAATCCACACCCTTTTCTTCTCTTAGCTTTTCCTAGCTTTTTTTTTGTTTAATAATATGCTTTATTGCTTTTCCTAGTATGTTCTTGCTTCCTAGCATGTTTTATGTTTTCTCTAGCATGTTTCCTTGCTTTTGCCACGACTTATCACTCTGATGTTGTTAGCCTAGCCTAAGAGATAAGTCTAAATTTAATGTTTGTGCTTAGGTCCACATGTTCTTAGGCTCCTCGCCATGTTTATGCTTAGATCTATATGCCTATGTGTTCCTTGCCATGTTTACGCTTAAACCTACATGTTTATGCTTAGATCTACGTGCCTATGCTTAGATCTATGTACTTATATGCTCTGTGTCGTGCTTGTGTGCTTAGATCTATATGTTGGTTGCTATGCCATGTGCTTCTAAAGCCTTTCTCTCCCTTGATATCTCTCTTTCTTGTGTTTTGGCCCCTTTGGTAGGATGTAGATCTAGATCCTGTGGTCTAGGTCTACATCCATACACCTAGGCCTATATCAAAGGATTTGGATCATCTCCTTGTGCATGTCTATGATTGCTTGCTTGCTTCTATGCTTCTTGTCAATGTTAGCATTTCTAGATCTAGGCTTTAACATGCTTTACCCCCCCCCCCCATGGGCTTGTTCTTGTGTAGTTGCATCCATCCCCCTAGTGGCCTAATGAGGTGTAACCACTCGTGAGATACACCTTCGTGGTGTTGGTGTGCTTGATACACACCTTTCTCCACTTTGTGCAATGTTGATATGCTTGTCTTGCTTGCTTTGTGCCACCCATTTGACTTTCTTCGATTATTTGCGTCTTTGCATACTTGCCTACATGTTCATGCATAAGTTTGTGTGTCGTGCTTTGTTTGTTTGCTTGTTTGCTACCGTGTTTCTTTTGTCTTTGCATATACAAGCATAAAGCATGGACGTTTGGAGAAAGGGTGCGACCTCCTAGGCGTAAGCAAAAAGGGCAAGGATGCAAGCCCACAAAGGGAAATGTTTAGTGGATTAGGGAGCCTAGCCCCTCCAGAGTGGTTTTCTCTCTCTCTCTCTCTAAGCCTCTTCTCTAGAGCATGTATTAGGATTTCCCCTCTCCTTATACCCTTTACTTTTCCTGCTCTTTGTTTGGGCCGCATTCCCTAAGTATGGAAATGTCTGTTTTACATTTCTTGTACCTTGCTGGGCCATACCCTTGGAACATTGGCAATGTCTATTTTACTTTCCTGCCTTGTGTGATAGCATTGTGCATGATGTGTGTGTGTGTGTGTGTGGTTGGGGGGGGGGGTGATTGTGCACTTTGTATGATGGACTCTTATGGTTATGCAAGAGACCCTCGCTGATCGCGAGTGCTCTTGACCTTGTAGTGTGGGTATGTGCTTAAGGCGACTTTTATAGGTGCATACTCATGCTATATTGTGTGCATGATCATCGCAGTGTGATTGTCTTAATCCATGTCACTTGAGTGACATTGGTTTCCTCGTGTATGTGACATGCATCAACATAGACGAGAAACCCTACCAATGTGCCATATCACACCAAATGCAAAATTCTGTCGAGTTTTCGCCATGAAAATGGGGCATTCCCATCGCCGTATTCTCACATTGAAAGCTTGATGAGAATAGCGTTTTATATGCTATGACGCATCTGAGGCAAAGTGTTGCCAAATTTTCACCGTGGAAATTTGGCAATGATTCCAAATGCACTAGGAAAACATTGATCGAGACCACATCCCTTCTGAAACCAAACCTCAAAGCGCAATACGTTTAAAGCCCCAAAAGCTAATGCCAATAGCTTGTTTTCAACTTCCAATGTCCTTAAATTATTATTTTACCAAAATAATGGATTGTCTACAAACAAATGTTGTGGGATGCCTAACACCTTCCCCACACGTAACTGACTTCCAAACTCAAGAATCAAGAATTTTATCCATTCACATTAGATTAGGAGAAATGCTATTTTTCTTAGCCTAAGATTGATAATAAAATCAAATAGAGTTAGGTGACCAATCATGCCCTAGAAAAACCTAATAATTGGTGGCAACTTCACTTTCCCTTGGTAATTTTCTTAAAATCGACACAGATTTTAGTCACACACATGAGGTACGACACACCTCCATATCGTCATTCTCACACCGAGATAGAGAGGCATGTGAGCGTCACTGCGATGGGTGGTCGAGCAGCCGCGAGGCATCGACAATAACCATGATTCATTCAATAACTGAAGAGGATTTACTAGCTGTTGTTTATAAGTTACCAAATCATTTTTAATTTACTTATAAAAAAAAATGAATTTATGTGTATTTCTTCTTCTCTGATATGTAATAGTGCTGCTATTTGTACTGTTTAATTTGTGCAGTGTAGAAGAGGGTTTTGTGGTCCCTTATTGTGGATTTGGTGTTGTTTTTGTGATGCTAAATTTAGCTGGGTTGTATAACTTGTATACCTTTTTCTTTAGTATTGAGTTTATATTTGATTCATCTAAAAAAATATTTGTTGTTCTTGTTCATATTGACTGATTCAAAGCATGGACACACAGAAATACTATTTTTGAGTTTTATATTAGTTCAGTGGCTGTTTGTGAGAGTTGTTTAATAGTTGTTCCGAGTAAAGAAATGTGAACAACAGCTCTACTGCTCAATAATTACTACTTTGACAGCAGCCTGCACTCCTCAATAATGGTTTCGTGTGAAGAAAAAAAAAAGGTCAAGAAGGCCCCAGTACTACTCAATAATTGACTGGAAAGTAAAATGACATGTATTACCAAAAAAAAAAGAAAAAAAGCAAGAATAAAATGAAAATGGTGTGTGTACATGGTGAAAACTGAAAAGAGACGCATGAAAGTTTAAAACTCCTCCACTCTGCTATGAACATTTATAAAATATACTAATAGATTGTACAGATATAAATCAAGCTAGCAGCATATCGTCCTTTTTACCCAAAAAAAAAAAAAAGAAAGATTGTACAGATATACAAATATCCAAGCTTCTACTTATTTGTGACCCGATTTTTGATTGGCTTGAACCCCTTTTTGTTATTTAAATGTAACATAGCCCATTATCTCAAGACATGATGCCAATTTGACTTGATTCTAAGTATTTTGGTAGGAATTTGACACCTGTAGAATCAAATCCAGCATTCAGAATCCAGGATTGATCACTCTTCAGAACCCTATCCAGTTCTTCAGTCACGGGTTCCTATCTTTTTTGCCATCTGTAAAGCCAAAAAATTGGCCCCTACATCCTTTGAAATGGCTTGTATTGTCTATAAATAGAAGGTGTGTAAACCTCAGAAGGCAAGAGAGAATTAGAGAGAGCTATGATAAGTCCTTCTGAAGTCTCACATGTCTGATGTAAAAAAGTCGTTTAATCTAATAATATCTTTCAATTTGCTGTATCTTGTTCTGTGTTCCATTCCTTATGTTCATACTATTTTCTATGCTTTCTTAGTAGGCTACGTTATTTACCAGTTTCTATAATCTTCTTACACCCCCTGTTTTCCCTCTGGGTTTTCTCCCTTTCATACTTTCATATCTAGTTGGTATCAGAGCCTGTGATTTGTTTCTCACTCCTTTGATTAGTATACTTTGATTATTGTCCTGATTAGTATGCTCTGTGATTTACAGTTGCCACAATACGTGGATCCTCTGTATATATCACATCAGAAAACTGGATTTGATAATCAAGTAGAACACTAAGGAGGCTGTTCTTAAAAGTTTAAGGAACTTTGTTTTCCATTGTAACCTTGTGGACGTTTCAACCTGTGTTGGTGTTTAGTCCTGTCTGGTCTTTGGTAAACAGTTCTTTCTAAAAGGAAACTATCATGGCAAATACATCCTTTGAAATTACTAATACAACTAGCTCTACCTTTGATCTTTCCCTCCGAAAATCCACTGCAAATAGGCTAGACTACCTGTATGAAATCTCTCACATACCTGAAGATAGTAAGATCCCTATTACAGATTTCCCTATTGTAAATCCTTATACTGTATTTGACAAACCCCAAACTTCTTTCAAACAATCTATAAAAAAGTTTTTAGGTCCTTCTCGTCCTTCTACTATAAAAGAATATGTCCAGGCCTCTAAGTTTGATCAGTTTAATATTCCAGCCAGTGAAACAGAAAACTTTATCACTCTTGCCCTTCCCAGAGAGTTTGTGAGTCCATGGCAAAAACAAGGGTACACCCATCTTCACTTTGGGGCAGTAAGACTGGCATTAACCTTCCACAGAAGAAAGGGACATCCTATAGCTTCTAGAATTTCACTCCTTGATTCTAGATTCTTAGAATATCAAAATGCAGTCATAGGAACTGTTCAAACTACTCTCAATGCAGGAACAGTTTTTGTCACCCTTTTTCCTAACTTCAATATGTCCCTCAAAGATCCTCACCTTTGTGATGCTCTTAAAGTACATGTTCAGATTACAGGGGCTTCTCAGGTGCAAGACACCTTTGCTGCCACACTCCATTATCAGCTGGCCTATAGACTCCAGAATCATGCTTTTGATATGGCAGTACCAGACCTAGCCCAGTCCAATGATGCTCTACTAATTCAAGTTGATCCAGGGATAACACCAATGTGTACGTTTGTTCCGAGACAGCTTAATAGAGAGCAGATGACTTTTATTTTCCCAGAGTCATGGATTACAAGGTATGAAATGCTGCACCAAGCAACCAAGCCAATTCAGGCAAATGAACCTTTCTTTATCAGGAAGGTAAATGGTGAAGTGAAGACAAGATTTTTAAAAGATCCTCCAAACAAGAAGGATGTAACAGTTTTTCCTACGCAAATTGCCATGCTCCAACCAGTCTCATATAGTGGTGTGAATGGTCTTAAAATTAAGGCCTTTGGTAGAGACGAAAAGCCTTGTTATGAAGGAAAATCACCTTCTGGTCACATATGGTGGGATGTTTGCAATTGTGCTGACTGCCAAGAAGATGAAGATTTTAAAGAAGACTATTCAAAAAGAAAGAGGAAATCTCCTCAGCAAAAACTCAAAGAAAGATATGAAGCAGGAGACCCAAAAGTTGACCTCCTTGGAGAACTCTCTGGAAAATTTGACTATTATGTTCTCTATCCTAAGACCAAAAAACAACCCTTATCTTTTCCCTCCCCATGCAAAGAAAAGCATAACAGAAACCAGAAGCCTCCATTAATCCCATATTACCAGAAAGTCCTCCCCCAGTTATCAGGATGTCAACCCCTTCCTGTTGACCAAACTCACATACAAAAGCCCTTACCATGCTGTATGTTTGACCAAGCCTCACCTTCCTACTCACAGAATTTTCCTCCATTAGAAAGATTTGATCATCCCCTAACCAACACCAAATATATCTGGAAAATCAAAAACCCTGTTGGCATTAATCCAGATGGAACCAAGAAGCAAGTCTCCTCAGCAGAAGCAGCTTTAAACAGGCAAGCAGAAAATGCTGTGGCTCAAAACCGAGTTCTTTCAAAGATTTTAGACAATCAACAAAAGATGGCTGAGGTAGTAACTCATACCTTTTCATTCCCAAATTCCCTTTATTGAGGACCTGAAGAAGAAAATCAAAGCAGTTGAGCAAGAATTGGCCACCATTACGTCTACAGTTCGAGACTTGTCTGTTTCTTTCCCTCTTATTGGCCAAAAAGAAAGAGAAAGGAGACAGTTGTTGCTCCAGCTCCAATCTATGGAAGGATCACAGAAGGAAAATCCTCAGACTTCTCCGATAGATGTCCATATGCCTTTTCAACCCCGCCAATCTTTATATAAAGATCTGTCTATACCATCAACCTCTCCATTCTCTCCAATCTCTCCCTACCAAAATCTTCAACCGTTAGCCATAACACATCCAGACCATAATCCTTTTAAGCCAAGTGGAATTTTCCCTATTATGACCTATAAGAATCCCCTTCAGCCTGAGACCCAAATCAAACCACAAAATGAATCTTTTCCTACCAAAAAAGATAAAGACCCATTATACCAAATTCTCGATCCAATTGTGGGTGCCTCTTCAAAGCCTCCAGAGATGAATATGTTAGCTGTAGACCCAAACCCTCCAAATCCAATTTCATCATTTCTCAAAACCCTCACCCTTGATGATTCAATGGAACCCTTCGTGCTTCCTGTAATTGAGGATTCTGAGTTGGATTTATCTGATCTTTGTTTAGAGGAGGTCATTATGACAAATACAAAACCAAAGGTGGAAGAAGAAGATGATGTCCTCCAACCCACACAGTCCCCGCCTCCACCACCACCAATATTTCCTCCACCACCTTTTATCCCAGAATACCAAACAAGATTAACCTACTCATCAACCATTGACTCTAAACACTTGTTTACTCTTGACAATGTTCCTCCCTCTAGATGGCATGAGGAGATTTTTAACATGTACTCTTGGTGCATAGCAGAACTCTAATCCCCAAATGTTATTGTTCCTCAGATTATTGCCAAATTTGTTGCAAGGATTACAGGAAAATTAAGAGAATGGTGGATTAATCTGGGAGAATACAGGCAAAGACAAGCAGCTCAATGCAACACATTGGAAGACTTTTTCACGGTGGTCCATAATGAATTCCTTGGTTCTGTGACTCATTACACAGAGGTAGCATAAGAAGAATTTTTATTGATGAAATGCTGCTCATTTGAAAGAAAAGATCTGGAAAAATATTTTGACAGAATGTCAAGGAGATACTACTCTTTTAATGGCACGGATGATGTCAATTCCAAGCACACTTTTCTCAATTCTCTCCCAGAACCGTTGGGAGATGAAACCTTTCGCATGATGAATCTCCAGAAAATAACATTGCAGTAGGCCTCTTTGGGAGAAATTTATCAACATGTGCTTATTGCCCTAGAAAAGCTCTGCAATAAAAGGAAGTTTCTTTCAGAAATTGACAAAATTCATAGCAAACTCAAGGATAATTGTAAAAGGAAAGACTTGCAGATTAAATGCCATGACAAGAATTGTGCCTGTTCAACAAAAAGAAAAGCTCATTTTAAAAAATATTCTTGGAAGAAAAAGTACTATGCAAGCCAAAAGAAGAAATCCTTCAGAAAGAAAAAATGGAGATTCCTTAGAAGAAAGCAGTTCAAAGGAAAATTTTCAAAAGTCTGTTTCGTATGCAGAAAACCTGGCCACTTTGCAAAAAACTGTCCAAGGATAGAAAAGGCAGTAAAACTCCTTGAGCAAACACAGATTCATGCAGAAGATACTCCTTTCTTAAACGTAGAATCACTCTTTTCGCTGGATGACGATTATTCTCCTCAAGCTTTGGCAGTCCTAGCCTATTCTACATCTGAAGAAGATTCAAATCTAGATAGTGAAGAAGATTCAGACCCAGAAATTCAAACCATCTATACATCCCAGCCCATCATAGCCCCCCTAACCAGTCCCACACCCATAGCCCAAGTAAATATCCTCCTTGATACATATTCCAGACCCATTCCAGTAATAGCCTTGTTTGACACAGGAGCAGCAGCAACAATTCTTCATCCCAAAATATTACCCAAAGAATGTTGGCTACCCCATCATCAGATGTTCAGAGCAGCAAATGGAGAAACATTTTTGATCACCTTGAAAAGTAAGCCTATTCTCATCAGAATCTTTCCAACACTCACTATCAAACACCAAGTCCCCGGATCCCCTCTTACAGGCAGAGACCTTCTTATAGGATTTGATCTCCTTCATCAAATACCTAGCCTTAGATGGTCTTCAAATGGACTCATGCATAAACAGCACCTTCTCACCTGGACCCAAGTTCCTCATTTATTCACCATCGATCCTTTTGACCCTTTAAGGTTCCAGATTATCAATGACTGTTGTGCAAATAGTCACTCTGAATTCCTCATCAAGAACCCTAATCCTTTGTGGAAAAACCCAAGCTTCTTCATCCATTTACCCTTCAAAAAGAATGAAGATGTTAACCCCACCAAAGCCAACCACAGAAGAATGAACCCGGAACACCTAGCCTTAGCCAAACAAGAACTATTTACCCTCCTTTCAGAAGGCCTCATTGAATCTACAACGTCTCCATGGGCGTGTGAAGCCTTTTATGTCAACAAGCATGCTGAGCAAGTACGAGGAAAACTCATATTGGTAATTAATTACCAGGATCTCAATAATTTCCTTGCAGATGACAAATTTCCTTTGCCAAATAAGAGTGTTCTTTTCCAACATCTTTCAAATGCCAGAATTTTCTCAAAGTTTGATCTTAAAGCAGGATTTTGGCAATTAGGAATCCACCCAGAAGAAAGATACAAGACGGCATTCTGCATTCCAGACCACCATTATCAATGGACTGTCATGCCTTTTGGCCTTAAAAATGCTCCATCCCAATTCCAGAAAGCAATGGTAACATTGTTCCAGCCTCTCTTGACTAATGCGTTGATTTATGTGGATGATATTCTCTTATTCTCAAAAGATGAAGAGTCCCATGAAAAGTTACTTACTGAATTTTATAATTTGGTAAAATCTCAAGGGATAATGCTTTCAGAAAAGAAAATGGTCATAGGGCAGTCTTCTATAGACTTCTTAGGGGTTAACATTTTAGATGGAAAGTATACTTTGCAACCTCACATAGCTGTTTCCCTTCATGAATTTCCTGACAAGCTTACAAATGCCAAGCAGATACAACAGTTCCTTGGAATTGTTAAGTACATGGCAAATTTCATCCCAAAAATATCCAAATACAGGAATTGTCTTGCTTAATTACTGAAGAAATCACCTCCAGAATGGAATTCTGTTCATACAGAAGCAGTGCAACAGTTGAAAAAATTAGCAGAAAAGCTTCCTCCTTTGCAGATTCCAGGATCAGGGAAAAGGATACTGCAGACAGATGCAAGTGATGAATATTGGGCAGCAGCTCTCTTCGAAGAGGTTAATGGCAAAAGAAGCATTTGTGGATATAAAAGTGGTGCATTCAAGCCTTCAGAACTTCATTACCATTCCACCTTCAAAGAAATTCTAACAGTCAAACATGGGATTGAAAAATTCCAGTTCCACCTCCTTGGGCATACTTTTTTAGTAAAAATGGATATGTCTTCCTTTCCCAAAATGCTCCAGTTCAAAAGAAAAATGCTCCCACACCCTCAGTTACTCAGATGGTCAAACTGGTTTTCACAATGGTCTTTCCAGGAAAAATACATTAAAGGCAAAGATAATCTTATTACTGACTACTTGTCCAGAAAACCTCTAGCCCTTAATATCACTGTTATTCCTCCACCCTTGTGTGTATACCCTGTTACTGATCCATCCTCATCTTCATCTTCAAACCCTTCCCTAAAAGACCCTGATGATATCCTTACCATGATGGAAACCCTCCCTCCAGAAATAAAAGACCAGATAAAGACCCTGACCCTTGAAGCCAGATCCAAAAGAATCATTAGAGCCCTTCATGAATACCTCAAAAAGCACCAGTGTCATTTTCTTGCTGTTTTCCCTGACATAGACCAACCATGGAAGACCCCCTTTGCCTTTTGGATAACCAATTGGAATGTGGCACATTACCTCTACATGTGGTATTTACTCAATGAATATTATCTTTGTCTCCATTTTGAACCAGAGTTTTACAGATACATTTTCCCTCATGGGAACAAATATTTTCACAAATTCTGGTTTGAAATTTTGAAAAATGATGCTCATAATGGTGAATGGGTAAGATATCCAAAAACAGAACACCCAAAATTTGGTCATAAACTTACTTCAGGGTGCTTAGTTTCCAAGCTTAATTCCAAAAATGATATCCAGGCATTTGGAATTTTCCACCCTGCAGAAATGCATTGGGTTACTAATCCAGATGGCACTCTACATACTCATTCAGATGTTCATTGGGTATCCTGTTTCCATGCCCTTACAATGGCAGAATCTCTTAATAAAGGAATCTTCCTTGAGATAATACCAACTAATCCAGATGTTTGCAAAGAACAATGGCCACATGAAGATCATTGGGAAATGCCTAATCCCCTAATGGGATATGATGACTCCCACTATCATAACCATGATCCGGACAATGATGTTGATGAAGAATGGTTCCAAGGAAGAGATGGATGGGACTAGACATCTTTAGAAGAAAAAAAAAAAAAAAAAAAAAAAAAGGTCCCAGAAACGTCTTCAGACGTAATCCTTTATCTTTTACTGTTCACAATCCATGCCTCTGTCAGATCCATATCCAAGGTACTCTACGCATGCAACCAGGCCCCTACTAAAGATGACACCTGTAGAATCAAATCTAGCATTTAGAATTCAGGATTGATCACTCTTCAGAACCCTATCCAGTCCTTCAGTCACGGGTTCCTATCTTTTTTGCCATTTGTAAAGCCAAAAAATTGGCCCCTACGTCCTTTGAAATGGCTTGTATTGTCTATAAATAGAAAGTGTGTAAACCTCAGAAGGCAAGAGAGAATTAGAGAGAGCTATGATAAGTCCTTCTGAAGTCTCACATGTCTGATGTAAAAAAGTCGTTTAATCTAATAATATCTTTCAGTTTGCTGTATCTTGTTCTGTGTTCCATTCCTTATGTTCATACTATTTTCTATGCTTTCTTAGTAGGCTACGTTATTTACCATCTTATTGCCACAATTGAGTTTTTTTTTTTTTTTTTTTTTTTGGGAATCATCCACTTTAGGCAAAATGCTAGAGATACAAATTTTTTTACAAAAACTTTCACAAACTACTGATGTGGTTAGTGATTATTAATAAATAAAAAAAAATGATTTTATTGATAAGCCCTGATGAGAACTACTAAGAAGTTGGCCATAACAACAATTTGTAAAAATATTATAAAATAGTTTGTGACCGTAGCATTTCTTGCCACAATTGAAAATTCAATTGCCACAATTCAGTTTTTTTTTTTTTTTTTTTTTTTTTTTTTTAATTTTTAATTTCGGTCAGGTCAGTCCCTAATTTCTGGTAGGTCAGCCTGCTTTTTTTGGGCACATATTTCAGTAATACCATTGCGGAAATTCCTTTTTTCTCTCTCCCACTTCCGTCATATCATTTCTCTCTCCTCTCTCTTACTTTTTCTTAGAATTTCGACAATAGTGTTCCGAAATTCACTTCTTTCCTTATTTCCCCAAATAAATTTAAACAGTACCCATATCATAAATACACTTGATTTTCTACTATATTCGGCAAAAGACTCCAATAATTGAGTGGAAAGTCACTATCTTTGATCCACCGAAGGAACATAAGGATTAAGGATGATATGCTGGGACAAAAAAGCCAAGGAAAAGTCTTTCCACACCGAAATTTTCAAAGACATGATGCCAGTTTTACTTTATTCTAAGTATTTTGGTAGGAATTTGAGAAATTTCAACATCAAAGTTGAATTTATTTCTGGGTCGCTCTTTGATCACATAAATGCAGGGAGTGGTTGGAACAATAATACATGATTTATGTTTGATAAAATGCCTCAAAAATTTGTATTGTATGGAATGTTGTGCTAAATGCTTTGTTTACTTATTGTAGGAATAATTTGGAACTGTTTTTCGAAATTAAATTAGTATAGAAAGGAGTAAATGTTTAAGTTGAAAACCCAAAATTGAAGTTTATGGTGTCAGATAAAACACTTCAACCTATTTCTATTTTCTCCATTAAATCCTATAAATTCTATCTTCACATATCTCTCTTCCCTTACTGGCAATACTCAAAATAAAATAAAAATTCACCTTTTTGTATAATCTTGGTCATGACTCATAAACCAACCTATCATCTGGTTGATAACTAAAGCACAAACATGGGAGAACTTATGTGTTCCATGATAATTAGGCTATTCTGGCATTGATGAGATAATTTTCTCTTTTCTCACTTGCAAACACACAGAAATATTCTCATTTTTCTTGGAATTGATATATTTTTTTTTGTCACTAACATTCATTTTGTATTTGTTAGTATGTAATTGGAATTTGAATTAATCTGAACCTTTCAATGTCTTTTCATAATCCTCACCTTCTATCATTTTTAAATTCTAATAATGTCTCAACAAAATCAAGGAGGTGAAAGTGAAATTAAATTGCGGTACTATTATCATATCAATAATCAACTTATTAGTGTTTGTTTTATGACTGATCAAAATGAATTAATAAATTTTTTATATTGAACTCATTATTATCTTAACAAAGTGATGAACTCATGTGGCATACTGGAAGAAAATCAGGAAAATATGTGCCTTCATGACCATTGTCATGTAAGTGGATATCATTTTTTTTATTTTTTTTTGGATTCAATTTATGTGCATATTTCACTTTAGTGTATTTTTTATTTTCTCTTTTGCTTATATTTCTTTATGATTAATGCACAAATACGTGTGTGGGTGTGATTTTTTATTTTTATTTTTTATTTTACCTTCATTCTCTGTAATTTTTTGGCAGTAAAAAGCATGTGAGATTTTGCTGAGCAGTGGCAGTGTGTGCTACAGACTGATTTTTAGGTTTGAAATATTAGAAATAGGTCATAGGAGCTTTTTACTATAAAAAGGAAATAGCTAAGAGTTCTCTCTTATTATATTTTTCTTTCATGTATATTACTTTTTTTTTTCTTTTCTTGCTTAAATAGGTAAGAGTTCTCATTCAATGAAAAAAATGAGTGTTTGTACATTTTATGGGTTCTTTTTTTTTTTTTTTTTTTGAGAAACCAGACTAGGAACAACCCGGAGCTTTATTCATAAAACTCAATGAACAACAAATAAGACAAAGGGGCAATATCTTCAAGGAGGTCTTCCAACCACAGCTACAGCCCCATACGATGTTTAGCCTTTTTTGCTAGAGCATCAGCCACAATATTACAATTGTGTTTAACATGACAAAAAACTGAAAATTGAAAGCAGAGACTTGATACTGAATATCATCAATGATATTTCCAAATGGTAGAAAATCTGGATCCCCACAAGTAATGGCTTGGATAACTATAGTCAACTCGCCTTCAAAGGTCACCCTCCTTAATCCAATTTCCCAAGCAAACTGAACTGCCCGTCAACAAGCAAGTGCCTCCAATTCAACTACCGATTGAGAACAGGATTGGAAGAGATAAAGCTCCAATTACCCTCCTAGTGCTATTTCTGATAATCACGCCAATACCTGCTGAGTTTGTTGCTTTAAAGACTGCTACATCGAAATTGGTTTGTAATTTTCAATTAGTTTAATTGATAAAGTCTTTTGTCGCTATACGGTGAAATTTCAATATATTTATTATAAATAAATATTTTTAACAAAAATAAAAAGGAGAGAAAAGATTTTGAAAAATTATGAGGGGTCATTAAAATTTGCTCCTAAATTGATTAATTTTGTTAATAAAATAAAAAGGAAAGGTACAGTTTTGAATACAGGTGCAAGATTGACATAAACATACAGCTAATAGGCAGTTTGGGTCCAATACTTCTAGTGTGTTAGACCCGTTAAGATGATGACATGTGTCTAAAAATAAACACGTGTCACTAATATTCATTTATCTTTGCAATTGAATGCAAATGATATCGGACCAAACTCCAGCAAATTTTGTACGAAATCGCTCTACCGACAGATCATTTAGAGCATCCAAAGTAGTGAAGCTAAAAATTTAGCTATTTAGCTCTACCAAAAGTTACTTTATCTATTTTACCTACACACATGCTGCAGCATTGGATTTATTTTATCTTTCAACACAATAAAATAATATAACCACTACAATAAAATAATATATCCCACTACCCAAAAAACATCCACAGCACCAACCACAACCACCTCTACCATCAACCACAACCACAACAACACCCACAACCACCACCAACACCACCACCACTAGCAATCCACAGCAGGAAAAAAAAAAAAAAAAAAAAAAAAAAAAAAAAAAAAAAAAAAAAAACCAAAATCTCCAATCTTTTTCCTTAACCCAGGCCAAACAAAATTACCAATCACAAAAAAAAAATAAAAAATCACCAATCACAAACAAGCACAACGTCGACGAGCTGGGTCTGCAGAAGGGGTGGGTCGACGAGCTCCATGGGTTTCCCAATCAGGTACCCAATATCCACGAGTAAGTACAACCACGAGTAAGCACTCCGATCGGCGGTGTGGGTCTGAGGCGGATGGCGAAGTGGGTTTGAGGCTGATCGGCGGCTTGGGACGACTGGTGGGTCAGTGACGTCGAGCTTCGATGGCAACGATGTTGAGGATGAGTCGGGCCGGCGAAGGTGAATGAGGGAGCTTGAGAGAGTGACGTTGAGAGAGTTTGCTTGAGAGAGTTTTGAGAGCTTCTGGAGTGACCAAGAGAGAGAGGCACGAAGTAATTGAGAGAGAAAGAACCACTTTTTATTATTTTAATCACTAGGCATAATAAAATAATTTTTTTTTGTTTAGCTCTCATGAACAGTGCACATCTATCTATAGACATACACTGTAGCAATGGAGCTAAAAAAAAAATAAATTTCACTTCACTACTGGAGCATGATTTGGTGTTTGAGGAACTAAAATGTAACAATATACTAATACAACATCACTACTGTGAGTGCCCTTAGCGTGGTCAAGTCAGAATGTGGTCCTCTTCTCACACCATTCCTCTTTTATCTCTTTTCCTTTTAAGACTCTCAGGTTTCAACGACCTAGGATTAGATCTAGGATTAGCTTCTTCTTTTTTTCTTTTTCTTTTTTTTGTGGAACTAGGAACACTTTTGGTTTTATGTTTTTAAGGTTTGGTTTTATGGTTTTGAAGTTGTAACAAAATTTCCATACGTAGAAGAGAGAAGGAACCTTGGTATTTTTGGTAGGTTCTTTTTTTTTTTTTTTTTTTTTTTTTTTTGACATGTTGAAATTATGGTTTAAATGGCAATTAGGTTATTTTTAGTCATAGAATATAGATGAAGGTTTGTTCTTAGAGCATTCGCAGCAGTAAATCTAAAATTTTAACTATTTAGCTACACAAAAAGTCACTTTATCTATTTTACCTACACACATACTACAGCAGTGAATCTATTTTAGCTTTTAACGCAATAAAATAATATAAACACTACAATAAAATAATATTTAATTTAACCACCAATACACAGCTACAACCACCGTCAAACCCATAAAAAATACTGCACAACCATGTCCCCGTCATGCCCATCAAAACTAGTGAAGAAGAACAAAACAAAAACCCACAAAAATCAACACAGCCAAACCGAAACCCATGCCCGATACCCTGTCCGTTTCGGTACCGGCCGACGAGACCTGCGCCAAGGGGCACGATTTCACGATCTTCACCAAAGAATCAAGCCCTAACTGATACCAACCGCCCGATTTCGCCGCCAACGGCGTGACTTGGTCCTTCTCGATCGAAACGGAATGAGTGCAAAGCGAAACGGAAGGTCTGTGGCGACTGGGCTTGTGAGATCGGCGATGGAGAAAAGGGTCTGTGGCGGCTGCGCTTGTGAGATCGGCGAGATCGGCAATGGAGAAAAGGGTCTGTGGCGGCTGGGCTTGTGAAATCAACGAGATCGGCGATGGAGAAAAGTGTCTGTGGCGGTTGGACTTGTGAGATCGGCAATGGAGAGAATGGTCTGTGGAGGAAGAAAGAAGAGATGGAGAGGCAGTGAGGAGAGAGACACGGAGAATGAAAGGCAGAAGGAATAAAAAATAAAAACGTAATGTGAACGTAAAATAAAAAATTAATATTTTTTTTAGCTTTTATGAACAGTGCACATTTATTGATAGATATGCATTGTAGCAATGGAGCTAAATTTTTTAGATTTAGCTCCACTGCTGCAGCAAGCTTTTGGTGTTTGAGGAGCTAAAAATATAGTAATATAGCAATATAGCACCTCTGCTGTGAGTGCTCTTAGCCTTTGAAGAAGGAAGACTTGGCTAGTTATGTAAAGTCAAGAGTCCCCTTAGAAATAAATAGATAAATGTTAACGACGGCTCCACTGCTCAATAAATAATTACTACTTTAACTGCAGCCCCACTCCTCAATAATGGTTTCTGTGAAGACAAAAAAAAAAAAGGCAAGAAGGCCCCAGTATTGCTCAATAAAAAATTACTACTTTAACAGCAGCCCCACACCCAGGGACGGAACCAGGATTTATACCTGAGGGGGGCCGAAACTTAAAACCAAAAAAAAAAAAAATTTATGAAAATAAAAACTAATATTTATTTTATATTCAACAAAATACTACATACAAAATAAGTATTTCTTAAACTTTTTATATTATAAAACATATCAACAAAGTATAATATACAAAATAATTGTTTCTTATTTTGTGCGCGATTTTTGTTTAGTCCATATTTAAATTTTGTTTTTGTAGTTAAAGGGGTATGGATTTTATTTATTTTCTTGTAGGTTAATAGCTAAATATTTTAGAAGAGAGACAAATATATATATATATATATATATATATATAAAAGGACAAATCTTAATTTTTTATACTAGTTTTTTTTTTTTTTTATTTATAATTGCCCCCACCCCCCCCCCCCCCCCCCCCCCCCCCCCCCCCACCGTGGGTCCATCCCTGTGAAAGACAAAAAATTAAGGCAAGAAGGCCCCAGTATTACTCAAATTACTACTTTAACAGTAGCCCCACACCTCAATAATGTTTCTGTGAAAGACAAAAGAAAAAGGCAAGAAGGCCCCAGTACTGCTCAATAAATAATTACTACTTTAACAGCAGCCCTACACCTCAATAATATTTCTGTGGAAGACAAAAGGAAAAGGCAAGAAGGCCCCAGTACTGCTCAATAATTGAGAGGAAAGTCACTATGTTTGATCCACCTAAGGAAAAGAAGGATGAAATGCTGGGACATGAAAGCTAAGGAAAAGTTTCAGCAAAAAAATAAAAAAAAGCTAAGGAAAAGTCTTTCCACGCCGAAAGTTTCAGACATGATGCCAATTTTGCTTAATTCCAAAGTATTTTGGTAGGGATTTGAGAAATTTCAACGTCAAAGTTGAATTTCATCAGCAGTGGAGCTAAACATTTAGTTATTTTATCTATTTTACTTACACATGTTGTAGCAGTAGATCTATTTTAACTTTCAACATAATAAAATAATATAAACATTACAATAAAATAATATATCCACTACAATAAAATAATATATCCACTGCAATAAACAACAATCACAACCACCTGCAACTGCCACTGCTATCGCCGCCGCCGACTCTTCTACCGCCACCGTTGCTACCCGCCACCATCGACTTTTCCACCGCCGCCGCCACCATCACATGATAGCAAATAATCGTCTAGTGTTAACAAGTGATTTTTTTAACTCCAAATTATACTTATGCTTTTTTTTTTTTACTAAAACAATTTTTCAATCATCATGATAGCCTATTATCGTCTCAATTGTCCGAAAGCAATCTTGGAACAATGTGAACTTGAAATTAGAAAAAAAAAATGTAAACTTCCCTGTACACAGAAAATTCGCAAACTAATATTTATATCAAAACTTTAAATACTTAGAATTAAAACTATAGAACATGATTATGCATAAATACTTAATTTGACATGTAGCTTAATCCCACTGATAAAGAAAACACCAAATTCATTTTTGAGCATCTCAAAACCAAACTAACAATTTCTCATTAAAATGACCACAAGAAATGTGTGCTTTGTTTCTAGTTTTGTGCAACAGAACATATCCAACAAAATCCACCCAAATTAGATGTGAAACATTAAGAGCCCAACAAAATCCATATCACAAACCATCTTAATATCTCTACTCAGTACTCACACTCACACTTACCAAACCATAATCATCATCAATCTACCAAAATCAGATATGAAACATTAAGAATCCTAAAAAAACTACCGTATTCATTCATTTCTAGCAACTCAAAACAGCTAATACAAAGCAAAATGAAATCTCATAACATAAAATCACCAAACCAATAATCCAGAACAACAATAAAAAATCATATATCAAAAATCAAAAGCAGAGATATCTACATGATGTGGATCCAAATCAAAAACCCAAAGTGGATCGGCGGATCGGCGGAAGAGGATGTTATACCCATATCAAAAACCTAAAGCATCCACATGAAGAAGACAGAGACAATTGACCTGAAGTGGATCGGCAGAAGAGTAGTGCGTCTTAGGCAGATCGGCGGCGTGGGTCTGAACTTAACGATGGCGGCGACGTTGACGACGGTCGGGCCGACGACGTTGAGAGAGTGAGCTTAAAAGGCCTGAGATGAGAGATGACAGTGAACGAGAGAGAGTGAGAATGAGAGTGAATGAGTGCTCTGAGACCGGATTTGATAATAAAAAATTAAAAAGAAAAAAAAAGAAAAAAGAAACAAGTTGTACCAGTTGAATAAAAAAAAAAATTTTTTTTTTTTGCTCCAAGCTATAGTGCACATCTATAGATAAATGTACACTGTAGCAATTCAGTTAAAAATTTTAGCTATTGGTTCATTGCTGTAGGGGTGTTTTTTGTGTTTTGGTGGAGCTAAAATAGCAATATAATTATTTAGCTCAACTGCTGCAAATGCTCTAAATGCAGGGAGTGGTTGGAAACTTGGAATAATAATATGTGATTTGTTATTGATAAAATGCGTCAAAAATTTGTATTGTATGGAATGTTGTGCTAAAGGGTTTGTTTACTTATTGTAGGAATAATTTGGAACTGTTTTTCGAAATTAAATTAATATAGAGAGAAGTAAATGTTTAAGTTTTTTTTTTTTTTTTGGGAGGAAGAGTAAATGTTTATGTTGAAAACCCAAAATTGAAGTTTATGGTGTCAGATAAAATACTTTCAGCCTATTTCTATTTTCTCCATTAAATCCTAAAAATTCTATCTCCATATATCTCTCTTCCCTTATTGATTGGCAATACTCGAAATAAAAAATTTCACCTTTTTGTATAATCTTGGCCATGACTCATAAACCAACCTATCATCTGGTTGATAACTAAAGCATAAGCATGGAAGAACTTATGTGTTCCATGATAATTAGGCTATTATGGCATTGATGAGACAATTTTCTCTTTTCTCACTTGCATACACACTGACATATTCTCATTTTTCTTGGAATCGAGATATAAATATATATATATATATATATATATATATTTTGTCACTAACATTCATTTTGTATTTGTTAGTATGTAATTTGAATTAATCTGAACCTTTCAATGTCTTTTCATAATCCTCACCTTCTATCATTTTTAAATTCTAATAATGTCTCAACAAAATCAAGGAGGTGAAAGTGATACTAAATTTCCGCACTATTATCATATCAATAATCAACTTATTAGTGTTTGTTTTATGACTGATCAAAATTAATTAATAAATTGTTGATACCAAACTCATTATTATTTTAACAAAGTGAATGAACTCATGTGGCATATTGGAAGAAAATCAAGGAAAATATGTGCCTTCATGACCATTGTCATGTAAGTGGATGTCATTTATTATTATTATTATTATTATTATTATTATTATTATTATTATTATTATTAATGCAAAATTGACTCTCTAACTTTTTTTAGATTTCATTTCAGTCCTCTAAGTTTCAGATTTATTCAATTAAGGTATTTCCGTTAACTTTTGTTAAAATTTTTTGAAAAAAAAAATCTGGAAAATATTTTTCAATCATTAATTGAATTTTTTTAATTTAAAAAATTTGAAGAAAAATTTATAAAATTGAAAAATTAACCACAACATATAACAAAAGTTGATAGAAAAGCCTTAATTGAATAAACTTGAAATTTAGAGGACTGAAATGAACAAAGGCAAAGTTAGAAGAGTGAAATGAAATATGAAAAAACTTAGAGAGTCAGTTTTGCATTTTTATTTTTATTATTGTAGGCACCCAAGGACTGAGCAAGGATCTGAAGGGTCATCGCAGCAATCTGAGGGCCGAGGAAGGAGATGAGAGGTAAAGGAGGTGACGTGATGACACCGAAGATCAAGGAATCTGAGGGTGGAACCGCCCGAAGAGAAGAGGCTAAGGGCTGAAGAGGATGGAAGACAACAGGTCACGGGGAGAGCACAGGCCTACATTTAGGGCGCCGCCCCCGCATTAATTAAAGCTGGAAGTTATGTCAGCCGCATTAAATGAGGAAGAGACCAGTATAGGCCATAGCATAGTAGGTTCCTACCTTCGTCTCTTCAGATGGGAGAGGTGATCAATGTCAGAAAAAGGTAGATGGAACCCAATGAAATCGGACGGTGGAGATGCAACAAGGGGAGGCTATATAAAGGGGAGGAGGGTGAAAGGGAGGGGGATTCGGCAGGTGGAAATGTGGATGTAAAAATTTAGACTTGAGTTTTTCTGAAGGAACATTAGTCTTGTAAGGATAGACGGGCATAAGTTCAGAAAGATCTCCTTATTGCTATTGATTCCCATCTCTCACAAATTTCATTAGTTTGGACCAAGATTAAAGGAAACCACCCATTAACACAATCAGGTCTGGATTCCTTCGCCTCAGAATTTGGTCCTTACAATTGGCGCCATCTGTGGGAATAGCAAGTGCTTGAGTATCTGCTCTGGACACTAATGGCTATCGAAAGCCAAGGCGAAGAGATGTCGTCGGCCTCCCGTAGGGAAAACCCTTTCGTTAACTTGGAGCGTAGGAGAGACAAGCGACGCGCCTCGCATGTTGCAGGGGGATCCCATCGCACTGAACGCACAGGACGAAATCGCTTCAAGTCCGAGGATCAAGCCTCACCTGATCAGGAGACCGTAGCATTGCAACGCGAGATTGATCGACTGCGTAGAAGACTAAGACGAAGGGGACACGGCGCGCGAAACTCGTCTTCCTCGTCAGGAGAAAGCTTAAGGGAGAGTCGTGACCGCTCATACCGATATAGGTCCGAAACTCCGCTTAGCGAGACCTACTCGGCTTCCTTGTCTGGAGATGGGCTGGGGGAAGACAACGACCGAAATGAGAAAAGACCCCCTCAATACGCGAACGGAAATGACGCCTTAAGTAGAGCCTTACGAAAGATATCCAGGTCCCCCTTCGTTAGGAGGATCAGCAAGGCTAGGCTCCCTCACCGCTTCTTCCAACCAGCCTTCATAGTATATAACGGAAGGTCTAACCCCGTGGAGCACGTCAGTCACTTCAACCAGAAAATGGCCGTACATGCCGACAACGAAGCTCTTATATGCAGAGTGTTCCTATCCAGCCTTGGACCTGTCGCCATGCGATGGTTCGACGCGCTAGGAGAAGGTTCGATTGGGTTTTTCGAAGAACTGACTAGAGCATTTGGCACGAGATTTGTAACCTGCAGCACAGTCCCCAGACCACTGGATGCCCTACTGTCAATGGTTATGAGGGAGGGAGAGACTTTCAGAACCTACTCAAACCGATACTGGGAAACGTACAACGAAGTGGACGGAGACTTCGAAGACGTGGCCGTAAGGACTTTCAAAGTTGGTCTACCGACCGAACACGACCTGAGAAAGTCATTGACGCTGAGGTCTGCCTCGAGCATGCACCAGCTTATGAACTGCATAGATAAATACAAAAGGTTGGAAGAAGATTTGATGTAGGGAAAGGGAAAGGCGAAGGTCGTCCCCGAAAAGAGGGAACCTCGGGGAAGGGGCTATCACAATGACCGAACCCGAAGGGACTTCCCTAGGGGCCCAGTGGAAGGGATCCTCATGGTTAGTGCATTATTCAAGGAGCCTGTGCACCAGATACTTGAGAAGATAAAAAATGAGCCGTTCTTCAGGTGGCCCAACAGGATGGGGGGTGACTCGTCTAGAAGGAATCAAAACCTTCACTGCCATTACCACAAGGATAGAGGGCACACCACCGAGGAATGTAGGACTCTTCGGGACCATTTAAATCAGTTGGCCAGATTGGGGAAGCTTAATTACTTTCTGCTCCAACCCGAGGAGCATACTGGACACCAGGAGAGCAGGGTACATAAAAGCGGTAATCCCCGACCAGCCCTCGGAACCATTAATACGATCCTGATCGGGACAGGAGGAGACATCAGGCCGGGTCCTCGAGTCTTGACCATCACTGGAGGCACTGAAATAGGGGCTAGGAGGCAGACTAATAAGAGAGCAAAAAGGACATCTTCACTCCTCGAGCTATGCTTTACTAAGGAAGACAAGAAGGGCACCATTCAGCCACACGATGATGCCCTGGTAGTAACCGTTAGGATCGGGGGATATGACGTCAAAAGGGTACTAGTTGACCAAGGGAGCCAAGCTAAGATCATGTACCCAGACCTTACTGAGGACTGAATTTGAAACCTGAGGACTTGGACACATATGACACCCCTTTAATGGGCTTTAATGGCCAGACGGTAATTCCCCGAGGGATGATCAGGCTCCCCGTACGAGTTGGTGCGATGGAAGTCCAAGTGAACTTCATCGTAGTAGAGGCGTATTCCCCTTACACAGCTATCCTCGGCAGACCATGGCTCCACACCATGGAGGCTATCCCTTCAACTCTGCACCAAAAAATTAAGTATCCTACTCACGGGAAGGTGGAAGAGATCGTGGGCGACCAGGCCATAGCTCGGCAATGCCTAGTGTCAGCAGTGGCGTGACATCCTGCGAACTCTGCCGCAGCGGACGAAAAAGCAATCCAATAGCAATTAAAGGGGGCTGCCAATAGGCAGCAACCGGAGGCACCGCAAGAATCACTGGAGGAACTCGAAAGGGTAATGATAGGGACCGACCCTAAGCGGTACTTCCAATTAAGGTCGCAGTTGTCACCTGCGGAGAAAGTTGAACTGATGGATTTCTTAAGAACAAACCTTGATATTTTCGCCTGGGATGCTTACGATGTGCCAGGAATAGACCCGGAGTTAGCCTACCACCGGTTGAATATAAATCCCGCAGCCTTACCTCGTAAATAGCCTCCTCGACACTTGTCCGAGGATCACGCCGAAGCGGTTAAGGCCGAGGTGAACAAGTTGAAACAGGCTGGGGCAATTAAAGAAATCTTCTACCGCGAGTGGTTAGCCAACACGGTGGTGGTGAGAAAGAAAAACGGGAAATGGTGAGTGTGTGTGGATTTCACTGACCTGAACAAAGCATGCCCGAAAGACCCCTTCCCCATCCCCAGGATCGACTAGCTGGTGGACGCTATTGTGGGGCACCCTCGGATGACCTTTTTGGACGCCTTTCAAGGTTACCACCAGATACCCCTGTTGTTGCCCGACCAAGAGAAAACTGCCTTCCGTGTCCCCACAAGGAACTACCATTATCGAGTGATGCCTTTCGAACTAAAAAACGCAGGATCCATTTACCAGAGAATGGTAACACGCATGTTTGAGGGGCAGATAGGAAGGAACATGGAGGCTTACATCGATGACATAGTGATTAAAAGCAAGAGGGTGGAGAATCACCTTGCCGACCTGGAAGAGACCTTCTCAACACTAAGGAAGCATAAGCTATAACTCAACGCGTCCAAATGTTCCTTCGGGGTTAGCTCGGGAAAGTTCCTTGGGTACCTGATAACCCATTGTGGAATAGAGGTCAACCCCGAGCAGATTAAGGCAATTAATGACTTGCACCCTCCTCGGAATCCTAAGGAGGTTCAGAGGCTAACAGGGATAATGGCAGCATTGAACAGATTCATTTCTTGTTCCGCGAACAGATGTCATCCCTTCTTCAAGCTACTACACAAATGGAAAGACTTTCAATGGACCGAAGAATGCACGGCAGCATTCAAAGACCTCAAACGATACCTAGCAAACCCCCCGGTACTCTCTCGACCAGACATGGAGGAAGTACTGTACGCATACTTGGCGATGACTGAATGCGCTGTCAGCTTCATTCTGGTAAGGAACGAGAACGGATTCAGAGGCCCGTTTACTACGTCAGCAAATCCTTGCAGGAGGTAGAACTACGTTACCTTCCCTTAGAGAAGGCGATATTGGCCATCGTCCCCGTGACGAGAAAACTCCCTCACTACTTCCAAGCCCATATCGTGGTTGTGCTCACTCAGCTGCCCTTGCAGGCCCTGTTAAAGAAGTCTGATTATACTGGCAGGATCGCCAAGTGGGGAACCAAGTTGGGGGCTTACGACATCAAATATATGCCCCGGACCGCCGTGAAAGGGCAAGTCCTGGCGGACTTCATGGCAAAGTTCGCCAAAGGCGTCCTCGAAGAGGTTTACCCAGGCGGAGTAAAGACAGTCTCATCGGCCACCACCGTCCACCCGTGGCAAGTCTTCATGGATGGATCCTCCAACAGGAAAGGGGTTGGTGTGGAAATTTTACTAATCACTCCAGAGAAACTGATAATTGAGAAGTCACTGCGATTAAAATTCTCGGCCACCAACAACGAGGCCGAATACGAGGCCTTACTAGCAGGAATGAACATGGTTAGGCGACTAGGAGGGGAAGTGGTGGAATTGTACTCGGATTCTAGACTGATTGTGGGGCAAGTCAACGATGACTTTGAGGCACAAGACGAAAGGATGCAGGGATATCTAGCTAAAGTACGGGCTGCCCAATCTCATTTCAAGAGTTTCGCCTTACAGCAAATTCTAAGGGGGCAAAACTCACATGCGGATTCTCTCGCGATGCTGGCGACATCACTAGAGTCAAGCCTTCCACGGACTGTTGTAGTAGAGGACATGGAGACCTCTAGCCTTGAGAGAGGGCTCGTAGCAAGAGTGTGTAGCGTTCGCATGGGACCAAGCTGGATGGACCCCATAATCAGCTTTCTGAAAGGGGGATCCTTGCCCGAGGACAAATTCGAGGCAGAAAAGGTACGTCGCACCGCCCCGCGGTATTGGTTGTCCGAAGAGCAGAAGTTATACAAACGTTCGTACTCGGGACCATACCTGCTATGTGTGCACCCAGAAGCCGTGGAGCCTTTATTAGAAGAATTTCATGAAGGGATATGTGGAAGCCACACAGGAGGAAGATCTCTTGCGCATAGGGCGCTCACCCAAGGATACTGGTGGCCCAACATGCGACAGACCTTGCAAGACTATGTGAAAAAGTGTGACCAATGTCAAAGGTATGCACCAAACGTTCATCAACCCGGTGGGACCCTGAACCCATTATCCAGCCCTTGGCCCTTCGCTCAATGGGGCCTGGATATAGTTGAACCCTTTCCTCGAGCTCTAGGAAATCGGAGGTGGCTCCTCGTCGGCACCGACTATTTTACCAAATGGGCTGAGGCTGAGCCCCTCTCTAACATCAGGGACATTGATGCTAAAAAGTTTGTCTGGAAAAACATCGTCACCAGATTCGAGGTACCCCACATACTGATCTCCGACAACGGCCTCCAATTTGACAGTAAATATTTCAGAAGATACTGCGAGGAACTAGGAATAAGGAATGGGTACTCAACACCAGCATACCCCCAGGGTAATGGGCAGGCTGAAGCCACCAACAAGGTCATAGTAGCTGGGTTGAAGAAAAAGCTAGACGACGCAAAAGGAAAGTGGGTGGACGAGCTTTCGCACGTGCTATGGACTTACCGTACCACACTCCGAAGATCAATAGGGGAGACCCCATTCTCGTTAACATATGGGTTAGAAGCAGTAATCCCCCTCGAGACAGGATTTCCTACCATGAGAAAGGACCAGTTCGACACTGAAGAAAACTGCCGCCTACTCCTAGATAGCCTAGATCTGGCCGAAGAAAGAAAGGAGGTCGCGATGGTGAAGATGGCTCATTACCAGCAAAAGCTCAAGCAACAGTATGACAAGGGAGTTAGGTTAAAACCCCTGACCCCGGGAGATCTGGTTCTAAGGAAAGTGATAGGAACGGCCAAGAACCCTGCATGGGGCAAGTTAGGTCCAAATTAGGAAGGTCCATACAGAATCACCTCGGTGGCTGGCATCGGGGCTTATCACTTGGAAGACCTGGACGAGAATGTAATACCTCGACCTTGGAATGTAAGCAACTTGCGACGTTACTACTATTAATAGATTTTTCTTTGCTACCAATTGTGTCTAAACTTGCTGCGAAGTTCGCCCGTAAAAAAAAAAAAAAAAAAAAAAAAAAAAAAAAAAAAAAAACCCTAAGTGTTGAACATAACTTGGGACTTGTCTAGCTCTTCGGCCACAAGCCCAGGGTAAATCATCACTACAAAAAATCTAATTGTTGAACAGAACTTGGGACTTGCCTGGCTCCTCGGCCACAAGCCCGAGGTAAATCATTACTACAAAAAACCTAAGTGTTGAACAAAACTTGGGACTTGCCTGGCTCCTCGGCCACAAGCCCAGGGTAAATCATCACTACAAAAAACCTAAGTGTTGAACAGAACTTGGGACTTGCCTAGCTTCTCAGCCACAAGCCCAAGGTAAATCATCACTACAAAAAACCTAAATGTTGAACAGAACTTGGGACTTACCTGGCTCCTCGGCCACAAGCCCAGGTAAATCATCACTACAAAAAACCTAAGTGTTGAACAGAACTTGGGACTTGCCTGGCTCCTCGGCCACAAGCCCGGGGTAAATCATCACCACAAAAAACTTAAGTGTTGAACAGAACTTGGGACTTGCCTGACTCCTCGGCCACAAGTTCAGGGTAAATCATCACTACAAAAAACCTAAGTGTGGAACAGAACTTGGGCTTGCCTGGCTCCTCGGCCACAAGCCCAGGGTAAATCATCACTACAAAAAACCTAAGTGTCGAACAAAACTTGGGACTTGTCTGGCTCCTCGGCCACGAGCCCAGGGTAAATCATCACTACAAAAAACCTAAGTGTGGAACAGAACTTGGGACTTGCCTGACTCCTCGGCCACAAGCCCTGGGTAAATCATCACTACAAAAAACCTAAGTGTTGAACAGAACTTGGGACTTGTCTGACTCCTCGGCCACAAGCCCGAGGTAAATCATCATTACAAAAAATCTAAGTGTTGAACAGAACTTGGGACTTGCCTGACTCCTCGGCCACAAGCTCAGGGTAAATCATCACTACAAAAAATCTAAGTGTTGAACAGAACTTGGGACTTGCCTGGCTCCTCAGCCACAAGCCCAGGGTAAATCATCACTACAAAAAACCTAAGTGTTGAACAGAACTTGGGACTTGCCTGGCTCCTCGGCCACAAGCCCAGGGTAAATCATCACTACAAAAAATCTAAGTGCTGAACAGAACTTGGGACTTGCCTGGCTCCTCAGCCACAAGCCTAGGGTAAATCACCACTACAAAAATCTAAGTGTTGAACAGAACTTTGGACTTGCCTGGCTCCTTGGCCATAAGCTCAGGGTAAATCATCACTACAAAAATCTGAGTGTTAAACAGAACTTAGGACTTACTTGGCTCCTCGGCCACAAGCCCAGGGTAAATCATCACTACAAAAAAATCTAAGTGTTGAACAAAACTTCGGACTTGCCTGGCTCCTCGGCCACAAGCCCAAGGTAAATCATCACTACAAAAAAAAAAAAAAACGTTCCTTGGCTTGGGTCCAAACATATCAAATTAAACGGAGTGATTAAGTCTTTACAAGATAAATCATCATCAACGTCTCGATAAAATTACGAATCAGATTCATTTTTGACTAACAAAAGATTTAACAATAAGAAGGATAAAGGCGAAAGGGATATGCATAAAAGACAAATGTGCACAGAGATAATCATTAAGGCAAATACCATTGATCTTAAAAAATTACACGAGGACGGCCTTTTACAAAAATGGAGGTGTTACACACATGAGGAACCCATTGAACTGCCCAAAAAAGCCTTGTTTAAAAAAAACCTAAAAAAGACTAACCCTCAGGATTCTCTTCCTGAACCCCCTGTTTCTCTTGCCCTTGGGACCCCTTCTTCTTCTTTTTCTTTGGGGCCACCCCTCTAGCTTCCTCCTCGTCACCCACAACTACAACTACTTCCCCGGGAATTAAGACCTCCTTACCTTTGTCCTTCGTAGAAACTTGGGGCAAGGTTGGATCTTCATTATCCTGGGCGGCGAAAGACTGAGGAGCGGAGTTAGGATCGGCTTTGGTTGGGGGAGGAGGTGGAACCACACGCAAGGCTGGAGGGTAGTACACTTAGTCAGGAGCCTGAAGTTTTGACTCAGCGCTCACCCCTACGGCGGTGAGGGATTGACCCCACACCTCCAAGCAGAAGGCGCGAGCAACGTCCCGAAGCTAAGCGGTAAGGCTCTCGGCCGTCTTAGTCACCCCGGCATCATAGGCCGCCTGCTCCGCCGCTGATTTCTCCTCTTCCGCGTCCTCCAGTTGGGTTTGAACTTGTTTCAGCTCCACCATGGTCAAAGCAAGCAGATTCTCGGCCTTCCTCTGAAACTCCAAGGCATCACTGGCCTGCTTCTCATAACCCTTAAGGGCGGATTCAGCGTTCTTGTGAACTTTTTCCACCTCAGCTTTCTGAGCAAGGGCCTCCTTCAATTTTCTGTCGGCCTCTGAGCAGGCCTTCTCAGCAATTTCTTGCTTGGCCTTCGAATCCCTGGCTGAATTTAGAGCATGATCCACCCAGTTTTCGGCCATAAAGGCCGCTTGAACAGCCTGCATAAGGATGACAACGAATATCATTCCAAACACTCAAAGAAGTTAGTGACAAAATCACAAGGGTCAGTTCCCATACCTTGGCAAGATCCTGTTTTAGCGAAAGGAAAACCTCCCACTTTCTGAAAGACCTTAGCTCCGCCATGTCTTCAGGCAGACATAGTGCCTGCTCCAGGCACTCGGTGACCAGACCGGAGCTCCCCTTCTTAGGATCCCTCAGGTTGGCATCGTCTAGGACTGGGCTGCCCGAGCTTAATGTAAAAGCGGGCCTCCATACGGAGGCCTTTCTGGGTTGCTCCCCCGCAACATCTTTGGAAGACCCAGAATGCTCAGACCTCTTCATTTCCTTTGCTACCTTTTTCCTGTGCGGGGTTCCTTGGCATGGGGATCAGCAATCTTCCCCTCCTCCACCACCTCGGTAACTTTTCCCGAGTGGCCGCACTTCCTTTTCTTCTTAGCCACATCCGCGGGGGTGGAAGTATAGGCTGCTGCTGGTGTATGAGGCCGAAGGGCTACTGTAGGAGCCTGGCTAGCACCGCCCGTATGCGCCGACAACAAGGCAAGAAGATCTGGAGTCCTTTCCTCGAAACCCATGCTCGCTCGTGATTGCACTTGCGAAGTGCTGGAAGCGTTTGAGCGGTAGAAAACCTCAAAGTCCCTATATGTCGCCTCCTGAACGGGCGTAGGCGAAGACTCCTCGACTTCTGCGTCGAACGGGATAATAGGCTCCTGGGAATATGGGAGCTGGGCCATCAATGGGGCTTGGAGTTGGGCGTCCTGAGTTCCCTTGGGCGGGGGTTCGGTTAACAGGAAGCCTGGAACGGCGACGTCTATCAGAGCCAAGCGAGGGTCTCGGGCTTTGATAACGTTCTTCGGGCTCTGGAAGCGCTTCGTAGAGGGTTTATAGCCAAGGATGATGTGCGCCGCTCTAAGTTACCCGTCCCGGTGCAAAAATATCTCCAATCTGAGTATCATGTTCAGATGCTTAAAGTTCACCAAGTGCTTGGCGGGGGCAGTATGGTATTCATCCGCCAAGTTGAATTACAAAAGTCGTTAGTAATTTCAGAAAGGACAGAAAAATTCAACGATAGTGAAACTGCTTGGAGTCCTATGTGTAACCCCGAGGCCTCGAGAGATCTACCTGGTTCCCCTTCTCTGGTGGGGCAGTGCACCCCATCATGCCATCCTCCCGAGACAATGAGGAAATCCTCATCCATGCCTTTACTGGAGTCGGGCAGGCAAGAGATCAGCCTAACGGAGGGAAACCTACACCTCATGTAATACTTAGTTTTGTCCCCCTTTTGACAGTTGTAAACCTAGTTTACGTCGTGCCAGGTGAGTCTAGTTCCTATCTGACGGTTAATGGCATCCACACACCCGAGGACTCTAAAAATATTCGGATAGATCTGGGTCGGGGATAATCTGAAATTTTTAAGGTAATCCTTAGTTACCTGCCCCATGGGTATCTCTATCCCGCCTTCAATGAAGGCGATCATAGGGATAACCACAGACTTAGGGGGCAAATCTAAAACTAGCCATTCGCCCTCCTCACAATGCCTAATTTCTACGTTGTCGGGAATCCTATATTGCGTCTTAAAGGCCGCCTTATTAGCCTCAGAGTCCACTAGCCTAGCATACCTACCCATAGTCTCTAACGACAAAAAGGGGAAAAGGGGGAGGAGGTAAAGCGAAAATCCTACAAAAGAAAAAGTAAGTAAAAGTAAGCTAACACACCTAGTGATGAAGACAAAATACGCTCCTCGGGAGTTTTGTTTCTCAAAGATTAATCGCCAGACTGCAAAAATGAGGTTCAGCCAGCTCTGAATCCTCCTTTTATAGGAGTAAAAAATGAGCGGTAAAACTCCCGCCCATAAATCAAAGGAAATGGGAGCCATCTGATATCGATCTGACCGTAGAACGTGGGGAGACAGTCAGCCGCCTGACGCCATGAATGACAGGACATGGATTTCGAAGCGTCAGGAGCATGCCAGCGAGAGGCGAAAAGACGTGGGTACGTGGGAATACGCGCAGCACATGTGTCTGTCATTTATGGAACTAAAACTTCACGTCTGTTTGTCAAACAAATGATGAAAGTTTTAAGGGGTTATTATAGGCACCCGAGGACCGAGCAAGGATTTAAAGGGTCATTGCAGCAACCCGAGGACCGAGCAAGGATCTGAAAGGTCATCGCAGCAATTCGAGGGCCGAGGAAGGAGATGAGAGGTAAAGGAGGTGACGTGATGACACCGAAGATCAAGGAATCTGAGGATGGAACTGCCTAAAGAGAAGAGGTTAAGGGCTGAAGAGGATGGAAGACAGCAGGTCACGGGGAGAACACAGGCCTACGTTTAAAGCGCCGCCCCCGCATTAATTAAAGTCGGAAGTTGTGTTAGCCGCATTAAATGAGAAAGTGACCAGTATAGGCCATTGTGTAGTAGGTTCCTACCCTTGTCTCTTCAGATGGGAGAGGTCATCAGTGTCAGAAAAAGGGAGATGGAACCCAATGAAACCGGATGGTGGAGATGCAATAAGGGGAGGCTATATAAAGGGGAGGAGGGTGAAAGAGAGGGGATTCGGCAGGTGGAAATGTGGATGTAAAAATTTAGACTTGAGTTTTTCTGAAGGAACACTAGTCTTGTAAGGATAGACGGGCATAAGTTCAGAAAGATCTCCTTATTGCTATTGATTCTCATCTCTCACAAATTTCATTAGTTTGGACCAAGATTAAAAGAAACCACCCATTAACACAATCAAGTCTGGATTCCTTCGCCTCAGAATTTGGTCCTTATAATTATTATTATTTTAAATTCAATTTATGTGCATATTTCACATTAGCGTATTTTTTTTTATTTTCTTTTTTGCTTATATTTCTTTATGATTAATGCACAAATATTTTCTCTCTTTCTTATAATAAGAGAGAACTCTTGGCTATTTCTCATTCAATGAAAAATGAGTGTTTGTAAATTTTATGGTTTTTTTTTTTTTTTTTGAGAAACCAGACTAGGAACAGCCTTGGGCTTTATTCATAAAACTCAATGAACATTAAATAATACTAAAGGGGCAATATCCTTAGGGCAGCCCTATACAATGTTTAGCCTTTTTGCTAGAGCATCAACCACAATATTACAATTGTTTTTAACATGACAAAAATTTGAAAATTGAAAAGCAAAGACTTGATACTAAATATTATCAATGATATTTCCAAATGGCAGAAAATCTGGATCCCCACAAGTAATGGCTTGGATAATTATCGTCGAGTCACCTTAGAAAGTCACCCTCCTTAATCCAATCTCCCAAGTAAACTGAACTGCCCATCGACAAGCAAGTGCCTCCAATTCAAATTGGAAGAGATAAATCTCCAATTACTTCCCCGATGCTATCCCTGATGATCACGCCAATACTTGTTGAGTTTGCTACTTTAAAGACAGCTGCATTGAAGTTGGTTTTGTAATTTTCAATTAACTTAATTAGTAAAGTCTTTTGTTATTATATGATGAAATTTTAATATATTTATTATAAAAAAAAAAAAAGATTTGTTAACAAAAATAAGAGGAGAGAGAGGAATTTGAAAAATTATGAGGGATCATTAAAATTTGCTCCTAAATTGATTAATTTTGTTAATAAAATAAAAAGGAAAGGTTCAGTTTTGAATACAGGTGCGTGACTGACATAAACATAAAGCCAATAACTCTATTCTACTATACTCTTTTTTTTTTTTTGATGAATCTATTCTACTATACTCAGGGCCCCATTCATTTATCTTTTCAATTGAATGAATATGATACCAAACTCCAGCAAATTCTGTACCAAATCGCTCTACCCACAGATCATTATAGTGTGGGCAGGTCAGTATGTGGTCCTCTTCTCATATCATTCTTCTTTACCCCTTTTCCTTTCAGACTCTCAGGTTTCAACTTTCAACGACCTATTAGGCAAATAGAAGGAGAATGTTGTTGAATAATATTGGGAAATATATTTTTTTGGTGAAAGGAAAAATATTTATTACTAGTGGATGAGCAGAGATTATTTAACATGAGTTATGTTAACGGGTGTTTTTAAATAATGATTAATAAATTATACAGGAAAAGTTTTTATATCATTTTCAAGGAAAATTAAAAAAATTATTAAAATATTTTTTTTTTCTTTTTCATAAAAATTTTCTTAAAACATTAGTATTAGTAGTGCTAAAAAATCATATATGACAATTTAACACCACCAAAGATTAAAAAAAAAAAATACATGCTGTAATGGAGGAAAAGCCAAAATTAATATTTTATTAAAAATTATATTATTTTATTGTGTTATTTATATTATTTTATTATATTAAAAGTTAAAACAAAACCCCTTATTTTGGATGTTTTGTAAAGTAATATAATAAAATAAATAAAGTTACTTTTTATAATGTGAAACTGTTAAATTTATGATTCCACCAACGTGGATACTTTTAAAATGATTCATTGACAATTACTCTTATGGTAATCGGCATCAAAAACTACTTCTCTAAGCTTCATGAGCCAGTGCTCGTCTTGGTGGTTCTGGACCTGCTGCTCCTCTGCATCTTCAAGAACAGCTTGAATAGCGAGAACTGTGTTGTTCATTTTTTCGAGATCATCTTTGACACCCCAGATCGATCCAATCTGTTTGAGAGTGGAGGAGCCCAAGCTTTCAATGATCTTCTGTACAACGCCGTAGAGGATTGCATCGGCCATTTGTTCTTGTTGGATGAAAGAAAACGTAGCAAGCTGATAGAGAGTAGTTTGAAATATTGGAGGAGGAAGATTAAAGTGGCTGTGAAGAAGGAAGACTTGGCTAGTTATGTAAAGTCAAGAGTCCACTTAGAAATAAATAGATAAATGTGAACAACGGCTCCACTGCTCAATAATTACTACTTTAACAACAGCCCCACTCCTCAATAATGGTTTCTGTGAAGACAAGAAAAAAAAAAAGGCAAGAAGGCCCCAGTACTGCTCAATAATTGAGTGGAAAGACACTGTCCTTGATCCACCGAAGGAAGATAAGGATTATATACTGGGACATAAAGCTAAGGAAAAGTCGAGTTTCACAAATTTTGTCACCATCCTCTGTATTTTTGGGTTATGATGGGTCCAGTCGAGCACTATCTCAAATGCTAATGCTATGTCAGTGAGACCAAAAAATTTCAATGCATTTGTAAAGCCAAATACTTTTGGACCCCATTAATCTTTCCAAAATTCTATGTGGTACAGCATAATAGCACTAAGTTAAGGGCCCATAACCTGGTCGTTCTTACATGGCTCTGAATAGAGGTGCTTGGCACTTCAAAATGCTCCTTTTCTCATACCATTCTTATTCAACTTTTATCTTCTTTTCACAAAGACCCCCATTCACACTCTCGACCACCTATACACACTACAAAAAAAACGTTCTTAGGCCACGTTTGTAAAACGCGGCCCTAGGTCCAAAAAACGTGGCCATAGGCCCATTTGGCCTATGGCTGCGTTTTTTTAGGCCGCGTTTTCAAATGTGGCCCAAACCCCGTGACTATAGGCCAGAGGGGGTCTATGGCCGCACTTTACAAACGCGGCCTAAGAACTGGGTCTATGGCCGCACTTGTTAAACGCGGCCTAAGAACTGGATCTATGGCCGCATTTTCTAAACGCGGCCTAAGAAGGGGTCTATGGCCGCATTTCCAAACGTGGCCATAGACCCCTTCTTAGGCCGCGTTTGAAAAGTGCGGCCATAGACCCCCTTATAGCCGCGTTCAAAACGCGGCTACAACCCCTTTAATATTTTTTTAATATGTCTATAGCCGCGTTTTTAAAACGCGGCTATAGTTTTTTTTTTTTTTTTTTTCCTTTCCTTTTCCTTTCTACAGCAGATGGTGAATACATTTACAAAATTTATTATATACACATAGGTCCAAATTACAGTGTAATAATTAATAGTATAATAGTAGCCCATAAATTGAATGCTAGTGGTACCCCTTAGCAGCAAGCGATCATATATATCCTAGCAACCTCCTATGGCAATAACTCTGAGTTGTTAATCTAAAAAACATGTAAGAACAACATAAATGAGCTAAAAGCCCAATAAATACTAGTAATTCATACACTACCATCAGGTTCAGGTATAACAAAATGTCACAGGTTTCATATGAAGCAAGAGACAAAATAGAATAACAATAGTTGATGAGTAATAAATGTGATTAGTATCATATAAACAATATAATAAGTAAATTTCTTAAACTTGTAATATTTCAAGCATCACTCTATTTGCTAACCAGTTAACGCACATCATTATTTTTCTTCTCATGTGTAATTTTGCATTAGTTACTCAAAAGATGTAAAGGCTAAAAGTTGATGGCACCCTCATCAAAATAGTCCCCACTAGCTAATTTTGGAGTCAATTTCTCCCACTATGCAACCCACGCCTCTGCACCAAGAAAATTTAGAGTTGTTTTCTGAATTAACTTCTTGTGTTACATTTAAGGAGTATATGCCATAGGTAAGATTTGTTATAAAATTTAGTCTCCTACTCCCATAATGTTAGTCTAATCACAGTAGACTATACTAGCAATCGTAAAAAAAAAAGGGTGGGAATTGTCTTTGGCTTTTCTCTTTTAAGTTTATGGCTTTTGATTTACTCCGCTAGAAAATACTTGCCAACAGTAGTATTTAGAGACTAAACTAACACCTAAAACTATGATTAACTTTATAAATGTACACATAAAAATTCAAGTTAGATAAGAAAATTTAAAAATGATATGAGAATTTTCTATTTACCTCTATGCATACTGCCACTAGTATGGCAAAAGTGCAGCCAACCATTATTCCGAAGAACCACCAATTGAAGAATGAGCTCTTGGCCTTCTTTTCCTCAAGCAAGTTGTTGTCAAATTGGTCTGCTGCAAACGAGGCTTATGTCCACCTTCGCCCAAAAGAAAAGAAAGAACAAAAAAAAAAAAAAACACACACACAATACAATACAAAACCACAGCAAAATCAAGTGTTAGAAACTCCATCACAATTTCAATGAACAAGAACCAAATTGAACCTATTATTTTGCATTATGCTTCATCGTAAATGAAAACCTTTCTTCTATTGATAACTCAAAGTAAAAACAACTAGTGTGGTTTACTTATTAATTGAATCAAGAATCAGAATAAACCCATAGACCATTTCTTGTCCTACTGTTAGTGGACTAATAAAATAATCATTTGCAATTGAACCAAAAAGAATGGTCGACACAAAATTTAATCTTAGAAAAATACTTAAGTAACAATTTCAAGCATTATAATTTGCAAGATACTGGCATGTTTCTAAAAATCTGAAAAGTTCACAAGGAATAAAGAAGCAAATAATTAGATTATAAGAATTAAATATCTAGAATGCAAGCATATAGATGTTAATTTTCTTTTGGTAAGTAATAAACGGTAGTTTTTCTTGTTACCTATTCATGAAGGACAAGTTAAGTTTGAGGGAACGCACTTCCTTCTCAAGGTTTTCACTCCTCTTTGAATCATGGGCTGCCTGTGGTTGTAGTAGAAGGCTTATCTTGGGATGGACAAATGCAATAAAGTCAAATAGTCAAAGTAGTTAGTAGTTAGTTACTATTAGATAAGCTAGTGTCATTTAGTTCATGCTAATCACATTTATTACATGTGTAATTCATAAAAACACAAGCTGGAATTAATAGTTGCACAAGGTAGATTAGTGAACCAATTAGATGTATCCATGTGGGCCAATTAGAGAAAACCAATACCACAGTGGCAAGACCCGAAGTCCTTAACCTTCGAAGATAAACAAACAAAAACAATGCAACAGACAAACACAAATTTTGATTAAAGAAAAAAAAAAGAATCAGAGATAGTGGCCACCACATCATGAGATAGGGCCTTCTTTCAAGGACTTCACCTAATTTTGAAGTATGCCACGTATAGAACAGAAAGACAAAGAGCATACGTAATAGAGGCTGAAGGAAGGTCCACTTGTCTTGTTTAAAAATAAACTCTCATTGAGAATTTTGATCATCCACTAAAATGCTTGGAACAGCAACAAGTAGGTCAAGGCTTGGTTGACACCATGGTCATGATTATGTAGCCTCATGGGGGAATTTAGTCATAGCTCTAACTTAATTTGACTAGTCTAATATAAGTCATAATTCCAGTTAAAGAATATAATAGATAAGCTGAAGCCTACACTATTCTATATAATCTTCTATTATTTGGAGACTTATCCAAACTCAACTACTTTTTTTTGGCCTAACATTGACAGCTTAACTTTATAAAAGATAAAACTTTATATCATAATCTTCTAATTTATCAGTTTCAGCTCCTCTTTTTAGCCAAAATTAGTATCTTTAATAAAAATAAGGTGTCATCGACTTGACCTTCCACATCATTAATCTAATTTTCTTATTAATTTGATAGTGATTTGACTTTGATTTAAGCAAGTAATTTGTTTTAATTATATTCGTAGGGACCCACAATAATGCATGCTCCTAACTTGGCCACTAACTTCATATCTGTACAATAGAAAAAAGGAGAAAGAAAAGGTTTTTGATATTTCATATATCATTTAAGCAATGAATATATAACAGTAGAATCAAGATTGATACCTAGCTTTGATTTGCTTCATTAGTCTTCTTCTTCACAGAATATATGATTACATGTGATATAGATGCTAAAAATAAATAAATTCTCCCAAAAAGAGAACCCATAAGAACTTGGTATCACTCAGTGGCCACTACTTATTACTAGAATTCTGTCTAAGCTATCTTCAAATCTGTAGAATTCCATATCTATACTTCTAAAGAGCAACAGTGGTTATGACTAGAAGTATTATTTGCAACTCAACTAGAAGATCAACCAGATAGAAGAAATTTATCTTCCTCAAACAACATGATAGATTGTTGACTAATGACTATGGATTAATGAAATTAAACATAATACACCAGCCACTATATAAGGAAGTACTGGCAAATTGTGATGCTCTTTTGGAAAGGGAAACTGCATCCCTGACACAGCAGAAAAAACTACACAATGAAAAAAACCAAAAGAATTTTCGATTAGTGGCATCCCAAGCTTAGAACTCAAAACCAAAATCAAAATGTCATAACCTTCCAATTAATACCATAAATTGTTGGTGTAAGCACCAGAGAAAACCAATTACCATACATGTCCCAATCAAAGCTAGAACAAGCAGTAACCTTTGAAACACTCTGTACTAGGGGCTTTAGTTCCTCTAGGGCCGCGTTTTTACAAACGCGGCCCAAAAAAACGTGGCCTAATACCCCCGTTTTTTGTAGTGACAACAAGTAAAAGAAAGTAAGAAACTATTGTGGAATCATTCATAATGGTCACAGTAAGGTCACTCTCTCTTAAAAACACTGGCATGCAATGCAACGACAGTATAAATAAGCTTCTTTAAGCTTAGAACCATATACAGGACCATACCACCTTGAAGAACATATAAACATTTCTGTAAGATTGAACAAAGTATTAAAAAAACTCATGTTACCATCACACACATGTTAACATTCATATCCAAAATGTATGATTATAGAAAACAGCATTCACTCCAAATTATACATGTTTTATTACAAAATATTACTGTAATCGAACTACTATAAAAGCAAAGGTACAGCAAGAATTAATAAAATGAAAATGGTGTACATAGTGAAAAGTACGCACAAGACAAAATGAAGTGTAGAAACCTCGTTAACATCACCGTGTCAACTTTATTTTCCACTGCATATTAATTTAGTTGATAATTTGTTTGTGCTACCATACTTATTGCATGCTAATTGAATTAATTAATTAACTTGACTAATTAATTGGTTAATTCATCACAAGAAGTTTATACATTCTTAGCCTATCAAAAACAAATGAGCCTATATCTCACATTTTATAAAGAGATGGGCAAAGAAAAAAGAAGAAAAAAACTTCATTGTAATGCCAAATTAATGAACAAGCCAAAAGAATCAACGTATATCCATTAGGAAATTCGAGGTTGTCTACAATTGTCTTCATCCTACATGGGTCATATAGTCACGGACCCACGGCACTACATCACATTATAACTTCCAAAAGTCATTCTCGATAAGGAAAAACAGATGGGCAAAGACAAAAGTAATTATAGATAAGCCAAATAAACAAGCACAAGTATGAAGAGTCGAAGCAGGTGCATTACAAAATCAGTGGCAGATCTAGGAATTTTGTATAGGGGTCATTAAAAATTTTTAATAAAAAAAAACTTGAAAATATTGAGTTCTCTATAAAAAATAATAACAATAATACGTAAAGTTTTATAATTTTATTCTACAAGTTTTCAAATTTTGAATGTTACATGATACTTCATTACTAGTATCTATTGCCAATATGGGTAGCTATAAACCTATGATCATTTTATTTTGTTAAGTATGTCTTACATTTTTATCTTTATACAGTTGTTATTATCTATTTGCCTTTGTTTTTATAAAAATATTTAGACTAAATGACTATCTCTGTCTCTCTCTCTCTATATATATATATATGAGATAATAAATAAAAAATTTATTAGATTTGTAGATGATGGAAAAACAAACTACAATATTTGACTTTCTTAGACATAAATATTATCAAAACAAGGCTTTGTAACAAAATGAAATATTATTTTTTTAATAGAATTTTTAATTTTGTAAATTGAAAAAGAATTGCAGTACAATTTATAACAGAATCAATTACAAATATTTTTGGGATTCAAAATATTATTGAGGTCTACCTTAATAGGTGATTATTTGAAATATATTAATGAACATATTTTTTTTTGTTTTTTTATTTATATTTTGTTATTATCGAATAGATATTACTTTAAATTTTTATATATTACTTTAAGTTGAAAATTTGTTGGTTCATTGAGAAATGTATTGATTAACCACTATTTTGTGTTATTTTGTTAGTATTGAATAGATAATACTTGAGATTTTCATATGTAATTTAATTTTGAATCTTATTATACTTTTTCTTGACAGGTTGAAATATTTTGTTTCATGTTGTAGGCCCAAAGATGAAATCCTAGTTCTTTCTGTGACCAAAACAAGTGTGCTTATATCTCACATTTTAAAAAGAGATGGGCAAAGAAAAGAAGAAGAAGAAAACTTCATTGTAATGCCAAATTAATGAACAAGTCAAAAGAATCATCGTATATCCATTAGGAAATTCGAGGTGGTCTTCAATTGTCTTCATCATACATGGGTCATATAGTCACGGACTCACGGCACTACATCGCATTATAATTAACTTCCAAAAGTCATTCTCGATAAGGAAAAACAGATGGGCAAAGACAAAAGTAAATATAGATAAGCCAAATAAACAAGCACAAGTTCAAATAGTCCAAGCAGGTGTATTAGAAAATCAGTGCGTCTCTAAAAATTTTGTTTAAGGGGGTCATTAAAAATTTTTAATAAAAAAAAAGAACTTGAAAATATCAAATTCTCTATAAATAATAATAATAATAATAATAATGATACATGAAGTTTTACAATTTTATTCTACAAGTTTTTCAATTTTGAATGTTACATGATAGTTCATTACAAGTATTTATTGCTAATGTGGGTAGCTATGAGCCTATGACCATTTTATTTTGTTAAGTATGTCTAACATTTTTATCTTTATATTGTTGTTATTATCTATTTGACTTTGTTTTTATAAAAAAAATTTAGACTAAATGACTAACTCATTGTCTCCGTATTAATTATTAACGCACACAATCACACTCATACGTGTCTACTTAATCAATCAAATGCTTGAAGAATCACTAATTTTACAAACTTTTTCTTGAATTTTACTAACTCTATAACAGAAGGTTATTATAATATGATAACAATACACACACATGTAAAAAAACCCTATTTATTTCCGAATTATTAAATTATATAAAGTTATATTATATTTATATTGTACACACAAACATCCACACACATCATAATTCATATAAATAACATTATAAAAAAAGTAATGTACACATTTAATATTAGATACACTCACACACACATAATATAAACTTATAAAAAAAAATTACACTTACAATTCATAAATATTTACTCTTTACTTTTAGAGTCGAAAATACTTATAATAAGGGTGTGTAAGATTTAACCCAAGTGTGTAAAAAAATATTTTAAAAAATAAATTAAAGTATTAAACTAAAAAAAAATTATATATATAGTTTTTTTTTTTTTTTTTAAGTCACGGATTGATTTGAACCTCTGAATAGTCTGCAGCGCTGCCCCTGTAGAAAATTGGAGGTTGTCTCCGTCAAAGGTCAATATGACTTCCTATTCCATTTCTATATAGTCATAGTGTTAGGATTAATGCCCTTAAATCTTATTGTATGATGCTATGTATGACTTAATGTTGTGATTAATAAAGTTGTTTTATTATTATCTGAAATAATGGTAACAAGAATATTTGGACATTATCATATAGTCCATGAGATGCATAGTATGTGATTTATGTGATTTAGTCACAGAAGATATAAGTCACAAGTTCTTTGTAAACTCAGAATTTTAGTTCGTAGTCGGTGATGAAATTGGGCATTTCATCTGCGAAGACTATAACATATTAACTAAGATGATTTGTCTTGATCATGGAAGTGGTGACTTCTAGTTGATATGTTGATATGTTTTAAGAGTTAAGACATATTGAACTGGACCGCTGTGAGATTTATTATTCTCCTAACGACTGTCAATTGAATAATAAATCTCACGACTTATATTTGCATGAACTCTTAATCTTGAGAGAATAATGGACCTGATCATGAAATGTAGGTTACTTTGATATATCAGGAGTGAGATCTAAAGTAACGGTCAAAACCTCAGTATGTTGGGCAGCCACATTTAACATTGATGGAACATATATTTTCAAGATGGAATTCATAGTCTCTTAATGGAGATATAAAATATTCCTTTGAGATAAGTTTAATGGGTTTGGTTATTCAGAGTGTTAGGCCTAACCACTTTAGTAAGAAATTACTAAAGTATATATTTATGAAATTGGATTTCATAAATATATGATGAATAACTTAAAAGGATTAAACCGGGTACTCAAGGATTAAGATGTAGTAATCTTCAAAGTGACAGTCTATATTTATGACTTTGAATTACTACGAATATTTTATGAAGGGGTTGCATGTATAATAAAGTTTTGGGATATAATTAATTAATAAGGCTTAGAGTGCAATTATATTTATATAGTGGTATTAAATATAATTAATGGTAACTTTGGACTTGTCAAGAGTTGACAGAAAAGCCCAAGGCCCATTGGAGCTAGTGTCTTATTGGTCCCTTTTGGTCCCACTCCAAGCCACACATTAAAGCCCAATTGGAAAGGCCCAATAAGCCGGCCCAATTAGATAATCAGTTATATATAAAGGGAGAGACATACAGAATTTTTATATATAAGAGAAAAAGTGAGACACCATTGTGAAGTGGTGTGTATGTGCGAGTGAAACCACTCAATTATTCTCCCTTAGAAACTGATTGAGAGACCACACTTCTCGGGCATAAAGTGGAATTGGAGCGAAGATTAAAAGTGTTCCCAAGTACTTCTTATCTTTTGTTTTGAATTTCACCGCACTAAGGTACGCTATCTTGTTCTTAAATTCTGAAATTACATAATGCAAGTTATCAATCATGAATGAAATAGATCCTTGTTTGTTGCTTCCGCTATGTGTTTTGTATGAGATACAAAACCAGATTTAACCAACAATTGGTATCAGAGCTAGGTTTTCATCTCATGGTTGTATAACATGTGATTGAATTTTAGAATTAAAGAAAAATCGTTTTCTTGGTGTTTTTATTTTCTGCATAATTTTGTTCAAGAACCACTGTTTGTTTAAACCAGATGCCGTGATTTATATATATATATATATATATATATATAAATCATTGTTGATTGTTGATTCGGAAACCATTAACATGATTCGTAAAGGCAATGGTGTTTTCAATAGTTGACGCTATGGCTTAAGGTTTAAAAATATAATTGTAAATGGTATAACTGTCATGTGCGTGCACTTTGTCTTGCACCGGTTGGATATGCTTGGCATAGTTATTGGTTTTATTCAATAACTGGTGTAGCCATTAACGTATATCTTGGCATGATATATTGTTTTACAAATGTATATTGTGGACCCATGTTGGCAATTGGGCTTAGTTATTCGAAGTGGTTTATGTTCTTGGTCATTATGATACGGTGCCATGTTTTCATAGTATTGATTCATGTTAAACACAGTGGTCCATCATTATGCCTTTTTGATACGGTGCCGTGTCATGCTATATTATTTCTATTCAATCCTATATAATATTGCAAGTCGGCATTGTCATAAAAGGATATACTGTACATTGGTATATAGATTATTAAATATGGACCACTTGATCTTATACATAAACGTTTTGAATATTGAATCCGTATATATATTTATATATTATCAAGGATTCAAGGCCTAACTTCATGAATTGATTAATATATATATATTTGTATAAATATACATATTAATGTATGGATGTTCTAACCATGATATTGGTTCATGTTTATATGTATTAAGATCTGAATGTTGAACGAGTATTGATGCTTGCCTTGCATTCTATTTTTTCATGATCAAACAGTTTATTGATGTACATGCTATTATGTTAATGCTAGGATTATGAAATATATTCCTAATGAGATTGGGATTATGTTTTCAAGGGTTTCTAGCATTAATATGGTTGTTGATCATAAAAACCTTTAATTTAAAATATCTAGTGGGAGAGAGATACAAGAGTTGGATCTCACGGCCTCCATTATCGGTTCATAGTAGTGAGGGTAAGCATCTCGTCTTGGCGTATATGCCTTGCGATCCCAAAGGAGGGTGTTTACTTCAAGTACTACAAGATTGAACTAACCTGTTTAAAGTAGTGTGGACAAGCACCTCGTCTTGGCGTATATGCCTCGCGATCCCAAAGGAGGGTGTTTTGTTCCATGGTACTACAAGTTTAAACATTATAAGGGAGATGAAATGTGGCTACACATGATCCTAGATAATGGTGTACACTAGACTAAATGTAATGTTAACCTCCCAAAGGAGCTATGTCATTATCATTTAGAGGCTAAAGCTAATACGGCATATTATTAGTGTATGATAAGAGTTATCATGATAGCACTAATAATGAGAATCGTTCTCAATCAATTAATGTGTTTATAATAAACTTGCTACCAGGCAATTATAGACATGGATTGGTTTGTCGTTGCATATATTATTTTATGGTTTTATAAGGTTCCATATTATATGCTTATATGCTAAATTGATAATGTCTAGTTTTCTTATTATATTCATGTTTGTTATTTCAGATTTAAAATCATGGCATCATTTAGCCCACTTGTTGCTATACTTAATCAAAACAAACTGACTGGATCCAACTATGTTGACTGAAAAAGAAATTTGGACATTGTTCTTACTGCTGAAGAGCACAAATATGTGCTTACTCAACCATGTCCTAGCTTTCCATCATTAGATGCTCCTCTTGAGGAAAAACAGCAATATGATCGTTGGCAGAAATCTAATGAGATGGCTAAGTGCTATATCCTAGCATCTATTTCAAATGTTTTGCAGCATCAAATGCAGGATGTAGAACTAGCTTCGGACATTATGCTAAGTCTGAAGGAGATGTTTGGTGAGCAAGGCCGTTCTGCAAGGCAAGAAACTATGAGGCAGATTTATAATACCAAAATGGCTGAAGGTACTTCAGTGAGGGAGCATTGTCTTAGGATGATCTCTAATCTGAATACATTGGAAGTTTTAGGTGCCGATATTGATGGAGAATCTCAAGTGGATATGATACTCCAGTCACTACCAGAATCATTCAAGGAATTCAGACTTAACTATAATATGAACAAAAAGATCTATACATTGTCTGAATTAATGAATGAGTTGGTAGCGGCGGAAGGCATCCTTGGTACTTCTAGTGTTGATGCTCATATGGTTGAAGGTTCTACTTCTCAACCTAAGTCGAAAAGCAAAGGTAAGAAGAAGAAGAAGAAAGACTTCTCCAAGAAAGATGGTAAACAAGTTGCCTTAGGAGTTGCCAACAAAGGAAAGAAAACCAAAGGAAAGTGTTTCCATTGTGGTGAGAAAGGACATTGGAAGAGGAATTGTCCAATATTTAAGGCTGCCAAGAATAAAGGTATGAAAAGTACATTCCTTCTTGAAACATGTTTGGTACAGAATCCCACAGATTCCTGGTGTGTGGATTCAGGTTGTACTAATCATATCTGCAAATCCTTGCAGGGGTTTCAGGAGACCAGAAAACTGAATGAAGGGGAAATGTTTCTTCCCTTGGCTGATGGGAGCAGGATTCCAGTTGTAGCTATTGGAGTGTTTAATTTATGTTTTGAATCTAGAGTTTTAATATTGGAAGACTGTTTGTATGTACCTAATGTTCGTAGGAATTTAATTTCTGCAACTTATTTAGGTAAACATGGATATTATGTTATCCTGAAAGACAATGTTGTAATAAAGAAGGATAAAGTGTTTATTAGTTCTGGCAATATTGTGGATGGTCTTTATATATTAACTCCTGATAAGCATGAATTATACAATTCTGAATTAGATCATAACTCTCATGTAAAATCATTAAAGAGAAAGTTTCCTTCTACTAATGAAGCATATCTTTGGCACTTGCATTTAGGTCATATTAATCCAAACAGAATTCAAAGACCGATCAAAGATGGACTCTTAGAGCCATTGGACTTTGATGAATTTCCAGTTTGTGAATCTTGTTTGGAAGGTAAAATGACCAAACGACCTTTTAATGCAAAAGGTAGAAGAGCCCAAGAATTGCTTGAATTAGTTCATACAGATGTATGTGGTCCTATGTCAACCCAAGCAAAATGAGGTTATGAGTACTTCATCACTTTTACCGATGATTACTTAAGATATGGTTATGTATACCTAATGAGACGGAAGTCCGAAGCCTTTGAAAAGTTCAAAGAGTTTAGGGCTGAAGTTGAGAATCAATTAGGTAAACACATAAAAGCCATCCGATCTGATCGTGGTGGTGAATACCTTCTTGGGGATTTCAAGGATTACTTAACTCAAAATGGGATCATATCCCAATTGACTGCACCTGGAGCTCTCCAACAGAATGGTGTAGCAGAAAGAAGGAATAGGACTCTTTTAGAAATGGTTAGGTCCATGATGAGTTACTCAACTTTACCAGTTTCTTTTTGGGGATATGCACTAAAAACTGCTATGCATATTTTGAATTTGGTTCCATCAAAATCTGTTCCCAACACACCTAAGGAATTGTGGAGTGGGCGTAAGCCTAGTGTGAAATATCTCCACATTTAGGGATGTCCAGCACATGTGTTGAAAAGGAAGTCTGATAAGTTGGAAGCTAAAACCGAAGTATGCATGTTTTTAGGGTATTCAAAAGAAACAAAGGGTTATTTATTCTATAATCATAAAGATAACAAAGTGTTACATGCCAAATTTTTGGAAGATGATTATATGAATAATTTTGATCCTAGAAATAAAGTTGTTTTGGCTGAAATGAATGAACCTTTAGTTGAACAACCAATAGATAAAACTAGGGATGATGTGGTTGTATTGGATACACCACAAGATACTACTCATGAGATGACTAGTACACAGGTGCCTCGTCGTAGTGGGAGAATTATTCGGCCTCCTATAAGATTCATAGGTTTGGGAGAAACTTATGAAGCTATCTCAGAAGAGGCTGAATCGGATCCCTACATTTATGAAGAGGTAATGAATGATATAGATGCACATCATTGGGTTAAAGCTATGAAATCTGAATTAGATTCCATGTATTCCAATCAAGTTTGGGATCTTGTAAAGGCGCCTAATGGCATTAAACCTGTTGGTTGCAAATGGGTTTACAAGAGGAAGAGAGGGATAGATGGAAAGGTTGAAACCTTTAAAGCAAGACTAGTGGCGAAAGGGTATACACAAAATGAAGGTATCGACTATGATGAAACTTTTTCGCCAGTAGCCATGCTTAAATCTATCAGAATTCTCTTATCCATTGCTGCTCATTATGATTATGAGATTTGGCAAATGGATATCAAGACTGCATTTCTTAATGGCAATCTTGAAGAAGAAATCTATATGATGCAACCAGAAGGTTTCATAGCAAAGAACCAAGAGCATATGGTATGCAAGTTGAAAAGGTCCATTTATGGACTTAAACAAGCATCTAGGTCATGGAACATCAGATTTGATCAAGCAATCAAGTCATTTGGTTTTGAACAAAATCTTGATGAACCATGTGTGTACAAAAGACATCAAGATAAAGTAGTAATGTTACTAGTGCTTTATGTTGATGACATTCTACTCATTGGAAATGAAGTAGGTGTAATGTCATCAGTAATAGTTTGGTTGTCAAGCCAATTTGATATGAAGGACTTAGGTGAAGCTAACTTTATTCTACGGATCAAGCTTTGGAGAGATCGTAAGAATAAGATGTTAGGTTTATCACAAACTGGATATATAGATAAGGTTCTAGAACGGTTTAGCATGCAAAACTCCAAGAAGGGATTGCTTCCTTTCAGACATGGAGTTCCTCTATCTGATGACCAAAGGCCTAAGACTCAAGAGGAAGAATATATGATGAGACAAGTTCCTTATGCTTCTGTAGTAGGAAGTCTCATGTATGCCATGCTTTGTACTAGTCCAGATATTTGTTATTCAGTTGGCATGGTCAGCCGATATCAATCAAATCCAGGACCAAAACATTGGCAAGCTGTAAAGCATATTCTCAAGTATCTACGGAGAACGAGAGATTATATGCTTGTTTATCGATGTGAGGATTTGATACCCATTGGCTATACAGATTCAGATTTTCAGTCGGATTTAGATTTCAGAAAATCCACATCATGATGTGTTTTCACCTTGGGAGGTGGAGCCATAACTTGGAGGAGTGTCAAACAATCTTGTATTGCGGACTCCACCATAGAAGCAGAATACGTTGCTGCTTGTGAAGCAGCAAAGGAAGCTGTATGGCTCAAGAAATTCCTTTCTGACCTTGGTGTAATGAGAATGGAACAAGTTCCCATCACATTGTTTTGCGACAATAGTGGTGCAGTTGCACAATCAAAAGATCCAAGGAACCACAAGAAAGGAAAGCACATCGAGAGAAAGTATCACATCATTAGAGATATTATTGCTCGTAGAGATGTGGTGGTTGCAAAGATTGAAAGTGCAAATAATCTAGCAGATCCCTTTACCAAAGCCTTGCCTCAAAGGACCTTGGAGTCACATTTGGAGCGAATGGGAGTTAGATTAGTGCACAATAGTCTTTAGGGCAAGTGGGAGATTGTTAGGATTAATGCCCTTAAATCCTATTGTATGATGCTATGTATGACATTATGTATGACTTAATGTTGTGATTAATAAAGTTGTTTTATTATTATCTGAAATAATGGTAACAAGAATATTTGGACATTATCATATAGTCCATGAGATGCATAGTATGTGATTTATGTAATTTAGTCACAGAAGATATAAGTCACAAGTTCTTTGTAAACTCAGAATTTTAGTTCGTAGTCGGTGATGAAATTGGGCATTTCATCTGCGAAGACTATAACATATTAACTAAGATGATTTGTCTTGATCATGGAAGTGGTGACTTCTAGTTGATATGTTGATATGTTTTAAGAGTTAAGACATATTGAACTGGACCGCTGTGAGATTTATTATTCTCCTAACAACTGTCAATTGAATAATAAATCTCACGACTTATATTTGCATGAACTCTTAATCCTGAGAGAATAATGGACCTGATCATGAAATGTAGGTTACTTTGATATATCAGGAGTGAGATCTAAAGTAACGGTCAAAACCTCAGTATGTTGGGCAGCCACATTTAACATTGATGGAACATATATTTTCAAGATGGAATTCATAGTCTCTTAATGGAGATATAAAATATTCCCTTGAGATAAGTTTAATGAGTTTGGTTATTCAGAGTGTTAGGCCTAACCACTTCAGTAAGAAATTACTAAAGTATATATTTATGAAATTGGATTTCATAAATATATGATGAATAACTTAAAAGGATTAAACCGGGTACTCAAGGATTAAGATGTAGTAATCTTCTAAGTGACAGTCTATATTTATGACTTTGAATTACTACGAATATTTTATGAAGGGGTTGCATGTATAATAAAGTTTTGGGATATAATTAATTAATAAGGCCTAGAGTGCAATTATATTTATATAGTGATATTAAATATAATTAATGGTAACTTTGGACTTGTCAAGAGTTGACAGAAAAGCCCAAGGCCAATTGGAGCTAGTGTCTTATTGGTCCCTTTTGGTCCCACTCCAAGCCACACATTAAAGCCCAATTGGAAAGGCCCAATAAGCCAGCCCAATTAGATAATCAGTTATATATAAAGGGAGAGACATACAGAATTTTTATATATAAGAGAAAAAGTGAGACACCATTGTGAAGTGGTGTGTATATGCGAGTGAAACCACTCAATTATTCTCCCTTAGAAACTGATTGAGAGACCACACTTCTCGGGCATAAAGTGGAATTGGAGCGAAGATTAAAAGTGTTCCCAAGTACTTCTTATCTTTTGTTTTAAATTTCACCGCACTAAGGTACGCTATCTTGTTCTTAAATTCTGAAATTACATAATGCAAGTTATCAATCATGAATGAAATAGATCCTTGTTTGTTGCTTCCGCTATGTGTTTTGTATGAGATACAAAACCAGATTTAACCAACACATAGCACTGCTTCCCAAAAACCATTCTTGATAAAGCCAAATAATCTTCAAGTAAAAAGCTCAAAACAGCCATGACCAAATTCGAGGTGGTGTTCATCACAACCCCTGCAATCGGACACCTCGTTCCAATTGTTGAGTTTGCACAGCACCTTATCAATTGTGACCCTCGATTCTCTATCACTATACTCATCATCAATGATAGGTGGAAATAAAGTATACCTTGACCCGTCAGCTTGTTATATGTCACGGGTCCAAGACTGACGGGGTTGGACAGCTAAAGCTGAAGACTTCAAAACGGACGGAGAGTAATTTGATATTCTTTTGAAGGCCATATAACATGACAAGAAGCTGACGCCGACATCACTGAAGGAACTAAGGTAAGCTGACGACCCTAAGGCCGACGGCACTAAGCAAAGCCAAGAGTTGGTCACCACGTATGAGTGATAAGGAGATTACTTGTTCTCCATGCCTAGTGTTAGAGTCCTATAAGGAAAAATCCCGTGATCCACGCTCATAAAGATTCCCATAAGGAAAAGACTTCCACTCCAAGGAAAAGAGGTCAACCCTCTACTACTATAAAAGCCCCAATACCCTCACAAATCAAGGTACGCATAATTAACCCCTTTCTAGCACTCTAGAGTTGAAGAGAAGTTCTGACTTGACCTTCGGAGGGTACTTGGCCGGCACCACACTGGTGCTCTCTACTAGGTCTTCTTCCTTTTATTGTGTAGGTGTCGTTTCGAGCGTACAAGCATTGTGCAACTCACTGGTGAGATTAACGGCATCATCAATCACCATGCCCCAAAGACCCCTTGTCAACACCTATGTCCAATCATGTGTTGCCAAGTCTGCCTCCTCCACAAATATCAAGTTCGTTCTCCTCCCTACTGTAGACCCTCCCTCACCTGATCAATTCCAATCTTCCATAGTTCGCATGTCATTATTCATTGAAAGACACAAACCCCATGTCAAGCAAGCAATCACAAACCTCATGGCAACCGAGTTGGACTTGGACTCGGACCGACGGCTAGCTCGTTGGGTTTTTCATCGACTTGTTTACAACTCCCATGATCGATGTAGCCAACGAGCTTGACATCCCTTGCTACCTTTACTTCCCATCTTCTGCTACGTCTCTTGGCTTCATGCTTCATCTTCCAATCCTAGACACCCAACTCACCACTGGGTTGGCTGAGTTGGACTCTGATTTGGTCCTTCCGAGTTTTGTAATCCGGTTCCTCCAAGTGTGCTGCCTTCTATAGCGTTGGAGAAAGATGGGTACTCTTTTTTTTTACGAAATGCACGCAGGTACGTTGAAACCAAGGGTATAATTATAAATACATTTTCTGAGCTTGAGCCTCATGCACTTAACTCGGTCACTGCGAGTCAAGTGCCACCGATTTATCCCGTTGGGCCTGTTCTTGACCTTGCTGGACCGGCCCAATGGCACCCAGACCGGGCCCAGCATGAAAGAATCATGAGGTGGCTTGATGATCAACCTCCATCAACGGTGGTACTCTTGTGCTTTGGTAGCATGGGAGGTCTTAGTGGGTCCCAAGTGAGAGAGATTGCATTTGGACTTCAACAAGCCGGGGTTCGATTTGTGTGGGCTTTACGTGAGCCACCTAAGGCCCAATTTGCCCTCCCGGATGACTACATGAGCCTCGAGAAAGTTTTACCAGATGGATTCTTGGAACGAACCAGTAAGATTGGATTGGTGTGTGGGTGGGTTTCACAAATTTCAATTCTAGCCCACAAAGCAATAGGAAGATTTATATCACATTGTGGTTGGAATTCAATTTTAGAGAGTTTGTGGCATGGTATACTAATTGCCACTTGGCCAATATATGCTGAGCAACAAATCAATGCCTTTGAGATGGTAAAGGAGTTGGGATTAGCTATTGAGATTAGGTTAGATTATAGGGAAGGTAGTGATTTGGTGTTGGCAAATGAGGTAGAGAGAGGAATAAACTGTTTAATGGACTATGACAATGAGGTTAGGAAAAAAGTGAAAGAAATGAGCAAAAAAAGTAGGGTAGCTATGATGGAAAATGGCTCCTCATATGTGTCACTAAAAGCACTAATTGAAGAATTAGTGCTTTGATAATTCAAGGTGGACCCAGTTAATGTTTTGACCACCTTCACTTTTTAATCAAAAAATAAATATAAAGCTAAAGATGGAAGGAGCTTTTCAGAGGATGCCATACCAGCCAAGCTTGAAATACAAGATCTGCAAACCTATTATGATGTAAGGAAAAATCTACAATTTGATTTTTGTAATTTATTAATTTTAGTATTTTTATATAATTTTCGTTATTTTAGGTTTATAGTATTTGTTTCCTAGTTTTTAGGTGCTTTTAATGTTGTGTATTTAAAATAGGATTTTGGGGGTTTTCATAGCCGCTCTAAGTTTTTTTTTTTTTTTTACTATTTGAACACATTGTATCCCCTAAAAGCAATTCAATTTTTAGATTAATAAAATTTAAACTTTGTCTATTTCTTTCTTTGGAGGATTCCATAAAATTATCACCTTGTGGGTTAAGGAATCCCTTGTGGATTCAAGGTTTACTAACAAAATCTAACAATTTAGTTTATGTTTCATCTAAGAAAGTAATGTGTGTACATTCTTCGTATTTCCACAACATCATACTAGCAACTAGAGAATTGCACCAAGCAGTTTCCAAAGGCTTTTGCAAGATAATTATCCTAACAGATTGTAGATACACTTGCAGTAACGCCAGGGAGAGACATTCATCCATGGTACCTTAATTAGTAGTGGCTGAAGATCTTTCACAATGGAATAAACAGGGCATATATTTTGTAAGTTTGTAATATCAGGTAATGGGCAAACAAGCAGCCAACGTGTTTTGTTATTTTGTTATTAATGTAGGCCGCTGGTCATCTATTCCTTTTTTTTTTTTTCTTTTTTCCTCTATTTTAGCGACTTTAGAATGTTGTGCCCTCTGACATGAAGTGTTTGGCTGAATTATTCCTAATACCTAATGATATCCATAAGATATTAGTTCAAAATTTTTATTCTTTATCAGCATCTTGATTGCTAAAGCTTTATTTCACAAAAGCTCTACTAGCTACTGAAATATTATAGTTAAAATTTACTTCCTACAACAATGCTAAACATGCACCTAAAGCACTTTTCTAATAGTGTCAAACATATGATATCATATTCATATCCAAAAGCTCTTTTGAAGACATTGACTTTAAGCTGTTTCATTTCATCACAGGGCGAGTTTCAATTTTCCGCAAAATAGCGTTTTAGCTCAAAAAGAGACTTAAGGCTTTGCTTAATGCAGAAGAAACGCTTAGAACTTTCGCATTGATTCATTGAGTGTTATTTTTTTGGTAAACAATATACCGTTTGTAAACACTCATTTGATATTTCAATTTTTGGCATATTGAGATCCTTTTAAGAATACTGATGGAGCCAGTATACTTTTGTTTTTCAATATTGCTGGAAAAGTGTAATTATTGATTTATTTTCTTAGAGTTATTACATAAAGTTCAATTGAAGTGCTATATAAATAGACAAGCTTTTAGTAGTCTTGATTCCAATTAGGTTACATAGCCTGCGACCATTCAATCATTCATAAAAATTGCTCTGCTTGCATGATTACATGTCAATAATAACATGGTCACCTAAAAGTTACATGAAAGTATATAAAAGTGGCAGTTGGGCAAAAGAATATTAAATTCTTCGTAATTTTAAGAGCAAATCAAGAAAAAAGAAAAGTTTGAAATAAATTGATACGTATATTTACAATATTCAGAACCAACAAAAAGCAGGAGTATAAAATACAGTATGTTTTAAATACAAAAACAGACTGTTATAACTAAGTATCAAAGTTCACAAGGTACAAAAACCAACAAGTTCACAAAGAACGTAAGTACATCACTAAATTATCAACTCCTAACTCCTGGTGCTCCTTAATCTCTTTAATATCTTGTTCAATACAATTTAGGTAATGTAGAATCTGATGTAAGCAAGGCAGAATCTGCTACAGGAGATCCATCATATCAGATAATGTAGGTTGTGCAGCACCGGATGTAGATGGTTTGGACACAGTAGCCATAGCATCTGCAATCTCATCAATATCTCTATCTAAGAAATCATCGGAATCATAGACAATGTAGCTTGAACGTTTTACACGAGATGAACTGAGCTGAAGTGTACTACTCCCAGTGGCAGATAAGGTCTTTGCTAGAACAGCCTAAGCACTGGATGCAGATGATTTTGAGGGTGGTACATTTGGCATAAAAGGTGCATTGGCAGGGAGTAAAAGTAGGCATTCATCCATGGCTGCAATACAAAATTAACAAGAAGATTAATAGAAAGAGTTGGGAAAAAAAAGAACAATATAGAAATAGGGAAAAAATAAACTAAACTCCTCATCCATAAGCTAAACTATTCCCTTAAAGCTAGTGGTTTTTACCAGTCTACTTATTTAAATAAAATAGTATGGAGAATATAATTCATTGCAAATGGCCAATAAAGAGTCAAATGATTAGCTTATGGGTTATGGTTTAGGCATGTACTACAGCATAAATAAGAACAGTGTGGTGTATTGGTGTCTCTGCATGCATTTTGAGACATTAAATTAATCAATAGCTTCTTTTAACATGTTCTTGCCCTAATTTATTTATACTTAGCTGATTCAACCTGTGGTCATTTACTCCCTTTCCAATGGTGACAACTGGACTTCGATTCAACTCAACATTGAATACAATTTCACTCATCATAGATAATATATAAGCTATCATTTGAGAATCAAATTAAAGAATGTAATTAAAATTTTCAGAGCTGTTTGAGATTGTTATATATTGGCAGATGGTTGGTTAAGAGTGGAGGCTTGCTTGAGTTTGACAAGTCTTTGAAGTGTCTTAAGTTGAGAACGAACACAGCTGTTAAAACATGTTTCCCGTAGGCTGTTAAAACATTTTTTCTGATACCAGTAGGCTGTTGAAAGGTTTATGCAGTAGCCATATCTCACACAGGCATTTAATCAAACAGCTCTATGGCATAGTCAAAAGCAACAGCTCTGTAGAACCTCAAAAAATCGAACAAACAAAAATTAAACCAACCCAAGAATAAAACCAAACCTAGAATTTCTACTATAGAAATTCGCACATGGATATTAAAAAAGAAAAAGAGCTTCTTTGTGGATTTAAACTCAGGGAAAGAATGAAAGGAAAAAAAAAAAAAATACCAGGTGCTGGGTTCTTGAACGGTGCGGCTGAACCACCAAGGCACTGCCGGGACAAAGGCGGCGAAATGGTGGAGGGAAGCTCAGCAGTGGCTTTGAACGGCGTGGATTCTCTCTCTCTGCCGGACTTGGTTCTCTTCTCCTATTTCCGATGGGTTTTGGACGTTTGGGTTTTTTTATGCTTGTATTTGAAAGTCACGTACCTATCATGTGCTTACCCCGTTAAGTGTTTTAACGTTTGACTAACTGAAGTATTGATTTGGCAGCTCTGAATAGTTTAAGGAGTAAATTGGCCAATAAAAAAGTTGAGGGGGTCTTTTGGCCAGTAGTTGAAAGTTTAGGGGGTGTATGAGCATTTTTCCCTATATATATATATATATATATATATTCCTAATTGTGATAATGTCATTTTATAAATATTATGAGAAATTTTTAGATACAATTCTTAAAGTGCTGTCTCTAAACAGTGGCCGGCTCTAGGAATTTTTGTTAGGATGGTCACTAAGAAATTTAAATTATTCAAAATCTAGTAAAATGATAACTTGAATATCTACTACAACTATAGGTCGAGTTGCTAAGGAGAAAAAAATTATTGTGACTGCAAAGCTAAAAAGAATATAATTGTCGTCATCATTAAGGAGAACTGGCAACTACAATATTTTTCTTGGTACTATTTTTTGAGGAAAAATGAAATTAGAAATTATTTTTATTGAATAGGTTGAATGAGCTACAAATTTGAATATTTAGCGATTTTTATATTTTTGTTTTATAATAAGCTTTTTGTTGAATAATTTGATCACTTGATGTTGTTTGGTCTTGCTTGTTTTTGTTTGGTTTATATTTGTTGTTATTTGGGTTGTTAGGTTTTTAGACCCCTTAAAACAACAATTGGATTAACCTAGTTAATTAGCCCAGTGATTAATTTAGTCAATTTATGCAATTTCTAGATTAACACAATCAAATAATCATATCAAGCATATAAAGCAGCGGAAAAATAAATAACACAATGATATGATGACCCAGTAAAACCAAACCGATAAAAAACCTGGGAAGGATTTGACCTAGCTATCTTTAAGGTAAACTTGAATCCACTATATGAAAGAATCGAAGTTCATACAATAAGACTTACAAGCACCCCCCGCTTGACTTCCTATTACTACCCACCAGTAGAATTTACTGACATAACCACGTGCAAGCTCCGAATCCACGGACTCCTTTTTTCTTGGATTCTCCACAAGATATAAGCACTCCCGCTTGTGTTTCTTTAAGCTCCAATGGCAGCAACTGAGTTGATCATCAAGGTGTTGATAATATCTCTACCTTGAAAATCCTAAGTTTATGTGAAGGAAAACTCCTCAAGAATCTCACAAAAGATTTACACAAACCGCAAAGTATGAGCAATAATATAACCAGAGCAACTCTCAAAAACGTGGATAGGGTTTCCTTTATATAGTGGGAAAAGTATATCTGAAGCCCTAATCCTTAATAGGCTTGGACTGAGTTGGAAAATTCTGCAGAAAAACGATCTGCCCGATATTCGATCGATCGAGCCAGGCAGATTTACACAGTAAATCCTGCAGAGCACTCGATTACAACTTTACATAAAACACACTTTGAGCAAGTCTAAAACAAGATTAAAACGTTTTGATCACAGTTTGTCAACATTACACATTAGAGTTTTAAATACATTAGTTCCTAAGTCTTTAGAACCTAACATGGGCTAATATTTATTTGTTTGGTTTATATTTGTTGTTATTTGGGCTAATATTTATTGTTGTTATTTAAGCCTTTTCTTTTATTCTTATAAAAGGGATTCAAGATTATTTTTGGGGGATAGAATTAATTTTGGAGTAATGCTATATCTACAACATTTTTACAATAAATCTTATGCAAAAAACAGTTATTAGTGAGTAAAAAAATAATATCATTATTGGGCTCAAATTAGAATTAGTAACAACTTACTACATTAGATTTGTTGTAAAAGTATTGTGAAAATGTTGTGAATATAGATTTTTATTTTTGTTGAACCCAACTTTTTGTAATTCTCAAGTCAAGATATTCAACATTTTTACAAGGATGGTCACAATAGGTTACTTTAACATATAATATTTTTTTACAAGTCAGAGTAGTCCTATGACCACTTTGGCTTGTCTTTGGAGCCGCCAATTTCTCTAAATAAATTCAAATACACGGTTATAATGACAAATATAACACTATTTTTTTTTTTTTCAAAGTCAATTAAATTCCATGCAACTCCTACAGAGAACTGCCTAGTATTAGAATAGATGAGATAAGTTAAGAGTTTTGTACTTTAATGGACAAGATGTTGGAGCATTCAAATTACCCCTCTCATTTTAACTAACATTTTTATTTTTGTAAGCATTTTTTAGAGAACTTAACTCCGGAATCAAATATATATAACACAATTCTTTGGCCATACCATTGGCAACAATTTTTACTAAGACTTTGATGAAGTTGTCGATAATGAATGGTGGACAATTATTTTCACATAAACTTATAATTTTTTTTTCCACCATTCACAATCAATCACCTTTTTATTTCACACTCAAAAAAAAAAATCACCTTTTTATTTTTTGTTTTTTTAAAAATATTTTTAAAATTTTATTTTATTTTGGTTAGGGCTAATTACAACTTACCCACATGTGGTTGGCCGAAATTTAAGTTATGTACCCATAATTTGAAATTTGGCACTTTACCCACTTGAGATTAGTTTAATTAGGGTTCCATTATCCACTCCTGTTAAAAATAAGGCTAAGTATGTATTTTTGCTCTTTTTTTTATCTTTCTCCTCTCAAAACATTAAAAAAATAAAATAAAATAAAATAAAAAATAAAAACATAAAAGAATAAGAGAAAACAAGATCAAAAAGTGAGAGTTTTATAAAAATTATGAACAAACATTACCACCACCATAGAAGCTTCTATCAAGAATCATCTCCAGCAAAAACAAATTCCTCCATCCATTTCTAAGCTACCAACAAAGTTATAGCATCTAAAACTTAAATCAAACCAAAAAATACCCACCCAAAAAAAAAAAAATTTCAAACTTCAAATTTGTTGAAACTCCATAGCTGATTTGAGAAGAAGAATGGCCGAGTTTGTTCCTAGAGAGATAGTATTCGACGTAGTCCATGATAAATTATAATAGGTAACAACATCATCACCATCATCATGAATTAAAAAGCCATAACAAATTAGCTGGGTCAAAATCTAATAACAGCAATCAAACGTTTACACAGACATTCACTGTTAAAAATTTCCCCATAAAATTCTCATTCCTTATTAGACCATTATTTAAAAATCAGCATTGGCCCTTTTTATTGCTTCCCACAACAGTTGGAACATTGTTTGCTGCCAAACACAGCAAAACTGTGCCCCCACTGTCCCGCCCACTATACCCGCATCTACCAAGTGCCACAAAAAGCAGGACACCACAACAAACAAAAGCAACACAAACGTTCACAGAAAATTATTATACTCACTAATACCATGTTTTCATACATTAACAGTGAATATAATCATAGATTTAATTAATGAGAGAGAGAAAAAAAGTAACAATTCCAAAGTAGTTGAGTCAGCAACTTTTGTGGGTAATTTTTGGTTTGATTTAAGCTTTAGATGCTATGCCTTCGTTGGTTGCTTAGAAATGAAGGAAGGAATTTATTTTTGTTGGAAATGATTCTTGATAGAAGCTTCTATGGTGGTGGTAATGTTTGTTCTTAATCTTTACAAAGCTATCACTTTTTTACCTTGTTTTCTACTATTCTTTTTTTTTTTTCTTTTGAAGGAAAAGAGAGATAAAAGAGAGCAAAAATATATATTTAGTTATATTTTTAATAGATGTGAGTAACGTCAAAGGCTTTATAACTAAATTTGCATCATTTCACATATAAAGTGCTTGAGATTGTAAAGAACAAAGAGTTTTTTATTTTTTACTTACGATTAGGAAGGAAAGAGTTTGTATTACGGGAGTAATAATACGTTGTAATTATTTAAAAATAAAAATAAACGTGGTAACGGAACCCACGTCTATTAAAACTTAAAAATATCATATGTTTGTACTAAACTAAATCATTAATTACGCACTGGAAGTTGTCAAGTGTCGCTTGCTCTTCTGAATTTGGGTTTGGAGGGAAAGAAAGAAACGAAATGCCAGTGGCCAAACCCGAATCATCTGATGCCAGAGTCATCGCTCACGTCGACATGGACTGCTTCTACGTTCAAGGTTTCTGACTCTCCGTCTCTATTTCTCTCTCATATGAATAAGTTTTGTGTGTGTCTGATTTTGTGGGTTATATGGGGGGTTTGGGGTTGGGGATGATATATGATGGTCCAAAATGCAAATAGAGAGAGACCCATCTGAATTTTTATGTTGAATTTCAGTGTAATATGGTTGATATTGAATTTCTGGCAAATTCCAAGCATGCCCATTTGGTTTTTTTTTTAATTATATAAAATGATGTCCTTTGTTAGAGAGGATGAGAACATTGGCTTACACGCTTTATGGCTCTGACTTCTGAGCAGAATTGATGGTGAAAAGATGTTCTTGTCCAATTGAATTTTGATCTCACTTCAAATTGAGATGTTGTACTTATTTAAGACCTTCTCTTGATGTTTCCATTTAGAAGATGAAGCAGTACTATTATTCAATTCTTGGTATAAACGCGTGTATATGGAGTCAAGGACATGATATGGCACACAAAATTAGGATTTATACCGCAAAAATTAGGAGAAAACTTCTTGTACTCTTTTTTCGTAACAACAACATGGCTTAAACATGTATACACAGGGTTGGTATGTGCCAGTTCATGGTTATACATAGGAAAGAATTACACTGAAAAAAAAAAAAGAAGATTTTTACCCCAATGTGTTTTAATTACTGGGTTGATTATCACTTGTATCCAAAATCTAACAATAGTAGTTTAACAACCACAATGATAAAGCAATCACAAATATATCACCACAACTCAAAAGTAGTAGAATAAAAATTAAAGCAATACAAGGATTTGATGAAGAAATGGAAACTATTGAAGAACTCTTAAATAGAAAAACCACTTCGAGGGTAACCTAGCCCAATGAAATCCACTATAGAAGAAGTTTGTTACTACTTACTACATGCTAACAAAACTTTGTAGACAGACCCTGTGTAAGCGTAACCAAGCAAACCACCTGTTCGCTCCTACCACAGTGTCTCTAGAACTCTGGAATTCTTCTACATGATCTCCACCATGAACGAATTATCTATGCCAATCCGGAAATCTGGTAGATCAGTGAACTCACTGGCAAAGGGTGACAATTTTTTTTGGTTTCATTGGAGTCATTTCAGGCTCACAAATTTGGTTCTCAAGATTGAACCAATACAGGGGAGGATTTCAGTTTATGCTCAAGAAAAAAGGCTTACTTAGATCTTTTTTGTATGCTAGCTTTCTTATCTTAAAAATCACGCCTCAAAGGGTATTTAAAGGTAGGTTAAGAATCGTCTTTGATCAGTCTTCGAGTAGAATTAGGACTTCTGGTTCCATAATCTCGCTCAAGTGAGGGTCACTCAACTTTTGCTTAACTTAGTGCTTACTTGAGTGAGTCCTGATTTTGTTCAAATGAGCCTTGATATTTTTAACTCTTTGAAGCAGCTTTTCTCAGTCTGTTACCAAACATAATAACATTAAATACAACCCTCTTGACTCATGATTAGTCACCTGGAAATTGCCAATATTAATCCTAATTTATAGCAAAAGGCTGTTTTACTTGTGAAGACAAGGTGTTCAACATGATATCTGTTGATATAAACTATAGTCAAATGATAGTTGAGTGATTTTGTTTGTAATTCGTTAGAGGATTGTTGTGCGAACACCCTGTTTAAATGACAGATCTCCTGTATGTGTGTGTCTATATATATAAAGCAATACAAGGATTTGGTGACCGGCTTTGGATGTTAAAAGAGATGACTGCATAGATTAGAGCAAGTTAATAGAGAGTGTAAAGGAAAAATGCTTGGAAGTTTAAGCTGAAAAGTTCACTGTAGGTTTTGGTCATGCAATCCATGGACGTTCTCTTCCGGTTATCTCCCATGAGCTGTGACTTGGAATCCTAGTCTTACACTCTTACTGCAGCTTACTGTTTTATGTTGTTCTTTACAGTGGAGCAGCGGAAGCAGCCTGATTTAAGGGGTTTGCCTACTGCTGTGGTACAATATAATTCCTGGAAAGGTGGAAGCTTGATTGCTGTTAGCTATGAGGCCCGTAAACATGGTGTGAAGCGGTACAGAAATGTTTTTCCTTAATTTCTAAATACCTCTTAATGAATAAACAATTTTTTAGACTATAATAATCTAATGAATGATTATCAGATCAATGCGAGGCGATGAAGCAAAGCAAGTTTGCCCGGAAATTCAGCTGGTTCAAGTCCCAGTGGCTCGGGGTAAAGCTGATCTCAACACGTATCGCAGTGCAGGTTCAGAGGTTAGTGTATTTATGACACATTCTGAATGGCTTTAAATGTCATTGTTGGTAATACTATTTGATAATTGAAGTTATGGTGGCTTTCAATCAAAACTTCAGGTGGTTTCTATTCTTGCAAGGAAGGGTCGATGTGAGAGAGCTTCTATTGATGAAGTGTATCTTGACCTTACTGATGCAGCCGAAACAATGTTAGCAGAAACTCCTCCAGAGAGCTTGGAAGTAATTAATGAGGAAGCTATTAAGTCACATGTTTTGGGGCTTAATAATGAGGTTAGATACAGTGCATTCAATATCCTGATCGTTAGATTTTCTTAAACCTAAGACAATAAAATTTAATTTTATGACTAATGGTCAATGTTGATGATGCAAAGACGTTGAAATATTAAGCTCTCTGCATTATTTGTTATTTTAACAAACTTTTATCTGGTAGGTCCCTATTTACAAATGGAATTTGTGCTCTGCTTTTATTTTTTTAGGATATAGATGCATATTGAACGGAGCGTCATTGTTGAATTCACAAAGTTGATTTGGAATTTTGGATCGTAGTGTGAAACACAAAAACAGAAATATTAATTGCTATTACTGCAAAATTGTTTTTGGGAAGAAAATAGAGAAAAAGAGAGCCGCACCAGAGGGGGAGGGGGGGGTGTTGTATTATTAATCTGCATTTCATGATCCAAACCCATAACATGGATGTAGATACATGGCTGACCATTTTAACAATATCCCTGAATCTAAATCCTTATTATGGGTTTGAGCTGTGATAATGCAGATTCTGGATTCCTGCTTTGGGTGGACATAATAAGGCATGGCCTTTGGGAATGATGTAATGGTGGACTCTCCCCAGAGGCTAAATCTTAAGTGTTATCTCACAAGAATTTATATGTTATAATAATATTTAAAAAGTATCATATGAAGGTTCTTTCATATGCAGATACATATTTTAATATTTCATCTAGATGGTAGGACTGAATCAGTTAGTCATGAACTTGCTGGTTTTGTGTCGGCAACAATTATACTGAAATTGGTTCAAATTCAGGATGGAATTGATGCCAAAGAGAATGTGAGAGAGTGGCTTAGTAGTAGTGATGCGGATCATCGTGATAAGCTTTTAGCTTGTGGGGCCCTTATTGTTGCAGAACTTAGGATGCAAGTGTTGAAGGAGACTGAGTTTACATGTTCTGCTGGTATAGCTCATAATAAGGTAGGTAGCAGTCCTTATTTTTACTATGTTATTTTACTGAGCATCATACCCTATTAAGGCACTTCACTTCATGACTAGACTTTTTTGTCATCAGCTTATCTATAACTTTGATAGCAGATGCTGGCCAAACTTGCAAGTGGTATGAATAAACCTGCGCAACAAACTGTTGTGCCCTTCTCCTCTGTGAAAGGATTACTGGAGTCCTTGCCAATCAAGAAAATGTGAGTTTTTGTTTTGATTCTTAGACTCCTATATTGCATTATAAATTTGGGTTAAAATGTTATGTCCATTAGGTGAGTGCCATGTTTTGCTACTTGGATAGCTTCAAAAAAGAAAGAAAATTTGATCTTATGGTATTATTCATGGACAATGTTTTCCTCCAAACTAGGTTGAAGGAATTTCCTCCAACCCATTATGTGGTGGTTTATAAGACTATCCACATGTATTGAATCACATGATTCGCTAAATCATTTAAAATGAAATGACTTTTAAGTAGTTCATATGACTAAAAGTACACATGGATAGAATGGGTTGGAGGAACATTCTTCCAAACCAGTTTGGAGGAAAATTTTGTCCATTATTTCTTTGTTTTGTTTTCTTCTTATGGTTCAAATCTCAAACGATTGCTGCTGGTAAGGTTTTCTGAATTGCGATGCCTAAATGTTGAAGCAAACTTGGTTTGCAGGAAACAGCTTGGAGGAAAGCTTGGGACTTCTTTACAAAGTGACTTAGGTGTGAACACTGTTGGAGATCTGTTGCGGTTTTCAGAAGAGAAGCTACAAGAGTGTTATGGCGTCAATACTGGGTCACTACCTATCCTTTTTAATATTCTCTGAATGTTTTGATCCTATAGATCATGAGCAACTTATTTTATTTATCATTACTATATGTATCTTACTATCTTAGTAGGTTTGTCCTGTAAAATACACAATTTTCTTGAAATAATTTACATACATCTCAATAGTTTCTTCCAAATTTGACTAAAATTTGGTGACTTCCCCAAGCTGTAATGGTTTTTTTCTTATTATTTTTTCAGTTATCTCCGAATATTGTTGTTGCTTTCTTTTTCTTTTTCTTTCTTTTTTTCAAAATTTATTATGCTTTATCCAATTTGACTATGATATTTTTTTTATCAAAAATAAAAAAAAAAAAAAAAAAAAAAAAAATATTTCCCTATGCTGAATAGTTTCTGGAGAAAGGCCCTTTGTCAATTTCAGTTATCCATCAGCTTGTTTGTCCAACAATTACCCAAATGTACCTCCTAATATCTATTTTTTTACATGGATTCCAGTACTTGGTTATGGAATATTGCAAGGGGAATTAGTGGGGAAGAAGTTCAGGGACGCCTTCTTCCCAAGAGTCATGGTTCTGGGAAGACATTCCCTGGCCCTCGGGCCCTGAAGACAATTGATTCTGTAAGAAGTATTCTGTTAACTGGATGAATACCCTCTGTTTATTATACTGTATGATCTTACCATCCCTTATCATCTGTCATTAAAATGATATTGATGGAGGCATTAATATTTACTCAAAATGAAGAATGTTTTTCTTGTATTAAATCCCTAAATGTCTGAAGTCACATTACCAACTCTATGGTATACTCCTACTTTATGGTTCATTTAGTGAGGCATAATGGTTGGACAATGCATGCCAGATATGGACCATGTGGTTTGGTATGTTTTATATATTTTTTGCATAACAAATATATCATCCTGGATTCTATAAGACATCTATAAGACATCTAAAGACATCTTGTGTTTGTAATAGTTTTCAGTATTATTTGAGCCTTGTCACATTAGATGATAAGATGTATCAGTTTTTTTCTTTCTTTCTTTTTTTGTGTGGTAAGTTTAATATGATCAAATGGTTTTGCATGCAACAAAGAACCAGTGCTATTATAGATTGTTAGAGGGGACAACCAATTGATAAAAACTTACTGGATTTAGTAACTATAAATGGCACTACCCGTTTTTCACATATGATTGGTCTGAAAGGGAAAGAGAGAATTTAAATAGATATTGTTAATTTTTTTTTATCTACATTTTTCTGACTTCTAGTCCTGCTATGTTCTTGTTTCTACAAAACGTTTCTTGAAATGCTTACATCCCTCACGCTGAAGTTCATCTCAGCAAATAATTTTTACTCAATTTGGTGGCTCTTCCTCCAGGTTCAACACTGGCTCAATCAACTTTGTGAAGAACTGAGTGAACGCCTTCGCTCTGACTTGGACCAAAATAAACGGATTGCTCACACATTGACTTTGCATGCTAGAGCATACAAGGTTCCTATTTTTCCTTCAATCATTTTGGATTTATACATTTTATTTATACTCACTCATCCTTCAATTTAATTATCCTGCAGTTAGGTGACTCAGATTCACACAAGAAGTTCCCTTCCAAGTCTTGTCCCCTAAGATATGGGACTATCAAGATTCAAGAAGATGCCATGAACCTATTTCAAGCTGGATTACGCGATTATATGGGCACTTACAAATCTAAAACTCAAGGAAGTCAATACAATGGTTGGGGAATAACAGGCCTTTCTGTTTCGGCAAGTAAAATTTTGGACACACCATCTGTAAGTTTTACTTGACTCTTATCATGTTATGAGTCTTATGTCTTTTACAGACTTGGACTTATAATTTCTGGGTCTCTTCTTCTTTTCGTCCCCCCCTTCCCCCCCAATATGTCCAACAAATATGTGTTTAGCATATGCTTTGTTGTTATCCACAGGGTAGGTGCTTCTCTCTCTCTCTCTCTCTCTCTTTTGGGAGGGGGTTGGGGAGGTGCTTCTTTTTGTGTAGTAATTAAGAAGTATTTTATTATAGCAGTTTCAAAATGAATTAATCAATAAGCTGCTTAAATAAATTTTCGGCTCATCTAATTCTTCAATCTTAGACTTGCTGGTCCTTGACTTTAATTTTGATTCCTATATGTTTGCTAGGGAACATGTTCAATCAGGAAATACTTTCATGGCCAGTGCCCACCCCGCTCTTCATCAGAGAAATCACAGGATAACCTCATACAAGATGCTGCACCATTGTCACCTTCAGGTATTTCCAGTCTCAAATGCACTTCTTGTTCACTCTTGGTTTTCTAATATTCTCATGGCTGTTGTTTGTTAGAAAGTGAAAGCTATTCAGGGTTGAATTTAACTGAGCCACAGATTGTGTTCCCTGGAGAAGAAAAGGAGATCAAGCATGCTATCCCTACTCTGGATCATCAGGAAGACAAAAGTAAAACGTGGAAAGACCAGGTTTTGCTATATGCAGATTCATTATTTTGTTAACTGAATTTCTGCTTTCATGATCATTAATATATTATACAAGAATGTAGTGTTTAAACCTTTGAAATGTTTGTAAACCAGTATTGCATATCTAGCATGGGTGGTTAGATTTTAGATGGCTTTAACATCTTGTATGGAGTTTGGGCAGAAATCTAACCTTTCTTCTTAGTGTGTGGCTTGTGCTGTTAATGAACCAAGATGTGGGTCTTGATTCTTGAATGACAAATTTAGGCAAATGCTTCTTGTGGAGAATTGGTCCAATCATGAGATTTTTTCATGTGCAGGATCCATCATGTTTGTCATCACAACAGATGCAAAATAGTATTGCCCAAGAAACTTCACCGTTGTTGCCTTCAGGTAGTTTCTTGTGTGGTTTAGCGCTTTTCGTTCCCTCATTTTCCTCTTTAATTTTCCCTACCACATCATACTAAAGACAGGTGTTTGTCTAGGAAGTGAAAGCTGTTTGGGGATGAGTCAAAGTGAGCAACAAAGAGAATTCCCCACAGAAGAATCTAGGATTAAATATGCCATGCCTAGTTTGGATCGAGGTTTGCAGAAAAGAAAAACATCAAAAGATAAGGTCTGTAAGTGCAGTTACTTTAGCTCTTTGCTAAGATTGCACTGCTAACTCTGTCACTTTGACAATCCTATCATAATGACACCCATTATTCAAGATTTTTGCATGTTGAGAAAATCTGACTTCGTTTATAAATAAAAATTTAACAACATATGTTAAACAATCAGGATATTTAAGTAGATCACATCCTTGTTTGGATGGTAATTTGTTGGACAAAACTATATTAATCATTTGGCCCAGCTCTGGTGCCCTCGTCATTATTCAGTTTTTCAAACTGCCTACCTGTGTACACGGGAGTACAAATTTGCTACAGTTCTTTGTGTTTTTACCACATTGGTGAAATACTCTTTCATGGGTACATAAAATCTTCTTCTCTAGCTTTTAATTCTAGTTTACATGGCTTATACCATTTGCTTCAACATTTTCTTGTCCTATAGAAGCCCTTTTTATAAAATTTAGGTTCTATTGTTCCACTTGATAGCAACTTTTATCGTCTGTGGAATGCACATATTTGAATATATCATAAATGTTACTTCCTCAATCATCGTGCTTTCGTGATGTGGTGAGGAGAACTTAGATCTAGTGTAGGAAAAGGGATTAAGAAGAAATTATCTGAAATTTCATGAAATAGTTAAAAAAAAGCTGAAAAGGCTGTCTACAATTACTCAAAAGAGGCTATTTATAATGGACAAAACTTAGGTACAGTATTTAGATATTGTTCCTTAGATTCTTTTCTTAAAATTCAGCCATGTGGCTTTTTTCTCATGGGATGAAAGTGTATTTTTAATTAAGTACTGTCACATGGCTGAATTTTAAGAGGAGAACTTAAGGAATAGCACCTAAGTACTGTACTTGAGTTTTACCTTTTTTTTTTTTTTTTTTTTTGATGGGAAGTTTTACCCATTTATAATAGCCTTTAGTAACCCTAGAATCCTAGCTCTTTCTCTTCCATAAAACAATTAAATTATATCATCCAACTTCATTAAAAGTCACGTGACCTATTAAATACTAGAGACATAATATATAAGTTAAATGTAATATTGAGAAATAATGACAATGGACTAATGGGCTTCTTTCTCTTCACTGGGCTGAAATTCTCCTGCATCATTTTGAGCTATTCTATTCCTTTTATCTTCCCAAATCTACTGAGGGCATGAACCAATCACAACTTAATTTTACATGTAATTGTGGGAAATTCTGCTAAGAAAGTGAAGTTATGGTAAAACCTATGGAATTATGATTGTTCTTAATGTTTAACTTAATTTGGAGTAAAAGTTTAGATTATGATGTGAAAATTTTTAGGATAATTTGGATATGGGACTGAAATATTTAAAGAAATTTGAGTTAAAACCTGGCTGTTGAGATCTGGGCAATAAGAAATTTGGCAAATACAATTTGAATTCAGGCCCAACGATTCATTAATAACCACTAATGGTCATATCTTTCAGATATGTCATTGTAATAAACTAATTTTGTTACCAGAAAAAATTGAGGAAGGGTACAAATCAAGTATGTGGGAATTATTCAAAAGTGACCACTATCTAACCACAAATGGAAATTTAAAATTCAAAAACGTGGGTAAGCTGCCCAAATCTTTCATCCAGTCAAAAGTTGATCTCAGAGCCATAACGGCAAAAGAAATAGAGTTTTTATTCTGCTCAGTCCTTTCAGTGCTGATTACCATGTGGCTCTTAGAAGGTTATGTTAATTTGTTTCTTAACTATGTTGTGGCAGGGAACAAGTTCAATCCGGAGGTTCTTTAAGACTTGTGATCCCAGTTCTTTTAGGAAGCAGGAGCATGTTGAAGCCATCCAACTCCAAGATGTTCAAGCAGCAGAATCTGTTGGTAATTTTCAAATCCAACTTTTGGATTTTCCATTTATGCCAATTCCTTGTGGTACTCTCTCTAAAATTTGAAGTATATTTCAGGTTTTCAATCTACGAGTAGTATCTGTTCAGAACCAAATCAAACTGAGCTGCCTAAAGAAAGTATTCCTGAACAAACTGGGACAAACAGTGGTTGTTCTACTTCAGCTCATATTGAACAACAAAGTGAATCATGGCGTTACAAAGTTGATGAGATAGACCCCTCTGTGGTTAACGAGTTACCACCAGAAATCCAGGAAGAAATTCAGGCTTGGCTCAGGCCTCATAAGCGGCCAAATGTGGTTAAAAAGGGTTCCAGTATCGCTCATTATTTCTTGCCAGCCAAAAATAGGTAATTGTACTAATAGTGCTCTACTGTACATAGGAAGGTGTTATCCTTCAAGCTCATGAAGCAAAATGCTGCTTGATTTTATTGAATTATATAGCATAGAGAAAATTCACGCAGATTTAGGCTTATGAAACCCAAAATCATCATGCATTCAAGGCCAGTCCAGAAGTTCTTTGTGTGTTCATAAGCGATTTTATCCTTTCTATGAATTGTATGGAAGCAAGCTGGAATGCCAGTCAATTCTGTATATTAGAGTATAGAAAGTGATTTTCTGAAAATTGATAATGATGGAATGGTGTCTGTAAATATTTTTTTATTAATTTATAATGATGATTATGCTTTATTGCCCATGAGCTTTTTTTTTTTTGTGGGGGGGGGGGGGGGGGGGGGGGTTATGGGGGAGTAAATTTTTGAGAATTTAAAGTTTCGTCTGAATTTATTCTCTAGAATGATTAGGGAAATGTGGGTTAGCTTTTTCTTGGTTTGGTACTATCCCCCTCTTTTTTCTTCTTTTTTTTTCTTTTTTGCGAGGGTGTGTTTTTCAAGTTTAAAGTTTCACTAGGTTGAAACAAGTCCATGCGCTTTTAAATGGTTTGTTCTATCATGTTTACAATAAATTTAACGGAGTATTAAATTTTTTTTATAATTTTTAAGAAGAAATATTGTGATTAGTGTATAATAGTTTGCACAAAAATGTGTGTATTTTTTTCTCTTAGTGAATGAGAATCTAAAACATGACATGGTTTTGGTTGATAGACTATAACTATATGCTATTGCTTTGATTTTAGTTCAAGAATGCAAGTGTCTCATTACATGCTGGAATGGGGTAGTGATGCATGGAAGTGAGTATGATTGTTTGTTTCTAACATTTCCCTGCTATAATTCTTTAAATCATAATCACAAGTCCCAATAGTTTAATAAAAAATTCAAAAAAAATGTGAAAACTATTTGTTGTGTAGGTTTTTTCAATTTTTTTGTTAAAAATTCTTAGAAGATCAAAGTTTGGTGTTTTTTTTATTTATTTAGTTAAATAATGATCAAACTATGACTTTAAAGGAGAACCAAAGTGAGAAAAATAGGAAATGTTATTTTCGCACTAAAATTAGTTTTATTTTTTTCTATTGCGTAAGAGTGGGGAAAAAGACATTAATGATGTGAAAACAAGACTACTTTGAAATACTCCCAACTCCATCCACCATTTGCTGTAGTTATGGTGTGAAATTTTTTTGTCAATAATATTTTATGTCTACACTTTCTCACTAAAGTAACATTTGTTGAATTGGAACGCATGGTGTAGTATGAAACAAATAGTTAAGAAATACTAATAGAGAGATGATGGGGCAATTCAGGTAAAACAAATTAAGGCCAAGAGCGATGCCCACAATGTTGATAAGAGGCATTGATTTAACCTCAGGGAGTTTAACACATGGCATTGAGGTTCAACAAGGAACACATGGAAAGCATAACTAGAGATAAGTAGGTAACTGCTACATCCTCAAGTATAAATAGAAGCTCAATCGGTAGAAAAACACAACAAAGAACTTATCGAGATAATTTGTAATTAGTTTCTTAGGAGATTCACTCAAACAAGCTGAATGTTAGTAACAATATAAAACTATTATACGAGTTAAGCTTTTTTTATTTTTTTTATTATCTTATTGTATTAATTGATTTCAACCATGATTCCAATTATCATCCCTCCTAAAATTTCTAATGTAATTGATTTCTTTTCATTAATAAGAAAGCACTTGAGCTTTAGTTGCATTTTATTTTTCCAAACCTATAATTTCCCTCCAAACTTTGATAATTCTTGACTGAGCAATGCTAGAGAATGTGCAATAAAAATTGGGCTAATTACACCTCCTTTAATTTATTTAGGTTTGAAGGAACAACACTCCACTTCAAACTTGAAAAGAAAAAACAGTCAATTCCATGACATTTGTTGGACTTAATGTTAAAAATTTTGTGGACTACCTTTTGGTTTAAGTCCATCATAGTTTCTAGGAAATGCCTACATCTTTTTTATTTTAGTTTATTTATTTTTATAATGTTTCCTTCTTTGCCATCTTTAAATAACTTCTTTTTTTTCCCAGTAACTTAACTGCATTTTTCCAAATAATACTTTGTGATTGTAAACTAAAAATTGAAAACTGAAATTTTGAAAAGCAATAAATGTCTGTTCCCTTAACACTTGAAACCCACAATTATTAAAATCTGAAAAAGGATTATTAAAATAAATATGTGGGGAAAAAAATGAAAAATATGGAAGAAGTGTACCTCCTTTGTCTTTACTTATGCAAAAATTGTTACAAGTCTTTTGGTGCTGGAAAAACATTTTATTTTATCCTAAATTCTCTCAATTATGTTTTCACTAACTATGATTAAAGTTTGGTAAAGAGAATCTTTTAAAAAATCAGAATATTTTATTATTATTGATATTAATGGAAGGGAGTGGAGTGTTATTTTCTTCAAATTTCAAGAGAGGAAAGTATAATTACCCCTAAAAAATTTCATAATTTTTTTTTACAACTTGCAAAGTTGATCAATTATGATTAATGTAGTATTATTTTCATATAATCCATTAATCATTGACACAACTTTTATTGTGTACTAGTACGTAGTAACATATAATCTCAACATATGTGAACTTTTATGTTACTAGACTCTTTTTTCTTTACATGACTTGCCTCTCTCTTGAATCTGAATACATATATGATATAACTTAACATTATTTGTTATTTGAATAACCATTGATTCTCATATGTGTTAAAGAGAATAAGATTCTCTCTATTTCATCTATTTCATAGTTAAGATTACATTTTTCTAGATATTAACGTTGTTAAGATTACAATTTTCTAGATCTAATCTTGTACGGACTGTCATGTCATTTAACTAGGCTCAAATGTTTATTTTCAAAATTCCAAAATTTAGCTTTTAGGTTTTTTTTTTTTTTTTTTTCAAAAAATATACTGAGAACCTAAGTAAGCAAATAAATAAATAAGGAAAGGGGAAATAATAGAATGGCAAATGTTAACAAATACCGTGTCATGCTTATTAAGGTTGGACTAATGTAGGTCACATTTAATAAAAAAGTTGAATAAATGTAACTAAAAGACATAAAACTGGTCCTATATATATATATATATATATTCTCTCTATAAAACTAACCTCACAACTTATAAAGCTGAAAAAAAAAAAAAAAACATATAGATGCAACAAAAAAATAAAACAAAAAATTGCAAAAAAAAGTCAAAAACCTATTGTTAACAAGGTGTCTGTTAACAAAACTCTTTGTTTTTTACATACCTGGAATGAAGGGAAATCATGGTTGTTTATAAAGTTTGACACTTTTGGGTCACATGACTGACCAAAATTGCCAAATACTACTATTGACCGAAATTATTAGTATTTTACTATTGTTTAAAAAATATTTAATAATCTATCACTTTTTTTTGTCCAATCACTACTTTTAGCCAATCACTGTTTGATATGCTAAAACATACATAACTAGTCACAATACACCAAAAAAACAGTTCAATACTCGAGTACCACATTGTAAGTCGAGTACCACATTATAATTCCAACCCACATCAACGGCATTTTTTTATGGAACTCAAATTTTTGAAACTCAAGTTTTATGTCAAACTCAAGTTTTACAAACTTGAATTTCAAAAAAGTAGTATATTGCTAAATAAACTTAAATTTAACATAAAACTAAAAACTGAAGTTTCACAAACTCGGGTTTAAAAAAAATGGTATATTGTTAAATAAACTCTAGTTCTATATTAAATTCAAGTTTCACAAACTCAAATTTTAAAAATGTGATACATCGCTAAATATTTCACAGCAAAACACTAATAATTTCGGCCATCCATGACATTGGACCATTTTCGCCTCACAACTACGTGAGCCGGCAGCTGAAGCTAATTTCCAAGACTAAAAAGCCTGACACTTTGGGTAACATGAGTGTGCAGCTGAAGCACAATTTCCAAAAACCTGCGATTTCACCAAAGTTCTCGTCCATTTCAGCATCAAGTGGTGTGTTTTTTTATAATTAAAAAGGTGATCACGTTTTCAGCCCTATATGAAATAGACACCCCTTTTGTTTTTTACATACTTGGGAATGAAGGAAATCATGCATGGTCGTTTATAAGCCTGACACCTTTGAGTCACATGATCGAACATATATTCAGCTGAAGCTAATTTCCAAGACTAGAAAGCCTGACACTTTGGGTCACATGATGATCAGTGTGCAGCTGAAACAATTTCCAAAAACCTGCGATTTCACCAAAGTTCTCTATTTGTCAATATAAATGCAATATATTATACCTCTTCCATTTCTACATAATAATGGCGCTACTGCTTCACATTCTTACTTTACTATACTCCCAAGCCAAAAGCCAATCTTGATAAACCAAAGTCAAGCAAACAAAACAGCCATGACCATGAGCAGCAAATTCGAGTTGGTGTTCATCACATACCCTGGAATGGGACACATCGTTGCAATGGTTGAGTTTGCACATCACCTTATAAATCATGACCCTCGATTCTCTATCACTATACTCATCATCACCATGCCTGAGAGAATGCTAGTCAACACCTACATCCAATCACGTGCTGCCACATCAGCCTCCACGAATATCCGATTTGTCCATCTCCCTACTTTGGAAACGCCCACACCCGATCACGGCTCCCAAACTCCCTTGTGCCTTATATCCTCATCCATTGAAAAACACAAACCCCATGTTAAGCAAGCAATCACATTTTAATGGATCATATGCGTCAACGAGAGCCCTAATTCAGGAATTAGCTCGTTGATAATTCAAGGTGTGCCCAGTTTATAATTTGACTAAATAAATTCCGTTGATTTTACTTTTCTCCTCACTTTTTAATCAAAAAATAAAAATAAAAGAAAAGTCTTTGCTTTTTCCTCTCACATTTTAATCCTCATTTGAACAAAACCACTATGGTTGCTTCTGAAAAATTCCTATAATTTCTAGGTTCATTATGGGTTTGGGCTCTTTATTGTCATGACAATTTTTTTTTTTTTTAAGTTTGTTATTTTCAAAAATATTGTAGTAAAATTTTATCTAAAAAACACTTCAGTGTTTTGATTATGTGACCGATTATTTTATCTAAAAAACACTTTAGTGTATGGGTTCCAGTTAACTCAACTGGTAAAGTCTCTGATAGTTGTATAAGAGATCTAGAGTTCAATCACTGCCTACACTAAAAACTAATTAATGTCTTGGTCTGATGATAAAGATCTATCATCAGAAGTAGACGCCATAGGTTGAAACTCTCTCTAAAAAAACACTTTAGTGTTTTGATTATGTGACTAATTTTTTTATAAGACATGGCAGATTAATTAGTGCTATTCAATTATTTGTATAAAAGTTTGTACGCCAGCACACCAGGTATAAGTGAAGTATGAACATTTTTTACATAATAACCATCACAAACGAATTTGTCCACACCAATTCAAAACTCCGGTAGGTTAGTGAACTCGCTAGCAAAGGAGAAATTATATAGTTCACAAGCTGGAGCATATCATTTGTCCATCATTCTACTAAAAGGCTCATACTTGTCTATAATTCGTAAGTCAATAATTAGTTTCTGTTTGAAATTTTTTCTAACTCAGCAATTTTAAACATGTGAGAGTTTTTTAGTGAAATTGTGGACAAATAACATGGCTCACCATGAGAATATTATGATTTCTCTTGGCAAAGGGTGTAATTTTTTGTTGATTCAATGGAATTGTAAATTTGGTTCTCAAGATCTTATTGAACCAACGTGGGGGAGGATTTTTTTCCTATTTAGACTTTAATAAAGAAAAGGCACACACTTAAGATATTCTTTGCACAACAACTTTGTTTGTTAAAAGTCATGCCTCAAAGAATATTTAAAGGCAAGTTTTTTTTTTTTTTTTTTTTGAGAACCATTTAAAGGCAAGTTAAGAAATAAGAATCAACTTCAATTAGTATTCAAGTTGGGTCAGACTTTAATGGTAGCCTATGACACGTGATGTGAGTCCTAGTTTTTTGCTTGAGCGACCATTCAAAATTTGAACTTCTTGAAGCAAATACAACCCTTCGCACATGGAATTAAACCAACACAAAAGGCAGCAAGTAACAAAATTTGAACTTCTTGAAGCAAATACAACCCTTCGCACATGGAATTAAGCCAATACAAAAGGCAGCAAGTAATTGCAGTACTTCAAAGGACATTGTATTTGAATTCTGGACCAAAATCTGAACCCCAAATGTGGGCTCCACTATTGTTCCTTACCCAATTTAGGCCATGGGCCCAAGATGAGATGGCCCATACTGCTTTGTTAGATGCCGTTGATCACTTTTCATTTTCGATTGTGGACCCCGCAATTGAACTCATCAAAACGTGTCAAGTTAAAGGTCGCGTTTGGTACACGCATCAAATCTTTAGGGGCTGAGCTCATAGTTTTAGGTGATGAGTAAAGCACAAAAAAATTCCCTTTGTTTTTTTTCTTTCTTTTCTTGGTTTTTAGCGAAAGAGAATCTAAAACCTGACACGGTTTCAGTTACTAAAATACCACAGGCCAGAGTCCATGGTTTTGTTGTGCTTCTCCAAGATATACAATAAAGGTAGCTTTGCCTTTGTACTCTTACTTTTTGTTGTATTTATAGTTTTAGATACATATTTTCGTTTACATTCTCTATCATTACTAATTAATTCAGAAATTGTTCAGTTTTACTCAAATCATTCTCTATTATTAATTCTGTTTTATACCAAAAAAAAAAAAAAAAAATTGATTGTCATCTCAAATCTGGAAAAAAAAAATTGTTCAAATTGTGAAGAATAAAAAGTTTTACTATTATGGTAAGGCATAGTATAATATATCTTTATTTTTAAAAAGTTTTAACTTATGACATTCGTTTTTATAATAGTTTTTTATCATTAGATTAAGACACTAATCGATTTTTGATATAGACAGAAATTGAACCTAAATCTCTATTCAACTGTCAGATATTTTACTAGTTAACTGAAACCTACTAATATAATATATCATTAGGCTAAGGAGAGAAGTCTATATTCATTTTATTGGCTTATAGTTTTATAAGCATTGTTACAATGAAAGTAGCATTTTTTCAAAGTTTTTTCTTCTAATTTTTTTTTTTCGACATCGAGTATGTTACCCATACGATTAGAATAGTATGGTCATACGTAGGATTAGAAAATTGCTTGATTATTCATGAAATTGACTAACATGTTACAACAAAATATGCCTCTTTCACTCAACTAAAAGCCTAGTCAACTTCAAATGGGAAAAACAACAAAATTACATATCTTTTTTGAGAAACCGGTCACAAACAGGACCGTTATTTTATTGCTAGGAAATCCGAAACATACACCTTGTAAATATCAGGGGGAACATACTCCTTCCAAACTGAAATAGGAAAAGAAAGTCTCGCTCTCCGGGCTAGAGCATGTGCTAGAGCATTGCCTTGCCGTCGTGTATGAGAGAAAGAAAAATACTGAAAGGAACCAACTAAGGACATTATGTCCTTTATTATGTGACCAACTTCAGGGTGATGAAAACATTGATTCTTGATTGCCGAAATTGAGGTTTCTGAATCACCTTCCAATACTGAACCACGTATATTGAGTTCTTGGAGAAAGTGGGCTGCCCTTCGAGCTGCAATAGTTTCCAGTGCCAAAACTGATGATGGACAAGGAATTATCTCGGATAAGGCTGCCAAGACAGTACCAGAGGAATTTCGGACCACAACACCAATGCCTGCTGCTCCCAAGTCTTCAAAAACGGCACCATCAAAATTTGTTTTCACGGTACTAGGATCAGGTGGCTTCCAAATGATTTTTTTCGGTAATTTCTTGCTGACAGGTTTGCTTCGACTTTGCTGGAATTCCATGAGGTATTGTTGAGCTTGGTCCGCCATCTTCTCCAGAGGTGTTACTGCTTCCTTGACTCTTAGCTTGTTTCGACGATTCCAGATAGACCAGCAGTAGGTAAGAAAGAGTTCAGCTCCTTTTATGTTCTGCAGCGCCAACCTGAAAAGATCAAAGAAAGAAAAAAATTGATTTGTCGCATTACGCAACTCATCAAAGTTAGTTCCCCAGACCACTCGTATGTTGTCACAACCCCACAACACATGCATCACCGTCTCAGGTTCCTTCTTACAGCTGAGGCAAACATTGGACTGAACTATTTTCCTTCTTGCCAAATTGTTTAGAGTTGGGAGACAGTCAGAGATAGCCCGCCAAGCAAAAGACTTGATTTTATTAGGCACATTTAATCTCCAGAGGGCTGACCAGAATTTCTTTACTTCACCATTATCTGAGACCGAAGCCACTTCACTCTTTTCCATAGCACCCAGTAGCTGATATCCCGATTTTACTGAATACATCCCATCCTTTGACTTTGGCCAAATTAGAATGTCTTCCTGAGGGGTAAAACAGATGGGGATCGACCTGATTTTCTGAGCTTCAAAGGGCAGAAAATAGGTATCTAATATCATTCCATTCCACCAACCTGTGTTGTCATCTATGAGATCAGCTACCACCATATCAACAGGTAAGGAAGAGGCTGAGGAAATAATCCTACCAGAGCCTTCCCCTGGCAACCAGCAATCTTGATACACTTTGACACTTTGACCAGTCCCTATTCTCCACCTAGCACCAGTAGCAATCACTTTCCGGGCACTAAGGATACTGCGCCAAGCGTAAGAACCTGTCTTAACTTGGGCAGAAAATATGTCACCTGATGGGAAAAACTTGGCTTTGAAAACTCGGTAAAAAAGAGAATTTTTGTCATGAATTAACCTCCAAACTTGTTTTGCCAGCATGGCTTCGTTGAATTTTTGAAGTTCTTTGAATCCCATCCCACCTTCAATCTTTGGCAAACATAGGGTCTCCCACTTCTTCCAATGAATCCTCTTCCTATCACCTCGTTGTCCCCAAAAGAAATTTTTTATCATCACCTCAATATCATGGCAAAGGCTCATGGGTAATTTAAAGCAACTCATTGCAAAGGTTGGAATTGCTTGCACAACCGCTTTTAACAGAATCTCCCTCCCAGCTTGTGACAATAATTTTTCTTTCCAACCTTGAAGCTTACTCCAAATCTGCTCTTTTATATAAATAAGGCTTTCCTTTTTATTCCTCCCCACCACTGCTGGAAGGCCTAAATATTTCTCATACTCCTTTATTTCCGGGACTCCAAGGAAATTTTTCAAAGCAACTTTCGAACTCTCTGGAACTGACTTGCCAAAGAATAGATTGGTCTTCGCTCCATTTACTTTCTGCCCCGAAGCTTGTTCATAGAGAATTAATGCCGATTGTAAAGCTTGCACATCACCCATCTTTGCTCTACAAAAGATCACACTGTCATCAGCGAAGAATAGATGGGAGATTTGTGGGCCATTCTTACAAAGGGAGAAACCTCTCAAATCTCCAGAAGCAACACTACTCTTAATCAAACCATTAAGCCCTTCAGAACAAAGGAGAAAAAGGTAGGGAGACAGTGGATCCCCTTGACGGATCCCCCTAGTTGGCTTGATGCAACCTCGGGGTGTACCATTTATTAAGATGGAATAGGAGACTGTTCGAACTGTTTCCATCACCAACCTTACCCAATTTGCATGGAAGCCCATTCTCAACATCAACTTCTCTAAAAAAATCCACTCCACCCTGTCATAGGCCTTGCTCATATCTAACTTTAGTGCCATATATCCCTCTTTGCCTGTTTTTTGTGTCTTCATGTGATGAAGAGTCTCAAAAGCTACTAAAATGTTGTCTGAGATTGCTTTATCTAGTTGGAAAGCACTCTGTGATTCTGAAATAACATGAGGTAAGAGACTTTTCAACCGATTAGCTAGCACTTTCGAGATTAATTTATAGAGAATATTACAGAGTGCAATAGGTCTAAACTCAGAAACTCTCTCGGGGCTTTTTGATTTAGGAATAAGAGTGATAAAAGTATGATTGGGGCTAGCTGGGATAATACCTGTTTTTAAGCAAGAAAGCACTGCACATGAAACATCATCACCAATAGAGTCCCAGTAATGTTGAAAGAAAATAGGGGGCATGCCATCCGGACCCGGAGCCTTTAGTGGAGCCATACTTTTCAAAGCCGCATCAACCTCTTGCCTCGAGAAATTTTTCATCAACTCAGAGTTCATAGAATCAGAGACTACTCGTGGGATAGTAGCAAGAACCTCCTCAAGATGAGATGGATTAGATGTCGAGAAAAGCCCCCTGAAATAATCACAAAACAAATCTGCCACATGGTCATCTCCTTCACACCATTCACCACTATCATTCCTCAATCTTTTTATACAATTTCGCCTGAACCTTTGAGATGCCCTACTGTGAAAATACCCCGTATTTTGATCTCCCTCCTTCAGCCAATGCAGCTTTGAACACTGTTGCCAGAGTTTTTCTTCATTGAGAAGCAAATCCCTTAATTCAGCCTTAAGGGAGTGTAAACGGTCAACTCCAATACCCCTTATAGCTTCCTTTTCAGCTTCCTTCACCTGTCTCTTTTTTTCAAGAATGTTACGTGTAATGTTTCCAAAAGACCCTCTACTCCACTCACGTAATTTATCTTGGCAAGTTCTTAAGTTTGCTTCAACTACAACCATGGGATTTGGGGAAAAAAATGGAATTTTCCCAGGCTGCCTCCACCGTAGTGTGACATGCCGCTTCCTTCAACCACACCTGTTCGAACCTCCATGGCCTTTGATTTCTTATCGATATACCATCTAATTGAATGAAAAGTGGTTTGTGATCTGAGAAAGTAGCATCCAGATGAGTGACTGACGATCCTGGAAAGAGAGAAAACCACTCCGTATTTGCCACAGCCCTGTCCAAACGTTCCCACACTGTGATACCTCCTGTCAATTTTTTACACCAAGTGAACTTCGTACCTCTGTAACCCAAATCAGCAAGGCAGCAAGCATCTAAAGCCTCCCTAAAATCCTTCATTTGATTTTCCGGTCTTGCTCGCCCACCCAACTTCTCATGAGATTTTGCTATCTCATTAAAATCACCGGCGCATAACCAAGGTAGAGAAGAGCTGCTACTAAGGTTTCTTAGCATGTTCCAAGATTCCTAGTGTCTATGTGTTTCAGGGCACCCATAGAAACCTGAAAATCTCCATGAGTTTTCCTTACCTGCATTTATCACGACATCGATATAGTTTAATGAGGAAGAAACCACAGAAACATCGAAGTCCGACTTCCACAAAAGTGCCAAACCACCCCCCTGATTAACCTTGGATACAACAAATTTCTGATCAAGTTCAAAATTCTTCAACAATGATTTTAGCCTTGCTTCATCCAGCCAAGTTTCGGCAATGAACACGGCTGCAGGATCTTTTGCCCGAACTATGTCTCCGAGCTCTCGAATTGTCTGTGGGTTCCCAAGCCCACGACAATTCCAAACTAAGAGACTCATTGCTCTTGGTAGGGCTGCTGAGCAGCCTCTGCCAATAAGATGGTGTTATCATTATCCTTTTGAGAAACCAAACGGCGCTTGCAAGGTAACTCAACTGGATCACTGAGGGTACAGTAGGGTCTTTTAGTCTGCAATTTTATTCCTTGTGAGGGTGCCTGACTTCGTGAGGAATTCTGGAATCTTTTCCACGTACCAGGTTGAGGCAGAACATCCTCAGAGATAACTGAGATGGGGACTTCAGTCAAGGTGGGATTAAAGTCATCTGGGTTATTGTGGTTTGTGGGGTCACGTGGAAGGAGGTGTTTTTCTGGTTTAGTGGATTTTTTTTGGTCACGTGGGAGAAGGTGATCATCAGGCTTAAGGAAGGTTTTTTGGTCACGTGAGGAAAGGTGGGGTAATGAGGAAAGGTGTGGTAATGAGGAATGGTCTTTCGTGGTGTTTAAGGATTCTGGGGATGGAAGAATTTTTGTGCCGCATTGATTAGGTACGCTTATTTCCGTGTTGGTTGGAGGGTCATATTTTGAAATTTCCTTGTCAATCTCAGTTAATTTAGCTGAGAATATCTCACTATCAGTAAATTGGTGCTGAAAAATAGGAGATATGGGACTAGGCTGTAACGTTGACCCCACTAAATTAGGAATAAAATCAGTATTTACTGCACCCAAAAATTCCTCACTTCCCGCGTGGGAATTTAAATTTGAAAAAGATTCTGCATTGAATGTCTCCCTGATTTCCTCGCATTCCATCTCAGGCTATGTCTCTGTCGACAGCGGCGATGCATTCCCCACCATCGGTGACCTCACTGCTGCACTTGAATACTGGGTGCTTCTTGAAAACCTGTCTTCAAAGTACCCAGGGACAAAGATAACATCCTTTCCAGCGGATGTATACGGTGCTGCCCGTAAGTGTGACCTAAACTGCTGGTTTTCTTCCTTAAGAGTGCCCTTACTTTGGATCCAAAGTTCACAATTTTTGTCATCATGATCAAGTCTCCCACACCAATAGCAGAGGTTAGGCAGTCTCTCGTACTTAAATGAAACCCAGGATTTGCCCCCCTCAGCAAGAGTAATAACTCTTCCACGGCAAAGAGGCAGGTTTAAATCAAGGGTTACGCGAACCCGCATAAAATGACCACCCTCTTCATCAACTGCCCCCGTGGAATTCTGCACTTCCCCAATTATATCACACAAACATTCAGCCATTTGCCTTGTCATGTATCTAAGGGGAATGTCATGAACCTGCACCCAAAATGTGACTTTGTTAAAAATTAAATTACGTGCTGGGGTATCTGAGTCATACCTTTGAATAACTACGAGATGTTTATCAAAACTCCAAGGTTGGTTTTGAATAATACGATCAACATCTGGTAGGTTATCAAAAACGAAGAGCACTTTATGATCGCCAATCCGTTTAATCTTGAAACCATTGGTAGACCTCCATAACTGCTTAAAAGTTTTAGCCACAGCAGCCATTACCAGAAAACGTGGGGTTAAAAATTTCGCAGCCACCATATACTCTCCAGTTCGTTGATCAGTTCTCAGTGTTACACCCTGGGAAGCACCGACGCGGCTCCAGAGGAGCCGCACCGGAGTCGGACGCGGCCGGACGCGGGGACGCGGCAGGGACGCCGCTGACCGCGAGTCCGTGCCGCGTCCTGCCACGTGGCAGCGCCGACTCGCGCCGACGCGGCGCGAATCGCGCCGAATCGGGCCGACTCGGGTCGACTCGGCCGTATCGGCCGGATCCGAAATTTCCGGTTCCGGCCGAAATTTAAAAAAAAAAAAAAAAAAAACGGTGCGAAACGCACCGTTTGAACTAAACCTAAAAACCAACTCACACACACGCACCAAAACACACTCTCAGTCTTTCACTCACACCCTCATCTCTCGTTCTCTCTGTGCTTTCTCGCCTCTCTGTGTTCTCTCGCCTCTCTGTGTTCTCGGCTTCTCGCCTCTCTGCGTTCTCGGCTTCTCGCCTCTCTGCCGTGTTTCTCCTTCAGGTTTGCTCTCTCTTTTCTTTGTCTTTGCTTCCCTTTTAGTCTCTATTTCTCTCTTCTCTGTGCTGTGTTTGTTGTGTTTGTTTTTTAACCCGTCCCTCTCTGCTGTGTTTGTGTGCTTGTTTGTGTGTGTATTTGTGAATCTTAGTTTTTTATTCTACTTATTATGAAATTTTAGCAGTGATTTGTTGCACTTGTTACTTGTTAGTAAATAATGATAGGTGTGCTGATGATTGTTTAGATACTCATTTTGTGTGTATTTCGGAAATGATGGTGGGATTTGTGTGTATTGTTAATTTGTTATTCTACTTATAAATTATGTAAAAAACAAGTGCATTTTCTTAATTTTTCTGTAACTTTTATTTTAGGCTTGTAGGGTGACTGACTGGGTGAGGACTTGAATTTTTGTTATTATAATTATTAATATGGCTGCTGTGGACCTGTGATTTACAAATTTTATCAGTTAGGATAAGAATCTTATATTATCCTAATTGATAAAATTTGTAAATTAGTTAGGATAAGATAGGATTTAGAAGTGATTTGCGAACCTGTGAATTTGTTATTGTGATTTGTGAATTTGTGAACTTGGGTTTGATTTATTATTAATTTATTTAGTTAATAGTTATTATTTGTAGGTTAAATTGAATCTATTGAATTTGCAATGGACGAAGTTACTAGCACAGAAACTTCACCTTCATCTAATCAAGGAGTAAATGATGAATCTCCTCTTTGGAAGTATGTGACTAAAGTAGAAAAACCACCTGGTGCTTCTGTTAAATCAGGTGGAAACACATACTTTAAGTGCAACTATTGTGATAACGTTTATATGGGATCCTACTCTAGGGTTAAGGCTCATTTATTAGGAATTTCTGGCAAAGGTGTTAGAGCATGCTCTAATACGAAGGGCCATAGGCAGGAAATGCAGCAAATGCATGATAAAGTTGAGAATGATAAGAGAGAGAGGGAACGGAGAAGTGAAATTCCCTTACCCCCACCTCCCCCAGGCCGTGGGCTTGCTCCTATTTCCCCATTTCGAAGACAAGAAGGGAGTGATAGTACAAATCCGGTTGATAGTAGTAAGAGGAGGAAGGTGGATTCTCCTTTGGAGAGAGCATTCCAGAATAATGCTAGACATGATTTGGATAGCAGAATTGCTAGGATGTTTTACACCGGTGGGCTTCCGTTTAACTTTGCAAGGAACCCATATTATCGTAGTTCCTATGCATATGCTGCTACCCATAACATTCCGGGTTATCTTCCTCCTGGATACAATGCCTTGAGAACAACACTTTTGCAAAAAGAAAGAGCTAATGTTGAAAGACTTTTGAAACCAATTAAGGATGCTTGGCTTGAAGATGGTGTAAGTATAGTTTCTGATGGATGGTCAGATCCACAAAGAAGGCCTCTTATTAATATTATGGCTGTATCAGATAGGGGTCCAGTGTTTATAAAGGCAGTTGATGGGTCAGGTGAGTTCAAAGACAAGCATTATATTGCTGGGGTGTTGAAGGATGCTATAAAAGAGATTGGACATGAAAAAGTTGTCCAAGTCATCACTGATAATGCTAGTGTGATGAAATCTGCTGGAGCTCTTATTGAAAGTGAGTATCCTAAAATATTTTGGACACCTTGTGTTGTCCATACTCTTAATTTAGCCTTGAAGAATATTTGTGCAGCAAAAAACACTGAAAAGAATGAAGTTACATATGAGGAATGTAATTGGATTACACGTATTGGTGATGATGCATCCTTCATACGTGTTTTTATCATGAACCATTCAATGAGGTTGGCAATGTTTAATGAATTTTGTCCATTAAAATTGCTCCAAGTTGCTGACACTAGATTTGCTTCGGTTGTTGTAATGCTGAAAAGATTGAAGTTGATAAAAAGATGCCTTCAAGCTATGGCTATTAGTGACCAATGGGCTTCTTATAAAGAGGATGATGTTGGAAAAGCTCAAAAGGTGAAAGATATGATTCTAAGTGATCTTTGGTGGGATAAGGTTGATTATATTCTTGAATTCACAGGGCCCATTTATGATATGCTACGAATAGCCGACACAGATAGGCCTTGTCTTCATCTTGTGTATGAGATGTGGGATTCAATGATAGAGAAGATGAAGGCAATAATATATCAGCACGAAGGCTTGGAAGATGATGAGTATAGCTTATTTTGGGCTGTGGTGTATGATATACTCATTGATCGATGGACTAAAAATTGTACACCAATACATTGTTTGGCTCATTCCTTAAATCCTAAGTAAGTATATTTATTTTCTATTTTCCTTAGTTCACCCTTTTAGTAAAACACATGTTTCATCTATATTTGTTTTTTAATCTTTAACTAGGTATTACTCCATTGAATGGCTTTCGGGGAATCCAAAACGCCTCCCTCCACATCGGGATCATGAAATTTCTATAGAAAGGAGCAAATGTTTGGATCGATACTTTCAAGATGAGAGTGAATTAAAGTTGGTGGTGAAGTCTGAGTTTGCTCAATTTTCAGGAGGGAGGTTTCCTTCACCAGATGCCTTGACAGATAGGTGGGCCTTAAAACCTTTGGCTTGGTGGCAATATCATGGCTCCGCATTTCCAACTCTTCAAACCCTTGCCCTTAAACTTCTTGGACAACCTTGTTCATCCTCATGCGCTGAGAGAAATTGGAGCACATACAAATTCATTCATTCCTTAACAAGAAACAAAATGACTCCTGCACGTGCTGAGGATTTGGTATATGTGCATTCTAATCTTCGACTCTTGTCAAGGCGCAATGAGGAGTACATACATACAGCAACAAAGATGTGGGATATCGCAGGAGACTCTTGGAATGCGAGCGACATACATGGAGGAGCTGGAATTCTTGAGAATGCAACCCTTACACTTGATGAGCCAGAGTTGGAAGCCATAGTTGTTGGGAATGCTAACACTAGTGCTACTACTAGTGAAAGTGAAGTTCGAAGTGAAGCTAGAAGTGAAGCAATTGATATTGAGGATGAGGATGTTGGTCTTTGATTGTCTTGTTGATTGTCTTGTTGATTATCTTTATTTTGTTTTAGTTTCGAACTTGTGAGTTGTAGTCTAATTTCTAAACATTATGGAATGTTTTAGTTTTAATCTTGTGAGTTGTATTTAATTTATGAACATCTTGTTTTAATTATTATCTACCATTGCTCTTAAATTTGATATATGTTTATATAATGTGAAAAAGTGTGTTTAGCAATATATTAAAAATATAAATAAATATATTTTTAATAATTTTTTAATCGCCGAGTCCCGCCGCACCCGCACCCACCTTTTTCAAAAATTGCCGAGTCCCGCACCCGCACCCGCACCCGCACCTGCACCCGAGTCCCGAAACGCACCCGTGCTTCATAGGTTACACCTCTCTGTTCTTTTTCTGACAGAGAGAAGTTGTTCCAGATAGCTGTGAGATCCTCCATGAGAGAATATAGCTAGGGGGAGAAAAGAATAAGAAATAAGAGAATACTGTTTCCCTTGGCCCACAAAGAAAAAATCACAAGCTTGAAAATCACCCTTGGTGTCTCAAGAGGAAAAGAACAGGGGATAGAACAGAGAAGCAAAAACGACAAAGGGAAAAAAAACACAACTCTCCTTACTAACGTAAGGGACAAAACACATCTACTGCCTGAGGGAAGAGGGGGTAACCATCTTCCTTAGCGGCAGAACAAAATTACATATCTAAATGTTATTGCTTTGACTATGGTTCGAGAATGTGTGTCTCATTACATCCTTGTATGGGAGAATGATGGAAGTGAATAAAATTGTTTGTTTGTAACATTTCCCTGCTATGATTCATTGGAGTATAATGACAATTCCCAATAGTATAATGAGAATTTCAAAAATGTGAAAACTACTTGTTGTGTAGGTCTTCAAATTTTTTGTTAAGAATTCTTAGAAGATCAAAATTAAATTTTCTTTTTATAATAATAGATCAAACTTTGACTGGAAAGAAAAATTAGTCATATGAAAATCAGATTACTCTGAAATAATAAATTAACTCTAACTTCATCTACCATACGCTAAATGTTAGCTATAAGCCTATACTAGTTAACTTTTTTAAAAATATTTCCCTAAAAAAAAATTTAAAAATATTATTTTATTATAGTAATGGATTTTACCCATTAATCCAATTATTTTCACACCTAAAATTTATTAGGTAATTGGTTTCTTTTTATTACTAAAAAATCATTTTAACTTTGCTTACCTTTTTTTTCCCCCAATTCCAAATAACAAGTTAACTATGATCCCCTCTAACTTGGATAATTCTTGATTGAGCAATGTTAGAGATTTCTTAATATAAAACTTTATAATTGTTTTACAACTTATGAAGTTGATAAGTTATGACGGAAGTAATATTACTTTCATATAATGCATTGATCATTAACGCAACTTTTAATGCATACTAATAGTAAAAGTTGCATACTAATAGTAAAAGTTGCATACTAACAGTAAAATGCCATCTTAACTCCTGTTAATATATATATTTTTTTTTTGATATAAAATAAAAATACTACTCTAGTTTAATCTAAGTGTATATGTGTGTGAATCTCACTTTAAGAGACTTGAACCCCGGCCCTTTCCCCTCACATCTTACTAACACTTATACTTGTGAAGTGACCATCGCACCAAGTGTATGCAATGATAACTCTTGTTAAATTTTGAATGTTAGTAAACTTATATATCATTCTTGATTACATTACTTTACCTGCAAGAATTATGCATAAAAAATAAAATAAAATATGTGCCTTGGACCTTTGGATCTCATAGTTTCTAATTTTATCTCCCACTAAAAGAAAGATGTTGAATTTGAACAAGTATAACTTAATATTATTATTATTTTATTATCTAAATGTCAACTCCTGTTCACATGTGTTGAACGGAACAAAATCCGTTTCCATTTCAATTCTTCTCTATTCGTCTATTTCATGGTTAAGATTTTATTATTCTGGAATTAATAGTGTTTAGATTGTCATAATATTGAACCAAGCTCAAATGTTATTTCAAAAGTCCTAGAACTTGTTTTGTAACCAGTTTCTAGGATAGTTTTATCTTTTTCATTTTTTTCCCTTTTTTTTAAAGGTGAATCCCATAGAAATAATTATGTTGGGCACCTTATTCTGAGAAAACAATTCCCAATTTATGCAAATTAATTTTCTAAAAAGACAAAGTTTAGTTATAAATTAGTTTGTAGCTGATGGTTATAGCTCCACCTAATATCATTTTATTGGATATAAATTTTGACAAATTTACCATTGGATTATATATTCTTCTTATATCCTTCATTCTTGCAAAAATTCCACAAGATCAAAGATCAATAGCTATGTCATCAATCAAATGTTTAAATTTCAAATTTTTGTAATCTAAAACTATGCATAAAAAATAAGTTTATAGGTTAAATTGTAAATAATATCCGGTTGACATAAAATTTGACACGCATGTTAAGAACATAAAGAACATGTAATTTAACGATTAAATTTTCAAAATATGTAGGCATGTTAACCCTTTTTTTTTTATTTTTTATTATGGGAGTTGTAGTCAAACTTTGGCCTTTCTAAAACACCCAAAGACTTGTATTTTTCTCCTTTATTTTTGTTTTCTAACATTATTGTATTGATATAATAATATATTTTCCCCTCTCTCTCTCTCTCTCTCTCTCTCTCTCTCTCTCTCTCTCTCTCTCTCTCTCTCTCTCTCTCTCTCTCTCTCCTCTCTCTCTCTCTCTCTCTCTCTGAGAGGCTAGAAATTGTCATCCTTTATGCATGATTTGGTGCATTTGGGGTATTTGATTGATTTAGTGGATTTGGTTTTGTAGATGATGGACCTGTATGGAAATGGGCAAAGGTGGAGCCAAGGGGTAGACATGGCAAAACAACTCAAATCCGAATTTTTTTTTTTTTTTTCCGAATAAAAAAGGCTCAACTCGCGACCCACTCGCTTTTTACGGGCCAACCCGACTAATCCGTGACCCAACCCATATTTTAAACTTTTTTTTTTCTTAAAAAATATTTAGTTTACATGCCAAGGTGTTAAGTGTATAAACATAAAGGCACAAAAAACATTGCACCATTACGGCCTGGCCATTTAGTAGCCACCAGTGGCAGAGGCCATAACCCCATTTATTTAAAAAAATAGTTAATTGAAAAGAAAAAAAATAAAGAAAGGCAAAAACATCTACAACTATTCGTCTAACAATAAGTTAAATACCTAGTAGTAGCATTAAATACTAATACTAAGTTACTAACATTGAATCTAACTAACACAAAACAAAACTAAAGTAAAAGAAAAGCTCAAAAAGTTATCTTTCTAAAGGCAATTATGAATATTTTTAGTGCTGAATCTACTATCAACGTTGGGTAGATTGAACTATAATTCGTATAAAATATTTTCTTTTTTCCTGATTACTTAATATGTTATGTTTATTTTTAAAGTTTTTATTATTATTTAGTTTATCTTTCAAAATAATCTAACTTTATTATTATATTAAAAGCAACATGAATAGATGTACTTAAGAAGCCTAATAATTTGACATGGTTCATGACATTTAGTTTTTTATTTATTTATTCTTCTAAGGGAATGATATCATTAGTGAACTTTGAATCAAAGTGTGTAAGCTTAAAATATATACTCCCTCCGTCCCACTTTTTTTGTCCTCTATTCCATTTTGAGATGTCCTAAAATATTATCCTGTTTCTAAAAATAAAAGTTATTAAGTTACTAATGTTCCTATTATACCTCTATTAATTTACTAATTCAATTTTTTGATAAATTTTTTAAAGGGTAGTTTTGAAAACTTATACATTTTTAAAAGGTAGACAAGACAATAAATGATGTTCCCTTAAAAAATTTGACTTTTCAAAAAGGACAAAAAAAGTGGAACGGAGGGAGTACTTTTTAGTGCTTCTTAGGATCTAACCCTCTCTCAAGTTGTAAAATTGTAATTATAAGCATTTTTTTTTATATGAACCATAAGCATTTTAGTTGTGAATTATTAACATTGAAGATTTTATTATCATGATGTAAAGAATTTTAGTCATATTCAAAACTGTCAAAATTAGAAGGATATGGAAAGTTTTATATTTTTTGGTTTGTTTGCTTTTTTTTTCCTTTTACATGTATATTAGAACACAAATAGTCTAATAATAATAGGTGCCCACTTGACAAAAAAAACACAAAGGGTATTAGGTGCAATTGATTTGATTCATTCTCTCTAAAAATTTTACATTTATTTTTTTTACTATTAATTTTTCGTATGAAAATATACAGGTCGACCTAACTCAACTCCCAATCTGATTAACTTGGCCTGTTTTTAACATGTTTAAAATGACTCGTTTTGACCCAATATGTTTTGACTTACAACCTGATTACCCCAATTAGAACTGAATGTTTCCATGTCTACCACGGGAGCAATTGCCCCTAACTCCTAAAAAATTCTCAAGTCACTCCCTAATTTAAAGGAAACACCCACTACTAACACCTAAAATAAGGAAAAAAGTTACTCCCTAATGAAAAGGGTCCAGACAATACCAATTGTATTTCATGATTTGTGCCTTGTCCCAATCCAATTTCACCCTTCTCAAGTCTCAACTATACCAATCGTATCTCAGGAGATTTTTTTCTTTTTGGCTTATCACAAATTTTTTTATTTTTTTACTTTATTACGACACTCAAATCCAAGTTATTTCATTCTTAAAAAAAAAAAAATCAAGGCTAAAAATGAAATAGTTTAAAGGCTTAAATCAATGTATCCTATAATTTACACATAATAATAATAATAACTAGTCGCTAACCCGTGCGATGCACGGGATAATCAAATAAAAGGACAATTAATTCAGGCACATATGAAAGCAAATAAAAAAGACAAAACCTACGTTTTTTTTTTTTTTTTAGTTGAGTCTCTCTCCTTCTTTTTTTTTTTTAATTTTAAAGTGAAATTAAGTTTAGGGTTTTGAGATGGTAATTGCTAAGGTTTTAAGGAGAGAAGAGAGAGTCCTACCGAGAGTCTAAATAATATAAACAATTCAAAACATGGAACATTATCAAATTTATAACACCTAATTCCATTATCTTTTACGTTGAATCCAAACAAATAATTAATTGAAATTAATCCAAACAAATAATTAATCAACCAAAAATCAAAACTTTAATAAAAAAAAACAAAAAATCACATGAACCCAAATAAAAATTCTCAATAAAGCAAGAACATATAAAAATTTACCACACCTTGGGCTGGAAGACATAGGTTGCAGCTTTGATTTTTCTCTAAAAAATAGAGATGTTTCATCTGCCATATACAATATAAAATAATTATTAGAATTTCAACCCAAAAACCAAACCCATAAAAACACTATCAAAATATAGAGATTAACCCAAATACTTATAAGAAAATTAATTCTAAACATAATAAAATAATAAGATAAAATAAAAATTTCAGGCACATATGAAAGCAAATAAAAAAAGACAAAACTTATGTTTTTTTTTTTTTTTTTTTTTACGTGAGTCTCTCTCCTTCTTATTTTTTTAATCTTAAAGTGAAGTTGAGTTTAGGGTTTTGAGATGGTAATTGCTAGGGTTTTAAGGAGAGAAGAGATTTTGGTATTTTTATGCAAAAAAACGTTATTTTAGGTCTAGGTGATTTATTTCCTTATTTTTAGGCTCTTTTAATGTTTTTTTAGGTCAAATTTGGTTCCTATTATGATTAGGTATTAATTAGGGCTTATTTTAGAATATATTTTCTTGTCCATCAAGTTTTATGAAGCCCTTAAATAGGCCTCCAAGTTTGTATACGTTTTTCAATATTATTGTTATAAGATATAAAACCTAAAATAAAAAGAATCAAAAATAAAAAGAAAAAGAAAATAGTGATGATGTGGAAAATGGTGAGAGTTTCAAAAGCTTCGGTTTTATATATATATATATATATAGATAATAATACAGAACTCACATACTATATCTAAGAAAAACCCACAATTTTATTTATCTTTTGACTTTTTCATGATTTTAAATTATGGATTTTTGCTATAGACCCAAAATTTAAACACTTAGAACTTAGAAGACTAGAGAAATAAAGTTGCAATTAAGGCAATGGGGTGCATACATGATATATAACTGGATTGATCATATTCTCTAGGTTTTCTAGAGTATTCTACCAAATAAATTTTAAAGGAGTTAAATCCTAAATAGCTTTGCAGGTTACTATACTTTTAACATTTTAACGTTAATTGATTTTATTAATTTATTTAAAAGAATCATATTTGATGTTTAAAATTTATGCCTTTAGATTAATCTCTTACATTTTATTAAATATGAAGTGATTATTTTTGTTTATTTATGTTAATGATATGAAATAAAGAACAGACTACTTTGATTAACTATTTTTTTTGTTTTTAATATTAATCAATATATTCTAAGTTAGTTTTGCTTATAATTTTTTTTTAATCTTATTCCCCTAAACTAAAATACTAACTCTGCCAAGTATATTTGATTGAGTTATTTATTTATTATGATAAAAGGATGTTGGTCTGGGGTGGGTGGAAAACAAAATTCCAAAAATATTGCCACAACAAGTTTTGAAAATACTTACCAAATGAACCCTAAAATAGTAAAATTTAAATTTAGCTTTTACTTTTACTTTTATTTTTAAAAAATAAAAATACACCAAGGATCTAAGTTGGAAATTATAAAAAAAGATTGGGAAGTTAAAGAAAAGCCAAAAAAAAAAAAAAACCCTCAAAATCTTGGGACTGCCCGTAGTATAATGAAAAGGAAGTCAATCCAAATTTAGCTTTTACTTTTACTTTTATTTTTAAAAAATAAAAATAAAAATACACCAAGGATAAGTTGGCAATTATAAAAAAAGATTAGGAAGTTAAAGAAAAGCCAAAAAAAAAAAAAAAAAAGAACTAAAAAAAAGTATATAAAAAAAAAAAAAAAAAAAAACCCCTCAAAATCTAGGGACTGCCCATAATAATGAAAAGAAGTCAAACAAACAAACTGCTGCTGTTTTTGTTTTCCCAGACGTGGGAATGAAGGAAAACATTAATATTTTAATCGTCGTTGTTTTGTCGAAACGTTTCTCTCTCTTTTTTGTTCTATTTAATGTTAATAATAAAGCCTTTCACTTCGGGCCACATCAGTGTGTGCAGCTGAAGCTAACTTCCAAAAACCTGCGATTTCACCAAAGCCACTCAGATTCCAGTCCATTTCAGGATCTGGGTATGTCTCAAAATCTCTTTTTTCTCAATCAAATTCAAGTTCTCATGCTCTTGAAATTTATGTGTTACAGTGTTTGTTTGAGCTAAAGTCACCCACTTGCTGATCTTACAGTCACATTTCTCTCTCTCTCTCTCTCTCTCCTCTTATCTCATTTCTGTCAGTGATGCTATGGAATTGATGAGAGTCAAATTAATCATAGAATGGAAAAGGCATCACAATTTAATGAGGTTATTTATAAAATTGTGATAGGTTGGCTTTTGTCATTCCAAGATTCAAGTTGAAGATTAGTAGTTCCTTAGTGGGATATAATTTCGTAATTAGTATACCTGCATTTTTTGTATTATTGATCAGAAAGGAATTCAATTTTTTTTTAATTAAGTTTTAGGATGCTGCTACTTTTATCTCTGTGTTCTTTTCTTTGCTTATATTGATATTCTCACAGGTTTGTGATGAACTAATAATTATAAGATGTCGGGGCATTCCCAAGTTTGAACCCTACCCATTTCAATTAAGTAGCATTCTTGGTGTGAGAATTTCTGAAATTTCAGAATGTTTAAAAACCTCTTTCTGGATGGTTAAAAGATGTATTAGAAATTAAGGCCATTGAAAGCAGAGCGTTGCAGAAACTTTGTTTGACAATTGCCTAGATGGGTTAGTAACTTCTTTCTTTTCTGTTAAGCCTATCTTTAATAATCTATGGGGGGGTGGGGGAGCATAAGGCTGAGTGCCTGCCTTGTTCATTGGGTACAACCTTTTAGCACAAGGATCTTATCCGAGACTCTATGAAAAGATTAGCAAAGCATGTTTCATGAGGTCGATGAGAGTTTGATATAGAATTCTAACCTGAGGGCCGCCTTGTTCATTGTGTTATTCTTTTTGATTAATATGGGTTACATAGTCATAACTCATAAGTACATTGTAGAACCACATAGTTTTTAAAATTTCTGCTTTTGCTTGGTATTGATTTCCCTAATTAGCTAATTTGAAAATGAAGGGTTTCATAGATGATTGGGCAAGATGACAATCTTATTCTTTGGTAATCTAGACTTATCTGTGCTTATAAAAGGGTACAAGCGAATTAGTGTTGCCGGTTTACATGTGTTGGTTTTATCCCTGTCCTGGAACTGTTATATATGAATAGGTCTTCAGTAAGTGAAATTACTTATTGTGCTAAATATAAAAATTTGTCATGACCAACAATGTAATTTTATTTTTATTCCTTTATAACAAGAAAAATTATTTTATTTCAAACTGGTTGATTGTTTACAAGTCTGGGGACTATTATTGGGAATATATATAGATTCAATACATCTTCTAAATAGTAGGTAGTGAAGAAACTAACAAGCAAAGGTCAGTGGTGATAAAAATAAAGGAACTCTAATTAGTGTAAGAAACAGGGTGCTGAAATAAGAAGATGGTGAAAGAAAGAGATTAACCACATTGATGCATCCTGTAAGGACCAATGTTGAGGAACTGAAAGCAGCCCCACCCCAGGGGTCACTGCTTTTATGTAGGAGATTGGACTAGAAGGTTGAAGCTAAACTATTTATATAGTCCAAGGTTATTTTCAGTTTAAATTGTATCATTTGAGATTAAAAGATAGTGAATATAATTAGCATAGGAGTAGGAGAATTTTGTACAACCCATATTTTTCTCTCACTATATCTTTCCATTTGGAATCATTGAGTTACTTGGGTAAAAAGGACTTTCACATTAATATTACTGATACTAGAAGAACCATAAAAAATAAAAATAAAAGATTTTGGAAAGAAAGTGCATGTTTACCAAGATCCAATGATTTGATGGAGAAGGCTTCACCTCTTATATAATTTGTCACTGATGCAGAACAACTTAATCAATTAAAAAATAGAGATTTACTGTAAAGTTTTTACTGACTTGCATTCCTAAATGGTTAAATGTTGCAGGGATTGTTGAAACTACTGAAGGAGTTGCCTGATCCATAGCACTGGTCTTCCTTCATACCATTTGCAATAAGTGCTACACTGGAAGCTCATTAAAAGACAATTTTTTTGATCATTATATTTTTAGAATTTGCTTCAAAGCTGCTGCTACAATGTCAATGTTGTCAAAATTGCGTTGTATCACTGTGGATGTTACTGGTACCTTGATAGCTTACAAGGGGCAACTTGGTGACTACTATTGCATGGCCGCCAAATCTGTTGGGCTGCCATGCCCTGACTACAAACGTATGCATGAGGGCTTCAAACTGGCATATAAAGACATGGCCAGCACATATCCTTGTTTTGGGCATGCAGCAAAAATGCCCAACATTGTGTGGTGGAAGACTTGTGTAAGAGACTCCTTTGTCAGGGTAAGAAAATCTGACACAAGCACACAGCCAGTGTATCTATAGACTTGGCTTGTTGTTGTAGTAATGATTGCTTGCACATCATGGTATGCTGGTACATACATTATCCCAAAGAAGGCATGTGGAATTTAATGGTTCAGATTTTTGACAACTTTTATTGGTAATTAATCCTCCTTAACCTGATGTCATGTGGTGACAATGATGATGCTGAGTGTAAAAGAAGTAGTTTTTTGGCTCACAAATTACCTAAATATGCACTTCTCTATATTTTCCTTGTTAGAAAATTATAATGGGAATCATGTTTTGCCAACAGGCTGGATATGAATATGATGAGGAGACATTTGAGAAAATTTTCAGACGCATTTACGCATCATTTGGTTCATCTGCTCCTTATTCGATCTTTCCAGACTCCCAACTATTTCTCAGGTGGGTGCGTGAGCAGGGGCTTAAAGTTGGGATTGTTAGTAATGCGGGAGTACCGGTATCAGGATGTAATTCTTCCAGCCTTGAGTTTGAACAAGGTAAATAAAGTATTCTGTTTTGGCATTCTGGTTCCCAAATTCCTAAGGTGAGAGACCTAATTGTATTTAGCATTGGAATGAAAATCTACTAACTGGTAATATTTCAAACTATACATATGGATGTGGGCATGTGCGCGCGCGCGCACACACACATAGGGAAGATACTGTAAAACCACACATTTTTGCGATTGCATACACACACACACACACACCACATAATATATGATAGAATGCCTGATATATTCTCACGTTAATAATCTAAAATCATTTGGTTCCCTTGATTTATATTAATACCACTGCACATCATTTCAAGGAGTCTCAGGAATTTTGGTGAAGGGTCTTAACTTTTTATTTCCATATATGCATTTGTATGCAGATATGTATAATGTCTCTCTGTGTTTCTATTCTCTTAAATTTTGATGAAGTGCTTTGAATTCTTACATGTATGCGCATGCCATAGACAAGAAATGCTGATGGTGTCAAGCCCGATGTTTTTTCAGGGATCTGAATGGGACTTTGGTGTCTTCTCTGGTATTGAAGGTATAGAGAAACCTGACCCAAGGATTTATGAGCTTGCCCTGGAGAGGGCTGGAAATATTGCACCAGAAGAAACCTTGCACATTGGGGACAGCATGCGCAAAGACTATTTGCCAGCAAAGAGTGTGGGGATGCATGCATTAATATTAGACAGATTCAAGACACCAGATGCTAAGGAGTGGAGGCAATCTGGTGCCATTGTGCTTCCAGACTTGATGGCAGTAAAAGATTTGCTTACTTCAGAAAATTCAACTTGCTGAGAGTCATCTGCCTCTCCCATTCATGATTCTTCCCCATCATGTAGTTTAGAGTTTAGTGACAAATATTTTTCAGCTGGTGTGCCCCCTAAATTTTGTTTCTGTAGCGTGTTTTCACACACTACTATCAAATTTTTTTTTTGGGGGCGGCTGGGGGGGGTGGGTGTTTGATGGGGGAGAAGTTAACACCAGTTGCAAAGTTATATAATGAGCTCAATCATATGAGACGAAAGATTTTATGTTTTCTACACTTCGTAGCGTTTTGCTTTTAATCTCCATCAACTAAGTAGTATGCTATTATCTTATAAGTGTTTGATTGAAATAAGTTTGAATGCTTCTCAGCCCACCAAAAAAAGAAAAAAGAAAAAAAAAAAAGAAATGAGTTTGTATACTTTATATTGGTGAAGTGGTATCAATGAGCCTTGGCAAGTAGTCTCCAAACAGAAGACTGTCAAATCAAACCCAACATGTGAGAGACCATAAACTGCTTCAAAAATATGAGGTCATTGGATCTTTGTTCTTAATTGCGTAGGCTACACCATTTAAGCGTTGAGGAAACACGGACAAGTTGTCTTATTGAGCGGATCTTGTCTAGATTAAAATCTTAAGCATAAAATTAAGTTGGTCTTTTAGACTTTTGCGATCGGAATAGTATAGACTTAACTTCACCAGTCTCAAGTTGATCAGTAATGTTTCCAACTATTTATTACATTATTAATCAGATCATGAGAAATATATCTTTAAGCAATCCAATTTGCATTCTGCAATGCCCTTTGTGTGCTGCAGTTTAAACCTACAAAATCAGTACTAGCATGCTTGAGAACTGTAGGAAGTTTTGAGCTTTTAGTAAAACCTATTGCTCACCCCAATACATAAGGGGATCAGTCTCTCAGGAGCTGTGATATACATGATATGCATCCTAGCAAAAAAGTTGCCAATCTGTTCTCAATATAAGCCTGTTGAGTCCAGCGTTACTTGCAAAACCCTTAAGCTTGTTTTGTATTGTGTTCAGACTCGGAACATTTTGGCGACTCTTTTATATATCCTTATTTTGTGTCTTCAATTTTTACTTTATTGCTCAAAGATAAAGGTGTTTTTTTTTTTTTTTTTAATTACTTATAAGAGCTCAAAGATAAAGGATTCTATGTGAGGAAACCACATATCCTGCACAAAGATATGACAATTGCAGGTTTCATCATTCAGCCCATATAATTTAGTTCTCTGGACAAAGGCACTGGGACAAGGGGAAGGGCAAGAAGAATGTGTTGCTTTCAGTTTCATTTATATTTGTTCCTCAAAATATAAATTGGTTGTCAATTTGGAAAAGTTTTAAAAAACTCTTTAAAAGAAAAACCCATCTAGGAAAAGTTTAAAACTTTATAAAAGAAAAACTCACTTTAGATAATCCACTCCAAAGGAAATTTCACCATATATAGAAAGTTAAAATTAGTTTAGCCCAAAGTGTCTTTGTGTCGACGTCTAATCACTAATATTATATTCTTGGCGGTTTTTGAAGTCTTAAATTACATGAAAAGTAAGAGATGGAACAGGTATGCATAAATGGGTTTCAAACTTGATATGAGTAAAGCATATGATCAAGTGCAATAAGGTGCTTGAAGGAGATGATGTTGACCCATTTTTCATTTTTAATGACTCAAGTTGTTTGATGATTCAAGTCTTTCATTTCTAGTTTTGTCATGGAGCCTTGTGCCCATCTTGTTTTTTAGTTTTGTTTGAGACCTAAATCTTATATATACTTTGTTTAGGGGCATTAAGTCTATTTTTTGTCCTTCATCTAAGGGATTTTAGGATCGTGTAGTTCTATGTCTGGGCCTTAGGCTCATCCCTGTTTGTCTTGAGGTGTTAGGCTCATCTTGTTTTATCATAGGGCCTTAGGCCTATCTTTGTTTTTGTCTAGGGGAATTAGGTCTATCATTGTTCTATGATTGGCTATTCTTGTCTTTTTTAGGGGCTTAGGCCCATCTTGTTCTGCCGTGGGGCCTTACACCCGTACTTGTTTGTCTAGGGGCCTTTAGGCCCACCTTATTTTCTCTTTAGGCCTTAGGCCCATCCTTATTTTTCTTGAGTTTTAACTACGGCATGTTCTTTGTTTGGGTCTTAAGCCTATCCTTATATTATCTAGAGGCCTTAGGCTTAAGTTCTCTCCATCTAAGTTTTAGGTCTATTTTTATTCTATCTAGGATTTGGGCCTACTTTTTTATTATTTTGGGGCCGTAGGCCTATATTCATGTTGTCTGGGATAGTTGGATTGTTTATCACTTGTCTTGTTTTTTTGTCTTAACCCTAGAGCCATTTTGACTTGTCAAGGAGCATTAGGCATCTATCTTACCAAGTTGGTAGTGGGGCTTTGGCTGATTATCAAAACTAATTTATAAATATAAAATTAAATAATATTATTAGTTTGTTTAAGCTAATATATTAGCCAAGTTGTTTTTTTAGCCAAGTGTATATTAGACCAATTGTTAAAAGTGTTAGTGTTAGTGTTAGTTAACAGTTAGAACAATTGTCAAACTGTGAGTATAAACTTGTCTAAATATAGATTACTAAGTCTATAAGGTATATTAGACAGTGCTTAATGTGTTTAAGTCAAAACACAAGAAAAAGGAAGCTGCAGGTTTAGGAAATTTGAAACATGCTAGGTTTAGCTGATCGAGACACAAATTTGTAGAATTTAATAAAAGCCCAACAGCCCATTAAGCCTATCAAGTGATTAGAATTTCATATTTATTTCACTAAGTATTTAAGGGAAACCCTAAGACACATTTTTAAAAAGACTTTGGAGCTTCTCTTTTGAGATCTAAAGGTTCTATGCCTACTATTTTCAAAGTCACTACCGGGAATCAATCTACAAATCATTAGAACCAATAGATCTAAAGTTGCTGCATAAAATCAACCACAATTGATAATCTAAACCTTTAAGTGGGGTTCTCAAAATCACAAACATGAGTGTTTGTGTGCAACATCTTCATAATAGAAGAGTCTGTGGATTCAAAGCTACGTGTGGCACATGAGAAAGTGCTACAAGAAGTAGCAGTAGATTTAGGCTGTGTTTGGTAAAATATTTTCAAGTGAAAATATTTTTGGGAAAGGAAAATATTTTCAAGTGTTTGGTTGCATTATGAAAATTGTTTTGGAAAATGTTTTCAGGTATTTGGGTACATTATGAAAATGCTATTTTCCTACTAGTTACTCACATTTTCTCAGCCATTTTCTCAGCTTCCAAACAAATTTTATAATAGAAAATTTCAATAAATAAACTTAAAGAAACAAAAATAAAAACAACACCATTCATTAAACTCAAAAATTCGGTCAAACTGAGAGAGGAAGGAAGAGAGAGTGATCGCAAATTAAGGGAAAGGGAGAGGTATAGATCGAGAAAGAGGGAGATTGGTCATGGGTGGGTCATGGGCGACGAGACCAGTCAAGCGGCGGTAGGCTTTCGGCGGTGCTGAAATTGAGATGACGAGAGTTCGATTTAGAAGGCGGCGGCAGTGCGATCTCAGTGGTGCAATCTCGTGGTGCTATCTCACGATGCGATCTCCGCAGCGCGATCTTCGTGACACGTCTAGGGTTAGGGCGGTGGTCCGATGGCTTGTTTGTGTTTCTAGATCACTTTCTCTACTCTCTCCTCTTGCTCTTTCTTTCTCTCTCTTCAGGTGTCTGAGTTCGGAAATCATTTAAAGGAAAAAGAGATGCGTAAATGATTTTCTGAGTCAAAGGGCTTATTTTATGGTCAAAGTTTAAGATTTTCTATTTGACTTTATTTTACATGTGCACCCAAACACGCTGTTGAGTGTAAAATATTTTCTGAATTTCATTTACACCAGAAACAAACACAGCCTTAGGGTTAAGTATATTGTAAAAACTTTCATTCTATTAGTGAATTGTTGCCTTGTGGATTATTTAAGTTAAATCTTCCTTAGAATTTTACCTTGAAACTAGACTATTTCATTGGTTTTCCTAGATCATTATATCGTTGTGTTATTTATTTTTTCATTGTGTATGATATGATTTATTATTGTTTAACTTAAGTTTGCTTAATTGACCTAAGTAACAACTTGGCTATTATATTAGGTTAAACAATCTGAGTTTTCAGGGGTCTAAAATCTAACAAATATGCAAGTTGTTAAGCAAATATATTCATACACAGCATCACCAAAAAGCAAAACGTATAAAAGTGATACACTCTATACATAAAATGCAAATTGTACATCACTATACACACTTAACAAAACAGTACACAGTTTAGTTTTTTTTTTTTTTTTTTTTTTTTTTCACATATACCCAGACCCACTGACCCATAGTCAGCTATAGCCTATAGCTATTCACTAGTTGTGTTAACGGGCATTGTAAGGTGTCCGTTAACAGCATCTTTATGTCTTTTTTTTTTTTTTTTTTTTTTTTTTGCAGCTTTATAGGTTATGACGCCAGCTTCATAGAGAGAGAGAGAGAGAGAGAGAGAGAGAGAGAGAGAGAGAGAGAGAGAGAGAGAGAGAGAGAGAAAAGGGTTATGAGGCCAGTTTATGTCTTTTTCTTCCATTTATTAAAATTTTTTATTAAATGGGACCCACATTAGTCCAACCTTAACAAGCACCATATGGTGCTTGTTAAACAAAAATACCTTGAAACTTGTAATCTCAAACATATATATATATATATATATATATATATATAGAGAGAGAGAGAGAGAGAGAGAGAGAGAGAGAGAGAGAGAGAGAGAGAGAGAGAGAGAGAGAGAGAGAGAGAGAGAGAGAGAGAGATTTGTAGTCAAAGATGGTGATCGATTGGAGTTTGACGTTACAAAAGTGATAAGTTGCGGAGGTAAACTTACAAGTACTTGAGAGTTTGAATACTTGGGATTTTTTTTTTCACATTTGGGTTTTTTGTTTAGTAAATAGTAGAGATTTGTTTGTGTTCCTTAATGATGATGTACAAAAATCGTCAATGAGTTGATCGTCCGTATGTGCACCAATTAGGGTACCTAAAGAACAAGAGATGAAGAACTAACAGAGAGCATAGGTGGGGTGTTGGCTAAAGACCCTACGCAGGTTAAGTCAGTGAAAGAAGAATCTCCAATAACATAAAAGTGTAAGAGTTAGGAAATTATACATACCTTGGAGAATAGGAGACTCGGTGCTTGTATAGCGGTGTAGAGCTGACCAAGATCTCATGAACATAGGATCGTTCCTTGTAGGGAAGATATGAAGTTAATGTTTCGAGATCTTAGGGCTCTTCTTCCCATACTGGGGGGATACGAATATGTAGAATGATCTTTGGAAGTGGTGTGCAAGTTCTTTCCATATAGGGATGCATAAGTGGAGTAAACGCAAATGGTGTGGGACTAAGTGTAATCCTTTGTCGGTATTAAATAGCTCGACAAGTGATGTCATACTTGACAAAAGAAATGAAAGGTGCCCTCGTTGGCATCAGACCTAAAGGGGGATCTCAAACTTGAAGGGCATCCTTATCTCGAAGGATGATTCAAACCCGAAGGATATTTTTATCCCGAAGGGCAAAAGGAGTTAGAGAATTTCTTAGTTAAAATATTCTTTATCACTTAAAAAAAAGAAGAAGAAAAAAAAAAAATATTACTCATTTGAGGATTTGTTAAAGAGAAGTGTTAAATGCACAACACTTTCATAACAAAGGACAAAATTTAGCTACAAAATTAGTTATAGTCTAAGGCCACAATCTTACTTAATATTGTTAATATTATTACATATTTTGAAAATCTAATAGTTGGATTACACGTTCTTTATGCTCTTAATATATATGATAAATTTTGTGCCAATTGGATATTAATTAGTATATGATCTATAAGCTTATATTTTATGTATAATTTTAAACTACAAAAATTTGCAATTTAAACAATTTATTGATGACATAGTTATTGATCTTTATTTTTTTAGAAATTTTGCAAGCATGAAGGATATAAGAAGAAAATGTAATTTAATGGTGCATTTGTCAAAATTCGCTTTTAATAAAAATATATTGAGTAAGGTTGTAGCCTTAAACTACTATTAACTTTGTAGTTAAATTTTGTTCTACAACAAATCATAGGTGATTAGTTGTTATTGGTTCTAATTTCAACCTACTATTAAAATTACTTTTAGCCATCATCAAAAACTCTGGCTAACTATTTAAAACTAGACTTATCATACATGCATTGCATATACAATAAAGTTTTTTTTTTTTTAATTTTTTTAATTTGTTTCTTTTTAGATTGGTGTTATAATATTTAAATTAAAAGTGATATATAAATAACCATGTGTTTTTTTTTTTTTTTAAGAAAAAGGTAAGGTAACGTGAAATAATGTTTAAAAATGAAATAGAAAGTGTTCTAAGTTTTAGGCTGAATGAAGAAAATAAAGTAAAAAGACTAAAACTTAGAACTAATAAATTACTTTTTTAACCAGTTCGTGTTTTTTAATTCAAAATTATTTAACTAAAAGATAGAGATATTTTAGAGAGTTTAAGAATTTGTGTGAAAGTATTTTAGTATGCAAAATATTGAAACTCAAACAAAAAATCCTGTTATTAACAGTATAGATAAAATATAATATTTTAATACCTATATATATATATATATATAATATTACAATCATTAAAAAAAAGGAAAATATATAAATTTCACAATTTAAGTTTAATCAATTATCATTTTAGTCATATAATTTTTACTTTTTGTTATTTTGGTTTCGTAACTTTTTTTTTTTGGTCACAATTAGTGTTTCTTAACGTCAACTTTTTATCAAAATAAAATAAGGACTAATGGTGACAATAAATATAAATTTACAAGACCAAATCGATAAAAAAAAAACTTTTTGAATCAAAATAACAAATGACCATATGTATAGAGTCTTACTGGCGAGTAAGTAGGGTGTGACCCTACACGTACAGATAAAGAAGCCTAGTAAAAAAAAAGAAAAAAAGACCATACTTAGGGGCTATTTATTTTTGCCTTTTTTTAACTTCGTGCAAATGCAATATCAGTCTTGCCACATCACAATCACCGCTGCTAAGGATTGCAGAGGCCTGAGCTCGAAGCCCGAACGGAGCAAGGCGGCGTGGTAAAGAGACGTTAAGGAAGTGGTTGAGTCCTTGCCTCAAGGTGCTCTCTAAATTTTCTCTGTTGACTTTCTATCCGCTACAATTCTTTACATGCTTTTCAGTTGCACTTCACCTGTTTGATGAAATTCCTCCATGAAATATGCATTATAATGTGCTTTTGTGCATGTGTTTTTTTTTGTGTATGTTTCTTTGTTTTATGAATGCATAATTGTTTGAAGCGAGAAACCCACTTAAAGTTTTCACTATTTATTGGTTAGTGTGCGTAACTCTATTCAGATGGGCTGGTTAGTGCTTACTTGTTTAACTGATTTACACTCTTGCAAAGTTGTGTTGGTCATAGTTGTTTATACTGTTTGTAATGAGAAACCCACTTCAAGTTTTGACCAGGCCATCAATTTGTTGTGCTTAACTTTATTCAGATGGGTTGCTTGCTTGCTTTATGCTCTGCAATGTTGTGTTGGTCATATTTGTTGTTTATTTCAAATATAGTTTAACGGGTTATGATTTTTTTATTTCATTAGTCTTATCCATGTATTGCTCATGCCAATAACTTCATTGAGGCTAATCTCAATACTACAACGACCACCACAGCAACTTTTAGTCCATGAGCAATTTTAGTCATGTTTAAAGTGATCACTTTTAATCCCTAGAAACTTAAAAGTGATTTCTTTTTATCATTTCTCTCTAATGGAATGATACCGTTGTCAAACTAAAAATTGACATGTCATCTCTCTATTAGACACGTTAGCAACTAAACTTGATCACTTTATGTTTCTTAGTACTAAAAGTGATCACTTTAAACTTTGGGGACTATAATCGTTTATTGGCTAAAGTTTAAGGAGTAGGGACCAACAATGTAATTTGGCCATTTAAAAAAAAAAAAAAAAATTCATAAGTCTTATCCATGTTTTGTTCATGCCAATAAATTCATTAAGGCTACTAATCTCAAGAATGATGTATAAAATAAATACCCCCGGTTTGGTTTTTGAAATTGTGTATTTTGGTTACTATTACTAATCCATCAAGTGACCTTTTCTTGTATTGACTTGATGCCTTGATAAGCTTCAACGGTTTGTGGTTATTTAAATGAAAGCTTTCTAATCATAGAATTACTGTATGGTTAAAATGGAATTTTTATACTTAATTATCTTTTGGTATTTGATTGATTTATTTACTAATCAGTAACTTGTTTAGGGCAAGCTAAAGTTTTAAAAATATGGTCTTTTCTCTGTTTCATTTTTTCTCTAAATATAAAATTTGGTAATCATGGTAATTATTAACGTTATGAATGCCGTTTTAGAATTTGTTTCGGTTTGTTCATTGGAACAGGATATTTCGGTACTGGTTTATTTCAGTTTGTTCATATATATATATATATGTATGTGTGTATGTATGTATGTATGTATGTATCATATAAATTAGTAATCTTAAAATTATAAGTCCATGTATCAATTAATATGTTAATCTTTAATCCTCAAATATCACTTTAATAATTTTAACAAATTAACAATTAATTTTTTAGAATGTAATAAGAGTAATATGGATATTAAAAAAAAAAAAAAAAAAAAATCAAAGTGAGGCATAAGTTAAAAAAAGAAAGAAAAACTACATGATAGTTCCATGGAGGGAGGAACTAGGGGTGTGCAGTGAAACCTGCCAACCTGTTAAAACTGTTTTGACCCAATCCAATCGGGTTTGGTTGGTTTTCAAGGGTTGGTGGGTTGGGTTGGGTCATGAATTTTTTTTTTTTTTTTTTAAAGTAGGTTAGGTTGGGTTTGGGTTATGAGATATATAAATCCGCCTAACTTGACCTGACCCACTTACATTTAATATATTTTTAAATTTAAAAAAATTTTAAAAATATATTATTTAATTTTGCTATTTACTTTTTTGCCCCTCTTCCTAAATAAAACCCAAACCCTAAGTTCTTCTCATATAGTTTTTGTTTGTTTGGTTTTAAATTTGTTCTTATTCGTGGTGGTGTTATTCTAATGCTCAATTTAACAGCAACAACAACAACAACTACTATCCAATCTATAGGCCCAACCCGATTTATGTGGGTTGGGTTGAACTCCTGTGATGAGTTAGGTTGGGTTGAATTTTTTTACCCACCATGGTAGGTTGGGTGGAAAAAACTCCTCAACTCGACGATGCACATCTTAGAAGTCAACTTTTAAAAGACTGAAATTTAGCATTCCAATTTAAATTCTAGGCAGCTAGTCACGTGAAGGATCATTGAAAATAACACAAAATGAGTTGAAACTTGAAGGGTCTGGGTTGGAGGGTGGAAAAGTGGGGGAATGGGAAATGGAGGGAGGATGGAAAAGTGGGAGGATAGAAAATATTTTAATTTCCCTCATTTTTGTTTGGTTGGGAATGGAAAAGTGGAGGGATGGAAAAAAAATGAGTTTGTATAAATTTACTCACATGCTCTTGTTAAAAAATGATGCTCAATCAAAACAAAAAAGTCACAAACAAGCCAAAAAAAAAAAAAAATCAATCACCCAAATTTATTAAAAAATAAAAATCATGCCAAGGAAAAAAATCACGTCTAGTTAAAAAAAAAAAAAAAAAAAACCTCATGCCCCAGGAAACACAAACAAGAAGAAGGAAGGAGGCAGCGACCAGCTGTGATGGGTGGGCACCTTCAGTGAATGCCTGACCGCCGCGGTGGCAACTGCTGCCACCAGATTGATTGATTCATGCCAGATGCCCAGCCGTTCAACTTGAAAAACTAAACGTATATTGACGTAGGAGTTTGGTTTGTGAACTCTGTGCATGTTGCATAGGCGAATATTGATGCTGTTTATTAGCATAAATTTTATGTATAGGCTATAATATATAAAATGACTTTTGTTTGACCTACTGGATTTCTATTTATTTGTAATTTTAAATAAAGTTTGCTCTGTTGGCTTTCTATTTGCTACAATTCTTTACATGCTTTTCAGTTGCAGTTCACCTGTTTGATGAAATTCCTCTATGAAATATGCATTATAATGTGCTTTTGTGCATGTGTTTCGTTGTGTATGTTACTTTGTTTTATGAATGCATAATTGTTTGTAACGAGAAACCCACTTAAAGTTTTCACTTTAGCGTGCATAACTCCATTTAGATGGGTTGGTTAGTGCTTGCTTAATTTTTTTTTATGTAATTGCTAGTGTCATTATGGAAACCGGGGGTGGAGCTGAGCTTCAAGGTTTTCTGAAAGTTCTTCCTCCTGTAGACTTCTGCTGTGTCTATGGCTCAGCTCTACATCCAAATAACTGTGAAAAGGTTTCATTTTATTTATTTATTGTTCTTTTTCCTTATTAATATTACACTTTACAAGTTTAAGCTTTTTTTTTTTTTATTTATTTTATTTATTTTTTTTAAATTTTCTTTGAAATTGAATAATGGTATTGTAGTCAACTATGGTAGATTACATTCTTGGCGTATCAAATCCCGAGCAATGGCATTCTCAGGTAGGTTTTGAATTGATCCCTTTTTTGAAATTCCCATGTGGAGAATGTAATAATTTCTGATAGAATTTAATTTTGCTCATTTTGCAACCAAGAATCTAAAAATGAACAAAAATCACTATGCTTCATGGATGGCACATCTTGGTGGGGCAAAACTGGTATGGCTCTCTCTTTCTTGTTTTCCAAAACAATCAATACGCCTCATTTTGCTCGTGTCTTGTTTTGTTTTTGCTATATCTGATGCTATATATTTCTTCGATGCGTAAGATTACTGAAATTGCAGATGAAATTGGGGTAGGGGTCCACTTTAATCCTTTTGTTACTTTGAATGATAAGGTATGAATATTTGATACTTAAGCTCATCAACTGTGTCTGTCACTTTGTGTGAACTTTTACTCCGCATGTTAGAATTTCATGTGCATTAATATTTTGTTCTATGTCCTGATTTGGCATGTAATGTTCACATTTATAAATTCCAACAGATGTTCAAATATGGGGTTGTTCGGATGCATGATTTGGTTCAAGACGTACTGAATTGGGAGAGGTTCTACTTGAGTGGTCGTTTACAAAAACCAGTATGTCCTCCCTATTAGTGCTTTAAGAACATTTATTCTAATGCGTCTACATTTCTTTGCCTGGGAAGAGTACCAACAGGAAAAAAAAAAAAAAAATTGCTGAAAGGAACTTTTCTGCCAAAAGTTTTTATGATGTGTCTGTATATTGTATCCATCTCTGCTACCATTGTGCCCATACATATTATCTACTTTCCTTTGAGAACAGATCAAAAATGCGATCTCAATTTTTTCAGAAGAAGTAAGAACGATTTGTTAAGGGTCTAGCGTTTGAGAGTTCTTTTACACTGATCATGCTTGTTCCTTTTCATTGGATAATTAATTCCCATCATTATATGCCATATTTTGAGAACACAACACAAAATGCAAAATTAATTTTTTGTGAACCAAGAATAAATTGTAAAAGTTTCAGTATTTGAGAGTTCTTTTGCACCGATCATGCTTGTTCTTTTTCATTGAATACTTAATTAGTTTGTTTTTACTACAAGCCCTTTTTAGTAGAAATAATTGTACTTGCTAGCAAATTGATCGTTAACTTTACAAACTTTGCAGAACTGTTTGAGTTGCTATATTTTCTTGTGAAAGTCCTTGCAAAACCCTGCCCTCCCTTGGCTAGGATTACATCAAATAGATCCACTTCTACCAATAGGAAATTTCTTTTTGCCACTGCTGCAGCAATACCCCAATGCCTTGGTGTAGTGCGGTTGCTTGAAAGAGGTTTTCTCTTACTCAACAAATCATTGTAAGGCCCAGAACACTGGTCTTCCTCTTAATAGATCACTAATATTCTTATTCACATTATTCTTAGAAAATTGAGCTGACTGCTGGTCGAGTAATATGGACTAATAAGTGGATGACGGGCAATTGGATGTATGGTCTTGCCTTGGACAAACTTAATGTATTAAAACAAGTAATGAATTGAAATTAAAGTTCCATATAGGGTTGGTACACCTGTTGAAATTTTTTGGTACATTCATATGTCATAATGGGCCAAAAACAATTATGGTTTTGATGTTTCAGTCATTTGTTTCCAACTTTTTCAAAATATAACTTAAGAAAATAATATGAGCTTTTCTCTAATCAGGTTTTTTAAAACACTGAAATATTGAGACAATGTGGTTTTTTTGTTTCTAACACTTATCTTCACAATGTTCTAAATGAACTTCATTTTGATTTTTGGCAGTGACATGAAAGCGACAATTATATGTTTAATCAAATCTGCTTAGTGATTGTAAATTTTGGACAGTAAGAAGTGTGGGGGAGTTAATTACTTCTCAAACCATACCTACCGCTGCTTTAAATTTAAATGCTTATTTTAAAAAGTTATGATGAAAATCAATGAATATATACCCATTACTTTATAATTTTCAAGGTATTCTAGTAACCAATAGGAAAGGAAAATCAATGCGTTATGCTATGTTTGGGAGTTTGTAAAGAAAAGGAATGGAATAGGTATTTTTTTGCTCCTCCCCCTTTCTCTTATTCAGTTAGAGTTTATAACAGTGGAGATGGAAAGCAAAAATATATTTTTTTACATAAAATATGGAAATATATAGATATTGACTAATTTATTGTTTATAGTATGATCAAATTAGTTGGATTCTTTGTTCTTCTGCTTATTTACTGTAATGTTTCTGCTACCCAAACTTTGCTTGCTAATAGCTATCTCAAACCTTCTCTGCATTGTGTTTTGCTGTATTTGTGACCTGTGATCACTAACATGGTTACTTCTTCATTTTTCTTTGTTACTTAATCTCAATTCTCAAGGAAGTTTCAAAATTTTGATACAGGTTCAGATACTTGTGGATAATCTGGATATAGAAAATGTAAACTCTGCTAATTTGAGGGCTGCAATTTCTGCGGCCCTCCTCCTTTTGCCACCAAAATTCACTGAGGTTTGCTTTATTCTCTAATATAGCAATGCTTGATCATTGTTATAATTATTAGATTAATTAGATTCACTAGTAATTATATGTTCATGCAGGAAGATCTGTATGCCAAAATATGCAGTCTCTCATATACGGGTGATTTGCGTATGCTTTTTGCAGAGGACAGAAATAAGGTAAAGCTTGACAGCTCAAATCTCTAAAGGGAAATGACTTCCAGCCTTGTATGTTATTAACACACTTAATGCTTGCCTGGTAAACGCACTTTTGTACATAAACTGATGGATCTATTGAAATTATTTAATTATTTGTTGCTCTGATTTGTAAGACATATATAGCAATTAGCAATTGGCTAAATTTATGGACTACAATTAGCAATTAGCTCTGCCTCAATATGGCATATACAACCAAGATATGCCTGTGGAAGGCATATTACTCAAATCTAATTACCGGAAGATTTCTTAAGCTCTAGTAGTTTACCTCCACTTCATTACATGATTTGCTGTTGCAACTGCTTATTGGATGTCCTTAGTCCTTTTTATTCTCTATTTTTATATTGGTGATATTACTGAAATTTACATCTGTTATGACATTTCATTGACAAAAGAGGACCAATTGCTGAACATATATTACTTTTACAAAAGTTCAATTGTTCTTTCATATAACCCGCCCCAGGTGAAGAAGATTGTACAAGGGCAGTTTGATTTATTCCAGTTAAAATATAAGCCATTTCTTGAAGAGTATGAGGCTAAAGAGTTTCTGAGACTTGCATCATCTGGAAGTCACCAAAAAAATATTTCTCAGGTTTGTTTAGATCCTCAAGCTCTCAAATCAAAGCTGATTCAATATGTCTTCAGTTTCTATGTTCTATTCTATTCTAGAGAGACCTCAACTTTCTAGCCAATGAACTCTAGCTCAAATGGTGAAAGACCTCAACATTCTAGCCTCATCTTCTGTTAATGAATCAAATATGTATGTGGCCTTCAACGAATCCATGAAGAATACTCGTAAGGTTTAGCATATAAATTTCTACTTCTTTTATTTGATGTAGTCATCATCAGGCAAGCAATACCGATATAAGAATTAGTTGAATATTTGTTTAGATTACATTTACTTTAAATAAATACATCAGGTTTTTCTTTCTGCAAGGCAAGCAATACTGACATAAGAATTAGTTGAATATGTGCTTAGATACCATTTACTTTAATACATAAATCAGGTTTTTTCATTCTGCAAAGCTGATACTATTGGAAATATTGATACTTGGAGTTTATGATTTTTCTGCCTTTCATCTCCTCTATGAAACAGTTTAAATTTAAGCTGATAGTAAAATCTGTACTTCCTTGTATAAAGTTCGGGTCGTCAGAAACTTCTTGATGGCATACTTAATGATTTATCTTTTGCTCAATGTCAAATTCCTAAAGTAAATGTCTTGTTCTTTTAGAATTCATTTATCATTAAGATTTTCGTTTAATAAAAAGCAAAAGATAAAAAATTTAGCAAGACATTGTTATTTCCAAGTTGGTTCCAAAGTTTAAATAAACATTTTGTATTTGAACCATCTCCTCTTTTGAATAAAATTATTTTTACTTATGAAAAGAAATCAAAATACTTTTTACCTCTTATAACAGGATTGTGGCTTATCAGTAGCTCGCTCTCTTGTTAATTCTCTTCCTCCAATGGTCAGAGGCCAAATGGGAATGAAGCTAGGAGAGAAGAAGAAGCTTACTGAATCTGGTATGAACTTCAACTTGTCTATTGTGTTTTTACTATACATCTGCACCCATCCCAACTTTGTGCACTCAATTGTAGTTGGAAAAACTTGATTTTGACAATTCATTTTGAAGCGTGCCTCTGGATGTCCAGTGACAGGCAATTGTATCACCATGCTAGACTTAATTAGACAATAGTTTCAACTAATGCCAAAGTTGAATTGATAGTAACATTTTTTTAACAATAAAATTGAAGGTCGAATCATAAGTGAGGTTTTGATTGACTCAAGAGAAGAGGCTGCAAAATGCATGCAAAAGGTTCTGAGGCGAACAGTCATGGTTTCAAGTACAAGGCAGGCTGTCTCCGGTCTACTGACGGTTGGTGCTGTAACTGCTGTTAGATATCTTTCTAACAAAATGTGCAAGGCTTGGAAATCCTGGAGATGATACTTTATACCCATTTTTATTTTTTATTTTTTTGAAACACAGTTTGCAACAATGTACTAGTTTAGGCTAAACCTGAGTTACACTCAAACCTAATCCTTGGTGGTCCCTGGGCTTAACATAAGAGTTATGCTGAAGGATGACGTTTTGGTCACTGTCAGCCTGAGATCATACACCAACACTCCAAATGGTCTTGCTTGGATGGCTGATCAACTTGTTTGCAAAATAAGAGGTCTGTAATTGTTATACGAATTCTTAGATTGGATAACAAGAATAGTTTCTGGTTGGTGGAAAAAGCAAGTTTTGTATTAATATTTATGGTCTTTGTATTTTCTCCTAAATTAATCAAGGAAGTAATAATTCAGTTTCTTCATTGTTAAATGATGCTTTCTTTGTTTGTATTTCAATCTGTTCACTGACAGGTTCACCATGACATTTTCTTTTTCTACTAAAACCACTGGCTCTTTTTCTTCATTGTTAAATGACATTTTCATTATACCATAGAGCATTGAAATAAAGGCTTGCTAGGTTGATTTGTTTGGATGCAAAGAGGTATTCACGAGCAAGGAAGCTGTTCTTATAGGAGAATTGCACAACTTTGATAAGTTTGATCCGCAGTGTTTCATACAAATAGAATCATTCAAACAAATAAAATCATCTTTGAATTTTACTGGGTTAAGTCTTTGCAAGGGCCCCATTTTGATGTTACCCTCAGCCCCCCGTCTTGACTCTTGAGCCTTGACTTATCGACAAGCAAGTGGGTGTCCGCAGCAGAGTTTTCTTGTATGGGTAAGGCTTTGTTGGTTATGAATTGCACACGTTACCTTTTTTGTTATCTCTTTTTATGTGGGGGGCCTTTGTGCCTGCTTCATATTTTAAATTTGACTCCCCTGTTGCTTTCTACTTGATTTGAGGAGAAACTGTTCGAAAAGGACATTGGAACACAATCAAACTCCGATTACCGTTTTTTCCAAAAGATGCGCATCTTATCTGCCGACTCTTTGTCTCAACCCTTTAAATTCAGTACCCACCACAATATAGAAAACAAGATGTCAGGATTCTCAATTTCAACTCTACCATTCCACGTGGGGCAGCACAACCTTAGATTCATTATCAATTATTGAAGAAAGTATCTATAGCAGACTTCTTTCCTCACAAATAAAACCACACTTGGTGAGAGATTGATTGAAGCTTATATAATAGCACCAACCCTACACTTTAGTATTGGTAAACAATATAGGGCAAACATTAAATTGGGTTCCATGGGAGAAGTGGGTGATGATGTTCAACCAAGAAGTTATTGGAGATGGAAAAAACAGGATTTCTTCCCAGAAGAATCCTTTCAAAACTGGGGCACCTATGGATTTGCACTATCACAAACACGTCATCGATTCAAGGACCGTCTCATCAGCCGATCAAATGATGCCGAGGAGATTGGGGAGCTTCGAAAACAAAGCGAAAATGATATGAAACGATGCCTTACCTGGTGGGATCTCACCTGGTTTGGATTTGGCTCAGTCATTGGAGCTGGCATCTTTGTGCTTACTGGCCAAGAGGCTCATGACCATGCTGGACCGGCAATTGTTTTGTCCTATGTTGCTTCCGGTGTTTCAGCAATGTTGTCTGTTTTTTGTTACACAGAATTTGCAGTTGAAATTCCAGTAGCGGGAGGGTCATTTGCATACTTAAGGATTGAATTAGGTGACTTTGTAGCTTTCATAACAGCAGGAAACATACTTCTTGAAAGTGTTGTTGGAACTGCAGCTGTTGCTAGAGCATGGACTTCTTACTTCACCACTCTACTAAACCGTCAACCTGATTCATTGCGCATTCACACGAGCCTCACTGATGGTTATAATCTCCTGGATCCAATTGCTGTTGCTGTTTTGGCAATTTCTGCAACAATTGCAATGATCAGCACAAGGAAAACCTCTTACTTCAATTGGATAGCATCTGCAATTAACACTGTAGTAATTTTATTTGTGATAATTGCAGGATTTGCTCATGCTAAAACCTCTAATTTGAAACCCTTTTTGCCTTATGGAGCTAAAGGAATCTTTCAAGCTGCTGCAATTGTCTACTTTGCTTATGGTGGTTTTGACAATATCGCTACCATGGCCGAAGAAACCAAAGATCCAGCCAGAGACATACCACTTGGATTGCTTGGATCAATGTCAATCATCACAGTGATATATTGCTTGATGGCACTTGCATTAGCTATGATGCAGAAATACACAGACATAGACCGGAATGCAGCATACTCTGTAGCATTTCAGAGCGTGGGAATGAAATGGGCTAAGTACTTGGTAGCTTTTGGTGCTCTAAAGGGAATGACAACTGTTCTTTTGGTAGGAGCATTAGGACAGCCACGATATATTACTCACATTGCAAGAGCACACATGATTCCGCCATGGTTTGCTCTTGTCCATCCAAAGACAGGAACTCCGATAAATGCTACATTATTAATTACCATTCTAGCTGCTTGTATTGCTTTATTTTCGAGTTTGGATGTCCTGGCTGGCTTGTTATCTGTAAGTACACTCTTTATCTTTATGATGATGGCTGTTGCACTTATTGTGAGGAGATATTATGTCAAAGAAATCACTTCGAAAGTTAACCTTATAAAGCTAGTTATCTTCTTGCTGATGATTATTGCCTCCTCAATGGCAACTGCAGCTTACTGGGGACTAATGCCTAATGGTTGGGTTGGATACACCATTACTGTTCCTATTTGGTTCTTGGGTACTGCAGGAATTTCATTGTTTGTGCCTCAACAAAGGACTCCAAAAGTTTGGGGGGTTCCACTTGTCCCTTGGTTTCCATCATTGTCAATTGCAACGAATATCTTTCTCATGGGATCTTTGGGTTCTAAGTCATTTATCAGGTTCGGAATATGCAGCATTGTAATGCTACTATACTATGTATTCTTTGGTCTCCATGCAACTTATGATATGGCCCATCAGCCAGATAAGCTGAAATCTATGAAAATTGATGATGATAGCATCAAGCAAAATGCAGGGCCTTAAGATCATTGTACTTTACCTTTCAGTCTGTTAATCCCCAATAAGATTTCCTTCCTACTTGTGTTCCATATTAGGATGCTACAAGTGTCTGAAATTGGTAATCTGAAGTCCAGATAGAGTTATTCCCAATGTAAAAATGTTTAAACAAATATATTTGCATAGCAATGCACTGAAAGGAAGAAGCATTACTAATGAATATCAAAGTCACTCAAGTTTATTCTATACATGAATATTTGTGGTTTATTGATTAAAATAAAATGAATTACATAATATCTATGCAGAAAATTTCTGATTAGGCCTACTACTCCTGATTAGCATCCTTGGGTTCGTTGAGAGGTTAAGGTTAGTCCTATACTTAATTTTACTTTCTATGAAATGTCTTGCTTTTTAATTGCTTACAATTTTCATCATCTAGAGCTATCTATTTTATCCAGTTGGAGTGCATATTCTTTTTCCTCCCATGAATAAGTGAGATCAAAGAAAAAATATCACAGCTCAACATCCTTTGCAACCTAATAAAATTCAGGGGAACATTAATTAGAAATGGACCCCTAAGCAAATTACCTCTAAGCCTAAACCTCCCCCAGAACTTGAGCCCTCGAAGCTCCAACAGCAACTGACTTCTCAGAGTCCTTTCTTCACTTAGTATAGGAGTCTGTGCATTAAGCGACCAACGGTAAGTCACCAAGGCATCTTGGATTTGTGGTGTAACTTCTCCTAAGATTTCTAGCACCAATCACTCAAAGGATATCACTTAGAAGGTAATATGGAGTGTTTGGAAAATCTTCTCAAACATAGTGAGAGGGAAAGAGAAAAGAAAACAGTGGATTCTCTTACGAAATGAATGAGTCTTCTCTCTCTTAGAGGAACAATGATTTTCTTGCTCTCTTGAATCTCAATCAACTCTCCTAGGGTGTTCTCACTTTTATGGTGCAGATTGGAATGAGTCAGGATCAGTACAGAATGAGTTGGCTGAAGAAACACCACACATTTTTTTATTCTTCAACTTTGGAGGCATGATTTTTTTTTGTTTTAGCTGTTTGACTCCTTTGTGGATTCTCCAAAATGTCGGGGACGGTTTTTGTGTAAGGGCTAAATTACTAGAATAAGCTCCAAATTCCCCTTGGATTCTTATATGTGTGATTAAATTGATAGACTGAAACCCAAAATTCTAGTTTTTAATGAATAGCGGCCAGTGGTACATCACAAGGACAAAATCTAAGTGCAAAACAACAAAGAGATAGAAAGCATAGTACACTAGTTTTTTTTTTGAAAGGGGAATATTCATTAATTAAAGTAGTGAAATATCACGATACAAAGCATCAACGGCTGGTGGGGGAGAGTCCTCCATCCAGTAAACATCCTCATCTAGATTATTTCTAGCATATTGGGCCAAAACATGTGCCACTTGATTCCCACCCCTCCTAACACAGCCAACACTAACCCATTGCAAATTCCGCAACAAATGACGAATGTCATCCACCACATTGCCAAATGGAGAAGTGTTTTCCAAAGAAGAAGAGATAGCAAGTATTACATTAATGTTATCCCCTTCAACCATCAACCTCGAGAAGCCAGCATCCACAGCAAACTCCAATGCTGTTCGGCAAGCAAGAAGTTCAGCTTCATCACTTGTGCGCACCATCGGACCCGTAGCACTCATAGCAGCCATTACCTCCCCTTTATCATTTCGAATGATAGCACCAATGCTTATTCTGCTTGAATCCGAGAAAATAGCTGCATCAAAGTTCATCTTAAACTCTTCCGATGGCGGTGGCTGCCAGGTATCTCCGCTTGGTTGCTGTGCTCGTTGTATGTTTAGCCGGGTTTGCGAAATTCTGAACTCTGTGATATACTTCTCAGCTCGATCAGTCAAGCAACTTGGCACCTTCAGCTGTCCTCCATGCAGCAAGCAATTACGCTGGTTCCAAATAAGCCATGCTTGGGTCCAAAATAACTCAATCTCATCTTGGTTAAGGCGCTCCGTCAACTCTTCCATCAGTTGCACCATATCAGTCTGACCGTGGCTAGCTTTCTGTAGCTTACGTGAACTACCAGCCCATATATCTTGGACTGCAACACAATCCCAGAGGGCATGAATAGTGGACTCCGTTTCCCTTGTACACACCAGACATCGATCATCTTGAATCACCTTTCTACTGGTCAGATTAGCAGCAGTTGGGAGGATCTCATGGCATGCTTTCCAAGCAAAAACTTTTATTTTGTTTGGCAGCCGAAGTTTCCATATTGCAGTCCAGACATTTTTTGCAGCACCATCCGTTGAAGTTCCACCCCGGTTAGCATCAGTTAAGAGCCTTCTCGCCACATGATATGCGGACTTAACACTAAACAGGCCTCTTGGATTATGCAACCAAAAAACAGAGTCAGGTACATTTCTTCGGCTTAAGGGAATTTGGCAAATGGCATCAGCTTCATCCGTATGAAAAATAGCCCTTATATCCTCATATTTCCATATATTCAGTTCTGGAATAATCAAATCTGCCACCCTCAAATAGCTTTGAAATAGTACACTAGTTTTGAAATAGCTTTTCACTTGCAACAAGAAAAAGGAATTTGAAAGAGGTGGTGAGTTAGAGAGGAAAGACTCCTTGATACCACTATTTTCATCCTTAGGCCCCAAAATTGTGTTTCTCCTTTCATGGTTGTACCAGACTTTAGTGGCAAAACATGGCTCTTTTGTTTTTGATCTGATTGGGGCGTTTTAAATCTAGCTTAGGATGTCCTTAGGGACTGGTTTTGGTATATGGAGTGAACCTATTGACCCCTATGTTGTTAAACAAGTGGAAAATCTTAGATATACTTTAGCTTACGTAAATGGAGGAGTTGTTTTAGTCATGGATGAGGAAACTCATTGACAAAATTTGAATTGGCTACACATTCCCCGCTAATTCAAGTATTCAACCCCTAAGGGTGTTGCCCTTTATGGCAGAACGCATCAAAAGTTGGCCAAGGAGCTAGCTTAGTTTTAGGGGTCTAAAATAGGGTATTTGAAACTTCTGTCACGTATAACAAGAACTATAGGTCTCTATTTGGGTGAAAATTTCGAGTACCTGGGAGAAAATGGGCATTTGCCCATTTCGCCAAAACTTTTCAATAAAATGTCTCATATCTGAAACTATTTAGAAAAATGCTCCTGTTTTGAAACTTGATTTTTTAGAAAATCGAGTTTCAATTTAAAACTTGATTTTTGGACAATCGAGTTATAGCGAATTGAAAAATTAAAAAAAAAAAAAAAAAAAATTTCTGCACTCGAGTTCATAGAACTCGAGTTTCAGAAATATATATATATATATATATATATATTTTCTAAGTCCACGTTCTCTATAACTCGATGTTTCAAAAATTGAGTTTTACATTTGAAACTTGATTTTTAGAAAATCGAGTTTTAAAATACGAGCATTTCCCTAATTAGTTTCAGACATAGAGCATTTTGCTGGAAAGTTTATGAGAAAGGGGTAAAATCTCATTTTGGCCTGAGTACCTTACCATTTACATGAGCTTTAGGCGCTACAAGTGTCCCTAACTTATTTAGCAGCACGCATAGCTTAGACTCATGCAAAAAGTTCAAAAAAATCAATTCATCCCTCCAAATCACTCTCTCAAATTATACTTGAAAGAAAAAAATAAGTTATAATATATGAATTGGGCCCATATAAAATTTGAGCTAGGCTGAATCAAGCTCGTAGAAAATGTGTGGTGAAAACAACCGCCGACAATCATGACTAATGAGGAAATCAAGCGGTCAAAAGGGAAGAAAAATCAAAAGAAAAGACTTTTCTTTCTAGAGTAGCATACACTAGTAAGTGTAGAAGCAAGCTAGCTGGTCTTATTCAAAGATGAGGGCTATACACAAGAACATGTGAGAGAAGACAAAGAAAGTCTGTCTGGATTGACTTTGAAGATTTCCGGCAAATGGCACTATAATCTAGTCAGGGGCGGACCCACAAAGAAGGGTGGGGCCATGGCCCCCAAAACTTTTTCAATTTTATAAAATTATCTTTAAATTTTCTTAAATTTTTCAAGAAATATATAGTTAGCCCCTCAAACTCCTCAAATATTAGATTTTTACCTCTTAAATTTACCTAAAACTTTCTAAAGAAATATGGTTAGCCCCTCAAACCCTTCATATTTCTTGTAGACAGTATTAAATTGGTTCAATTTTATATTTGTTATTATTTTGGCCCCCATTCATAAAATTCTAGTTCTGCCCTTGAATCTAGTGCATATAACCGGTGCAAAGTAGCATAAGTCTATCAAATTAGGCATTTACAGCTTTCTCAAAAAAAAGAATAAGAAAAAAAAAGGGGCATACGCTGCTTTAGGTAGAGACCTCAGAAAACGAAGCAATGGCAATTTTAACTAGTCCAAACTTCTACATTACATGATTACGTGCACAATGTATATGTTTAAGCCAAAGCAAGCAACAAAATGCAGAAGAAACAAATCAAAACACACGAAAACACGTAATCAATAGAGAAACTAAGAAATCATGACAACAAAGGAAGAAGGCAAAGATTATGGCATCGAAACATTGCCTCCCTTCCTAACTACTTGTTTTATTCTCAACTGACTGGTCGCTAGCTCAATCACTATTGCAACTCGGTGTGCAAGTCGAAATGGGATATGGGGTTGAATCTAGCAAAGCTCAAAGAAATTATCAGTAATTTTTTATAAAAAAAAAATGATGAATGGAAATTAAAGGAAGGAATTATGGGAGTGAAAGGTTTCTTGTTGTAACTTAGATTGACTAGATATTGAATTAGTTAAGAGTGTGTTATGTGGATATGTACAAAGTCCCACATTAAGCAAATATTAAATCAATTTGGGTTTTATAAACAATTACAAAGAGCCTTAATTGAGTTTAGATTAAACAATAGTTTTTTTTTTTTTTTTGGTATAGCATAGATGTTGTTAAAACTTTTTCTTAAGCCATTTCAAATGATATTATCATATTAATCATGAGTTATTTTAGGACCACAACCTTCTCTACATATATTTTGAATTGTTTTATGTGGTATATTATAACTGAGTGTACGTCATTATCATATAAATTCATCAATTTTTATTTCACTGTTCATAATTATGTCAAGATTGTAACAAAGTTGTCGTATTAAATGTTGTAGTTCTAGATTTTTCACATACTGTGCACCAATCATAGCTGTGGGTGGGCCATACTGGCCACTAGGCATGAGTCAAGATGTATCGTGGCCTGGTTCCATCTTCGACCTCTAACCCAAAAAGCTAGCCACCACTAGAACATTCATAGCCTTGTTTTTCCCTCAACAAACCTCAAATTTTTTTTTTTTTTAAATGAAAAATTCACTATAGAAATTTTGTTCTATAGTAGTATAATTTAGAGACAAAAATCACTCAAAAAGATTAGCATATTAATGAGCAAAGCCCGCCACAGAATTGTATTAGCACAAATCAAAGTGAAACTTTAAAACACAACATCTCATTACATTTTACATACACAATTTGCCAAAGAGCCACCGAGTAAACTGTTTCTTTCCATGTTCACAAAGGACCAGCACTATCTCCATGACCTCCCATCCCATGACATGTAAGTGTGTATCGTGTAGTACCACAAAAAACGTTGTTGTGGGCCTTTTTGCTATGTTGGGCTGGGCTGCCCCTTTGTGATTGTAGGCCTGAGTGTTCTGGATTGCGAGAGTTGAGACCGGGCCAATTGGAACTCAACTTGGCCGGCTTGTGCGCAAATTATGCCTCGTCTGCCAGGGGAGTGCTTACCGCAGGCTGAGTTGAAATAGAGAACAGCTTACGGCCAGCAGAGCTGTAACGCTTGCGGCGGGTAGAACTGTTTCAGAGGAAAAAACTTACAGCAAGCAGATATGATTGATAAACAAAACTACGAATTCTGGAATGACCAGATAGTTCCTTTAATGGAAATGACCAAGTAATCCGTAACTATAATAATATCAATCAACCTTTGACAAATAAATAGTAAAGGAGACTAGTAATAAAATTAATCAAAACAGACAGGGAGCGAATTCAGTTCGGTCTGTAGGATTAATGCCAAAGAGGGAGAACGCCCCTTCTCAACGTGATTAACCTCCGAGGAAAAGACATCCTGCCATGGGGGTTAATGGGTTGAGGGAGGCGGACCTGAATGGGTAATATCCGAAATAAATATGGAAGAGGACAAGATTTGAGAGGGAGAGAAGGGAAAAGTCCTGTTGGTGCATGCCACTAACTCTCACTTTCTTTTTCTTTTATCTTTTCCTTAGTGATTTCTCTCTTTTCGTTTTTTCTTGTTTAGTGTTGTGCTTCCCCTGTTTCATAAGTGTGTTGCAGAGTATTTCTTTTCTTAGTTTTTTCCCTTGTGTTGCCCGCCCCTTTGTACACGGTGGAGGCTCTCTTTTATAGTGCTTACTGTGAACGGATTTTACTATTCTACCCTCCAACCACTTTTGTCTGGCCTGGGGTACTTGCCGACCATTACTGTTCTGTTCTGCGGGTACCCTGCTTCAGACAAAGACAACCACTTTGTCTGTTAGTCTGCCGCGGCATTTCTACCTGCTGCGGTGGTGTTTCTCTCTCTCTCTCCCTTATGGCATGCACCCATTGGTTCCAACTCAGCCTTGCCTCTTTTGGGTGGTATATCATCCCAGCAGGACGTACCCCCCAAAAGAGCTTGAGCAGGAATCTTGAAACAGGCCTTCCCCTCTCCCCACCACCAAACCACGCCCTCTTACCTCTGACTCCATGACCCCACCATGTCCTGTATTGGCTGGGTACGGGTTGGTGGTGCCTGGTCTTTGCGCATGCATATGTCTGAAATCTGCCTGCTGTTCATGCATTTGCCGTGGATTGGAGACTTTGCCTGCCTGCCGTCCGTTTCTGGCCCTTTGCGAGTTATTACTCAGACTCCCCGCTCCCTTAGAATCTGGGCTTTGCTCAGTATTGGGCTCCATGTTCCTTTCAACCCAATTTCTAATTGCCTTTGCTTCCTGTGGCGTTACTTAGTATTTCTTTGTCATATTTCCTTCCTGCTGGGCCTTTTATCAGGCCTGCCGTTCCATTTTCCCCCAATGGCTTAATGTGGCCGTTGGTGTTCTTCGCTTATGGGCTCCAATGTCCCTTTCTTTTCCTTGGGCCTCTCCGGCCCATTTCTTTGGACGTCCTCGGTCCACTTTCTAACTCACTATCCCATGGGCTCTTACTAACTTAATTGGGCTTCCCCGGCCCAATTTCCTCATTCTCATCCTTGGGTTCATGGGCTCGCCATTATTCCCTACTTTCTTTACTTACTTTCTTTTGGGCTTGCCGCGGCCCATTCTCTCTTTTTCACAACACATACTGCCCATGGGTGCTTATTTTCTCTCTTTCTGGGCCTTTTAGGCCCGCTTACCCTCTCAAGACCCATTCATTCGTATTGAAGGGCCTGTGATCCATTGTTCCTGCCGCTTGGGCCTAATGGTTTTCCTTCGCTTGGTCTGCCGCTTCTCTGCTGCCCACATTGCTAGGTTGGGCTGCTTTTTGTCAATTTCGAAGAAAAAATGATCCTCAACAAACGTTCTACTATTTTAAAACAAGAATCTACTTAAAAAAAAAAAGAATTAATTAACCACGGTTCAAAACAACTACGTCAAATTTCCTACTCTAATAAATTTCATTTTATTTAAATATTATTTATTTATTTATTATTTCTCCGAAAATAGTTAAGTAATAGGAAAGTTGAATTTTGGGGGGGGGGGGGGGGGGGGGGGGGGGGGGGGTGTTTATTGAGTTTCCTTCCAAAATTGTTCCCGTACATGGAGACCAATGCCGTTGCTATAAGGATTTTTTTTTTAATATCATAAGGTGGATTATCGAGGCTTTTTTATTATTATTTATTTTATTTTATTTGACAGACTGTTTTCTGTATTTAGGAGAGTATTTCTATATACCACATGCAGTGAACTCTAGGTTAAGGTTTTATTGATACGGTGCAAATATGGGCGCACTTTGGGCCTATGCCAGCCCAACGAACTTGGCTCAATAAATTACAGAACTCTAAGTTAAGGATTTTACTTCTCTTTCTTATTTAACGAGTTAAAGGCACAGTTTACTTAAAAGGATATATGTAAATAAATCAAAATATTCAAAACTGTATTAATAATTAGTTTTTTTTTTTTTTTTTAGAAGGTACTAATAATTAGTTAGTCACATTATATAACACATTAATGTTACAGCATATAATTAATACATACATTTGAGTCATTTTTTATGAACACAGTGTGTAACATATAAATTTTACATATTAAAACATAAAATTATGATATTCAATCAAAATAAATATTAAATTTATTTTAAATTACTTGAAACTTTTGCCAGTAGAATTATAGATGTAGTAGAATTTTAAATTTCTTATAGTTTAGAAAATAGATTGTTATTCATGGTAAATTATTGCTAAAGAGTTTGATCTACATTAACAATCTATTGTCACTGTATTAAATTTTTTTTTTTTTTTTTTTGAGAATCAGGTAAGCGAAGTTTTATTAATCAATCAAATCCATTTGGAATACATCCTTCAAATCAGTGAGTAGTTATTCCACCCAAACATCAGTGTCAACAGATAAAACTGCTCTACATGCGAGGGCATGAGCTAGCTTATTACCCTCCTTCCTAACATGCTGAAAACTAATCCTAGCAAAGCTTGAACATAAACAATGAATCTCCTTAATCACGTGACCAAAAAGTGTCAGGTTTTCCCCATTGTTGGTGACTGCTTGAACAACCCGCTTGCTGTCTTCTTCAACAATCACAGAGAAGAGGCTCAACTCCTTGGCAAAAGTTTCTGCTCTGTTGCAACTTGCAAGCTAGAGCTTCAGCTCCATCCACCGAATGAGGCATACGTATCTTCTGGCTAAGGGTAGGTACCAATTACTTCCCCCTCACTGTCACGAACAACGACTCCAATACCTGCCATTCCCGAATTGCCAAAGTAGACCTCATCAAAATTGGCTTTATACAGGCCTTCTGGTGGGGGTTGCCAGCGAACCAAAGCTGCTCTCCTCTGAACTTTGGGAGATTGCTTGTGAATCTCAAAGTACTCTGTCACCATATCCTTGGCTCGCTTGTTGACTTCGTGAAGAGGCCAAAAAGGTTGCTTTTCTCTAAGCTTATTACGTCTCTGCTGTAAACTCCAGGCAATTGTAGAGAACCAGGCCACATGGAAAACTGATCCTCTGCCCAATACAGCCTAAAAAAAATCCATAAATGACCGAAATTATGTCTTATACATCAAAGCAAAACTGATTTCAGATTTCCAAACAGCCTTAGCCTGATCACATAACCAAAGAGCATGCAAAATTATTTCTTGATGCTCATCACAGAGGGAGCATGTTACGTCTAAGGGAATGTGTCGCTTGTGCAGATTCTCTTTGGTTGGCAATGAGTCCTTCACAGCTCTCCATACAAAATGAAGGATCTTGTTTGGGGCTCGGATACGCCAAGTACCCTTCCAAACCATTTGAGCCTCTAATGAAGATGAAGCCTGATCAACTATTAATGATCCCGAGGCAAGCATACGACATGCACTACAGACAGAATACTCCCCATCTGAAGTAAACGGCCAAACATAGACATCTTCCTGTCCTAGTCCGCTGACAGGGATTCTTTTAATCTCTTCCGCCTCCCATCGGATAAAAGTGTGATCGATCAACATTCCAAGCTTGAGAATTGGGTAGCAAGCGTTCACTAACCCAGGAAATGGCAGAATGCATCCTAGGAGATAGGATTTTATTGTTCACAGGATCAGGTAATCATCGATGCTCCCAAACCTTTATTGACTTTCCATCACCAACCCGCCAAATAGCTCCCTTTTGTATAACCTCCCTAGCCTGCAATATACTTCGCCATGCATAGGAACATTTTGTAGGCACAGCCGCATCAAAAATGCTCCCACTTGGGAAGAATTTTGCTTTGAACATCCTATAGAGGAGGGTATCCTTTTGGTTAAAGAGCCGCTACACTTGCTTAGCCAATAAAGCATTATTGAAATGCTGAAAATCTCTAAACCCCATGCTACCTACAGACTTCAAGGAACACAGTGAACTCCACTTCACCCCATTGTATTAATAATTAATGAGAGTAAACCTTTTTTATGCATTTAGTAGTATAACCTATTACCAAAACACTATAATTTTGAAAATAAAAAATTGAAAAGGAATGGGCATTTTGAGGAGATAAAATGCATGGCTTAAGAGCATTATTTTGACTTTCTTAATGCATAATGTAAACAAAGAAAGAATTAGTGTTAACCTTATGTGTGGAGTAAAGTTGCATGAGATGATTATATATGAGATCTTTACATGTTTTGTAACCAAATTGGCAAACGAACTCTTCATAAGAGTGTCATTAAAAATGTAAAATAAATACTAAACTAAAACTCTTAACTCACTAAGAAAAAAATTGAAATTTGTAAAATTTAAACTTTTTCAAGTGTGTGGATTGAAAATTTTAAAGGTAGATAAATTTACACTTAAATTAAAATTGATGACAAAAAAATGTGTATATACAAAATAAAAATTGTAGATAATTCATATATTGATGAAGAGGAAAAAAAATTGATATCAACAAATAAGCTTTTGTATCTATCCAAAAATTAATATAGCAATGGTTTAAAAATTGTAAACTTACTCTAGATTTAGTTGAAATTGAATTTTAGTGGAAATATAATTTTATATTGTTAAAATTTTAGCTAATAGAGTTTAATCTCAAGCAAACTATCTTCATAAGAGTCTCATTAAAAAGTAAAATCACTACTAAACTTAAACTCAAACTCTTAATTCAAGGGAAATAAAAAGTGAAATTTGTAAAACTTGAACCTTTTCAAGTTTCTAAGCATGGTTGATGAAGATAAATAAAATAATATATTTATCTAAAAAATCATAATAATATAAAATTTAATGATTGATAAAAATCATGTCTAATCATATTTAATGATTGATAAAAAAAAAAAAAAAAGACTAAATGAACAAACTGCCTTCTTTTATTGGTCAAAGTTTACTTTAATTAAAAGTTAGTTAGCCAAAGCTATTTCAATAAAAAAAAATTAGGTTAAACAAAAGACAAAATATACTCAAAACCTATTCAATTTGATGAAAAAAAATTAGAGTAAACAAATATATACCTACAAGGTTGTAGGTAGAAGAAGAGAAGAATAGGGAAAAAGAATCGTATAGTAGGTACTCATTATGAATTGTTTGATATATATGTGTGTGTCTGTGTGTACACACACACTTCACATTGAAGAAGTTGATATGAACAAAAGTCTAACGTTAGTCTAATTTGTGGAGGTATGAAACTGAAATCTAAATATTTAAAAAGGTGGCATGGGAATAGGAAATCCAAAAAAAAAAAAAAAATAGTCGCATGTGTGAAGAAAGAATTCAAAGAATTTAGTGTTTCATTTAAACACTAAAAGTAGTTGAATACGTTGTTTTGTATTGTTTTTTTTTTTGTTTTTTGTTTTTTTTTTAACGTGTAGTAGTATACTTAAAAAAAAAAAAAGATGAAGAGTTTGGATTGTAGTCAAATTAAGATTTTTTTTTATCAACTTATAAATTATAATAATAAAAGTTTAGATGAAGAGTTTGGATTATAGTCAACTTAATATTTTTTTAAAATTAGAAATCATAGGAGAAGAAGATAAGGATTTTTTTTTAAAAAAAAATCTAAACAAATTTCTGCAATTTGGTACAATCACTTGGCGCAACTATGGTTTTTAAGCCTAATTTTTATTATATAATATATGATATGATATGATATTGTAATATCTTTCATAGGTGTCACTTAGCAACCTTTGTGTAGCCAATTCTTTTTGTTACTTGATCATTTTCTTCACATGTTCAGGGGAATGCCAATAAGTCATCATGTGTTTAGATGAATTGTACTAAAAATTTCTTATTAATTACATACTAACTCAAAATTCAAAACCTTAAATTACTTTTTTACTAAAAAAAAGACTTTTCTTTTAAAAGAAATTTTACCATATAACTTTTAGACTTACTTTAGTATTAATGAATTTACCTGTGACTAAACTCATATTTTAACATGATCAATAAATTTTATTCTATTAATTTCAAATTAAATGTTTGATCCTAATTTGCTAGAATCTATTATTTTTTGTAAAAATTTGTCTTTCAATAAACACAAGTTTTGAGCAATAAAATCCACATACAATTCTGAATATCTATATATATATATATATATATATATATATATATATCATAAATGAGTAATAGGATGGATTGTGTTAGGTTCTAAAGACTTAGGATTTAATGTATTTAGAACTCTAATGTGTAATGTTGGCAAACCATGATCAAAATAATGTGTTGAGTCTTGTTTAGGCTTGCTCAAAGTGGATTTATTATTGTAAAGTTGGAATCGAGTGGCTGCAGAAGTCTTTGTGACTTTCGGCCAGGCTCGATCGATCGAAGAATAGACTCGATCGATCGAAAGTCGGCCAGATTGTTTTTTCTGCAGAATTTTCAACTCGGCCCTACCTCATTAAACGTTTAGGGTTTTATGTTTTTGCCCTAGGTATTTAAACAAAACCCTAGCTACATTTTTTAGTGTGGTTCCGATTGTATTGTTGCTCATACATTGCTGTTTTGTGTGAATCTCTTGTGAGATCTTTGAGGAGCTTTCCTTTACACAAAACTTAGGGTTTTCAAGGTAGAGATTACTTCAATATCTTGATGATCAACTCGGTTGCTACCATTGGAGTTTAAAGAAAAACAAGCGGGGAGCTTGTAGCTGATTGAAGAATTCAGGAAAGAAGAAGTCCGTGGATTCGGAGCTTGCACGTGGTCGTGTCAGTAAGTTCTACTGATGGGTAGTATTAGGAAGTCAAGCGAGGAGCTTGTAAGTCTTTTTGTATGAACTTCGATTCTTTCATAGTGGATTCAAGTTCACCTTGAGGATAGCTAGGTCAAATCCTCCCCAGGTTTTTATCGTGTGGTTTCTGGGTCATAATATCTTGTGTTATTTATTTTCCGCTGCTTTATATCTTGATATGATTATTTAATTGTGTTAACCTAGATTTGCATGAATTGGACTAAGTAAATCACTTGGCTAATTAACTAAGTTAATCTAATTGTTGTTTTAAAGGGTCTAAAAACCTAACAACTTGAACTTTTTTTTTTTTTGAGAATGAGGATGAGTTGAACTTGATATGCTCAATATGACTTGTTTATTATGCTTGCAAGCATAATATATAAGACAATTGTCAAAAAATAATATTATAATAATTGGATCATCACTCCTTGCATGTTCAATTGAGGCTAATTACGATCTTACGGGTATTCTTGAGTTTTGCGAAGAGTTACATGTTTACATAAAACTTATAAAAAGAGACCTTGTAGCCCTAGCTAAAAGACATTAAATAAACTTTTTTTTAAAAAAATTATTTTAGAAACGACATTAAATAAACTTGAATTCACATAACCTAGAATTGCTCCTTCAATTATATATATATATATATATATATATATATATAAGACATAAGTGTTCAAGCTTTTTTTAAAAAAAAAAATTTAGGATAATAATAAGAAAAAATATTTTTATTAAGAAAGTCAATGGCTAAGAGGTTTATGGGAAAATTTATGGCGATGATAATGGTATTGGTTATTCTTCATATAGAAGTGCATTTTAAATTTTAATGACCTTGCAATTGCAAATATCCCTAAGCTTCCCCCTAAACCTGATATTGTTCGAATAACATTTATTAATTGCCTTGAAAAAGAGTTTTCATTGTGTCAAGAATTGTATAATTTAATGAAAGACTTAAATGAACGTGACGATTGTGCCATTTTTAAAATTGAATATTGCGCAAAAAAGAAGAGGATGTCTTGTGATCGGAAAATTATTGTGTACTCCCGGAGTACCATAAATGCGTACTCCCTCCTCTCACATGAATGGTGGGTCCTACTAATTAAATTCATGGTGGGACCCACCATTCATGTGAGAGGAGGGAGTACGCATTAATGGTACTCCGGGAGTACCTAATAATTTTCCCTTCTGATCACCCAGTGTTTAACATCGCTTTAAAGTGCAGGGAATTATGCATCATTAAGAGCCTTATAACACCATTTTGTTTGGAAGCTTGTTTTATAAATTGTTATGAGGAAGAACTTACCAAAGAGAATAGAGAGCATACCAAAATTTTTTGAGATTTCAATTATATATATATATATATATATATGTGTGTGTAGAAAATTATGGCTGGTTTCGATTTTATATTTGGTAAATAGATCAAAGCTCTCTCTCTCTCTCTCTCTCTCTGTGAAAGAAGTCCAAGTCACTCAATATTGGTACACAAGCATATTTTTTAGACTATTGATTACCCCTAAATCTAAAGAAAATGCTAGAATTACAAATTATTTTACAACATTTTTTATAAACTATTGATATGATGAGTGGTTATTGGTAAGTGAAAAAGCAATGTTAATAATAGAAAATTTGTCACATCTATAGTTTTTACTCTCTATCTAACGGTCAAAAACACATGCCAACAATAAAGAGTTATTATTTCCCATGTTACCTAATTCTTGGAAATATCAATATTCATCTTCTCCACAGGTTCTGTACACTTTCTAAATAAACCAATCTTATTTGCAGTCGGTGATCACAAAAGAGAAACATAACTCCATAAAAAGCCATAGCAGGTGTTGCATAAAATAGAAATTTCATTGTGGTAGGTGGTAGCTCCACAATTTCAGCACAACTATAAATTTGATATTAATCGTCCTTTTTTTTTTCCCTTGAATAAGAACTGTATATATACTACTATTTAAAGGGCTACACCTGTTTGAACTGAATTTTTTTTTATTCCAAAATACCCCTACATCCTATGTTTAAGTAGGGGCAAAACTTGGTAAAAATGTTTTTTCAACTTTCACGTAAAACACCATCTAAAAAATAGGACCACTCTCACAGTTTCAAACTCAAAATTGGCTGAAATAACTGATCCCAAAATTCCCAATAACAATTAGATCCTTCATTGCCCAACTACAACCGTACGGCTCCAAATTTCTATCCGGTACTTTTCTTATGCAATTGAAAATTATCTGCAATAAGGCTGTAACGTGACTGCAAGGAAAAAATGTTCTTGGATTTTATTGAGAGCGAGAATGGACCAAGGGAGGCAAAGAATCAAAACAGAACACAAAAGGTCATTGTTTGAATTAAAATTTTTCTTTTTCTTTCTTTCTTTTCCTTTTACAGATTATGTAAATTTTTGGGTCTTATTGTGTTTTGGCTATTTGTTGTTTTACACTTTTACTATAGGCTTTAATGATGATAGTGATGAAGTGACATGTGGGTGGCTAGAATTACTGATTCGTGGTGATAGAGGTAGCGGTACGGACATGTTGCAATCCTCTGACCCAAGAATGAAAACCTTGCAAGAGAATTCAATCATTTCTTTCAATGCAGCCTTTAAACTTTAAAGTATCTCAAGCAGCAAATCACCGGTTGTGGAGATGAGCAAAAGCAGTTTGCAGAAGTGTCTCTCCTTTTTATTATGGTAGGCTTTTTTTTTTTTTTTTTTTTTTTTTTTTTTTTTTTTTTAAATAGGGATGAATTTCAAATAGGTACATTTTGTGAATTTCTATAATTTCTTTTGACTTTCACGTTGTTATTGTTTCTTTAGATTACTGCATGCTATTGTGATTGATGAAACCCACAATTTGTTCGATAAATTGTGGTGAAAATTGCTTCTAAATAATAGACTAACTTTTAGGGGTAAAAACCTACACCCTTAAATATATCTTCTTCTTTTTTTTGATAAGTCCCTTAAATATATCTTATATTTGATAGTTTAAAATGTTACTTCATTTTGAATTTTAAAATTTTAAAAACTAGTAAAATTTAATCTAATCCAAAATAACTTACCAAAAGACAAAAAGATTCCAAACAAACCATGCATTTTGAATTTGCATCAAGTGTTACGTGTCCTCAATTAATAAATTTGCGTCAACGTTTTTTTTTTTTTTTTTTGGGGGGGAGGGGTGAGTCTTCAACGTTGGTTTCCTATTTTTTTACAACTTCAAGCAAAAAAAAAAAAAAAAAAAAAATCCCGATGTTTTAGGTATTTTAATAATATGCCGACACTGTTTTACATTTAAATTTAAAAAAAAATGTTTTAAATATTTTTATTCTAAAATTTTGCCTATTATTTAGATAATATTTAGAAGTAATTTTTTCTATGATTTTATACTTTTGCAATGTGCGTGCCCAGATGCTTTTCTATTTTTTGGGTAAGAGTTAATTTAGAACATTTATTATAATTTGGGATTACTATATTTTCCAATCACAAAAAAAAAAAAAAAAAAACCTAGGGGTGTGATGAAAAATTATTTCACCACACACAATAATCATCACACCCCCACGTTTTTTTTTATTTTTTTTTTTGGTGATTGGAAAATCTAGTAATCCCAAATTATAATAAATGCTCTAAATTAACCCTTACCAAAAAAATAGAAAAGCCTCTGAGCACGCGTGTGAGCGCGTGCTTAGAGGCTAGTACATTCTAAAGGAACAGTGATATAGTCGTGTAAGAAGATTGTTTTCTTTGTAACACGTTCCTTACAATATATATATATATATATATATATATATTGTTGAGTCTAATACTTTTTTTTTTTAAAGCCAGCAAATCAGTAAATACTCTTATCAATTGTGAATAAACCAATAGAACTCTTCTTTGCCTTCTTATAAAAAAAAAAAAAATTGTCTGGTGCTGTTTAATGAGGTTTTAAATAATAAATAAAGAGAGAAAACAATCAACTCCTTTATAAAAATTAAAAAAAAAAATTAAAAAAAATACCTAATTCATTGAATCTCACACTTACACAGTACCCTCACACTTTTTCACAAGTTTTACAAAACAATTAATTGTGATAAAAAAAAAAAATTGTTTTTTCAAATTGCACATTTTAAAATCATTATTTTTTTAAAACACATATTTTCAAACAGCTTCCTCAAAGAGGCCCTTGGTAAAAATTTAATGCGATAATTAGCACACACCTAGCAACACAAGTTCTTCGGAGCTTTAAAGGCTTGAATTCGTAGAATTTCATTGACCAATTTAGAAACTTTTGAATTTCTTGAGGGTGTTTTGAGCTTGATTCTAGTAAAGATCTAAGATAGATAAGAATGATTTAGATGATTTTTTGTTGAATATTCGTCGTATTTAAAGGTTGAAGTTCTTGAAGTTTTTAGAGGCTTTGCATTTTGATCCCTACTAAGATTTGATACTTTTAAATGTCCTCGTACGAAACTAATGAGGGCCTCTGCTTGTAGGTATCTTAAGGGGGTATAACACACTTGACCTAACTTAAGTCAACCACATCAATTAAAAACCCATGTCATCTCTAACTTAACAAATTAAAACTAATAGAAATTTGTTTTCACAACTAACCCCCAAGACCTAAAAACAATAACCACGTTCATCAAAAAAAAAAAAAAAAAAAAAAACAACCACAACCAAAAAGAAAAATCATAGACTTTCCTATGCTCCTCCTCCTCCTCCTTTGAAGATGCTACCCATTACTCCCTCGCCCTCTACCATGCTCAAGCCCACCAAATTCAAATAAGCAACTTTGCCACCACCCCAACCACCTTTGACACCCCCAACTCCATGGACGCGCGTTCCACAATGACCCACAACAAGAGTTGTTGGCAATCATGATAAAGTATTTCATTTCAGTCTCATATTATAAAACCCAGGAAGATCTGCCATATATGTATTACAATCACCATCATAAATTAAAAAAAAAAAAAAACGAAACCCAAAATCTAAAACAACCCAAAAAAAAAAAGCAGAATAATTGAAATTATATATGTAAACCTTACAAAGTAAAATGAAATTAAAGAAGAAGGAAGAGTACCTTGTGGCATGGCTTCAGAGAAACTGGGTGTCTGTACTATATTGTGTTGTTTTTTTGGGTTAAGAATGGTAAAGAGCGGTGGAAGTGTCTTAAGAGAAAAAGGGTCAAAACCTGCGTGTGCTGCTGAGGCCGTGGAACCAAAACATAGAGCACTCACATCAGACGTGCCAAATGTCAAATATTTGGCATTTGGCACAGTAAACACACAAAAATAAAAAAATTCATGAGGTGTTTCATATGCTAAAAGTTCTAGCATTTTTAGCAAAATTGCTACGGTACAATTGTATTTATAGAATTGTACTGTAGCATGTTATATAATTAAATAACAATTTTTTAATTATCTATTAAATAACAATTGTACTGTAGCATAAGGTGTTTCAAATTAAATAACAATTTGTACTAGTAGAATTGTACTGTAAAAGTGTTACGGTACAATTTTTTACTGCTACAGTACAATAGTTGAGTTTTTTTAATTATTATTTAAATGTAATGTAATGTTAAAATAGAATATCTGACATATAACATATTATAAAATAATGTGCTAAAATTGATAAGTAGGTTTTGATATGGTGAAATGGCATTTGGCATAGCACACATGATGGGAATGTTCAAATGGATTAATCGAAGGTACTCTTCTTATTAGAGCTATCATTAAATCCACCGCCCTTACGAAATTGGGCCAACCCAACCTAACCCCTTGGATCAGGTTAAGTTTAGGTTCATAATTTTTTCAACTCATTCGGCTTAAACCAACCTAGCATGTATGTAACTTTATTTTATTACTTTTATTTTAATATTTTAATTTAATTAATTTTTTGGTATTTTGATAATTAGTTTTAATGAATCTGAAAATTTAGAATATAATTTAAGCATATCATAAGAAATGTAATATATTATTGAAAAAAATGTTTAAATAATTGATAAAAACCTAATTTTTACAAGACATAATATATATATATATATATATATATATATATAAAATCCACCAACCTATGTGGACTGGATTGGGATTTCTCAAACCAATATTGTCAAGTTGGGTTGAAAAAACTTTCAAACTCTACTCATGTATACGTGTACTTCTTATTAGTTGCTTAAAGTTAGCTCTATTTGGGTTGGGGTTTTTTGTTTTTATTTTACCAATTACACGGTTTCAAATTAACTCACTTTTAAATGAGTTATTTTTTATATTTGCAATTTCCGTATAGTAAGTAATATAAAAACTATTTCAAATTTTTTTTTCAAAGCAATTAATTTAAACAGGCTTTATAGGGACTGGGTTTGAGCACTATTTCTGAGGGATAAGCAATCTCGAGCCCAACAGGCCCAATACAATAAATTTATAGAGACTGGGTTGAAGGATTGTGTTTTGATAAGTGTAACAACAGTTGAAGATGGTCTGGAGAATGATTAAATAAAACAAATCTAGACTTGGGCAAGCAATCCAGTCCTTGGCACAGGTCCGAGGAGGTTCCACTTAGTATTTCTTGAGTTATAATATCAATGGTTACAAAGTTGATTCTGGTTGCTACAGTGTTTTCTATGGAAAATTTCCGATCCCTTTTCTCAGAGCTCCTTCCTTCTTATGTACTACTTTCCTCCCTCATCTCCACCATACACGTGCATGTTTGCTGTTGTTGATCTTTGTCACATCAACCTTTCTCCCAACGCTCTTAGTTAGTAGCTGTAAGTCTGAAAAGCCACTGCTCAGGCATCACTTCCACATTTAATGCGGCCAGAGTGTTAGTTGTGGAGCATTTAATGCGGATGTTGCAGTTTTTCCTGGAATTACTCTACCGTCATACTCCAGTGCGCTTGCTTGCTGTACTTGTCTTTGTCCCTGGGGCACTTTGGAAGATTATTTTGTTAAGAAGTCTCTTTACATCAACCTCGGCCTTGGCAAGCCGAGGACAGGATTGTCCTCGACGCGGTTTCCTGGGCTGTCGTGGTCACCATCGTCTTCTTTATATGCGGTTATGGGTCTCGTCATGGGCTTCAGGCCTCGTATAGGAGGCAAATGCATATCATTGGGCCTTATGACCCCACAAGCTTAAAATGCAAAACCCACTTGTATGTTTTACTAAAATGAATTCCAACTCTTTAACTTGCTTTCGTTCATTTCAGTCCTCTAATTTTCAGGTTTATTCAATTAAGGTTTTTCCATCAACTTTTGTTATATGTTGTGGTTAATTTTATAAAATTTTTAATTTTTCTTCAAAATTTTTAAATTAAAAAATTCAATCAATAATTGAAAAGTATTTTCCATTTTTTTTCAAAAAATTTTAACAAAAGTTTACAAAAATGCCCTACTTGAATAAATCTAAAACTTAGAGGACTGGAATGAACTATGAAGAAACTTAAAGTGTGTGTTTGCATTTTAGCCTACAAAAGGCTAAAGCAACAAGTTCTAATGGGAAATCATAAACAATAATAATTATCCTAAACCAAAAAAGAAATCATATGATTAACCTTAAACACAACAAAGTAAATGTAATTACACTCCCCTTCCTTAAGGTTTGAGGGAATGACACCTATCCCAAACCTAAATGGAAAAAGCACTCCCCTCCCTTGAGGTTTGAAAAATTAACACCCCCACCCCCTTATGTTTATATTAGAAACAAAATATTCTAAATTTTTATAAAAATCTCTTTACAAAAGTTTAACCATGGTTAATAAAAAAATAGTTGATAAATTTAGAATAAAAATGCAAAATTTATCAAGCATCAAAACACTTGCAATGGAAAATCTCTCCATAACTCGTTGAAAAAAAAAATCATACTTAATATTTTAAAATACATTTCAATTAAAAATTTAATACAATGAGTTTTAATCTTGAAATGGAGGATAATTCTTGAAACTTGCCCTTAAACAAAGGACAGGTTAATACATAACATTTTTAATATTAATTTTATAAAGTTTAGTCAATTAGATGTCAAGGGGGAAATTGAACTCCAGATCTCTTATTTAACTATTAGAGATTTTTCCAGTTGAATTAATTGGAATTCACACCAAAAATTAATTGGTGTCTTGATCTGATGATAAATAGTTATCATCAAGAGTGGATGTCATGGGTTGAAACAATTTCAAAAAAAAAAAGAAAAAAGAAAAAAAGAAAGATGCCTGGGGGGAAAATGATTTTTTCCTTTAAGTTTTGGGTGGAGTGTAATTTCCCTAAACCTCAAAGAAGAGGAGTATTATTATCCCTAAAAAATATATATAGGAGCAATAACTTAAGTGGGCAGTAAAGTAGGCAACCCCCGCCACAACCACCCAGCGGCCCCCCCCCCCCCCCCCCCCCCCCCCCCCCCCCCCCCACAAAGTTCTGGTGATGAAAAGTTTGCTCTAAGCATTTCTTTGAACAATGTTTCAAGAAGCATAAATGATAAAACATAGTGATGTAACCATATTGTTTAAATCTTAAAGCCACCTTAAACTACATTAAATTTGGTAGAGATGGTAGAAGTGCCTTTAAAATAATGCATTCTAAAACTATGAGATTTTTTTTTTTTTTTTTTTTTTTTGTTTGAGAAAACTAAAACTATGAGATTGGTTGTGTACAAAACAAATAAAATAAGAGTAGTGTTGTGGGCATAATATTTTCGCAACAAAAATTAAATGACAAGTTATTACTGATTCTTATCTGCGCTAAGTGTCAACCACAAACACCACTTTTTTTTTTTATTATCTACAATTAAGAAACTGTCACCTAATTTTTGTTCATAAAATAATGTCCTATTCTAGATTAAGTATGGTTGTTTCCTAAAATTCTAGTAAGATTATTTATTTTCTGAAAACCATCATGCATGTAACCGGTATCACTCAAAAAATAAAACCAGCCACACATTGAATCACTACAATTTAAGAAAGAAATAAAAAGAGTAAAATACACGAAAGAACAATACAATAAAAGAGAACTCTTGCATATTTCCTTTTTTTATATATATATAGTAAAAAGATTTTACGTATTTCTAATATTCCAAACCTTAAAATCAGTTCATAGCACACTGCCACTACTCTGCGAAATCTTACATGTTTTCTAGTCTCATGCCAAAAACATGAGACAAAGAATGAAGGTTGAAGATATTAAAAAAAAAAACACATTTATCATTGATGCATTAATCATAGAGAACTAGCAAAAGAGAAAAGAAGAAATACACTAAAGTCAAATATGCACATAAACTGACACAAAGGGGTTCAAGCTAGCCAATAAAAAATCGGATCGCAAATGAGTAGAAGCTTGGATATTTGTATATATGTGAACGTCTGTTACGTACAATCTATAAGTATATTTTATAAATGTTCATAGTAGAGTACTGGAGCTTTATGTCTCTGTTTGCTTCTATGTATTTTTCTATGAGTGCCTTTTATTTGCCCTTTCCACTGTTTGTAAATTCCTTAATAGCATTTATGAATATTATACTTGTTACAGGTTTTGTAGGGAGACTGTGGAGATCTGAGATGAGAGTGATTGCCATTTGCAGTGCTTATATAGTTGTTGTATTACAGTAATATTTTGTAATAAAACATGTACAATTTGGAGTGAATACGTTGTTTTTTTTTTTTTTTTTGAAAGAATGAATACGTTGTTTTATATAATCATACATTTTGTATATGAATGCTAACATGTGTGTGATGGTAACATGAGATTTTTCAGTACTATGTTTTATTTAAAATAAAATTAAAAAATCTCTTTTCCTCTTCCTCATGAGAGAAGCCACAGCAAAAAGAAGAGGCCATAACATTAATTCCACCTTGTGATGGTATTTGTGACATTCATTTTAATTAGCTTAATTACTGTTGGATTAATTTACTGGGAAGCCAACGGGCCATATGTTCAATCTTACAGAAATATTTATATGTTCTTCAAGGTGGTATGGTACTCTATATGGTTCTAAGCTTAAAGAAGCTTATTTATACTGTCGTTGCATGCCAGTGTTTTCTAGAGAGAGTGACCTTACTGTGACCATTATGAATGATTCCACAATAGTTTCTTACTTTCCTTTTACTTGTTGTATAGGTGGTCCAGAGTGTGAATGGGTCTTTGTGAAAAGAAGATAAAGTTGAATAAGAATGGTATGAGAAAAAGGAACATTTTGAAGTGCCAAGCACCTCTATTCAGAGCCATGAAAGAACGACCAGGTTATGGGCCCTTAACTCAGTGCTATTATGCTGTACCACATAGAATTTTGGAAAGATAAATGGGATCCAAAAGTATTTGGCTTTACAAATGCATTGAAATTTTTTGGTCTCACTGACATAGCATTAGCATTTGAGATAGTGCTCGACTGGACCCATCATAACCCAAAAATACAGAGGATGGTGACAAAATTTGTGAAACGCTACCTATTTATTTATTTATTTATTTATTTTTTTGGTGGTGAAACTCTACTTTTCCTTCCTTAGCTTTATGTCCCAGTGGGATTCACATCAGGTGCAGGTATTGCACCTGGTGCAATACCTTCATTTCACTCACAATTTTTTTAATTTTTTTAACTTTTTAACTTTAACATTTTATTTCTTTTTTAATATATTTTATTTAATGACTGAGATTGAAAGTTACTTTTTCAACTTTCAATCTCAGTCATTGACTAAGTGCCTGTTTGTTTCCACGTTTTGAGCCCAAAAAACGCGTTTTGAAAAAAGTTAGGCCTAAATGTGTGTTTGGTTCAGCCCAAAACGCAACTTTTTGAAAAAAGTTGCGTTTTGGGTTTGTGAAGAAAATGCGCAGTATGAAAATGGAGCTCTGAGCTCCATTTTGGAAAACGCCCGTGCACGTTTGAAAGCTATCCGTTGGACTCACAATACAATTACCAAATTACCCTTTCACACCATTCCTCATTCCTCTCATCTCTCTGCTCTGCCCTCTGCCCTCTTAATAACAAATTTCCAAATCCAAACACAAAAAAATTCTATAACAAATTCCCAAATCAGCTAAGGAAAAATAAAATTAATCCCTTGCAAATTAGGATTCCTCAAAATGCAAAACAAAAAAAAAAAAAAAAAATCAGAATATTGCAAATTAGGATCAAATGGAGTTTTGTACCCATCTTGCAGTGGATGAGTTCCAGTGGAGAAGAAGTTGAAGAGTCATGAGTTCCGGTGGCTCTTAGAACACGCCGAGAACGCAATCATCGCAGCGATCGACACTGAAACAGTCCCCGCAAAGAGAATCCTTCTCAAGTCTCTCTCCTGATCTTGATTTGGCAGCTGTTCAAAAACATTATCCATTTGAGGTTGAAAACAAAGGATTTAAAAGCCAGGTTGATTAGTGAATGAAGAAGGCTCATGCCCGTCCATCTCTTGCATTTGGGGTTTCCAGAGGCAAGCAAAAGACTAAAAGGAAGGGATGAAGGAACCTTCTTGGATACCTGCTTTAATAGTTCTAAAAGATCAGTCGTCTCTCAAAAGACTGATTCTTGGATAGCTTGTTCTGGACTTCCCTATAGGTTCTGCAGAGACCCTCCAAATCCTAACAACCACTCGCGACTCCTCCACCACGGCCACCGCCACCTCCACAACCACCGCCGCGAAGAAACGTAAACGACCGTCGGATAGCAAATTCGTGGACATTGTAAACGACGGCAGGGGAAAAAAAAAGAGAGGAAGAAGGAATGCTTGGAACGTTCTGGAGTTTGGAGGAATGGCAGGGAAAACAAATGAGAAAAGAAGGATAAAAAAGAAAAGATGAAGGGTACGTGTGTGGAGGAAAAAAAAAGAGGGGGAAAAAAAAAAGAAAAAAAAGAAAAAGAAAGAAATGCCGTGTGTGGAGGATAAAAAAAGAGGAAAAAAAAGAAGGAAATGTTATCACAATTTTTTTATAATTTTTTCACAATAAATTTTAAGTGATAGGTTAGTATTAGCTAATATTGGTAAGAAAAAAATAATTTTTTTAGAAAGAGAAAAAAATAATTTTAATAGTACGTTAAAATTAAAATTAGTATTAGTTTTTATTACAATATTTTTACAATACTTTCACAATAAATCTTAAGTGGTAGATTATTATTAGCTAATATTTGTATGAAAAAAATAATTTTTTTAGAAAGAGAAAAAAATAATTTTAATAGTACGTTAAAATTAAAATCAATATTAATTTTTATTACAATATTTTCACAATAAATCTTAAGTGATAGGTTATTATTAGCTAATATTGGTGAGAAAAAAATAATTTCACAATATTGATTTAAGTATGAAATAAACTCTCTTATATGTGCATTGTCCTTTTTGGTAATTTATCTTCAAACTGTCACTTTTATAAATGCTAGCCAAACACTCAGCTTTTTCAAAAAGCACTTTTTAACAGTTTTTACCAAACACTCAGCTTTTTGAAAAAGCACATTTTCATTATGCACTTTTTGAAAACTCCACTTTTTCATTATGCACTTTTTTAAAAAGCTGAACCAAACTCACCCTAAGTATTGCACCTGGTGAAATACCTAAGTGGATCCACATCCAGTGCAATTGCTAGGGTATTGCACGGTGTGCAATTGCTAGGGTATTGCCTCAAATCCCAGCCATCCATTTAATCCAATGTCTCCTTATTTTGACACCTCACCAGAACACGCTGGCAATCCGTGTGCTCTCTCAATATTTCATTTCAGCTTCCCATTTTTGAATTTCACTAAAACTCTCTTTCCTCTCTCTTAATACCTCGTAGCTCCATCCGCCACTCTCCCCAACGCTCCACTCTCTCAACCCCAACTGCCCCTCCACCACTCTCTCAACATCCACGCTTGCTCTCTGCCTCTTCCTCAACCCCGTCGTCACCGCTTCCCGCATACCCAACTCAGACCCATAAGCAAAAACGGCGGCTCACCATTAGAGATCCTGACCCCCAAAAATCGCGCACTGACCCAGATCAGAGAGAGTGAGGGTTGGGGTTTGGAGAGAATCGGATGTTTAAGTGAGGATTTGATGCTTTTCAGACCCAGATCAGAGAAAGTAAGGGTTAGGGTTTGGAGAGAATCGGGCAAGAAAAGTTGATGCTTTTTCAGGTTTGATCTATGGAGGGATATGAGATTGAGAGAGAAAGAAAGAGAGTTTGGTCAAAGGAGAGAAGGAGCCACCATCGGAGGTGGTGGTTGTGATGAGCCAGCCTTGCCAATTTGGGCTTGTCTCAGGTGCGCATTTCTTGTCAATACTTTGGCTCTGGTATTTTCATTTCTCTTTCAATTTTATTTGTGAGAGTTTTGGAATTTTTGATTTTGAGTGACTTATTTACGGTTTTGCCATTTAGGTGAGGGGCTTAAAGCATAGGGCGTGCCGTCGAAACAAGCGGAGGCAATCACGACTGCAATGACGGAAGTGTTGAATGACAGTTTGGAGAATGTCGCTCATTCCTTTGTCTCGAAAGCTGAAATGCAGAGGGTAATTGCTAATACATGTGTAATTCATTCGCGTTTAGTGTAGATTAGAACTGTACATCTTCCAAAAATGGTGATTGTGCTTGATGAAATTTAGTGTAGATATTACATAGCTTTATTATGCTTGATGAAAACTGCCATGGATATTGAAAATATTCAAAGGTCAAACTCTTTTTCTCATTGGGGCTGAACTTAATTCTGTTTTCTCTTTTTTGGGTTTTTACCTTAGGAATTGAAATCAAGTCTTATATTGCTTGCATTTTTGTCAGGTGCTTAAAAATGCTTGAATCCTTTGTATTCAGTGGGCTTATTATTAGGTTCCTAATGATGAAAGTTTGAACCTTATGAGCTATTTAACTAAAGCATGAATGTTCAATACACTGAAAGGCTTTCACAGAAAAATTTTGGCAGCACATATTTTCATTTGGAGTTAATTACATAAAATTGAATTTAAAGACTTCTTGTAGATGTGTTGTTAAAAAGGCATGCTTTATTGTGTTGAATGATTCATATCAAGTGTCACTCCTTAGATATAGAAGAAACTAAATGGGTAGCAAATTCTTAATTATACAAAATTACTTTTTCAGATTTTCAATTTTCTTGGCATCCCCAGAAACTGCTACAGATGCGGATCATTAGCCATGAAGTTTGTTAGTTATAATTTCTATAATGAAATTGGTTCTTTAATCTTAGTCTTTTTGGATTTAAATTGGTTCTATAATGGCTGAATATGCTGTGATTGAATTTCTGTTTGATGGTGAGCCTGTGCGTGTCCTTGGTGTAATGGTTATAGCTTTTGTTTGGATTTGAAACCAATGAATGGTGGTTGGATGGGCTTTGCATGTATTAGTGTAAAAAAGTTGCAATGGGTGAGTGTATTAATCTTCTTGATGTTTTTTCCCTTTGCTTTGATTTTTGTTATTGCCTTGCTTCTTGTGGTTGTTGTTGTTGTTGTTGTTGTTACCTTTTGAGCAATTTTAGGAGTTTTTTTTTCTTTGACTTAAACTGGAAATTCTATTGCTTGGTCATGAGCTATTCCAAAATTTGGTGATTTTATTATTGACTGTAATGATTGTAACAAAAAAAAAAAAAAAAAAAATAGAAATAAAAATTCTATGGTTATTGTACTAATTGAAATTTGTTTTTTAACACTACAGGATGACATAGAAGCCAAGCAGCCCAAGCCCCTACCATGAAGCCTACTCAACCTACTGTGAAGCTGGCTTTGTTTATGAGACATCTACTTGTCTCCCTTTTAGAGATATTAGTTTTGCTTTCTGTTTATTCTTGTGGCTTCAGCATTTTAGTTGTTTGCCAAGTTATTTAATTATTGATTTGATTGTATTTAGAGCATGATACAGAGATTGTTCTTTCAATTCCATCGTTATTAATGAATGTAATAGGGCCTTCAGTAGAGCATCTTCATCCTTTTACCATCATAGATGCAAAATTTGTTTAAACAGTACATTCGGTTGATGAGTAAACTAATGATATTTCTTTCTTTTATCCAACCACCAGCCTGATTTTGGTATTATGTTCAGTTTTCTCTAACTTTTAGTCATAGGTTTATTGTGAGAAACTGAATATTCTTATAATCCCTCAATCTTGATACATTTTAAAATTATTAAGAGGGCTTGAATTATAATTGGGAAAGAAGCACCAAGCACCTTGATTTAGATCAGTCTAAAGAAATTTTCTCTTGTGGGCTGTCATCGCAATGTAAATTTATTATGTGCCTTGGCGCAAGAAATATGGCGAGCTGGTAATAGGTTACTTTCCAAGCATCATCTTGAGCTGGTAATAGGTTACTTTCCCCATATAATGTTTTTCTTTTCAACATCTAGAATGTGTTTCTTGTCAATGTTATTGCTAGTACCATTATAAGCCAAATGAAATGAATGTTAAAACTAGCGTGAAAGACATAGCCACTGAACTTGTCCAAGTAAGAGCATTCCACTGAGTAAAACTTGTCTAAGTAAGAGCATTCCATTAAGTAAGAGCATGTAAAAGAAATTCGTTATCTGCCTCCTAAACAAGTTTTCTTCAAGGAGCTTCTAAAATCAAGCTCGTATATGTGATGAAGCATAAAAATATTAATTACTTGCATTTAAAAAATAAACAAGATTTGGTACATGACATTGCATTTAAAAATATTAATCACTTGCATATATAATTAATGTTTAACTAGAAGTTACTCAAACATGCACTTGTATAATCTAATATATTTAACATGTTTGACTAACTTCTTTAGTTACAAAAAATTATCCAAAAAAATTGCTACATGTGCAATCAGTTGTCTAAATAGTCAGATTTGCTGTCCAAGAAACTGTCCAAGGCAAAGTTGTCCAAAAATGCTGTCCACTGTGCAATATACTATCAAACAAACTGTCCAAAAAATGTTATCCATCATATTGCAAAATCAATATTAGCCTGAAAATATGTCAAAAAAATCAAGTTACATTTTAAACTTAAACAAACATGAGAAAATTTCACTATAATTGAACTTACCATTTATTAGTTTTTTACATACCAAAAGAGTGTTACGTTTGCAAGCAAGCATTTGTATTTTCAACACATGGAGTTGGTCCATAATTGAACCTAACTTCATTTCCCTGTATATATATATATATATATATATAAACAAATAAGTTTATTCATTTGGTGAGTAGAGAAGATATAAACACATGGATTTATTTTTTACTTGACCAATATTCATTTGGTGAGTAAGAATTAAAACTAAATATTTTAAATTTGAGAGACCAAAACCATACTTGCCTCAACCAAAAATATAATAAGTCACTCACCAAATTGTTACAGGTGGAACTCACACAAAAGGCTAGTCAAGAATGACCTTTTAATAAAGTCACTCACCACAGGCCAAGCCAAAACCCAAATCACCCATTGCCAAGTATGCATAGCCAAGAGACGATCAATAGCCAGCCACACCCAAATCATCCATCACTATTAACCATCAAAGAGCCAACCCAAATCACTAGTCAACAAGACAACACACAGCCAAGCCATTACAATATCCCAACCCATCAACTACTTGACTGGCAGCCAAGACCTACTTAAATCTTACGCATAAAGCCACTTCAACAAAAACTTCATAATACAAATCAATAAGAAAAAACAGATTTCAAATCCACCAATACAAAAGTTTCTAGATAGTCACTTAAAACATGAATATACATCACACAAAGCTAACAAGTTCATGCACTTAAAGCAACGTTTACATTTTACCTGATAAACAGCTGCATCATTTGATACTTGAGACAATGATGGAGTTAATTGAGACAATGATGGAGTTAATAGTGCCTATGTAATCACAATGATTATAAGAGAAATAATTTACGAAATCATTTAATTAGTTATAATTGCAAAACAAGTAAACATGTAAGTTTTTTCAAAATTTCATGTATGAAAACATTTACATTTTACCTGACTAATATCCGTAGGATTTGATACTTGAGACAATAATGGAGTTAATGGTGCCTATGTAATCATAATGATTATAAGAGAGAGTTTAAGAAATCGTCTAATTACTTATAAGTGCAAAAGATGCAAATAAGTATGTTTATCTTTAAGAATGACGTGAAACTAGTTTGGTAACTATGGATTGGTCCCAATTCAGATGTCATCGTTGGTGTGGAAAAAGTGCCAGGATAAGCCTGCTATATCACAAAAAAGAAAACTTTATTAATAAATTCACATATGAAAATGCAAGTGTAGTACAACCTCCAACTTCATAAATTATTAAGTTATTCCACTACAAATAAAAAAAAAAAATCTCTTACTTGATGCAAATAATGTTCTCCACGTGAGTCATAATTATTGTATTGCATGTTAGGAGCAAAACTAGGTTCCTATATGAGAAAAAAAAAAAAAAAATATATATATATATATATATTATTAGCCATAACAATATAAAAATTTACAAACAATGGAAACTTAGCAAGAGATAAAAATAAATAAATAAATAAAATTTACTTTGGAAAACTATTAGCTAACCTCATTAGGTGGAACTCTACCCCTTTTTTTTGTTTGCTTCTCAACCCAACTTTTCTTTCTTTTTCCACCCTTGCGACCTTCTTTTTTCTTAAGACCTGTTGCTCTTTCAACCAAATCCTCCAAATGTTGGTTAGGATCAAGATTTTCTGCACTATTGCATAATGGCATTTGATGGGGCAATTGATGACCAGCCACATTTTTTGCTACAATGTCTTCAACCTTTTTTTCATATTCCTCAATCATCTTCTCTATTAAAGCAAAAGCATCTTCATTGTCTGCCGCTCGAGAAGTTAATCGTACCAACTTGGGACATAATTTTCTATATCGCTGTATAACACTCAAGTTGACATCCTCTTCCACATTTGTTCTCCTATTATCCAAGATGCATCCACTTTTTGCCTCTCTTGTTCATCTTTTCAAAATGTACATATTAGGAATTGTCTTTATATCAAGGAAGTCAAAGACTTTCAAAACATGGCAACATAAAATCCCAACAATTTCAAACTTTCGACAACTACATGAAAATGGCTTATCTGCAGTGTCATAAGAGACTATGAACTCACCAGGCTCATGCATAAACTCAATAGTGTATGTATGCACCAACAAGTCCTCTTGGCGATTTTTTATCCTTGTTGCTGATGCAAGGTCATATTGATCTTGAAGCATTCGAAATATTACACGTGTGTACACTTGTACTGCTTGCTTCAACAATGGAGAATTTTTCAAGCTCAACTGGGGGAATTTTTGCCTTGCATTAAATTCAGCTTGTAACTCTCTTTCTCGTTTTTGCTCAATCATCCGATCAAAGTGTTCAAAAAATTCTGCCACATCCAAATCAGGTCTCAAGTAGTCTTTCAAATCTCCATTCAAGCTTTCACTAAGTTGGGTACTTCGTATTCCCAATGTAAATTCATTCTTCATATAACACTTTGCCTATTTTCCTTTTAATTTGTAGATAGTATCCAACCAACTACGATCATGTATAGCATATGTGTCAATCATGTCCTCCCAAGTTTTTTTAAATTCAATTTCATCATTAAACTCAAACATACAAGATTTAAAAACTTGAAGAAAAGAAGAACCATCCTTCATCAAATTCCCCAAATGTTTTATCCCATTTTGCATTATATGCCAAGTACATAATCCATGGTAAGTGTTAGACATTACCTCACTCAATGCTTTTGCCATTGCGGGATCTTGATCTGTAAAAATTGTTTTAGGCCTTTTACCTGCATATGTAACTAAGAAGGTTTCAAACAGCCACTTAAATGATTCTACAGTTTCATCATATAAAAGAGCAGCCCCAAAAACTGTTAACCCTCTATGGTAATTGAAACCTGTAAACACCCCTAAGGGTCTTAGCTCTTTATTAGTACCATATGTAGTGTCAAATGTCATCACATCACCAAAATTAGCATAATCAATAATCATTCTAGCATCAGCCCAAAATATGTTTGTAATCTGCTCAACATTATCTAATTGTACTGCATATTGAAAGGACGGATTTGTAGTCAATTGTTTCTGAAAGTATCCTAATAAGCATGCAGCTTGACCATATATCATATTTTTTTGCTGTCTTGTTCTAAGATAATTTTGCTGATCAATCTCAGTGAATCCAAGATTAGCTCTCCTACCAGCCTCTCTACTCATTAACTCAAGTGCTGCTTTTGGCTTGATTCCAGAAGAGGATGCTAACTCAATCAATCCTGCATGAACTTCTGAGATTTTCCGTTGAGATCTCATCATATAAACTGTTTCTGATAGATGAAGAGTGTGATTATGTTCTTCAATAAAATCAGTCACTTTATATTTTCCAGTTTCTCGCACTAATGAAACATACAGCTTTACAGGACAATTAGTCCTTGTATCATCTCGGTTACAAGTGCGAATCACATCTTCTTTTTCTGGACCTCGAATACCCTGCTTTGCACATACAAATCCCCTTGATGTTATCTTTCCATCATTCTTACTTTTATTTATGTAATGCTTTCTAACATCAAAGCCCATTTGCCTTCCGTATTTTAGCCAAAATTCCCATGCATCTTCTAATGAATCGAATTCCATATCAACTCTAGGACTCAAATCTTCATTGGCATCCATGACTTTAGGACTCAAATCTTCATTGACTTCCATGAATTAAAAAATACTCCTGTAATTAACAAACAAATGTACAAAATATCAACTATTATAAATGTAGAAAAATGAATGTTTTTCATTAAAAATAAAAGCTGAAAATTTGTGTATCAATATTGTGCTTATCATATATAAGGATTACAACAAACCAATGTATGATCACGAGAGATGATGACCTAATTGATAAAGGGTAGTTTCATGCTAATTTTTTTTAAGAAACTGTTAACGTGTATCAAGACAAACTTTCAATTATCAAAATTTTATCTTTAAAAAAAATTATCAAAATTTTCTATTCCTATGAGAATTAAATTTTTATCACTAAATTCTGACTGCAAACTTGAAAGGCAAAGATTAAAACACTACAGTTTAAATAAAATGAGGACCTAAAAGCATAGAATTCAAGAAGAGAACCAAATGATAGAAACTTATATAGGACAAGGAAACAATGAAAAACACATTGACAATTCACAAGTGATACTTCAAATTAGAATGTAAAAGACATCAGTAAAGTTATTGAGTATGATTTGTATTCATTGATCTTTGAGAGAGAATAAAGTCATAAATGATAAGATTTTGATTTATTTTGATAAGACCTGTACTGGTGGGACAAACAGAATTACTAAAATCATCTAAAAATCTTAAAGGACTTAAAGTGGGTCATTTCAGGGCTAATTGGAAGCAAAGCAATTTTGGTTTTAAGGGTTCAATGTAGCTATTGAGTATTGACACTAACCTACATGGTCATTGACTCATTTACAATTTCCACCCTAACCCACAATTATTTTTGCAATATCAACACCTTAATTCAAGATTAACTTGCAATGCCCACCCCAATATCTAATATCAGTATTAAAATGCAAAATTTAGTAAAGGCCCACTTGGGTGAACATTACAAATTAATTTTGATACATTAGAGCACACTACCGCATAAACCAGCCCACTAATTTGGTAAATTCAACACTGATTTTGACTGGTAAACTGATCTCCATTCTGGGTATTGAATATATTGATCACAAAAATTTATAGTTTAGGATGGACATTACAAATAATCCTATAGTTTATGGTAGATAGTTACAATAAACCCTGGCATCAAAAAGTAACTTTTTTTTAACTCAAATTATGTTTTGCCTAAATATTCCAATGGATAGGGAGATTTAGCCCCCAAAAAAATGGTGATTTTCTTTCGGGTATAAGAAATAACTAATACATAACTTGGGCAAGATTAGAAAGTCAGCTAAAAGAACAAAGAGTATGCCATTCAAAGAAGAAGAAGAAAACAAAACTTGGTATTTGAGTTGATGAACTCACCGAGTGGAAAAGGGCAAGTCCTAGATCGAGATTGAAGCGTGCATGGTGGAAAGAAGCAGAGGAGTTTGAGGTTGTTCTTCTGAATTCTTTCTGTGTTCTGTTCTTGTCTTGCTCGATCTTCTTCTATGTTGGGGATGGACCCACGGTGACTATCACAAAGGCGTTTGGCTTCAGAGAGACCTTCACTCCATGAGAGTTGGGACTTGGGACAGCTTCACACACGAGAAAGAGGGAGTGTGAGTGTTTGGGGGTTTGGTTTCAAATGTTAAGTTTCAGTGTTGAAGCTGGGGCTGCTGTGACAGTGGATTGAAGGAGAGGCAGAGAAAGGGTTGAAGGAGAGGCAGAGACAGCAGCTGCGCGCAGGGGAGAAAGAAAAAAATTTGATTTTCTGTTTGGTTACTCAAACTTTCACCAGAACATTGGGCGGGCTGAAAACAGTGGGCGGACTGTGAAATATTTTAAGGGTAAAATGGTATTTTTGTTATTTGGTGAGGTGTCAAAATAAGGAGACATTGGATTAAATGGATGGCTGGGATTTGAGGTATTGCACGGTAGCAATTGCACTGGATGTGGATCCGGGTCAAAGATACTGTCTTTCCACTCAATTATTGAGCAGTACTGGGGCCTTCTTGCCTTTTTCTTTTGTCTTCACAGAAACCATTATTGAGGAGTACGTGGGGCTGTTGTTAAAGTATTAATTATTTAGTGGTGGAGCCGTTGTTCACATGTATCTGTTTTTTTCTAAGTGGACTCTTGACTTTACATAACTAGCCAAGTCTTCCTTGACAGCCACTTGAATCTTCCTCCTCCAATATTTCGAACTACTCTATCAGCTTGCTACGTTTTCTATCATCCAACAAGAAAAAATGGCCGATGCAATCCTGTATGGCATCGCACAGAAGATCATTGAAACTTTGGGCTCCTCCACTCTCAAACAGATTGGATCCATTTGGGGTGTCAAAGATGATCTCAGAAAAATGAAGAACACTGTTTCCACTATTCAAGCTGTACTTCAGGACGCAGAGGAGCAACAGGATAAGAACCACCAGGTCAAGGATTGGCTCATGAAGCTTAGAGATGCAGTTTTTGATGCTGATGACTTGTTGAGCGAGTTCTCCACTCATGTGTTGCGGCAAAATGTGATGGGTGGTGATAAAATGGCAAAGAAGGTACGTATTTTCTTTTCAAGTTCAAACCAACTCGTTTTTAGTCTTAACATGGCTTGCAAAATAAAAGCTATGAGGGAGAGGCTTAATGATATATCAAATGATAGACACCAATTTCAGTTGAAGTTGGTAGATTGTCCTTTAGAGACACGAGTTGTGACTAGGGGGAGGGATCAAACTCACTCTTTTGTACCTGATGAAGATGTTATCGGGAGAGAAAAGGATAAGCAAGCCATCATAGATCTGTTGTTGGACTTCGATGTGGAAGATAATGTTTCATTCATATCAATAGTGGGAATTGGTGGGCTAGGAAAAACCACACTGGCCCAATATGTATTCAATGATGAGAATGTCCAAACTAATTTTGAGTTGAAAATATGGGTGTGTGTCTCTGATGTCTTTGACATTAAAAAAATTGTTGAAATGATAATTGGATCTACAACTGGTAGAAAGCCCGAAAACCTAGACATGAATCCATTGCAAAATGAACTTCGTGAAACTCTCCGCCAAAAGAAGTACTTACTCATATTGGATGATGTCTGGAATGAGGATAGTGAAAATTGGTATAATTTGAAAATTTTTTTAATGGGTGGTGCAAAGGGAAGTAAGGTGGTGATAACTACACGATCCAACAAGGTTGTGGAGATTACTAGTACCTCATCCTATTTTCTAGAAGGCTTGTCAAGGGATCAATCCTGGTCATTATTAAAGAAAATGGCATTTAAAAAAGGCCAGGAGACCATCAATTCTAACCTCGAAGCAATTGGGATGGACATAGTAGAAAAATGTCGAGGAGTGCCTCTTGCTATAAGGACGATAGGAAAAGTCTTATTCTTCAAAAAAACTGAGGCTGAGTGGTCATACATCAAAAATACTAAACTCACAGATGTAACTGAATTAAAAAATGGTATTATGCCGATTTTAAAATTGAGTTACGATTATCTCCCATCACATTTAAAATGTTGTTTTGCATATTGTTCATTGTTTCCCAAAGATTATTTGATCGATAAGTTGACATTGATACAATTATGGATATCACAAGGTTTTATCCAATCATCAGAGGAGAGTCATCAACTAGAGCATGTTGCCAATGAGTACTTCATGGAGCTACTTTGGAGATCCTTCTTCCAAGAAGCAAAAGAAGATGAAGGCATGAATAGGAGTTTTAAAATGCATGATTTAATTCATGATCTTGCACAATATGTATCAAAGACTGATTGTATACTAGTTGATACTAGTGCAAAAAATGTGAAAGAAAAAGGACGCCATCTATCGTTTCCATTTTACAATGTTTCGTTCTTTGAGGAGAATTTAAGCACGTTGGTTAAAGCAAACAAGATACGAACATTTATATTGGCATACAATGAGTGGGAATATGATCAAGGAACAATTGAAAAATCAACTCTCAAAAAACTTATTTCTACTTTTAGATACTTGCGTGCATTAGACCTACATGGTTTAAATATGAAGATGTTGCCAAATACCATAGGTACTTTGATGCATCTAAAGTACCTTGACCTTTCCTCTAATGATATTGAGGTTCTCTCTAGTTCTATTACAAAATTTGTGAATTTGCAAACACTAAAGCTCTGTGAGTGCAAAAAGCTTAGGGAGTTACCAGTAGACATTCAAAAAATGGTCAGCCTCAAGCACCTTGACGTTTCCTCTAATGATATTGAGGTTCTCCCTAGTTCTATTACAGAATTGGTGAATTTGCAAACATTAAAACTCTGTATGTGTGAAAAGCTTAGGGAGTTACCTGTAGATATTCAAAAAATGGTCAGTCTCAAGCACCTTGACCTAGAAAATTGTGAGAATTTGACTCATATGCCATATGGATTAGGGCAATTGACTTCTCTTCAAACACTAAACTTATTTGTTTTGAGTGAGGGTCCTATAGGTTCTTCCAAGCATTGCGGTGGGCTAGCGGAATTAAACAAGCTAAATGACTTGAGAGGAAGATTAGAGATTAAAAATTTGGCACGATTGAAAGATGCCACCCCAGAATTCAAGGCTGCAAATTTGAAGGAGAAGCAAGGTCTCAGTAAGTTGAAATTAAAGTGGAATCTAGAGGGTGATGATGGTGTAGATGCCAGTGATGATGAAAATTCCATGGATAGCCTCCGACCACACGAAAGTTTAAAATCTTTGGAAGTGGAGGGGTATATGGGTGTGAGAGTTTCAAGTTGGCTTTCATTCTTAACAAATCTCGTTAAGTTATTTATATTCAGTTGTAAGAAGTGCCAATATTTGCCACCGTTGTATCAACTCCCATCTCTTCGAGTACTAGGTATTGGGAATATGGATGGTCTGGAGTACATGACAGAGGGGGATATGAATGATGAGATATCTGCTTCACTGGCATCACCATCAACATTTTTCCCATCCCTTGAGAACCTCTATATCAATGAATGCCGAAATCTAAAGGGATGGTGGAGGAGTGTGGATAAGGGGAATGAGGCAACAACGACATCAACAATATCATCATCATCATCATCAACTAATCACTATCACCAACACATGCCGTACTTTCCGCGTCTTTCTCTTTTTCATTTCCGGGATTGCCCTAAGATGACTTGCATGCCGCTATTTCCAAATCTTGAAGAAAGGCTTATTTTGAGTAATAGCAGTTTGAAGGCATTGGAAAAGACAATAGAGATGAATAATAGGGGAGGAAGGGCTTCTTCATTTCCGTCCTCTTCCTCTTCCTCTTCCTCCTCCTTCTCCCCTCCTCTCTCCAAATTAAAGCAATTGGTTCTGACTCTGGAGTTGGAGTCTCTGCCAGAGGAGTGGTTTAAAAACCTAACTTCTCTTGAGACATTACATATTTACACTTGTCCCAATCTGACGTCACTTCCCGAAGGGATAAGTCACCTCACCTCTTTACAGACCCTGGACATTGGGGGCTGTCCCCAATTAAAGCAAAGACGCAAGAAGGAAAATGGAGAGGATTAGGATAAGATTTCTCACATCCCAAATCTTCATATATGGGGATGAAACTACTGCATACGCTTCCCTGGTATGTTCTTCACTCTTCTCTGATTTTTTTTTTTTTTTTTTTTAACTTCTTTAATAATTTTTGTAATTCTAGACGTAATATTTTTAAAGCTCAAACAAAACCAAAATTAAAAAGCTCTATAATTTCTCGTATGAACTTTTCCACACACAAATTAAAAAACAGAACTTTTCGTTTTCTTTTTCCCAGTTTCTTTTTATTCTCCTAGATATAGCCTGGGCCTCGTTATATGGGTTTCTGAATGTGTGATTGATGCTGAAATTGCAGAAAGAACAAGAGGATTTCAAATGGGAAGAAGAAAGCGTAAGTATTATATAAGCAAAACTCTACATTTTTTTTTAATTTGTTTTGATTTTTGTTGTTTTTGTGTAAAAATATGAAATTTTATATAAATCTTTTCTGGGTTTCATTTAAAATATACATTTTTTTTTCTTGCTGGGTTCCATTTTATGGACATGTTTGCAGTTATTCTTGACGTTTCAGAAGTTGGTACACAAGATTCTTCTGGACAAAAATGGCTGATTCAGACATGGATGACGATAATGACAAAAAAGTAGCACCGGTGCGTTTTTGTGTGTGTGTGTGTGTGTGTGTGTGTTGTTGCTAAGAATATGTTTTTGATCCGTGTACTTCTATTATAACCTCCTCCTGCCCTGTGTGATCAGCTGTAGCATTATTAGGATTACAACTGTGGCTTTCTACTTCCTCAGTGTGCTAGAACCCCTGTTTCAACCTTCTCTTGGTAAATTAATGGATAGAGATGCATTTAGGTAGTATTTCCTTTTTTAATGTCCCTGTAGTTCTAAACTTGCTTGTACCTTCTTGCTTTGTGTTGCAATATAAATCCATAGACCATTTCCAATGATTTCAGTGTATCATAAACTTGATTGTACTGTTTGAAGAAGAGATTGCGAGTTGGTCACTAGTGACATCAGGCATCTTACTGCACTAATAATTAGGTTTAAGGATTTCTAGGTTGAGATTGGGCTTAAATAATCACTGGATATGGTTATAAACTCTGGAGAACAAATGCAAAAAGGATAGTTTAGAAGAAGAGGAAGAAAAAAAATAAAACAGAGAGAGAGACGGAGATAAGATTGCCTCAGAATCAAAAGAATGCCTTTTTAGAGTTTCAACTAGAAAATAATTATAGAATCCCTATTGTCAGTAGGGTGCAACCACTTCAAATTCTTAAGTATTGATGTTTTTAGTTATTTATCCATTACTTGCATAAAACATCTGCATAGTGTTTTATTTTATTTTATTTTTAATTTTTTTTTCTTCTGATGTTTTGGAAAATTTGATTACTATTTCTATATGTAGAGATATTTTGAAGCGCAAAGCAAACTTTTGAAAGGGTGTCAACAAGAATAGGGGAGGATTGGTAAAAACTTCTCACATCCTAGGTACGTGCTTAATTGTTTATTCTATACTATTTTCTTATGATGAGAAACATCTCAGTTGATCTCATATGCAGAACCAATTGGTCCTCATTCAAACTTTAGGGCTCTGTAATTGTGCAACAAGTCAGCTACTGAAGCATAGGAAAATCAAGGTTTTATAGCCAAAAAATAAAAGAAAAAAACTTTTTTTTTTGGTTGCATCTGAGGAACGGAATTTGGATCCTGTATGAATCAAAAAATAAAAATTCATTACGAGAATGACCTCTCAATTTGCCCAAAAAAGGTTGAAAAGGAAAAGTAAAAAATTGTTACTTGTCCTTCAACAAATCATTTCTTCTTTAATGGTAATGTTCATACATTTTTGGTTCTCTCTCACTTTTCCACTGTGTCTCCCATGACCTAGAAAACCTGACCGCTCAAAGGCAGTGGCTTCATGTAGACTATCAATTTATTTCATGCGCGATTTTTGAAAGAAAGTTGCATTGTTGTGTTATTAAGTGAGTGAAAAAGACCATGCTTTCAGCATTTGATTTTGTGTTGGGTGTGGGTCTGCTGCGAGGTTAATGGGGGGGACAATCACCTGCATTACATTATTTTGACTTGATTCATTCTGCTTTAATGTTGTTAAATATGTTTATGTTGTTTGCTTTCTAGTTTAAAATTGTCAAGCAAAAATATATTATTTTACATAAAATATGGAAATATATAGATATTGACTAATTTATTGTTCATAGTATAATCAAATTAGTTGGATTCTTTGTTCTTCTGCTTATTTACTGTAATGTTTCTGCTACTCAAACTTTGCTCGCTAATAGCTATCTCAAACCCTCTCTGCATTGTGTTTTCCTGTATTTGTGACCTGTGATCACTAACATGGTTACTTCTTCGTTTTTCTTTGTTACTTAATCTCAATTCTCAAGGAAGTTTCAAAATTTTCATACAGGTTCAGATACTTGTGGATAATCTGGATATAGAAAATGTAAACTCTGCTAATTTGACGGCTGCAATTTCTGCGGCCCTCCTCCTTTTGCCACCAAAATTCACTGAGGTTTGCTTTATTCTCTAATACAGCAATGCTTGAATCTTGACCATTGTTATAATTATTAGATTAATTAGATTCACTAGTAATTATATGTTCATGCAGGAAGATCTATATGCCAAAATATGCAGTCTCTCATATATGGGTGATTTGCGTATGCTTTTTGCAGAGGACAGCAATAAGGTAAAGCTTGACAGCTCAAATCTCTAAAGGGAAATGGCTTCCTGCCTTTTATGTCATTAACACACTTAATGCTTGCCTGGTACATACACTTATGTACATAAACTGATGGATCTATTGAAACTATTAAATTTTATGTTGCTCTGATTTGTAAGACATATTTAGCAATTAGCAATTGGCTAAATTTATGGACTACAATTAGCAATTAGTTCTGCCCCAATATGGCATATACAACCAAGATATGCCTGTGGAAGGCATATTACTCAAATCTAATTACTGGAAGATTTCTTAAGCTCTAGTTGTTTACCTCCACTTCATTACATGATTTGCTGTTGCAACTGCTTATTGGATGTCCTTTTTATTCTCTATTTTTATATTGGGGATATTGCTGAAAGTTACATCTGTTATGACATTTCATTGACAAAAGAGGACCAATTGCTGAACATATATTGCTTTTACTAAAGTTCAATTGTTCTTTCATATAACCTGCCCCAGGTGAAGAAGATTGTGCAAGGGCAGTTTGATTTATTCCAGTTAAAGTATAAGCCATTTCTTGAAGAGTATGAGGCTAAAGAGTTTCTGAGACTTGCATCATCAGGTAGTAAACCAAAAAAATATTTCTCAGGTTTGTTTAGATCCTCGAGCTCTCAAATCAAAGTTGATTCAATATGTCTTCAGTTTCTATGTTCTATTCTAGAAAGACCTCAACTTTCTAGCCAATGAACTCTAGCTCAAATGGTGAAAGACCTCAACATTCTAACCTCATCCTCTGTTAATGAATCAAATATGTATGTGGCCTTAAACTAATCCATGAAGAATACTTGTAAAGTTTAGCATAAAAATTTCTACTTCCTTTATTTGATGTAGACATCGTCAGGCAAGCAATACTGAATATTTGTTTAGATTACATTTACTTTAAATAAATAAATAAATCAGGTTTTTCTTTCTGCAAGGCAAGCAATACTGACATAAGAATTAGTTGAATATGTGTTTAGATACCATTTACTTTAATACATAAATCAGGTTTTTTCATTCTGCAAAGCTGATACTATTGGAAATATTGATACTTGGAGTTTATGATTTTTCTGCCTTTCATCTCCTCTATGAAACAGTTTAAATTTGAGCTGATAGTAAAAATCTGTACTAGTATAAAGTTCAGGTCGTCAGAAACTTCTTGATGGCATACTAAATGATTTATCTTTTGCTCAATGTCAAATTCCTTAAGTAAATGTCTTGTTCTTCTAGAATTCATTTATTATTAGGATTTTCGTTTAATAAAAAGCAAAAGATAAAAAATTTAGCAAGACATTGTTATTTCCAAGTTGGTTCCAAAGTTTAAATTAACATTGTGTATTTGAACTATCTCCTCTTTTGAATAAAATTATTTTTACTTATAAAAAGAAATCAAAATACTTTTTTGCCTCTTATAACAGGATTGTGGCTTATCAGTAGCTCGCTCTCTTGTTAATTCTCTTCCTCCAATGGTCAGAAGCCAAATGGGAATGAAGCTAGGAGAGAAGAAGAAGCTTACTGAATCTGGTATGAGCTTCAACTTGTCTATTGTGTTTTTACTAGACATCTGCACCCATCCCAACTTTGTGCACTCAATTGTAGTTGGGAAAACTTGATTTTGACAATTCATTTTGAAGCGTACTTCTGGATGTCCGGTGACAGGCAATTGTATCACCATGCTAGACTTAATTAGACAATAGTTTCAACTAATGCCAATGTTGAATTGATAGTAACATTTTTTTAACAATAAAATTGAAGGTCGTAAGTGAGGTTTTGATTGGCTCAAGAGAAGAGGCTGCAAAATGCATGCAAAAGGTTCTGAGGCGAACAGTCATGGTTTCAAGTACAAGGCAGGCTGTCTCCGGTCTACTGACAGTTGGTGCCTTTACTGCTCTTAGATATCTTTCTAACAAAATGTGCAAGGCTTGGAAATCCTGGAGATGACACTTTATACCCATTTTTATTTTTTTGAAACACAGTTTGCAACAATGTGCTAGTTTAGGCTAAACCTGGGTTACACTCGAACCTAATCCTTTGGGTCCCTGGGCTTGACATAAGAGTTATGCTGAAGGATGACGTTTTGGTCACTGTCAGCCTGAGATCATACACCAACACTCCACGTGGTCTTGCTTGGATTGCTGATCAACTTGTTTGCAAAATAAGAGGTCTATAAATGTTATACGAATCCTGAGATTGGATAACAAGAATATTTTCTGGTTGGTGGAAAAAGCAAGTTTTGTATTGACATTTATGGTATTTGAATTTTCTCCTAAATCAATCAAGGAAGTAATAATTCAGTTTTGTCATTGTTAAATGATGCTTTCTTTGTTTGTATTTCAATCTGTTCACTGACAGGGTCACCTTGACATTTTCATTTTCTACTAACACCACCGACTCTTTTTATTCTTGTCATTATACCATAGAGCATTGAAATAAAGGCTTGCTAGGTTGATTTGTTTGGATGCAAAGAGGTATTCACAAGCAAGGAAGCTGTTCTTATTGGAGAATTGCATGACCTTGATCTGCGTTGTTTCATACAAATAGAATCATTCAAACAAATAAAATCATCTTTGAATTTTACTGGGTTAAGTCTTTGCAAGGGCCCCATTTTGATGTTACCCTCACCCCCCCGTCTTGACTCTTGAGCCTTGACTTATCGACAAGCGTGTGGGTGTCCGCAGTAGAGTTTTCTTGTGATGGATAAGGCTTTGTTGGTTATGAATAGCGTGAGAGCCCCGCACACAACACCCAACAGATCACACATGTTACCTTTTCTGTTATCTTGTGGCCTGTGGGGACCTTTTGATCAATTGATTATTCTAGTCTAATAAGAGATACTTAAACTCCAATACCCATTAGGGGTTTGTGCTTGCATCGTATTTTAAAGGGTAAAATATTATTTTGGTTCCTAAACTTTATCAAATATTTGTTTTTCATTCTTAATTTTTAGGAAATTTATTTTTTGTCCCTAAACTACTCCTTCCGTTCCAGTTTTTTTGTTCTCTATTCTATTTTGAGATGGTTCTTAAACTTTATCAAATATTTGTTTTTCATTCTTAAATTTTAATAAATTCATTTTTTGTCCCTAAACTACTCATTCCGTCCAAGTTTGTTTTTCCTCTATTCTATTTTGAGATGTCCAAAATATTGTCATGTTTCTAAAATTAAAAGTCCGTAATTTACTAATGTTCTTATTAAACCCCTACTTTATTTCCAAAACCATTTGAAAAGATAACCAAAAAATATTTTAAAAAATCAATATTGATTAAAAAGATGAACTAGAATTTGTATTTGAAGTAATTCAAAATTGCTTGGAGCCAATACCCAATAGTTTTTGTATTGTGGTAGTTGTAGATTTTTCAAATTGGACTAAGAGGATAAGTTACAATTTGTGCTGTGTAATTTCAAAAATGCTTATACTATAAGAAGCAGATTTTTGTGATTGTAATTTAAGATTTAATATTTTTATTTTATGATAAATTTATTTAAGGGTAGTTTTAAAAACTTATATTTTTTTTTAAAACAGACAAGACAATAAATAATATTCCCTTAAAAAGTTTAATTTTTGAAACAATTATTGTGGTCCTATTTTTTTTCATTTCAAATACATGATGTTTTGCCACAATATTTGGTCCTGGTTTTGCCACCAAACACATGATGTTTGGTCCTGGTACTATTTATTTTAATTCTTCTAATGAATTCCTCTTTTACCAAAAAAAAAAAAAAGTAATCTGAAACTACCTTTTATTTTACATTTATAGCATTAACTTTTGACCCATAAAGTTTAATTATGAATAGTTGGGGAAAAAGAATTGAAATAAAAAGAACAGAACGATTCCGTAGCTGAGTCTGACAACAGCACCAATCTTTTCCCAAACAGGAAACTCGGATGTGTCCCCAAAGCTCCGATCAAATGTGGTGACTTCCATGGCAGGACTCGTGAACCCACCTCCTCCTCCACTTCCAGTACTCTCTCCTTCTCTTCTGCCATGATCAATCCTTTTGCCACTACTACTACTCTGCTCTGCTGAGCACCTTATCGATACTCTTGCTGCTTGTTGAGACCACAATGATACCCTCTTCTTTCTACCTCCTCTAAATTTACTTACTATCCTAATCGGAAACAAAGACGTAGTTGAAGAGGTCAACAGCTCCATTTCGTAACTAAAACAACAAACTGTAATTGTTGTTGTTGCTCTTCTCCATTGTTGAGCAATAGCATAGCAGCTTTTGTGAGTTTTGAGGTACGAGGATTATTGACCGTGCATTTCTCTCTCTCAAATATGGAAAAAAAAAAAAAAAATCTTTTGCTGTTGGAAAAAAAATAGGGAAAGAGAATTTCGGAGAAAAAATGTCACTCACCACTCATCTCTTTTTTTTTTTTTTTTTCGAGATGTATTGAATTGTCCACACCTTTTGTCCTGTGCTGTGAGCATGGTTTTAAAAACCAAACCGAGAGCCGAACCCTTTTTTTCAAAATTTTTGGTTCAACTCGATTTTTGATTGGTTTTTTTCAGTTGTTGACCGGTTTTGGGCATTTTTTGGATTGGACTAGCCCTCGGTTCCGCATTCAATCAGTCGGATCGACCAGTCTGGTTCGATTTTTAAAACATAGGCTATGAGAGGAGAGATGAAACTCCTATAAGAATGAATAAAGAGAGAATTAGCCCAGCTACTAAAATCTCTAATTGTTAAATAAGAAATTTGAGATTCAACCCTCACTTATACTATCATAAGTTAAAACTCTCTTGAAAAAAGAAAAAAAAAAAGTGAAGAGAATTAAACTATTGAATTGTCCACACCTCTCTATTTCTTTTATTGTATAATTCAAATCCTAGTTAGTTAATATACGTGCATAACATATATAATACTTTTTCGTACGAATGTAATAAATTAAAAATTGTGCATGCTTACACGTTTAATACCAATGATACAAAATCAAACGCGTTTATTTCTATTTATAAACTCAATTGCTGATGTAAATTGTACTTGAAACAATCTCTTATGAAAAATAGGATAGAGAGGATGGTAAAAATCTAAAGCGAAGCCAATTTGAAGCTAACCTATTTGCTAGTTAAAATTTTTAGTTTTAAGCAATTCTTAAATCTATTTTAATACACTATTTTATAACTCATCCTACATTTCATTTCTTATTTTTCACATAATACCAAACCCTATTAATTAATTTATTCATTTCATTGTTATTGTTGAATTATTAATTATTATTGAATTAATTTTCTTTATTAAGTAATTAGATTATTTCAAATCAGAATGTTGAGAAGCTTCTATTAAACATAATACAAAGAGATTATTGTATTTATCTAATAACAAAAGTATATGAAAAATGTTTCAATATTTTTTATGGCAAATTTTTTAATAATAAACGTACTGTTATTAAATACATATATGTACTGTTATTTCTCTATTTCTGTTTTATATGCTGAATTTTTTATATGTACTTTTGTTGAAAGATGTCAAATTTATACACGTCCATATATTTATTGCATTATACAAGTGTCATATATTACTAACTATGTTTTAAATTAAAATTTACAAATTTAAAGGTATACAAACTTTCAAAGGCGAATACACCAATAAGAAAGAATGAATAAGTACAAGTTGGGGAAATGAAACAACTTAGACGAAAATTCAAAATTACATTGGTTGAATTAAGAAAAAAATAATCAATTAGATAAGTAATAGAAAATATAGTTGCAAATAAAATAAAATGAAAGAAAATAATATATACAACCGATCCTAATTTTTTATGACAAAGAACTTCACCAAGGCAGGGCCCTTTGAACCCTCCCCTAAAGAGCAAACACAAATACACAACCTCACTCACTAGAACCATATATTGGGAGTTCAAGGGAACTCTTTATTGGGATTGAACTCACAATATTTAGGTCTACAACTCATCCAGAACTTCCAACCACTAGGTTGCACCCTTACAGGTGACTAACTTCAACTAATTTGTTGAGAATCCATAATCGGCTCCAACGAGTTGGAAATTAAAATCTTCTTGTTATTTTTGTTGAAAGGTGTATAGATTGACACATCAATTAAACAACGTGATAATCTATAAAGTATTAGATAAAATAAATAAATTAATATGAATCTTGAAATAAACAATATTGACAATATTTAAAATAGAGAGATCATGTTCCCATGTTTTTACTTTTCTTTCTTTGTTTATTACTTTATTTAAATAAATTTTTTTTTTAGTATCTAAATGAGATTTATCTTTTGATAGGTAATATAATTGATTACGTAAAATGGAATATATCTGAATGAGAATATTTCTTTACATCATTTGAAAAATATGAGTGTACCAAGGTACATTCCAAAACAAAATACAGACTAATTTATCCAAATTAAGGGTCCGTTTGAATACAATTTATTTTGCTAAAAACTGAAAACATGTAGCGAAATAATTTTTAAATGTGTGAATAGTACCATGAGACCCATTTTTAATGAAAAAATTGCTGAAAAGTGGAGTTTGTGGATCTCGTGAACAGTGCACGGGACCCACCGATGTGGCTAAAAATGAGTTGAAAAGTCAAATAATACAGCTACTGTTCATGAATTTTGCTGAGCTAAACGCGTGCAAAAAAAAAAAAAAAAAAAAAAAAAAAAGAAGAAAAAAAAGAGTAAAATGTGCATTTGCACAAAACGTGAATGTGAATCCAAACCCACAATAAATGGTTCTACTTCCGTGTGACTATGGTGAGACTCCAGAGTCCGGAGACAATGAATCCAGGTGTGTGATAATTTATACCATTCAGATTTTATTTGCCCAACTTTGGACTCAGCTACAAGCCAAAAATTGTCTGCCCAACTTTGGACTCAAAAATTGTCCTTAGATGAAATGCACTGGCACGTAGAGCTATTTTATGTCCCAACCTATTAGTTTGGATGGAAGATATTATCTTCTATAAGATGTTAATTCTGTACTACAGGTTGATTTACAAAGCAAAATAAGATGAACTGATTAAGATGAACTGATTTTTTCTGTACTGCAGCCTCCTTTAATAAGATGAACTGATTTTTTCTTTTAAAAAAAAAACTCACAAAGCAAAATATATAGAACTAGTATTTACTTATTTGGGGGAATGACTTTGATGTCCAAATTCTAAATTACTAGGGAAATAAAAGTGATGTCTTGGTCTTAAAGACTACATATATATTAGAAGAGATTAAATTTATAAAAATGTGGTGTAAAATTCAATTTTTATACCCTACAATCTCAATATGCCACATTATCAAATTACATATTAAAAAATAGGTCTAACTACACCTAATCAATTATAATACCCATCGTTTCTAAAAATAAAAAAATAAAAAATTCTAATACCCATCAATATATATATATATATATATATATATAAGCAGAGATCTCATGCGAGAGAGCATGAAGTTCTGCCATGCGGTGTACTCTATGAAGAGAATTGAAATACCCTTAAGCCACATTAAATATAAGAACAAATTTAAAAGTAGAGACTTTTTATTTCATTTGGTTTAATGTTTCAAGACTATTTTTGTTGCATTATTTATTCAATGTTTTAAGACTACTATTTATTTCATTTGGTTCAATGTTTCAATACTTTTCATCTCTCACACACACAAAAAACTCTTTGCATTTCCATTCACCCTTTTTCACTTCTACTCCTTTATATACACATGTCCATAGCCTTTCATACCTATTGTAGTATCATTTGATCATAACCCGTATGAGTCGGCTATAACCAAGGAAGGGGGCTTGCGTTTTTTATTTAGTGACGGTAGCTTACAGCTGTTTTGATGTTGAAGTCAGATATTGTAGATTTTGTCAAGATTATGATTCGCTTGGAGTCTTTGGGTGTTTGAGATTTTGGTTTGAGAAAATTATAAATGTATTTTTTTTAGAACTAAAGAAAAAAGAAAAAGAAACACTCTAATTGATTATTTATGAAGTTAGCTATTTTTTAAATAAATTTTGTGTTAGAATTCATAATTTGTTGTTTCTTTGTAAGTTTATTTTACTGCTATTTTGTGTGGTGTGAGCCATAGTGATAAAAACAAAAATCAATGGTGATTTAAAAGTGTTTTTTGCTTTTTTTTTTTAAAGGATATGAAAGCCCAACTAAAGACAATTGAATTTTGATAAATGAATGTGTTTTTAGAAAATTTATCTTTGTTTAATCACGTTCTCTTTATGTTAATACTTATAAATGATTCCCTTAATTTCATTGAGATAATTAATTTGGTGTTTGTGATCAAGGTCTCCATATTTGGTTATGAGAATAAAGTGGTTGAGAAAGTGTTTGGTAGGTTGCTGAGGTTCTGTTATGTGGCGCACTTTATGAAGAAAATTGAAATACCCTTAAGCCACATTAGAGATAAGAACAAATTTAAAAGTAGAGACTCTGTATTTCATTTGGTTCAATGTTTCAAGACTTTTCATCTCTCACACATACAAAAAACTCTTTGCATTTCCATTCACCCTTTTCACTTCTACTCCTTTATATACACATGTCTATAGCCTTTTATACCCATTGTAGTATCATTTGATCGTAACTTGTATGAGTAGGCTATGACCAAGGAAGGGGCTTGCGTTTTTTATTCAGTGACAGTAGCTTACAGTTTTGATGTTGAAGTCAGACATTATAGATTTTGTCAAGATTATGATTCGCTTGGAATCTTTGGGTGTTTGAGATTTTGGTTTGAGAAAGTTATAAATGTATTTTTTTAGAACTAAAGAAAAAGAAAAAGAAACATTCTAATTAATTATTTATGAAGTTAGCTATTTTTTTAATAAATTTTGTGTTAGAATTCATAATTTGTTGTTTCTTTGTAAGTTTATTTTACTGCTATTTTGTGCGGTATGAGCCATAGTGATAAAAACAAAAGTCAATGGTGATTAAAAGTGTTTTTCGCTTTTTTTTTTTAAAGGATACGAAAGTCCAACTTAAGACAATTGAATTTTGATAAATGAATGTGTTTTTAGAAAATTTATCTTTGTTTAATCACGTTCTCTTTATGTTAATACTTACAAATGATTTCTTAATTTCATTGAGATTATTAATTGGGTGTTTGTGATCAAGGTCTCCATATTTGGTTGTGAGAATAAAGTGGTTGAAAATGTGTTTGGCAGGTTGTTGAAATTTATGTAATTTTAAGATATAAAAATATTACATACTTTAAATTCTTATTTGTAGATTTCAAAATCATTTAATCAGTTTGAAAAATAAAATCTACTTTTAACAGTAAATGTAGGGTCAGTTTTTGTGGCCCAGGTCCAAAAGATTTAGATTATGGACCCAACAAACCCAGAACAATGAATTTGTAGAGAGTGAATGAAAGAACTGGGCCGGTTGCGAATTAAACGGTAGTTAATGATGGTATTCAAGAACAAATTAACATGAAATCATGCATGAAAAGTTGAACACATGAATGTCCGAAGAGGTATTTTATTCATTGGAAAGTCATTACAACTCTTATTGCTACAGTCAAGATATTTTTTCCGTCCCCATCTTATCAAGAGCCCTTCTTCTTTATATAGCCCCCTCCCTCATCATCCCAGTCGTCCACTTGTCCTTCATCTGCGTATATACTTGAGTATAGGTCACATCAAGCATCTTCTCTAGTTTTTTGGGAGTGGCGGTAGCTGAGGTTGCACTATTTAGGGGTTTTCTCTACATAAATGCGGCCAGAAAAGTTGCTGTAGTGCATTAAATACGGTGGTAGCAGCTTTTCCTTAAGATATTTTTTCGTCCTTATCATCCCTAGGTATGCCCAGAGCTTATCTTTGTCATTGGGATTGCTAGGAAGGTCGTTCGGACCTTCCATACGTTTGTTTGATCAAGACTATTCGTATCCGAGGAGTAAAACCTCTTTGGACAAGAGGTGACCTCTTCGGATGGTACTCTTCCTCCATTTCTGGGTTGGTTGCCTTCAGATGAACTCTACCCCAACCCATTATTCCTCTTCGGACATACAGTAATCTTCAAAACAGGGCCCTAGGCCCAATAGGTAGGTCTGGGCTTTTACCCCCCTACAATAGCCCTTCAAAATCTTAATATTTCCCTCGCATCCGAAGAGAAAAAGTGGGATTTTGACTTGTCATGGAGTAAAAAGCTTAAGAACAGACAAATATCTGAACTTGCACGTGTGTAGGCATAGATATAAGCGCTTCTTCATTGCCGCTGTTGTTTTCGTATTTCCAAAGCGATGCATTAATTACTCCAGGCAGCGCCTTGTCCTTTGTATCCAACGGTGGGTTGTTGATCTAACGGGTGTGGTTCTTCCCTGGGATTTGGGCGAGATAACTTTTGCCCCTTCGTTTGACCTCGTATAAAATCTCAGAAGAAGTTACTTCTTCCTTACTTTGCAAACTCTCAGACAACCCAGCAAGAACAAGCACATTACTCCATCAAGCTCTTTCAGTCACCAATCCCAGTCTTCCCAGAATCTTTAAGAATCCTTCTGCGAGTTCGAAGATCAATCTCCGGTTTAGTTCCAGTAAGTTCTCATTTATTCGATCATTTAGTCTTCTCTTCGGCCAGCTTTCTCGACCTTTGAACAGTCACCCCCTGGTTGCTGCGCTTAGTGTTTCCATCTTTTCGTTTAAGTGTGATGGGTAAACTCCAATATTTGGTGGATAGTCCTGCCCAGTTGGAGGAATTTAGGGCCACATATCGCATACCCCCAAATGTGGATGTGAGGTATTGCCCTCTAGAAAAAATACTAACAAATCGAAAAATGGGCAAAGTTGTAATCCCCGTCATCGCTTTCCTAGAAGGGGGGATGACAATCCCCATGGGCCCCATCACCAGTAATTACCTTCGAAACCATAGGCTTAATTTCGAACAGTGTGCGCCTAATGTCTTTAGGATCGTAGGAGCAGTTGAGGATCTTAACCGTCACCTAGGATTGGGGCTCACCTGGCTCGACGTGGTACACATGTACAAGTGTCACAGCCAACAAGGGGTGGGATATTATCTAAAATCCCGGTCCGACATTATTAGGCTTGTCTCTTGCCTTCCTAAATCCAACAAAGGGATGAAGGACGACTATGTGATCGTCTTGGGTGTATGGCATGGCGGTCCTCATTTCCCAACCAAGCCAGGAGAGCCAGGTGGGACATGCTAGACTTAGGTTCACTAACAGTAGGCTTAGGATCTTCGCCTTTTAGCAATTTTTAATTCTCTTCGTACTACTATTTTCAAGTCTCTGACTGAATTCTGCTCTGATTTTTAACAGATAAAGACCATGTTTCTCCTCGGCTTATCCTCACAAACACTGCTGCACTTAATTATCTGTTAAGATCAGAAATCTTTGTGAGTGAGGACGGGCAACTCCGGTTGGTTTCGCTTATTCTTGGGTATACGGTGAAACTGAAGGATTATTAGTCGATCGGTAATGCGATAACGCAGAGAGATTATCGTCTCAACCGCATAGACGTTGCTCAGAAAGGCTTCTTGGCACCGTACGACCTTGCACCTGTACCACATCCAAACCCTCAAGGTGTACCACCGCTCGTCCAGTCGATCCATCAAATTCCCCTTGAACCAACGGTTGTAGGCGAATGGGTTGTCTCTTCCACCTCTTCACTAGAGGAGCAGATTGATAAATTTAAATTCGAAGGAGAAGCTTCAGGAAGGGTTCAGGTGATACCATCCTCGGACTTCGAAGAGGGGATTGATAGGCAATCCAGTGTCCACCCTCCTATTCTGATAACTGCTCTTCCGGAAGGCTCTTCAGAAGAGGAAGATATGTCAGACTTGAAGGCATTAATGAGGAACAGGGGCAAGAAGGCTGAGCCGAAAGGCACTGGGACTTCTCAACCAGTGGTGAATTTGCCTCCACCGCCACCTCAGGTTCCTAACCTCGGCTTAAAACCCTACCGGACCTGAAGAAGAAAAGACCCCTCGAAACTGATGAGAGGGAGGTGGTGGTGCCCCCAAAGACAACCAAGCAACAGAAGGTGGCGAGAGACCACCGGAACAAAAGGGCCTCATCCACTGAAAGCCGGGATGAGCCTCCTGTTGCTGAAGTGCGCCGAGGGCCACGCACATGGTCTCCCAAGTTGGAGCTGGACGGCGCTCCTATTTCTTGGGAGACTTCCCTCAGAAACTACGATGGGGGAAAAGCAGGGCTAGTAGCTGAAGCTTTGGAGCAACCATTGCTCCTCTCCCGAGACATGGAGTCATACAGGCGCTATAACTAGTATGAACTCTACATGTCCCTGAAGAGGGACTTGGCCATGGTAAGTAGGTTAACCCAGCTCTTCAATTTGGCATGTTCATTTTTCGCTTGTTTTATGCTAACAATTTTACTTTATTATGCAGATTACCCAGCAGGTCTTCGTGGCCGAAGAGTGGAATAAAAATGCATGCCTCGAAGCCCAAACAGAGGCCCACTCTCGATCTGAGGCAGAGAAGGCCTTAGGCAGCTTGAAAGAGCAGTTTTCTCAAATCTCCGAGCAGCTCAAAGAGGTAACCAATGAAAGAAATAGCCTCATTGCAGGTCTGCAAAATGCTGAGAGCCAGGCCGAAGCCCAGCGCAAGTTGCTAAATGAGGCTCAGACCAGTTTGACAGTTGAGAAAGCGCTTGTGAAGGCACTTCGCGCTGAACTCCAAAAGGCTAAGGAAACTGCCAAGCTAGCCTAGAGGGATGCTCAGCTGGCCAAAGAGGCGACCAAGGCTGAAAAGAAGGCAGCATACTAGCTGGGAGTGGAGGTGACCGAAAAAGGTCTAACTGAGCAGTTTGCCTTGGTCAGCCGAGAATATTGTGATATAACATGGGGCAAGGCAATGGACGCTACTGGGGTGCCTGCTGACTCAGAACTGAGGCTGCTTGGGTGCATATACTATGACCCAGATATCCGAGAGCTCCCAGAGTCTGACCCCCTTCCTCCAACACAGCACACAGAGGCTACGGAGCAATCCTTGGTCAGCCAAGTTCCTTCAACCACTCTTGAGGCCTTCAAGGAGTCTGGTCAGCCAGGTGATAAAAGCAAACCAACTGAGCCACCCAAGGACAAAGGCAAGGGGTTGGAAAAAGAGAAGACTTCTTTTGAGCCCAAGGACTAGGCCTCAGAAGCTGCTGCTACTCGGACAGGCCAGGCTGCCGACCCTATGGTCCCTCAAGCAAAAGCATAGATACTTAGGTTTTTTTTTATGTAAGGTTTTTTTTATGTAAGGTTTTTTTATGTAAGGTCTTTTTTATGTAAGGGATTGTAAACTACCCTCTTTTAATCAATGAAACAGTTTCTCTTTTACTTTTGGTGTCCTTGTTGCATATCATATGACTTACTTTTGCTACAAAGAACTGTACTTTGTAATTATGGGAATGTGGGTAAACATAATCACCATATCACGCTAATAATGCACATAACTAAGATTGGCACTGAAAAGAGCAGTTTGTATAAGAACTACTACTAAATAATAAATGCAACGAGTGTTATAAAAGCTTCAAAGGTCTTTTCAAACATGCACGAAAAATGGCCAACATAAGCTAGAATTAGTTTAAATACATTCGAGAATTTCAAGCGTGGCTCATTATAAAGTCATATTTCAATAATAATAATTGTATGGGGGGTATTGATTAACCCAAATCATCTGGTCCGAGGACTACAGGCATGAATGGGTTTAAGTTTAAACACTTAGAGAACTGCAATGGAGTGTTAACTAACCCAAATCATCTGGTCCGAGGACTAAAGGCATGATTGGATTTAAGTTTAAACACTTAGGAAAATTGTGAACGAGTGTTAACTAACCCAAATCATCTAGTCCGAGGACTACAGGCATGATTGGATTTAAGTTTAAACACGCAGAAAAATTGTGAACGAGTGTTAACTAACCCAAATCATCTGGTCCGAGGACTACATGCATGATTGGATTTAAGTTTAAACACTTAGAGAACTGCAATGGAGTGTTAACTAACCCAAATCATCTGGTTCGAGGACTACAGGCATGATTGGATTTAAGTTTAAACACTTAAGGGATGCACTTTATATGACAAGTTGGCATGCTGATTAAAGGGAAGATTTGATTAATAATAGTACCTTTTGAGGTTATTTACATTCCAAAGGTGTGGTATCACATGACTATCTAGGTTTTCAAGGAAATATGCCTTAATGCCAGCCCCTGAAGTAATACGATATGGCCCTTCCCAATTAGGTCCTAACTTTCCCCAAGCTGGGTTTTTTGTAGTCTCGACAACTTTCCTCAGCACCAAGTCACTAGGTTCTAGAGGCCTCAGCTTCACGTTGGCGTCGTAGCTCTGCCTGAGCTTTTGTTGGTAATATGCTAGTCGGACCATTGCATTTTCCCTCCTTTCATCAATCAGGTCCAAACTCCTCTCTAGCTGCTCATTGTTGCTGGTCGGACTGAATGAACTGGTCCTCAGTGTTGGGAATCTAGTTTCCAAAGGTATGATAGCTTCAGCTCCATAGGTCATTGAGAAGGGGGTCTCTCCAGTAGATCTGCGAGGCGTAGATCTGTAAGCCCAAAGTACGTGTGGTAATTCTTCCACCCATTTTCCCTTCACGTCGTCCAGCCTCTTCTTTAAGCCATTCACTATGACCTTATTGACAGCCTCTGCCTGCCCATTACCTTGGGGATACGCAGATAGTTCACTACAATAACTCCTGAATGCTTTGCTATCGAACTATAGGCCATTGTCCGAGATGAGAGTATGAGGAACCCCAAATCGAGTGATGATATTCTTCCACACGAACTTTTGCACATCTGTGTCCTGGATGTTGGCCAGAGGCTCAGTTTCGACCCATTTAGTGAAATAATTTATGCCGACCAGAAGATATTTCCTATTTCTTGTAGCCTTAGGGAATGGTCCCACAATATCTGAGCCCTATTGGGCGAAAGGCCATAGGCTGGATAACAGATTAAGTGTTCCTCCTGGTTGATGTATGTTTGGGGCAAAGCGCTGACATTGATTGCATTTTTTAACATAATCGAGGGCTTCTCTTTGCATGTTTGGCCACCAATAACCTTGAGTAATGGCTCGGTGAGCCAAGGACCTACCTTCAGTGTGGCTTCCACAGATTCCTTCATGCAATTCCTCTAGTAGTAACTCAGCCGCTTCAGGGTGCATGCATAACAAGTACGGTCCTGAGTAGAAACGTTTGTATAGTTTCTGATCTTTGAATAACCAGAACCTAGTTACTTTCCTCCGAACTTTGTCAGCTTCCCCCTTTTCTTCAGGCAAAATATCTTCCTTTAAGAATTGAACTATAGGGTCCATCCAGTTGAGTCTAGCATTGACTTGGTGAACTTGAACTACTTCTCCTCTTACTTCGGTAGGCCAATGCAAGTCCTTGACGAGGATTACTCTTGGCAAGTCTTGTGCCGAAGAGGTGGCAAGAGTGGCTAAAGAGTCAGTGTGTGCGTTACCACTTCTGGGAATATGCAGCAAGCTGAAAAATTCGAATTCCGACTGCAGACGTTTAACTCGGCCCAAGTATCCCTGCATCCTTTCGTCCTTCGCCTCAAACTCCCCCTGTACTTGACCCATAACTAACCTTGAGTTCGAGAACAACTCTACTGCTTTTCCCCCCATCCTTTGTACCATAGACATTCCCATCAATAGGGCTTCGTACTCCACCTCATTATTTGTTGCCGAGAAACCCAGCCTTAACGACTTTTCAATAATGATTCTTTCAGGGGATATCAGTGCTAGCCCTATTCTAGAACCTTTCTGGTTCACAGCACCATCCACGTATGCCTCCCAACGGGAAGGGCCTTGTTGAGAAATCATGCCAACCGATTTTTCATCCATGTCCGATGTGGGCTTTACCTCTTCTAATCGGGGCTCCGTGAACTCAGCTACCAAATTAGCAAGCAATTGGCCCTTGACCGATGTGCGAGGCATGTATTTGATATCAAAAGCCCCTAAGATAGTACCCCATTTAGCAATCCTTCCAGTGTAGTCCGCATTTCGGAGTATAGCCCTGAGTGGGAGCTGAGTGAGAACAATGACTGTATGGGCTTGGAAATAATGTAGTAGCTTTCGTGTACCGAGCACCACTGCTAGAATAGCTTTTTCCAATGGTAAGTAACGGATCTCGGCTTCATGCAGCAACTTGCTTACATAATAAACTGGTCTTTGCACACCACAATCTACTCGGATCAACACCCAGCTCACAGCATGGGGAGCTACAGCAATATATGCAAACAAGACTTCATCTGGCTCAGGGCTGGACATGATTAGTGGTCGAGCTAAATAATCTTTTAGCTGTTGGAAAGCCACAGCACACTCTTCAGTCCACTCGAATCCCTTTTATTTGTTAATCAAAGAAAAGAAAGGCTGACACCTATTCACTGATTGAGAGATAAACCGAATTAGGGCGGCAATCATCCCAGTCAGTTTCTGAACTTCCTTGGGATTCCGAGGAGCTTGTAACTCGTTGATGGCCTTTATCTGATCAGGGTTGACCTCAATTCCTCTGTGAGTCACCATATATCCTAGAAACTTGCCTGACCCCACACCAAACGAGCACTTGGAAGCGTTTAGGCGCAGCTTATATTTTTTGAGAACCTCAAAGGTACTTTCCAGGTCCTTCACATGCTCGGCCACAACCTTGCTTTTCACTACCATGTCATCTATATAAATCTCGATATTTTTGCCTAGCTGTGGTTCAAACATCCTCGTCATCATCCTTTGGTAGGTAGAACCCGCGTTTTTCAAGTCGAATGGCATCACCTTATAGTGGTAGTTACCAATAGGAGTGACAAAAGTAGTCTTCTCCTGGTCCTCCAGGGCTAATGGTATTTGGTGATAACCTTGAAAAGTGTCCAAGAAGCTCATTCGAGGGTGGCCAACAGTGGCATCTACTAGCTGATCGATTTTTGGCATAGGGAATGGATCTTTAGGGCAGGCCTTATTCAAATCAGTGAAGTCCACGCATACTCACCATTTCTCGCTCTTTTCCTTCATCACCACAGTATTTGGCAACCATTCTGGATAGAAAACCTCTTTAATAGCTCTAGCTTGTTTGAGCTTTACTACTTCTTCTCTTACCGCCTCAGCATGTTCCTTGGATGGGCGCTGAGAAGGCTGCTTTTTGGGGGTGATCATGGGGTTTACTTTCAAATGGTGGCATATGAATTCCGGATCCACCCCTGGGGCTTCGTAAGCATTCCAGGCGAATATGTCAAGGTTTCTCTTAAGAAATTGTACTAACTCCTCTTTCTCCTACAGAGGTAGCTGAGTTCCAACCTGAAAGAATTTCTTTGGATTGTCCCCAATGATGACCTTTGTCAGATCTTCGCACCTTGTGCCCTTATCCGGATCTTCGGTGGGCGGTAACCGATGCTTTAGTTGCTATAAACCCCTTTCGGCTTTGGCCGATGACTCGACTTCGGGCTTATGATGAATGGCAGCCACCAAACATTGTCTGGCCACGGATCGATCTCCCCAGATTTCACAAACTTGGCCTTCGGATGGATATTTGACTTTCTGATGCAAGGTAGGAGAAACAACCTCTAGTGTATGAAGCCAAGGTCTGGCTACAATTGCCATGTAAGGGGAAAACACGTCTACAACTATGAAATCCACCTCTACCACCTCTGAGCCAGTCTACACGAGTAATCATATTTGGCCCTTCGGGGTGACGACTCTTCCTTCAAAACTAACCAGCGGAGAACTATATGGGGTTAAGTCGCCAGGTTTTAGGTTCAGCCCCTTGTAAAGATCAGGGTACATTATTTCTACAGCACTACCCTGGTCAACCATTACCTACTTTACATCATACCCTCCAATTCTGAGGGTGATGACCAACGCATCATCGTGAGGTTGGACAGGTCCCACCTTGTCAACGTTCGAGAACCCTAAAATTAGTTGGTCATCATGTTTGGATCTCTTCGGACACTGGCTGGAGTCCCCTGCAGGTAACCGGGCTACTGACATGACCTTGGATGGCCGGAATCCTGTTCTTCCTAGGGCTGCAAATATGACATTGATAGTTCCCAATAGAGGCTTTAAAGGGTCATTTCTTTGGGATTCCGGGTTCATCTGACTTCCTCGGCCACTAGTGTGATGCAAGAGATGCCTCAATTTACCTTCACAGACTAACTGGTCCAAATGATCCCACAAGCTTCTGCAATCTTCAGTTATGTGTCCGTGATCCTGATGGTATTGGCAGTAGAGATTACGATTACGCCTATTAGGGTTTCCTACCATCTTGTTCGGCCACTTGAAGAACGGTTCATTCCTAACCTTTTCTAAAACTTGATGGACTGGCTCTCTGAATACGGTGTTGACTGCCTGGGGATTTGTTGACCCTGATTGTGTAGAAAAATCTCTCCGCGGTTTATTATTGTTGTATCGATCTGACCTGAAATCCCTTCTCTCCTGGGAGATAACATTTTCCTTACCCTTCCCTTATTGTTGATCTTCTTCAACTCTTTTATACTTTTCAATGCAGTCCATTAGCTGACACATGCTAGTAACTGGCTTACCAGACAAGGACATCCTTAACCCGTGGTCAGTAGGAAGGCCGAGCTTGAACGTGTTGAGGGCCATTGCAGCAAAGTTGCCCTCCATATTGTTAAACATCTCCCAGTACCTATCCGAATACGCCTTCAGGGTTTCACCCTCCTGCAAGCTCAAGGATAGCAGAGAAGACAAAGGCCTGGCCACTCTTTGGCAGGTGACAAAACGTGAACCAAAAGCTTGAGTGAGCTCTTTGAAGGAACTGATGGAGTCTGCCTTCTAGATGTCAAACCATCTCATTGCAACCGGTCCAAGACTAGAGGGGAAGACCTTGCACATCAGAGCTTCGTCTCTGGAGTAGACTGTCATTCTTTGATTAAAGTGACTCACATGTTCCACTGGGTCCGTTTTACCATTATAGACGGTGAACGTAGGCTGGTTAAAACGTCGGGGAAGTCTTGCTTCTTCGATCTTGCGTGTAAAGGGCGATCTAGAGATCTGATTTAAGGCCTTGCTCATGGCGTCGTTCCCTACGCCTCCATGTGGTGGGCTCTGAGGTCGCCTCTTATGACGATGCTCTTCCTCATAGGAAAAAGACTCACTGACTGGCATTCGTGATCTCTGGTGGTAAGTGAAATCCTGTTGGTCATCAGACTCCTCATCAGAATATAAAGGCACCCGTTTCCGCTTTGCATGGCGCAACTCTCTTTTTAGTTTTTCAACCTCCAGCTACAAATCCTAGTTCTTCTCTGCATGGGACATATGACTCCCACCACGTGATTGGCTCTGACCAGGGCGCACGGTGTGTACGCGACCCTCACGATCTTGTCTCCGCTCCAAATTAAGGAAAGGGTCCATGTGCTGGGATGCCCTAGACTCTGCCTCTTGTTGACTTCATTCAGCCATCATCAACTGTTATTTTCACCCCTGCACAAGCTCTTCCCACAGACGGCACCAATTGTAGGGTCAGTTTTTGTGGCCCAGGTCCAAAAGATTTAGATTATGGACCCAACAAATCCAGAACAATGAATTTGTAGAGAGTGGATGAAAGAACTGGGCCGGTTGCGAATTAAACAGTAGTTAATGATGGTATTCAAGAACGAATTAACATGAAATCATGCATGAAAAGTTGAACACGTGAATGTCCGAAGAGGCATTTTATTCATTGGAATGTCATTACAACTCTTATTGCTACAGTCAAGATATTTTTTCCGTCCCCATCTTATTAGGAGCCCTTCTTCTTTATATAGCCTTCTCCCTCATCATCCTAGTCGTCCACTTGTCCTTCATCTGCGTACATACTTGAGTATAGGTCACATCAAGCATCTTCTCTAGCTTTTTGGGAGGGGCGGTAGCTGAGGTTGCACTATTCAGGGATCTTCTCCACATAAATGCGGTTAGAAAAGTTGCTGTAGTGCATTAAATATGGTGGTAGCAGCTTTTCCTTGAGATATTTTTTCGTCCTTATCATCCCTAGGTATGCTTAGAGCTTATCTTTGTCATTGGGATTGCCAGGAAGGTCGTTCGGACCTTCCATACGTTTGTTTGATCAAGACTATTCGTATCCGAGGAGTAAAACCTCTTCGGACAAGAGGTGACCTCTTCAGATGGTACTCTTCCTCCATTTCTGGGTTGGTTGCCTTCAGATGAACTCTACCCCAACCCATTATTCCTCTTCGGACATACAGTAATCTTCAAAATAGGGCCCCAGGCCCAATAGGTAGGTCTGGGCTTTTACCCCCCCACAGTAAATATTATAATATATTATAATCTTACAGTATTATACAATTTTTTTAAAAGAAAATATGAATTAAGAAAATCAAGTTTCAAAATTAACAATATTGTGGACAAACATAATGTGGGGCCCTAATTGCACTAACCACGTCGGCCCACTACATGCAGCCCAAGGCCCGTGCCGAGGATAGTGCTAAGGCCGAGGACAAATGGGAAAGAACCCAAGACGTCCAAGGCCCGCGCCGAGGATGACCTGTCCTCGGCACACCGACTTCACTAAAGGGAAAATATCCCACCTCCGTTGAATATATCTCACCAACATTCTGACCACTTTAATGGTGAGGTGACCTGAAAACCCTAAAGCATCAGTCACTTCAACCATTATAAAGCCTGCAAAGGCGGCTGGGAAATAACATAAAGCCTGCAAATACAGGTGATGGGACAATCCCCTATGCTTAGATGCTCAGATTATTGCCAGATGGACGGCTAAGATTAACAGAAGGAAACAATATATAATGAAGAGATTTCCCAACAAAGCAAAGAAAGAAAGGAAAAAAAAAGAGAAGAGATCCTCGGCCTGGGCCGAGGACAAAGAAGCTTTATAAACACTTAGCCAAATTCTGACATTGAGGATCGAATAGATCTCATGTTATCAATTACTCACGATAAACTTTACACCGGCCATTGTTTACTTCGGTGATACCAAATTCTTGAACCCACTTTTCTACAAATGTTATTATTGAGGGTCCGTTACAAATCGAGCCCCTACAATTGGCGCCCACCGTGGGGCCAATTTGTGCGCTGGCAAGTATGGTGATCGGTGCAAAGAAACCAAGGGCAAATTTTTCAGAAACAATTTACCAAAAACGATACAATCTACTACAGCAACAATCGTTCAGAAGTCAACAATCACAAGAATAAAAATATGCGAAAAATAGAAAGAGTAAAAACAAGTCTACTTCTTTTATTCATACATAAAGAAAAATTCATTACATCTCTTACAAGTGAAGCCCGTGGGGCTTGTTCTAAAGCTAACTACAAAGGCAGACGCTTGACAAAGCCGGCAAAGGAACAAATGGTGGAGAGCAACGATGGCAGAAAAAAAAAAAAAAAAAAAAAAAAAAAAAAAAAAGAAGAGAGTAGAGGAAGAGATGAAGAACAAATATTAGAAAAGAAGTGAAGGACGAGAGGAGGAAAGAAAAGAAGAAGGCTCGTTGAGGAGCAAAAGAAAGAAGAGAGAAGAAGGATTAGAAGAAAGGAAAGCTACATAGGAGGTGGAAGAGGTCGCGACACAGGATGGCTCTGCTTCCGGGTTCCGCCTGATTTCCCTCCCACCCCCACTGCAGCCGGCTTGGGGGGTCAGTGACCCATACCCAAGGGAAGGTGGTTACGTTCTTCCTGGATCCTCCTCCAGACGGCGAGGAGGGCTCCTCCTCTGGTTAGGTTGAAAAGAAGGAGAATCTTCGGATCTCCCATACACCCATCCCAGCGTAGCGGCCAGGGTTGGAGTGCCATCCTCGGCTCCTGATAGGGGCTTTGCATCCCCAAGATCGCCCTCTCCAAGAGCCAACTTGTTCGTAGGGGCTCAGGCGGCTATGTTTGGCAGAGCCTTTTTGGGGAGGTATTTTTTGGAGAAATTTGAGATGGACGTTTGTCAAGTGTGAAGGAAAAGGTTGCCCTGGAAACGTCTTATATAGAAGGTGGGATATTGATGAGTGCCAATCAGCCATAAATCCCAGGGAGAAATTTTCGGAGGCAATAATGCCGCCCCAACTTCCAAGGGGCTTGCCAACCGTTAGATCCTCGTAGATCCATGGCCGGTATTAATGAGGAGACGCCTCATCAAACGAGAAGACACCGAAGCGTCAGAACGCGTCACTCGGACAATCCAGGAGACGCCTCGTTATCTGAAGAGTCCCACCAAACGAAGAGGCAAGACACGGCAAGGTCTTATCCTCCACCAACTCCAGCCTACATTTATTATTATTATTATTGCCCTGCTTGAAAAACGTGGGTATTTAATGCTTATTGTAAATTGTAGTAATGTAAAATTAAACGGCTATGGATAAGTAGATAAAACTGATTAAAACGAAAAAACTAGGTACTAGACAGAACCAAGGCATTGCATGGTCCTCGGACCCAAGCCTCTGGGGAAACCAGATACTTCAGATGATTAAAACGAGAAAACTAGGTACTGGACAGAACCAAGGCATTGCATGGTCCTCGGACCCAAGCCTCTGGGGAAACCAGATACTTCAGATGATTAAAACGAGAAAACTAGGTACTGGACAGAACCAAGGCATTGCATGGTCCTCGGACCCAAGCCTCTGGGGAAACCAGATACTTCAGATGATTAAAACGAGAAAACTAGGTACTGGACAGAACCAAGGCATTGCATGGTCCTCGGACCCAAGCCTTTGGGGAAACCAGATACTTCAGATGATTAAAACGAGAAAACTAGGTACTGGACAGAACCAAGGCATTGCATGGTCCTCGGACCCAAGCCTCTGGGGAAACCAGATACTTCAGATGATTAAAACGAGAAAACTAGGGACTGGACAGAACCAAGGCATTGCATGGTCCTCGGACCCAAGCCTCTGGGGAAACCAGATACTTCAGATGATTAAAACGAGAAAACTAGGTACTGGACAGAACCAAGGCATTGCATGGTCCTCGGACCCAAGCCTCTGGGGAAACCAGATACTTCAGATGATTAAAACGAGAAAACTAGGTACTGGACAGAACCAAGGCATTGCATGATCCTCGGACCCAAGCCTCTGGGGAAACCAGATACTTCAGATGATTAAAACGAGAAAACTAGGTGCTGGACAGAACCAAGGCATTGTATGGTCCTCGGACCCAAGCCTCTGAGGAAACCAGATACTTCAGATGATTAAAATGAGAAAACTAGGTACTGGACAGAACCAAGGCATTGCATGGTCCTCGGACCCAAGCCTCTGGGGAAACCAGATACTTCAGATGATTAAAACGAGAAAACTAGGTACTGGACAGAACCAAGGCATTGCATGGTCCTCGGACCCAAGCCTCTGGGGAAACCAGATACTTCAGATGATTAAAACGAGAAAACTAGGTACTTGACAGAACCAAGGCATTGCATGGTCCTCGGACCCAAGCCTCTGGGGAAACCAGATACTTCAGATGATTAAAACGAGAAAACTAGGTGTTGGACAGAACCAAGGCATTGCATGGTCCTCGGACCCAAGCCTCATGGGGACACCAGATACTTCAGATGACTAAATGAGATAGAGAAACTCGATACTTCTAGCAGGAAGAACGTTTCATCATGAAAACTAAACGTTAAGGAAAACTGAGGTCTTGTATGGTCCTCGGACCCAAACCTACATGGGAACCAGTCACTATGAGACAATACAAACGCCGAACGGAACCAGGGCTCTTGTACGGATCATGAGCTCAAAACGAAGGCGGAGCCAACTCCCTTTCAGGCGCCAAATAAACGAGTCCCATCAGGGACAAAAACCATGAGAAATTGAGTGCTATAGCATAAACGACCCAAGCCTAACCATCCTTGGGCGACACTTTGCGCAAAAAGAAAGCTGCAAAAACGGCCGAAATAGCAATAAACACTGACGATAAGATAGAACCCAACAGGCCGAGAAAACGCACCGAGGAAATCAAAATCCTCCTCCCCGCCCAAGGGGACGTGCAGCAGAATTTTGAGGGGCTATTGTGGGGCCCTAATTGCACTAACCACGCCGGCCCACTACATGCAGCCCAAGGCCCGTGCCGAGGATAGTGCTAAGGCCGAGGACAAATGGGAAAGAACCCAGGACGTCCAAGGCCCGCGCCGAGGATGACCTGTCCTCGGCACACCGACTTCACTAAAGGGAAAATATCCCACCTCCGTTGAATATATCTCACCAACATTCTGACCACTTTAATGGTGAGGTGACCTGAAAACCCTAAAGCATCAGTCACTTCAACCATTATAAAGCCTGCAAAGGCGGCTGGGAAATAACATAAAGCCTGCAAATACAGGTGATGGGACAATCCCCTATACCTAGAGGCTCAGATTATTGCCAGATGGACGGCTAAGATTAACAGAAGGAAACAATATATAATGAAGAGATTTCCCAACAAAGCAAAGAAAGAAAGGGAAAAAAAAGAGAAGAAATCCTCGGCCTGGGCCGAGGACAAAGAAGCTTTATAAACACTTAGCCAAATTCTGACATTGAGGATCGAATAGATCTCATGCTATCAATTACTCACGATAAACTTTACATCGGCCATTGTTTACTTCGGTGATGCCAAATTCTTGAACCCACTTCTCTACAAATGTTATTGTTTCCCAAGTAGAAACAAATGGTATCTGAAGATGTGAAGGATCAACCATATTTTCCCAAGTATTTGCATAGAATGAGTCGGCAGGAGATCTGTAGCCAGTGGTCGTATTTGTATCATGCTGGATGCCAATATCATCGTCTGCAGCACCTTCATCATGGTACTCCATATTTTCCTCTTCAAAATTGGGAACAACTTCGTGGTCATCTACATCGTTCTCTAAGTCGCCTCGCTCAACCATCTCTTCGTACTCATCCACACCATCACTATTTTCACCATCATTTGCAGCATGCTCTTCGTCTTCATCTTCATCTTCCTCCTCTAAATGTGTCTCTTGAGGATGGAGGGTTTCACCAGTATTGGCAACATGATCTTGAAATGGGGGCATATAACCTCCCACAGCATGATCTTCGTCTTCGTCTTCCTCCTCTAAATGTGTCTCTTGAAGATGGAGGGTTTCACCAGTATTGGCAACATGATCTTGAAATGGGAACATATGACCTCCCATTGAAGAGTCCATTGTATATCCTCCCATTGTATACCCTCCCATTGAATACCCTCCCATTGAAGAGTCCATTGTATACCCTCCCATTGTAGTGCATCCATTGTCTAGGGTTGTAAATTGTACAGGCGTAGTTGTTTCTTGCACTATCTCAGTATCAACTTCTGCACTTGCCTCCAAACTTACGTACAACTCAGCAGCATTTACTTGGGGCATTTTCTGTATCCTATTAAACATCATCTTTACATGTTTGTCTTCTTTGATCGCCATATACCCATAATTTATCCGTTCGTGAAAGACTTCTTGTGGGTAACGATAAATATTCTTGATATCATACCAAGCACGGTTCAAATTCAATTCGCCCATGATTTTGCTCTTCAAATCATTTAACGTCTTCAGCTTACGACGTATCATCATGTAGTAGCATTGGATACCCGGCCCTCTAAACGGGATTCCGTCAATCTCTTCAGGATTGTCAAGGGGTCCACCGAAGTATACATTTATATCAATATTCTTCAAAGAGTGTGAACCTATTAAAGAGTCAAGTATAGTATGTTAGTGACATATTTTATCTCTTTCATTTAACATCAATTACAAAACTTTTTCTATCTACTCAAAATACAAAAATTACAACTTCTCACGCCACAATTGCATATACTCACCCCACATCACATACAATTCTACTGGCGCAATCATTATCATTTCGTATTCAAACAATGAAAATCCTAAAGACAAAACTCACCCCTATTACAAAATTTTAACTCAACTCTAACAAAAATATAAATAAAAATATCAAACCAAACAACAAAAGTAATAAGGATGTGCAAATGAATGAGTGCAATTATGTATCATCATTATTCCATATATAATTTCAATTTTTAGGTATATTAGAGTCTAATTCTAATTGGGCTCAAGAAAAATACAACTCTAGCCCCCTTCATCAAATCTGCCCAAACGAACAAGTTAATGATTATTTAGTTGTTAAAGAAATGTAATATTTTTTTTTACTTATTAGAAATAGGACATGAAAGTTGCATTATGTCCATTTTCCTTTGATCAACTTAATAATTATTTAAAATATATCATTATTACTAATATTTTTGACTTTATTTTTCACATAAAGTAAAATCTTATGATCATCGATTCGATACTATGATTTACTCTATGAGGACCTCTTATAGGTCCTGTTTAGGATCTCAATTTTAATAACCTTGGTTTTACTTGTAAATTACAAATTTCTACCAGAAACATATTCATATAGATAATGTTTAATAGATCATGTTTAGGATCTCAATTCTTTTATAGATCATGTTTAATTTATTCATAAATGTTTTTTTAATTATAAATATCTACTAGAAAGGTATTCATATAGCTATGAAAATATTTGAAAATGATCCAAAAAAAAAAAAAAAAAACTTAACAAATTAATTGAATCTTAGAGGGATATTTTTTTGTCTTTAAAGTATTAAAATGGGTATTTGGATAAATTTTTTTTAGTAAATTAGTAATAAACCATAGCAAAAATTTTAGATGAAAAAGATTTCAAAAATTAAATATTTAAGTATAACAAAATGTCACATTCGCCTAAAGTCCCTTAATACATTGAGTTGAACCTGTTGTCCTGGTTCCAAAATTCAAAGCCACCCTACTTGGTAGCACATGGCTGAAGCCTAAAGGTCTCAATAAGACAATAAGCACCTTTGAATGAATATTTGGGTCAATACCATTATCCATATTACAGTAGTGAGCTTTTGCCAAATGGAACACTTGTAACCATAGGCCAGTTGATGCATTAAATCTAGTTTATAGAAAAATAGTAATACATGAAAATGTTGATGTTTAATATAAATAATAAAAAATGGAACTAAAAATATTAATTTTAATAATTTCATTGCTAAATATAATAATATTATAACGTTTGACTAAAATAAAAAAATAATTATACTCTTTATAAAAAGTATTGAATTTTAGTTAAGTTAAAATATTTTTGTATTAATGAAATAACATAGAGCAGAGGGGTTCATTAGACATTACCAAAAAAAAAAAAAATTATATATATAAAGTGGTATATATATATATATATATATAAAGTGATATACATATATATAAACATATATATATATATATATATATATATTTAAGTGGTTACTACAAACAAATATTTTTATTAGGAAATGTCATAACAAATTCAATACAAGCAACACGTTCTAAAGCAGTTATATATACACTAAACAACCAACTAGAGAATGAGGATATATATATATTTAAGTGGTTACTACAAACAAATATTTTTATTAGGAAATGTCATGACAAATTCAATACAAGCAACACTTTTTAAAGCAGTTATATATACACTAAACAACCAACTAGAGAGTGAGGAGGAGACCTTTACCTGACATGAAGATGTGCAAATGTACTACTGGGATTGTATGAGAGTGAGAGGGAGAGAGAGGGACACTACAATGATCGGCTTGTATGAGAGTTAAGAGGGGAGTATTGTTCTGCTCTGTAGAATGAGTATGAGAGTTGAGAGAGGAGTAATGCAGAGTGAGAGAGGAAGAGTTGAAAGAGAAGACAAAGAGCCTCAGTCAAGTGTGACATAAAGTAGTCAGGAGGAGCATGTGACCAAGCAGAGAGCATAGCTACAAAAAACGTGAAGGAACGTGAAGGGCAGCAGTTTTTCAAAACTATATAATTGCTCAGACTGCCAGTGACATGACCAGATGGGACTGGAGACTGTCACATGGAACTCGAGTTTCTGAGACTCGAGTTCCATGTGGACGACACATGGCAACAAGCCACGTCAAAGCAGTGTCCACATGGAACTCGAGTTTTTGAGACTCGAGATCTACGTGGAACTCGAGTCTTAGAAACTCGAGTTCCATGTGGACGACACGTGGCAACAAGCCATGTCAAACCACAGAAACCGAGCCTTAAAGACTCGAGGTATGAGCACGGAATTCGACTCTCTGAGACTCGAGATGTCACTAATGTATATTGTTTCCAAACCGGGCCAACTAACTATATAGTTAGAGAAAAAAAAATGGTTAGCTATTTTCGCCAGTTTTCTATGTGGTGTGGCACTTTTTGGACCGTTTATTTTACTAAGTAAATTTCAAAACCTAAACGGACAAGGAAAAACTTTTAGTTAGAGAGAAATCTTAGGGTTTTTGTTTCTTTTCCAGTTTCTTTTATGTAATGTCCAGTCCGCCTATGGTGTGGTTTTTACAACTAAAACCAAAACGTAAACAAAAACTTCCTTCTTCTTCTTTTTCTTTTTACTTTTTTTCCTTTTTTTTTTTCAAAAAAGAAAGCTTATTCTATATTTATTTAGACATGACATTCCAAATAAATTATGATAACAAGTTAGAATTTTATAAATTTAGGACCACAATATATAATATGGACATCACATAACTATGAAAATAATCAAAATAGTTGAAATAAATGATCATTGTAATTTTACCTAAAATAAATTTTAAATTTCTTATAGTTTAGAAAATAGACTGTTATTCATAGAAAATTATTGGTAAAAGAGTTTGATCTACATTAACTATCTATTGTCACTGTATTAATAATTAATTAGAGTAAACTTTTTTATGCATTTAGTAGTATAACCTATTACCAAAACACTATAATTTCGAAAAGAAAAAAAATTGAAAAGGAATTGACTGATTTAGAAACTTTTGAATTTCTTGAGGGCATTTTGAGCTTGATTCTAGTAGAGATCTAAGATTGATATTTGATAAGGATGATTTGAATGATTTTTTGTTGAATATTCGTTGTATTTAAAGGTTGAAGTTCTTGAAGTTAAGGCTTTGCATCTTGATTCCTACTAACATTTGATACTTTTAAATGTCCACGTACGAAACTAACGAGGGCCTCTGCTTGTAGGTATCTTAAGGGGGTATAACACACTTGACCTAACTAAAGTCAACCACATCAATTAAAAACCCATGTCATCTCTAACTTAACAAAACTAACAGAAATTTGTTTTCACAACTAACCCCTAGACTTTCCAAGACCTAAAAACAACCACCACAACCAAAAAGAAAAATCATAGATTTTCCCATGCTCCTCCTCCTCCTATGAAGATGCTGCCCATTACTCCCTCGCCCTCTACCATGCTCAAGCCCACCAAATTCGAATAAGAGTTGTTGTTGGCAATCATGATAAAGTATTTCATTTCAGTCTCATTGGTTGATGTTTCGCATAGTTTTGTAGTTTACAATATATGATTGAGGATTGGGAAAGTTACTGTAAAGTTTAAAGATGAAAATAATATGATGCAGAATAAATAGAAAAAAAGAGAGAAAGGAAAAAAAAAAATTTAGAGAATAAAAAATATAACCTTCAAAGTTTATTTGGCAAATGGAGTGTTAATGTTTCAACGCAGCCAAGGCCAACATTGTCAAAACAAATTAACCCTTGGCCACGGTAAGAAAAGAAAACGTTAAGGAACCGTTATAAGAAAAAGTCATAATCCTAATAGCCTAAATAGGACCTAGTGAACTTTTTAATATGTATATATTGTTGATTGAATACCACCCGAGCTAAAACCATAACTAGTAATGCTATTACGGAAATTTGTCTTTCTATGGTCCTACCAAGACATGTCTGTGCTAAATACAGGCATTGTTGAGAACAAAGTCCTTATTAAGCCAAAATGCAAACCAACTACATAGAGAGATACCGTGAACGGCCCAAACTTCTTTGCTAATACTAACAATTTGAACTATATGTCCACAATGGTTTCAAGAAAAAAAAAAAAACTATTAAGTACACAATTGATTGATATCTTAAGTTTGTTCTGTCACTCTTCTAAATCTATGGCAAACCATTTTTCTCTTTTGCTGTTAGAAGTTACAACAATTATGAGCCATTCATATCCAACCACACACAGCCCTTTGCAAATTACTGCTTTAAGTTTGAACCAACTTATGCATGCAGCATAAGAAATTCGATCTCTAGCTTTGGATACCAATTTTCACATTTGAAGTTTCAATCCCATATCCACTCTATGGAAAACTTCAATTTCTTTCCTCTAAACCATCATCCTTTGCTTCAACTCTCATATGCATTACTCATAATTTCAAGTATTCCCTGTGCTGTCTCTGACATCATGAACGCATACATTATCAATGACTACCGAAAATTTATCTGGATTCGTAAATTCGGTTTCTTAAAAGATGGCCACACCTCCATTTCACTAAAAGATATCTCTTGGAAATCAAAGAATCACACAGCACAACTGAACCCTTCTTCCATCGGATTTTTAGTTTCTGAAAGATCAACCCGGTCCTCAATCTTCAATGAGTCCATGTTCAACAAAGATTTCTGCATTTTGTCGGGTAATTATGGGAAAGTGTTATTCACATTTGAAAAGCTCACCACCAACTCATCAACTTATAATTTTGCCACCTCCATTAATGAACCTGGCGACTATGTTTTGATGTTTGGCAATTGCCAAACAGAGTTTGAACTTTCAATGGATATCCATATTGAGATGTACAATTTGAAACATGGTGAAAAGGATTTCCTTTCTGCAGGCGAAACCAATTTACCAATGCTCTATTTTCTATTCTTTCTCATATATACAAGTTTTTTCATTATATGGGTCTTCACATGCATCAAACAAAGATCAATTATTATTAAAATCCATATAATTATGGGTGCATTACTTCTCTTCAAGGCGCTTGCGATCATATGTGATTTCAAAGACTACGTGGATGTGAAAAAAACTGGAACTTCTCATGGTTGGGATGTAGCATTTGACAATTTCCAGTTCTTCAAGGATATTCTGCTTTTCACTGTTATTGTCCTCATAGGGAATGGATGGTTCTTGTTGAAACCTTACATACAAGAGCGCGATAAGAAGGTTTTAATGATTGTACTTCCATTACAAGTTTTGGAGAATATGGCTTATGCTGTTTTGGTGGAAATAGGTCCCATAACAAAGGATTGGTTTACATGGATCCTATTTATCTATTTGATTGATATCTTATGTTGTTGTGCGGTTTTTTTCACTACAAGTTCTTCAACTAAAAGCTTACGAGAAGCATCCAAAAAAGATGGCAATGCAGCTAAGAATCTTGAAAAACTAATACTATTCAAGCAATTCTACATGGCTGTGGTGGGGTACTTGTATTTTACAAGGATTGGAGTTCTGGCAATTGAACTGATGATGAATTATAGATATGCATGGGTTAGGGATGCCGCAAATGAGGCTGCAAGCTTGGCTTTCTATTTGTTTATTTTCTATAACTTTAAGGCAATTGAAGGGAATCCATACTTTAAGATTGTTGAAGACGAAGTGGAGGCAATAGACAAGTTGTTGGAAGAAGATTTGAACTCTAGGCTTTGAGCTAGTATGTTGTCTCTTCGGGTCTATTCTATACGGTGGAATGAGATTCACTATTCAAGCTTCTTGAGAAACAAGGACAAGGACACAATCGTACCGCATATTTTAAAGTGCTTTATTCTCTCACATTTGCACATTACATCCACTTTTATGTATTAAAATGTAAACTTTTTTTTTTTTTTTGAAAACATTTTGAAGTGTGGATATTCTCACTTCAATTATAGACATGTGCTTGAAATAGTTGATATATATAAATTAATGTGAAAGTATACTTCCTTATTTTAAATGCAATGCATATTCAAGACTCCTTTCAAAAGCCTGGTCCCATCTTGTAAAACTTAAACCATTGCAAATTTGCAATCTAGCAATTCTTTAATTCTTGAAAGCTTATATGTATTTTTCTCACTATCCAAGGAAAAATAGGTATTGTTAATTAATACATTTTTCTAAACAAAAAGAATACCTGTCAATAATTCATTAGTTTGCACTTACAAATTTATTATGATTGTGTGTGTACTTTTCTTGATCCTATGTGATGTACATATTAATTTACATTTTATATAAAAATTATATATTAAAAAATATTATCGAAAGTTTAGTAATTAACTTGAAACTTTAATAGAGTTTCATCTAGATTAAATTATCTAAACGCAAACATAAATTTAACATCTTGGTGTAAGAATATATCTAATTTGTAAGTTTTATTATATTAAAATATGACATATGATCAAAACAATTAAAATAAATTTTGGATTCTATTTTAAATTCTTGAGATCTTTTGAAACAGAATTTAGTGTTGAAACTACTCTAAGTTTACCTAAAGTTAAATATCTTAATTAATGAGAATTTGACCGCTTGCCAAAGAGGAAAAGATAGGCAAATCGTGCATTTGTTGTTTCTATGACTCTTCTATAATATAGTATATGATATGTATGTATCATTTTTATGTAATAAATTTTTGTGAGCGTTATGAGTTAGCTATTACTTTCTAATAAAGTTGTGGCCCGATGATAAATGAAAAGTAAGAATAACGAATATCAAGATAAAAATTCGTTTGTGAAACATAATGGAATTTCCAAAATACAAGTAGACTACAATTTGCCACAGTATTTTTCCCTTTAATTCTTGTAAGATGCTATATTTTTTTACTTGTTTGGGTTCTCTTATGCTTTGTTTGGTTGGATGAATGGAAAAGTGGGAGAGAAAACCCCTAGGCCCTCCATATATTCTTCACTTTTCTTCACGATTCTCTCCCATATTTTCCATCCCCCAATTTTTACACTAACCAATCAAGGTGTTAGCATTGTGCATTTAATAGTAGTTTATATTCACGTGCAAATTTTATACTTTGTTTATTAGCTATTATATATAGACACACACACATATAAACATAATGCTCTCTCTCTCTCTCTCTCTCTCTCTCTCTCTCTCTCTCTCTCTCTCTTAATTATAGATCACTTCAAGATTTGAATCTCTTGTCTACTAAATGATGAATATTCTTTATGATAAAACCAAAATATCAATTGTTGATTAATTGGTTTTTGATGTAGACAAAATTTAAAGTCAAATACCTAATTCAACCCAAAAAAAAAACAATATTGATTGAACTAATTAGAACACAAAGAGTAAAAGATATAGGAAATTCATAGTACATAGCCACGTAACAATAAGAATGAAAATTTTAAAAATCAAGCCCAACCATATAATGCATTAAATTTATGAAAAAACTTAACTAGAAATGTATTTTTTCAATTTAAACCAAATGAAGGAGATGATTGTTAAGTGTCTTGTAACTCAATAATATTAACTAGTACTTTTAATGGAAAAAGTTTATGATTAAAATGATACTCTACTTAAAACGTATTTGGAAAAAGTTTGAGGCTAATTTCAATATGAATTTTCATATTTGATTATGTTTTATTTTAGCTATGTTTTTCATTTTCGTTAGTAATTTGATTGTCCAAAATATGTTTTTTTACTTACAAAACATTTTAGAATAATTCAAAAAATAGTCAAATATAATGACTTTTTTTTTTTTTTATAATTTTAGAAAAAACATAAAGGATACTTAACCGTCAAATTACTAATAAAAATAGATAACAGTGTCAATATGAAAATAAAATCAAATATAAAGGGACAAAAAGTTAGATATAAAGAAATCAAATATGAAAAATGATTACACTACCAAATACCATAATAAAAACAACTTCAAATTTCAAGAACAAAAGAGTTACTTCATGATTGGTATATGTATATACTACATAAAACAAACAAACAAACTAGAGGATATGATTTTTAGACTCTCTACACTGCACCACATCATAAAAGCTAATGGCATCTAAGGTGAAGCCCAAAATCTCATAAAATAATTAGTATGTTAACATATCAACTGTAATAACTACCATCTACCAGTACCAGAATCAGATGTCTTGCTACACTATTCAACCACTTTCTCCTCTCACTCTCCCATTCTCTTCACTTAGTTTCACACTGCCTTCCCTCCAATCTGACCGCCACACTGTCCATTCTCAGCCTCTCACCACTACTACTCTCACCTCCACCACCACCACCACCACCACCACCACTTTCTCTGCAAAACCCTTGTCTGAATCACGCTCTCAGGACTCATGGGTCGAATCCCTTCGCTTCCAAGCCCGGTCCAATCATTTTCTGGAAGCCATTTTAACGTACATCCAAATGACTCAACTGGGTATTCCACCGGATAACTTTGCTTTCCCGGCGGTCCTCAAATCCGTGGCGGGTCTTCAGGACTTGAATTTGGGGAAACAGATCCATGCCCATGTCTTCAAGTTTGGGTACGCTTCCTCCTGGGTTACCGTGGCCAATTCCCTTGTTAATCTGTATGGGAAATGTGGGGATGTCGGGGACGTATACAAGGTGTTCGAGAGAATTACTGAGAGGGACCAAGTTTCTTGGAACTCTGCCATTTCTGCCTTGTGTCGGTTTCAGGAGTGGGAGCTTGCTTTGGAGGCATTTCGGTTAATGTTGTTTGAGAATGTGGTGCCTAGTTCGTTTACATTGGTAAGTGTGGCTCTTGCTTGTTCAAATTTGCATAAGCATGATGGTTTGCGGCTTGGTAAGCAAGTTCATGCTTATAGTTTGAGAATGAATAATTGGAGAACGTATACAAACAATGCATTGATGTCTATGTATGCTAAGCTTGGAAAGGTTGATGACTCGAGATCCTTATTTGAGTTATTTGAGGACCGTGATTTGGTTTCATGGAATACAATGATAAGTTTATTATCTCAAAATGATCAATTTTTAAAGGCATTATTGTTCTTGCGTCTCATGGTTCTCAAAGGAATTGTACCTGATGGGGTCACCTTTGCAAGCGTACTTCCTGCCTGCTCTCATTTGGAGATGTTAGACAGAGGGAAGGAAATTCATGCTTATGCATTGAAAAATACTGATTTAGTTGAGAATGCTTTTGTGGGCTGTGCTTTGGTTGACATGTATTGTAACTGTCAACAAGTCGAAAGTGGTCGCCGAGTTTTTGATGGTATCTTAGAGCGGAATATTGCAATTTTTAATGCTATGATTACCGGTTATGCACAAAATGAGCATGATGAGAAGGCCTTGAACCTCTTCTTTCAAATGGTAGCACTTGATGGAATTCGTCCAAATGCCACCACAATGTCAAGTGTGTTGCCAGCTTGTGTAAGCTGTGAACTGTTCTCTGACACGGAAGGTATGCATGGATATGTAATAAAGAGGGCTTTGGATAGGGACAAGTACGTGCAGAATGCACTTATGGACATGTACTCCAGGATGGGGAAGATAGAAATTTCAAAATATATATTTAACTGCATGGAGCAAAGAGATATAGTGTCTTGGAACACATTGATCACTGGTTATGTTATTAGTGGATGCCATGATCATGCACTCAACCTTCTAAATCAGATGCAAAGGGTAGAACTGGAAAGATATGGAGATGGTGATTGTGTGGATGAAAATAGGATTCTTAAACCAAATTCAGTAACACTAATGACTGTTCTGCCAGGTTGCTCTGTTCTTGCAGCACTAGCAAAGGGGAAAGAGATCCATGCTTATGCTGTTAGACATTTATTGGCATCTGATGTTGCAGTTGGTAGTGCACTAGTTGACATGTATGGAAAATGCGGCTGCTTGAACTTATCTAGGAGAGTTTTTGATCGGATGCCCATCAAGAATGTAATTACCTGGAATGTTCTCATCATGGCTTATGGGATGCATGGGAAAGGGGAGGAAGCCCTTGAATTATTTAAAAATTTGGCCACAGAAGGAGAAAAGAACATCATTTTAAGGCCTACTCAAGTTACATTTATTGCAGTTTTTGCAGCTTGTAGTCACTCAGGGATGGTTAATGAAGGCTTACACTTGTTCCATCGAATGAAAGAGGACCACAGGGTTGAACCTGCACCAGACCACTATGCTTGTGTTGTGGACTTGCTTGGTCGAGCTGGTCGGGTGGAAGAAGCATTTGAACTTATCAATACTATGCCTCCTGAGTTTGACAAAAAAGATGCCTGGAGTAGCTTGCTTGGTGCTTGTCGGATGCACCATAACGTAGAAATTGGAGAGGTTGCAGCAAACAATCTCTTCCACTTGGAGCCAAATGTAGCTAGCCACTATGTTCTTCTGTCTAATATCTACTCTTCTGCTGGGCTCTGGGGAAAGGCAATGGAGATTCGAAAAAATATGAAGGAAATGGGAGTAAGAAAAGAACCTGGGTGTAGCTGGATTGAGTTGGGCGATGAGGTTCATAAGTTTTTGGCTGGGGATGTATTACACCCGCAAAGTAAGGTGCTCCATGGATTTCTTGAAACCCTGTCAGAAAGGATGCGGAAGGTGGGTTATGTGCCTGATACCTCTTGTGTACTCCATAACATTGACGAGGAGGAAAAGGAAACTATACTCTGTGGGCACAGTGAGAAACTGGCAATAGCTTTTGGTATCCTTAACAGCCCTCCTGGAACTACCATTAGGGTTGCCAAGAACCTTAGAGTTTGTAATGACTGCCATACTGCGACCAAGTTTATATCTAAGATAGTAGACAGGGAGATCATTCTAAGAGATGTCAGGAGATTCCACCATTTTAGGAATGGAACTTGTTCATGTGGAGATTACTGGTAATAAATGCCGAAACTCATTTATTCTTCTGAAGAATTACGAATTTTTTGGTTTAGATATTAAACCATCTTGTACTGTTCTAGACTATGTTTCCACATTCTGAAATATAGTTGGAACGAACACAATTCTTTTGTAATTTAGGCTAGATTTTTAAAGACAGCCTGTATTCTAGCTATCTCAAACTGTGAAGTGTCCAGTATCTATTTCAAGCTGTGAAGGTGTTTAGGGTGTCCATTGAATAACGTCTTATGCTACACAAGTACTTTTGTTCTATTTACATCCATTGAGTGGCTTATAAACTACAAGTTGTTAGTTAAGTTGGAAGATTAGCCCAACATGGCTTCTCTGTCATAAACATCTGATCATTTTCTTTTTTGGCCAAGTAATTTATTTACAATAAAAATACCAGTGCACTAGGGTATATCCAAGAAGAAATGCATCCATCTCTCTCTTCTCTCTCTCTCTCTCTCTCACACACACACACTTTTTACAAGGCAAATTAAATCGTTAGTTCCTAAAATTTAATCTATGAATGATTTTAGTCCCTAAAATTTAAAGTAATAGTTTTTAGTCCCCAATAATTTAAAGTGATCGCTTTTAGTCATTTTGCCAACATTTGTAAAATATCTCCAATGAAGCAATGGCATGACCGTACTAAAATCTAGCACGCCATCACACTCTTAGACACCTTGAGGATTAAATGCGATCACTATAAGTTTGATAGAGACTAAAATAAACTATTTTAATCCTTAGTGACTGAAATAAATCATTTTTAAGTTTGACTGGAGCTAGAATCAATAACTTTAAAATTTGTGTTTCCACTACCATTGATTATCCTGCCGACTATGTTTTGATGTTTGGTAATTGCCAATCAGAATTTGAGTGTCAACGTAAGTCCACACTGAGATGTACAATTTACAATATGGAGAAAAGTTTTTCCTTTCTACAGGCGAATCCAATTTGTCAATGCTCTATTTTCTCCTTTCTCATATGTACAAGTTTTTTCATTATATGGGTCTTTACAATTTTACATGCTTGAAAAAAAAAAAAAAAAAAAAAACAATTATTAACAAAATCCATATAGTTATGAGTGCATTACTTCTCTTCAAGGAACTTGCGATCATATGTGCTTTTCCCAGACTATATATACGAAATAAACTGGTACTTGTCATGGTTGGGATGTAGCATTTGTGCATTTTTAGTTCTTCAAGGGTATACTGCTTTTCAGGGTCATTATCCTTATAGGAACTGGGTAATTGTACTTCCACTACAGGTTCTGGAGTATATAGCTTATGCTGTTTAAATAGGAGGAAAAAGGTCCATTAACAAACGATTGGTTTACATGGATCCATATTTGTCTATTTGATTGATGTCGTGTTGTTGGGCAGTTTTTCTTCCCAATAATAAGTTGGTAAATTAAAAGCTTACGAGAAGCATTCAAAAAAGATGGCAAGGCAGCTAAGAATCTTGAAAATCTACCACCGTTCAAGCAATTTTACATGGCTGTCGTGGGGGTATTGGTATTATGTTGATCAATTATAGATATGCATGGTTAGGCATACCTCAAGAGAAGAGAGGCTGCGAGCTTGGCTTTCTGTGTGTTTATTTTCTTCAACTTCAAGCCCATTGAGAGGAATCCATACTCGGTGATTGATGAAGAGGAAAAGAACACAGCAGGCAAGTTGTTGGAAAAGATTTGAACTCTAGGCTATTCTACACAGTGGGATGAGATTCACCATTCAAGCTTCTGCTGGAGAGACAAAGGCAAGGAGATAATCATATCCCATATTTTAAATGCCTAGTGCTATCTTCTAAAGCTAAAACCATTGTAATCTAGAACGTTAATTTTTGTTTCTCAAAAAAGAAAAAAGAAAAAAGAACGTTAATTCTTAATGGCTAATTATCTGTAATGTTCTCTTCATCCCAGGAAGAAAAAGGTATTGTTGATGAATGCTCAACTCACATGTTAAGGAATAATAAATATTAATTTATGAACAATAATATATAATTCTAAAAATTAATAATACTAAAAATTAAAAAATTGTCAATGCGATGCTCTTCTTGTGATTATGTATACTCTTCTTGATAATAATAGTATAAGCAGCATGCCTATGCTTTCTCAAAAAAAAAAAAAAAAAAAGTAGCATGCCTATGCGACGCTCATTAAATTAAAATAGTAATGAAAAAAAAATTTATATATTAAAAAATATTCTCAAAATTTATTGAGCCACTTCAAACTTTAATAGAGGTTAAATAATTGAAAGGCAAACATATATTGAGTTTCTTGGTGTAAGGATAGCATGTAATTTGTATGTTTAATTATATTAGAGTAAGGGTCCATTTGGATACAACTTATTTTGCTGAAAACTGAAAACTGAAAACACTGTAGCAAAATAATTTTTAAATGTGTGAATAATACTGTGGGACCCATTTTTAATATATTTTTTTAATAAAGTGGCTGTGGTTCCCATGAAGAATGCATGAACAATGAAATTTGTCTCCCTGAAATGCATGAAAAAAAAAAAGAAAAAATGAGGAAAACGCAAAACTGAAAACGCAAACGCAGTAAACGTGCTATCCAAACAGTCACTAACACTACTATCACAAATTATTTTATAATATTTTTACAAATTATTGATGTGGCAAATTCTTACTAATTACTATGAATTTAACCACTTGTAGTAGGGAAAATAGAGCTAGTTGGCGCATCCAGAGTTTCTAAGATCCAAATCTTACTATATGACATATATGTATCATTTTCATGTAAAATTTTGTTAAACACATTGTGAGAAAGATTTTAGTTTCTAATATATTCGTGGACCAATGGTAAGTGACAAGCAAGAATACTTGTTGTGCATTTAGTTAGATTGTATTCACGTGCAAATTTTGAATGCTATTTATAATAAAACCAAGATATCAATTGCCAATTAGTTTTTGAATGAAAAGTTTGAAATATAAAGTTCCCAAATGAAAAGATTGCCAAAAAATTTTTAAGGACAAAAACAAACAAACTAGAGGATATAATTATATTAGAATCTTTGAACTTCAACACATCCCATCTCAGCTGAAACCCAAAATCTCATAAAATAATTGGTACGTTGTCTTTCCATAAATAAAACAATGATTTAAACTTTTTATTTTTTATTTTTTATATAGAACAATAATTTAAACTTGATATGCATATGACTTGTTCATTACATATTTCAAAGCATAATAACCTAACAATTCGATCATCCTTCCTCACGTATTTTATTGAAAATTTATGATACTCTTACGAGCCAATATGTTTTACTTTTGTGAAGAGTCAAATTTTTAGATAAACTTATAGTGAAACCTTTTAACCCTACCCAAAGGACGCTACTTAAGCTTCACTCTCTCTCTCTCTCTCTCTCTCTTTTTTTTTTTTTTTTTTTTTTTTTTTTTTGAGGACTTAATCTTAAAGTCATGTAACTTAAAAATGCTTATACTTCGGAAAGCAATAATTTTTAAATCAAACTATTTGTGACAAAAAGTCTCTAAAAATAAATCCACTTAACTAATATATTATATCTATTTCAAAGTTTCTAAAATAGAAGAAAATCAATGGCTATGAGATTTATGAGAAACATTATGCTAATGATGACAGAGTTAATTATTATTATTCTTATTGAAGTTTATGCTAATGACCATGCCACTACCCCTAACGATCCATCTAATCCTGATCTAGTTCGAATAATATTTATTAATTGCCTTGTATCCAATCTTGCAGAATGTCATGACAAGTTCTATAAAGAACATGTTCTTGCACTAGAACATTGTGCTTTTCGACGATTTCGATTATGCATGATTCAAAGCGAGATATCTTCTAACCACCCACTATCCATTCTTGCTTTCGAATGCATAAAATCTTGTCCTAGGAAGAGTCAACACACAAAGCCTTTTCGTTTGGAAGCTTGTTTCATAAATTGTTATGAAAGCTCAAATTAGCGGCTCACACTGTGTACTCTTTCTTCGTAAATGCTCATCAATCGGTGCATAGTGTGTTCGCTGCTCTTCAAGTTGTTTTTATTTACTCTTCTTTCTTTTTGTTGTTCATCTTGTTGTTTCTACTATTGCAAATTTTTCTCCATTTGATTGTTGTTCTTGCTGGTTGGGTCTGATTGAAAGAGTTTATGTTTTTATTATTATCCAAGTCCTCACTGTGTTAATTTTTATAGCTAAATATTTGGTACTTTAATTAGTTACAGTTTATTGTCATAGAGTCATTACTTATTCTTTAGCCAATTACTCTTTTATTTAGTCTATACTCTATAGCTTTTCTGCCTTTTATTGTATGGAGACTAAAAAATATTATTTATTTAGTCCTAGGTTGTTTTTTTTTTTTTTTTTTTTTTTATTTTATCCTATATTACAAGTTATGAGTTATGTGTTGTACAAAAGAATAGTTAGTATTTTATTTAGATTGCTAGTCTATTTGCTTTCGAGTTTTCTCCCATATAAATGTTATGTATAGATCTATATATTCTCGATAGCAAAATCAGATTTTTGTTGTAGGTCGAATAGAAAACTGCATCCATGAGTTATCACATCAAAAACTTGAATAATAATTTGAATAATGCTATACACACAGTAATTTCCACTAGATAAGTATTCATTGGTTTACATCTCATCCATCATAGACATCACTTTTTACCTACCAATAATTTTTTATATTTATAATATCCTACAAATATTACCTACCAATTACAATTTACTCCTCGAAGTTGTGATTTTTATTTTATTTTTAGTATTTCTAAACTTATTGTAGTAATTTTTCATATTAAAAATAGATTTTTATAAAATCATATAATATATATTAAATATTGTTTAATTAATATTTAAATATAAAAAAATACCATTTAAAATTTTCTACTTAGGCCCCGAAACACATTGAGTTGGCCTTAGGTCGAACAAAGAGCACGAAGAGCATACTAAAGAGCATGGCATGCATTCTAAGAGGGACAAAGAGCATGCAAATCATACCAAAAGCATGTAGACACATCATTTTGTAGCCCTTACGACCCGATCCCCCGTTCTCCAATAACGATATCACTCAGAGGCCTAGGGTTGGTTTAGAGCCCAATCTTGTAAGTCTTTTAACTTGGAGGATGTTTTCGTAAAAGAAAACATACAGAAACGCTAAGTATGCGCGTGCATGTTGGTAAGCATGCGTACACATACTTCGAGCATGCATACGCACTTAAAGTATGCATGCACATGTAAGGTTTCAAATGACTTGTATGGAAATTTTTTAATGTAAAATGCGTGCAGAGCTAATCCCACATTGGCTGGAGACCACCTTGCACTCCACTCTGACCACTATAAAGGCCCCAAAGGCTCTTTTTACCAAAACACTCTCAATTCACTAGAAAATAGTGAATCAAAGCAGGGTTTTTTATTCTAAACATCCTCAAGTTGGGACCTATTTTGGTCTTGACCTTAGAGTTTTAAGCTTACTAACCTTCCGGCTTTGTCTTGATTAGATTAACTTAGGGGAAATGTCAAATTAAAGCTCAAAGAATGTTTGTAATTGAGGTAAGGGTCTAACCTTGTCTCTCTCATTTTGGTTGTTTATTTCTTTGTTTATTGCTTTAGAGTCCGTTTGGTTGGAGGAGTGGAAAAGTGGGAGGATAAAAAATATTTGGTTTTCTTTCTTGTGTGTTTGGTTGGAGGGGTGGAAAAGTGGGAGGGTGAAAAACTTTTTTGTTTGGTTGGAGAGAAAAAGGGGAGGATGGAAAATGTAGTTTATATAAATTGATTATTATACCCTTGTTACATAATATGTAAGAAATAGATTTATTTGTACTCATTAAATAATATAAAATTTACCACATTATACATATAAATTTATATTATTAGTTTTATTATTATAATGTAAAAATTACAATAGTGTACATATAAATATGTAACATGTTCCTAATTAAAATCAACTTGCACTAAAAAACGTTAAACATATAAATCTGCTGTCCATTCAAGGTGGTCAACAACTGGGCAAATTTACACTCATTAAAAAAAAAACGTTATCTAACCATCCAATGTGGTCAGCAACTGGGCAAACTTTCTTCTCCTTAGCAACACACCATTTAACCAATATATAAATTTTCTTCACCTGGGCAACAAAACTCACTATTCAATAAATATTTATAAATTCTTTACCTGTTTCAAACTAAATTTATCAACACACTATATATATACATTCACATTCTTCCACTTTGTGGTCAAAGCAATCATGTTGAACATGAAATGATATTAATTTCATTCATTCATAGCACAGTGCAAGCTAAAATATTACATTATCTTCTAGTGTCTTAACCAAAATACAAAGTCATTAAATATTGCTAATTATGTAATATACTACATTCACCCCACAAAAGCTAGCAAATCAAAAGTCAGCAAAATGCTAAGTTGCATTGTTTAGTATTATGCAACTTAGCTACTACCAAAAGTTAGTTGATAATTATTCAACCATTAAGGTTCCTTAGCATACATCATCTTTAATAATATTTGTCGGCATAACTCACTAGTTGGAACACTAAAAAATGCTCTCATTTTGGCTAGATCATTAATTAGGAAGAGCATAGCATCAAGTTGCATGTCTGTCGATATTCTTATTTTCACCAATTCAGAAAATACTTCATCCTCAGAGTAACAATGTGGACGTTCTTTCTCCATGATAGCAAGTCCCTCCTTAGCAATCTCATGTCCTTACATCATAATAGCAAATCCCTCCTTAACAATCTCATTTCCTTGCCTTATACTTGCTGCCACATTATCAATTCCTGATTGAAAATTTTCCATTTGCTTTTCAAGTATTTCAACCATTTGAGGTGTTTTCTTCACCTTCTTGGACGATGTCTCACAAGAGTAGGAAGGAGAGACCATTGGAGAATATGATTCTACATTTGGCATGCTAAACTCATCAAAACAATCAATATTTTCTTCCAAATTTACGCTATCCTCTCTTTCCTTTTCCCATCAACGGACTTTCTCCTTTGCACTTATACAACCTTTACCATTTGCCCTATCCTTGAAAAATAAATCAAACAGCTTCTCATAATGTTGAATTAGAGTTCTTTTCCATATTTTAGCATTTAGGTTTGCCTATAAGAATGCTATACACACTTATTAGTATTATTATTATTACAACAAAGTACCAACAAAATGTATCAACTTAATCTAAAAAAACATTTCACAATATCTAAATAAATATAACTAACCTCTATTAAAGGTTCCCACACTTCATCTTCAGTCTCAAAAAGTCCAGTAATTGGATTCCATGCAAATCCACTCATGTTCTTGAAAAGGTCATGACATGAATGGAAAGTACCTTTCAATGTTTTGATGCGATTCTTGATGTTACCTTTCTCAACTACATAACTGAACGATGCTGAACAGTTTTTAGACATATTTGAGTAAGCATGAGAACTCCATGTTCCATTGGGCCTATTTCCATTGTTTTGTTCCTCTAACATGATGTTAAGTAAAAAGCCATTCATGTCATTAATCTATTTCATGTTAATCGCTTTAGACTCGCTATCAGTTGTCTTCTTCAATGTCTTAGACATCTTTAAAAGCTGCATATTAAACATGTTATTATTTACAAGATTATATATAACTACTACAAAGAAACCAATAAGATTTACATACAAATACTACAAACAAACCAACAAAACAAAATACGACATAGCATAATTTTACTATAAATAAACTAGTAATTTAACATTCTTCTAAAGCATTAATAAGGTACACATAATAGTCGCACAAAAGCAACTACTGTTAAATGTTCAGCAACAGTCATTCCAAAAAAACTATTCCATAGAGAAAGATACACACAAGCAAGTCAAATCTCATAACATAATGACTAAAATTATTGATCATGAGATACATAGTCATTCCACATTCTAGTTGCTATACTAGTTCGTAATATTACTCTTCTTCTAGCATCTATATCACTATCATTTGTACTGTTTATAGCTTCATTATGTATGTCACCATTCGAAATCTCTTGATCAACTTTTGCAATCAACCTTTCATTCGGATCAACTCTAATAAGATAGATGTGCAATATACAACAAGCTAAGATAATCTCAGTAACTATATCAACTAGAAAAAAAGGTTCTGTCATTCTAGATATAATAGGAAATCGTTTTTTGAATACACCAAATGTCCTTTCAATGACATTGCGCAAAAAGGAATGCTGATGATTAAATATTTCCTCAGCATTTTCTGGGCCACGTGCTGAATACTCTTTTAAATGATAACGTACACCCCTATATGGCGCCATAAGTCCACTTCTTAGCATAAAACTCGCATTTACTAGATAATATTTGCCTATTAAGAAAATAATTTATATAAGTAATTCACTATATATATATATATATATATATATATAAGTAATTCTCTATATTTTTTATAAGTAAACTTGTAATTAGAATTGACATTACCTCTAGGGATTATAAGTTTGTCTTCCCTACATAAAGCGTTTTTAATTATCCTCAAGTCAGAGGTAATCCCTTCCCATCCAAGTAAAACATATATAAACCTCATGTCAAAATCACATGCTGCCAATACATTTTGAATTGTGTACTCTTTTCTTCCTCGATATCTAGGCGCATTTGTTGATGACACTTTTACACGAATATGTGTCCTATCAATAGCCCCTAGACAATTTTGGAATTAAAGCAATCTATTAAATCAAGAATTTTTTATTTATATTAAAACAATCCATATAGTTGCTTGAAAATATGTTTACCTTAAAGTATGGGTAAAATCTATGACTATTTCGTATCTGTTAGGGAATCTCTGCCCCATTAGGTTGTAGAAGGAACTAATCTTCTAAGTAGATGGCTGCTCTCAGCATATTGTGAAAATGACGGCTTATGGTCTCATTAGAACAACGAAAGAAAAAGGAAAACGTATGAATTCTCTCATTATGTGCTAAAATGTAAAGAAACTTGGCTACTTGCTCTTCAATAGAAGCATTCCTAATGTCTTTAAGACGGCTAGTTCCTCGAAGAATTTCACACAACATAGCGAAGGCATAAGGCCCTATTCAAATTATGTCTCTACATTTCTTATTACATCTAATTTCGCTTTGTAGTTCTTGCTGAACATTTTCTCTTTCCCCATTACTTTCGGTAAGTACTCTATCCACATAATGTGGATTACAATATATACCCATCATCCATATTCCATGCACTACATGTACAAGAAGTTGCAAAATTGCTACATCTTGTCTTCTTAGCCAATCAATCAAAAGTTGCAAACCAAATTGGTTCAATTCATGAATATTCCTTAATTGATCCTGACAATTTTCCTCCTAACTCTTACTCAAATCTTCTGGTGGACTATTATCCCAATTAATTGAATTATCCATCTACCAAATATCCATCACAAGTAAGAAATAATTAAAACATTGTTTTTTTGTTCTTATCATCCCAAACATAACTAGCAAAGAAACACTATAAAAAAAAAACTAATACACATAACTAATCATGTAAGAAATTATGTCAAGCTCAAGTTCTTAATATGAGACAAATTATGTCAAGCTCAAGTTCTTAACATTAGAAGTTTTATTGGTAGGGAATGTTAGCCAACCATGTACAGTATAGACAATAGACAAAGAACTCGTGTTACTAATATTATTGGAGTAAATTTCAACATTGAACCTCATTGGTACAATGTAAAAGGAATAGTGGAAACTATAGAGAGGGGTAAGTTTATTGTTATCATTACACACAAAGCCCAGAAACACATTTTGAGACTAAGCTATTTTAAACTACAATAAACACTAACAAACTCTGCTAAACTTGGATGAAAATTAACATGGGCAATAAACAATATCATCTTTAAATTTGAAACTACAAAAGCTAAATATAGACATTCCTAAACTTCAGGTAAACTAATCAAACACTCCTCATAACAAGAGAATGGAATATATCTGTAACATGTTCCTAATTAAATATATATATATATATATATATATAATGAAAAGGTATGACATGCTTCATACTTGATACAAAGTATTTTCATGTTAAATTACCAAACCTTTAGGGTCTGTATTAATCAAGAAAACATGAGAAGTTATGATATGTTTCAGCAAAACACAACCACTAATAAATCAAAACCTTACACCAACAGATTCTGACAATCACAACTAATACCAAACAATAAAATCCAACCTCATCAAAGCACATGAACCTCTCTCTTTCACACACAATACACGGATTCTTTATATGCTTAGATTCAATAATCCCAAATGGGTTTGCAAAAAATAAGAAATAGCTAATAAAAATAGCACAATGGTGTGTGTGTATTAAAGGAAAAAGAATTAATATATATATATATATAGGAGAAAGATTCTGGGAAGAACGGAGAAAAAAAAAATCAAATAGCAAAATAAGTGGAAAAGGTCATACTTGTCTTGGCTGGAGAGGAAATCAAAAGACCCATTGGCTGGAGAAAAAAACAAATGGAAACTAATGAGGACAAGGTAGATAAACAAATGAAAAAAAAAAATTTTTGAATGTCATACATTGCTGTGTTGATTAAACAAGGCAAAAAAAAAAAAAAAAAAAAAAATTAATGAGGAATATAATTAGGTCACGTTGCTGTGCTAATCAAACAAGGCCAAAAAAAAAAAAAAAAAAAAAAGGAGAAAGAAAAGAACCTAGATGTTGCTGTGCTGTGAAGGTAAAGTGATAAGGATGAAGCAAAAGTCATCAGGTCACAAGTGAGATGAATAAATTGAGGGTATTTATGTAAAGTGCATCTTTTAGCACTTTTCCCTCCTCATTTTCCTCCCAAATTGGGAGGATAAGAAAAAGGTGGGCTTTGAAGGAAAATTTTTTCCCTTATTTTCTGTCTCTCTTGTTTTTTCTCCTTAACCAAACAATGAAAAATGCTATTTTTCACCCAATTTTTCTCTTCCTATTTTCCATCCTCCCTGTTTTCACCCTAACCAAACATACCCTTTATATCTCTATCTTATAGTTAGGTTTTATGGCTTTTGTATTTAGAAGCACGCTAAGTTGTGTTTAATTGTTGTTTTGTTGCTGCTTTAAAAAATGTGTTTTTGGGTAGGTATGTGTATGCATATTTCGAGTCTATTTGGGAACAGCTTATTTAGTTGAAACTAAAATTTTTTTGCTGAAATTACTGTAGATAAAGTTAAAAGGTAGCTGAAATAATACAGTAGGACCCATGAATAGTACCAAAAAGTGCAATGGAGTCTATGATTAGTAGCAAAAATAAGTTGAATAGTAGCAAAAATAAGCCAAATAGTAAAAAAAAAACTGGCTTTTTATGCCAATGCCAAACGTAACCTTCATGCATGCGTATCCATACTCCTACTCCTACTCCTACTCAGAAACCCAAAATTTAGGATTTTTGTTGTTTTGCTGTTTTACTTTATTCTAATCACATGTTTAGAGCTTGTTTAGCTTAGATTTCATATATTTAGGTCTAGGATCAGTAGAATAACATGTTTCACATGCTTTGATTGTTAGATTAATGGAATGAGGTAAATGAAGGTAAGTCATAGATATGAACATGAACATGCATCTTTGGACATGATAATTGATTTCCTTGAATGATGAATGCCATAATGCAAATGCTTGAATGATTGAACATGCTTGATTAATGCCATGATTGTGACTTGCTGCCTTGATTGATGCATTGACATATGATGTAATTGCTACCTTTGGTTATGTAAAGCATGGAATGCTTGATGAATGGTAGGATATGCCATGTTTAGATGAATGCCAGACGAATTTTGAATATGCAATGTATGATATGCCATGTTGAATGCTAGATGCATGTAAGGGAAGGTTGTGTGTGTGTGTGTGTATAATAATTTATTAGAGGACCTTTTGATGGAATTAGGATGTGGACTACAATGAGTGGAGGCCAACCCAAGGGTTGGATGGAGTTGGGTGCCTAATACCTTCCCATCCACATATCTAAACTCCAAACACATGCTCTGGTAAAATTAATCATTCATATAAAGACGCTATACATATGGTTCCTTGACCTACTCTAGGTGACAACTCCATTATTCACCCCCCTTTCACCTGGCCCACTCGGCCGAGGCGTACTTTCCACGCGACCACCGTCATTGCAGGGCACTTGCACCCACAAAGCACTAAGTTTTTAATTATATGAAAAATTTAAGATAAATTCATGACTTTGGATTTGGTTAAGTATATCCTCTGTGTGTGAGTGTGTGTATCTCATTTTTAGTACACGATTTCCATAAATCTGAACTTTTGCTGGATGAACCAGTAGTTCCACGTTGTAAAGTAAGTCACCTACTTTGAGATATTATCAGCTTTACAAATCCATTTTGTAGTTCAGTACAGCTATATGCTCACAATTCGGCACAAGATCATTTATTCTTCCCAAAAATCAAGTGGAAAATTGTGCTAAGGGTTTCGGCCATTTGTTTTACTATTTTTGTGATATCTTATACTAATCTGTGATTCAATTTTATCACATCTTCTTTCATTTGAATGGTTTCTTCGTTCCCCATGCGATGGCGATGAATTCACTCTAATCAAATGGTAAGATTTTAGTCAAAACACGGTCAAACTAGTCAACTCTAGGGCTTAGCCTTAATTTGGTTGAGTTTGATGTTTTCAAGTGTTCTTTATGAAAATGGAAGTGATTTGATCTGGTTGATTGTGGTTTTAGTCTTCAAAAGAGATTTTTGCATTTGATCGTCAAGAATTTAGTTTTTGAGAAATCTCAATGCTCTTGGTTTAAAAGCATATCTTGGTTGTCTTAGTTTTGATTGAAGGACTTAGAATTGAGTGAAGTAGTAGTCTTAATTTTAATTTTTAGGTGTAATTATTGGACATTTTTACTAAATAATTTTTCTTTTTTCAAAAAATATATCAAAATAACAATGAATTTTGTTGGGGGGTAATTCGGCTTTTCAAACACACACGGATTACAAAAGGAAATCCTAAAATAAACCAGTATAAGGAAATCTCCCTCCTACAGCAACCAAAACTAAAACTAACTATAACATCAAGGCAAATCAAAACAAATGGCAAAACAAAACGCACTAACAATTGCACTAACAACTAAACAAAACATCTATAAGGTTTGAAACTTGTTTTGCAAAATACCCTTTGAGAACGTGGAATTCTTATTTCAAAAGACAAATTCCACTGAAAACATAGAATTCGTCTATTTAAAAGAAGATTTCCATTTGGATATGTATGGTATCTAGTATGGAGGAAAAAAAAAATCATCTGTCTCTTAGAAAGACCAGACATTGGAAATACTGTTTTTTATTTTTATTTTTTTATTTTTTAAAGAATCTAAATAGACTGTTTTATTTTATTTTATTTTTTTATCTTAAAAGATTGTAAAAAAACACAATCTAGATCATAGGATTGTGCGTTCCTTCTACTTCTATCCCACCTTCCTAAACGACTCTAATTATTTCAAAATCGTTGAGAGATGAGAATCAAACTTGGATCTGATCAGAGATAGATATTTTATTGTGTAAAGCATTTTTTTTTTAATGCAAGTATAAACAAGTATTTTAGATGACAGGTTTTGTATCTATTCTGTCAAATGTTGGGACAATTTTTTTTTTTTTTTTGGATGGGAAAATGTTGGGACTTTTATTATAGCTATATCTCATTTGTCTATGATATTGACATCCTCTGGTTAGGTAATTGCCTGGTCTTGCAAGTGGCTGATATTCAAAAGGGTGGTAGCATTAGCATGATCAATATTAATTCTTATGCCATGCTGACAACTTTGCTAAATAGTGCTGTAGTTTGAGAAATAGAAATTGGTTAATTTAGTACAGTATTGTTATTTGTTGCCACACTTAAGACTACATTCTAGTTAATATGGGAATAAAAATTTAAAGACAATATTTATAAAAGGATAAAATATATTAATAAAGGGTAAATTCCATTAACATACTCTGAGTTTTGGGTTAATGTCAACCAAGTTCAAGACTTTTCATAATTAATCAATTCGGTCTCTAAAGCCAACTTAGTTCCTAAAAAATTTGAGAAAAAAGAACTAATTTTTAGGGACTAAGTTGACTTTAGGGACCAAGTTGGTTAGTTTTGAAAAGTCTTGAACTTAGTTGGTATTAGCCCAAATTTCAACGTACATTCATGGAATTTACCCTAATAAATAAGATCTTGTTAAATTTTATTAGAAATATTTTTTCTTAAAGGAAACGTAAGATCTTGTTTTCCCCCATCTGATTTCCAAAACATCACAATTCACCAAGCTCAAACACATTACTTAATCCTAAATACCACTTAATTTGACAACCTTGATTTTATCAAATTCCTTTTATTTTTTATTTTTTATGGGCCATGCTAATGAGTGTCCTTAGGGCATTGGTTAACAATCTAATTAAAGAAAGTTTTTATGGGAAAAGGAAAAAAAATTAATGTTTTGACAGCTTTTTTTATTTTTCATAAAAGTGATGTCAAAACTTTCCTAAAATGGATTGTTAACCAATGCTCTAAGGGTAGTCGTTAGCATTTCCCTTTTATATATATATATATATATATATATATATATTTTTTTTTTTTTTGAGAAACAAGCTAATTGTTAAACACACATACTTAATTACACTCTCTCACTAAGTTCAAACGTATTACTTAACCCAAAGTACCACTACAAAAGGGCTTAACTCTTGTAGTAGTAGAGTGGGACAACAGCCACCTTATTTTATTTTATTTTTGAAAAATAAACTAATTGTTAAACACATACTTAATTACACTCTTTCACTAAATTCAAACACATTACTTAACTTAAAGTACCAATATAAAAGAGTCAACTCTTATAGTAGTAGAGCGGAGTTTTAAGTAATGAAAAAGAGTTGGTAGTAGTAGAGTGGGACAACAGCCACCTTATTTTATTTTATTTTTGAAAAATAAACTAATTGCTAAACACATACTTAATTATACTCTTTCACTAAATTCAAATACATTACTTAACTCAAAGTACCAATATAAAAAAGTTAACTCTTATAGTAGTAGAGCAGAGTTTTAAGTAATGAAAAAGAATTGCACTCAATAGTTATATTGTATAGTAGTAAATATTGTACACTTTTTAGATTGGAATTTACAAGATAAAGTTATAAAGAAAGAACTTTCCTTTCTCCCAAAAAAAAATTTTTTTTTTCCTTCTACCAAAAAAAAAAAAAAAAAACAAAGAACTTTCCTATATATTATTGTGAGAGAAACGGATAATGTTTCTCCGAAATTCATACTGGGTACTTGTGTTACAGCATATCACAAAGCACGCTGAACAGGAGTATCTGAAATTTCAACTTCTTCAGTAGTATTTCTCATCTCTCTTCAATGGCTTCCACTCTCCCTCTTCACCATCCCACCCACTGGTTCCTTTCCACTCCTAAGGTCTCAATACTCTCTCTCTCTCTTTCTGTGTATTTATGAAGCTTGTTTTCTCTATCTAATTTTAGAAATTATGTAAAGCAGTTGAAGAGTTTCCACCATGGATGGTCACCACCGCGACCCAGTTGCTCTTTTCTTGCTGACACCCAAAATCAGATTAGACCCATTAGAGCAACCACTGAGATTTCTCAATATCCCATATTCCAACCTCCCCAAGTTGAAGAAGAATCATCCTCTGAGGTAAACACCACTCACTTTTCTTTCTTCATTTACTTGCTGTTTAATTTATGAGAAAACTTTGGGACAAGAGAGTTGAATTTGTGAGCGCCAATATTGCATTGTTTTTAGCTCACATTATTTGCACCACCGGTGAATTATCATGTTCATTGCAAACAAAGAACATGTGCTATACAACAATGACAAAGCCTTAGTCCTAAAATTTTTGGGTTGGTGACTAAATTTTATGCTGACAAACCCCTCATTTTTGGGGGTTGGGACCGGTTATGAACAAAATATATGACACTTAGCAGAGACACAGGTGGAGTTGAGACAGAACATATATTATTGTAAAATTCAGTGTTTTTCATTACATCTGTTTAATTTTTCCCAATTTTCTGTAAAAAAAAAAAAAAAACAATAGTGAAGTTGTTTATATATTTAGTTTTGAAGATACCCTTTTGATGTCTGGGTTTTTCTTTGTCTGTTATTTTCATTGCTAAACATGTGATTTTGTATTTCACACAGTTGGAGTCAGCAGACCCAGATTTTTATAAGATAGGGTATGTAAGGAGCATGAGAGCTTATGGAGTTGACTTTAAAGAAGGGCCAGATGGATTTGGAGTGTATGCATCCAAAGATGTTGAACCACTTCGCCGAGCCAGGGTGAATTGCTAATCATTAGAGTTTCTATGTGTGCACCCACGTTTATAATTAGTTATTGCTTTTGCTCCTGCATTTTGTTACAACTTACAAGACTATATGTATTTTGTGTTTTCGATTATTTTCACATTTTTATATCATGGTTAATCTTGGAGTCACATTTTTAGTATTCCATTGTAAACGTAGTTTACTTAGTTGTGCAGGTAATTATGGAAATTCCACTAGAATTGATGCTAACCATAAGCCAAAAGCTCCCATGGATGTTTTTCCCAGATATAATACCAATGGGTCATCCTATATTTGATATTATCAACTCGACCAATCCAGAGGTAATTGTAGTTTTCCTTGATACCAAAAATGAATGCTTAATTCTTGGACCCATTTATAGAATTAAATTTTCTTATTAGACTGTGGTCCCAACATATAATGTCAATTTGATCAATAGGCAGACAAGTCTGCTTGGTTATTGAAATGATTTTCAATTAATAACCTTTATTTATTTATTTATATATTTATTTATCTTTTTTGTGAGTGGCTACTAATATTGGGAAACTCTTTGTGGCAGACAGATTGGGACCTGAGGTTAGCATGTCTTCTTTTATATGCATTTGATCGGGAGGATAACTTTTGGCAGTTGTATGGTGACTTTTTACCTAGTGCAGAGGAGTGCACTAGCTTGCTTTTAGCTACAGAGGTGCATGACTGCAGACTAATAATCTTTTTAGCTCTAATGGTTCTTTGATTTTATTTTTGGTTGTTTTGCCCCCTTATTTATTGGTTCTCATGTATTTTATCTGACTCTATGTGAATGCAATACTCTTGACTTTGAGTGATGAAGAGAATAAATGACTGAGTGAGTACTGTAAACAAGCATATGCCATGGTGCCTAGCCAATGGGATTGTTTTGATTGTAAATATAGAAATCATAATAATATAAATTTAGCATCAACTTGAATTAATGAAGTGGCTCTATTTCACCGAGCCCAAGAAGTGTTTTTACTAGTAGTTACTCTCTTAGTGTTATTCAAAGAGTCAGTTTGTTAATTCTTTGTAGTTTTTCTTGATCAGTCATTTCTTGTAAACCACTATTTAACTATTTTTCTCTTCCCTATTGCTATATATATGCTACAGGAGGAGCTTTTGGAGCTTCAAGATCCTAAGCTTGCTTTAACTATAAGAGAACAGCAGCACCGAGCTTTAGAGTTTTGGGAAAAGAACTGGGTACCAAGAAACCTGTCTGTCTTATGCTGTAGAAGCATTCTATTTTTCCTTTTCCATTATGTACTCCACTATTCATTGACATTTTTAATAATATATTGCACCTGTTTAATTGCACTCAGCACTCAGGTGTACCCCTTAAAATAAAGCGCCTTGCGCGCGATCCTGAGAGATTTATTTGGGCAGTGGGTATAGTACAATCACGATGCTTTAACATGCAACTAAGGATTGGCGCACTAGTTCAAGATACAAGTATGCTAGTCCCTTATGCTGGTAAGATTATACCCTCGAAAATTCTTAGAATCATATTCTCTAATCTTTTGGTCATCATATTATATTGTAAATATAAAAGTATAAAACTATGGGGGTTTAAAACAATTAATTGGTTTTCTATTTAGTAATATAGATTTTTTCATTTGAATAAACATATATTTTTTCTAATTTGATAAAGAATCATGTAATCTTTTGTAGGGAATTCAATTTTTATTTTTGTAAGTTGAATAATGTAGAAATGATACTTTGTCAGTTGAAAGTAACGCATTAAACCTTTTACATTCCTTTAGCAATGGGGATAGATTATGTGAGATCTATATATATATATATATATATATATATATATATCAACCTAATGTGTAATAGACTATACACATTCATAGTATTATATAAAATTTTGATAAATTCGGATGTAGTTTTTTTATATTTCAAAGTTAATTAGTTAAGGCACATGAATTTGCAAGCAAATATAATTGAAACATAATTATAATATAATCAGAAGGACACTTGGCATTTAATTGAACTGTATTTAAAATTTAGAGACACTTGACATCAAATAACAAGATAATTAGAATGGGACTTGGCACAAAAATGGAGTGCAATTAGAATCTAGTTTGGATTCTTGATTGAACTTTTTCTTACCTTTTTTCTTTTACATAATGTATAAGATATGATAGAAGAAATTGATATTACAATGAAGCTAACGAGCCAGAAATAGACAAGTTCTTACCAAAAAAGAAAAAGAAATAGACAAGTTGCTAGACTTGCCTTTTGGGTGAATTTTAATGTGGTAAAATATAAGCTGTATTTGGAGCTGCATAATACTGCATTCTAGTAGCAGATACTTCCCAAGAAAACTTTCATCAGAATACAACCTGCAAAAGTGTTTTTGTTTTGCCTAAAGCCTTGATTTGGTTAGAGACTGTGGTCCACTTTCCAACAAGTTTGTGGATTCTTAACAAAATTAAAATATGTGTCCGCTCTTATGGCCAAGAGAGCTCCAAGAAGAAGAAGATATGATAGTGAAGATCTTAGCTGGACACTTTTTTTGCATCCCATGTGTCAAATAGAGCATGCAATCAAGGTGCCTGGTTGTGACTAATTTCTTTTGGTGGTGAATTCCTGTCACTTCTAAAGTCAGGAGCTGTCACTTTTAAAGTCAGGAGAGATGCAGCAGAAAACGTTTGAGTGCAAATTAACATTTTAACGTCACTGCTAAAGTCAGAAGTGCCACAACTCATTTTAGGACTAGTTATGCTTGTTTCCTTCCTTTTATGGAATCTTAAATCTTGCGAAACTTTCCATATATAAGCAAAATTTCACCTCAAATTTTCCCAACTCATTTGTATAGATTTATAGGTTAAGTTGGCTACTTTGTTATTAGATAAATGTTTGATAATCTTGCTCATATTTTTGCAGACATGCTAAACCATTCCTTTCAGCCAAATTGTTTTTTACATTGGCGTTTTAAGGATCGTATGCTTGAGGTGATGATAAATGCTGGCCAAGGGATTAAAAAAGGAGAAGAGGTAATATCTTTTAAGATTATCAAATATTGAATTGATCAATTCTCTGTACAGTTTAAATGTTTCTGCATGTGGAAATGCACAGATGGTGTTGCACAAAAGAGTAATTGACTGTACAAAAATATATTTAGGACCATCTTAGTTAAAGAAAAACTAAATGCCAGTCTTTCTCTTGCGTTTCCTTCTCCTTGTCCTAGTCAATTGTCAGGATTTTCTCCAAGCTAAAGAATCCAAATAACAAGCGTTTACATTTATTAATTATTTTCCTTCCTAATAGTTACCTCCATGCGAGGACATGGAAACAAAATCGAAAGTTAATAAATAAATAAAAAGGGAGAATAATGTTCAGGTCAGGTGATGCAGGACAATTAAAAGTAACGAGGAAATTAAAGGATAAACCTAAGAATCAGCACTTAGGGTCTCTTTGAATCAACACCAAGCTAAACTTAGGCATCAGCACCTAAGGCGATAGGATCAACACCCAACTATTGGAATATATCCAATCTAAATTTCATTAATCACGTCTATATTCAAATACTAATAAACTAGTCTCTTATATAGAGCTAGAACTGGAAAATAAAGAGATAAAGATAACGACATACAAAAACTAATCCTAACTAAACTCAAATACTAATCCCTATCCAAATAAAAGTATACAATTTCCTATAAGATAAATAAAAAAATTTGAAAATATAAATTCTAAAATAATTTTGGTTTTGCTCCTGCATCATATTCCCTTGGTTAGAAAAAGCTTGACCTCAAGTTTTAAAGCGTTGAAGGAGAAAACTTTGGCACATAATACTTGTTTCAGTTAAGAATTGTCTTTGGGAGTGTTGAAAATAGATAAACCTTGCATTCCACCTCAGGAAACTTTTCTGGAATCACAAATTCAATGATTGGAATTGGAATATCAACCTTTTCGACTCTATCAAACTGTAGATCTGCATGCACCAAGGATGATTCTTCAAGTATAGAAGCTTCTTACTGTTTAGGGCCTTTAGGCTCTATAGTCTATAGTAGACTCGTCTGGTTGCATGAACATTGAAACTTCGGTTGACTCTTGCACTTTGTTGTCAATATCAAGGTCTGATGGTACTTGATTTTCCTTCATTTGAGTAGTCAAGTCTTGAAAAAACCTTCATTTGAGCAGCCAAGTGTTCAACAGTTTTCATTAGATTTCCTAAGTCTTGGCATATGGCAGATACTTCATGAGCGAGTAAAGCATTGTTGCACTGCCTCATACTAATCCTGATCTAATCTCAAATCTAATCCCTATCTGAGGTTTTGCTCCTGCATCATACTCCCTTGGTTGGAAAATCCTTGACCTTGAGTTTTAAAGCGTTGAAGGATGAAAGTGAAAACATTGGCATATAATACTTGTTGCAGTTAAGAATTATCTTTGGGAGCTTTGAAAATAGATAAACCTTGTATTCCACCTCAGGAAACTTTTCTGGAATCACAAATACAATGATTGGAATTGGAGTATCAACCTTTTCAACTCTATCAAACTGTAGATCTGCATGCACCAAGGATGCTTCTTCAAGTATAGAAGCTTCTTATTGTTTAGGCTCTATAGTAGACTTGTCTGGTTGCATGAACATTGACACTTCGGTTGACTCTTGCACTTTGTTGTCAATATCAAGGTCTGATGGTACTTGATTTTCCTTCATTTGAGTAGTCAAGTCTTGAACAACCTTCATTTGAGTAGCCAAGTGTTCAACAGTTTTCATTAGATTTCCTAAGTCTTGGCATGTGGCAGATACTTCATGAGTGAGCGTGGCATTGTTGCACTGCCTCATACTAATCCCTATCTAATCTCAAATCTAATCCCTATCTGAATAAAATTCTACAATTATTCAATTTTCCTATAAGATAAATACAAAAATATGAAAATATAAATTCTAAAATAATTTTGGTTTTGCTCCTGCATCATCAGGGGTTTGGCTTTATGAGATACTCCACTAAGGGATTATTTTGAATCTTATTTATAATTAATAACAAATCCTAATTCCATGATAATGTGTAACCAAATTCAGAATGCATGCACTTGGTGGATTTTTTAATTTTTTTTCATTAAAAAAACTTGAGTCAAATATGCAATGGTAGTGACTACAGAAATTAAATTGTGATTTGGTTCTTACTAAAAATAATACTTTTGTTAATTTACATCTCAAGTTGTTGTCCTTGCATTTTTGGATAATTTATCCAAGGGAAGAGCATGTAAAGGATATATCTATCTTAAATTTAGGACTGGAAGGTGGAAACCTGTAATGGCGCCATGTTTATATCTGGGTGGGTGATTCTTGCTAAGCTTTCGAATCTTTGTAGAATTTGTAGTGTATTATTGCTTTTCCTGATAGAATCTTTCTTAAGCATTTCTACTCATGAATTCAACTTGATAATGAAATTATGATAATATCTAGTTGCAAAGAAGTGTCAACTTTTAAAGCTATTTGTAGGGACCGGCCTTTTTCCCATGCGATGCAGGGGTTCAAGATTTTCACCACACCAAGGGCTTCCCTTATAGTGTAAGGCTTGACACCTTAATCCCACGCCGGCGAGTGAAGTGTCCCGATACAATAGATTTGTAGAGAGTAGGTAGAAGGACTAGGAGTTAACGAAAAACACAACGGTCGGTGAGGGTTTACAGGATCAATAACTGAGATTTGGCTAAGTATTCTAAAGGAAAGTTTGTCCTCGATCCAGTCCGAGGAGTGCTTCCCTTAGAACTAACGAATACAAGGGTGGTCCTTGGACACCCAGAAAACCCCTTGACTTCCTCCCTCCCAAAGGGCCTCGAACCCTTGGGGGTGCGTTTTATTATATAGTCTTGTTTAGTCGATCTCGGCCGTCCACTTGTCGGTCATCTGAACTTGTGTCTGAGGGCTCATTCCATCAGTCGCCTTTGCAGGCTTTCTGTTAGTTGAAGTAACCAAGGCATCACTGTTCACTGGTCAATTCACCATTAATGCGGCCAGAGTGTAGTTGCGTACATTTAATGGGTGGATGACAGTTTCCTTTCTTTAATGTCGGCCTGCCGAGGACGTAGTCATCCTCGGCGTAGTTCCTTGATGGCTTGGGCTTCTCCCACTCATCCTCGGATTATGTACTTTTCTCGGCATGGGCCTTGGGCCCGATATGGAGTGGGCCGGGGTAGCCAAATCCTTGGGCCCTATAATAGCCCCTCAAAATTCTGCTGCCCGGTTCTTCGGGTGAAGAAGAGGATTTTTATGTCTTCGGGTCCTTGTCTTGGCCTGGCGAACCTTGTCTTTTTGTCAATGTCAAAATCCTTTCAACTGCCCAGGAGACGTACCTGGTGTTTCGGTATTTGGGGCGCGCCTTTCATTAAATTTCGGCGGCTCTATGTCCTCCACGTTCAGCGGTGCGATGATGAATAAACGGTAGGGATGCATCTAACTCATTGGGCGGGAAATCCCGTGCGGTTACTTTTAATTGGGGGTATATATACCCAATCGAACTGATTTGTCCCTTCACTTTTGCATTCAAGAGCCCTTCTGCATGTACGCTGAACTTGATCAAGTCTCCAATCGCCCGTACGTCTTCTTTCAATCATAAAAGGCCTGTTCGAGGAGCATTTCCTTGTTCTTGTAAGTTTTCTTCTCTCTCTGGTTCGTACTTTTCCGCTCGAATTTCCTGTCCTCTCGTTCTTCTTTCTGTTTCCTTCATTTTCCCTGAGCCCCTTGTTAGCTTCTTAGGATGGGTAGGTTTAAGCATTGTTATTAATATCGTTTCGGACCCCATTTCGGTTTGTCCAGTGGAATGGAATATTTCGGTACCGACCGATTTCAGCGTACCGTTTCAGGGTGTTTCGGAGTTCTTAAAAAATAATTTATATATATTCTTGTTGAACATAAAATTGTCAATTCTAATAAATAAATAACTAAATATCAAATAATACAAATAATTTAGTCTTAACTTTTAAGTTTTAAACATCAATTTAACATCACACAATATGAATATTTACAAAACAATAACTAAATATCAAAAAATACAAGATTTACTCCTCCTCATCATCATCCATGAGAGAATGATCAAATTCATCATCAAAAGAACTCCCAAGAACTACTAGCACCCATTGGACCTTTACTCTTTCTTTCTTTCTTTTCTTTTCTTTTCTTTTCTCTTTTTTTTTTTTTTTTTTTTTTTTTTTTTTTTTTTTTTTTTAATAATAGGCCAAATCCGGTACCGGCCGAAATTTGCATCTCGGTCGAAATTTGCCGGAATTGACCGGAATGGACCGGAATGGACCGGAATTTGACCCGAGGTGGAACGTGGGGTATTCTGGTACCGGTTTGCATATCGAAACGAAAAATTCTAGCCGTTCCGGCCGGAACGAAACGGAATCAATAACAAGGGGTTTAAGAAGTTAGTCGAGTCTGAGGAGGCAATGGATAAATTCGTTGTCGACTACAAGATCCCCAACATAGTGGGTTTGAGGTACTGTGAAGTAGGGGATTGGAGCACTAGGAGAAAAGAGGGTGAGGTGACGATTCTTATAATCGCCTTTCTGGAAGGTGGCATGAGGATCCCTATGGGGCCGGTGATGAGGGATTACCTTAGGCACTTCGGCTTATCTCCCATCCAGTGTGCGATTAATGTATTTAGGATCTTGAGCTGTGTGGATACCTTGAATGAGAAGATGGGGCTGGGGTTAACCCACCACGATGTAAATTGGTGCTACAACCTCCAATGTTATAAGGGGAAGTCTTATTACATGAAGACGAGGGACGATAGGATCCAGCTCATCCAGTGCCTCCCTGAGTCCAGCAAGGGTTTGAACAAAGACTTTCTCATTGTGTCCGGAGAGTGGCACGAGGGCCTTCCTTGTCCAATGGTGGAGGGCACGCTAGGTGGGACATTCAAACTGGGAGAGGGTTCAGTTTCTTGTGCTTTCGCTTTCTGCTTTGATTGACTGTTAATAGGAATTTGTTTTCTTTTATGTAGATCTGCGCACTTTTGAGTGGGACTTCAGCTTGGTAAACAAGGAGGATTTGCAGACCGTATTAAGGTCGGAGATTTTTGTGAATGAGGCCGACGACCAGGTCAGGGCTGCTCACAAGATCCTAGGATACGATCCGATTCAAACTTCGTTCTTGACTCTAAAGTACGTGATCTGAGCTAGAGATCCTCGGCTGCAGAAGATAACGGTAGTCGAGCGCGGGTTTTTAATCCCCAAAGGATCCTCTGTTCCAGAAGGCATACTGTTGGTGGGCACCTCTTCACCGTCTCAGGCTGTCGAGGTTGAAGGAGGAGAGCCAGGAGAAGAGGAAGTTGTTGACTCAAGTTCGTCCGAGAACGATTTTGACGTGGTCTACCAACTCCATTCACCTGAGGACCTACCTGTTGATTTGGGTGATCCCAGCTTAACTGAAGCGGACCTTTTATCCGAGGAAGCCTCTTCTAGGTCGAAGATGAGTTTTAAGAAATAACCCCAAAAAAGCCTACTGGCCTTGATTGAGGGGCAGCTAGGGAAGGATACGCCGGCAAAGTCTTCTCCCAAGCTTCCTCCCCCTCTCCCGCCGCAACAAAGTTCACCATTTGGGACCAAGCCCACCAGCCCCTTGCAGAAGAAAGACAAAGGTAAGAGACCTGAGGGGGCGAAGAATCTGACCCTTCCCAAGGTGATGGCGACACTCGGCCGCCATCGAAACAGCTGAGGATAGGGCGTCGAGAGCAGGAAAAGCAAGTCGCCACCCAGCCCGAGGCCTAGGCTTGGCTACCTTCCCCTATGCTCCATGGGAAGCTTTTGACGGACGACGCCTCCCTCAGGGACCCTCAAGGGGGCGTGGATGCGCTCGTGGCTGATACATTGGGGAGGTCCTTGCTACTTCCTGTGGACATGGCCCAGCTGAAGGCTCTGAGGGGCAAGGAAGTCTTCCTTGGCCTTAAACAATACTTGGGAATGGTACATTTTCTGATCGCCTGTAGTTCCCTTTACTTTCTGTTTTTTGGCTCCTCACCTATTGCGCATTGGTTTCGATTGGCAGGCTATCCAGGCTGCCTTTAGGTTGGAGGACATGGCCAATAGCCAAAGCAAGGCTGCAGGCTCAGAGCATACCAAGCTGTTGGACCCTCGATGCTACCAAGGCTGATCTTTCAAAGGTGATGGACCAGCTGGAGGAGATGAAGAGGGCTCGAGACACTGCCGAGTTAACCTTTGCCGCCGCTGAAAGGTTAGCCCTAGACCAAACTAAGAACCTGCTTAAGGCAGAGGATCAGTTGAGGGTCGCCAAAGAAGGAATCGCGGCCCTGGAGAAGAGGGTGCTTGAGGCGGAAGGGGCCAAAGGTGCTGCAGAATCCGCCAGGGACGAGGCTGTGAAGGCCAAGGAAGAGGCCGAATCTGCCAAGGCTGAAGTTGAGGCTTCCAAAGGCAAGACCGCGCAAGAGGCCTATGAGGTAGGGGTAGCTGAAACAGAAAACATCCTTAGAACTCAGGTGCCTGGGGTGTGCAGACTTTACTGTTCTCAAGTTTGGAGTGAGGCTCTTAAACAAGCTGGGGTAGAGGCTTCGTCCGAGTTGTGGAAGGTGGAGAATATGTATTATCCCCCTACCATCCGCGAGGCTGCCTTTTTAAGCTCTGAAGCTGAGGTGGCTGCCGAGGGAGTGGGGGTTGTCCTTGAGAAAGGTGTCCCAGCTGCTATTACTTCAGGCGAGCCTACTAAGGAAGCCGACCCTATTGGGGCCGTTAAGACAAGCAAGGGTCCTACTGCTGATGCGCCTTTGGAGGTTGCGGACCCCTTAGCTGATGTCCAAGCCCCTCTCGTTGGGGAGATGCTACATCCAGTTGACCCTCCCCCGGTTGTAGTTCCAAGCGAGGGTCACCAGGACCCAGAGACTTCTTCCGCCCAGCCTTCTGAGGGAGGAGTTGAGATAGAGCCAAAGTGATGATCTTTTGCTGCGCCCCCTTTTTTTTTTTTGTTTTAGTATTGTAGTAGCACATTTACCTTATATAACTTTTTTAAAGATTCAATAAAGTGCATATTTTGTTTTCTCTTACTTGTTCTGTTTGCATTATTATATATATATATATTTATTTATTTATTTATTTTTTATATTTTATATTTTTTTTTTACTCGCACAATCTCATCTTTAACTGCGCTCCGACCGGTCATACACTTATCTTCTTAAGTGACTAGTTTCCCCATAGGTTTGGGTCCGAGAACCATGCAAGTCCTTGGTTTTGCCAAGCACTGGGTCCTTGAAGTAGTTGGTTTCTCCATAAGCTTGAGTCCGAGGACCATGCAAGGCCTTGGTTCTGTCCAACACTTGGTCGTTTTGAAGTAGCTAGTTTCCTCATAGGTTTGAGTCCGAGGACCATACAATACCCTGGTTCTGTCTAGTACCTAGTTCTTGAAGTAATTGGTTTCCCCATAGGCTTGAGTCCAAGGACCATGCAAGGCCTTGGTTCTGTCCAACACTTGGTTGTTTTGAAGTAGCTAGTTTCCCCATAGGTTTGAGTCCAAGGACCATGCAATACCATGGTTCTGTCTAGCACCTAGTTCTTGAAGTAATTGGTTTTTCCATAGGCTTGAGTCCGAGGACTATGCAAGACCTTGGTTCTGTCCAACACTTGGTTGTTCTGGAGTAGCTAGTTTCCCCATAGGTTTGAGTCTGAGGACCATGCAATACCCTGGTTCTGTCTAGTACCTAGCTCTTGAAGTAATTGGTTTCCCCATAGGCTTAAGTCCGAGGACTATGCAAGGCCTTGATTCTGTCCAACACTTGGTTGTTTTGAAGTGGTTAGTTTCCCCATAGGTTTGAGTCCGAGGACCATGCAATACCATGGTTCTGTCTAGTACCTAGTTCTTGAAGTAATTGGTTTCCCCATAGGCTTGAGTCTGAGGACCATGCAAGGTATTGGTTCTGTCTAACACTTGGTTGTTTTGAAGTAGCTAGTTTCCCCATAGGTTTGAGTCCGAGGACCATGCAATATCCTGGTTCTGTCTAGTACCTAGTTCTTGAAGTAATTGGTTTCTCCATAGGCTTGAGTCTGAGGACCATGCAAAGCCTTGGTTTTGTCCAACACTTGGTTGTTCTGAAGTAGCTAGTTTCTCCATAGGTTTGAGTCCGAGGACCATGCAATACCCTGGTTCTGTCTAGTACCTAGTTCTTGAAGTAATTGGTTTCCCCATAGGCTTGAGTCCGAGGACCATGCAAGGCCTTGGTTCTGTCCAACACTTGATTATTCTGAAGTAGCTAGTTTCCCCATAGGTTTGAGTCTGAGGACCATGCAATACCCTGATTCTGTTTAGTACCTAGTTTTTGAAGTAATTGGTTTCTCCATGCGCTTGAGTCCGATGACCATGCAAGGCTTTGGTTCTGTCCAACACTTGGTTGTTTTGAAGTAGCTAGGAGCTAGGGAATTCAGCTTCAACGCTGGGGCGCCTGCCCTTAGAGTAATAGCGGCCCTGAGCTTGCTCCGCCGAGGGAGGGACCCTTCTTCGGTTTAGACCCTTCGTCTAGCGCGCCTCTTCTAATTACGAGGCGTCCTTTGGGCTACTCGAGTAACGCACTTGACGCTTCGGTGCGCGAGGTGCGTCCTCATTAATATCCTTGCGGATTTACGGGGACCAAGCGGTTGGGGAGCTCTTTGGAAATTGGGTGGAGTTAATATCTCCAGTAATTCCTCCTTAGGACTCTGTGCGAGTTGGCTGCCACCAGCTCTTGCCTTCTATATAAGGTACTCTAGGGTAGCCTTTTTTCCAAACTTTGCAAACACTTGGATTAAAATCTCACAAACACACCGTTTTCTAGGCATTTCAAGGGTCTTGCCAGGATAGTATCTTGTGCGTGAGGAGATGAAGTGGCCTTGGGAGGGGGGCGGTGACAAGGAAGCCGAGAATGCCACTCCGATCTTGGTCAGCACAATGGAGGTGGAATAGGCAGAGGCCGAAGATCCTCATTCTTTTCAACCTAGCCAGAGGTGGGACTCCCTTTGCAGTTTGGAGGGGGATCCAAAAGGAACATAACGTCTCTCTTCCACCTGCGGGTCTACCAACCCTCCAAGTTGGTAATGATTCGCCGGCTCCCAGTCGTCGTGAGACTGGGAGGGAAACCAGGAGAAACCCTGGAGTTGGATCGTCAGGCACCGCGGCCTCTTCTTCCTTCTCCTTCAAATCGCCGTCCATATTGGTTGGGGAGTTGTGGATGGCCTTAGCATAGGTCTTTCTCCCCCTCTCCCTCCATGCATGGCTTGGCTTTAAAACAAGCCTGCCTAGGCCCTTTTTCTTCTTTTTTTTTTTTTTTTTTTTTTTTTTTTTTTTTTTTTTTTTTTTCTCTTTTTAGCTTCAGCACAAGCCTGTCTAGGCATTTACCTTTGTAATCAGTTTTAGAACAAGCCTTGCCTAAGCATTTACCTTTGTATAATGTAACTTTTCGTTGATTAATAAAAAAGTAGCCGCATTTCATTTTTTTTTACTTCTTGCACTTTCCATTTCTTTGCGATGATTGCTTTCTGAATGAATATGTTGCCACTGTTTGTTTGTTTGTTTGTTTGTTTGTTTGTTTTTTTTTTTTTTTTTTTTTTTTTTTTTTTTTTTTAACTTCCAAGAAGTGTTGTACACCAACCGCTGTACTTGTTAATTCTCAAGTCCTCCCTACAGACGGCGCCAATTGTAGGGACCGGCCTTTTTCCCACGCGACGCGGGGGTTCAAGATTTTCACCCTACCAAGGACTTGCCTTGTAGTGTAAGGCTTGACACCTTAATCCCACGTTGGCGAGTGAAGCGTCCTGATACAATAGATTTGTAGAGAGTAGGTAAAAGGACTAGGAGTTAACGAAAGATACAACGATCAGCGAGGGTTTACATGATCAATAACTGAGATTTGGCTAAGTATTCTAAGGGAAAGTATCGTCCTCAGCCCAGTCCGAGGAGTCCTTCCCTTAGAACTAACGAATACAAGAGTGGTCTTTGGACACCCAGAAAACCCCTTGACCTCCTCTCTCCCAAAGGCCCTCGAACCCTTGGGGGTGCGTTCTACTATATATTCTTGTTTAGTCGATCTCGGCCATCTACTTGTCGGTCATCTAAACTTGTGTCTAAGGGCTCGTCCCATCAGCCGCCTTTGCAGGCTTTCTGTTAGTTGAAGTAACCAAGGCATCACTGTTCGTTGGTCAATTCACCATTAATGCGGCTAGAGTGTAGTTGCGTACACTTAATGGGGTGGATGACAGCTTCCTTTCTTTAATATCGGCTTGCCGAGGACGTGGTCATCCTTGGCGTAGTTCCTTGATGGCTTGGGCTTCTGTCACTCATCCTCGGATTATGTACTTTCCTCGGCATGGGCCTTGGGCCCGATATGGAGTGGGCCGGGGTAGCCAAATCCTTGGGCCCCACACTATTTATTGTACATAATGATACCGATGAGATTATGTTTAACCTTCTAAATTAGAATTGGTTTCACCTCTGTTATTTATTTTAATGTTTTTACTCTTCCTTGTGTTATCAGCTATTTTCTATATGCACAACTACTTATCGCTCATGTTAGATAGAAAAACCTAGGGTTAGTTATATCTTCTTAATGTTATACCATCTGTTGCTAATTTCATAAATTTCCACAGATGACCATCAATTACTTTAGTGGTCTGAAGAATGACATGCTCATGCAGAGATATGGATTTTCTTCACCTGTGGTAATTTGCTTTCAGCTCTGCTCTATTCCTTTTTCTGTTTCAGATGGTGCTAATCTCGTTGAGTTAGTAATACAGATAAAAAAGGTGATACTTCATGACAATTATTAATATTTTTAAGTGATTATTGATAGTGTTTCAGCCCATAAAATGGAAGGGAAGGGGGGGGGGGGGGGTGAGGGAATTTTAAATAAAGAAAAAAGGATTGGGGGGGGGGGGGGGGGGGGGGTGCGCGCTACTGATAGCTTTTAAGGGAGGCTAAGTGAAATATCTGGACACCACCTTGAAATACAGCAACAAAACCTAATTTTGTTTGGTGCTAGAAAATCTAGCAATTAAATAAAATTTTAGAAAATGTTATCTTTATGTCACATCTGGAATCTGATGTTCATGTCACATGTTCTGTACAATTTAATAAATATTAGTAATTTTTTTTTTTTTTATCTTTCGCATTATTTAAGTATAAACTTTCTCATAACGTAATCTCTAGCAATAATCTTCTTGATTAATAGAGTGCTTGTGGGTGGAAGAATGAGCATCCTCTTCATAGCACCTCTGTTTAGTATAATTTGGAAGTTAATATTTGCAAGTAAAACTGGGTTTTTATTTGTGATAATCTTTTTGAAATTATTTTCTAAGCTATATATCTGGCTTGAGCTTGCAGAATCCTTGGGATGTGATCCAGTTCTCAGGCAATGCACGTATTCATTTGGATTCATTCTTGTCAGTCTTCAATATAGCTGGCCTTCCTGAAGAGTATTATCATAACAGTATGGATTATCTAAATTTTCTGTTCACAACTTGTTCTATATTAAACTCCGTTAGCACCTAAAGACCTAGATTTGTCTTCCAAATGATCCAAATAAAACTTTTAGCAGGTCGGCTTTCCAATGATGGAGATACTTTTGTTGATGGAGCAGTCATAGCAGCAGCAAGAACGGTTCCCACTTGGTCAGACGGGGATGTGCCTCCAATCCCAAGCCTGGAAAGGAAAGCTGTGAAGGTGTTACAGGAAGAATGCCAACAAATGCTTGCAGAATTTCCTACTAACTCTGAGCAAGACCAGAAACTGCTAGGTAAGGTTTCAATGTTAATCCCACTCTCAAAGACTGGATTGATAATAGGATTATACGTACTTTTGGCATTTGATATGACATATGGTAAAATTAACATTTTTAAATGAGATCTGATGGAGTTGGCTCTCTAATTTATTTGGATAGCTAGCAGATTACTAATATGCCTGAAAGTTAAAATTAAGAGACATTTGAAGCTTATATTAATCTTCTATGTTACTACCAACAGATTCCATGCCAGAAGCTAGTAGGGCACTTGACACTGCAATAAAGTATGTGGTCTTCACAAAATCTAATTGTTTACTCATTACTGAGCCTTTTGGCTTCTAAATGTTGCAAAAAGTGAGACCCCTTATTGATGATTTCAATGTTAATCTGGACCATGCAGGTATAGGTTGCACCGGAAGTTGTTCATAGAGAAAGTCATTCTGGCATTGGAGATGTATCAAGAGCGAATATTGTTCTAATTCTTAAGTTTTCAACTTTAAAGATGTAGGAAAATTTTGTTTAGCTAATTATTCAAAAACTTTATTAGTTGAAGGACTAATGTTAGTAAACTAGTTCAAAGTGTTTGGAAATCTGTGTTTGTGCAAAGTTGTTTGCCTTTTCTTTTACTATACTTTTTGCTTAATCCTCTTTCTCGGCAGCTGATCATATAAAGCAGCTACATATACCTTCATACATTTTATATATTTCATACACATCAAAAAGAAAAGAAGTGTGAAGAGTTTGTGAAGCATTTCTGGTTATAGTGCTGTCAAATTTTCATACAAAACTATCTTTACTAGAGAAAGCGCCCTTTTTAGTAGAAAGATTACTCATGCTTGACTCTGGTTGGGGGGCCATGAATTTAAAGGCTTGCTGGCAATGTATTTTCCTCCTTAATTGTAGCCATTACCTTAGTTGTGGTCTAAATAGATGTAGATGAGGCCATCATGAGAGAGATTCTTGGGTTTTGGTTGTTGACTTAAGTGAATGGAGGTTATGGGAACCGTTGATACGCTTTCTTTTATGGGCACAAATCCTCAATGGTGGTTATAGTCATCTATGGTGTTTAACATTTGTGCCTAAGCTCAATGCATGAGTCCAACGTTTAATTTTGAGGGGCCCTAAATTATGGGAATAAAGTGGGTTGGGCTGCATTCTTGTCTCACGAAGTGGTAAGGGACCGTTTAGACCATGCTATTGTGATAAACGATCTAATGTGGCCTAGTTAAGGTGCTAAGATCTCTCTCTCTCTCCCAATAAATTGTATTTGTTTTATTTATCGAAATTAGAAGCTTTAATAGTTTGGTCTTCAACAAAAATAACCCCCCCCCCCTCCCCCCCAAAAGAAAACTAGTCTTTTATTGAATTTTTTTTTTATTACGTGTCCCTTAAAAAATAATAATATTACCAATAGGTTATAAATTTTTTACAAAAGCCTACTCAAATAGTCAAATTCATTTTTTTATGAAAATAATACATGACAATTCTTTAGCGGTTATTATAAAAATTCTTTTTTATTTTTTAGGAATCTAATACAATTCCTTTTAAGGTATGTGGCAAAAGAAAATCCATTGTCAAATCCAAAGTAGAATATCTATTTTATATGAGTGATAAAATATTATCCAAGGAGTTTAGGCTTTGTCAACTTAATTTCAACAATGCACCTTTCGAATTATTTTTTCAAGTTTTCAAAGTTTTCTTGACTACTCAATTTTTTTCTTCAATGTATTCTTCTAGTATTAAGTTTGTTAATCTTTGAGACAAGAGTGCAAAGTCGCATAAGATGTCAATAAAATTTTAAATAGATTTTGTTTTATAAGAAAGATTTTTTAGAGATAGATTGGAACGATTTTCTCTAAAAATGATTCTTGATTTGTGTATTGACTATTGTTTTGATATTTGTGGGTCATATATGCTTGGATTTAATGTAATTCAAAGTTTGACTACAAACTTGATTGTAGCCTAAAATTACAACTTTCACTAAAAAAAATAAATAAATAACATGACTACATATTTTCTGTAAGGGCTCAAAATGTAATGGACCCTAGACAATAAAATTTGTAGAGAATGGGTAGGAAGGACTAGGCATATAACAGGCAAACGACGAATTTTAGGGCGGATCTCCCTAGACGAAATGGACATAGGAGTTTTTGTAAGAAAGATCCTCACTCCGTTGTCATTTTGGCCAAGTGTTTGTGAGGCTTATTGATCCTCGGCTCTGACCGAGGATCCCTTTTTTTTTCTTCTCCGGAGGATCTCCCCTTCTCTTTAGAATCTTACTAGTTATATAGTCTTATTTTCGCTGATCTTGACCATCCATTTGTCAATTATCTGATCGTCGTGTACAGGAGTTTGTCACATCATCTGTATTTTACAGGCTTTATGTTAAATCAAAGCCGCCTTTGCAGGCTTTATGCTAGTTGAAGTGATTGATGCCTTGGGCTTTCAGGTCACTTTGTCATTAAAGCGGTCAGAATGTTGGTGAGATATATTCAAAGAATATGGGATATTTTCCCCTTTAATGAGGTCGGCATGCCGAGGACAGGTCATCCTCGGCGCGGCCCTTGGGCCATATGTAGTGGGCCGAAGGTGATTAGCGTAGTAAGGCCTATTGTAATTGTAGGGCCCCACAATAGCCCCTCAAAATTATGCTGCACGTCCCCCAGGACGGGGAGGAGGATTTTGATTTCCTCGGCGTTTTTTCTTTTTTGTGCACGGGGTTTGCCCGAGGAAGGGTAGGTTTGGGCTGTTTATACCATAGCGCCCAGTTTCCCATGATTTCCGTCCCCAATGGGGTTCGTCATTTAGCGCCTAAGAGGTTTGGATTATACTTAGTTTCGGACTCGTAGCTCATTCAGGCACCTCGGCGCGATTAGCGTTTGTATTGCCTCGTAATGACTGATTCCCATAGAGGTTTGGGTCTGTCGTTCGCACGTGACCTTGATTTTTCTTAGCGTTTAGTTTTTAATGGGGAGACTTTCTTCCTGCTGACCTGAGGTCTTTGACCATGCAATGCTTTAAGCTTTATTTGGTGCTCGGTTTTCTCATTTTATGCTTGGTTTTCCCTGAGGCTTGGGTTCGAGGACCGTACAATGCCTTGGTCCTGTCCAGTACCTAGTTTTCTCTTTTAATCATCATCTGAAGTATCTGGTTTCCCCATGAGGCTTGGGTCCGAGGACCATGCAAGGCCTTGGTTCTGTCCAGTACCTAGTTTTCTCTTTTAATCATCATCTGAAGTATCTGGTTTCCCCATGAGGCTTGGGTCCGAGGACCATGCAAGGCCTTGGTTCTGTCCAGTACCTAGTTTTCTCTTTTAATAATCATCTGAAGTATCTGGTTTCCCCATGAGGCTTGGGTCCGAGGACCATGCAAGGCCTTGGTTCTGTCCAGTACCTAGTTTTCTCTTTTAATCATCATCTGAAGTATCTGGTTTCCCCATGAGGCTCGGGTCCGAGGACCATGCAAGGCCTTGGTTCAGTCCAGTACCTAGTTTTCTCTTTTAATCATCATCTGAAGTATCTGGTTTCCCCATGAGGCTCGGGTCCGAGGACCATGCAAGGCCTTGGTTCTGTCCAGTACCTAGTTTTCTCTTTTAATAATCATCTGAAGTATCTGGTTTCCCCATGAGGCTCGGGTCCGAGGACCATGCAAGGCCTTGGTTCTGTCCAGTACCTAGTTTTCTCATTTAATAATCATCTGAAATATCTGGTTTCCCCATGAGGCTTGGGTCCAAGGACCATGCAAGGCCTTGGTTCTGTCCAGTACCTAGTTTTCTCATTTAATAATCATCTGAAGTATCTGGTTTCCCCATGAGGCTTGGGTCCGAGGACCATGCAAGGCCTTGGTTCTGTCCAGTACCTAGTTTTCTCTTTTAATCATTTGAAGTATCTGGTTTCCCCATGAGGCTTGGGTCCGAGGACCATGCAAGGCCTTGGTTCTGTCCAGTACCTAGTTTTCTCATTTATTAATCATCTGAAGTATATGGTTTCCCCATGAGGCTTGGGTCTGAGGACCATGCAAGGCCTTGGTTCTGTCCAGTACCTAGTTTTCTCATTTAATAATCATCTGAAGTATCTGGTTTCCCCATGAGGCTTGGGTCCGAGGACCATGCAAGGCCTTGATTCTGTCCAGTACCTAGTTTTCTCTTTTAATCATCTGAAGTATCTGGTTTCCCCATGAGGCTTGGGTCCGAGGACCATGTAAGGCCTTAGTTCTGTCCAGTTCCTAGTTTTCTCTTTTAATCATCTGAAGTATCTGGTTTCCTCAGAGGCTTGGGTCCGAGGACCATGCAATGCCTTGGTTCTGTCCAGTACCTAGTTTTTCTTTTTTAATCATCTGAAGTATCTGGTTTCCCCATGAGGCTTGGGTTCGAGGACCATGCAAGGCCTTGGTTCTGTCCAGTACCTAGTTTTCTTTTTTAATCATCTGAAGTATCTGGTTTCCCCATGAGGCTTGGGTCCGAGGACCATGCAAGGCCTTGGTTCTGTCCAGTACCTAGTTTTCTCTTTTAATCATCATCTGAAGTATCTGGTTTCCCTAGAGGCTTGGGTCCGAGGACCATGCAATGCCTTAGTTCTGTCCAGTACCTAGTTTTCTCATTTAATAATCATCTGAAGTATCTGGTTTCCCCATGAGGCTTGGGTCCGAGGACCATGCAAGGCCTTGGTTCTGTCCAGTACCTAGTTTTCTCTTTTAATAATCATCTGAAGTATCTGGTTTCCCCATGAGGCTCGGGTCCGAGGACCATGCAAGGCCTTAGTTCTGTCCAGTACCTAGTTTTCTCATTTAATAATCATCTGAAGTATCTGGTTTCCCCATGAGGCTTGGGTCCGAGGACCATGCAAGGCCTTGGTTCTGTCCAGTACCTAGTTTTCTCATTTTTGCTCATTTCAATCTGCTTCTCCGTAGCCGTTTAATTTTACATTATTAAAATATACAATAAGCATTAAATAATCACAATTTTTCGAGCAGAGTAATAATAATAACAATAAATGGAGTTGGAGTTGTTGGAGGATAAGACCTTGCCGTGTTTTGCCTCTTTGTTTGGTGGGATTCTTCAGATAACGAGGCGTCTTTTGGGTTGTCCAGGTGAGGCGTTCTGACGCTTCGATGTCTTCTCGTTTAGTGAGGCGTCTCCTCATTAATGCTGGCCATGGATCTTCGAGGATCTAACGGTTGGCAAGCCCCTTGGAAGTTGGGGCGGCATCATTGCCTCCGAAAATTTCTCCCTGGGATTTATGGTAGATGGGCGCTCATAAATATCCCACCATCTATATAAGATATTTCCAGGGCAACCTTCTCCTTCACACTCGACGAACGTCCCTATCAAATTTCTCCCAAAAATTCCTCCCCAAAAAGGCTCTGCTAAAATACAGCCGCCGGAGCCCCACGAAGGAGTTGGCCCTTGGGAAGGGCGATCCTGGGGATGCGAAGCCCCTACCAGGAGCCAAGGATGACACTCCAACCCTGGCCGCCGCGTTGGGACAGGTGTATAGGAGATCCGAAGGTTTTCCTTCTTTTCAACCTAATCAGAGGAGGAGCCCTCCTCGTCGTCTGGAGGAGAATCCAGAAAGAACGTAACCACCTTCTCTTGGGTACAGGTCATTGACCCCCCGAGCCGGCTGCATTGGGGTTGGGAGGGAAATCAGGCGGAACCCGGAAACGGAACCGTCCTGTGCCTCTACCTCTTCCGCCCCTAATGTAGCTTTCCTATCTTCAAATCCTTCTTCTCTCTTCTCTCTTTTGCTCTTCCACGAGCCTTCTTCCTTTCTTTCCTCCTCTCGTCCTTCACTTCTTTTCTGATATTTGTTCTTCATCTCTTCCTCTACTCTCTCTTTTTGTGTTCTTCTGCCATTGTTGCTCTTCACCCTTTGTTCCTCTGTCGGCTTTGTCAAGCGTCTGCCTTTGTAGTTAGCTTTAGAATAAGCCCCCTGGGCATTACTTGTAAAAGATGTAATCTTTCTTCAAATATGAATAAAAGAAGTAGACTTATTTTACGTGTTGTCTCTTTTTTTTTTTTGTGCTTGTTTCTTGTGGTTGTAGACTGATAGATGAATACTGTTGCCGAAAACTGTATGGACTTGCATCTGTTCTTGATTAATTTGCTGTTCCATTTTCTTCACCTCAGCCGTCGCACCGCTAACGCACAAGTCCTCCCCACAGACGGCGCCAATTGTAAGGGCTCAAAATGTAATGGACCCTAGACAATAAAATTTGTAGAGAATGGGTAGGAAGGACTAGGCATATAACAGGCAAATGACGAATTTTAGGGCGGATCTCCCTAGACGAAATGGACTTAGGAGTTTTTGTAAGAAAGATCCTCACTCCGTTGTCATTTTGGCCAAGTGTTTGTGAGGCTTATTGATCCTCAGGCTCTGACCGAGGATCCCTTTTTTTTTCTTCTCCGGAGGATCTCCCCTTCTCTTTAGAATCTCACTAGTTATATAGTCTTATTTTCGCTGATCTTGACCATCCATTTGTCAATTATCTGATCGTCGTGTACAGGAGTTTGTCACATCATCTGTATTTTACAGGCTTTATGTTAAATCCAAAGCCGCCTTTGCAGGCTTTATGCTAGTTGAAGTGATTGATGCCTTGGGCTTTCAGGTCACTTTGTCATTAAAGTGGTCAGAATGTTGGTGAGATATATTCAAAGAATATGGGATATTTTCCCCTTTAATGAGGTCGGCGTGCCGAGGACAGGTCATCCTCGGCGCGGCCCTTGGATGACATGGGCCTTTCCTGTTGTCCTCGGATGTCACATTATCCTCGGCGCGCGCCTTGGGGCCATATGTAGTGGGCCGAAGGTGATTAGCGTAGTAGGGCCTACTGTAATTGTAGGGCCCCACATTTTCAAAATCTAATCGTTGAAGTACACATTCTTTAAGTTCTTAACGCATATGTCAAAATTCCGTACCGATCAAATGTTGTTTACTATTCAATCTGTGAACTTATTTTTTTATACATAATTTTAGACTGCAAAAATTTAAAATTTAAAATTTAAATATTTGCTTGAAGACATAGCTATTGATCTTTGATTTTCTAGAAATTTTGTAAGTATGGACGATATAAGAAAAAAATGCAATTGGATTTGTCAAAATTCACATCCAATAAATAAATATTGAGTAAAATTGTAACCTTAGACTACAACTAAGTTTGTTGTTAAACTTTATAATTTAGTGTATTGCACAAGTTTGTTAGTACTGTAAGCCATAAATGAAGCTTTTTTTTTTTTTTTTTTTTTTTTTCAGATTTTAAATTTAAATGTTTAAGAAGTCAAAAGTTCTTACCAGCCCCCCCCCCCCCCCCCCCCCCCCCCCCCAAAAAAAAAGTCAAAAGTTTCATTAAAACAAAACATATCTCACAATGAATGAATAAGTTAAAATATATTACATATACGATATGAATACATACATAATTTAATTTTAATTTTTCTATAAAACATATCTCAAATTAAGAATTATTTTTAATTTAGTTATTTCTAACCAAATATACAATTTTTGTTAATTTTTTGATGAAAAATAAAAAAATGTAATACATAATTTTTGTTATAAGTTTTCTTAAAATAATTATTCAATGGTTTTTTCAAATGCATATATAATTACGTGTGAGCATGCATCAGTATGTGTTTGCACGTGCACTTTGAATTCTATATTATTTCATGTTGGTCCTAAGTTGGTCTCCAAAAGAATAGATTTATGCACTGTTTTAAAAACTGGACCGGACAGGCCAGTCCGACTGGTTCAACTGGGAATTGGGAGCCGATCCGGTCTGGTTAAAAACTTCAAAACCGGTCAATAACCGGAAAACCGGCCAAAAACCGGTCAAAAACCGGGGTTGAACTGGAAATTGAAAAAAAAAAAAGATTTGATGTTCGGTTCGGTTTTTAAAACCATGGATTTATGACTCTGTCCCTATCTCTCTCTTGCCCTCACTCCTAGCATGCATATATGCAAAAACAATATATTTGTAAGCAGCCATTAAATTTTAACTGTGCAAGTCACTTATTAGTAAATAACAAATAGTAATCATTAAAATATATATATATATATATATATATATATATATATATATATATATATTATTATTTCAAATCTATAGCGTCGATTTTCACATCATTTTTATGTTGACAGAGCATTTATTTTCATTTTTCTTGAACCATTTAAAATTGTTTCTTCTACTTGAATCTTAATATTGGTTGAAATTTCATATTCATCGAATTTTCTAAATCATGGCACATTTAACTAGTACTTTTGACACCAGTAGCGAAAGAAAAGATCTTTTCCATTTCCATAACTAACCAATATTTTCTTTTACTTTAAAAGATCATATAACTTTTATTTCTTAGTTTCTCTCCAATTTAGCTTGTACTAACAACTTTCTAAAAAAAAAAAAAGCTTGTACTAACAAGTAACAACCTTGTTAATTTTTTGAGAAAAATGCAAAATAACTTTTGTAGGTACTCAAGGGTAACCAAACTAATGGTACTTTTACTCTATTAGTTCATCCCTTATAAGGTAGAAAGAGGAATGATATTTTTTCAATGTGGGACAAAAGAATTCAAGCCAAAGGCAAGGCAAGGCAATCAAGCCAAAAAAGCCAAAGCCAAAGGCGAAGAATTCATGAGTACCTACAACCTTTTTTTTTTTTTTTTTTTTTTTTTTTCTATTAGTTTAATTATAAATGTATTAAATAACCCGTAGGAAGTGCTTTGAAGTTAGCCCATGTGGTAACCAAATTGATAAAGAGTTAATTTTTAGGTGTAAAATGACAAAGATGACATATTATAAGTGATTTGTAATTTTTTTTTTAATCTGAGATAGACATCCTATTTTAGTTTAATCTAAGCATGTATGTTTAAAGTTTTCTTTTTTTTTTTTTTTTTTTTTTTTTTTTTTGGGAGATTTGAACCCTGATTTTTGCCCTCTCACCCCACAAATTGACAATCATGCCAAAGATGCGCAGTGGTAAGTGATTTGTATTTATTTCCATAATTGTGCTTATGAATTGAACTTTTTTTTAAGAGATAATTACAACATGTTGTTAACTCCCGCAGCTTGAACTCTTTCCCCCTAGATCCCTAAGTGCTTTGTGCATGAGGAGGTGCCAATTCAACTATAAGGCCTTTGGCATGAATTGAACTTTTTGCAAAGTAAATGTAGGACATGTTTGGTTTAATTCCTAGCTTGAAGAAACTGCCTTAATTTAATATTTTTAAGTTCAACAAATTGAAATTTGCAAAAAAAAAGATTTTGAGGATGCCTTGTGTGTGAAATATATTGTTTTGTGGGTGGGTTGGATGATTTTTAAGATGGTTTGTGAATTTATTAAATAATAATTTATTACCTCGTCATCAAAAATTTGTGAATATATTTGACCGGGGAGTCAATATAGTACCGGAGGCTGTACCGGTTTGGCCAGTGATACGATATATTTCAGATACCGGTCAATACTAGTGTACCGTTTCGGATTTACCGCTATTTTTTTTTTTATATTTATAAATAAATAAATAAATAAATAAATAAATATATATATATATATATATATATATATATATATATATATATATATATATATATATATATATATATATATATATATATATATATATATTGTAGGGTTGAAATTTGATGGGCTAGGCACAAACTTTGCGTATTGTGAGCCCAACAAACCCCCAACAATAAATTTGTAGAGAATGGGTTAAACAGCTGGGCTTATTATGGATTTAGCAACGGTTCATGCATGCAAGTAAGGATAAAACGATGTTCATACTGGTATTTAGTAAAAATTCTCTTGAGTCTGAAGAGATTTAGTATTTATCAACTTTATCAATACAATTTTTTCTCCCCCCCCCCCTCTTCAGAGGCCTATTCCCTTTATATATACTCCTTCTTTCTCATCCTCACCGTACACTTGTTCTTTATCCAAGCATTCGCTTGAGTACATGTCACATCAGACATTTGCTTTAGCCTGCTGTGAGTGGTGGTAGCTAAGACTGAACTGTTCAGGTGTCTTCTCCACATAAATGCAGTCAGGAAAGTTACTGCAGTGCATTAAATGCGGTGGTAGCAGCTTTTCCTTTAAGATATTTTTATGCTCTCCTCATCCCTAGGCACGCCCAGGATTTACTCTCCTCCGTGGAATCAGTTGAGAAGGTCGTTTTTGCCTCCAGTATATTTGTTTGATCAAGCAGCCTAATGATCCGACGATGGGACCTCTTCGGACAAACAGGATAGTCTTCGGACGTATCCCAACATTCCTTTTCAAGCGCATTTCCACCAAACGGGCCCAGTCCTGATCCCTTTCACCTCTTCGGACAAACAAGGGTATTCAAATTGGGCACTGGGCCCAATTCGTAGCGCTGGGCTCACCCCCACATATATATATGTGTGTGTGTGTGTGTGTATTATGATAAATATAAAAGTTTACCATAAAATATTTTCTCAATTCAGAACTAATTATTCATGATTTTAGACTTTAGTATCAATTAAAAGAAAAAAAAAAACACAATATAAAAAATAGAAAGCTTAAAAGTTACCATTGCATACTGAGAAAACAAATAATACTAATAAGTTAATACAAATAAATTATCATTTTGCCCTAACAAAAATTCAAAAATTACAAAACTTATTATAAAAAATAAAAATAAAAACTTTTTTCTGTACTAGCCAGTACATCCGGTATTGCCCGAAATTGGCCGGTATGGCCGGTATTTAAACTGGTACGAAACGTTGATATTTTAATACCAGTATACATACCGGTATGGTATATACCGACCGGTACGGTATTGACTACCTTGAATTGACTTGAATGTAATCACCAACTAGCTATTTAATGATTTGATTGTTTTCTATTAAAAGCTGGTATTTTGAACCTTGTGCAGAATAATTCCATAGTTTTGATTATGGTGAATAACAATACACTATTCCTTCTTCTTTGCAAATACTTCCTTTACCACCAGTACTAGAAGCATATTCTTCTAGGACAAAATTGACCAATGCCATTTTCGCCCAAATTATACAATCTTTTATCTCCCTTCTCAAACTAATTAGAAAAATGCCCTTATTTTAAAACTCGATTTTCTCAAAATAGAGTTAAGACCTATAGTGGTGTTTTTAAGGAGCTAATAGTGGCGTTTTAAGGACCTATAGTGGCGTTTTAAAACTCGACTTTTATGAACTTGAGTTATAGGTAAAAAAAAATAAAAAAATTTCCTATAACTCGAGTGCACGGAGCTCGAGTTCCCAAATGCCACTCTATGTCCTTAAAACGTTACTATAGGGCTCCAATTTTTTTTTTTTAATTCGATTTTGAAAAAATCGAGTTACAAAAGAGGGGCATTTTTCTAATTAGTTTGGGAAAGGAGGCAGAAGACTATATAATTTGGGCGAAAAGGGCATTGGCCAATTTTGTCCTATTCTCTTCTACATTCTTCTTTTTTTCACTTTATTTATTAATTCATGTTTCAATTTATTTATTTTTATTTATTTTTAACTTTTTTTGGTTTCAGATGCAATTGGAGAAATCTAAGGGTTGGTCCAAGAGCTAAACTAGCCAGTAGCCATATGGCTATTTTAAGTATCTCTTACATTAAATTGTAGTTTTGAGTTGTAAAATATTTTATGTCGAGGATACTATATTTCTTTATGTTGTATTGCTGTATATTTAAGTTTTAAACTTATGCTGACTGTGGTATCTTTTGTCCAAAGATGTAACGCACTGAATTTTAAATCGGATTATAGTGATATATTTCCTGTCTAGTTGGTTTATCTATTATTTGGGATTTAATGTTGGTATTACCTAGCAAGTTATAATGCTTATGTTGTGTACACATAATACTTCAAGAAATGTTATATGCATTGCTGGGAATTCAAAGTTGATCTCTTTCCATACTTCAAAAGCATCATCAAGCTTGGGATTACATTTACTAGGGACAAAATGGGCAAATGCCCTTTTCATTCAAAATAATCATGCTTATGCCCTCCTTCCCAAACTAAATAGGGAAATGCCCCTCTTTTAAAACTCGATTTTCTCAAAATCGAGTTATAAAAAAAAAAAAATCTGAAGCCCTATAGCGGCGTTTTTAAGGACCTATAGTGACGTTTTCAAGACCTATAGTGACGTTTTTTAACTCGACTTCCATAAAATCGAGTTATAGGCAATTTTTTTAAAAATTTTTTACCTATAACTCGATTTCATATAAATCGAGTTACAAAACGCCACTATAGGTCTTGAAAACGTCACTATAAGTCCTTAAAAACGCCGCTATAGGACCTAACTCGATTTTTGATAAATCGAGTTTTAAAAGAGGGGCATTTCCCTGATTAGTTTGGGAAGGAGGGCATAAGGCTAATTAATTTAATTGAAAAGGGCAAAAGCCCATTTTGTCCCATTTACTAGACTCACGAATAATTTCATTATTCTCACGAGTAAGATCACGTCTCTTGATCTTGTACACATGCTTCTAAAGCTACTCGATTAGCTATGACACTAGGCCTATTTCCCCAATGGTGCCCCGAAGTTCCTTCGCCACCAAATTGTATAACTGTGTAGTGTTAGAGGGAATAATGGCTAAAATAATACAAATAAAAGGCCAAAATGGCCAAATATTACTGTTTACCGAAATATATATCAATCTACCATTGTTTCAAAAATATGTAGGGATTTACCATCTTTTTGAAACTCAAGTTTGCTGTGTAACTTGAGTTCCATAAACTCAAGTTCTTTGAAAAAATTGCCTTCAAAATTGCTGGAAATTTTTTGATGGAACTCGAGTACCATAAAAAATTTTCAAAATTTTTCCATGGAACTTGAGTACCATGGAAAACTCAAGTTCCCCAAACTCTTTTTTTTTTTAGAATCAAGTTCCCCAAACTCGAGTACCCAAAAAGTGATAAATCCCAACATATTTTTAAAACAGTGGTAAATTGATATATATTTCAATAAACTATGCTATTGTGACATTTTGGCCAATAAAACAAAATAACGATAAATTGTGCGCAACAACAAGGGTATAAGGGACTTCTCTTTTAAAATAGATACGGTTTATAAATCACATCAAATTTATAATTTTCAAAAACATGACTACTCTCTCTCTCTCTCTCTCTCTCAAAGGATCTTGAAGCAAGTGGCTTGGTATTGCCACAGTAAAAATGAGAATCCAGGTGTTATTTATTTATAGTGTCTTTTGTTGGGGTTAAGTAGACTTATTGTGTTAGAGGTGACTTTGTTTTGAGGCCGAGGTTTGTTAGGTTTGGTTTCTAACTCTCTATTTGGTAACTTGCTGCATGTGTTTTAAACTGACTTGTTATGTTTTGGTTAATAAGAGGTACACTTATTCATTAAAAAAAAAAAAAAATACACTACGTACTATTAGATCTTAAAAAAAAAAAAAATCATAACAGTAAAATGAGCTCTCTCCATTGAGGATCTTGTTTCCACATTCAAAGATTAATACATGATAGTGCAAACATCAAGTCTCTAACGGCAATATGTCCAATATGCATTTGGAAAACAAAAGTTACCAATTCTTTTTTTATTTTTATCCACAAGATTTGTTCACTCTCTCTTTCTTAAAAATCAAGATTTCACTTTATTTTTGTCAGGTTGATGTTTGCTTGGGTGAAGCATCGATCAATGATTAGAGAATATAATGATGGAGAGAGGAGTTTGACTTACTCCAAGCTGCGAAGAAGGTTGCAAAAGCTACAAGGCTAACTAGGGGTTTCTTGTTGTGCAACACAGGTTTCACATTGCTTTGTTGTTTTGACTTTTGAAGCAGTTTAAGAGCTTTTCAATGACATGGGTATTTTTCATTCTACTCAACCGAGAAATGGTTCCAAGATCTCATGAAACATCTAGTGGAGATGATTGAGCCATGGTTTTGGATCTGCTTAAGATGAGGGAAAAGATGGAGTCAAAACAGAAAAGGGGTGTAGTGGCTTTGCAAAAACTTCCTGGGTTGGAAAGAAAGTGATCATCAAGATCCATCTTCATAAGACAGAAATGGTAAATATTGATAATTTTTTTTTCAAACTAAATAAATACCTATCCACTTTGGTAATGCCTACCATGAGAGAGTTCAGAAAGTATTTGATCCAAAGTTGCTAGTGAAACTGATGTGAGGCACTAAGTATGAAAAAACGGCAGGAGACCTAATTCAAGTGTCTGGCTAGTAGATTCTGCAATGTTTTGCTTACTACAATAGGATGAAGAAGGCTAAGCATCAATCATGTTGTTCAATCTTAAAGGACCCATAAAACCCAGATTTGAGAAAGACGCTACAAGTTGTAAATGTAAAATCATCATAGTGGAAGAGATGGCAAGCCATAACCGGATATCCTAAATTCAGGATTTTTATTTTTCATTTAAAAAAGACAAAATTAGAGCCGATTTCCAATTTTGGCAATATTTCATATAGTCCTAACATTTTAGCATTAGTCTAGCAAAACTCCTTACAAACGTTTAAAGAAATTTACAAGCACTATTCCAGTTAAAATGCTAGAAGTTTATAACATATTTCATTAATTATTTTCAATAATAATAATAATAGTAAGTTGTGTCTTATACGTTTTATATATATAGACGTTTTTTCTTTTCTTACCAAATGCTGCAATAAAAATTATTACCCTAGCTGTCTTTAAGCATCTATAACCAAAATTTCGATCACAATAAGTTCCCAGAAATTTCAAATAAGTTCCATTATTTCAAGATTTTTTTTTTTTTTTTTTGGGGGGGGGTGGGGGGGGGGGGGGGGGGGGGGAATGTATTTATGGTAATCTATTAAGCAAGGTTCCAAAGTGGAAAACATTTTCTACTATTTTACAATTCTTTTCCGTTGATTTGTGTTTTCCAACATGCTAAATATCAGAAATATATATATATATATATATATATATATTTTTTTTTCATCCAAAAAATTAGGTATATCCGTACATGTACTTTTCCACCTGAGGAGAAAATCTTGTACGAGCTAGGTGCATAGGATAAGGTACTTTGCCTCACCTGAGGCGGATGAAAGTCCTCCCATCAAACCTCAAATGGTTGCAAATAGTAACAGCGTGCAAGCTGGGTCAGAAAAGAGTTGGATTCTAATATCAGTTGAGTAGACTGGACTAGGATCCTGGAAATCTATCACATACGCCCATCCCAGAGGTTGACTTTGACTGGTTCTACTTCTACTTAGTACCTACCCACCATCCAAAATAATAATAATAAAACAAAATATACAAACAACTATAACGCCTTAGGAGCTGGAAGGTTGTCTGAATATTGTTCAGTTATTTCATTGTTAGGAAATACATGTGCACTTGTTTAAGTGATTATTTACCAGCTAGACTTTGTCTTTTCTTGTAAGACAATGCCATCAAATTTGTATGTGTGATTTTCAGAATTCACAACACATATCAATTTCAGGAATTGTTTGATAGAATGGTACCGGTCTACTAGGTTCTTCCTTTTTTATAAGGAAGACTCAGAGGCATCAAGCAATGGTCAACAAAGGAATGACCTTTCAAGGAGAAATACTGTACTTTGAACTAGAAATTTTCAAAACAATTGAAATATGGGGCAAAGAGAAAATTTTCAAAACTTTGAAAACAAGCTGGAAATATGGAGGAAAAAGAAAAAGAACTTCGTTGAATCAATAAAGTAAATGACGAGTATAACTGTGGGAGGTAGATCCATCCCTTTCTAATGTGGCTCTTCCAGAATGAATAATAATCATATGTGATTAGGCATATGATCATATACTTAAAACAAATACTTTGGTTGAGGTAACACCATTCATTCGGAGAAGAAGAGAGGAAATAATGACAGAGACTGCCGTGACCCTTGTCATCGACAAGTTGTTCCAGTTGCTTGTCCAAGAAGCAAATCTGCTAAGAGGTGTCCACAAGGAAATTGTGAGTATTAGAGATGAACTGGAAAGCATCAAGTGTTTCCTCAAAGATGCTGAAGCAAGGACAGAGAAAGGAGACCTCCACGATGGTGTGAAAACTTGGGTGAAACAAGTGAGGGAGGCAGCCTATCACATTGAAGACGTTATAGATGAATACATTCTTCATATTGCACAGCATCGTCATGAGAAAGGATTTGTTGCTTTCCTCCACAAAATCGGTAGCTTACTGAAAAATCTAAAACCACATCATGAGATAGCCACCAAGATTCAAGATATTAAAATATTAGTCCGTGATATCAAGGAACGAAGTGAAAGATATGGCTTTAATTCCTCAGAGCAAGGATCACAAACCAGTGCAACAAATGCTACATGGCATGACCCTCGAGTGGGTTCCCTTTTCATTGAGGATGGTGAAGTTGTGGGCATTGAATCTACAAGGGATGAGCTCATAAGCTGGTTGGTAGGGGGGCCCTCTAAACGCTCAGTGATTTCAGTGGTAGGCATGGGCGGAATTGGTAAGACCACTCTTGCCAAGAAAGTATATGAGAATGATTCAGTGAAGGGACACTTTGACTGCCGTGTTTGGATCACTGTGTCTCAGTCATACAGCATGAAGAAGATACTCATGACAATGACAAAGCATATCTACCAGGCAAAAAATGAAAGAGCTCCAGGGGAAATATACATACTGGATGAGATCATGCTAATTAGCCAGCTCAGGGAATATTTACAGCAAAAGAAGTATGTTGTTGTTTTCGATGATGTCTGGAAGACAGAGTTCTGGGAAGTTGTGAAACATGCTTTACCCTGTAATGACAGAGGAAGCAGGGTAATCATTACCACACGCAGTGATCACATTGGTGCTTCTTGTAAAGAGTCTTCATCCGATCAGGTCCACAGGCTAGAACCTCTGTCTCAAGAAATGGCCTGGAAATTGTTCTGCAGAAAGGCATTCCAGTCTGAGTTTCAGGGCTGTTGTCCCAGAGAGCTGGTGAGATTGTCACTTGACATTGTTAGAAAATGTGAAGGCTTGCCACTTGCACTTGTGGCCATAGGTGGTCTTCTGTCAACCAAGGAGAAGGTTCCATTAGAATGGCAAAAGTTACATAATAGCCTCACTTCTGAACTACAAAGTAATCCCCACCTTACAAGTATTACAAAAATACTCTCTCTCAGTTATCATGATCTACCTTACTACCTCAAATCTTGCTTCCTTTACTTCGGCATCTTTCCAGAGGACTATTCAATTACTGATTCAAGATTATTTCGGCTATGGATAGCTGACGGCTTTATAAAAGCAAAGAAGGGAATAACATTGGAAGAGGTGGCAGAAGAAAACTTAATTGAGCTAATCCACAGGAACTTGGTTCAAGTGTCAATTAATGATTATGAGGTACGTAAAAAGTACAGGATCCATGACCTGTTGCATGAAATCATTCTATCAAAGGCTGGAGAGTTGAATTTCTGTCAGATTTTAGAGGCAGATGACTCAAGTTTCATTGGAAAAAGTCGGTGCCTATCAATCCATGATGGTCGGGAAAATGTTTTAGAGACCATTACGTACTCTCAGGTACGTTCAATCTTTCTTTTCAACATTAATGAATTGACCAAGTCTTTCATGATTAAATTGTTTAAAAAGTTCAGGCTTTTAAGAGTGTTGGATTTTGAAGATGCTCCTATTGATTGTCTTCCTGAAGAAGTGGGTAAATTATTTCACTTGAAGTACTTAAGTTTGAGGAATACAAAAGTGAAGATACTTCCAAAGTCACTAGGTAAGCTACAAAACCTACAGACATTAAATATTCTGGAAACTCCAGTGCGTGAGCTACCAATTGCGATATTTAGGCTTTATAAGCTGAGACATCTTTTGGCCCATTATTATGACCTTGAAATTGCAAGTAGTTTGTATTCATTGCAAGGAGTGAAAATACACGATGGGCTTGGATGTTTAAAGGATTTGCAGACACTAACACTTGTAGAGGCAAATCATCAAGAAGTTGGTCTAATCAAAGAGGTGGGAAAGTTGAGGCAGTTGAGGACGTTGGGCATTTCAAATATGACTGCAGAAAATGGGAGGGCTTTGTGTGCCTCCCTAAAAAATATGCACCACCTTAAACTTTTGGTTGTAAGCTCAATCAGTGAAGATGAGATTCTAGATTTACAATCCCTCTCATCTCCACCTCAATTTTTAGAGCAGTTAATCATAAGGGGAAAATTGGAGAAGTTTCCCAACTGGGTTCCAGAGCTTCAGAATCTAGTCACATTAGGTCTATATTTCTCAAGGTTAATGGAAGATCCATTGAAATGCATCCAGGCTTTGCCTAATTTAAATAATCTTATCCTCAATCAAGGATACGATGGGGAACAGCTGCATTTTAAGGAGGGTGGCTTTCAAAAACTCAAAAAGCTCACACTCAGAAATTTGGTAAAATTAAAAATGGTGAAGATAGACAGAAGAGCATTGCCCCTTCTTGAGCAACTAGAAATTGGGCCATGCCTGCAGCTGAAGGAAGTACCCTCTGGAATACAGCACCTAAAAAACCTCACAACTCTGGACTTTTTGGAGTTGTGCAGAGAATTTGCACTTAGTATACAACCGGATGGAGGCCAAGATTATTGGAAAGTCAAGACCATAACTACTGTCCGTTTCAAGTACAGGATTAAAGGAGAATTATACCAAATGTACAAGCTCGGTGTCTCAGACTTGTTGGAGCGTCTGCGAGGGTGAGTCTTTGAAAATCAAACTGCCTTACAGTTTCACTGAAAGACAAGGTATGACCTTCTAAGCCCTAGAACTTCTATGAAAAATTTACTAATATTATTATATCCAATGATAAAATTCTTTACATTATATGGTTGACAAACCAAATTTTCATGCTGAAGAGAAGACTTGCATTGGCTGGCAAATTCCAACCCATGCGACAGTTGAAAATAATAACACAGCCTCTTACTTTCAAACTGTGCCCCATTCTATTTTTTTGTACTACTATATAACAGATATTCTTGTGTCACCACTGAAAACAGTCTGATATTAGTCTATTTTACAATAGGATCTATAAGTGTTTAGACTTTGGCCAGCACAATGGATGATTATCAAAAATTGTATTTCCTTCAAGGATTTCATTCTTGTTAAAGATATTGGGTTTATGTTAATGTAATAGCCCAAGAGGCCCAACTAGGGTTCATTGTAATCTACAATTGAGAATACAGTAAATATGTAGCCTTAGAGCTTTATTCCGTTGATGTAGGCCGTAGGCCGAACCTTAAGGTCCTCTTGCGTTCTTCTCTCTTTTCTACTTCCGCTTCTTTGAATTATTTTATTCTTGTACTTCAACTATTCTCACATGTAACAGTTTTGAGGACCTTGAAACTAAGACTTTAAAATAATGGTTTGTAATTCAGTGTGAAAATGTGATAATATTTTACTAAAGCATTCCTTCCACACTTAAGTTGCATTGTGATAGGCAGTACATCTGAGCACTTAAGTTCTAACCTGCTGAAAATAAATAAGACTGCATTTGCCCCTTTTTGTGTTATGCAACCTAATATTTTGAATTTCTTTTTAGTTCCCTTTTACTGTTGGCTGAATCTATTACATTCTCTTTTGCTTATATCACACTGTTTTAATCATTAGGCTCTATATACGAATGTGGATTACTCAAGGATTTATAATGCCAGATCATGCAGGATTCATGCTTCCCAATCAATCATACAGGGCACAGATATATAGAAGTTTCCATATTGAGGTAGGATGTTGTTCTTCCTGTTTAAGTTGTTGCTAATGTTGACTTTGTTGTAATGTTTTTGTCATTGGTAACTCCATGTGATTTTTTAAGTTTGTTAAGTGTGAATTTCTTAAACAGTTAAATGTATATAATCTCAATCTTCAAGTGAATGACTCCATTTTAAGTGAATAACGCATTATTGAACAAGCTTTAATGAATGTTATCCTTACTGAACAAACTTTAATGAGTGTAATGAAGGTTCATTCTTTTATCTCTCTACTATAGTTAAAAAGAAAAGGTGTTTATCTTCTTTGTCTCAAACAGTGCTTACAAGCCTTCTGATCCATGGTTTGTAGAGTGAGTAGTGGAATCTGGTTTCTACCACAAGAAATAAAATGTCATGGCAGGAAGGACAAACATGCTTCTAGCAAAGACCAGATAACAAAACTAACTAATTATCCACTTAGTACTCATGATGATTGTTAAGCAAAGTTCAAGTTGTTTTCTCTTCACTCTCTTACAATTGGCAAAACACAAATGCGAAAGAACATTCAACCATCAGCATTTACCTATCCACAAAATAAAAGGAACATTCAGCCATCAATAATTGGCTTTCATCATTGGAGAAAAGAATTACTGCAACATCAATTAAATACATTGGTATGCGTTATAAATTTATAACCCACAGAGAAAAAGACCATTTGTCCTAAATTTTCACTTCAAGAAAACTAACAAATTTCAGCATTTAACAACCCAAAAATCAATAGCTTACCTGCTCAGCTCTACTCTGTCCAATTGCCAATTATGTGATCTAACAATCCCAAAACTTTCTTCATAGCCTCATCACCACTAACATCCCAAACCAAACCCAAAGCCTCATTCAACTCCATTGCTTCCCAAATCCTTGCCTCTCTCAACAAACCCCTATAAACCGACTTCCCCAAATCTCTTCCTGGCACCAAATTCACACCCACCATCTCCCTCAAAACCTTCAAGGCCTCAAAAACCATACCTTTCCTGCAAAACCCATTAACAAGAATCCCACAAACCTTCAAATCCAACACGCAGGGAGACCCTGGCCTCACCATCCAGCTGAACACTTTGAAGGCCTCTCTAGCCTTGTGGTGTTTGAAATAAGAGGCAATGAGCATTGTTGTGAGGTCACTGAGATGGGTTTGTGATATTTTCGGGTTGTGTTTGAGGAAAGTGAGGAGGGACATGGAGAGAGCCATGTCTGGTTGGGAAATGAGAGAGTGAATGAGAATGGAAAAGGAGAGAGATTTGGGAGGTGGGTCTGTGAGGAGAGCTGTGGTGGTGAGGTGGATTGCGGTGGAGAGGTGGTTTGAGAGGCAGAGACGTGGGAGGAGGAGGTTGATCTTTGTGAACTGTTCTTGGGTTAGACTTGCATTGGTGGTGGTGGCGGCGACGGTGGAGGAATTTGATGGTTCAGTAGAAGAAGAAGAAGAAGAGAAGAGTGAAATGGAAGGTTGGTAGAGAAGAGAGATGATGGGTTTCGAGGGAAAGTAGAGAGGTTGAAGATGTTTGAGATTGAGTGAGTTCATTCTCAATAGTGCTACTGAGCTGCTTTTACAGTGTCTGATATGTTCCTTCTATTCTATAGTACTGTGAAAATTCAGAGGCAACATCATTTTGGGAAATAAACACGCACACAAAGGTCAACATTTTATATATATATTGCAACTATTTAAAAAAAAAAAATTTCCAAAAGTTAAGAAAGTGATATTAAAAAAATTAGATTGGTATTATTTAAAAAACTGATATTAAAAAAAAAAAAACATTTTAAACCTTTGATTTTTAGACTAAGTTTGGTATTATTTTTATTTTTTTATGGGATTTTTTTTTGAGAAAATGAGATTTTTTATTTTAATTCTCAAAGTTTATTATTATTATTTTTTTAAATAGTCATTGGGTCTATGTACACCACTAACTTGACTATTAAGAGAAAAAAAATTATATAGAACAGAGAGCACAAACAGTTTGGAAAGTAAAAAAGTATTGGTAGAAATTATTAGAGCAAATGTCTAGTCCGCGCGAAAGTTGGTGATAGCATTTCGGTCATGATCTATGTTGCATTTCGCACAAACTCCTTTATTTTATGTCTAATCTATTTTGTAATATCTTCTAAGATTTTTAGGTGTTTTTTTTAAGGGAGTTTTGACTTATGACGTTCGTTCTTGATAATAGTTTTTTATCATCAGACTAAGACACTAATCAATTTTTGATGTGGGTGAGAATTGAATTCCGAATTTCTTATTTTACCATAAAAATTTTTATCCGTTGAGTTAATTAGAATCCACAAGATTCTTAAATGTTGATTTTGTAGTTTTCCCAATTCGCGCTTAACATGAATTAGCATGTTTTAGAGTTTCCTAGCCATCCCAGAGTCTCTTGGCAGCCATATATAGGGTTTTTTTTTTTTTTTTTTTTTGAGTTTTCTATCAATTCAAATTTTCATTAATAAACCCATCAAAAAAATAATAATATTTTGGAATATCTCTTGTGAATTTAAGGGCTATAATCCCAAAGCATACGCCTTTAGTTTCTTGTGGCATTTTGCCTACATCAAAAAATACATGAATAATAATTGTTTTGTTGGCAGTTATCAACCGTATCAATCACAAAAATAGACTGAATGACTTTTTAAAAAACATAATCAAACTTTATGAACTAAAATGAAAAATCTTAAACTAAAGGGGCCAAATGAAGATAGTCACCTCTAAGAATTAAAAGTGTAATTTAGAATGTTTTTATTTTTTGGTAGGAAAGGTCAATTAGAGATACTAAAATGATCTTAATTTTTTTTTAAATAGTAACATATTTTGATTGTTTTGAAAAAGATAACATGAAAGTTGCAATTTTTTATGTATATAAATACAAAGATATTTATGATACTGCATAATTTAAAATTTCATTTCGACCAATGAAAATAATATAATTGATTTTAAATGCATCACTATATACGACTTTATATTCTTAAAATATTATATCTTCATTGTAAAATGATCCATCTCATATTTCAGAACAAATGAACCTAAAACAATCTTTTGCGCTCCTTCTAGAATAAAACCGCTATCCTTTCTTTTGAAGTTTGATCGGTAGGTCATTTTCATTTTTTTCCCCCACTAATAGAGATGCAATGGAACTCAAATTCTGTGGAGTGGTAACTGGTAACAATCTCATTCTGTCACCAACTAGATGCTGTGGTCATTCAGTAAGGTGAACCATTTGAATTGAAGAAACAGGACGAAAACATTAGGAAGAGAACTTTTGGATAGGATCAATTCCATATGAATGTTCATACTTCATAGGATTAGAGGAAAACATGTTGATATCATTTTTTTTTTTAAACAAGATAGAATTATACTCTATCTTAATTTACATGTATATGTGTGTATAAGGCTCCCTCTTGAAAACTTGAACCCTAGTCCTTGATATCTTTGATTGACTAAAATTAAGGAACATTAATTGTCCTTATTTTTGTCCTATCAAGGGATTCTCCGTAGTCAACTTTAGTATATATATGCCTTCTTAGGATTCACGGTAGAATAATAATAGACAATTAGGCCGACCTGTGTAAACCATGGTTTTGAAATATTGGAGTTAAAAAAACTAGAGAAAAGAAGTTTTTAAGGTCGGATTGAGAATCAAACCATAATGTGTTGTTTAATTTTTTTTTTTATTAAATTTAATTCATAAGTTGTGTTTATATATAATAATTTTCCATTTCTTACCGATACAAGGCTTGCGCCCTAACGGTTGATATGATGGACAAGCATATTAGTCTAGAACCCTTGTTTCCGTTCTCTTCTTCTCTCTCTCTTCATCTTTTATTTTAATACAAGCAATGGAAAAGCGGTTCTCTTCTTCTCTCTACATCTTTTGTTTTAACACAAGCGATGGAAAAGTATTCCTTTTTTGTGATAGAATCAAGGGCACCTAGATGGTCCCCCAGTTTGATATATGGTAAAAAAAATCGTATATGACTAAACTAGCCAAAAAAATGCTATTGATGTTAGTGTCATGCAGTGCACAATATGAATTAAAAATGGCAGCCTACAAGATCTCAGGAATCGTACATAGGTATAGGGATATGTTAATAATAGCTTGAAATGTGAAGAACCTTTATTTAAAAACATTTCCCCAGATCTCAAAAAAAAAAAAAAAAAAACTGAAAATTATTGTTTAAAAACATGTGTGAAAATACGTATGAGTAAAAAAGTATGTGAAAATACGTATAATGTTGTTTAAAAACTGAAAATTGTTGTTTGAAAATATTTACCAACCACCCCCTAAGTAATGTGTTTTGCAAAAACATGAAAGCCACATGTCTCAACATAAGGCTTTGCAATAAGTGGAAAATTCTCCTGGCTGCTTCTGATTTTATTTAGTTTTAATTTGCTGTATTTGATAGCCTTTGTGTTGATTTGGGTAAGAAAATGCTTGAAGATTAGTGAAAACAAAATGATGAGAGGCAGTTCAATAAATTCAACCACATAATTGGAATCATCGATATTTGTCAAAGTCTGTGAAGAAAAGGAAAATAAGCAATCATTGTAGCTCTTCAATAGTAATGCTATCCGGATTTACCATTTATATGCTAGAACATTGCAGTGTCTCAAATGACAACCTTCAATGTAACCACCATGACTAATGATAACATAACTAACATGTTCAAGGTAGTATATCTGAGTGCAGTATAAAATTCTATTTAAGAAAAAAACAATTCTCCTTTGAATTATGACCAAACAGCAAGCCATATCTTATTTAACCAATCCTAATTTTGTTTTCTTTTTCCTTTCTCTTATTTATTTCTATTAATCATTACATTGATCCTGGTTTCTCCTCAATTTCAAAACTACATTTACATGTAAGCGTTTGTTTAAGAAGAGAAGAAACGTCTTGTGAAGGAATTTTCTGTATATAGATAGCTCAGAGTCATTCTAAAGTGATGTTGTAAAGAAAGAACTGGATCTCTCCTTTGTTTACCAAAGAGCTGTCAAATGTATGTAACTGAATATTCACAGCTAGCATTATAATGGTCCTCGTGTATGGATTGGTTTTATTGTAGCATTGATTCCTTCAGATTTTGTTTCTGCATATAGGAGCAATATATGGAGGCAATGTAAGAACAAGCCAGTATAGAGGATGCAAAATTTCTCAGAACGGCAAAGAAACTATTACCTTAAACTGAGCTATGTCGTAAAGGTTCAGCTTCACTTCGGACATTATTATTGTTGTTGTTGTCCAGTGGCATGTATTGTGACATGATAGCCATGATCTCTGAGTCCATGTAAGACTGCAAATGGGAAGAAAATGTTTCAGCAAGTATATAGAGCTAATCCAGGTTACAAATTAACAAAAAATGGGCACATAGCCTGTCAATGGTGAGTTTTATATACCCGAAGCCTGTATTTGTAGAATATATAACCAGCAAGACCAGCTCCCGCAACAGCTGCTAGGACCAGGAAGGTTAGGAACCACCCGAATTTCGAAGTGCGTCTTTCTGTCATTCAAAAACCAAAACAAATATCTTCAATTAATCACCCACAGGCAAAACAAACATACTTTCTACTGACAACCATTTCTTCTATAGTTGAAGGAATCATATAGAAAATCACTCCACAGAAATTTAAGGAATTATATTAGCATAAATAAATGTACTTATAGAAAATTATGGACTTACTTCCTATGGTAACAATAAATTCATGTCAGAATTTTAAGGAATTATCTTGGCATGTAATATATGAATGAAAGAAGAATACCCACTCTAGAGGCTAATGGAAACAAATGAAATTGTACATGCTATAGACAACATCAAAATGTTTTTCTTTCCATATGATCTCCAAATGCTCAATTTCATAATTTTAATCTGAATCTAGGAAAGACATATAGGTGACATGTTCACATCCTCCAAACTCCAATGCCTTATGAATGTGCATGTGCATGTGCATGTGCATGAGTCTCAGCACACAATCACTATTCCACTTCAATTTCGGAGAGAACATCAAATATTTTAAAGGACCATAGACTTTTGTCTTTAGGATTTTTACTTTTACCATTTCTGACATCTTTTAGGAAGCTCAGCTTGAATGAAAAAAAAGATGTGACCATAAACTGAGTACTTTAGGCCTAAGAAAGCCCCCACCTCAGAACCATCAAGTAAAAGCCTTAACTCCTAATCCTACGAAATTTACAGTGGAAAGAGAAAAAAGTACTAGGAACATAATATTTTTGAGTGCAGATGACCACAAAATCTTTTGCAGAAGACAGTTATTTAATTTCATGAGGTGAGTATGCTTTCTTATCTATCATCTTGCTTCCAAAAAAAAAAGTGTGCTTTCTTACCAATACAGGCATCATTCTCTTTTATATACAGATGGTTCCCCTTACACTTGCATTCATAACTACCCCAAGTGTTTTTACAGCTGCAACCATCACACTGACAAGCAAGGTGGTCCTTGCATTCATCAACATCTGGTGCAAAACCAAAAGGATAAAAGGTGATAGATGTTAGCATATTAGATACCAAAAAGCATTAGAATGTTGAAAAAATAGAGCATATACATAAACTAGTCTCAAATAATAAAAGTAGGATGCAGGATCACCTTCACATTTCTGACCATCCCCACGAAAGCCATGTGGGCACTGACAACCTGACAGCTTGGACTCCTACTTTGCATATGAAAAGAATTTTGGTAAGATGGAAAAGAAAATGAGAAGTCTTGGGCTACATTCTAATGGAAAGTGCTAAGGAAAAATAAAGACAGATCTTTCACAATGAATCAAAAGGACTGATGAAGCAAGCAACAATTGATAAATGTACAAGATTAGTATAGAGATCACTGAACTGAGCAAGCTGAGAAAGTTAGTTCATCTTTACTTTCTGACCAGCAACCTCCATTATTTATTGAGCACCTTGCCGGTCCAAACCCTGTTGGTGAAGGAGTAAAAGTGAGTAGCTAATACATGGGATAAAGTCCATTCTATATAGATAAAACTTGTGACTCATAGCAACAGCATCAACAAAATAGCATTCTACTGCTGTCATATGTGGGTCTCAAACTTCCACACCATGATAACCTATACATTCTTTTACACACTGATAAAATAGCGACGCCTCTTCTCCATGAAACAGGATTATATACCCATGCTCACAGGAGGTTTCTTGCTTTCCATGATCAGAAGGGGAAAAAAGTACCTTTACAAGATGTATAACCATCTCCTCTGTACTGAACACCTTTTACAATAGGGCACTCACAAACTCTTCCTCTAAATGTGTCCTGTCCAAATACAATACTTCACCATTACTAAAAAGTAGCTAATTATAAAGAAGGAGCTAAGTATCCATAATACATAGAGATATGTTTTCTTGAGGAGCATTAATTACAAAGATTGAATTCTGACATTTTTCTTTGTATACCTTGCAAGCAGTTACATTTGACTTTATGTCCTGCCAGCAGCCACCATTGTTTTCAGTGCACTCATTAGTCTCAATATCTGATTAAATAACAGAAAGCAAATGAGAAAAAATATAATCAACTTTTTCAAACTCAGAAAGCAGTAGTCATTAAAAAGTAATAATTAAATAAGAACATCAACCTCCAGATAAACAAATTGGAGGATCAGTGGTCTCCTTGAATCCAGCACATATTGCCTTCAAGACAGCAGTTCTCTCCAATTTTCCTTCAAAGAAAGTGAACTCAGAATTTTAGCATCATGACATAGTAAATATTGTACTAAAATGATAACATGGAACTTTGGAAAAATAACTCGTATTCATAGAACATCAGCAAGGATTAAATTGGAATATATTTATATATATATATATATATATATATATCTCTTTCAAGAATATTAGTGGATGGAAAATAAAAAAAAAAATCCAAGAATAGGAGCATTGATATGGGAAAGCAAACATGACATGTTTAAAGAAGAAGAAGAAAAGCACACTTCTTATCTTTTCTTTCAATCATATAGAAAAAAGAACTTTTCAATCAATGGTGACCAGTTGTTCTAGTATGATGCCACTTTGACGTTCATGTTTGGCCTATTGTTTCAGGAAGGAGAGATATGATGGAAAAAAAAAACATGTTTTTGAAATCTTCAAGCCTTTCTGGATTTTTAAAGGGGGGAAAAAAGACAAGAATGTTGCAGGTGACCAACGGAAGTTCTCTTATTAGCCCATATTCAGGAAACCTTATACTACAATTCTGGCGACAACCCTCATTGCCTCATGGATCTCCCTAAGAATCACATGTCCATAAGGCTCAGGGTTGCAACACAGTTATTTGCATTCTGCCTTGGAAGTGAAGAGTTACTGAGCAAACTGTCACATTATTTTATGTCAGCAAAGACATTGTTATTATGCTACAAACCTCGATACTGGACGTTGTTAATGACCAATGTTGGCAAGATGGTAACATCACCACGAGATCCTCGTCCGATCTAATCAGCAAAAATTGTACAACAGTAATTAGAATACACTCTGACACAAATGAAAATCACTTAAATTAATCCAATTAGGTCATTTTAATCTCTTACAGTTTTTATTCTATTTCAATGGAAAATTACACAACTTCAAAAAGAATCTATGCAGTCTTTTATAAAAAGGATTATTTAAAGGAGGGAAAGTGTAAAAGAAAGACCTGGCGTTCTTGCTCAATTTTTAGCACTTCATTCTCCACATCAGCTAAAGGATCACCTACGCACTTGTTAATCTTCTCAATGGGCAGATCTGCATCAGTTAAATTAAAGCTATTAGAAACACAATTTGAATAGAATATACAAGGGGAAATACCATAAAGTGGTACTTACTAAGTGATTTTATCACATCTTCAGCGCATTCTTTGCTATATTTCTTCTCCTTCATGGAACACCTAATATGGAAATCTGTCACATAATCCCACCAAACCCATGACCGGTTGGTCTCATTGGCAACTCTATGCACACATAGCTGCCTCAAGTTCTCAAACACCACATCCTTCCCTTCATAGCCCACTCCAAAATCCTGCTCCGGATCAGGTGTACAATATCTTCCATTGTTTATGCATTGAGACTTGCACTGACTGCTAAGGGTGAAAGCCTGTGGGCAGTACCAAGTTATATAGTGTGGTGTGAATTGGGTGTAACCCCCCTTCTCGAGTATCTGAGCATGACCTTTGAAATTCTTCACAAAATTCATCTGCTCATCACAACGAACCCCACATTCATCATTACTATTCGTCCAAAACTCATACTCAACTCTCCCATCAGGATGGGGCATTGACTCTCTCCAGTCTAATCTTATGACAACATCTTCCTTATTTTTCAAAGCTTCTTTCAAGCTATCGCCAAAAGATTTCTTTATTAAAGCGGATGGAATTCCAATGTTGTCTATGTATCCATCTGAATCAGTGCTCTCCCCGGGAGAATCCATAGTAATTAGAGGCTCTTCAAAATTATCAGCTACTAATACAGCTGCAGCTCCTGCTTGTTGACCATTCCATACTTTCTTGGCAAAGTAGCATGCTACAATTGCAACAAAAAAAAAAAAAAAAATACACTCAGTACACTCAAAAGGGTTTTTATAAAGAAGTCATTAAGAAATCATAGTGGATTTAAATGTCATTTGAAAATATGGTTGCAATGTAAGCAGAAACATTTTGGATGTTAGAATTCTCATGTATAAGTGGTGTGCTTGTTCAAGTTATCGAGTCTCACACAAAGTAGTAGGAGTGTAGGGTTTTAATATAACATAGTTTCATCCAAACTCACTCACCTAGGCTTTTGAGTTAAGGAAGTTTCCCAGCATATTATATTGAGCACTCACACAAGAGATCTTCAGAATGTTATTTCTTAACTCTCACAAATCCAAATCCCAAAAAATGGCATTGATTTGACTATAGTTAGAAGGATTTGTTAATAGGTAGCTTCTCTTTTTAATGAACAAAAGTACTATAATTAATTAGGATTTATTACATATAATTGGAAAGCTTTGAAGAAATTTGTTTTTGTTATCAAATTCACTACAAATTGATGCACAGAAAAGAGTTGGTGGATAGACTTTGACTTTGACCTCAAAAAGTAAACGCAAAAAATAAGAGGAAAAGAAAAAGGAGAAAATAAAAGGAGAATTTTCAATAAAAATGAATTTTGCACCACACAGTGGCACACAGGAATTGCAATGGACAAAGAATCCCCATATTTAGTATACATCAATTGGATAATTATTACAATCAAAACAATGTTCACATCTGGGCTTGTTAGGCATGATCTAGATTATCAAAACAAGTGATAACATGGGAAAACAGGGGAAACGATCAGAGTACCAATACCAAAACATGGCTCAAATGTCCAAAGTCCAAATCCAAAAAAATTGAAAAAAATTTATCATTTTAATCATATCATTTATAAGCCCGTGCTTTGTAAGTTCAATCAAAGTCAATTAAAGCTAACATCTAATTATAATTAAATTGCATGCTTATGAAAGAAATTCATAAAATTCTTATTGAATGAGTTCTTAACAAACAAATTAAACAAAAGAATCTACTGTTCTATCCAATAAGATTCAAATAGAGAGAAAGTCTTAACCAGAGAGGTTGCAAGCAAAGTCAAACAAACAACAATCACAGCATGAATCATCATTCATAAATCAAAATCTTAACAAGCATCTTTAAAATCAAAGAAAATTAACACTGACCCATCAAAAGTCAAACTGAGAGCCATAGATTTACATACCTCCCCGATCAAGAAGAAGAACAGTGGGGCGAAGAGAGTTTGATGACTTAAAAGGCTTATCACCCTCAAAAGCCTCACACCCATTAGACCCTTTCTCAGGATACACCACTGTGCCAACCATGAACCCACCATACTCAGGAACACCAAAGTTCCCTATTGCACCATCATGCTTCTGATGACGCAGATTTGACGGAGAAAAAACAGTTATACTATTCTTCTCCACCACAAACCTTGCACCCACTTGATGATATTGCAAAACTGCTAAAACAAGAACCAAAGCTACAAACTTTCTAAGAAAATCCATGCAAGTTTTCTTAGTAAAAAGCATCATCATCATCAAAACCAAAATCTATATACTATGTATGTATTCTATGTGTGTGTGTGTGTGTATTTTTTGGTTGTTGTGTTTTTGTGAGGCAAAATGACTTTACATGTGGAGAGAAGAAGAGAGAGAGAGACAGAGAGAGAGAGTTATTAGTAATGCATTGTGTTGTATGCTTTGGTTTGGTTTGGTTTTTAAGTTTCTTTATCTAACAGCAACGTAAAAGAAACGACAAAGAAAAGAAGGTGGTGGACGGAGTCAGCGGAACTACTTTCTTCCCATCTGCAACTACTAGGAAGTAGGAACACAGAGGAGACCATCATTGCTTTTTTTTTATTGAATTTAAATCTTTGATTGGAGGGATATTTTTTATTAATTTTTTTTATAAGGGATTTTTTTTATTATTATTTAAATACAAGGGGAAAAGTGATTCTCAAAAATAAATAAAAAATACAAGGAGAAAAATACCTATATATATATTATAGTTTTATACACATTAAATTCATAGTTTTAAATATGAAAATTTAAAAATTTAAATTTTTATACCTATTCAATTAACTGAGTATCATTAAAGTATTTGTTAATAAATTATTAAAAAAAAATTTAATGCTAATTATATGAAAAATATAAAAAAGTCATCAAAAATTCATTTGTTTTCTCATAAAAGTTTTTAGAAATAGTATTTTGTAAAACAATGCTCTTATAACATTAGTTAACTTTCTCTTATATTTTATGTGTTACTAATGGGACTTTTTTTGCTTTTTTAAAAATATATATTTAAGAAAATACGAGGCTTAAAAGGTCTAGTTTAAAAGGGGAAAAGTTTTGGGGTTTAATGTGTGTCTCAATCATAAAATTATGGATTTTTTGTGTTTGTTTTTGTTTTTGTACTTTCCCTTGAATAAATATAATATTTTTATTTTTATTTTTATTTTTTGATAAGTATAATATTTTTATTTATTTCTTCGTCATTAAGGTAAAATGATCTTTCAATTAATTAAAGGGACAAAGTTTATTGTATGGGTATTCATACGCATTGGAAAGCTCTAAGTGTGACCAAACAACACGTTATAGTTTCAAGGTCAATAAATAAAGTCCTCAACTTTGACTTTGTCGTAAAGGTCCTTGTGGTGGGGGCCTTCTCTAATTAATACTGGTATGAGTTTACAAGTGGATATTAAATTTTAGGTTAAATTTAATTAGTTCCTTGATTTTATTTCAATTATCAAATTAGTTTTTTTAAGCTTTAATTTTTATCAATTCAGCCTCTCATTTTGGTCAATTAAAAAAATTTGGTACACATTCCAAATAAGTTAACGAATGAAGTCATTTGAACTTTTTTTTTTTTTTTTTTTAAGATACTCATTAAATAACAATATTTATTAAATGACATATTTCATAAATGTTTTCAAACAAATTTTTAATTAAAAAATTATGTGTAAACAACGTTGTGTTTTTTCTTGAGAGTTTTAACAGATAGCGCTTACTTCTAATGATAACTTTTTATCACCAAACCAAAATACTAATCGGTTTTTGATGCAAACGATGTTATTTGTTTGCTAAAAATTTTGGACTAAATGATAAAAATGACTCAGTGATGATAAATTTTCCAACAAGGGGCAACTTACAAATATAAAAAATTGAACAGTCCTAAACCAACCCTAAATGATAAATTTTTATGAGAGAGCCTCTTACATTTGTGCTCTTTTTGATGTCCAATAATTTTTCTATTAAATAAGAGATTTGAATTTGAATCATGTTTATCAAAGATGGCTAAATATATGTTTTTTAGAGGGTTCATTTAAATTTGTGTTGAAGAAGTAAACAATGACCTCTTTGTAAATAATATATATATATATATATATATATATATATATATATTTCATTTTGATCATTAGGATAATAAGATAGATATTTTCTCATGAGTAGTAACTCATAATTTGAAAGAAGATTTTTTAAGCCAACACGAATTCTTTTAGAAGATAAATCTTAGGTAAGAGATGAATATTGGAAATCCTTACTATAATAAAGTTTTTTTTTTTTTTTTTGAGACAAATATAATAAAGTTATTAATTATTATTGTTAAGTGAACTTTAACTATTTTTACTTAGAATACTTAAATTTATTATTTATTAGTTTTTGTCTTTATTCTTTTCAATTATTTTATTTAACAATTTAACTCAACTTTGAAAACTTATTGGTTTATGTAATTCATTAGAAAGAATTTGTGTTGTGTATTTTACATTACTCTGTTAAAAATTCAACACAACAATAAAATCACTAAAAAAAAAAAAAAATTGTCTTCACTTCTCGCTGTTCCACACCTCGCTTCCACTATCCATACTTCATTGAGTTTCAGTATTTACACTTTATTGTTCACTTAATTGTCTTTTAATCTTTTTTTGATTTTTAAGATCAATCAATTACTAATTTTTGTTGTTGGAAAGTTAGAAATAGATATATTTTTAATTTAGCGTGTGGCGTGATACTTAGAATCTCCTAACTCAATTGGTATTTCTTAGTATTTCCAATAAAGAAATCCACCTTACAATTCCTTCTTCTCATACTGGAACTACTAGATTATCAGAATAAAATAAGATAAAAACTCAGTGGCATAAATTATTTATCATACATTATAGAGGATGACTTTTCCCATTATATACATATTTTACATTAGCCTGCTCGATCATCAAAACAGCGACATTTTGAGTAATTGTGCCAAAAATTTGATGGCAAATATGTCATACTGAAAGTCAATATAGAATAGACTGACAAGAAGAAGTCTACCTCCTTTAAGTCTTCCACCAGTTGCTCAATTTGATGGAATAAGATTTAGAACTCAATGCTGACCTTACAAGCCAAGTTGAGTGCTTTAGGGGGCAATTAATTATAAGATAAGATTTTAATATTATTTATGCATTTGCATTATATATATAGTAAATAATATCATTCTTGGAATAAACTATACAGTAACAAGTCAGGTGTAATATTTTTTTTATTTATTTCCTTAATGTTATTATAATTTTCCATAAGTAATGTTATGATTATTCATTTGCCCAAAGGCCCCAAACCATGACAAATTGACAATCTTCTGATCCAGCTAGTGAAGAACATGATTCTTTATTTTATTTAGCGTTGTTTATTTATTTATTTTAGATTTAAAAGTTTTTTTTTTTTTTTGTAAGAACAAATAGAGGCTGGTTAGGTAGCCCGAGTAATTCTTAGGTACTCTCGGAGCACGACGAATAGTGCTCCCTCCTCTCACATTCATGGTGGGGTCCGCTCATTAAATTCATAGTGAGGTCTATCATGAATGTGAGAGGAGAGAGTACCATTTCACTATACTCCGGGACTACCTAAGAATTTTCCAGGTAGCCCTGGCCAGTGTTCACTGCACGCGTGGTACACGTAAAATATAATATTTTTAAGAAAAATTCTTGTGGCTGATGTTGTTTCACTTTTCGTGACACAAGAATTACTCTATTTAAAAATGCTGTGCAAACATCAGGCTTATTATTCCCGTGAAAAAAAAAAAGAAAAAAGAAAAAAAAAGAGTACTACTTTGAAAAGTAAACACAGAAAGAGTACTAACTGAAATAACATCAGAATCCCTCTTTCCTGAAGCTTCCACGAGTCTTTTTGGACTGTACAGAGGTTATTTACTTATTATATTTAATCAGTAAGAGTTGAACTTAAATACCAAGCTTTTACAAATTTTTTTAGGGGTAGAATAGGTGGTGTTTATAAAATTAGGTACCGTTTCAGTGTAATAATAGTATATTGGAATTTTAAAATTTCAGAGTGACCAAGAAAAATGAGCATGTTTACTCATCCACCCACTGTCACGTTAACAAAATGCTATCGATATAATAAATTTTACAATTTTTTTCCATAATTTTTAATGTAACAAATTGTGATTAGTGTAATATCACTTTCTTATTGAATCATCATCAACCTTACATATTTTATTGTACCTCCAATCATCACTTGCCATTTAGCCACTGTGTAATTTGTGGTGTATGGTAATACCATACCATGAAACTTTTCCAACTGAATACCTTGCACCTTATATGGGTTATATGGAGGCCTGAATGAAACTATCCTGATTTGGGTTTTGGGCTATTTGCCAATGGCCTGGAACAACCATTTTTTTTTTTCCTTTTTAAAAACATTTTTACAATAAAGTTCAGAGGGATACAATGAATATTCACAACATTCTTAAGTGACATGAATGCCTTTAATGATAAAAAATTTGATACATACGAATGTAAACTAAAGAATGACAAAAGAATATAAGCTTTTTTGCTTTCAATCGTCAAAGTTAGCTTAGTTCGTTTACCAATATTTAGGCAAATAAACAGGAAAGAGATGATACCCTGCTATAATCTTCTTTCAAAGACAATATTCTTGCTGCTAATTTTTGTTAGAAAATTACTATATATTCTCATGTTATAACCTTGTCGCATTCTCTTTCAATCTCTTACCTTGAAGGTCAAATCATAAAATTTTCTTCTTTCTTTAAGAAAGTGGGAGGCTCATTTGGCCATTAAAATGTTGTTTCATGTCAAACAAGCCATCGCCCTCTCGTATGCCTTCTTCATGAGTGAAAAATACAGCTCAAGAAATCAAATGCCTTATTAGATAGGAAATTTGAGGATGTTTCTTGTAAAACATTTCATTGAGAAACTAACTTGCTTTTATAAATATATATATCTTTTGATTGATATGTTAGTCATGCAACCATTTCATTTATATCTTGTAATTTGCTACTAATTTTACGAACGGTCAAGGAACTAGTTATTATAAGTGATAAATTACCAATTCAAAAAAAAAAAAAATAAATAAATAACAACTTACTGATTGTTTAAAAAAAAATAAGTTATTAAAAAATTGTGAATTTAATAATTTTAAATCTAGTAATAGTGACAGTTCTTTTGAAAGAGGGGAGAGAGGGCATAAAAAATTTGTCACAAAAACTTCTTGTTGTTAGATCTCTCTCTCGCCTATATTACTATTGTATGAGGTTCCTCAAACGGTGTTTCACTAATTGATTTAAAGGCTATTTTGTGATCTATACCCAACATATTGATGATGCTCTAAATTAAAATATATTCTATATTGTAAAAGAAAAGTGAGGATTCAAATATCCTATGCCTATTATAGGACGTATCTTTAGCCCCCACAAAAAAATTTATTTTGTGTAACAGGGATATTAATGCATCTATCATCTATTTGACATGGGATAGGTCCCCCCGTTACACCCTTAAGTCTTCATAGGCAAGAGATATACCATTAGGCTACAAGACCAGTACAACTTATTTATAGATAGGGTTCACAAAGAGAATCTTGCAACTTATTTATCAGATGACTGGTACAGAAATGTGCACAAATTTAGTTGGTTGGAGAATCAATGAAATTGTTGTCAAGAAACTATATAATCATTTAATTGCAGAGGTCTCTTTTTTTTTTCCCTCCATTTAAAGAAAAAGATAAAATAATAACACACATACGTACAGACACGACGAGAGGACTTTAGGGCCCTTAATCCACATCATGCAACTCATATGCATGGTAGCACAGGGTAGGGATGAAAATTAAAAATTTTATTCCCCCTTGTTAGTTATTATGCACATTTATTGACTTAAGTCAATTAGGTGATTACAAATTTTTTTTTTTTTTTTTTGGGAGACTTAGGTGATTACAACTTAGATTAATTAATCATAGCCACAATTAATACCAAATTTGAAAATCAATGAAACAAATTAAGAAAGCATGCGAATTTATAAAAATATTAAATAAATAAATAAAATCAAGGGTTCAAAACCCTACCCTCCAACTATTAAAAAAATAAAAAAATGCAAGTTTAGTGACGAAGAGAAAAAACAGTCGAGAACCATTCCCAAAAGGAAAGAATACTCTAAGGGTACATCTACCCCAACTAAGGCAATTCATCATAAGAAGAGAAGTTTCACAATCTAATTCAAACCCTTGACCTTGGACGCTACTAAATAGTTTAACTTATTGATATTGCCCCACACTAGCTCCAAAACTGCAAAACTCTTCAATATGAATACCTTTCACAAACCTCATTTGTGATCACGATTAGACCCTCCTTGAAGATTTTTGTGATTTCAGCTTTTGATCACCAAAAGGCAGCAAGATCGTTGTTAGGGATGACAATGGGGTAGGTTTCCTATTTCCTACCCTCACTCCACTCATGCTTCAAGGTGGGTTTTCTTTCCCCCACCCCATCTTAGCAGGTATCCATCCCCAGTCATACTCAAATTTGTCTTTTTTATTATTATTATTATTATTATTATATAAAATTTATCAAAAACTATCATTCATTAAATTAAAACTCATAAAATATTTATAAAAAAAAATTCTAAAATTCTAAAACATTCTCAAAGCATAGCAATACAAATATTCAAATATTAAAAAACACACAAAAATATATATATATATATATATATATCCCTTATAAAAAAAACCAATAGACATCATAAATTTAAAGTTTAGTTTTACATATAAACAGGATGGGTTTAGGGTCAGTGCCAGGGAAAAGTTAACCCTCGTCCCCATCCCATTTGCTTTGTGGGGTGGATGAGGCAGGTACACGCGGGTGCAGATTTAATAATATGTTAACAAGAGCTTTTAAACTCACAGGTTGATCAAACTTTAGGTTTAGATTTTTATTTTATTTTTATTTATCAAATGTATTGCATAAGAGTTACATCTCTAAATCTTATGGAGTCGTGTTTATTAGATAACTTTGATATGTTTTTGTATATGGCATGAAAACCTAGGCATAAATCGGCTTTAATTAACCATGATAGATTAAACTTTCATGATTTCAATAGATCAAGATACTATTGAATTGAATACAATTACAATAAAACTTTGTCATTATAAGTAAATTTTTGTAAAGGTTACAAGAAAATTTGTTGTAGAATTAGCCAACACCTAAAAATACCTAATCGTCGCTATTGTACTATAACAATCGAAAACATTTTTTTAAATATCTTTTAGAATTTGGGCGTTCCCATATTTAAACATTGCAGAAAGTTCGTTTAATTAAGTGGGAATTGGAGAACCAATTAAACGTTGCATCAAAATTGTTGAGAAAAATTTATAATGGCTCAAACAAAAAACAAAGTAAGGCTTCAATTGCATGATCCAGTTGAGTCACTCTCCAATGGTACAAGCTTCTCTCGTACAAGTGCTAGCATATGTCTGAAAAGAAAAATGCTTTGTCAATATGTTGGACAGACACCAGCATTGATTTGTTCTGTCTTAAACACTTGAGGGGCTAACATAATTACTTGTACCCTTTACTATTAAAAAATAAGATTACCATTTCGTACCTCTTAAAGAAACAAGGTTATATGCACCTTTTTTCTCTCAATTGTTTGAAGAAGGGCAAGTAAGAAATGTAATAGTCACTAAACCAATGATTAATTTCCAAACACCACATAATTGAAGGCTACTTCTTTTATTATAACTATTCCTCAAACTTAAAAGTTCTTTGTGTTGATAAAAAAAAAAAAAAAATTGTCCAAAAGAGAATCTTTGTAATTCTAAAAAAAAGTGTCCCACACACTCTATATAAAGGCTTCAATGTTGCAATTAAATATGCAACACATCCTCAATCAAATCCATCTCCAACAACATATTTGAACAATGTCTATCTCAAAAAATTCCCCCCTCTTTTTACTTGCTAACCTTTATTTTCCTTCTTCAAATTACTTTTGGGATGTACCACAAATGTGTAGGTGCGCAAAATTATTCCACAATCAATGACCTTTATGGTACCAATTTGAATGCGCTTTCAGCTTATCTTACCTATCAAGTCTCTGCTACTGGTCTTGCACTAGGCACAAAGGGTCAAGGTGTAGATTACCAAAGAAATTCACATACCGTAATGTGAATTTCTTTGGCCAAATTGATCGCGATACTTGGTACTACGAAAAGAACCCACAAAATATGACAGCTTACCAAAAAATTACTGAAAAGAAAGGAGAGTGGCTGACCTAACTCGCTGGCCAAGCTTTTACTACCCCAAAAATGTTTTTAACTGGAGACTTGGATCCTGGAGACAACAACAAACTCTATGGGTCAGTTCACTGCACTAGAGACCTTTCAAGCATGGACTGCAATAAATGCCTTAATGAATCAATTGGGTCTCTTCGAAAATGTTGTCACTCCTCTAAAGGGGTTTGGATGTAGAGTGCGATTACTCTCAATGACTTTGGTGCATCCATGGAGAATTGTCTTCTAGATAATTTTCATATCAAAATGTGATGTGTAATAGGAACCTACATTTCTAAGATATTGGGTGATGAACTGATGGAGGCAGTGGGTCAAACTCAGTTTTATTTAGTTTTAAGTGTCAAGAGCATTGTAATTTTCTCTTTTTTTTTTTAGGGATGGGCTGTCTTAATGGTCCATTGGGTTTTATTTTAGTTTTATATGAGTATAGTTAATTAGTTTGGGCTTAGTAACAAAGCCCAAAGAGTCCAAGTCCAAGTCTTATTATGAGTTTAAAATAAATTCCTATTTCCACTATGAATAGGTATTTAAGTCTTCTACTTAAAGGATTGTTAAAAAAAAAAAAAAAAAGTCTTTTATTTAAAGGATTGTAATACTTTCTTTTAAAGAATAATATATTTTGAGATTTTAGAGTTATGAAGTTTTCTTGAGGTTCGTCATTTGTGTGATGCAACCTTTTATGAGGTATAATGCTAAAAACAAACCCTAGGTGTGATGCCATGTTACTGTTCACAAGTTATTGTTCACATCCTCAGAACATCAACCCAAATCTTGGGTTTTCACCCTTTGTTTAATCCTTACAATTTAAACCCTCTATTATTCCTTTTCCCCATTGAAAACCCTATATTATCCTTATTATTTTCTAGCCTACTACCCACCAAAACCTAATCCTAATAATTCATCAAAGCCCCAGCCACAAAAATTTAACTCTGATTTGTCAAATATGATTTTGCTTTGTTCCCCCTTATCCTACCTCATGAACTTTTGCACTTTAATATGGTTGGTGATGAACTTCCGTCCTTTGCATGTGTTAAAATTTTTGTCCAAACCGGTGCACAATTGAATAAGATATGGTGCACAATTCCTTGGTTTTATTTTGCACTAGTCTTTTTTAATAAGGATTTAGGCAATTTATACACTCAGATTAAAGAACATGTGAAAATTGCCTTTATTTTTTTTTTGAAAGGGAAATATACTGGCATTAAAACCATAAAGCAATACACATAAAGGTTCCTGCATAAGCAGGCCAGAAACAACAAAATTTCAAGCCGTTTATATTCAAATCAGATTGCAGAAAGGAAGAGATACAGTAGGGAGTGACTTCTTTCCAGAGGCGATGGAGACCAGATCTTCGAGCATGTTGAGCAAGCTCGTGAGCCACGGTGTTGAAGCTTCTATTGACGTGCTTGAAGAAGCAGGACTCAAAAGAAACACTAACCTGGAGAATTCCTTGAATGATATGCCCCAAGCTACTCCCCGTGGCACCTTCATTGATTGCTTGGATGGCATTTAGGGAGTCAGATTCAACAATGACCCGTGCCAGATGAAGCTCTTGAGCTAATATAATGCCATGCTCCAAAGCAAAAACCTCAGTTAGTTCAGCAGAGAAGCGAGTCTGAAGGGGTTTACACAGAGCAGCCACAACATCACCTTTGCAGTCTCTAATGACCACTCCGACACTAGAGAAACTGCCTTTATTGAAGCGGGTGATCATATTCTGAACATGTATGGCACATTACTTTTTTTGCATTTTCTATTTAAATAAATTAAATTTGTGTAAATGTTTACAACCCTTGCCTATTTCTCTGTTAATATTCTCGTGCTTTCTATTGCTGCAAATGTTACACGTCGAAGGAATTAGTGCTTTTGTTGAGAAAGTTTCAAAGAGAAGGTATTATTGTGAAAATAGGTTCAATGGTGGTAAATGGTAATAGTATTTGATAGAGAAATCTCTATTAAAGAAAGAGCTACTATGAAGTAGAAAGTGTATCTTATGAGAGTTTCAAGTCACTGCGGCAAGCGTGCCATTTTCACATAAATAAAACGCATTTTTGCAAATAGCTAACCCAAATGAACACTTAATTCAGTCAAGTGGTATAAGGAACTCATGGTACTAAAATAAGGACAAAGTAAACTAATTTATAGTCAAACGGCTATAACTCTTACTAAAAAAATTAACATAATTACATATTTTGAAAATGTAATAATTGGATTGCTTGTTATATATGTCTTAATATGTATGTTAAATTTTATGCTAATCGGATGTTATTTATTAAATATTACATTTCGAAATAAATATTACATTTTGATCTTCTAGAAAATTTTCAAGCATAAAATTAAGATATAAAAATAAAATAAAAGTGATGATGTCTCATGAGCTGGGCTGTTGGCTCCCAGACATAGTACCGTCTTGGTCTCATATCTCTTAAGGTAAACAGATTAATGTTGACCCGTACGTGACCCGGTCCAAGTAAATCTACCATGCAATTTCCAAAAGCCTAAAGTCTATTTTAGTACAATTTAACGCTTCGAGAATGCTAGAACATGCAACTGTTGTTCAACAACATAACCGTAATAACAACGGGTTAGATTGTTCGACCTATCATAAACAAATTCCAACAGACCATTTTGAATATTGATAAAAGCTTGGTCTTTTTCGTCCTCCAAAGAATACTTTTTTGAATGTAGAATGCTTTGAAAGGTCAGTCAACTTTCTATAGGTCTCAGATTTGGAAAATAACTAGATCATGACTCTAATGGTAAATAGAGCATGGTCCAATTCAGATCCATAAAATCTGTCTCATGAGTCAACAACACGCAGTGCCGATTTCAAGAATTTTTCTCAGGGTGTTCCTGGGTGAGCTTGCTTTGTTACAATTTTTTTTCTTTAGATTCTCTGTTACAATTTTTTCTTTTTTAGATTTTAGTTCAAATTTTTTTTTTTAGCTTTTTCTTTTTGCTTGAAAATAATGTTATGAATACCGTTTTGGATCCTATTTCGGTTTGTTTAGTGAAACAAAATATTTCGGTACCGATCTATTTCTGTTAGGTTTTAAAGACTTAAGAACTAATGTATTTAGAACTCTAATGTGTAATGTTGGCAAACCATGATCAAAACAGATGTTTAGTCTTGTTTTAGACTTGCTCAAAGTTATGTTTTTATGTAAAGTTGGAATCGAGTGTTCTGCAGGATTTACTGTGTAAATATGCCTGGCTTGATCGATCGAAAATAAGGCTCGATCAATCGAAAGTCGAGCAGATTGTTTTTCTGCAAAATTTTCCAACTTAGCCCAAGCTCATTAAGGATTAGGGTTTCAGATTTACTTCTCCTACTATATAAAGGAAACCTTAAGCACGTTTTTAAGAGACTTTTTAGAGAGAGAAGAGAGTGTCTCTTTTGTATCTAGGGTTTTGTACCCAAATCTCTCTAAGGTCTTTGTTGCTTATATTGCGGTTTGTGTGAATCTCTTGTGAGATCTTTGAGAAGCTTTCCTTTACACAAGCTTAGGATTATCAAGGAGGAAATTTCTTTAAGAACTTGATGATCATTCAGTTGTTGCCATAAGAGCTTAGAGAAACACAAGCGGGTGTGCTTGTACTTGTTGGAGAATCCAAGAAAGAAGGAGTCCGTGGATTCGGAGCTTGCACGTAGTCGTGTCAGTAAGTTTTACTGGTGGGTAGCAATAGGATGTTAGTAATCTAAGTTCTGTTGTATGAATTTCGATTCTTTCATATAGTGGATTCAAGTTTACCTTGAGGATAGCTAGGTTAAATCCTCCACAGGTTTTTACCGGTGTGGTTTCCTGGATCATCATATATTTGTGTTATTTATATTTTCGCTGCTTATACATGATATGATTGTTTGATTGTGATAACCTAGATTTGCATAATTTAACTAAGTTAATTACTTGGCTAATTAACTAGGTTAATCCAATTTTTGTTTAAGGGGTCTAAAAACCTATCAATTTCGATGTACCGTTTCAAGGTGTTTAGGAGTTTTAAAAAAAAATTAAAAAAAATATATATTTATATTTTCTTATACAACATAAAATTATTGTTCTAAATAAGTAAACCTCAAATAAAACAAATCATTTAGTTTTTCTTTTTTAAGACTTAAATCATTTTGGTTATTACATAACAATTATTGTTTAGAATATTAAAACATAAATATTTAATTAAATAATGAAAAAATAAGAGTGTATATATATATATGTATATCAACCCACTGCAAAATTGCTTAACTTTTTTTTTTTTTTTTTTTTTTTTGGGTCTTTTAGAATTTGTATTCACTTACTTTTAAGGGACCATATTCCATTACCCAATTCAATACCACTGCCCCATCCACCCCACACTAAGAAACAAGAACCTATCAATTTGAACACAATTACATATTTTTATATTTACCTACACTTACACAAAAAGAAAAAATCCAAGCAATTTATATTGTCAAAAAATAAGTGTAAGTCACAAGACTCACAACACAAGTCAAAAAGTATTGAGAGAGAGAGAGAGAGAGAGAGAGAGAGAGAGAGAGAAATACCCTGATGTTGCCTAAGGTTAGGGGCGGCGCCGCCACGGCACGTTGAAGGCTGAGGTTCTTATTTCCCGATCTCAGTTTTGTTGTCGCCGATCTCGCAATCTCCGATTTGGGCCAAGTCAATCTTTGATCTCTTCGACGCAAAGCTACTCTGAGTATTTAGTGTTGCTGTTGCTACCTTGCTGAGTCTTTTTTTTTTTTTAGAATCGCTACCTTGGTCCTTGCTGATGCTGAGTCACTGCTGCTGCTAAGAACTGTTCTTATTAGGTTAGGAATTGGGTAATTGGTAATGGGTATACATATTAAGTTTATAAAATTTTGTTAAGAATCCGTGGGTTTGCTCTTTGCTGGGCTTGCACCGATCAGTCTTGTACTGATCTTTTTTTTTTTTTTTTAGACTCCGTGGGTTTCTGTTTTCAATATATTGGGCCTTTTTTTTTTTTTTTTTTTTTTCCCTTATGGGCTTGCTTGATATATATATATATATATATATATATATATATATATTTTTTTTTTTTCCAGATTTTAGTTCAAATTTTTTTGGGCTTTTTTTTTTTTTTTTTTTTTTTTTTGGGCTTGAAAGTAGAGCAAATAAAAAAAAAAATTTTATTTGAGGGTGTTCTTATGTTTGATTAAGGGTGTTCCTAATTTTTTTTAAAGGGTAAACAAATAAAAATTTTTTAATTATTATATATAAATTTTTTTTTTTAGGTCAGGGTGTTCTTAGGAACACCCTGACAACAACGTGGCGTCGCCACTGACAACAACGTGGCGTCGCCACTGACAACATGAAGGTTAAATTTAACCATTTTTCATACGTAAATTTAGTGTACTTAAAAATAAAATATTATGTGGGTTTTAGTTAGCTCAACTGGTAAAGTCTCTAATGACTGAATAAGAGATCTAGGGTTTAATCTTCGCCTATACCAAAAATGAATTGGTGTCTTGGTTTGATGATAAAAAAAACTATTATTGGATGCCATAAATTGAAACTCTTTAAAAAAAAAAAAAAACATGCAACCAAACCTTAAAAAAAAAAAGAAAAAGAAAAAAGAAGAAGATATTGTCATGCCAAGTCTTCAAACCCAAAAGCCATTCTTATATCAAATAGAAAGTCACTCAAATTTTAGAGTTCAATTAGGCCACACCCCGCCGGCCACACACTTTGTCGATTTCTTAACCACACCAATAATCTTGGACAGTGGCGGCTCCAAGAATTTTTTTCAGGGATCATTAAAAAACTTAAATTAAATAAATTTTTTTAAAAAAAGAACTTGAATATATTGAGTTATTGACAAAAAAAAAAAAAAAAGCGCTAATACATGAAGTTTTACAATTTCCTTTTATAAGTTTTTATATTTTGAAATAATTACATGATAGTTCGTTATCAATTGTCAATATGAGTAGGTGTGACTACTTTATTTTGATAATTTTGTATAACATTAAAAAAAAAAATTTGTAGTTGTCTTTAACTATTTATCACTGTTTTTATAAAAAAAAAAAAAAAAATCAACTAAATGACAAAACTCAATTCATTGACACTATATTAATTATTGACTCACACAGCTATACTCATATATACATTAATAATACACTTACTTTACTCTTTTTTTTTTTTTTTTTTTTTTTTCGTGAATTACTAACTTTATAACAAAAATTTATTTTAACATGATAACAATATACACACATGTAAAAAATCCTCTGTATTCCACAATTATTAAATTATGTAAAGTTATATTATATTTATGCAACACACACACATTTATGCACATCACAACTCACACAAATAACATAATAATAATAATAATAATAACACACAATCAATAATCAGACACATACTGACTTACACATAATATAAATCTATATATATATATAAGTAGAAACCTCATGCGGAAGTGCATGAGGTCTTGCTAAGTGGCGTTCTAATTTTGCATTTAGTTTTTTTTTTTTTTTACCTCTTTCATTAAATTCACATTACTTTATTTTATTGTTATCTCATTAATTGACTAAGTTTACACCACACCTTTCTCTATTCTTCATGTCTTTTAGCATATCCACCATTTTAGTATTTTAAAAAAAGAAAAAAAATAATAATTAAGGATTAGTAGTAATAACTAATCAGATAAGACTCTAGATTCTCAAAAAAAAAAAAAAAAAAAAAAAACAATTAAGGCCCTGAAGAGAGATAGAGAGACACAAAAATGTTGTAGATTGTTAAATAAAACTTATTATTTCACTATATATTACCAATATAAAAGATTTGAGACTGACAAAACATTTGAAAGAGAGGGAAGAAAAATCTATGGGGTCATAACCTCTGTTATACAAGCCTCCCATTACTATCAAGACGCCGAAACCCTTACAGCCTATTGGTAATTTTTTTTTCCTTTTAAAATTAGGGGCTTAAATACGATTTAGGTTTGGGTAATTTGGTTGGATAGTTTTTGTTTTTCGTATATAAGTAGAGAGAATATTTGGTGCGCAATATAAAACTATATTCTATCATGGTTTAATTTTAAATCATCTATAAGATACATGCATACACACTTGTTTATAATAAAGAGAGGCACTCACAACTCGCAAACATTTACTATTTACTCTTATAATCAAAGATACCAAAATAATTAGATAAAGGAGGGAGATGAGATCTGAGATTATATTAGAGAGAGAAAATGAGAGTGATCTGTGCTATTGTTTAATTTTTTCCATCTCTTTAGAACATCCAAGTCCAACCATGCTTTTTTTTTTTTTTTTCTTTTTTTTTTTTGAAATAAAATGGATAGGCCAGATGGTTTGACCAGGTTACCCATGTAGTGGAAAGAAATACAGTTTTTTTGCTTGTACAGTTCAAAATTTTTTATTATGATAATCTTGATTTTTAGATAAAAAAAATAAAACTTATATAAATAGGAACTTAAAGAAGGCGAAAACACTAAATTGGTCTTTAAATTTTAGGATCACACTTAATTTAATTCATAAATTTTGGTAACAATCAATTTGATCCTTATTGTTGGGTTAAAATAGCTTGACACCAGTTAATTAATTCAATTACCTAAGTTGATTAATTAGGTTCAATTGTATGCAAATTGTGAAGGCACCAACAAATCACCAAAAATAGTAAGTGCAGCGGAAAATAAATAAGACACGATGATTTGTTGACAAATGGGGAAAACCTTGCAAGACAAAAACCCCCACCTGGTGATTTTAAGGGTACTAGTCCAAGAATTCACTAATCAACAATCAAACAGTTACAAGTATAAGGAATCTCATCAATTACCCTTGGCCTATCCCGAAATACCAACCTACAGTTGAACCTTTGCTCCAATACCTAATTGGACTTGATCTTGTAGTAGCCTTCTTTCCTTTGATGTACAAACCTCCAATTTGTGACTAACCCTTTACATGGATCCCAAGTACGTGACTAACTCCAACAACTTGAACATATGTTGTTTGCTATAAAATTCTTCACTTTATCAACAATAAAGATTTGGAAGCACTCGGTTACAAAACCTTATGGCGTATAAACACAACAGCTTTACAAAGAGAAAATAAGTCTTTTGGTCTCTATATTCATGTGTAATGGCCTTTAAAATAAGCCTTATATATGTCTAGGGTTATGAGAAAAGAAACCCAAATAAATATACAAAACTGGGCCGAATTTCAGATTTGGAAATTCTGAAATCATGAAAATACAACTTACAAAAAATACAAACACGAAAATGAGCGCACAACATGAAATACAAACAAAAAATATCACAAAAATACTCTCTACACAATCACGAAAATGAGTGTACAACATGAATTACTTACAAAATTATTGCTCAAAATATTTTCCAATGTTGGAAGATGAGGTACAAAAATTTTAACTCACAACTAAAAGCTAAAGGGTAGCATTTAATGTTGCTACGCTCATGATGAGCCACGTCAACAGCCATGTCATTTTCATAATCTTTTTTGTATTTGTCCAACAATTTTAAAATAGTTTTTATCAATTTCAAAATACTTATAAATATAATATAAACCTCAGCCCTATCTCCACCATAAAACCCAATTTTTATTAATTTAATTCCATTATAAAGCCCAAACCCAAAGTCTTTTCAACCTAAACCCTTTGTGAAACCCTTTGTTTTCACGGTTACAAACTTTCTGTTTTTCCTTTCCTTTTGTTGCATGAAGAGTTTCAGCTATTTCAAAATTATTAATAAATTATTTATATATTGATACAACTTATGCATGGTTTGTGTTTTGACGGCTTTCTTTTTGTTTCTTCTTTCAATATTCAATGCTTGCATTGTCATCTTGTAGGTGAAGTTTGTCATACTGATTGCTATTCTCTTTATTCAAGAGCCTATCAAGGTAACACCAGTCAAGAAAATGAATCAGTTTGTGATCATATTTACTTTTCACCTTCTCTACATTGCTTTAAAAAACAGAATAGCAAAGTTGTGGTTGTATGGCACAGGTTTGTCAAGAAAAAGTGATGGCTATTTATTGCATAGGTCACATGTTCAATCTAAAATTTAATGCTCTGTTATGCAAAAGATATAGAACTATTCAGTTGCTCCACAACTATTATTTTACCATTAATGAAAGTAATAGACACATGTTAATTTATTTGCTACCCTCATCATTCGTTGATTTTTTAGATACATGGAATATGTGATTGCTAATGAAAACCCTATAATATTGATTAAGACATGGCTAGGTTGGCGGATCAAAATTATGTAGCACAAATCAATTCAAATCAAGACATCTCAATAATGATACACTTTATGGAGGAGAACATTAATAGTGAATTACAATTGAATATATATTCAATACAATAAGATTTAAGCTTTGTAGTGGAGGGTATATGAAACAACAACAATGGAAAATAATTGCTAATAACTTAAACAATCACTTATCCATAAAACAAACCAAAAATATCATAAAAATACTCTCTACACAATCACGGAAATGAGCGTACAACATGAATTACTTACAGAATTATTGCTCGAAATATTTTCCAATGTTGGAAGACGAGGTACAAAAATTTAAATTCACAACTAAAAGTTGAAGTGTAACATTTAATATTGCTACGCTCAGTCAACAGATATGTCATTTTCATCATCTTTTTTGTATTTGTCCAATAATTTTAAAATAGTTTTTATCTATTTTAAAATACTAATAAATATAAATAAATCTCGGCCCTATCTCCACCATAAAACCCATTTCTTATTAATTTAATTCCATTATAAAGCCCAAACCCAAAGCCTTTTCAACCTAAACCTTTTGTGAAACCATTTTTTTTTCATGGTTACAAACTTTCTATTTTTCCCTCCCTTTTGTTGCACGAATGGTTTCAACTATTTCAAAATTATTAATAAATTGTTTATATATTGATGTAACTTATGCATGGTTTGTGTTTGGACAGCTCTCATAACTCTTATAAATATTATCTTATTCTAGCCTAGGAAACAATATTTTCTTTCGCACCTTTGTCTTTCTCACAATAAGCTCTCCCACTTCATCTCTTCCCTTTGGTTTTTCTCTCCTCTCACACTCTTACTATCACACCCCCCTCTAATCTCTTCTCTTCCCACAGATTTATCTCTCTATCTGTTTTTCTTCTCTTTTTTCTCCTTGGTTCTCTTCCCCTCTGTAACACCATTCTTTGATAAGGTTTTTATTTTTTTCCCCCTAATAGATCAATCACTAGTTCTATAACAATTTGGCATTTTGGTATTTATCAAACTATTTGTACTAGATTATTTTCCCGGTTAAATTATTTGGCCTATGTGGCATTTTGAACTACTTAAAATGGAGATTATGGTTATGTTGAATTATGAGAAGTATGGTTGAGATATATATATATTGTGGGGGCATTTTTTGCTCCAAGGCCAAGGGCTAGACCATGTTGTAACCTTGGGCAATTTTTGCTCTTGTCCCACATGGAAAAGAAATCCTCCCTCAATCTACCTTATAAGGCATGAACCAAAGGAGTTAGAGTACCACTAGCTTGGTTAACCAAGCTAGTGGTACTCTAACTCCTTTGGTTCATGCCTTATAAGGTAGATTGAGGGAGGATTTCTTTTCCATGTGGGACAAGAGCAAAAATTGCCCAAGGTTACAACATGGTCTAGCCCTTGGCCTTGGAGCAAAAAATGCCCCCACATATATATATATATATATATATATATATATATATATATATATATATATATATATATATATATATATATTATGTTACTGTTCATACTGTTCATATATATGAGCAAGATGAGTGTTTGAGATCATGAAAGTTGCACAACTAATTTTGATTATATTTGTTGTCAAAATTTTATTTTGAAACCAAATTCAATCTTGGTTATTTATTTATTTATATTGATTACATTAGGTGGGTTTACACAATACACATGTTATACATGTTTTAAATTATACAAAAAGTGTTATAACCAAATATCATAAAATGAGATAGTTTTTCAAAAAATGCTCTCTAGAAAATGAACCATTTTTCAGAAAACGTTAATGCTGAAACAAACAGAGCATAAGATATTACTTTGTTTAAGCATTTAATTAACAACATCTCTGTTAATAGGTTTATGATTTAATTAAATTGAAACTTTTTATAAGTATACAGTTTAATTTGAAATATTAAAAAGTATGGGCTTTACTTTGAAAGCACCCAATAATTTTTAGGGTCCAAAATGTATTTGCCCTTAAATTAAAAAAAAATTAAAAAATAAAACCAGAATAGGTGCCCTAAGGCCCCACCTAACTGTATGCAAAATGGTTATGTAAAGCTAGACCGTGTATTATAGAGGTTCTACGTGTAGATCCAGCATTTTTACCGGTTTCGGGATATTTTTGTTATTGGGAAGGTTTATTTTTTTGAGGGTGTATTTTAGTTATTGTAGACGTTTTAGAATGTTTTGCAAATTTTAAGGCCTTCAGATTTATTACAAACACTATGGAGGTTTTGGATGTATTTTGGCAATTTTAAATTTCGACAATATTTTAATCATTTTATAAGTTTTAAGGTATAGTATAGTTATTTTGGAACGTTTGGGTCTACTTTAGTCATGTTAAAGGATCATAGATATTTTGAAAGATTAGGTGTGTGTTTCAATTATTTTAGACCTGTGTTGGTGTGGCCTAACGGATAAGGCGTCTGACTACTTCTAATCAAGCAATTGTGAGTTCGAGTCCCACTGATTATGTTTATATGTTATTTCACCTTCTAAAAAAATATATCATTTAGACGTGTTTTGGTCAATTATTTGGATGTGTTAGGACTTAGGAGTGATTTTGATCATTTTATAGATTTTGGGCATATTCAATCATTTTAAAAGGTTTTGTGGGTATTTTGCTCATTTATAGTTTTAAAGTAAATTTCAAACATTGTAAATGCTTTTTAGAGTATTTGGATCATTTTAGAGGTTTTGTATACTTTGATCATTTATTTTTTTTATTTGAAGTGTATATTGGTTTTTGTGTAGATTTTTGACGATACTATTGTCATATTAGAGGCATAGGGGTATTTGCTTAGTTTGGAGTTTTTGCGCGTATTTTGATGATTTTAGAGGTATGTTCATCATTTAGAGGTTTCAAAAATATTCATTTTAAAGGTTTTAAGGATATTTTAATTAGTTGGGTGGTTTGGGTGTATTTGGGCAAACAGATGGATTGGTTTTATCTTAAAAGCTAAATTACAAATTATACCATATAATATTGACCTCTTTTCAATTCAATTATTTCCATCTCATTTTTTTTTTTTAAAAAAAAATTAAGTTCTTTAGCTTCCTTTTGCTTCTGATGCAGTCCTATCCACTTTGCACCATTAAATCTCACCAAAACCAACCGGAAGATTAGAAAAAATTAGACAAAAGGATGAAATTGAAAACATATTAAAGTTAAGAAACTAAAATGAAAAAAAATAGATATATTTATAAGTATTTAATTGAAAATTATTCCAGTAATTGGAGGAGTAATTTGTAATTTAACTTATCTTAAATAATCGACTTGGACAAGATATAGGATAAAACTATTTTAGCAACCTACCCATTTATATCCCCAAACCACCCTATTTTCCACCACTAGTGGTTTAGAGTCTTAGACTATAATACGGTCATTTTTTTTCAAATTACTATGTTTTTTTTTTTTTTTTTTCTTTTATTTTTTTCATTTCAATTGATTACTGTAAACTTTATTTATTTCTAATTTTGTTTTGTTTTGTTTTTTTAAAACTTTTGAGGCTGTGAATTGTGTTTGCAAATCAGAGGATGAATGAAGTCTTTCTCTTTGTAGTTTGAAACTTTGAATAATTTTGCTTCAGTCTTTTGTTTAAGTCATGCAACGAAATTGTTTTGAAATGACAAGGGCGGTGCATATGAAAAGTCACGAAGTGTCACACTCCCTATCTGCCCGTCTTTTAGGGCAAAACAAATGTTGACCCGTACATGACCCACTCCTTGTACAATTCTACATCGACTATGCGATTGCCTAAAGTCTATTTCACAATTTATAAAGGCAATGCATGAATTCTTTTCTTTAAATCATCTTAAATATTTTGTTGACAAAGTCATATAGAATTTTTATTAATAGGATAATGAGTTAAATTATACTATCAAATGATAATTTTGGAATATAGAAAACAGGAAATGAAAACATAATAAATTGGACCCCACGTTGAAGATCAGTGCACGCCTTGGCAATTCAGGTTTCTACAGCTTTGACTTCCCCTTAGCTCAGGCAAGTGAAGGCCAGGGACTGTTGGAGGGGACCAAGGCCAGAACTGGTGTTGGGCCTATCAGGCCCAAAAACCAGGCCCAAAGGGTTTAAAAGTCATACAACGATGACGACTTGGGTACCCCAGGGCTGTTGACTTCTCTTCATAATTCATATCAACATTTATTGTACTCCACAAACTTTCAAACACATAGAGGTTAATCCCATTCAGTCAGCCGAAGCAATTTCCTTGCGGTTCCATCCCTTCCTTTTGATCGACACACTTATAGTTCCAATTAATTCTCTTCACTTCGTTGAATTTTTTTAAGAGAAGCTTCAGTTTCGTTGAGTTTCTAGCAAAATGCTAGAAAATATGAGAAGTCAGGTAATCTTAAGGCCTAGTGTTCTACATTTTCATAGTGATTTCGGAAAATTATCTTATGAGACCGCAAAGGTTGACCCGTATGTGACCCTCTCTTTGTACATTCACTGTAATTTCCAAAAGCATGGAGTCCATTTCATAAATCAACTCATCGAGAAGTTGCATTTTCTTTATTTTGAATAGCCTAACTTTTATATCATCCTAATTTTCAATTTAGCAACATTTTCTCTCCTTTTTAACTGTTACTGTAGGGCTCGTTTGGATTGAGGAGAGAGAGAGAAAGAGGAAGTGAAGGAGAGGGAAGTAGAGTAGAGTTGGTTGAAAATAAGTTAATTTTGAGCCAATTTTACTTTACTCTACTCTATTCCCCTCCTTTCCCCTTAATCCAAACGGACCAATAATTTTCTTGAGCATAACAATGTCGACCTCATCCTTGCATTCCAATCCTTGTTATTTGTCTTTCAAGGAAAAGAATAAAAGATGATTCATGGTTGTAACTTGTAATTAGGTGAAAAGACTTACAATAAAATCAATCCAATAGCCTTAAGAAAGAAAAATTTTAGAGCATTTGCATCAGTTTGTACAAAATAACTTAAGGTCAACTTTTGCTGAACAAAGTTTGCATAGAAACTTGATTGTAACTAATAGTTACAACTCCATTAAATATCTTTTTATTGGATGTAAAATATTGAAAAATTCACCATTGGATAACATTTCTTCTTATGTCCTTTATGTTTACAAAATTTCCAAAAAATCATAGATCAATAACTATATTATCAATTAAATATTTAAATTTCAAGTTTTTGTAGTAAGAATTATGCATAAAAAATAAGTTTATGGATCAAATAATAAATAATATCTGATTGGCACGAAATATAACATGTGTATTAAGAACATAAAAAGCATGCAATCCAATATATAATTAGATTTTGAAAATATTTAGTCATGTTAAATTTTTTAGTGAAAGTTATAGCCGTTAGTTATAAAGTGAATGGCAGTTCTACAACCGTAAGGAGAGATAAACAATTTTAAAAAATCAAAATTTTTTTGATATTTTAACGAAATAGGGTATAGAATAGATACTTTTATGTTAATAATTTTGAAAATTTGTTAAGTAAAATAAAAAAAAAAATTTATACTAAAATAAACAGAAAGCTACGTGAATGCTCTGAACTTGTTGATTACGCAAGAGGCAGAGACCTTCTTCTTCATCGTTGACTAGACCATTCTACGGTTCTCCACCTACCATGCATTTAAATCTTCCAGATGATCTCATACTGATAAAAATCTATCATATATATGCAGCGTAGATCTTTTTCTTTAACGTAAATCACCAGATAAATCTTTAGTTCTGTCATTACCATTATTTACCAGCATGGATATCAGTTACAAGATAAACTCAATCAGTAATCTCACGGTGCTATTTCTTCTTTTGTTTATGTATGGATCTCCATATTTGGAGATAATCAATCCCTGTTCATGCAGTGAAGATCATACTAAGGTCAAATGCATCCAGACTGAAAGAGAAGCACTTCTCAGCATCAAGAAAGGTCTGACTGATCCTTCTAACAGGCTTTCTTCTTGGGTTGGTGAAGATTGCTGCCAATGGAGAGGCATAGCGTGCAACAACATATCAGGACATGTTATCAAGCTTGATCTTCGGAACCTATTTCAATCCATCAGTTATGATTCCTCATTGACAACAGAAGATTCCATGGCAGCATATAAGAATTCATGCCTGGGTGGTGAGATAAGTTCTTCTTTGATTAACTTGAAATATTTAAATTACTTGGATATAAGTTTGAATGATTTTGAAGGCATTCAAATTCCTGAATTTTTTGGTATGCTTGAGAATTTGATTTATCTTAATCTCTCTTTTGCATCCTTTGCTGGGGAGATTCCACCTCATCTTGGAAATTTGTCAAGCCTGACCCATCTTGACCTATGTGCTGATATGTCATGGGATGAGTTGAATGCCGCAAATTTGGATTGGCTCTCAGGTCTATCTTCTTTGAAGTACCTTGACATGGGGCAGGTTAAACTCAGTCATACTGGAGCAGATTGGCTGCAAAAGGTTAATATGCTTCCTTCACTCTTGGAGTTGCATTTACATTCATGTGAGCTTGAAAGCCTTCCACCTTCACTTCCATTCATTAATTTTACCTCCCTTTTTGTCCTTGATTTATCTCAAAACTCCTTTAACTCTTCCATCCCTCAGTGGCTGTCTAACCTTACAAGCCTTACAAAACTTGATCTCAGTTCGAATTCATTCCAAGGTACCATTCCAAACGATTTTGTGAGCCTAATAAATCTTGAGTACCTTGATTTGAATTTCAATGTGCACATCACAAGTCAAATGCCAAGCTTTTTTGGACATCTTTGTAAATTGAAAGTTTTAGATCTTTCAGGGAACAAATTTATCGGCAATATTGATGGATTTTTAGGTAATTTCTCTGCTTGCTTGAACAATAGCCTTGAGTCCCTAGATTTGAGTGCTAATCAGCTAGCAGGAAAAATTCCTAATTCATTAGGGACACTTGAGAGCTTGAGATACCTCAACCTGGCAAGCAACTCCTTTTGGGGTTCAATTCCAGCTTCTATTGGCAGCTTGTCATCCTTGCAACAATTGGACCTCTCTTTTAATGAAATGAATGGAAGCATTCCTGAAAGTTTTGGACAACTCTCAGAGCTGGTTCAATTGTATCTCGAAGTGAATTCTTGGGAAGGTGTCATAACAGAAGCCCACTTAATGAATCTTACAAGCCTAGAATATGTTATACTAATAAGTGAAACAAACCAAACTCTAGTTTTCAATGTGACATACAACTGGGTTCCTCCTTTCAGACTCAAACAACTTGAACTAGAGAGTTGTCTCATTGGCCCCAAATTTCCTATATGGCTTCAAGTTCAAAGTGAACTTACCGAAGTCATCCTTGAAAACATCGGAATCTGGGACACCATACCCGAGGAATGGTTCTCTAAAATATCTTCTCAAATCACTTACTTGGATCTAGCCAACAACCAAATCATGGGAAAGCTGCCGCACCAAATCGTATCTCCAAAATTAGATGTGATTGATCTAAGTCATAACTACTTCAGGGGTCCCATCCCACTTTGGTTTACTAATGCTACCCGCATATATCTTCAAAATAATTTCTTTTCAGGCCCTATCCCATCAAATATTGGCAATCTCATGCCAAGCTTGAAATATTTAGACCTTTCGGAGAACCTCCTCAATGGTACAATTCCCTTGTCCATTCAGAAAATAAATAATCTTGAAATCCTTTCACTCCGGGGCAATCAACTTTCAGGGGAGCTTCCTCACAATTGGAATGAGACACAAGGATTGTGGGTTGTGGACATTTCAAACAATAACTTGTCTGGAGAAATTCCCAGCTCAATGGGTATATTGGGTTCCCTTGCTATATTAATGTTAAGCAACAACAATCTTCATGGAGAAATTCCTTCTTCGTTGCAAAATTGTTCTCTTTCGAGCATTGATCTTGGAGAGAATCATCTCTCAGGGAAACTTCCGTCATGGATAGGATCAAATGTGCCATTATTTTGGATGCTACGCCTTCGATCAAATTTATTTAGTGGAATCATCCCTCGACAATGGTGCAATCTTCAGATTCTTCACATCCTAGATCTTGCAGAAAACAACCTTTCTGGGGACATTCCAGATTGTTTGGACAATTTGACTGCTTTGATTTATGATAACAGCAGCTTCATGTACGACTTCTTATTTCGCTTCCACCAGTACTACTACATGGAGCAAATGGCAATAGTGACAAAAGGAAGACAACTTGAATATGGAGCAACTCTCCAATATGTTAATATCATTGATCTTTCAGTGAATAATTTGACAGGAGGAATTCCTAATGAAATAACAAGCCTCGTATACTTGGATACGCTAAACTTGTCAATGAATCACCTAACTGCAAATATTCCTGAGAATATTGGAAACCTGCGGTGGCTTGAAACACTAGATCTCTCACACAACAACCTTTCTGGATCTATTCCTGGAAGCTTGTCTTTATTAACATTCTTGGCACACTTGAACTTGTCTTATAACAACTTGACAGGAAGAATCCCATCTGGTAATCAGCTTCAAACATTGATTGATGCATCTATCTACAAGGGCAACCCTTCATTGTGTGGCTCTCCTCTTCCGACCAAGTGCCAAGGAGATGATCCATCCAATGTACCAAATTTCAGTGTAGGTGATGTGGAGGAAAATGAAGACAAATCTGAAATGTTGGGAATCTTTATTAGCATGGCAACAGGGTTTGTTGTAGGTCTTTATGGTGTTTGTGGTACTTTATTGATGAAGCAGTCATGGAGGAAGGCCTATTTTCAGTTCGTAGATCACATGAAAGATAGTGTATCCAATATTATTATATTGGGCATGATTCATTTGCGAAGGAAAATGGGCTTAAGTAGGATATAAGGGTGTTGGGAGTCTCCAGATACTCCTTTGTGAGTGAACATATTTTAATAGTTTATGCCATGTTCTATCACAAGTATGCAAAGCATGTATGCTATCACGAAAGGTCAAGGATTCTTGTTTATTCTCTACTTCCCAAAACTTCGCCCCGCCCCCGCCCCACACCCCCCCCCCCCCCCCCCCCCCCCCCCCCCTTCGTGCTATCTTTTTCCCGCATTAGCATAGATTTTCTTTTTCTCACATCAATCTTGTTAAGCCACTCGTTTTGTAAGACGTTAAATGGTGGTAGACAGATCACAGAAGACAACATCCTTGAAAATATGTAGATTTCAGATGGGGGGGCCAAAAATCCAAGCTTATAAGTTGTAAGTTAGATTTTAGCCTAAAATATTTATTCATTGGAAAATGTGTGGCAAAAGAAAAATAAATACATCAAGGTCTCTCATCACATGGTGAAACTACCAAGAACAATGTCAAAGGGATTATAGCTTAATAGAACCTTATCACACGGGTAATTATTGAGTACTTCCGGAGTATCATAAATGCGTACTCTCTCCTTTCACATAACTGTGGGTTTCACTAATTAAATTTATGGTGGGACTCACAATTCATGTGATAGAGGGAAGTATGCATTTATAGAACTCTCAAAGTATTCAATAATTTTTCCTATCACACTCTATCATTGTCCACACACACACACACACACACATATATATATATAATTTCAACCTATAACATTCACTCAATAGAATAGTTATAAGACATTTACCGCCAACAAAAAGAGAATTAATTTCCCATTATCACCACTACCAACAGTGCCTGCAGCATTCCCCATCACCATTGGGTCACAAACAACCAATACTGCTGCAAAGAATCAGAGGCACTACAACCACCACCACCACCACCTTTTCCATCAAAACCTTTTGTGTATTGCTCAAGTAGTACCGTACCATGTGTCCAAGCTTTGCATGAGGGAGTGCAATCTAAGATGGAATGGTTTCCATATGCATTCAAATATTGTTGCTCATTCAAACCCAAGGCAATTTTCAGGATTCAGTGTTTCGTATACATGACCTAAGCATTCAAATTTTTGGTTTACTTTTCCTTTAAAATGGCACAAATTTTGTTCATGTTGGATTCACAAACTAAAAAGTAAATTCCTTAACAAATTATAGCAAACGCAAATCATAAATTAAAAATTTATTTCAAACGTTCATTTTATATCTAAACTACGTAAAAGCCAATGCCAAAATTAGTGGGAATGCTAATCCTCCTCCCCCTCTCTCTCTCCTTGTCCTCTCGGCCCCTACAGAGGGCGAAATCTTTGCATGTCAATTTTCTTCGAGAACTAGATAGTTGTCTAAACACTAGTTTGTTATCAAGTTTTAACACTACATCAATATATTTTATTTTAAAGTGCTTATAAACTTAAAATGTTCTGTCTTTTCTGCAGACAACAAATACACCCAAAAAAAAAAAAAAAAACTTATATACATACGCATCACACCACCACATTGCAGGCACTATAAAATGCTACTAATCAAGCCATTTTACAAAATGCTACTAAATCCTAGCAATAATAATTGTTGGGTCAAGTGCAAGAGCTTTGTAGCACAATTGGTACCTCCTAGCTTGCCCTGCAATATAGACTAAGTTACAACAACAAAGCATCAATAGCTTGACCCAAAATTTTACATGGAAGTTATGAGAACTATATGTATATACTTCCAACATTGCTAAGTTGATGCAGTCACTTGAATGAAAGTAAAGATGCCAATCAAGTCCAAACCAAAATTTACATGGAAGTTTTGAAAACTATATATATATATATATATATATATATTATTTGTAATTTATGCATACATCTAGTGACTCTTCAATCCATGACCTCACCCTCCAACCAATTATAATCTAGAAAGCACGGGTGCGGCTCCAGGGCCACCACACCCACACCCACACCCACACCCACACCCAACGTGCATTGAAGCGGCATGCGGTGGTCGACGCCGCTGACCGTGCATCTATGTCGTGTCACCTTTTTTTTTTTTTTCCGTTTGTGGATTCGCGCCGACTCACGCTAAATCGGATTGTATCGGTCAACTGCTTAAACAGCCAAAAAGGGCAAAATTAGGCTGAAACCGACTTTGAATTAGCCAAAATTCTTGTAATATATATATATATATATATATATATATATATATATATATATATATAAATGCAAAAACTCATCGTTTTGAACTTTGAAGCTCTCTGCCTACTGCCTCTCTCGCTATCTCACTCTCCATCTCCCCTCTCCCTAACCCAGAAGTCAGAATCTCTCCTTTGCCTCACTACCCTCACTCTTCATCTCTCGGTCTCAATCTCTCTATCATGGAATGTTTTAGTTTCATACTTGTGGGTTGTATTCTAATTTATGAACATCATATTTTAGTTATTATTTACTATTGCTCTTAAAACAGGGACATTTGGAGTAATTGTGCCAAAAATTTGATGTCAAGTATGTCATACTGAAAGTCAATATAAAATAGACTGACAAGAAGAAGTCTACCTCCTTTAAGTCTTCCACCTGTTGCTCAATTTGATGGAATAAGATTTAGAACTCAATTCTGACCTTACAAGCCAAGTTGAGTGCTTTAGGGGGCAATTAATTATAAGATAAGACTTTAATATTATTTATGCATTTGCATTATATATATATATATATATATGTAAATAATATCATTCTTGGAATAAACTATGCAGTAACAAGTCAGGTGTAATATTTTTTTATTTATTTCCTTAATGTTATTATAATTTTCCATAAGTCATGTTATGATTATTCATTGGCCCAAAGGCCCCAAACCATGACAAATTGACAATCTTCAGATCCAGCTAGTGAAGAACAGGATTTTTTTTATTTTATTTAGCATTATTCATTTATTTATTTTAGATTTAACAGTTCTTTTTTTTTTTTTTTTTGAAAGAACAAATAGAGGTTGGTTAGATAGCCCTGGTCAGTGTTAACTGCACGCATGGTACACGTAAAATATAATATTCTTAAATGATGAGCAAACATTAGGCTTATAATTCCCCTGGAAAGTAAGAAAAAAAAAGAGAGTACTACTTTGAAAAGTAAACACAGAAAGAGTACTAATTGAAATAGCATCAGAATCCCTCTTTCCTCAAGCTTCCATGAGTCTTTTTGGACTCCACAGAGGTTATTTACTTATTATATTAATTAGTAAGAGTTGAACTTTCACAAATTTTTTTAGGGGTAGAATAGGTGGTGTTTACAAAATTAGGTACCATTTCAGTGCAATAAGAGTATATTGGAATTTTAAAACTTCAGAGTGGCCAAGGAAAATGAGCATTTTTACTCATCCACCCACTGTAATGTTAACAAAATGCTACTGATATAACAAATTGTGATTAGTGTAATATTACTTATCACATTTGACCATCATCGACCTTACTTATTTTATTGTAGCTCCAATCATCACCAGCCATTTTAGCCGCTGTGAAATTTGTGGTGCATGGTAATATTATACCATGAAACTTTTCCAACTGAATACCTTGCACCTTATATGGATTAATACAAGATTACTGCTAAGTATATTCCTAATGCAAAGTTTAGTGGGCTGTAAAATTTGCCAAGAGTTGAAGCTGAAAGACGGGTTCAGGTTGAGTTTTTAATGTGTGGAGGACCTGAATAGTGTGTTTTTGCAGTTGCCATTTGGTCCAACTGGAGGCCTGAATGATACTATCCTGATTTGGGTTTTGGGCTATTTGCCAATGTTTTTAAAAACATTTTTACAATAAATTTCAGAGGGATACAATGAATATTCACAACATTCTTAAGTGACATGAATGCCTTTAATGATAAAAAATTTGATACATATGAATGTAAACTAATAGTCCAACAATCCTTTATCAATAACAAAAGAATATAAGCTTTTTTGCTTTCAATCGTCAAAATTAGCTTAGTTCGTTTACCAATATTTAGATAAATAAACAGGAAAGAGATGATACCCTGTAATAATCTTCTTTCAAAGGCAATATTTTTGCTGATAATTTTTGTTAGAAACTATATATTCTTATGTTATAACCTTGTTGCATTCTCTTTCAATTTCTTCCCTTGAAGGTTGAATCATAAAAATTTTCTTCTTTCTTTAAGAAAGTGGAAGGCTTATTTGGCCATTAACATGCTGTTTCATGTCAAACAAGCCATCGCCCACTCATATGCCTTCTTCATGAGTGAAAAATACAGCTCAAGAAATCAAATGCCTTATTCGTTGAGAAATTTGAGGATGTTTCTTGTAAAACATTTCATTGAGAAACTAACTTGCTTTTATAAATAAATAAATAAATAAATATATATATATATATATATATATATATATCTATCTTTTGATTGATAAGTTAAGTATGCAACCATTTCATTTATACCTTGTAATTTGCTATTAATTTTACGAACAATGAAGGAACTAGTTATTATAAGTAATAGATTACCTATTCAAAAAAAAAAACAAAAAAAAAAACAAAAAACAAAAAACAACAACTTACCGATTGTTCAGAAAAAAAAAAAGTTATTAAAAAATTGTGAATTTAATCATTTTAAATCTAATAATCTAATAATAGTGACAGTTCTTTTGAAAGAGGGGGAGAGAGGGCATAAAAAATTTGTCACAAAAACTTCTTGTTGTTAGATCTCTCTCGCCTATATTACTATTATGAGGTTCCTCAAACGGTGTTTCACTAATTGATTTAAAGGCTATTTTGTAATCTATACCCAACATATTGATGATGCTCTAAATTAAAATATATTCTATATTGTAAAAGAAAAGTGAGGATTTAAATATCCTTTGTCTATTATATGACGTATCTTTAGCCTCCACAAAAAAAAATTTATTGTGTAACAGGGATATTAATGTATAATCTATTTGACATGGGATAGGTCCCTACGTTACACCCTTTAGTCTTTCATAGGCAAGAGATATACCATTAGGCTACAAGACCAGTACAACTTATTTATAGGGTTCACAAAGAGAATCTTGCAACTTATTTATCAAATGACTGGTACAGAAATGTGCACAAATTTAGTTGGTTGGAGAATCAATGAAATTGTTGTCATGAAACTATATAATCATTTGATTACAAAGGTCTCTTTTTTTCCCCCTCCATTTAAAGAAAAGATAAAATAATAACACACATAATACAGACCCGACGAGAGGACTTTAAGGCACTTAATCCACATCATGCAACTCATATTCATGGTAGCACAGGGTAGGGATGAAAATTAAAAAACTTATTCCCCCTTATATATGGAGCAAGGATAGAGGATGGCTTTGAGGTACAATATGGGGATTAGATGGAGAAAATTAATGTTGCAGATTAATTGGTCAAATTATGATTTTGGTCAAGTATGAATCAACAACAATTAATGACGAAAAATCTTATTTAAATCCCCTTGTTAGTTATTATGCATACTAATTGACTTAAGTCAATTAGGTAATTACAACTTAGATTAACTAATCACAGCCACAATAAATACCAAATTTGAAAATCAATGAAACAAATTCAGAAAACATGCAAATTTATAAAAATATAATAAATAAATAAATAAAATCAAGGGTTCAAATCCCTATCCCCAACTATTAAAAAAAAAAATCTTTCTAAAAAAAAAATACTATTAAAAAAATGCAAGTTTAGTGATGAAGTGAAAAAAAAAAAAAATTGAGAACCATCCCCAAAGGAAAGAATACTCTAAGGGTACATCTACCCCAATTAAGGCAATTCATCATAAGAAGAGAAGTTTCACAATCTAATTCAAACCCTTGACCCTAGCCTCTACTCAATAGTTTAACTTATTGATATCGCTCCATACTAGCCCCAAAATTGCAGAACTCTTCAACATGAATACTGAAGAGGCTAAAATCTGGAAGTATTGGGCCTGACGGGCTTATTTCTAACGAGCCATTCCTTGTGGGTCGAAATTAAAATGGGCCGAATAACCATGACATCTTAAGAATTCTAATACATAGCATAGTTCTAGAAGATACTGAAAATACCTTGGCGATCACGTTTAGGGTTCTACAAGGAAATAATTCCGCGGTTTCTTCTCATAAAGACTCCTATAAGGAAAAGACTTCTACTTCAAGAAGGAGAGGTCTACTTTTTACTACTATAAAAGCCTCGATACCCTCACAAAACAAGGTACGCATAATTTACCCTCTCTAGCACTCTAGAGTTGTGAGAATATTTTCTGACTTAACCTTCGGAGGGTATTCGGCCGGCACCACACCGGTGCTCTTCGCAAGGTTTTCTCTTCTCTTTGTTGTGTAGGTTCACATTCGTGCGCGTAGGTACCGAGAGGCTCATTGGTGAAATTCTTGACTTCATCAGTTGGCGCCGTCTGTGGGAATCACTCTTACGCGATTCATAAGCCATCTTATCGCTTCCCGGACAAAAGAGTTGCATGGTACTCACACGCTCAATGGCAACCACCAACGACGTTCAAGGAGAAGAACCCCCCACGACCGCCCTCGACAGACAAGTACGAACTCTTGCTGCGGCTGTTGAGCGCCTCACTAAGCAGAACAATGACCTGGAAGAACAGCTGCGCCAGAAGAACGCAGGACCAAACGACTTACAGGGGGACCAAGAAGGAACCAGCGCTGCGAGAAGAAACCAGGAGAGAGTTGAAGCCAGCCACGCCCCGACAGGGACGGAGAGACAGAACGTAAGTATGCCGTCTCTCACGGATGCGAGCCCTCCACACTTCATCGCAGAGATGCAGGCAATGAGAGAACAGATGGAGGTTATGATGAACGCGCTCAAAGGGCGAGTTTCCAGTGATCTTGACGACCTAGTCAATCGCACTGATTCACCCTTCACTGCGGCCGTGAATTCCTTCCCCCTGCCGCACAAGTTTCGGATGCCGAATATTGATAGTTATGACGGACTGAAAGACCCTCTGGATCATCTAGAGACGTTCAAAACATTGATGCACCTTCAGGGGGTCGCGGATGAAATAATGTGCAGGGCTTTCCCCACCACGCTGAAAGGAGCCGCCAGGATCTGGTTCAGTCGGTTGACACCGAACTCTATCAACACATTCAAGGAGTTAAGTGCCCAATTCACGTCCCACTTCATCGGGGGACATAGGTACAAGAAATCGACGGCTTGTCTAATGAGCATCAAGCAGCGGGAGGACGAGACATTGAGATCCTACATAGCCCGTTTCAACAAGGAGGCACTCTCGATTGACGAAGCCGACGACAAGATACTGGTGGCAGCCTTCACGAATGGGTTGCGAAAGGGTAAATTTTTGTTCTCAATATACAAAAATGACCCGAAAACCATGACGGAGGTCCTCTACAGGGCCACGAAATACATGAATGCGGAAGACGCATTACTAGCAAGGGAAGATAAGCCGAGGAAGAGAGAACGACAGGAAGACACCCGGCAGGACCAAGAGCGCAAAAAACTCAAAACTGGGGACCGAAGGGACGACCGACGATCCAAGCCCCAAGGAAGAAAGTTTACGAGCTTCACACCACTGAATACCCCAGTAGACCAAGTCCTAATGCAGATTAAGGACGAAGAGGCTCTAACCTTTCCAGGAAAGCTCAAAAGCGATCCAAGCAAGCGATCCAGAGAGAGGTACTGCCGTTTCCACCGCGACCACGGACATGATACGTCTGATTGCTACGATCTGAAACAGCAGATTGAAGCCCTCATCAGACAAGGGAAATTACAAAAGTTTGTAAGAAAGGAGAGGACGGATCCACCGCCCCAGGAACAGCAACCCCGAAGGGATAATGAACGACCAAGACCCCCAGTCGGAGACATAAGGATGATAGTAGGTGGAACTGCGACAGCAGGTTCGTCCAAGAAGGCCCGAAAAACTTATCTCCGAATGGTCCAAAATGTTCAGCTGACGGGCTCGGTCCAAAAGATGGCCCGTAAGGATAGCCCGATCATCGGATTCTCGGAAGAAGATGCACGACGACTTCATCATCCACATGACGACGCCTTGGTCGTCACCCTACGAGTCGGGGAGTATAACATGCACAGAGTGTTGGTCGACAACGGTAGCTCAGCAGATATCCTGTACTATCCCGCATTCCAGCAGATGATGATTAATAAGGAACGACTGATACCAACAAACGCACCCCTGGTGGGGTTTGGAGGGACGAGAGTATTTCCATTAGGAGCAATCACACTTTCGGTGACGGTAGGAGATTATCCCCAGCAGATCACACGAGACGTGACATTCCTTGTAGTGGACTGCTCGTCCGCATACAATGCTATCCTCGGACGACCAACTCTCAACGCATGGAAGGCAGCAACCTCAACATATCACCTGATGATTAAGTTCCCCACGGAGTACGGGGTTGGAGAATTACGGGGGAATCAGGTGGCTGCCCGTGAATGCTACTTGGCCATGATAGACATGGAGGATCAACAGCAGGCAATGTGCATAGAGGAACAGCGACTTACAGCTGAACCCGTTGAGGAACTGGAAGAAGTTGCTCTGGACGAGTCGAGACCTGAACGAACGACAAGGATAGGAACCTCAGCCAGTCAGCCTGTACAGCAGGCCCTCAAAGCGTTCCTCAAGATGAACCAGGACGTCTTCGCCTGGAGTCACGAAGATATGCCCGGGATCAGTCGCTCAGTCATGGTCCACAAGCTGAATGTGAATCCCAGTCGTTCGCCCGTTAGACAGAAAAAGCGAGTCTTCGCTCAAGAACGGGACAAGGCAATAGCAGAAGAAGTAAAAAAGCTGCTCGAAGCAGACTTCATCCGAGAGGTATATTATCCCGACTGGTTGGCAAACGTCGTGATGGTCAAAAAGGCGAACGGAAAATGGCGAATGTGCGTCGACTTCACGGACCTCAACAAGGCATGCCCAAAAGACAGCTATCCGTTACCTCGAATAGACACTCTGGTGGATTCAACGGCAAAGCATCAACTCTTGAGCTTCATGGACGCCTTCTCAGGCTACAACCAGATCAAGATGGACGAAGCTGATCAGGAGAAAACCTCCTTTGTCACAAGCCAAGGGCTTTTCTGCTACAACGTGATGCCGTTTGGGCTCAAGAATGCGGGAGCGACATACCAAAGGTTAATGAACAAAATGTTCGCACACCAAATTGGGAGGAACGTACAGGTGTACGTCGACGACATGCTTGTAAAAAGCCTTCTGGAACAAGACCATCTCAAAGACCTGCAGGAGACGTTCGACACCCTCAGGTCATACAACATGAAGTTGAATCCGAATAAGTGCGTGTTCGGAGTGACTGCGGGGAAGTTCTTGGGATTCATGGTATCCCACAGGGGAATTGAGGTCAACCCAGAGAAGGTACGGGCCATCATGGAGCTAAAACCGCCGAAATCGGTTAAAGAGATGCAGAGCTTGAACGGGAGAATCGCAGCCTTAAACAGATTCGTCTCCAAAGCGACGGACAAATGTCTACCATTCTTCCGCACCTTAAGAAAGGCCTTCGAATGGACGGAGGAGTGTCAAGCAGCATTTGAGAGCCTGAAAGAATACCTCGCCTCTCCCCCACTCCTCAGCCCGGCCAAACCAGGGGAAGAGCTCTACCTGTACTTAGCAGTCTCACAAGCAGCCGTGAGTGCGGCCTTAATAAGAGAAGAACAAGGCATTCAATTGCCCGTCTATTACATAAGTAGGGGTTTTCGGGGGGCAGAAGAAAGATACCCCCGGATGGAGAAGCTGGCCTTCGCACTAATAACTGCAGCCCGAAAGCTCAAGCCATACTTCCAGACACATACCATTGTAGTCTTGACGGACCAACCCCTGAAGAGAGCCATGAGCAGCCCTGAGGCTGCTGGACGAATGGCTTTGTGGGCAATTGAATTAAGTGAATTTGATGTACAGTATCGCCCGCGAACTGCAATAAAAGGCCAAGCCGCGGCAGACTTTATCGCCGAGTACACCAAGTTAGACGACAAAGGGGCAGACACACTCAGAGAATGGAGTATCCATACGGACGGATCTTCAAACAAGCAAGCTGGAGGAGTTGGAGTAGTGATTCAATCCCCGGACGGGGACAAAATCGAATGTATGATTCGATTAGATTACGCCACCACAAACAATGAGGCCGAGTATGAAGCATTAGTAGCAGGATTGGACCTCGCGGTAGCGGCTGGCGCTGAAGTCATGGCCATACATTGTGACTCCCAGGTCATAACGAGTCAAATTAACGGCATTTACGAGTGCAAAAATGAAAGGATGAAGAAGTACCTAGAAAAGGTAAAGAGTCGAATGAACGGCCTCAAAGTGCGCTTCATTCAAATCCCAAGGGAGGAGAATGAATGCGCCGACCGTCTGGCAAGGGCTGCATCAGCTGAGCCTATGCAAGCCCTTAATCAGGTATTATCCTTCATCCAGACTTCCTCAACTATTGATGACGGAGTAGAAGTGCGGGAAACGAATTCTGAGAATGATTGGACCACGCCATTATTAGCCTACCTGCGGACAGGCGCGCTACCGGACGGAAAGGAAGCGGCCAGAAAACTGAGGGTCCAAGCCTCACGGTTCGTACTAATCAAAAACCTTCTGTACAAAAGGGGATTCTCACGGCCGTATCTGAGATGTTTGAATCATGACGAATCAAACTACGTAATGAGAGAAGTCCATGAAGGTATCTGCGGAAACCATTCGGGAGCACGATCTCTAGTACATAAACTTATCCGAGCAGGATACTACTGGCCCACAATGCAGAAGGACGCACAAAGCTTTGTCAAGAGGTGTGACAAATGCCAGAGATTCAGCAATCTGATAAGGCAACCAACCGAGGAAATGACACCCATCACGGCCCCCTGGCCATTCGCCCAATGGGGACTGGACATCATGGGCCCCTTCCCAACTGCGGCAAAGCAACTAAAATTTCTGGTGGTTGGTATCGACTACTTCACAAAATGGGTAGAAGCAGAAGCCCTGGCCACCATCACGGAGAGAAACATTCGAAACTTTGTTTGGAAAAATATTATCTGCAGATACGGGATACCAAGAGTGCTCGTCTCCGACAACGGAAAGCAGTTTGACAACAACGCATTCAGGAACTTCTGCTCAGAGCTAGGCATCAAGAACCATTACTCCTCCCCCGCACACCCACAGGCCAATGGACAAGTAGAAGTCACGAACCGAACCTTGCTCAAGATTATCAAGGCACGGCTCGAGGGGGCAAAGGGCATCTGGCCTGACGAACTATCAAGTGTCTTGTGGGCATATCGCACAACCGTAAGGGTACCTACAGGAGAAACGCCGTTTCGGCTAGCATATGGGACTGATGCGGTCATACCTGCAGAGATAGGTCTTACAAGCTATCGAGTGGAGAACTACAGTGAGGAGGACAATGACGGAGCCATGCGATTGCAGCTGGATTTGGTGGACGAAGTACGTGCTATGGCGGAACAGAGGTTAACACGATACCAGAACCTGATGGCAAAATACTACAACTCCAATGTCAGACGGAGAGACTTTCAGATCGGTGATCTAGTGTTGAGAAAAGTAATAGGAGCTGCCAGGGACCCCTCTCAGGGAAAACTCGGCCCCAACTGGGAAGGACCATACAGGATCTCATCATGGCACAGAAAAGGGACCTACCACCTTGAAACCCTGGACGGGCAGAAGCTACAGCACCCATGGAACACAGAGCACCTACGGAGATACTACCAGTAGAAGCGATAACGTGAAAGCACAACACCAATCTTAAGCCCGGTTACTTTTTAGTACAATAAGCCCAGCGGGCACGATTTAGATTTCGGTTTTTTTTGCTACAATTACGCCCAACGGGCATGATTTTTATGTCGATTTTTTGCTACGGTATATTTTTAAGCCCAAGGGGGCAGGAATTTTCTACAAATGCATGATTTTTTCAACTATGCCTACACTATTAAAATTTTATTAGTCCATAAAATGGACGGACAAGTCCACAAAGTGGACGGATATCCCCAGGAGGGATACACCTCAAGTCCGCAACATAGACGGACAAAAGCCCCATAGGGGTAAAATTTTATAAGTCCATAAAATGGACGGATAAAAGTTCATAAAATGGACGAGCAAGTCCACAAAGTGGACGGATATCCCCAGAAGAGATCCACCTTAAGTCCGCAACATAGACGGACAAAAAGCCCCATAGGGGTTAAAATTTTATAAGTCCATAAAATGGACGGATAAAAGTTCATAAAATGGACGAGCAAGTCCACAAAGTGGACGGATATCCCCAGAGGGGATACACCTTATATCCGCAACATAGACGGATAAAAAGCCCCATAGGGGTTAAAATTGTCCATAAAATGGACGGATAAAAGTCCGTGAAAATGGACGGACAAAGTCCACAATGTGGACGGATATCCCCAGAAGGGATACCATCTTAAGAAAGCAAACATAGACAGATAAGGACCCACAAGGGTTAAAATCTTGGTTCACTAAGGTGAACGGATAGTCCATAAAGTGGACGGATATCCCCATAAGGGATTGAAACTAAGTCCGCAACATAGACGGACAAAACCCCATAAGGGGTCGAAAATTTTACAAGTCCACAACATGGACGGACTAGCCCACAAAGTGGACGGATATCCCCATGAGGGATTGAAACTTAAGTCCTCAACATAGACGGACAAAACCCAATAAGGAGTTAAAATTTTATAAGTCCACAAAGTGGACGGACTAGCCCACAAAGTGGACGGGTATCCCCAAGAGAGGTTTTAAATCTATCAAAAATAGACGGATGGAGTACACAAGGTAGACGGGTTACTTTATCATGGCCAATGCTTAAAAAGGACGGATGTTCCTTAGGCCAACGGTTTCAACAAACCATTCATTAAATCAAAGCAAGTAAAAAGATTAAGCAACAAAGCAAAAATGCAAAACTTACAATTGCTGACGGACAAAATACCCCTTAGAGGGAAATGTTTTGTACTACAAAAAGAACGGAGCCATAAATTGTTTTCCAAATATTTTTTACATACCCATAAATTAAAATAAAAAGGAAAATCTAAAATAGAGACGTTCACTTCACTCCTAAAAACACGACGGGTTTAGCCTTGCTTGGGATTACTATCAAGATCTGGTTGATCGACACCGGCATCTTTACCGACCACAGCATCAGCCTGAATCTGTTTTTCCCCAGGAGCACTGACGGGCTGGTTCTCTTCAAAGAGTTCGTCCGTATTCTCGGAATTCGCAGGACGGGCAGTTGTAAGTTCATTAGCATTGACATTGACGGATGAAACGTCAAGATCAGGATATAACGCCTTCACCTGACGGATCGCCTCGTCAAAGCCCTCATTAAAGGAATCTCCGAGCTCGGACAGCAGGGCGTCTGAATCACGGTATTCCTGGACGGCTGCCTCCTTCACTTGACCAATTTCTTTCTCCTTATCTTGGATAATTACTCTCAGCTCCTCCGTCAACGTGAACAGCTCATTTCTGTCCTCCTCAAGCAGCTTGAACTTCTTCAACTGAGCAACCCTCCACGTCTTAAGCTCATGAAGCTCTTCTTCCGTCTTCTTGTCCTTATCCCGAAGACGGTCCAAGGTAGTCTCATGGTGAAGGCACCGTTCCATAAGTCCCTTCACCATGACGATGGTCTGGAATGTTGAAAAATTAAAAGAAATCAAAATTTGTACGACGGATAAAGGGCAATTGTACATAACATAGACGGATCTTACCTGAGCAATACCAAAAAGGCTTGTTTCACCCATTGCTTCCGTCGAGTGATTACCAAGATCTTCGTAATCCTCGGAAGTAAGAAGGGTGGACAACTTTTCCAGAGCGTACCCAGCATCATCACGGAGAAGGGGAGGCGGCTTCTTAAGGTCTGATGACGGACCCTTCATTAAACCTTTACCAGCTCCATGCTTTATTGGGGTGACCGTCTTGGCACCTTCTGCCATGAGCCCCACGACGGGCTCCAAGGAGACCTTAGGCTTCTTTGGAGGACGGTCTCCCTTAGACGGTTGTTTTCTCTTCGTCTCCTTCGGTTCTGAGGCATTGGCCGCTCGATTCTTCGCGGCGTTGGACCGTATTAGTGCCCTTCTCTTGGCAATATCCATTTCTGTAAACATGAACGGATAAAAGTTAGCTTATAAAAAACAACACAAATTAATATTCATACAAAGAAAGCGACGGACGTACGCTGACGGATTCTTTTTTCGTATTTAACTGCTTGTGGTGAAGGTACGGGCCCGTCGCAGTACCAACAAATTGTATCAAGGTTTACTAGTTTGGCCCAAGTCCTTTCCTCCGGCTTGGTCTTATTAAAAATCTTCTCAAGGAATCCGAATTCCTCTACACTAACTTGTGGCCGTCGTCGGACTGCATATAAGTAGGACGGTTAGGAAATTTTTTGAGGTTAAGTGTGCAAATAAAAAATCCTAGTACTAAGACGGACTCATACCATTTTCAGATAGTATGCCCCAGGTTGTATCGACGGGCATGTAGTCTGTCTCTCCTGGACGAGACATCCAACCGTCACCCTCTAAGAAAAAGTACCTACTCTTCCAGTCTCTGTTGGAGTCTGGAGTTTCAAAAATAACCTTCAGTACAGAACTCCTAGGTACAAAACTGTATATTCCTCTAGACTTGTCAATTTCGTCTGGACGGTAGCAATGCAAAAACTCTCTCACCGTCAACCTCCTAGCTCCGTCCGACATGGCCCCATACAGAATCTCCATCGCGATGAAGACCCTCCAGGCATTTGGGGAAATCTGATTGACGGATAAACCCAGGTACTTTAATAACTGACGGTGAAGTGAGCTCAGTGGGAATCTGAGTCCAGCCTTCAACATTTGTTCATAAATTCCTACACCGTCCACCCCTTCATAATAACACTTCTCTGATTTGAAAGGTAGACGGATGGGAATATGATCAGGAATCTGGTAATTATCCCTGATGGTCTTGAAATGGTTCTCCTTAATGGTTGATACAAAATCGTTAACCGTCCATTCCTGGAGCATAATGAACTCCCTTGGCCCATCAGCTCCTACAACAAGTTCTATTTGTTGATCCTCGTTACCGTCAGATTCTACTTCAGCCCAATCCTCGTTTGATGAGGACGGAGAAGAGGCTGACGGACTCCTATCATCACCAGGACTGCCTAAGTCTTTATAACCTGATTGGTATACATCCTCATAGCCCTCCCCGTCGCGGACAAACGACTGATTACTCGACGCGCTAGACATTGCCTATGACTATTCTAAAAACAGTGACGGATGTATGAAATTAAAGTGTAAAAATCTGACGGATGAGCTGAAGGATGAAAAAAAAAAAAAAAAACTTACCCGTCAGAATAATATGAACGGAGTGAATTTGATGATGACGGATGCAGATAACTATTCTGTAAAGTCTGACAGGATTGACGGACTGAGCTCTGACAGAGTATTTTTTGAGCAAAAGTAGGAAATGAGAGGTAGAGGCCTAATATTTATAAAGGGATTGCACGGAAGACGAAGCGACGCCTCGATCCGAGATAGCGCCCAGTAGCATAATGACGCGTGTCTCTATGCCAGATTGAAATTATGCTTATGAAAAAGTTATGTACGGAACATATGTCCGTCGTGATTTTTTACCAGCCGTATGTGTTGACCGTTGTATCTTATCTCCCGTCATGCCTGAGCCGTCTGATGTCATCCCGCGAGCCCTATTGAGTATGACGGACTCACGGTCTGAGGGGGCAACTGAAGAGGCTAAAATCTGGAAGTATTGGGCCTGACGGGCTTATTTCTAACGAGCCATTCCTTGTGGGTCGAAATTAAAATGGGCCGAATAACCATGACATCTTAAGAATTCTAATACATAGCATAGTTCTAGAAGATACTGAAAATACCTTGGCGATCACGTTTAGGGTTCTACAAGGAAATAATTCCGCGGTTTCTTCTCATAAAGACTCCTATAAGGAAAAGACTTCTACTTCAAGAAGGAGAGGTCTACTTTTTACTACTATAAAAGCCTCGATACCCTCACAAAACAAGGTACGCATAATTTACCCTCTCTAGCACTCTAGAGTTGTGAGAATATTTTCTGACTTAACCTTCGGAGGGTATTCGGCCGGCACCACACCGGTGCTCTTCGCAAGGTTTTCTCTTCTCTTTGTTGTGTAGGTTCACATTCGTGCGCGTAGGTACCGAGAGGCTCATTGGTGAAATTCTTGACTTCATCAAATACCATTCACAAACCTCATTTGTGATCATGATTAGACCCTCCTTGAAGATTTTTGTTATTTTAGTTTTTGATCACCAATAGGTAGCAAGACTGTTGTTAGGGATGACAATAGGGCGAGTTTCCTATTTCCTACCCTCTCTCCACTCCTGCTTCAAGGTGGGTTTTCTTTCCCTTACCCCACCTTAGTGGGTATCCGTCCCAGTCATACTCAAATTTGTGTGTGTGCGCGCGCGCATGTGTGTGTGTGTGTGTGTGTGTGTGTTTTTTTTTTTTTTAATATATAGAATATATCAAAACTTATCATTCATTACATTAAAACTCATAAAAATATTTAAGAAAAAAAGAAGCTCTAACGTTACAAAACATTCTCAAAGCATAGCAATACAAAAATTCAAATATTAAAAAACACAAAAATATATATCCCTTAAAAAAAAAAAAAAAAAACCAATAGACACCATAAATTTAAAGTTTAGTTTTACATATAAATAGGATGGGTTTGGAGTCAGTGCCGGGGAAAAGTTAAACCTTGTTCCCGTCCCATTTGCTTAGTGGGGTGGATGAAGCAGGTACATGCGGGTGAAGATTTAAGAAAATGTGAATATGGGCTTTTGAACTCACGGGTTGATCAAACTTTAGGTTTAGGTTTTTATTTTTATTTTTATTTATATTTATCAAATGTATTGCATAGTAGTGGCATCTCTAAATTTTATGAAGTCGTGTTTATTAGATACCTTGATATGTTTGCATATATGGCACCAAAAGCTAGGCATAAATCGGCTTTAATTAACCACGTAAGATTAAACTTTCATGATTTCAATAGATCAAGATACTGTCCAATTGAATACAATTACACTAAAACTTTGTCATTACAAGTAAACTTTTGTAAAGATTACAAGAAAATTTGTTGTGAAATTAGCCAACACCTAAATATACCTAATCGTCACTCTCGTGCTATAACAATCAAAAATATTTTTTAAAGTATCTTTTAGAATTTGGGCTTTTCTATATTGAAACGTTGCCGAAATATCGTTTTATTAACTGGGAATTGGAGAACCAGTAAAACGTTGCATCAAAATTGTTAAGACAAATTTATAGTGGCTCAAACAAAAAACAAAGAAAGCCTTTAATTGCATGATCCAGTTGAGTCACTCTCCAATGGTACAAGCTTCTCTTGTACAAGTGCTAGCATATGTCTGAAAAGAAAAATGCTTTGTCAATATGTTGGAAAGACACCAGCATTGATTTGTTCTCTCTTAAACACTTGAGGGGCTAACATAATTACTTATACCCTTTACTATTAAAAAATAAGATTACCATTTCGTACCTCTTAAAGACACAAGGTTATATGCACCTTTTTTCTCTCAATTGTTTGAAGAAGGGCAAGTAAGAAATGTAATAGTCACTAAACCAATGATTAATTTCCAAACACCACATAATTGGAGGCTACTTCTTTTATTATAACTATTCCTCAAACTTAAAAGTTCTTTGTGTTGATTAAATAAATAAAAAATTGTCCAAAAGAGAATCTTTGTAATTCTAAAAAAAAAAGTGTCCCACACACTCTATATAAAGGCTTCAATGTTGCAATTAAATATGCAACACATCCTCAATCAAATCCTTCTCCAACAACATATTTGAACAGTCTATGTCAAAAATCCCCTCATCTTTTTACTTGCTAACCTTTATTTTCCTTTTTCAAATTGCTTTTGGGATGGACCACAAATGTTTAGGTGCGCAAAACTATTCCACAATCAATAACCTTTATGGTACCAATTTGAATGAGCTTTCAGCTTATCTTACCTATCAAGTCTCTGCCACTGGTTTTGCACTAGGCACAAAGGGTCAAGGTGTAGATTACCAAAGAAATTCACATACCGTAATGTGAATTTCTTTGGCCAAATTGATCGTGATACTTGGTACTACGAAAAGAACCCACAAAATATGACAGATTACCAAAAAATTACTGAAGAAAGGAGAGAGGTTGACCCAACTTGCTGGCCAAGCTTCTACTACCCCAAAAATGTTTGTAACTGGAGACTTGGATCTTGGAGACAACAACAACTCTATGTGTCAGTTCAATGCACTAGAGACCTTTCAAGCATGGACTGCAATAAGTGGGTTAAATGAATCAATTGGGTTTCTTCCAAAATGTTGTGACTCCTCTAAAGGGGTTCGGATATATAGTGCGATTGCGACGTGAGGTTTGAGACTTTCAAATATTTCTCTGAGTGAATTTGGAGCATCCATGGAGAATTGTCTTCTAGATAATTTTCATATCAAAATGTGATGTGTAATAGGAACCTACAACTCTAAGATTGTGGGTGATGAACTGATGGAGGCAGTGGGTCAAACTCAGTTTTATTTAGTTTTAAGTGTCAAAGAGCATTGTAATTTTCTGTTTTCTTTAGGGATGGGCTTTTTTTAATGGTCCATTGGGTTTTATTTTAGTTTTATATGAGTTTAGTTGATTAGTTTGGGCTTAGTAACAAAGCCCAAAGAATCCAAGTCCAAGTCTTATTATGAGTTTAAAATAAAGTCCTATTTTCACTAGGAATGGTATTTAAGTCTTCTATTTAAAGGATTGTAAAAAAAAAAAAAAAAAAATTATTTAAAGGGTTGTAACACTTTCTATTAAAGAATAATATATTTTCAGATTTTAGAGCTATGAAGCTTTCTTGGGGTTTGTCATTTGTGTAATACAACCTTCATCGAGGTATGAATATGATGCCAAAAAAAAACCCTAGGCATGATGCATGTTACTGTTCACATCCATAGAATATCAACCCAAATCTTGGTTTTCACCCTTTGTTTAATCCTCGAACCCTACTATTATTCCTTTTTCCCATTGAAAACCCTATATTATTCTTATTATTTTCTAGCCTACTACCCACCAAAACCTTACCCTAATAAATCATCAAAACCCTAACTACCCAGATTTAAATCAGTTTTGTCAAATTTGATTTTGCTTTGTTCCCCCTTGTCCTATGTTGTGAACTTTTGCACTTTAAGATGGTTTGTGATGGACTTCTGTCCTTTGCATGTGTAAAATTTTTTATCCAAACTGGTACACAATTGAATAAGATATGGTGCACAATTCATCGATTTTATTTTGCACTAGTCTTTTTTAATGAGGATTTAGGCAATTTATACACTCAGATTAAAGATCATGTGAAAATTGCCTTTATTGAAGCGGGTGATCATACTCTGAATATGTATGGCACATTACTTTTTTCACATTTTCTATTTAAATTTGTGTAAATGTTTACAACCCTTGCCTCTTTCTCTGTTCATATTCTCGTGCTTTCTATATTGCTGCAAATGTTACACGTTTGACAAAGGAATTACTATTAGTGCTTTTGTTGAGAAATTTTCAAAGACAAGGTGTTATTTTGAAAATAGGATCAATGGTAGTAAATGGTAATAGTACTTGATAGAGAAATCTCTATTAAAGAAAGAGCTACTAGCGAAGTTGGAAGTATATCTTATGAGAGTTTTAAGTCACGGCAGCAAACGTGCAATTTTCACATAAATAAAACGCATTTTTACAAACAGCTAATCCAAATGAATACTTAGTTCAGTCAAGTGATATGAGCAACTCATGGTGCTAAAATAAGGACAAAGTAAACTAATTTATAGTCAAACCACTATAACTTTTATTAAAAAAATTAACATAATTACATATTTTGAAAATATAATAATTAGATTGCATGTTATTTATCTCTTAGTATGCATGTTAAATTTTATGCTAATCGGATGTTATTTATTATTCGATCTAAAAATTTATTTTTTATGCATAATTTTAAACTACACAAATTAACTTGAAATTTAAATATTGAATTAATGAAATAAATATTAAATTTTGATCTTCTAAAAAATTTTCAAGCATAAAAGATAGAAAAAAAAAAATTTGTCGATGTCTCATCAGTGACTATCTTGGTCTCGTATCTCTTAAGGTAAACAAATTAATGTTGACCCGTATGTGACCCGCTCCATGTAAATCTACTATGCGATTTCCAAAAGCCTAAAGTCTATTTTACTACAATTTAATGCTTCGAGAATGCTAGAACACGCAACTGTTGTTCAACAACATAACCATAATAACAACGGGTTAGATGTTTCTCCCAAAAAAAAAAAAAAAATAGGGGTTAGATTGTTCAACCTATCATTAGCCAATTCCAACAGACCATCTTGAATATTGATAAAGGCTTGGTCTTTTACGTCCTCCAAAGGATTCTTCTTTGAATGTAGAATGCTTCGAAAGGTCAGTCAACTTTCTATAGGTCTCAGATTTGAAAAATAATTAGATCATGACTCTAATAGTAAATAGAGCAAGGTCCAGTCTATTCATCCATAAAAATCTGTCTCATGACTCATGAGTCAACAACACGAAGGTGAACTTTTTGTTGGTATGAAACTATGAATGCTAAATTTAACAAATTTTCATACGTAAATTTCGCTATACTAGAAAATAACATGTTGTGCGTGGGTTTTAGTTATCTCAACAGGTAAAGTCTCTGATAGTTAAATAAGAGATTTGAGATTTAATTCATGCCTACACCAAAAACTGATTAGTGTATTGATCTGATAATAAAAGAGCTATCACTATGAACGAATGTCATAAGTTGAAACTCTTTAAAATTAAAAATCATATTGCTGAATTTATAAAAAAAGAAAAAGAAAAAAAGGAGAAAGATATTGCTGCCAGTCTTCATGCCCAAAAGCCATTCTTATATCAAATAGAAAGTCACTAAAATTTCAGCGAAAATTATATTTTGTATTCGGCATATACGTGGGGTATACCATATATTAGCTCAAATTTCAAAGTTCAATTAGGCCACACCTAGCTGGCCATTTTGTCAATTTCTTAACCACACCAAGATTCTTGGACATTGTGGCTCCAAGAATATTTTTACTGGTCGTTAAAAACTTTAAATTAAATAAATTTTTTTAATACAGAACTTGAATATATCGGGTTATCGATTAAAAAAAAAAACATGCTAATACATGAAGTTTTACAATTTCTTTTTATTAGTTTTTATATTTTGAAATAGTTATATAATAGTTCGTTATTAGTTGTCATTATCTATTGTTAATATGAGTAAGTATGACTATTTTATTTTGTTAATTTTGTATAATATTTAAATTTTTATGCAGTTGTCCTTAACTATTTATCATTGTTTTTATAAAAAAAAAATTCAACTAAATAACAAAACTCAACTCATTGACACTATATTAATTATTGACTCACACAACTATACTCATATATACATTAATAATACACTAACTTTACTCTTTTCTCTTTTCTTGAATTAGTAACTTTGTAACAAAAATTTATTATAACATGATAACAATACACACATATGTAACAAATCCTCTATATTTCATAATTACTAAATTATGTAAAGTTATATTATATTTATGCTATACATGCATGCATTCATGCACATCACAACTCACACAAATAATAATAATAATAATAATTATTATTATTATTATTATTATTATTGTGGGGATAAGGGGCCTAACTGAGGGTATTGGGCTGTGGGTCTCGCTCGAGGACCAGCGTGTAAAAGGCCAAGTTGGTAAAGTACTGGATCGAGGAGGAGGATTAATCATAATGGATAAGTGGCGTCGTCCGAGGAGCCACACCTCCTCATCCAAGCAGAGCGGGGGCCTAAGATCCGAGTACTCATCAGGCACCGTGCTATGGGTAAACCAACTAGGGAAGATAAGCTCCAGTAAGAGATGAGTCATCAGGGAGGAGAAATATCTTGGTATAAAACTGCTACCATCACATTAAATGCTCTGCATCTAATCCACTGGCTGCATTAATGTGGAGTTAATGCCTGAATAGTAGTTTCTAGCCTTACAGCTACTCACCAAAACATCAAGAAGGTGCTGATGGGGCAACTATCAAGGGTATTAGCAATCTGATCCACACGTGAAGGGCTAAGATGAAAAGGAGAAGAGAGTATAATAGGAAAAATCCCATTATAGGGAAGGGCATCTAAGATTAGGAGAGAAAATCACTATGCAACTAAGAACTGTATGAACAAAGATATATAAGAACAAACTGTCATCAGACTTGACCGAGGAAGAACTTTTTCACCTTAAACTGTTTCTTTCGCTTGTCCATTTACAAACTAGCCCATTGTGACTTGTGTTTGACGCCTTGAACGTTCAGTTTCCAATCCACACTCTAACAAATTCATTGTTTTGGGCTTATTGGGCCAGTGACGTGATATATTGGGCCATTGGGTCAACTTGGGTACTTACAATAATAATAATAATAACACACAATCAGTAATTAGACATGCGCGCACACACACACACAATATAAATCTATATATATATATATATATATATAATAGGTGAAACTGAGAGAAACTCAAATTAGAATTTCAAATTAGAGTTCTAATTTTGCGCCATGTGTCCTAAATTATTTATTTTTAAAGAGTTTTATTTCTTAATTTTAGAATCAAATGTGAGAACTTATCATAAATATTCATCTAAGTGAGTTATTAAGTACAAATACCAAAGAGACTAGAATAAATGAATCATTAAAAAAAAAAAAGTGCTTCACAATAGTTATATATATATATATATATAAACTTGGATAATTTACATTTTATACCTAATAATATCCTTACAAATTTTTTTTAAAGAGTTGACAAAATATAAAAATGACTATCAATAGTATTTAAATTATATTACGCATCTTATTGTATATCTTAAAATGTATCCATGCATATGCTTGGAGTTAACTCATAGCTCACAAACATTCACTATTTACTCTTATAATCAAAGATACCAAGATATCTAGATAAAGAAGGGAGATGAGATCTGAGAATGAGATTAGAGATTAGATCAGAGAGAGAAAATGAGAGTGATCTATTGTTTAGTTTTGAAATAAGTTGATATGCGTTGTTGTTTGGTTTTGGATTGGGCTGAAATGTGATCAAGGGCATTTCCTTTCAAATGACAACTGCCTCTTCCAGCGAGGGTGTTGCAAAATACTTTTAAGTATAAATTAGACTAATAAAAAAAAATATAATTTTCTTTTTTAAATTTTAGGGGAGTTCAAATCAGAAGATAATGTACAGCTACCCTAATCTTGTAACTACTCTAAGTATTCGTTTGGATAGTGCTGAAAAGCATTTGCATATGTGTTTCGCGTTTTCTTCTTCTTCTATTTTTTTTTTTTTTTTTTTTTTGAGAAGAGCATTTCACATTTTTAGATGTGGGATTATGCTTTTCCAGTGGGTCCTGTGCGCCATTCATGGGACCCGCAAGTACTTTTTTCACCAGAAACAACTTCAAAACTAGATCCTACGGCACTATTCACATATTTAAAAATTATTTTGCTATAGTGTTTTCAGTTTTTAGTAATAAGCAGTATCCAAACATACTTTAAATTAAAAAAAAAAAAAAAAATTGGCCTTCTGTGTCTCAACTCTTTGTTTTTTTTTTGTGTTTTTTTTTTTTCTAAATTTTTTTTCCATCTCTTTTAGAAAATCCAAGTCCAACTTTTTTTATATTTTATTTTATAAAATGGATGGACTAGATGGTCTGACCGGGTTACCCATGAAGTGGAAAGAAATACAGTGTTTTTTGTTTGTAAATCTAGGCAAAAATCTCCCTATCCCCCATTATGTTATTAAAAATTGAAATAAATCAATTAAGAATTTTTTATTATGATCACCTTGATTTTAGATAAAAACAAAACTTATACAAATAAGAATTTAAAGTAGGCAAAAACACTACTTTGGTCTTTAAATTTTAGGACCACACTTAATTTAATTCATAAATTTTGGTAACAATCATTTTGATCCTTATTATTTTCAACTTACAATTAATCTAGTTCTTACCATTAACCCACTGACGAAAAATGCTTACATGACAAATGGTGTACACTACTGATGCATTTGAAGTTTACATGGCAATTAAAATAATAATAATTAAAAATTTATTGATATTTTAAAATTCCATGTTAGCCCCTAAATGAAAATGAAAATTTGTTTTTATCAATTTTGAAGAAAGTGAAAAAAGAAAAAGGGAATAAAAAAGAACTTAGATTTCATCTAATCTTTTCTTGCATTTGCTTTGATTTTCTAACATATATGTGCCTAAAGAATTCGGTTTTATTAAAATTGTCATTTGAAAAATGTCAAATGATGATGATGGGAACACGTGGTCATCAATGTTTTTCTCTATGTTTCTTCAAGAAGGAATACATTAGAAAGGGGAAAACAAAGAAAAACAAGAACATTACAGAGGAGATAAGGAAATCACTGAATAAGCAAAACACAAAATAGGGATAATAAAGAGCACATGGCAGAAACTCGAGCATTACAAAAAGGAATTAACCCTAATTGCATTTGATACTATAGAAAGTAGATTCCAAGGTGAAAGGTCAAAGAAGCCCAAAAATTACTTTGAAGCTGCCCATTTTACAGGCCAATAATGAGCAGCTTGTCAAACATGGAGTGTGTGTTAAATAAACTACTTGGTGTTACTGATTGTGTGTTATTTACACCTAAGAAAATATCACTAACAGCCAAGAAAATTTGACTAAAAAACCTACAAATCAATATATCATATACTATATAATAAAAGTTGAGTTTAGAAGCCGTGGTTGTGCCAAGTGGCTTCACCAAGTTGTAGAATTCTTTTTTTAGATTTTCAGTTAAAAAAAAAATATAATTTTTCTTTTCCTATAATCTCTAAGTTGATAAAAATCTTAATTTGATTACAATCCAAATTCTTCATCTAATCCTTTTTTTTTTTTTTAATTACTACACAACACGTTCTAATGCATCAAATTGTTAAAAAAAAAAAAAATGGTCTGATCTTCTCCTATAATTTCCAAGTTGATACTTAATTTGATTACAATCCAAATTCTTCATCTAATCATTTTTTTTTTTTTACATAAATTATATTACGGAGAAATGTTACGTTCACAACATTTTCACAACAAATCACAGGTAGTTAGTTGTTATTGGTTCAAATTTGAACCTAACACTAAGATTACTTTTTTGCCCTCACAATAACAACCAGTAACAACCTGCCACTTAGAATTTGTTGTAAAAATGTTGTGAAAATATTGCGAATATATAATTTCTCTTATATTACGACATGTCCAAAAATCAACATCCACCCTAAATACATGTCGAAAATGCATGATTATAGAAATCAACATCCACCCTAAATACATGTTCCATTAAACAATATTACTTAAATACAATTACTACTATAAAGCAAAGAAATAGCTAGAATAAAATGAACAAGTTTTACTATACATAGACAACAGTATAAAACAAGACAAATGAAGTGCAGAAGCATCAAGCAAGAGCTTAATAACCTCAGTTGAAGTAGAAAAATTCATAGTAGCAACAAAATGAAATGCAGAAGCCCATCCAAACCACAAGCCTGGTTAACATCAACACAATTGGTTTCCAATATATAACTCAACACACCCTTGCTTCCAAGCATGGTAGTAGTCATGAGGGCAGTCTTCTCTTCAAACCTCATCATCTTTGACCCAATTCTCCTCCCATACCACAATTTTGCCTCATCAATATCATGACATTCTTCTTCCACACAACTTTTGAAACCAATTAATTCATCAAATCCCGATAATTCAAGCAAAATTAAAATGATGTTGCTACCTTGTTTCTCTAATTCAATGCCTATAATGAAACCTGTTTCAAAAGGTTTCTGCACCACTGCACATGGAAATCACACTCTTCTCAAACCTCCACACAGTCTTTCTATACAAATTTGTCACAAGTAGAATATTCACAAATGTTGTTCCTGAATCAAAAAGTGCAAAGAGCAAATTAGAAAGAACAAATTTACAGAAACACAAACACACAAAAAGAGCTCTACTTTAATAAACATACTATTAGATAAAAAAAATAATATTAAAGTGTTTATTCATTTAGCCATATATTCATAAAACTATGGGTCCGACTCCCCTCCCGTTCAATTATCTCCCGTTCTCTTCCATTTTAAAATAAATGAATGACGTGTGGCACATAAATGATCTAAAGGTAGGAAAAAGGACATGTCAAACCCCATTTATTTCTCAAGTTATCTTTTCTTCTTTGCCCCTCTCTTCCCTCTACAACATTGCCTCTGTGCCGACCCATTGCCAGTGAATTGGGTATGCATAGTAACACAACACAAAAATTCAGAGGGTTTTTAACAAATTCATCATTGTTTCAAACTACCTAAAGCTCTTCAAAGGAATCAATGAAAAGATCATTTTTTTTTTTTTTTATATTACATGAGTGCAAATATAATGCTTTCAAAAACCGAAACTTGTGTAATTATCACAGCTAGAAACTTGTATATAAATTCAACTCATTTTGTGAACTTTTACAATCAAAATTAGGAAATGAGTAACGAAATCAGTAACCCATCCCCACTAGAAAACCCATACCCAAAAAAAAAAAAAAAAGAAACCAACAAACATTCTTCCGCGTTGTGTTCTTATTATACCCATTAAAAAACCCATAAAAAAAAATATTTGTATCACCGTAATTCCATAATCAAAATAGCTGTAATACCTTGCTGTCACCATAAATACCCAAAGACATCACCCACATGGGAATCACAGAATAGCAGCACTGCAAATTACCACCAACCATAGCCGAGACCCATCCCACCACCTCCGAATCAAGCCACCAAAAATCAAAGAAAAGAAATCTTGCCACCATCGGCTAAGAACTCAGATTCATCGAACTCTTACCCTTTATCTAGTCAGGCCACTCCATAAAGTATCGCTCTACCACCGAGATCCTCCAGGAAGCTTTCCTCCTCACTTAGGTCAGGCACTTTGCAATGTGCTCAGTGTAAGAGAAGGTAGTTTTAACGAAGGTGTTGCAGAGGGAAGAGAGAGGGGCAGAGAAGAGAAGAAAGAAGATAGCTTGAGAAATAAATGGGGTTTGATGTGTCCTTTTCCCTCCCTTTAGATCATTTATGTGCCACATGTCATTCATTTATTTTAAAATGGGAGAGAACGGGAGACAATTGAACGGGAGGGGAGCCGGACCCTAAAACTATCACCCAAATTGAAGTCAATATTGTTAGGACCATGAATGTTAACCAGTGCTACTAAAACCTTAAGGTGTTAGGAAGAGGCACATCAAAGTCTTTATCCCATGGTAGCAGAGCAAAGGCCTACATCTATAAGTGTTATAGGCGGGCATGTGGGGCTTTGCAGTGCAACGGTAGACTTGCATCATTTGGCTGGTTTGTAAAGCACCGATGCCACGTGATCCCCCATACGACCACATGATAACGGATTGTATAGATGATTGTTGAAAAATTCCAACAAATATTAAACAAAACTTTGTTACAATTACAACAAACATAACCAAACATTTTCTCATAGGAACCAAAGATACGCTAATGAGAGAGCCATAACAGGCCACAACATAGGAACCTGTTTGAATAAATACAAAGACAAAAGTAAAGGACCACAAACCTAAGTCGTGAGTTCCATATATGCAATCTCTCTCTCTCTCTCTTCACACACACACACACACACACACACACACACACACACACACACATTTTGCTTTGCTCTGCAGAAGTTACCACAAACCTAAGCCATGTGTTCCATATATGCAAACTCTCTCTCTCTTTCTCTCTTCACACACACACACACACACACACACACACACACACATTTTGCTTTTCTCTGCAGAATTTTAACCACAACCAGCTATTTCTTAAGTCTAATTTCAACCTTAAAATCCTTGACAGTTCTAATTATTAATGCAGTACAGTGCCTGATGCCATTAAAGACTAACTCACATACCTTCTAAAATTATATTCACGATTATAAGACCCAAATTTATTGGAAAAGGCCTATTTACAACACCAAACCAAGAAGAAATCCCCAAAGTCTAGAAATTTAAGGATGACTAAAAATGTCTACCTTTGGATGGAGCCTAAAGGACACTATAACGTTGCTTTTATCCTGCATAAACTTCATTGTGCATTACCTCCTTAATTTCAAGTTTTTTCTTATACACCTTATGAACCAGGCTATGATTGTAAGCTAAAAACCTTAATTTCCCTATGCTTCATTATTTGGCTTGTTGCATGCTTACAGAGCCCTAAAGTTTGAATAAGCACGAATTTTGATGCCTAGGTTTTCCTATGCCTCAATTGGTTTTGCATATGAGATCAATTGAGATTTTCTCATTATAAGAAAACCGCATAGAATAAAGAATTAAACACATACCTAGGATGTGAGAATTTTTAGCAATCACCCCCTACTTCCAGCTGGCACCCTTTCCAAAATTTGCTTTGCACTTCAAAATATCCTTGCATAAAGAAATTGTAAATAAATTTTCCAAAACATCAGCATCAATAAATAAAAAAGAAAAAAAAAATATGCAGATGTCATCTCCATTTAAGCAAGAAATGGATAAACAAATAAAAACGTCGATAATTAAGAATTTTAAGCGGTTCAACCAGACTGACAATAAAGATTCTTGTAATTATTTTCTAGCTGAAATTCCAAAAAGGCCTTCACCTGATTCTGAGGCAATCTTGTCTCATCTCTTTGATTTTTTTTTTCCTTCCTCTTCTTTTTTACTATCCTTTTAGCATTTGTTCTGCAAAGTTTATAACAATATCCAGCTATTCTTTAAGCCTAATCTTAACCTTAAAATCCTTAAACCTAATTATTAGTGCAGTAAGATGCCCCAAAATGACCAACTCACAGTCTCTTCTTAAAATAGTACAATCAAGTTCATGATTCCCCAAAATCATTGGAAATGGTTTATGGATTTATAGTGCAACAAATAAGAAACAAGAAAAAAGAAACAAGAAAGTTTAGAACACTAGGGACATTAAAAGAGGAGAAGTACCTTTGGATGCTACCTAAAAGACACTGTAACTTTGTCTTGCCTTAGAAAGTATGCTCCTCTTTAATTCATTAGTTCATTAATTCAAAATATTTTCTTATACCCGTATGAATCAAGCTATTATTGTAAACTATAAAATTTTAGTTTTGCTAATAGACACAATAGCTCAATATTTTTCTTCACATGCCAACTCTTGTGTACCAAGAGAAGGCTGAAACTGGGGTATGAACAGTGGTTCTAGCACACTGATGGAGTCAAAAAGCCATAGTTGTAATCCTAATAATGCTACAGCTGGTCTTGGCCATAGATATTTATACTACGTGCCGACCATAAAATTTTAGTAGACACTTAAAATGGAACCCAACAAGTAAAAAAATGTTTATTTTAAAAGAAATCCATAAAAAATTTATATAAAAATTCAAATTTTTACATAAAAAAACAAATAAGATCAAAACAAATTAATCAAATCCCAATTTCAAAGAAAATAAACAAAATTTAGAGTTTCCCTTATATAAAACTTACACCTTCTTCTTCGCTCCTTTCTTTCTACTATTTCGGCATCAATCACTCATTCAGAAACCAGATAAATGAGGCCCAGGCTATTTCTAGGCCAAGAAATAGAAATTGGGGAAAAAGAAAATGTAAAGTTCTGTTTTTTAATTTGTGTGTGGAAAAAGAAATTATAGAGTTTCTTAATTGTGGTTTTGCTTGTGCTTTGAAAATCCTACGTCTGGAATTACAGATAAATTTCCTAATATATCATAGTTGAAGAAGGTTTTTTTTTTTTTTTTTTTTTTTTTTTTTAAATAAAATAAAATCATAGAACAGTGAAGAACATACCAGGGAAGCGTATGCAGTAGTCCAACTTTTCTCAATATATCTTAAGATTTGGGATGTGAGAAATCTTATCCCAATCCTCTCCATTTTTCTTCTCGCATCTTTGCTTTAATTGGGGACAATTGTAAATATACAGGGTTTGTAAAGAGGTGAGGTGACTCATCCCTTCGGGAAGTGACGTCAGGTTGGGACAGTCCCAAATCTCTAATCTCTCAAGAGATGTTAGGTTTTTAAACCACTCCTCTGGCAGAGACTCCAACTCCTGCTTGTAGCTCAAACGCAAATACTTTAATTTGGAGAGAGGAGGGGAAAAGGAGGAGGAAGAGGACAGAAATGAAGAAGCCCTTCCTCCCATATTCATCTCTATTGTCTCTTCCAATGCCTTCAAACTGCTATTCCTCAACCAAAGCCCTTCTTCAAGATTTGGAAATAGTGGCATTGAAGTCATCATAGGGCAATTCCAAAAAGTAAAATAAGAAAGACGCGGAAAGTAAGGCATGTGTTGGTGATAGTGATTAGTTGATGATGATGATATTGTTGATGTCGTTGTTGCCTCATTCCCCTTATCCACACTCCTCCACCATCCCTTTAGATTTCGGCAATAACAAATATGGAGTGTCTTAAGGGATGGGAAAAATGTTGATGGTGATGCCAGTGAAGCAGATATCTCATCATTCATATCCCTATCTGTCATGTACTCCAGACCATCCATATCCCAAATATGTAGTTTTCGTAGAGATGAAAGTTGATACAACGGTGGAAAATATTGGCACTTCTTACAATTGTATATATATAAATCAACGAGATTTGTTAAGAATGAAAGCCAACTTGAAACTCTCACACCCATGTACCTGTCCACTATCAAAGATTTTAAACTTTCATGTGGTTGGAGGCTATCCATGAAATTTTCATCATCACTGGCATCTACACCATCATCATCCTCTGGATTCCACCTTAATTTCAACTCACTGAGACATTGCTTCTCCTTCAAATTTGCAGCCTTGATATCTGGGGTGGCATCTTTCACCCATGCCAAAATTTTAATCTCTAATTTTCCTCTCAAGTCATTTAGCTTGTTTAATTCTGCTAGCCCACTGCATTGTTTGGAAGAACCTACAGGACCCTTACTCACAACAAATAAGGTTAATGTTTGAAGAGAAGTCAATTGCCCTAATCCACATGGCATATGAGTCAAATTCTCACAACCATCTGTGTGAAGGTGCTTGAGGTTGACCAATTTTTGAATATCTACCGGTAACTCACTAAGCTTTCCACACCAAGAGAGCTTTAATGTTTGCAAATTCACCAATTTAGTAATACAACTAGGGACAACCTCAATATCATTAGAGGAAAGATCAAGGTACTTTAGATGCATCAAAGTACCTAGAGTATTTGGCAACATCTTCATCTTTAAACCATGTAGGTCTAACACACGCATGTATCTAAAAGTAGAAATAAGTTTTTTGAGAGTTAATTCTCCAATTGTTCCCTGATCATACTTCCAATTATTGTATGCCAATATAAGTGTTCGTATCTTGTTTGCTTTAACCAACGTGCTTAAATTCTTCTCAAAGAATGAAACGTTGTAAAATGGAAACGATAGATGACGTCTTTTTTCATTCACATTTTTTGCATTGGAATCAACTAGTGTACAATCAATCCTTGATACATATTGGGCAAGATCATGGATTAAATCATGCATTTTAAACCTCCTAGCCATGCCTTCATCTTCTTCTACTTCTTGGAAGAAGGATCTCCAAAGTAGCTCCTTGAAGTAATCATTGGCAACATCCACTAATAGTAAGTTCTCATCTGGTGATTGGATGAACCCTTGTGCTATCCATAATTGTATCAATGTCAACTTATCAATCAAATAATCTTTGGGAAACAATGAACAATATGCGAAACAACATTTCAAATATGATGGGAGATGATCGTAACTCAATTTTAAAACTGGCATAATATCATCTTTCAACTGAGTTACATTTGTGAGTTCACTATCCTTGATGTATGACCATTCAATTTCTGTTTTTTTGTAGTTTACGACTCGTCCTATTGTCTTTATAGCAAGAGGCACTCCCTTACATTTTTTTACTATATCCATACCAATTGCTTTAAGGTTAGTATTGATGGTCTGTTGCTTTTCTTCAAATGCCATTCGCTTCAACAAAGCCCAAGATTGATCATCTGACAGGCCCTCTAGAGGATATTGTGAGATTGGGCTAGTAATATCTGCAACCAATTTAGTCCGTGTAGTAATGACCACCTTACTTCCCCTTTTACCATCCAACAAAAGAGTTCTCAATTTACCCCATTCTTCTTTATTTTCATTCCACACATCATCCAACACAAGTAAATACATCTTTTGATTGAGAATTTTGTAAAGTTCATTTTTCAAATATTCCATTATAAAGCTTTCAGGTTTTTTACCAGTTGCGGATATAATTATATTTTCAACAATGGTATTCACGACAAAGACATCAGAAACACACACCCAAATTCTCAATTCAAAATGGGCCTTGACAATCTCATCATTGTACACATATTGAGCAAGGGTAGTTTTCCCTAGCCCACCGATTCCTACTATGGATATGAACGAAACATTCTCTTCCACATCAAAGTCTTGCCTATGTTGCACGGACACGGACACGGACACGGACACGACACGGACACGGATACGGGGATACGGCAATTTTTGAAAAATAAGGACATGACACGGCGGGGACACGGCGGTTACCGGCGGTTAAATAATTAATTAAATTTTATATTTAGGCATATTTTTAAATATTTTTACACATAAAATACGTTTATATCTAGAATTTAAATTATGTAAAAATTACAAATAAATAAACTAACACCCAAAGTAGTACAATAATACACATAAAATCACCTACAATATTTAACTTTAATAAATAAATAAAACTATAGCAAGACACACAAAAAAAAAAAAAAAATTTATAACTTATAATTTATAACTTATATCAAAAAAAAAAAAAAAAAAAAAAAGAAGAAGGGAAGGACAGAGGGCACCCTGGGCAACGGCCACAGCAGCAGTTAAAAAAAAAAAAAAAAAAAACAAAAAACAAACAAAAAACAAAACGCATTATATAAATAATGGAGTAACCCACCCATTCACCAAACAAAATATCTGAAAGTGAAAGAAAGGAAAAAAAAAAAAACAGAGAGAGGCGAGAGCAGAGAATGAGAGAATCGGACCTGTTGTCACTTGTCCACGGCGAGAGAGAGAGAGATCGGAAGGGACGGAGGACAGAGGGACGGCGTCGTCGTCGGAGCTCGCCGATCTAACTCCGGCGAAGTACAGAGGCAGCGGCAGTGACAGAGGGAGGGGGGGTTGAGTTCACTCACTTCACTGGGTTGAGTTTTACTCTCAAATTTCAGCAAAAAGACTCTAACTGGCTTTATTATGTTAGGGATATCACAGAATCAACGGTATTGGTAAGTTCACCTGTCAAAATCTGTGATTTTTTTGGTTTTTTTTTTTTTTTTTTTCACTGCTGGCGTGTCGCACGCGGAGGAGCCGTGTCGAAGCCGCGTCGGCGCCGCGTCGGAGCCGTGTCGGAAGAAGAGAAAAAAAAAAAAAAAAACGGACACCGCCGGACACCGGAATCTGGCGCGTCGTGGCCGTTCCGGTGTCCGACTCGTGTCGGACACGGACACGACGCCATTTTTGGCGTGTCCGTGCAACGTAGAGTCTTGCAATAGACCTATGATGTTCTTCTTATCCTCCTCTCTCCCAATAACTTCTTTTTCACGTACAAGTGAGTGAGTTTCCCTCTCTCCCTTCACAACCCGCGTTTCCCTCTCCCTTGTCGCAGCCCATGTCTCTAAAGGACGTTCTATCAATTGGAAATTGTTCCTATCATTCGCTATATCTTTAAGCCTCTCCCTGATAGCCTTTATTTTGCAAGCCATCTTAAGACTAAAAACAAGCTGGTTTGAACAAGACAAGAAAATCCGTACCTTCTTTGTCACTTTATCACCCCCCATAACCTTTTGCTGCAACACATGAGTGGAGGACTCGCTCAACAAGTCATCCGCATCAAAAGCTGCATCTCTGAGCTTCATGAGCCAGTCCTTGACTTGGTGGTTCTTGACCTGCTGCTCCTCTGCATCCTCAAGTACAGCTTGAATGGTGGAAAGAGTGTTTTTCATTTTTTCGAGCTCAACTTTGACACCCCAGATCGATTCAATCTGTTTGAGAGCGGAGGAGCCCAAGCTTTCAATGATCTTCTGTACAACGCCATAGAGGATTGCATCGGCCATTTGTTCTTGTTGGATGAAAGAAAACGTAGCAAGCTTAGCCGATAGAGAGTAGTTTGAGATATGAGAGGAGGAAGATTAAAGTGGATGTGAAGACTTGGCTGGTTATGTAAAGACAAAGTCCACTTAGAAATTAGCAGATAAATGTGAACAACGGCTCCACTGCTCAATAATTACTACTTTAACAGCAGCCCCACTCCTCAATAATGGTTTCTGTGAAGACAAAAAAAAAAAAAAAAAAAGGCAAGAAGGCCCCAGCACTTCTCAATAATTGAGTGGATAGTGTAACACCCCGACCCAATTTTATAATTAATCTATATGTTCAAGTGGTTAATTATTGTTTTAATCACTTACTTTCTAAATTAATAGAAGAGTATTTAATAACCACATTATTTTATAATGCCATTGAATAAGAATTGTAGCGATTATAAATACTTGAATGGCTAATTGTATTATGTATATATATTAAGTATGTACAAAATTATGTTAAGCGGTTTAAGTTATTAGATATATATTTGTTGGTGATTAATTAAGTGTATAAAGGTAAGGATATATATATATATATATATATATATATATGTATGTATGTATGTATGTATGCAAAGTGATATTATTTTTGTAGGAAAGTGTGAGTGTGAATGCAAGAAATTATTTTTGTAGAAAAGCATGTGTGAATGCAAGAAAGTTGAAAGTGGGTGTGATTCTTCTTTCCCTAGCCATACACGTATTCCACCCCCAAAAGTCCCCTTCTCTTATCTGATTTTGGCTGCCCCAAAAGTCTTCTCCCATATCTAATCTTCTTGGCTGCACCAGACAAGAAGTCCAGCTCCTTTACTTCTTTCTCTATCCCTCTTTCTTTGCTCTTCTTTCTCTCTTTTCTCTTTGCTCTTACACGGCAGCCTTCATTCTCTAAAGATGAGATTAAGAGCCTAACACTAAGGTTTTGTGGGTAAGTAATTAAAACTTCATCTGATTTTGTGTATTTTGGATGGTATAATTGTTTTGTTATTTCTATTTCTTCATCCTCTGTTCTGATTTTAGAAGCTGACTTTGTGATTCTGTTTTAGTAATTTAAAAGTTAATGATATTGTGGTCTATTGAATGCTTATTAACATATTTTAATATGTATACTGTAGGTATAAAAATACCCAAATGAAATTAAGACATATTGCTATTTGTTGATGATTTTAGAAAGAACATGCACTGAAGCTGTCCCGGTGACAGATTTGATGTTTACCAAAAGAAAATTATGTATTAAATTGTATATAGTGAATTTGGATGCTACGGTTATTTTATGTGAAAGTTAAGACATATACGGTTGTTATGGAAGTGGTCTCACAGTATTTGGATGAGTAGAAAAATAATGGTGTAATTTCTAAGTTGCATGAGTTTCTGCCAGGACAGATTTGAATATGTTGTATTGTATGATTTTTAATAAATCATGGGTTTATGTTTTGACTCCGAAATTTTTATGGTATATACTGGACATATAGGGGAGTGGTTCTGTAAAATTTAATGACAATTGGATGTGTGTGGACAGCTCGTTTGTATTTTACAAATGGGGCTTTTGCTGCTGCAATGAGCAGTAAACAGGGTAGGATAACTCTGACTTTGTAGATTTAATTCTCAAGCTAGGGTGAATGTTTTGAGCTGTAATTTATTATGCTTATCATATGATATGTCTAGATCATAGATTAATTTTTCTATGACTTGGTTCAAGGTTTAGTACCCTAAAGGAGGGTTTCTAAACCATTCGACGGTTGTGTTTATGAATCTGTTTTGTTCAGCATGCGTTATGTTGCCTTATGTGTGTATATGGTTCCATGACTATGCCTAAAAGAGTTCATGTTTTATGCATGCATTATTGCCTTAAGCTCAAAGTACCTTTTGAAATGAAGTTGTCTCTTCTAGAGATATGCTATTAATGTGAGAATGTTGGTTTCTCTATGATTGGTACATAATGACGTTTGATGAATGTATTTTGTGTTTGTGGGAACCTCTTTGAGGTGGGATTAGGATGTCCTTGATTCTAAGAGATAGGTTTTGAGATGAGTATGTAAGTTTATGATAAAGAATAATTGATAGTAATAAGCTTTGATTTTGGTTTAGGTGTTACCAGTCGCCAGGTCTAAGCTCCTTCGACTTTAGGCTCTCAGTTCCTCTGCTTTTAGGTAAGGAATAAGTTATATGAGCATTTGGTAAGTCATGAGGTTATTTTAAAATATATTATGCATTAAAATGTTTTTTTATTAGAGAATATGGCATGTAAGCATTATCAGACAAAGATATGTTCGTGAGCTTTCGAAACCCTATGTATATGATTTAAGCATATTAATACTATTACTAATTTCACAAACATGATGTTTAAAGAAAAGAATGGAAATGCTATTATAATGAAATATTATGCAAAATAAGAAATGTCAGTATGATGTAAAGTATGAAATGTTTTCAGGTTATGTTCTCTGGTAATCTGAATTCTGTCAGTAGGGGTTAATTACTGGCTTTCCATGGAAAACGTTATATGATTGGCCATTAAGTGGGACTGGCTTTGCTGTACCCGCCTTGTTGGTTACGGCCAACTTGGGGGAAGCCAACCTACCCACATGGTTGGAAAATATGTATTATGATGTGATCCCGGGAATACCTGGCATTGTGGGGAATGCTGGATGCCTAGCACCGTGGTGCTAGAAGCCTCCCAAATAAGTACAGACTTATCAGATATGGACTAACCAACAAGTTATTTATGAACAACTAGGTTATGTTATGTTATTAATCATGAGAGTTTTATTTTGTTTAAATGCACTGTGAAAAGTAAAAGCTCTCATTGAAAGAAGAAATTTCTAATGAAAAGAAAGCTGTTCATCAAAGATAAAAGCTTCTGAAGTTTTGTTATGCTATAAAGATAAAACTTCTGATGAATGTGCAAGTTTATGTTAAGAAGTTATTAGATATCTCTTTTTCTATATGAAACGTTAAGTTTTATGATTATGAAAATTATAATGTTTTACGAGAAGAAGTTTATGAAAGAAAGTTTTATTATTCTTTAAGATGTTTCAAGTTTAAGACAAAGTTACTAATTATCTGATTTAAGTTAAAATGATTATTTTGTAATGAAAATATATATGGTGACTTTGTAAGAAATGAAAGAAATTCAATCTGAAAGGTTTGGTAAAATTATTCTAATAAGAAAAGGGAGAACAATTATTTATACAAAGAGCGTTAAATTATTATTATAAATAGTATAAAATACCATGCATGAAAAATGTTCTCCTATCTGAATGTTTATAAACTGAAATGGTTTGATTTACATGCATCCTTATTAAATTCTCATATATCATACCTTTACTGAGCTGTGTAGCTTACCCCTTCCACTCTTTCAGCTAGCAGGTTTTATTTTGGAGCAGAAGGAGCCTTAGTCGAGTTTTGGAAGGAGTTGATTTTAGTTTATATGTATAGATCCTAAAGTAGTATTTGATGTTTAGTTTTGCAGTATTGTGAATTTTAGGATCTAATAAAAGTTGTACCTTAAGGTATTAAGAGATGTATTATGTGAAAGTATGAAATTTGAAAAACTGGTGGATTATGTTATTCTTTGAGTTTAGTATAGATGCTCTGAATGTCAAGTGAAAAATTATACCATTTAAGTAAAGAAACAGAGAATGTAAAGAAAGAGGGAAGCCTTTGTGAAAGTTTTGTAAAAGTTTTAGTTGGTTCTTGTTAATATCAAGTTTAAGCTTGATATTAGCATGCCGGTCATGGTCACAAATCCGGGTATCGGGTTTGGGGCGTGACAGATAGTCACTATCCTTGATCCTCTGAAGGAAAAATAGGGATGAAATACTGGGACATAAAAGCTAAGGAAAAGTCTTTCCACACTGAATGTTTCATAGATATGATGCCAATTTTACTTAATTCTAAGTATTTTGGTAGGAATTTGAGAAATTTCAACATCAAAGTTGACTTTATTTCTGAGTCGCTCTTTGATCACATAAATGCAGGCAGTGGTTGGAATAAAATAAATGATTTGTGTTTGATAAATGCCTCAAAAATTTGTATCGTATGGAATGTTGTGCTAAATGGTTTACTTATTGACTTAGAGATGGCAAAACGGGCGGGTTAGGTCGGGTTTGAGTTGGGTCAATCGGGTTACGGGTCATTTTAAGCGAGTTGAAAACAAGCTGTGGTCAATCGGGTTACGGGTCGGGTCGGGTTGACCCGTATTTTTCACATGATTTAAAAAAAAAATTATAAAGAAAACATGTATTTGCCATTTGGAAAGTTATGCAACAAATTACTTGATGTAAAATGCATTATTTTGAATTCACAACTTATATCAAGAATGAACTCAGTTAAACTTATTAGCACTTATTCAATAATTTTAAAATTATACAAATCTTAACATTGTTATCTAAAACAAAATAACACAAAGATAAGTAAAAAAAAATACACAAGTTTTATTTCTACACAATATCAACATCCCAAAACATAAAACAAAATTACAAATGACTTATTGGATAATTCATTTGATAAAGAATAAAAATATATAAGAAATTTACAATCTTAAAAATTAATTTTATAATCTATTATCAATTATGGTTGACACTCTATTTTAATTTGAGATATACATTAAAATTTAATTGCTTACTTATTTATACATGGTATTTTTTATGAATATCATATCATTATTAAACAACACATACTCTAGGAAATATTATAATTTATTTTGAAAAACCATTTATTTTAGACATAAATTGTTTAAAAATAGGTCTAAGCATTTATAATTTATATTAATTTGATATTTTAGCTTCACTATTTTCACACTTGTGAATGTTTCTCACATATGTCTACAATTTTAAATCTATATTTTTAACTCTACAGATTATCTTGGCATATACTTTGCTATTTGATATCTAAAAATTTTTACTCATTACAGAATACTCAACCACATGCATTTATCTTTCAATTAATTTGCATGCAGTTATGTAAATGTATCAATTGTTTCCTTAAAACTCACAATAAACAATTAAACCAATATTGTCTTAGTTTTACTCTCTTTTTTACCAAATTTTTATTTTTTTAAAATGGTTTGGGTTCGGGTCGGGTTGGATTGACCCACAAAAAGCACAGGTCGGGTCACAGATCAACCTGTTTTTGGTTTGTAGGGCAATCTCTCGCTCACAAAGAAATTGACATGGCGGCAATTCTCCATAATATTACCTTCAGTCTTTCATAAATTTTTTAATACCAAAACTTCTTCCATACATTCATTTTGTTCCTATTCAATAATAGATGATTGTTTTAACCAATATGCTGACTTAACTAAAAAAATGTACCTGATTTCTCCTCTGTCAAACACAACCATCTTTGGAATTTGAATTATCTTTATCACCGCAGCAGATTCTGTATGAATTATCTGAATGTTCCTATTGGAAACAATAAAAGATACCAACCAGCCAACTGAGTTACAAATGATATGCGAACACAAGTTATTTATTACTTTTTCCAACTATATATATATATATATATACGTATATGGTTTGTTGGGAACTAAGCCTAACCCACCAATGATGCTAACTGCTAATTCATTAAGTACGTACCTTTAGCCTATCCCATAATCTCTCTACTTAATGAAGTGGGATCTCTCCAGTTTATAAATAGAATACAATAAAAAGTAGTAATCTTATAAGATATATTACCAATTGGGTATTTTCTAAACCGATCCTGGATACTGCATTTTTTTGGTCCAGTCCACAAAGGAATGGTTGCTGGGTTCATAGAAATAGACCGAGACTCAATAGTTATTTTTCTCCTATTCCAAATTGTCACAATATTTCACAACAATTGAGCTATCAACCCATTTTGTATCAAAATAAAATTTAATAAACTAATAAACTTGTATTCGGATCCACCTCAATTGAAATCAAGAGTATTTGAAAATGTTATTACATTTAATTTTGTCTATAGAATTTTTCAGAGTTCATAGCTATAAAGTGAGTGGGTCACTACGTATGTGACACGTGACACTTCAAAATGCCCATGTATGCTTAATTACCAACAAAAGTCATTTGTTAAAAGGTTCATGGCCGAATTCTTAACTAATACTATAATTACTACATTATTCTAAACATCGATCTGTTTTGTCCTTTTATATCGTCTTATAGTATCTGTTTTTGTATGTGAATTATAAAGTCAATCTATACTATTGTATAAAATCTATTTGACCTTTTATTTTGGATTGAAGAATTTCTTTTAATATGAGATTCATTATTGTTTAACCTCTGTTTTGTCCTTTTGTTTTGGCTTGAAGCTTTTGTTTTGAAATGTCAATTGCAAAGTTAATGAAGGAAGCCAAACTCGAAATTGGTTCTATAACAATGCTAGCAATGCATTTTCGTTTGCATGGTATTCTACCTAGCTAGCATGTTAGCATAATAAATTATATCGAACAGCCTCATTGAAATTGTCATTAGTTACAGATTATTAACATGAAATCAAAGTTGACTATCCAAAAAAAAAAAAAAAAAAAACCAATAACAAAAGCAACGTTAAAATCGAAGTTAAATGAATGTGCACATACAAGCCCATCGAAAGATTCATTAAATTTGTGATACTTTACTTTTTTTTTTTTTTAATATAAGATAGAAATTTCACTTTAGTCTAATCTAAGTGTATATGTGTGTAAAATTCTCACTTAGAGACTTGAATTGGTTGTTGCCTCCGTCACTCTACAAACACTTATACTTGTGGAGTGATTATCACACCAAAGGTGTGCAGTGATTGATACTTTATTAGTATGCATTGGTTTGATCTACTAAAATTGTTATTGTTTTTTATTGGAGGCACTATTTCTTAATTTGTTTGCGAATCATAAGTTGTTTATCCATTTTAATGTCCTACATTTCAGTCTTTCAGTCAAAAATACTTTTGTTTTGGTTAAGAGGAAATCTATATATTACTAAAAGTTGAAGCGTAGCATTTAATGTTGCTACGCTCACATTGAGCCACGTCAGCAGCCATATCATTTCTACCATATTTTTTGTAATTGTTCAACAATTTAAAACCCACCCTTATCTCCACCATAAAACCCACTTCTTATTAATTTAATTCTCACCACTATGTCCACCATAAATCCCACTTCTTATTAATTTAATTCCACCATCATATGTCTCTCTATTAACCCAGACTCTTCAAATGTAGCTATTATATGGAATTCCAACAGTCATCAAATAAATTCAGGTGCAGCCAATAAAAGACATAAAAAGACATGGAATTTCAACAGTCTCTCCATTAATACATACCTTTTCACTACAATAAAAGTTGTGTCTTTAATTTGAAATTCAAGTATTCACTACGTTGTGTCTCTCCATTAACCCAGACTCTTCAAATGTAGCTATTATATGGAATTTCAACAGTCATCAAATAAATTCAGGTGCAGACAATAAAAGACAAAAAAAGACATGGAGTTTCAACAGTCTCTCCATTAATCCATACCTTTTCACTACAATAAAAGTTATGTCTTTAATTTGAAATTCCGGTGTTCACTACGTTATTATTGAGAGTATCAAGCAGGGGAAGAGAGAGACACAACGTTACATGGATAGTTATAAATTTTGCGAGTGTCAAACTCCTTCCCCAAAAAATAAAAACAAACACTTCTTCTATCTGTCTATACTTTCTTCTCCGTCTCTCTCTCACCCTTTCTCTTTACTTCCCTCCATATAAATTTTGTCCTATCTGCAGAAACTCAAAGCAAGACTTCACCATTTTTGACCTGCAAAGTTCTAAAGCAAGTCCACAGGTTCACCGTAGGTCCTAAATTTTTTTTTTTTTTTGTGCAATTTTCTTATGATTGTTTGTTTGTTGAGAAATTGAAGGAAAAGGGAAGGGAAAAAGGGTATTCTTAAAGAAAAGTAAAACTTAAATAAATAAAAAATTGCCTTTCTAAACCCCTTTGCTATCAGCCTTCAACATTCATTGGTATCTAAAACATTCATTGACTTTAATAGACAAATCAAAACAGAATTTTGTTCAATAGATTCACCAATTTTCTCACTGTGTCTCTGTATAATAACCCCCCCCCCCCCCCTTCTCTCTCTCTCACATGTTTTTTTTAGGTAATGTTTGAAAGAACATTAAATGTATTTTTGTGTGATTGTCTTTAGAATAAATAGATTATGACTTTGGCAATTTACTTTCTGACTTAAGTGGTTTACAAATATTGGGGTCTTGAAACTTAATTTATCATAATTTACCACAAATCAAATTTTATTTTGAATATAAAAAAAATCAATTGATATTGTATACCTATTATCTATACCTTTAAAAGAAAAGTTTTTGAAAGGATCTTTTTTTTTTTTTTTTTTTTTTTGCCCTGTTTGAAGCTTCTCAATGGGTATCACTAGCCTTGAATACGTTGTGTTTTGTTAATCTATCCTCTCTTTTCTCTACCCGTCTCCTTCCCCAAAACCACATCATAACCTCCATTTTATTTGGTATGTGGTTTTACTAATAGGCTTTGGCTTTGGGATTTTTGTTTCATATGCCAAGTTCTATAAAATGAGCAAAATGAATTTGAAGGTTTAGTCTTGGTTATCTTTGTGTTTGTTCTCTATTTGTTTGTTTAAATTTCTCCATGAATAAAATTTGGTCTAGGGATCCAATTTGTTAAAAAGATTTCTTCTTCAAAATGTTATTTTTCTACACTATTTTTCTACATGAAATCTGCACTGTTACACATCTAAAGTCTACTTTTTTTTACAATTAAAATCTGCACTACACTATTTCACAAAATTTACACTGCACTGTTTCATAGAAATCTGCACTGCACTACACTATTTCATTAAATTTGCACTGTTTTGAATAACTTTCTGCATTGTTTTTAAAAACTTTCATCTTGGTTATCTTTATGTATTTTCTCTATGTGTTTGTTTAAATTTTTCAGTGAATACGTAGAACATATTGAATATATATCAATACTGCTTTGGATGATCTTACTTTGAACTCCGTTTTATTCCTCTCTTTATTTGTTTCATTTATCGAGATTTATTTATTTATTTTTTCCTGTGCGTGTTTATAGTTAAGTTTTATATTTTAGTAAAAAAATTGTAGTTTGTTCCTATGATTTAATTTAAAAAAAAAAAAAAAAATTGTATTAGTTGGATGATCTTAATTTTGATTCCTTTGATATTGTTTCTTTCATATTCATAATCATTAATTATTAGACTACTAAGACTCTCCTCTATGTGTTCACAAATTTAGTAGCAACCCTCAATTGTATTTGGTACGATGGGAGGTATTACCCATGTAGTGATTCTACAAAATTTCGAAAAATTGATGTTCAAAGCAATGTACAACTCACACCAACATCTGTAATTAAGGAAAACAAAAGGAGTTATTCAATACTACTACAAAGCAATAAAGGAAAAAGATACAAAGAATACTTTAAAGTTGTCTTTTTAATTTACTTGAAATATTGCTTAAGTAGTTCTGTAAATGTGTGATTCATACATTTATTAGATAATTGAAGATGTTAAGGATTGGAATCTTAATTTTAATTTTAATTTAAGTTTGATTTTTTTTTTTCATAATTTAATGTTTCATATCAAGGATAGGAAATTTTGAGATTAATATCCTAATGTACAATCAAAGAGGAAACTGCAAAAAACTGTTTACATCTTCAAATATAATAGCTTTCCCGTGCATCGCACGGGTTAGCGACTAGTTATATTAAACTAGGATGCCAAAAAAGGCGAAGTTGAGGCTGTGTGCCTAATACAATACAAACCAGCAGCATCAGTGCTTAACATATTACACAAAACATCATTAGATGGCAAATCTAAAACAACAAAAATACATTTCAAAGATAGGTTTTGCTGACTATTATATTTTACAGTATTTTAATCGAGGAAGTACGCATATAATATAATTAAAAGTGCCATGTGCATCAAAGATTCAAATAAAGTCAATCCAAAGTAACGAAATATATACAAACAAAATAGAAGTTCAATAGGTACGCATATAATCTAATAGTGCCAAATGCATCAAACTTTCAAATAAAGCCAATAATCCAATTTTACGTATTACGTACATGCATAACGAGTAATCCATTATCCATGATTTTATATATATATATATATATATATTCATTTGGATTTGAAAATCAAGTATCCTCAAAAAAACACAAAACAAACTGAATCCATAGATGTCAAAGAATTTCACAAGCAGAATGGTTAGAACCGAAATGTTCATCTCCATTTCTCATCTCCTCAGCCTGGTTCTTCTCTTGTGTGTGCTGGGACCTGCCTTCCTAGGAGCTATTATACCCACTTCATGTACCAGCCACCTCACTTTCAGATGCTCACAGATGTAGAAGAATGCTCTTCTTAGGCTGTGTTTGTTTTGGGTATAAATGGTTTCAGGAAATCATTTTCCGTAAAATAGGCTATTTGGTTAGTTTTGAAAATTAAATTTTTCGGAAATCATTTTCATTTGACCGTAAAAAAGAGGCTTTGACCACTGAAATTCATTTCCGTTCCTATTTTCACTTCAAATGACTTCCGGAAAAAGAGAGAGAGAGAGAGAGAGAGAGAGAGAGAAGGACCAGAAGACGGTGAGAGAGAGAGATCGTGCCGTCCTTGTCCCCTCCATGCGATGGTGAGAGAGAGCCCGTCGCCGGCGACCCACAAACCCATCGCCTTCGACCTAGACCCAGACCCATTGCCTTCGACCCAAACCCATCGCCTTCAACCGACCGATCTTCAACCCATCGCCTTTGACCCAGACCCATCGCCTTCGACCTTTGATTTCTGTGTGTGATTTTGATTTTTGTTGTTGTTATGGTGGTGTGGGTGGTGGTGTTTTGGTGGTTTTCCTGTTGTGTGGTGGTGGGTTTTGTGTGGGTGGTGACGGTGGAAAATAGCATTAATTTTCATAATGTTACCAAACACATGAAAATATTTTCTACAACAATTTTCATAATGCAACCAAACACTTTGAAAATATTTTCCTTTCCCGAAAATAGCATTTCCGAAAAATAAATATTTTCCAAAAAATATTTTACATGAACCAAATACAGCCTTAGCTTCAAAGAAGGTCTCACGGATCTATCAGGTCGCCTCGCTTCTTAGGTTAGCGAAGATTGTTGTAGCTGGATAGGTGTTGGATGTGACAAAACTACATCACATGTCGTCGAGCTTGACCTTAGAAACCAATTTCAGTTTAGCCACGATAGTTACGAGAACCGGCAAAATTACAAGAAGTCGTGCTTGGGGGGTAAGATAAGTCCTTCTCTACTCAATTTAAAGTATTTAAGTTATCTGGAACTGAGCCAGAACAATTTTGAAGGCATCAATATTCCAAATTTCTTGGGTTCTCTTGAAAGTTTGAATTATCTTAATCTCTCTTTCTCACTATTCACCAGTTTCATTCCTCCCCATCTTGGGAATCTGTCAAAGTTGCAATATCTTGACCATAATTCCAATTCAGTCCCCTTCTCAGAGTTCTCTCTCGTTGGAAGATTGGAAGTCTAAAAGTCTATTGTGGCTTGTTGGTCTCCCTTCTCTAAAGTACCTTGATATGAGCTTGGTAAGTATTGGGGAAGTTAAACCAGATTGGCTACAGGCAGTTAATATGCTTCCTTCTTTGTTGGAGTTAGACCTAACTGGTTGTGGACTTGTTACTCTTCCTCATTCTATTTCCTCCATCAACTCACATCTCTTACATACCTTGATATCTCTTACAACTTAAAACTCATCAATACCTCTATGGTTGTCAAATTTGACTGGCCTTTCAAATCGTTATATTGGATCCAATTCCCTTCGAGGTGCCATTCCTAATGTATTTGCTAATTTGGTTTCTTTGCGAGAGCTTGATCTTTCATATAATTACATTGAAAGTCAGTTACCAGTTGGTCTGGGACATCTAACCAACTTGAGCAGTTTGGATTTATCTGGAAACAGCATTACTGGTAAGATACCAATCTCATTTGGCAAATTTTGCAACCTGCAAACATTGGAGCTGGGTTTCAATGGTATAAGTGGGGAGATAACTGAGTTTGTAGATGACTTGTCGCAATGTTCCAACAGTAAATGGCTATATTTGGGTTCTAATAGATTGCTTGGGGGTAAATTGTCGTACTCTTTGGTAGCACTCAAAATGTTGAAAACTTTAAACCTCGAGGCTAATTCCTTTTGGGGTACAATTCCAGATTCTATAGGAAACATGTCGTCTCTACAAGAACTTTCTCTCTCCGGAAATATGTTCAATGGAACTATTTCAGAAAGTGTGGGAAAACTATCGATGCTTACTGTTTTGGATCTTAGCAATGATCATTGGAAATGTGTTTTAACTGAAGCTCATTTTCAGAATCTCACACGATTAAGTTATTTATACTTATTGTCTGTAGATTCTGCAACATGGTCGTTGGTTTTAGATGTGAAACATGACTGGGTTCCTCCTTTTAACTTGTCAGTAGCCCAATTTGAAAGCATGTTGATAGGCCCAAACTTTCCGGCGTGGCTTCAAACTCAAACTGAACTTTTGTCTCTCTGGCTTTCGAATGTTGGCATTTTTGATACCATTTCGCAAGGCTTTGGGAATTCCTTCTCAAGGATTTGGGATATTAGTCTTTCCAAAAACAAAATTTGCGGACAGGTACCACACTTTCAATCTTATCATCTTGTACGTAACTTAGATATGAGTTTCAGCAATTTTGATGGTCAAGTCCCACTTTTTCCTAGTAAAATGATGGAATTTGTGTTTCTCCGTGAAAATATGTTTTCTGGAACTATGTCGGAAAACGTAGGTGAAATATTGCCCTTGGTATATTACTTGGATCTCTCTTCAAATTTTATAAATGGTACAATCCCCCCTTCTATTGGAATGCTAAAAAATTTGCAATTCCTTGTTTTGCGAAACAACTGCCTGGCTGGAGAACTTCCTCCTCATTGGGAGGAATTGCACAATTTAGTTTTGCTGGACGTTGCAAATAACAACATATCTGGCAAACTTCCGAATTCAACGCAATTTTTGAGTTCACTAAGGTGGTTATCATTGGGAAAAAATTATCTTGAAGGAAAGTTCCCTTCTTTCTTGAAGAATTGCACAAAATTGGTATGATCTTGCAGGAAATAAATTTTACGGAAAACTACCGACATGGATAGGAGAGACCTTATCATCATTATTAAGGTTAAGCCTAAGATTCAACTTATTTGACAGGACATTCCTCAACAATTCTGTCTTCTTTCAAGTCTTCAAATCTTGGACCTCGCACAGAATGATTTGTCAGGAGGAATCCCACAATGCTTAGGGAACTTGAGTAAAAGTGATGAAAAAAGTCTTGCAATTGTTTATGGTGAGATGACAGTATTTTTGAAAGGAAGAGAGTATGTCTATGAGGACACTATTTATCTTGTCCATTCCATAGACCTATCTGACAATAATCTATCAGGGGAAATTCCTGACAACATTACAAGTGTCTCAAAATTGGTCAACATGAATCACTTGACAGGAAAAATTCCTAAGAGCATTTGGAATTTAAAAAATTTGGAATCACTTGATCTCTCAAGAAACAAACTTTCTAGTCCAATTCCACAAAGCTTGTTGTCCTTGACATTCTTGAGTCACTTGAACTTGTCATTCAACAACTTGTTGGGTATAATAACATCTGGGAATCAACTCCAAACCCTCAATGATCCATCCATTGACCAAGGTAATTCTTTACTGTGTGGACCTCCTCTTTCAACAATATGCCCAGGGGAAGAATCTGATCCTGAAGCAAGATCAAATGGAGCAAAAAAGAATGATGAAGAGGGATTTGAGTCATTATCGTTCTACATTAGCTTGGTGGCACACTTGTTGTTAAAACATCATGGAGGCAAGCTTACTTCCAAACTTTTGATAATTTGAAAGACAAGATTTTTATTTTCATCAAGGTCAAAGTTGTTCACTTGTCAAGAGAAAGATGAAGTTGGAGGAAGATTCAGGACAAGGAAGGAGATTGCTTAGTGCTTATTTTTTATGAATCACGAAGATGTTGTTGTTGTTGTTGTTGTTGTTGTTGTTGTTATCATTTTTTTTTTAAATTTATAATTCTGTTGTTGTGTACTATTAATTGATCCAACCTTGACTTTCTAGAGTGATATTTTTATCTTTTATTTCTGTCCATTTTTCAATAACCATTTGTCACCAAGATGGTTTGTGAATATCGTCGCCACCGAAAGAACACTGCCACCGTCTATGATTTTAGCGTCACTATTAAATTTTACATTACAAAAGATGAAGTCTTTAACATATGGAAGGTTAAAGAATTAAATCTTATTTAATTGTCATCATAAAGTGTCAAAATAACTATGGGAACACACTCATCGATATTTTTCTGTTAGGACATATGTGATTCGATTTAAGGAACATATGTCAATATTTTATGTAATTGGCTAATCTTTTGACAAAATGCACTTTACTTGTAATTGGATAGATCTAGGATGTGTTTAATACTTCAAGGAACAAGGTTTCAAGTTCAAGTGTTAAAACCATGCAATTCTGTCCAAGAAACAAGTGAAGAAGTGCTGGATTTTAATTCTCGACAACTAGTATCTATAGAGGTTTAAAAGCTACTGAAGCCCGATGCTCAACAGCTAGCTCAATAGATAGCTATCTATCGAGGTTAATGAAATTCAGTTTTTCAGAGCTGATTTTCATCAAATCCGTAGGTATATGTTTGGGCTTTCTTTTCTCACAACCCTAAACATATATAAGGATTATTTTAAGGGCCGTTAAAAGTTGCGCAATTGTGAAGCAAAGTTTTGTTCATGTAAATTGTGACCGGAGACAGAATTTGCCTTAATTCATCTTTTTCTTGAAGAAGTTGTTGTGTTTGTACACCACAGGGTTTTGTAACCAACGAGCTTCTTGATTTCATCGTGTGATGAACTAAAAAACTTTGTAGCCAACATCTTTCTCTAGTTGGTGATTAAGTTGCGTACTGGGATTCACGCATTTATTGGTTAGTTACGTACTGGGAGCCGTGCATTGAAAGAAGAGATTATCACTACAGAACAAGTCCAATTGTGTATTGGGGTAAGAGTTCAACTGCAGGTTGGTAGAAGGCACTGAGATTCCTTTACTTGTAACCGCTTATTTTGATAATAGTAGATTCTCGGAAGTGGTGACCTTAAATTCACCCAGTAGGGTTTTACCTTGGTGGTTTTCCCCATTCGTAAACAAATCATCTGTGTCAAATTTATTTTTCGCTGCATTTAACTTAGTTGGTGATTTGTTTATGCTACCACGCTTATTGCATGTTAATTAACTTAATTAATTCACTTGGCTAATTAATTGGTTAATTTATCACAAGGGGTCAATACATTCTTGGCATATCATTTTCTTTTAGTTTGCACTGAGTTGGACCGGTTGGCATAGTCTCTCTATTTCTTCAGAAAGGAATACACAAGAAAAGGGGGGGAAAATTGGGGATAAAGAGCACATGGCTTTTGAGTAGAGATGTGGTGTGCTTTTGTGTTAGAACGCCTTTCTCTCTCCCTTGTGTGTGTGTGTGTTTGTTTCTATAAAAAAAGAACGGGTAATTGTCCCACATTACTTAAGAGAGTGTTGTATAAAGTATAACTTGCCCCACTTTCCCTTAGAAGTTACCATGGCTTTTGAGTGGAGTTATGGTGTGCTTTTGTATTAGAACACCTTTCTCTTTCCCCTATGTGTGTGTGTTTGTTTCTCCACAAAAAAAAGAAAGAAAGAAAAAGAAAAAGAGCACATGCAAGGACTGAGCTAGAATTTTGGGTTGAGGGTCAAAACATGAATAATAAAAATTTTAAAATTCAAGAATTAAAAAATATATTCATAACTAAATATAGTATGAAAAGCAAACTAACACTCATTCAATGTTAACAAAATACCCAAAAAAAAAAAAGACACAACAATTATTCCACAATACATTTTAAATTAAGCATTTGTCAAAATAAAATAGGAATTTTTTAAAATACTGAAAATAATATATAATTAATTTTGTACTAAATCTAAATTCATAATAATTTTTCCTTTAATGTATTCAAATGGTACTTCAGAAAATCATCTCTTTCTTTTTTGGTTATAAAACTTAGTTTTGACATTATTTATTATTGAAAATGCTTGTCATGTAGTAGTAGTAGAAGAAACAAAATGAACAATTACACTAAAAACTAGTACATTATTGATATTTCTAACCAAGCTTTTGACACATTTCAAAAAGAAACCTTTTGAATTTGCAGCTGATCGAGCAAGTTTTTCAGAATGACCAATTTGATTTCTAGGAATTATTCTCTGAAATCTGTTGGTTTCGTCTGGTATCAGCGAAACAAAATCAGAGTTAATGATGTACAAGGCCTGCCCTAGTTAATGATGTATAATGCAGATTCTATGAAAAACTACTCCTCTATATCCAAGAAATTGAGGCCATGGGCTAGGAAGGACTACTTGATGGGGTATTTCTTACGAATTGCGAAGTTTTTTTCATTAGAAATCTTTGGATCTCTCTTCCAATTTTATTAGTGGTAGAATTCCCCCATCTATTGGCATGCTAAACATCATACAGATTCTTATTTTGAGAAACAACTACTTGTCAGGGGAACTTCCTCCTCATTGGGAGAATTTGCATTCTTTAAATTTGTTGGATGTTGCAAACAACAACATATTTGGAAAACTTCCCAGTTCAATGCAATTTTTTGGTCACTACAGTGGTTGTCATTGGAAAAAAAATCATCTTGAAGGGCAGCTCCCTTCTTTCTTAAGGAATTGCACACAACTGCTAAATCTTGATTTTGCAGGAAATAAATTCTATGGAAGCTTGGCAGCATGTATAGGAGAGAGCATATCATCATTGTTGAGGTTAACCTAAGATCCAACTTGTTTGGATCTCTCTTCCAATTTATTTTTTCCATCTCTTTTAGAAAATCCAAGTCCAACCACGGTTTTTTCTATAAAATGGACAGACCAAATGGTCTGACCGGGTTATCCATGAAGTGGAAAGAAATACAGTTTTTTTGTTTGAAAATCCGGGCAAAAATCACCCTATCCCCCATTATGCTATTAAAAATTGAAATAAATCAGTTCAAAATTTTTTATTATGATCACCTTGATTTTTAGATAAAAATAAAACTTATACAAATAGAAACTTAAAGAAATCAAAAACACTACTTTGGTCTTTAAATTTTAAGATCACACTTAGTTTAATTCATAAATTTTGGTAACAGTCAATTTGATATTTATTATTTTTAACTTACAATTAATTCAGTCCTTACCGTTAACTTACTAATGGAAAATGCGTACATGACAAATGGTGTACATTACCGACACATTTGAAGTTTATGTGGCAATCAAAATAAAAATAAAAAATAAAAATTTATTGATATTTTAAAATTCCATGTTAGCCCCTAAATGAAATTGAATTTTTTTTTTAATCAATTTTAAAGAAAGTGAAAAGGAAAAAAGGAATTAAAAAGAACCCAGATTTCATCTAATCTTTTCTTTCATTTGCTTTGATTTTCTAACATATGTCTGCTTAAAGAATTCGGTTTTATTAAAATTGTCATCTGAAAAATGTTAAAATGATGATGGGAACAAGCGCTCATCAATGTTTTTCTCTGTGTTTCTTCAAGAAGGAATACATTAGATAGGGGAAAACAAAGAAAAACAAGAACATTACAGAGGAGATAAGGAAATCAATGAGTAGGCAAAAACAAAACAGGGATAAAGAGCACATTCATGGCAGAAACATGAGCATTTCAAATTGGATTTGAGACTTTAGAAAGTAGATTCCAAAGGTGAAAGGAGCCCGGAAAATGACTTTGAAGCTGCCCATTTTACAGGTCAATGAGTAGCTTGTCAACAACAAAAAAGTGTTGAGGAAAATGCAATTTACAAAATACTAAAACTCAGAAATACAGTTTTTGATATATGTACAATTTCTCATAGGCCCCTTCAAGATGGAGTATAAAATAAAGTGAGAGAGTGATAAATAAACTGATTGATACTATGGATTCACTAGATTCCCTTGTATAAACATAAACAAGAGGAAGAGGAAGGTTGATAAACTATCACTAACAGAAATTTTATGAAAATTCTATTGCCGAAAGCAGTGTCTTGGTCTTTGCCACAAGATTGGCAGTGGCCTTGATACTTGGATCTCCAATGAACCAAATTTTATCCCTCAATTAAGGATCAGTGCATCCAATGAGGTCAATCTAGTGGCTGATCTGATAGACCAATATACAAGGCAATGGGACACAGGAAAACTAACAGCCCTGTTGGATCAAACAACTGTGAATAGAACCTTATATATCCTTCTCCCTCATCATTCCCAACATGACTAGATATTCTGGAGCTTAAATGCAAACGGTGAATACTCAATTAAATCAGCATACTATGCTCTGCGAATCCCAGCCAGGTATTGCCCGCCACCCAATCCTTCAAAATAAAGGGTGGAAGAAAATCTGGAAGTTGAAAATCCATGCTAGATTCAAGAATCTATTGTGGAAATTTTCCTGGAATATTTTACTTGAATGTTTGCTGTTTTTTGTGCAACAATGCAATTCAGTCAGCAGTGCATTTGTTTCTTCAATGCGACCGGGCTGCCCGAGTTTGATTGATGTCTCCTAGGCTTATTAATTTGAATCGTGTAAATATGTCAATATCAGATTGGGTGAAAATGATCTTAAACCCACAAGTCTTTTGGGGTCTAAATGATTAGGATTCCATAATCAAAGGAGGTGATGCGTGGAATGGGGTAGAGGCTCTAAGATAAATAAAAATTAAAAAAGAAAAAAAAGAAAAAAAAGGGAGACATTTTTAATTTGGCTAAGTCTTTTGTAAATGTTGTATTCTCTTTTGTTTATAGAACGGACAATTTGTTTGCCCACCTATAAGTCCATTGGGCTACCCTTTTGTCTAGGACTGGGCCAATTCCGATCTCCTCCCTATTGCCCCGTGTTCTCTAGACTCTGGTTGAAGGTGGCCCTAGGCCCATCCCTTCTTGTTGTTCTGATTGACCAATAAAGTATTTATTCGTTAAAAAAAAGAAAATACAAATCACACGTGGAAAATATAAAAGCATATGTAAAAAATATGAAAAATGTGTAGAGTAAAATACGATTTTTGATAGGTTGATTATTATTTCTCTACACCCACCATAGTTTAAACTTAGCACTACCACTATTCATCGCTAGGGCTTCATGTCTTGAGCCAACTATCCGAACTCTTGCACTATGTTTGGTTTGAGAGAAGAGAAGGGAAAGGAAGAGAAATTAAAAATTTTTTTTCTTATGTTTGGATAACATGAGAGAAAAGAAAATAAGCTCAATTTGATGAAAATTTTATCACTTGGACTCACATTTTTCCCTTCCTCTTATTCTTTTTCTCCTCTTCCATTCTCTTCCCTCTAACCAAACATAGGGTTAATTCAAAGGTCCAGCGTAGGACTTTGTTGGCTCCAACACAAATTTCACATCCCTTTCAATTATTATATGCTGGTAGCATTAGCAGTGAGCAAGCTTGACATCCCTTCTAAAGCAAGAAACTTTGTAGCTAGCAGGCGCGGAAGCATGGACATGTGGGGGGGGGGGGGGGGGGGGGGGGGGGGGGAGGGAGGGGGTGGGAATTTCTTAATATATATATATATATATATATATAATTATTTTAATGTTTTCAATATTTAGCCTACAAAAATAAGAGTTGGCCCGTCCAAATATTTGAATTAGTCCAATGATTCTCTTAAAAAATATAATTGGTCTAATAGTTATAGAGACATAATTTTATTTTTTATTATAAAATGTGCTCTTATAATTTATATAACTTATCAAATAAAAAAGTATGTGTATATAATAATAAATAAATAAATAAATAAATAAAAAATGTGTGTGTATATATATGCATGCAAGGGGGGTTGTTTTGCAAAATATAATAGTGCTGCAAGTTGGTCCCCAAATAAAAATTCCTAGACACGGCTTGTGTCCAGTGGAAATTTCCATTGGACACGTCCGGATTCGGACATGTGTCCACCATCCAATGTGTTCAGTGGAAACTTTCATTGAACACAAGCCACACCCAAAATTCCTAATTCTGCCCCTAGCAGTTAGAGAAGAAGTTGAAAGTTTCCTTCCAAACCCAAGCCAGCAAGCAATCTCCATTAGTTTTTTCTTGCAATTCTCACCACCCATGCTTTCATGTCACTATTGGTCATTTGGTTGCATCTACATTTTTTTTTATCCATCAAAATAGGGGTGAGTGCCATCCTTCTTGAATAAGCCTCAATCTTCTACCATATTATATTAGAGGCGGTTCCACATTGAAAGCGAGATGGTAAAATAATAATTATATGTAAATTTTTTTAAAAATTTATGATTTTCTACCCTTAAAAAAAATCGTGACCACCCTAGAGGTACGTAGAAGCTAGAGTGCCCCAAGTTGACTTTGTACGTAGGTCAATCTCTTGCTCACAAAGAAATGATACTGCGGCAATTCTCCATAATATTACCTTCAGTCTTTCATAAATTTTTTAATACCAAAACTTCTTCCATAAATTCTGTTTGTTACCATTCAATAACAGATGATTGATTTAACCAATATGCTTACTTAACTAAAAAAATGTACCTTATTTCTCCTCTGTCAAACACAACCATCTTTGGAATTTGAATTTTCTTTATCACCGCAGCAGATTCTGTATGAATTATCTGAATGTTTCTATTGGAAACAATAAAAGATACCAACCAGCCATTTGAGTTACAAATGCTCTTGGCGTATATGGACATAGTTAATAAAGTTATATATTTATTACTTTTTCCAGCTATATCTACATAAACGGTTCTTGGGAACTAAGCCTAACCCACCAATGATGCCAACTGCTAATTCATTAAGTACGTACCTTTAGCCTATCCTCAAGTTGTAACTTGTAAGCCGACTTGGTCCTACAGCAAATTTATTAACAGTTTGATATCGCTCCAATTTATAATTTATAAAAAGAATATGATAAAAGTAGTAATCTTAGATATATTACTGCTTGGGTATTTTCTAAACCGATACTGGATACTTCATTTTTTTGGTCCAGTCATGGATAGTTAGTCCACAAAGGAATGGTTGCTGGGTTCATAGAAATAGATCTAAACTTGATAGTTATTTTTCTCTTATAACAAAATGTCACAATATTTTCACAACAATTGAGCTATCAATCCATTATGTATCAAAATAAAATAACAAATTTGTATATTCCAGGATCCACCACAATTGGAATCAAGAGAATTTGAAAATGTTATTACATTTAATTTTGTCTACAGATTTTTTCAGAGTTCATAGCTATAGAGTGAGTGGGTCACTACATATGTGACACATGACACTTTTCAAAATGCCCTAGTATGCTTAATTACCAACAAAAGTAATCTGTTAAAACGTTCATGGCCGAATACTTAACAAATACTATAATTACTACATTATTCTAGCTATAACATCTGTTTTGGCCTTTTATATCGTCTTATAGTATCTGTTTTTGTATGTAAATTATAAAGTCAATGTATATTTTTGTACAAAATCTATTCGACCTTTTATTTTGGATTGAAGCATTTCTTTTAATATGAGATTCATTATTGTATAACCTCTGTTTTGTCCTTTTGTTTTTGCTTGAAGCTTTTGTTTTGAAATGTCAATTGCAAAGTTAATGAAGGAAGCCAACCACGAAATTGTTGGTTCTATAACAATGCTAGCAATGCATTTTCGTTTGCATGGTATTCCACCTAGCATGTTAGCATAATCAATTATGTGGAACAGCCTCATTGAATTGTTCATTAGTTACAAATGATTAACGTGAAATCAAAGTTGATTATCCAAAAATAAAATACCAATAGCAACAACGTTGAAATCGAAGTTTAATGAACGTGCACATGCAAGTCCGTCAAAAGACTCATTAAATTTTGTGATACTATATATGAATATGCATTGCTTGGGAATGCGTTGAGCACTACGTTTACGTTTTTATTTTCGACTAGCTAATCCGTTTAAAGGATACAAATCCTTTGTGAAGCATAAAGTAGAACAAATGAATTGTATTCGGTTTGAAGTAAAGTGCTTTCTCAAGTTATGACTCATGACACAATATAATTCGTCAATCAAATTATAGGTCTACATGTTTTGAGCCACCCTATTTTTTTTTTTTTTTTATTATCTCTCCTGGAACTATGGTAGCTTTACATATACTTCAGGGTGTTTACATGAATACTCTGACTTGCTTAAAAAAATTGTAAAAAAAAAATTATGTACAATTTTTTATGGTTTATCTGCCTTAAAAAAATATTGAACACCATGGCTCAAGAATTCCAAGAATTTTAAGTTAATAAACTAATATTAGCCTCACAAGCATATATCCTTAATCCCTTAAACAAAAAAAATAAATTAAATTAAAAATAGTAGTAAAATAACAACAATAAAAATTAGAGAAATTCTATAGATACAAAAAAATATCACAACATTTTCACAACACCTTTGCTTATAACTATGGTGGATCCTAGTCTAATATTTTATTATTTTATTTTGATTTATGAGGGACTGACACTGTAGTCGTTGTGACAAACTGCTGTATTCGCACAATTCTAAAAATTACCCCAAATAACATAAAAATAGCCCAAACAACAACCAATGAAAAAAAAAATATTCAACAAGAGCTCATTTAAAAATTAAAAATAAAAACCTCAAATTACTCATATTTGTAACCCGTTCAACCCTTTTTCATAAAATAAAAAAAAAAAAAAAAATCCAGTATATCATTTTTCCTAAAAAATGAACACTTCCCTCCAAAATATATCATATTTCCAACAAAAAAATATAAGCGTTTCTAATAGACACTTTTTACTGTTGCAAAAGTTTTAATATTTGATGAGTAATTTCTAATGGAAGAGACTTGCTGTCTAAAAATCTAGTTGTTCAGATGACTTTTTGTAGCCGTTAGAAAATTTTCATAAAAAATAGTAATATTTTTTTGTAGTGTGTGGCCCCATAAGTTCTCCTCGACAACACTAACAACTTTGAAGGTCATCACAGCAATTTTGCACTTTTCGACAACTCGGCTCACAATCGTAGCTAGTATCATCCTTCTCTCTCTCTCTCTCTCTCTCTCTCTCTCTCTCTCTCTCTCTCTCTCTCTCTCTCTCTCTCTCTCTCCATTTTTCTCTTCTCTGTCATCATATATTTCAAACTCTATCTCACTTTATTACTCTTATCTCAACATTTTCAATTCTCACTTTATTTTTTATTAGTCTCTTTCTACATTTTTATTTTGTTAATGTGGTGGTGTGGTGTTGCTTTCCCCAGTAAACCTAGGAATTGGTTGGGTCCAAACCCTTAATTTATTTATATCCTGAGCTGGGTTAAGCCCATAAAAGAAGGTCCCAAAAGTGGTTTGTTTTATGACGGGTGATATCCTAGTTCTATTTTAGTAATGGATTACCTCAAATTCAGCCCAACCGAGAAGACTTTTAAGTAGCCGAACTCCCTTGTTAAAAGTACGAAGAGGACTTCCCTGTTCCCAAAATTGTGTTCTCACTTTTCTTTGGTGTGTCTCTCCCCTAATTTTTGTTCCAACCTTTATTTCAATTTCCCTTTCTCCTTTTATACCCTCTTCTTAGTGGAGCCCTCGTGATGGTAGAATATGCCATACGTGTGTGGGCCCCTTCACCTTTGGGAATTAAGTGGATCTCTTAGTCTATGCTATTGTTCCTACTTGTCAAATCATTAACCAGAAGTGGGGTCTAAAACTATGATACTAAGAAAATCAACTAGTAACTTGTGTTTGGCGCCAAATCTTATACTCGGCATGCATGTTCCCACAGGTGTCAACACATACCTTCGGCGAGAATAGGTTATCCTCTGCAGGTTCTTCCAAGGTGATGTATTCCTAATCACATCTCATTCAACTAGATGTGGATCACAGATTCACAATTGGGCTGACTTGATTTTAGATAGGCCAAGTCAAGACTTTATTCAACTACATTTAATAAAAGAAAATTGTAAATTTTCATGTATTTGAGTTTTTTTTTTTTTTTTTTTTTTTTTTTTTTTTTTTTTTTAATGTTGATATATTCAAGTTCACTTTTTATTAAATTTTGTATAATTTAAATTTCTTAGTGACAACCATAGGAAAAAAACTCTTAAAACAGCTACTGTCTCTCCAAATGTCTGCTTGTGACGTAGATGGGTTTATGTTGTCTGCTAGTTCGTTTGATTTGCTAAAATTGATAGTGTTTGTTATTGGAGGCACTATTTCTTTGTTTGCGTATCATATGTTGTTTATCCATTTTAGTACTCTACATTTAAGTCTTTCAGTTAAAAATATATTTCAAAGGATAGATTTTGCTTATGAGTCCTTCTAATGCCACATAAAGTGGCACAAAAAAAGCCACAACTCGCCCATGTGGTGAGTTGTGGTTGGTGGAGGGGTGGTGGTGGGACAACCCTCCACCAATCACAACTCGCCACATGGGCGAGTTGTAGCTTTTTTTGTGCCACTTTTTGTGGCACAAGACTTATCCTTTGCTGACTATTATATTTTACAGTAATCAAATCAAGGAAGTATGCATATGGTGTAAAAGTGTCACATGCATCAAAGATTCAAATAAAGTCAACCCAATGTAACAAAATAGATACAAACAAAATAGAAGTGCAATAGGCACGCTTATAAGGTAATAGTGCCACGTGCATCAAATATTCAAATAAAGCCAATAATCCAATTTTACGAAAAACCTACATGCTTGACGAGTAATCCATGATTATATATATTCATTTGGATTGGAAAATCAAGTATCCTCGACAAAACACAAAACAAAACTGGATCCATAGATGTCAAGGCATTTCACAAGAAGAATGGTTAGAACCGAAATGTTCATCTCCATTTCTCATCTCCTCAGCCTGGTTCTTTTCTTGTGTGTGCTGGGACCTGCCTTCCTAGGAGCTATTATACCCATTTCATGTACCAGCAACCTCACTTTCAAATGCTCACAGATGGAGAAGAATGCTCTTCTTAGCTTCAAAGAAGGTCTCACGGATCTATCAGGTCGCCTATCTTCTTGGGTTGGTGAAGATTGTTGTAGCTGGTTAGGTGTTGGATGTGACAACACTACATCACATGTCGTCGAGCTTGACCTCAGAAACTGATTTCAATTTAGTGACTATAATACTTACGAGGATACGCAAAAGTACAAGAAGTCGTGCTTGGGGGTTAAGATAAGTCCTTCTCTACTCAATTTAAAGTATTTGAGTTATCTAGACCTAAGCCAGAACAATTTTGAAGGCATCAATATTCCAAACTTCTTGGGTTCCCTTGAAAGTTTGAATTATCTTAATCTCTCTTTCGCACTATTCACCGGTGTTATTCCTCCCCCATCTTGGGAATCTATCAAAGTTGCAATATCTTGCCCTTAATTCCAATCTGTTCCCCTTCTCAGAGTACTCTCCCATTACAATATTGGAAGTCAAAAGTCTACAGTGGCTTGTTGGTCTCCCTTCTCTAAAGTACCTTGTTATGTGCTTTGTAAATATAGGGGAAGTTAAACCAGATTGGCTACATGCAGTTAATATGCTTCCTTCTTTGTTAGAGTTAGACCTAAGTGGTTGTGGACTTGTTACTCTTCCTCAGTCTATTCCCTCCGTCAACTTCACATTTCTTATAGTCCTTGATATCTCTCGCAACATGTTTAACACCTCAATACCTCTATGGTTGTCAAATTTGATTGGCCTTTCAACACTTAATATTGGATCCAATTCCCTTCGAGGTGCAATTCCTAATGTATTCGCTAATTTGGTTTCTTTGCAAGAGCTTGATCTTTCAGATAATTTTTATATTGAAGGTCAGTTACCAATTGGTCTGGGTCATCTAACCAACTTGAGCAGATTGGATTTATCTGGAAACAACATTACTGGTAAGATACCATTCTCATTTTGCAAACTTTGCAACTTGCAAACATTTTCTCTAACAAACAATGATATAAATGGGGAGATAACCGAGTTTGTAGATGGATTGTCGCAATGTTCCAACAGCAAACTAGAATCGCTATTTTTGGATTCTAATAGATTGCTTGGGGGTAAATTGCCGTACTCTTTGGGAGCACTCAAGATGTTGAAAACTTTAGACCTCAAGTCTAATTCCTTTTGGGGTTCAATTCCAGATTCTATAGGAAACATGTCGTCTCTACAAAAACTTTCTCTCTTCGGAAATATGTTCAATGGAACTATTTCGGAAAGTGTGGGAAAACTACCGATGCTTACTGTTTTGGATCTTAGCGATAATCATTGGAAAGGTGTCTTAACCGAATCTCATTTTCAGAATCTCACACGATTAAGTTATTTATACTTGTCTGTTGATTCTACAACATGGTCATTGTTTTTAGATGTGAAACGTGACTGGGTTCCTCATTTTAACTTGTCAGTAGCCCAATTTGATAGCATGTCGATAGGCCCAAACTTTCCGGCGTGGCTTCAAACTCAAACTGAACTTTTGTCTCTTCTGCTTAGGAGTGCTGGCATTTCTGATACCATTCCGTAGGGCTTTTGGAATTCCTTCTCAAGGATTGAGGATATTAGTCTTTCCAAAAACAAAATTCAAGGACAGGTACCACACTTTCAATCTTATCATCTTTTACGTAACTTAGATCTGAGTTTCAACAATTTCGATGGTCAAGTCCCTCTTTTTCCTAGTCAAATGATGGAATTTGACCTCCCTGAAAATATGTTTTCTGGAACTATGCCGGAAAACGTAGGTGAAATATTGCCCTTGCTATATTACTTGGATCTCTCTTCAAATTTTATAAATGGTACAATCCCCCCTTCTATTGGAATGCTAAAAATTTTGCAAATCCTTGTTTTGCGAAACAACTGCCTGTCTGGAGAACTTCCTCCTCGTTGGGAGGAATTGCAAAATTTAATTTTGTTGGACGTTGCAAATAACAACATATTTGGCAAACTTCCAAATTCAATGCAATTTTTGGGTTCACTAGAGTGGTTATTATTGGGACAAAATCATCTTGAAGGAAAGTTCCCTTCTTTCTTGAAGAATTGCACAAAATTGGTAAACCTTGATCTTGCAGGAAATAAATTTTACGGAAAACTACCGGCATGGATAGGAGAGAGCTTATCATCATTACTGAGGTTAAGCCTAAGATCTAACTTATTTGACAGGGTCATTCCTCAACAATTCTGCCTTCTTTCAAGTCTTCAAATCTTGGACCTCGCACAAAATGATTTGTCAGGAGGAATCCCACAATGCTTAGGGAACTTGAGTAAAACTGATGAAAAATATCTTGCAATTGTTTATGAGGATATGTCAGTATTTTTAAAAGGAAGAGAGCATGTCTATAAGGACACTATTTATCTTGTCCATTCCATAGACCTATCTGACAATAATCTATCATGGGAAATTCCTGACAACATTACAGGCCTCTCAAAATTGGTCAACATGAATCTCTCTATGAATCACTTGACAGGAAAAATTCCTAAGAGCATTTGGATTTTAAAAATTTTGGAATCACTTGATCTCTCAAGAAACAAACTTTCTGGTCCAATTCCACAAAGCTTGTCGTCCTTGACATTCTTGAGTCACTTGAACTTGTCATTCAACAACTTGTCAGGTATAATTCCATCTGGGAATCAACTCCAAACCCTCAATGATCCATCCATTTACCAAGGTAATTCTTTACTCCGTGGACCTCCTCTTTTAACAATATGCCCAAGCGAAGAACCTGATCCTGAAGCAAGACCAAATGGAGATGGCAATGATGGAGTAGAAAAGAATGATGAAGAGAGCTCTGAGTCATTATCTTTCTACATTAGCTTGGTAGCTGGCTTTATCGTTGGGTTTTGGGGAGTTTGTGGCACACTTCTTGTTAAAACATCATGGAGGCAAGCTTACTTCCAAACCTTTGATAATTTGAAAGACAAGATTTTTATTTTCATCATGGTCAAAGTTGCTGGCTTGTCAAGAGAAAGATGAAGTTGGAGGAAAATTCAGGGCAAGGAAGGACTGCTTAGTGCTTATTTTTTATGAATCACGAAGAAGTTGTTGTTTTTTTTTTTTTTTTTTAATTTTTTTTTAATAATTTATAATTCTGTTGTTGTGTACTACTATTAATTGCTCCAACCTTTACTTTCTAGAGTGATATTTTTATCATTTATTTCTATCCGTTTTTCAATAACCATTTGTCACCAAGGTGGTTTGTGAATATCGTAGCCACCAAAAGAACACTACTACTGTCTATAATTTTAGCGTCACTATAAATTTTACATTACAAAAGATGAAGTCTTTAACATATGGAAGGTTAAAGAATTAAATCTTATTAAATTGTCATCATAAAGTGTCAAAATAATGATTGGAACACACATCGATATTTTTCTTTTAGTTTTGCGTTCTAATGGATGGCTTGGGGGTGAATTGCCCTACTCTTTAGGACTAGCACTCAAGATGTTAAAGACTTTAGAACTCTCGAGAAATCCGTTTTGGGGTTCAATCCCAGATTCCATTGGAAATTTGTCATCTCTACAAAAACTTGACCTCTCCGCAATGGAACAACTATTCCAGAAAACATGGGAAAACTATCGATGCTTGTTTCTTTGGATCTTAATGACAATTATTAGGAAGTTGTCTTAACTGAAACTCATTTTCAGAATCTACCTCGACTAACACATCTAGACTTGTCTGTAGTTTCCACAATAAATTCTTTGGTTTTATATGTGAAAAATGAATGGATTCCACCTTTCAAACTAAGATTTTCTCAATTAGATAACATGTTGATAGGTCCAAAGTTTCCTGCTTGGCTTCAAACTCAAATTGATCTTTACTCTCTTAGCCTTTCTAATGTTGGCATTCCTGACTCCATTCCACAAGGCTTTTGGAGTTCCAACTTATGGATTGTTTATTCGACTCTATCCCATAACTTCGAGGACCTCTGCCCAAAAACATTGGTGAAATGTTTCCCAATTTAGAATTCTTGGATCTCTCTTCAAATTTTTAGTAGTGTTAGAATTCCCCCTTCTATTGGCATGCTAAAAATCATACAGATTCTGGTTTTGAGAAACAACTACTTGTCAGGGGAACTTCCTCCTCATTGGGAGAATTTGCAATCTTTAAATTTGTTGGATGTTGCAAACAACAACATATTTGGAAAACTTCCCAGTTCAATGCAATTTTTGGGGTCACTACAGTGTAGGGGTGTGCAAAAAACCGACGAACCGAAAAAACCGCTTCAAACCGACCGAACCGTTGCAAAAATTTTGGTTCGGTTTCGGTTCGGTTCGGTTTCGGTTTTATTATATAAAAACCGAAAATTTCGGTTCGGTTTTCGGTTGCTGATTTGAATGCACCGAACCGACCGAACCGAACCGAAATATATTATTATATTATATTTTATATTAAATATATATATATATATATAATATAAGGTGTGCAAACGTGGGCTTGGCCTTGCCAAAATAACTCAAGCCCACTGCCCTTTTTTTTTTTTTTTTGAAAGAAGCCCACTGCCCATTAGTTAATCTAGATTAATTAACTTAAATTAAACTAATTAACTTAAATTAATTAAATTAAACTGAAACTAATTAAAAATAAAGAAAATAAAAACCCTACCCTCACCCTACCTACCCCACTTTCACTTTTACACGTTCTCATCTCATCTGAGTCATCTCCCTCATCTCCCTCACGCCTCCATCTCCCTCATCGCCCTCCCTCACGCACGCCGGCCGCCATCTCCCTCATCGCCCTCACGTCTCACGCCTCAGGCCTCCATCTCCCTCACGCAGGCCGGCCTCCATCTCCCTCATCGCCCTCCCTCACGCACGCCGGCCTCACGCCTCACGCCGGCCTCTATCTCCCTCATCTCCCTCATCGCCCTCCCTCGCGCACGCCGGCCTCCATCTCCCTCATCGCCCTCCCTCACGCACGCCGGCCTCACGCCTCCATCTCCCTCATGCCTCCATCTCCCTCACGCCTCAAGCCTTTGCTGCCGCCTCCACATGCCGGCCTTCACACGCTGGCCTCCCCACGCGGCTTGATCTTTTCATTCTCACGGTGACCTTCTCTAGTCCCTTTTTAATTTCTTGATAACCCTCTCTCTTTTTTCTATTTTGGGTGTTGTTTAATACTAAATCAATGCTATTTTTTTGTGAATCTGATGTTGAGATGTTATTTTCTTATTTTTTTTGTGAATCTGATGTTGAGATGTTATTTTCTTATTGAAAAAATGTGATGTTGAGTTGTTATTTTCTGCTGGGTTGTTATTTTCTTTTTGTGACTGTGATGTTGGCTTAGAGTTTTGGAAAAATAGATAGCCCCATGTGCTTAACCGAAAACCGACCGAAACCGACCGAAACCGAAATACTACCGAAACCGATTGATTTCCAATTATTTCGGTCGGTTTCGGTTGAGAATTTCACAAACCGAAAATTTCGGTTTCGGTCGGCCAAACCTAAAAAAACCGACCGAACCGAACCGATTACACCCCTACTACAGTGGTTGTCATTGGAAAAAAAAAATAATAATCATCTTGAAGGGCAGTTCCCTTCTTTCTTGTGGAATTGCACACAACTGGTAAATCTTGATCTTGCAGGAAATAAATTCTATGGAAGCTTGGCAGCATGGATATAGGAGAGAGCGTATCATCATTATTGAGGTTAAGCCTAAGATCCAACTTGTTGGATAGGGACATACCCTGGAAAGCACTCTAGTGCCGCACCCGCGTCGGACGCGGCCCGACGCGGCAACGCGCATCGGACACCGCTGATTGCGCGTCCATGCCACGTTGGGCCGCGTCTTGCCACGTGGCGAAGCCGACGCGGCTCAAATCGGGCCGACTCGGGCCATTTCGGCCGTATCACCCTCCCTTACTCCAATCTCCATCGCTCGTCTCTCTCTTCTCTCTGTGCTCTTTGGTTGCTCGGCTAGGCCAGATTCGTGCCGATTCGGGCCAAAACAGGCTGATTCCAGCGGAAACAGAATCAGATACGGCCGATATGGCCACCGAAACATGCTGATTCCGGTCGAAACGGCCACCAAAACAGGCCGATACGGTTGATTCCGGCCGAAATAGCCGCCAAAACAAGACGAAATGGGCAATAGCTGCCATTCTTCTACTTCATGTGGCCTTATGAGAGGAAAAAAAAAAAAAAAAAAAGCTGGAAGAATAATAAATGTACGTAACTAAATATAAATTAAGGAGGTGGAAAAGTCAAATATTTAATGTGGGTGGGCTTGGGAATTGAAAAATGAGTAAAGGAACTTTCTTGAAATGTGGTTTTTTTGTTTATAATTACCAAAAATATTGATTTTATTAAAAATAAATCATAAATAATTATTTTTTTAATAATAAATTCTACCATTGATTTGATTTTTTTTATATAAAAATATTAAATTCACTATATAAAAATATTTTTAGTAATTTTTTAATCGCCGAGTCCCGCCGCACCCGCACCCACTTTTTTCAAAAATTACCGAGTCCCGCACCCGTACCCGCACCCGCACCCGCACCCGCACTTGAGTCCCAAAACACACCCGTGCTTCTTAGGACATACCTCAACAATTATATCTCTTCTTTCAAATCTTCAAATTTTGGACCTTGCTCAAAATGATTTGTCAGGAGGAATTCCACGATGTTTAGGGAACTTGAGCAAAACTGATCAAATAAGTCTTGCAAATTCTTTGGAGCAAATTGTAGTATTTTGGAATGGAAGCGAATACGAATAAATCAAATTTTCTATTTCTATTTCTATTTTTTATTCTCCTTTTAACAATAAATCCAATTTTCCTTTTTCTCCCTTTAACCTTAACCCTTCCTCTCAAAAATTTCTAAACCGCAAAATCCATAAATCGTCCTAAACCTCAACCCTCCACAACTACATATAGACAATTTTTTCCAGATTTGTACTCAGTGTGTTGAAATTTCTTTTCAACATCATATGTGATCTTTTGATTTTTTTTTATTTTTTGGTTTTTTAATACCTGGATTTTGATGTGATTCATTGGTGATTTATTTATTTGATAACATTGGTGATTTATTTTGATAACTTGGGATGGCGTTATACACTCGAGACCAGGTCAAATGTAATTGGGGTTAGCTAGAAGTTTCATTTGGAAATACAAACTTTTCAACCATTTATGTCGCTTTTCACATTGTCCTCTTTGATTTATTTTAGGCGTAAAACTCAATTTTGTCTCTACATTTTCACGCGATTCTTACTTTGGTCCCTAATTTTTTTTTTCACCGCTTTTAGTCCTTAAAATAAAAAATGCAATCTCATTTTTGTCCCTACCGTTAGTGCCCTAACGGCAAAATCTTAGGTGGCAGACGGAACATCCTATTAGCTGACGTGGTGCCGACGTGGCAATTAAAATATTATTAAAAAATATTATTTGACTTTTTTTAATGTCACGTCAGCTAATTATTTTTTTATAAAAAGCCATGTCAGCAAATTTAAACCAAAAAAGAAAATAAATTAAAAAAAAAAACTTAAAATAAAAACACAAACCCAGACAGATCTAACACAAACCCAGAAATAAAATAAATTAAAAACAAACATTAAAACCTGTGTCTGATGCCACATCAATCTTTCTTCGATTCGGCCAATTCGCTCCATATACCTCCATAGCCACTAAGGCACCTAGACAAATCTCTCTTCTCTCTTATCAAAAAAAAAAAAAAAATCTCTCTTCTCTCTTTCTCCCTCAGTGCCTCTCTAAATCTTTCCTCTCTCTGCACTTTGTGGCTGTGGTTGTCATTTGGGTCAGGCGGGTGGTGTATAGATCGGTCATTTGGGTCGAATCATGGGCATCTTCGACGAAGCAACAGCATCTACAATGACGATGACGTGTTTGGTGGTGTTTTCATTAGGATCCGATGCTACAGTCGATGGGTCAAGCATTGCTCTTCGGACCCGTGCTTTGGAGTAATGCTTCTGTTAGCAGCTAAAGCATCTTCGATCGGAGTTTGAGGTCTGAGGTATGGGTATGTGATTGTTTTGATTTGTTCCAATTTGGGTATGGGTATGTGTTTTTCTTCCGATTTGGGTGCGGTAATGTGGTTGTTTTGATTTGTTCCAATGGGTTTGCGGCGAGTGGTGGAATGGTGGATGGGTTTGTTGTTGTGGGTTTGGGTGCACTTGGTTTTGTGTTTGGAATTGGGTTGTAGGGATCGGAGATTGGAGATGGGGGCGTCGGTGTGATCTATTTATCTCTCTCTGTCCATTACAATCTGCATCATCGACGGTGGCATCAACATCGACATCGACATCGGCATCGACGACTCCTTCGTGGCCAACTCCCCCGCCGCTACTGCTCCTCCAATTCAAACCCATTCTCCGCCGCTATCCCGAACTATTGGGTCTCAAAAAATCCCTCCTTCTTCTTCCATTTCCGATTCTTTCTCTCTTGTCGGAGTCATGGTGTTTGCTATTTTGGGAAATGGGTTTGATCGACAGGGTGGTGGTGGTGGTGGTTTTGGGATCTGTTGGTCGGTGGTGGTGGTGGCGGTGGTTTTAGGATTTGGGTTTGATTATAGGTTGATGGGTTTGTTGGAGATTGGTTTGTTTACTGGGGTTTGTGGTTTTGATTTGCTAAAGATTTGGGTTTGAGTTCTTGGGTTGTTGGGTTTGATTTGGGAGTTCTTGATTTGCTGGGTTTGAGTTCTTGGTTTGCTGGAGATTTGAGTTCTTGGTTTCTTCATTCTTCTTGTTAGCATTTAATTTAATTTTTTTTTCTTGTTTTCATTTATGTCCTAGTGATTTGGGTTTGAGTTCTTGGGCTACTGGGTTTGTGATCTTGTGATGGGTTTGACGTCTTGGATGCTGGGTTTGATTTGGGAAGAATAAGAAGAACAAATTGTAAAATGAAGAGCAAGTTGAAGAACACTAAGAACATTAAGAAAATTTTTTTAATTAAAATTTTTAATTAAATTAAATTTAAGGTTTTTTTTAATTTAATTTATTTTTTAAAATTTTCTGACATTGCTTTTTAAAAAAAAAATTAAAATGCTGACGTGGCATTAAAAAAAGCCAAATAATATTTTTTAATAATATTTTAATTGCCACCTTAGCACCACGTCAGCTTTCGTCTGCCACCTAGGACTTTGTTGTTAAGGCACTGATAGTTGGGACAAAAATGAGACACGTTTTTCAGAATAGGGACTATAATAGGTGAAAAAAAAAAGTTAGGGACCAAAATGAGAATCGTGTGAAAATGTAGGGACGAAAATGATATTTTCGCCTTTATTTTATTGTGTTCTTATTAAAAGTTAGATCACAAGCAGGCTCCGAGCATATAACGGATTTGTGACTAGTAATATTTAAAAAGCTGAAGACGTTTATGTTATATTTAAATACAATCATATGTCATATTTAAGCAATCTTTTTTTTTTTATGAGATATTTAAACAATCATATGTTATATTTAAATACGATCATATTGTCGAGGATTGAACCATAAATTTCTTATTCAACAATTAGAAATTTTCCTAATTGAGCTAACTGAAACCCACACATTGTCGTCTTTGATTTATTTTATTATGTTACTTATTAGAATGTTGAAATCAATATATATATATATATATATATATATATATATATATATATATAAGGAGAAGAGACCTTATGCGGGATTGCATGAGCTCCTGCCATGTGACGCTCTAATATTTCATTTAGCATTTTTAATTTCTTTTCATTAAATCTCTCAAAAAAAATTATTTTCATTAAGTTTTTTTTACTGTTATCCAAAAGATCACATTAACTTTTTTTTTTTTTTTTAAACTGTTATCTAAAAGATGGACTATAGTTCAAAATTAAATTAAAATAAAACCAAACCTTATAAAAAGTCCAAGCCCACTTATTACCTTACATATTATGACCTAGGCCGGACCCTTTTGCATTAACTTTTTTCCCACATTCCCCAAAATATGGGTTGGCATCATGAAATAGGTCACACACTTTGAAAAACTCTCTGTACAATCTTCCTGATAAGACTCTTATTATTAAGTGCCAAATCAATTTGCTCTTTTCTCTTCTTATCACTGATAGTATTTTTGCACAAAAATGGATTATTTCTACACCATCTTCTTTTATATGGTGGAATCTATTAAAAATAAATAAATAAACAGTTTATATGATAGAAACAATAATTCTCTCAATTTGTTTTTTGTTTAATTTCTAATGTAAAAGACTCCTAAAGCCAACAAATTATATGCCAGTTGTCCACTCTCTTTCAAAGAATGTAAAAGATAATTGTACACTTTAATTAGCCAAAATAATTAAAAAATTGTGAAATTCATTTAGGCTATATATATATATATATTCATATTCTTAATTATGTATATTCATAATAATTTTGGTTCTTTTTATTTTCTTCCTCTCAATAATATGTATATTATAATTGAACATAAGACGAGTGTTATAGGCCATAAAGAATAGTTAGAAATTATTTCAAAATAAAAGTATAAAGTTTTCGCACATCGCATGGGACACCAACTAGCTATTACAAATAGTCCAAACACACAGACAAGTAGGTTCCATGTATAGCACGGATTTGTGACTATGAATATTTTTCTGTGACTTTTAATATTTAAAAAGTTAAAGACTTTAGGTTTTAATTGAACTCAGAATTTTACATATTATCATTCTAATACATATCATTTAATTGAGTTCAATTCTATTTCATATTTAAATACTCCATTAGAATCTTGTCACAATTAAAATAAAAAGGCTACTAATAGCTACCACAATGTGCAAATTAGATATAAAATAAAATAAAACAAAAGACTATTAGTAACTATCATATTAAGACAAAAAATAGAAATAATAATAATATTTTGTCTAAGTTTTCCGTGCATTTTACAAGTTACTAATTTGTTCCTCTATAATTGTATACCAAAAAGTCTTAAATGGTATGCGAATTATAAATTCAATCTATATTATTGTATTCCATCAGTTTTTGGACTTTCATTTTGGCTCGAAGCATTTGTTTTGCTATGAATTTACAAAGTTCATTTATATTATTGTTTATCCTCTGTTTTGGCCTTCTATTTTGCTTGAAGCATTAGTTTTGGTATCAGATTTACAATCAATTTATTTTGTATATTATTGTATGACCGCTGTTTTGGCCTTTTATTTTTGCTTGAAGCATTTGTTTTGGTATGAGAATTACAATTAGTTTATATTATTGTATGCCCTCTGTTTTGGCCTTTTATTTTTGCTTGAAGCATTTCTTTTGAATGTGAATTACAAGGTAAACTCATGCTGCAAACCACGAAATTGATCCTAATACCTGTCTAAGTTGGCCAGCCCCTTAACCTTCAATGCTATGCATATTCGTTTGCACTGTATTCTACCTAGCATGTTACCATAATAGGTTATATGGTACTTGATTGGCTTTGGCCTTCTGTAAATAGTTATGTGAGTTACAAATGGTTAATATGAAATGAAAGTTTTATGAACATGCATGTGCAAACCCGTCAAAGACTTATCGCATTGCGTGATACCCCAAATTGTGCAAATTTGAAACAAGAATTTTGTAACTCAACTGACACCTTCTAATATTTTTAACAAAATAAATGCATGCACGGAATCCCATATTATAAATCGATTTGGCAGGGCAGTTCAAGTATCCACTACAAAACACAACAAAACTAGAGCCTTAGACGTCTAAGTACTTCACGAGCAAAATGGTTAGAACTATCATCTTTATTTTCCATTCTCTTCTCCTCAAACTGGTTCTTTCCATGTGTTTGTTGGGACCTGCCTTCCTAGGATTTATTATACCCATTTCATGCACCAGCAACCTCACTTTCAGATGCTCACAGATGGAGAAGAATTCTCTTCTTAGCTTCAAAGAAAGTCTCATAGATCCATCAGGTCGTCTCTCTTCCTGGGTTGGTGAAGATTGCTGTAAATGGACAGGCGTTGGATGTGACAATAGGACATCACTTGTTGTCAAGCTTGACCTCAGAAACCCATTCCAGAAAGAAACATACAACAAATCGTGCTTGCAGGGTAAGATAAGTCCTTCTCTACTCAATTTAAAGCATTTGAGCTATCTAGACCTAAGCTTGAGCAATTTTGAAGGGATCAATATTCCAAACTTCTTAGGTTCCCTTGAAAGCTTGACATATCTCAATCTCTTTTTCTCATTGTTTTCTGGATTTATTCCTCCACATCTTGGGAATCTATCAAAGCTCCAATATCTTGACCTGAATTCAAATTCATTCCTCATCAAAAGGTACCCTCCTTTTACAAGATTGGAAGTCAAAAGCCTACAGTGGCTTGCTGGTCTCCCTTCTCTAAAGTATCTTGATATGAGCTTTGTAAATCTTGGGGAAGTTGCACCCAATTGGCTATAGACAGTTAATATGCTCCCTTCCCTGTTGGAATTACACCTAAGAGGCTGTGGACTTGTTAGCCTTCCTCACTCTATTTACTCCATCAACTTCACAATGCTTTCAGCCCTTGATCTCTCTTACAACATGTTTAACTCCTCAATACCTCAATGGTTGTCAAATTTGACTGGCCTTTCAACACTCAATCTTGCATCCAATTCCATTCAAGGTGCCATTCCAGATGCATTTGCTAATTTGGTTTCTCTACAAGAGCTTGATCTTTCGTATAATCATTATATTGAACATAAGTTATCAGCTAGTCTGGAATGTCTGGCCAACTTATGCAAATTAGATTTATCTGCAAACCACATTACTGGTAAGATACCAAGCTCATTTGCCAAACCTTGCAACTTGCAGACGTTTAATCTAATGGACAATGGCCTAAGTGGGGTGATAACTGAGTTTGTAGATGGATTGTCTCAATGTTCCAACAGCAACCTAGAGACACTAGTTTTGCATTTTAATGGTTTGCTTGGGGGTAACTTGCCCTACTCTTTGGGAGCACTTAAGATGTTGAAAATTTTAGTCTTCTCTTCCAATTCTTTTAGGGGTTCAATTCCAAAATCTATAGGAAACTTGTCGTCCCTACAAGAATTTGACCTGTCCAGAAATAAATTGAATGGAACTATTCTGAAAAGTGTGGGAAATCTATCAATGCTTGTTTATTTTGATCTTGGTGAGAATTATTGGGAAGGTGTCTTAACCGAAGCCCATTTTCAGAATCTTACACGATTAACATCTTTAGACTTGTCTGTACTTTCCACAACATGGTCATTGGTTGATGTGAAACATGATTGGGTTCCTCCTTTTAATCTAAGATTTGTTCAATTAGTTAACATGTTGATAGGCCCAAACTTTCCAGCATGGCTTCAAACTCAAACTGAACTTGACAGTCATAGTCTTTATAATGCTGGCATTTCGGGCACCATTCCGCACGAGTTTTGGACTTCCACATTTTCAAGGATCACTGATTTGACTCTTTCGCATAATAACATTCGAGGAGAGGTGCCACACTTCCAATCATATTCTATTGCATCATACTTGGATCTGAGTTTCAACAATTTCAATGGCCAAGTCCCACTCTTTCCTAGTGAAAATATGGAAAATATATTCCTTCATACAAATAATTTTTCTGGAACTATGCCTGAAAACATAGGTGAAATGCTTCCCAATTTATGACTCTTGGAACTCGTTTCAAATTTTATAACTGGTAGGATCCCCCCTTCCATTAGAATGCTAAAAAACTTGGAAATTCTTGTTTTGAGAAGCAACAGCCTATTTGGGGAACTCCCTCCTCATTGGGGTATTTGCGGTCATTAAATTTATTGGATGTTGCAAACAACAATATATCTGGTAAACTTCCAAGTACAATGCAATTTTTGAGTTCATTACAGTGGTTATCATTGGGAAAAAAAAATCTTGAAGGGCAATTCCCTTCATTCTTGAGGAATTGCACAAAATTGGCAAACCTTGATCTTGGAGGAAACAAATTCTATGGAAACCAACCAACATGGATAGGAGGGAGCTTATCATCATTATTGAGGTTAAGCCTAAGATCCAACTTGTTCGTTGGGGACATACCTCAACAATTGTGTCTTCTTTCAAATCTTCAAATTCTGGACCTTGCACAAAATGATTTGTCAGGAGGAATCCCACCATGTTTTGGGAACATGAGCAAAACTGATCAAATCACTCTTGCCAATGTTTATGAGCAGATGGTGGTATTTTCTAAAGGAAGAGAATATGTGTATGAAACTACTATTTATCTTGTCCATTCCTTTGATTTATCAAGAAATAATATGTCAGGAGAAATGCCTGATAATATAACAAGCCTCTTAAAATTGGGCATTATGAATCTCTCTATGAATCATTTGACAGGAAAAATTCCTGAGAACATTGGAAACTTAAAAAGTTTGGAATCACTTGATCTCTCAAGAAACCAACTCTTTGGTCCCATTCCTCAAAGCTTGTCATCCTTGACATTCTTGAGTTACTTGAATTTGTCATTTAACAACTTGTCTGGAGAAATTCCATCTAGGAATCAACTTCAAACCATCAATGACCCGTCCATCTACCAAGGTAATTCTTTACTCTGTGGACCTCCTCTTTCAACAAGATGCCCTGGGGAAGATACTGATCCTGAAGCAAAACCCAATGGAGGTGGTAATATTGGAGCAGATAAGAGTGATGAAGACAGACCTGAGTCACTATCGTTCTACATTAGCATTATAGCTGGCTATATTGTTGGGTTCTGTGGAGTTTGCGGAGCACAGTTGTTAAAACATCATAGAGGCAAGCTTACTTTCAAATCTTTAATCATTTGAAAGACAAGATTTTTTTCTTTATTAAGGTCAAAATTGCTCGCTTGTCAGGCAAGGACAGACTCTGTATTTTTTATGAATCACGAAGGTTTTATTTTTTTTATAATTCAGTTGTTAGAGTTTTTTCTATTGTGTGATACATTTGATCTTTTATTCCTTGCCATTTCGTAATAACCATTTGTCACGAAGATGGTGAGTAAATGTCATCACAAGGCCACTATCTCTCTAGGGTGTTGCGGTGGTAACAAGTTGCTTGTTTCTTGTTTTCACTTTGAGTGGTGAATCAAAGTTTTTATTCCATTTCTATATGAAAGTATTGAAAATTTTGTGATCTTTCATACGTACCAAACACCAAAAAAAGTTTTTCAAAGCACTTTCAAAAACACAGCCAAACATTAGAAAACAAATAGTTTCCCTGAAATCATTTTCAAATATTTTCCGACAAAATGTTTTATGCTAAATAATCGGAGCATTGAAAACAAATATGATTCTTTTGGAAGCAAAGAAACTCAACACCCCAGCCGCCCCGGGAGGGGAAAAAAAGAGAGTTTAGAGATTATAATACTTGTGTTTTAACACCATACTGCAGCTCCTCATTAATTTAGCTTTCTTTTTCTTTTTTTGGATGAGAATATAGAATCAATGTAGCCTCTTTTAAAGTACCTGTAAACTGCAAATGTTCTGATTTCCTTCCTGCACACTACGAATACTCATATACAATACACATTTACACATCACACAATTATCCATCAAAGTAACAGAGTTTATCCTTATACTCCACAACCACCACATTGCAGGCAATAACATTATAAAAAGCTACCAAATCCTAGCAAAAATAATTGTTGGGTCAAGCTATCAAAGGTTTTTTTTTTTTTTTTTTGAAGAAATCAAAGGTTATTTAATTCTAGCAATAATCGAGTTTCCTCTGAAATAATGTCCATTCAAATCAATATGGCATTAGTTGCATTTTAAGAGAATTGTCCATTTAGTAAGTAACAGAGAGCGTTAATTCAGAGAGAAATAAATTTTAGCCGAAACAATTTGTCTGCAGTAAAAGTATCCAACACAGCTCCACCTATTTCTAAACTCTGCCATGTAGATAATGCCATTCTTTTTTTGTAGGGCGAAGACGTCAGAGCTGGTTACCCTCAAAAAGTGCTTGGAAAAATATTGTTCATGGTCGGGTCAAATGATCAGTGTGGAGAAAGCAGGTGTCTTCCCATCTAAAGGAGTTAGCAATCAATTTCTTAACCAGATTAAATACTGCTGGGGCCTCAAGTATGTAAAAGACAAGCTTGAGGGCAAGCTTAGTGGCTGGAGCCTGGAAGAGCAAAAACTTATCTATGGCAGGTAGAGCAGCCTTAATCAAATCTGTAGCTCAATCAATTTCAACTTACACCATGGCTGGATTGCATGTGATCAACTTGATGCAGTGGGCCGTAGGTTTTGGTGGAACCCCAAAACAAAGTAAAGTTCATTTTGGACTCCTAGTGCTTGGTCTTTGCCATGTAGGCCCCAAAAGGAAGGAGGTTTGGGTTTTAGGAAATTTTGGGATTTCAACCAAGCCCTCATATCCAAACTTGCCTGGTGGATTTAGTCTGGGAAGAATTGCCTGTGTGTTAATGTTTTGAGAGCCAAATATAAGGTTCGTCAGAATTGGCTAAGGCACCATTCAACCAGCATATCATCTCCTATTTGGAGAAGTCTAGCGGGCACTAAGTGCTTATCTCAGAGGCAGCTTGTATTTCAATTGGTAATGGTAACTCAATCAAGATATGGGAGGATCTGTGGATTCCGGATACCCAAATTTTATTCCCATTCCTGAAGAAGGGGTTAATCCGGATGAAATTTTACTGGTCTCTCAACTTCTTAACTCTGATAATTCTGGCAGGGATATTCAACAGCTGAGACTGGTTTGAAAATGCTACCATTGAGCTTATTTGGCACATCCCTATCTCCCCAAATTGTCTAGAGGACAGATGTAATTGGACCCACTCAAGTTCCGCGAATTTAATGTTAAATCAGCATATTGGATATGTAGGGGGCTCAACTATTCAACACCCTTCGATTCTCTCTGGGGTAGAATTTGGAAGTCTAAGTTGCATGAAAGGCATAAAATGCTGGTTTGGAGAATTACAACTGGTTGTTTGCCAGCCAAAGATAGTTTGCATAGATTCTTTTAAGTTGCTGATTTCTCTGGTGCTTCAGTTGCTTCAACCCAAGTTTGGTTCCCCCCAATAAGGTCATATGTTAAAATAAACATTTATGCAGCAGTTGGCCTGAGGTTGTCAGTCATAGCTATGGTGGCTAGAGATTAGGGAGGGGAGTTGGTATTTCGCTTGCTCGCAAAAGGTAAACACCAACCTCCCTCTCTAGGTCGAAGCTGAAGGAATTAAATAAGCCCTGCCTTTGGCAACTAACCTGGAGACCGATACCATTACTATTGAGACTAATTCCAAGATTTATCAAGATGCTCAACTTGATTCAAGCTGACCCCATTGGAGAATAAGATCCATCTTTTATTCATCACACACACACACAAAGACCAACTTGGCAAGGATCTATAATTTGGGACTAAGAGTTGCTGTTTAACTTTGTCCAGGGAAGGCTACTGTAGGATTTCTTTTTTTGGGAGGGGGGGGGGGGGGGGGGGGGGGGTGGGGGTGTGTTCAAAACAATCAACATCGACTTGCATAATCAGGAAAAGAAAGAGCTGGGACTTTCCTAACTACATATTCTTTTTTGCTTTTACTCCAACACTACTCGGTTAGAGCAATCACTTGAATAAAGTTAAAGATGTCATTCAAACCCAAACCAAATTTTACATGGCAGTGATAGAACTAAAATTTTCTGCATGTGTGTGGCAAAATTCATAAAAGAGAAGAACAGTTTACATTCATGTCCAGTAACAACTCTCAAAACTGAATCCTAGGGAAATAGAAACTTTCAAAACTGAATCCTAGGGAAAATAGAAATAACACCTATCTTAAAAGTACCACAATTCTCCTCTGTCCACAATGGGTTACTATTACAGTAAGAAAAATATCATTACCATTATCTGTTATGAAATCAAATGTGACTCTTCCTCCTGATGCCCTTACCACGACGCTTGCTTTTGCCCACCTTGAATTTCCTTTTGGATTTCTTCCCAATTCCACCAACAGGCTTTAAGGAACCCATGCTTTCATTTCCATCAGCCATCTCCATATCTGCAAAATGATGGAAGACAAAATCAAGATCATCAAACTTGAAAGCGTTAACATGCAATGGAAATGAAGATGTTCACATTTCAAACAGTCACTCTTAGTCAATTAGCAGATAGAGAAAAATCATGAAGCATATTTGTAAATTGGTAAAAATTTCTGTTCATTATTGTTTCTTATATTACTCAAAACAAAGAATTCAACTCAAATGAATTTTCAAAGCTGTGTTACACTTAGTTGGAGTGCCGTTCTTATGCCTTGCTCTCAAGAATGCGAATAAGGAGAGAGCTCAAGCTCTCACCAATGGGCCTAAACACATACTTTTGAATCCAAATATGTTGGGTTTGATAAGATCCTCAATAAGCTAGCTGGTAAGAAATATTATTATCACCCTTAATAAGTGACTAAATAGCTTTGTACACATTCAGTAGCATGGTTCATTTAGAGAGAAGCTATATTCTTTTTTTGCTTTGCTCTCCTGCATGCAAGACATCATCCAACCATTGCTTATGAAACTAAAATGAAGCCTGGAAAAATTTAACAACCATAGAGCACGAATAATGATGTTGATGTTTAGGTGGGTAATTAGCTCTTCATCATAAAGCAAAACAAGATATACAGAAAATCATCAAAGCCACCACAAAAGGAATGTCACTAAGCAAAAAGTATACATGTCAATCATAGAATTCAAGAAAATGTCGCTAATTAGAAAAATAACTACATAAGGGACCAGTGAACATGATCACTACCATACAGTATTAAACATGATTCCTCGAATTTAAAATTAGGCATGGCTACAATCAGTAGAGAGTAACTCATGGGACCCAAATATGCATATATAGATCAATTAAGACCCATAAAAAAATATCAGAAACTAGAAAAACAATAAAGAAAGTTCACAAATTCTGCAAAATCAGCAAATGTGTAGTAATTATTTAGTGTTAAAACAATGAATTCTCAAAAAATAGCAAATGGGTACTGCTCAAATAGCCTTAAATCATAATAAGTATGAAGAAATAAAGCAGAGACAGAAAAAGAAAGAGATGGGTAGTCAGAATTTAGTGTTAAAACAATAAATTCACAAAAAAAAAATCAACTGGGTATTGATCAAATAGCTGTAAATCGAAAAGGGTACGAAGTAATCAATCAAAAAAAGAGTTAAACAAATTGAATTCACAAAAACATCAAATGGGTATTGATCAAATAGCAGACAATCAAAAAGGGTACAAAGAAAATCAACCAAAGGAAACAGAAAGAGAAAGAAAGCGCACCCATAGCGTTAGCAAAGGAGGTTGTAATATTAGTGGTGACCAAGTCCATAGCTGCGGTGGTGGTGGTGGTGGAGCTAGAAGAGGCCCGTGCTGGAAGCTTAGGGGCAGAGAGAGCGGCTTCTTGAGCAGCAAGCTTAGCAGCGTCTTTGTTATCATAAAAAGGCTCTACCATATCTCTACGAATTGCACGAAGCCTCTTCACCCTCTTTGATCTCATTGACTTCGCCATTTTTTTTCTTTTTCTTCTTCTTCACAAACGGCTCTTGCTGTTTTGGTTTTCTTTCTCTTTGTAAAGGCTTTTGGGGAGGTCTTTAGGGTTTTGGTAGTTTTTGAAAGAGAGTGGAGAAGGGTTCGTTTGGTTGGCTTGGTATTTGTTTTTCACACCTTGGATTGGGATTTTCCTGCTCCAGTTTAGACCGAACCAAACAGAATATAAATAACCTTTTTTTTTTTTTTTTTTCTTTTTTATGATGTGAGGACAAGTGCCAAAGTTTTTTCCAAATCAATTTAAAGTGATCTAAAATTTTCAAATTATTGGAACCGAATATTTTAGTGCCAATGTATACATGTTTCGAAAATTGTATGATTTGTATATTTCTAGTTATAAACTTATAAATATTCCTTCTATATTAAATAGAAGAACTACATAATTCATGCCAACTTATTATCAATTATATATGGTTTATAACATGAAAATTCCAACAAAAAAAATTCATTTCATATACTCATCATGGAATATTTCTAAAAAAATGAAAAATCAATTTTTTTTTTTTTGAAATAATCCAATTATAATTGAATTGTACATGACTTCTGTCTAATTAGGGAGAAAAATTGATCACAATGCCCAAAATTGTTTTAAAAAAATATTACAACTCAACCATATTCTATTTTGGGTCGAAACTAAATGGCCCAAACAGCTTAATAAGACCTGGTATACAAATTTTAAAAACATGGGGTTGTTGTGCTTGTGTACCAGCGTATGCACAAGTATTGTAAATCCGCGGTTAAAAGTAAATATACACTTTTTTCTTTTCTTTTTAATAGTAAGTACTTTAACAAACACATGGAGAAAGGGGAAGATTTAAAAAAAAAATCCAACAGTGGTATATATGGTATATATCCAAAATGGCTAACTTTAACTTACACTCGTTTTTTAATGTGGAATTAATCTACTGTTTTTTTCTTTTGAGAATACTAAATATTTTAACATACACACACAGAGAGAGGGAGAGAATGTCTTAAAAAAACTAACAGTAGTATATATCCAAAATGGTCTAACTCTTAAATACACAACAAATGCTTTAAACCCTTTTAACTCACACTCATTTTCAATGTGGACCTAATATACTTAAACTTTGAAAATTTGAGGAAAAAAAGTAAGGTTTTAAAATGTTAAACATAAAAGTTAAAAATTAGCCCTAAGTTGGATACAAATAAACACTAATAAGTATCAATTGGTACAAAATGAAACATAAAATATGGGAGCAATCTCCTACGATTCATTACAAGACGATTTAGATAATCATTCATGTGTTTTATTCACACTGGTTGTAGATCCGAGCAATGTAGAGAAAAATTTAATGATTTATTATTTCGTTAATTGACAAATAAAAATAGTAGATGAGACTTATAAGTATTAAACCTTTCTTAAAATGATGTGATTATGTTCTAACAAAGTATTGTTTATATATGAAAGCTCGAATTTGTGTAAATACACAAGAGCTTATTCAAACTCTCAATTAAAAATTACAGCTAGATTGCTTTTACTCTAACTTAGATTAAGTGCGGAACAAGAGTAAATGAGCGCAAACAACCGATAAAACTACCCTAAGCCATATTCATCCATTATAAAAAATAAAATGAGAGCTTAAGAGTAGGGAAGAGAGATGAAAACACAAGATAATATCGAGACATGTTATTGAAGATGAAACTGAAAAACTCAGCAAAAAACCTTTCTGCGACCCTCCAAGTCGAAATCGATCCACTAGAGAATAAAGTTGGAGTACATGAATAACAAAAGACCCTCCAAGCCTAGTGTACCTAATGTACTTGAGCCCTCCAAGCTCCTACTACCAACTAGCTTCTCGGAACCTTGTCTTCTCTAGCTCTCCAAATCTCGCAATTCAGCCCGATTGCATCCCCCAACGAATGGCTCCTTCCAATACTTCCCAATAGCACCAAAATTTCACTTGACACTCAAAATGGGTGTGGTAAGTATTTGGGCTATCAACCTCTCAAAGATATAGAGATTGAGAGGTAAGAGTTGAGGAAAACCACAAGGAAATGTGTAGATGATTGTGGGTATAACAATCTCTAACCCTCAAGTGTATTTTCTATGGTTTATTCTCTAAAAAGCACTCCTTACAATTTGTGGGTAATGAGGGTATATATAGTATGAGTAAAGATTTGGTAAAGCAAAACATAACCTTTTGCCAAACAGAGAGTTTTGTGAGTACTTCGCAGGATGGCCTTTCCCACGAAACACTCGTGAAAACCTCTAGGCTGACACGACTCTTCATCTTCTAGTCATGTGCTCTACACGTGGCTCTTTCACGAGTAAACTTCTCGCAAGACACTCGCGAAATCCACTTGTTCATCATTTTAAGCTTGAGTCTTCATACTTTTTCACACTCATCCCTTACAATTAGAAACCCACATACATACAGGGAAATATGATTGAAGAAATTACAATTAAATTTGATACAAAATTAAAACCAACACAAAATAGTTGTAAATTACAACTTTACAATATAATATATTAGATTTTCTAAATTAAGCTATCTATATTTGTTATTTAAAATGTGATTTAAAATTTTTAATTTTTTTAAAAGAATTAACATGATTCATTTGACATTTAATTATATAGGCAAGATATTTTGTAAATAATATAATGTGTGGTTATAATTTGTTTTTAGTGCTCTTCACAAATAATTCATCCTCCTTAAATTGGACCAAACAAACCAAATTAGACCAAACTATACCTAAGTGGACTGAAGTAGACTAAATAGATAGAATTGGACCAATCGGACCAAAATGTACTGAACAGACCAAATGGACAAAAGTAAACTGAAATGGACTAAAATTCTATTTCTGTCTCATTTTTCCTACTTCACTCTATACTCCACAAATAAAAATATGTCACATGACAATGTATTTAATTGCCTCATACCATTAAACCTTTCCTAATTTCAATTACTTAAAATAAATAATAAATAAAAACCCCAGCCAATCCCACCAGGCCACCACTACAACCACTAGCGCTGGCCCCATCAATATCATCGGTCATGGCTAACTACCGTTGCCTGGTATGAACCACCGCCTCTCTATTTTCAAATCCAAACCACTGTCACTCTACCACCCAAAAATAAATCCAAGAACACAACAAAAGTGCAGGTGCGATAAAAAACTGTCCAAATCAAAGAAAACCAAACCCACAAAACAGAAACAAGAAGAAGAAGTGAAGACTCCAATTTGCGCATCACCCATACATCCCTTTTTCTCCTCAATAAAGCTACGGATGTACAGTAGCTTTCTTTTTAAATACTTTTTCCCCTTGAGCTTAGTTTTCCCCTTTTCCTAGTTACACAATAAAGCTATGGCCTTTGTTCAAGTTTTGTTTCTAGCTGAAGAAATTGATACGTGGGTTATATCCAACCACCGCCCTCCAACCACCATCACTCCGTCACTAGATAAACCCAACAGATTGAAATCCATGAACAATCCAATACATTCAGTACCAACATTTCCATATTATTTGAAAATTTAACAAGAAAGTTAGAGAGATCTAAAAGATTTGGATTTGAGAAAAACAAAGTCTTGCTTTGAATGATGGTGATTCTAGATTTGTTGGTGTTTTTGGTGGAGTGATGTTGGTTGGTGAGGGGCAGTGAGATGTCCGGCATGGTGTAGATCGGGTGATGGTTTTTTCTGTGACTGGAAAAGCCGAGGGCGGCGGCTGACGATGTTGGCATGTTTGGTGGTGGTGGTGGTGGTAGCGAAGGTGTTTGTGTTTTGTTTTGTTTTATTTTATTTAGTAGTTAAAATAAAAATAATAAGTCATAATGGTCGTATTTAATTAATTAGGTGAATGTGTAGCTAGTTTTTATTGGTGGAGTATATAGTAGAATAGAAAAAATGAGACAGAAAATTTGGACTCACTCTGGTGTGGCTCATTAGGAGCTTAGAAACAACAAATGTAGTGCTTCAACTGTTAATTATTGTATACACAGATGATCATTTTAGTCATTTAAACAAATGGCATCATTAGTAAGAAAATTTAACATGATTAAAAGCATGTGTAATCATTTGAATTTGAAGAAATTTTCTCCAAGATGGTTTCTTTCCAAGTTAAATTTGGAGAAATCATTAATTGTTACGTTGGGGAGAATGTTTGGTTGAACATTACAAGAAGTCCATACAAAATTTTGAACATTTTTCTACAACATGACATATGATGATGCTTATTTTTATTATTATTTATTGGTGGGGTGGATAGGAGAAGGAAATGTAACGATATCCTCCAATCCAGAGTTGGTAGGAAAGAGGCTATGGCTTTAATTAAAAAAATTTCCTTAAACTAAGCAAAATGGAAAATTAATAAACGGGTCAGCTTTTTTATGAATGTTTAGGGTAACGATTTCTTGGAATTTGTGAGTAAATAGAATTTTAATTTCTTTGATATCAAGGTTTGAGTAATTATAAAATTGACATGCTAAGTTAATTGGATGGGATCAGCAATCTTAGCATTCTGGTCTAATTCACTTTTGCAATGTATTCAACATCATATTGCCAAAATAATGATGTAAAAATCTAATAATATTGTGTCTCTAAATGACAAATGTACAGAGAAACATGAATACTATTCGAAGAAATTAATAACATTTTCTTCTTCTTAACGTCAAAATTCATATTGAAAAACAGATTGATTTTGGCTTCCTGGCTCTTTGACTACAACTTCTCATGCCTTGCCAACGAACTCTACATCAAACAGGAGAACTGAATCTGGAGGAATAATACAAGAACCTGCATCATAGAATATAAATTTATAAGCTTAAGATACTTGTACTATCAAATCTAATAATTAATAATCCGATTAACCTACTTTTATATATATATATATATATATATATATATATATATATAATTTAGCTGTAAAAGATTGCTAACCTCCTTTACACCCGGCACCTCTCACGCCATATCCGAGTTCTGGAGGAAGCTTTAGTATGCGTTTTCCACCTAATTAAGTAGGACATAATTTAATTTTAAGAAGAAAATGACAGATATATATTACAAGGTAAAAAAATAGATTTTTCCTGGATTCTTCTACTTTGTACCTGCAAGCATGGGAGGGATTCCATCACCTCCTAGAATGCCTTGGTCCCAGCCCTTGATGACCTATGAGATCCATGAAGATAATAAATCTTTTTTAAGTACGAAATTTAGAATCATAAACCAGTAAAAAATTGATGGTTTTGCACTATTACAAGACAATTAGAATTGTGCAAAGTGAGGACATGGAAACTGATTTTGTTTCCCCATTCTTTTATTTCTAATCTGACATATGGTTTGCTTTCGTTGACCTTATGACTATGGTAATTTACGCATCTGCACCGTAACTTTTTTCCAATATATTGATTGCTTAAGTGAAGAAAATTGTTTAACAAGCCAAAATTGATCAGAGGTCACTTCTCAGCCTGTAGGAAAATCTAAAACTAGCTAGTAAGGTGTCAGCCTAAATTCATAAGCGTCTAAGAAAGAATCATAAATTCATAATTGTCATTGAATCTTGCCCCATGCTAGCATATGATGACTATTAGTCTATTAAGCAAACACGTACATCATACATACCTCGCCAACACCTATGCGAAATGTAAGAGGCTTCCCTCGATTGTAGCTGCTATCAAAAACCTTCCCATTTTCCAATTTGCCAACATAATGTGCCTGTTCATCAGTTGATTCACTGAATTAAAGCACTTTTCATGTATAGTAAGCATATGCACATATTCCATGAGTCCAGTGTTTAAGCAGTTGAACAACAGCCTGTTCATATAACAAATATGACACTGGTATATTTCTTCCAACTGATTCTACATTATACCAACATTTTTTCACGTTCTGAGGCCAATAGACATACTGCAAGGAAGAGAGAATAAGGGCTATACATCTAGTCATCTAGTATATAGTAGCTTGACAGACTTCCTTAGAATACAATTACTTTGACATCTTCATAATATACTAACTTAAACAAAATTGAAAGAGAAAACTATATGTCACCTTAATCAACTGTCCCTTGGCAGCCTCAGGGCCAGTTCCTACAACTTTATCACAGAAGGCGAGGCCGGAAGGAGCTACCGTTAGCTCACATGGAGCCGCTTCAGCTGCTACACTCTCTTCTGGTTGCAAGAGAACATCAAGAAAGCCAAAACAGAAGCTGAAACCAAGTGCTTCTCTTCTGCTGAGTAGAGTTGGGTTCACATTTTTTTGTACAATAGGCAAAGAGCTTTTCTGTGGGAACTGGCTTGAGAATCTGATATTTGATGCTTCTTTTGACTCAGAAATTTTTATTAGTCGTTTATTGGGTATTCTAAGGTTTCTCGGATTCACAGTCCCAATTGAAAATGCCAGTGAGCTCATCTCTAGTCCTCCACCAACCAGTACTTTGAAAGAGATAAATTGGATAGGATTCTGCAAGAATAAATAAAAGTGGGACTGAGATAAAATGCAATGAAGTACTAAGGGCCTAAAATTATGACCCAGAGAAGCCCAGCAGTGCACAAACTGAAAGCCCAATGTGTAAATGAATAGATTTGTTTTTTTACACAATTGAGTGGCCCATGGAAATATATCTTTAAAAAAGTGAAGAAAAGATAATTGTGATTACGAACATGGTGTGGGATCAATGCCAAAGCTACATAGGGTGGCTTTTTTATTTTTTATTTTTCTACCTTGAGATGTTTTACATTAATAAGGAGAGAACTTTTAGTGATTGAGATTAGGTGCTGTGGGTGTGAAAGCCCCATGTCATGCGTTGGGCCTAAGGCCCAGTTCGAATATCACTGTGTGTCCAAAGAGAAGAAGGGGGTTAGGAAGGAATCCTGGTGGAGAAATATACTTGGAAAGGAGTGAGAGGGGCAGTCCGAAGAGAGCCCTATTGGTCTGAAGAGGCTATTCTCCTCGGATCCCGAGGAACTTGATTAAACAAATACACTGAAGGTCCGAATGATCTTCCCAACTACTTCCATAATAAGGACAAGCGTCGGGCGTGCCTAAAAATGATAAGAACAGAGAAATATCTAAAAGGAAAAGTTGCTACCACCGCAGTTAATGCACTGCAGCAACTCTCCTGGCCGCATTTATGTGGAGAAGACCCCTGAATAGTGCAATCCCAGCTACTACCACTCACGGAGAACTAAAGTAGATATCTGACATGACATGTACTCAAGTGAATGTTTAGATGGGGAGCAAATGGATGGTGATGATAAAGCAGAAGGAGGATATATAAACGTAATAGGCCTCTAAAGAAAGAGGAGGAAAAAATCTGTAAAAAAGAACGCTAAGAGTTGTACTTATCTGTGAATGAAGAACATCCCTCTTCGGATCAGAGTTTTTTTTAACTTTTAAACGTGTTCTTATGTCAACAAGTTATTGTTAGATTCGGAATTAGCCTAACTTTTCCACCCACTCTCTACAAATTCATTGTTCAATGTTCGTTGGGCTCACGAACCTAACCTTTTGGGCTTGGGCTATAAAATTTGGACCCTACAATTGGCGTCGTCTGTGGGAAAGTTTGAGCTAAAAGTGGAGGCAACATCCCATAATGGCCGAACCAGGGCAACAACCAACAGAGTCCAGGGCGTCTCAACATGCTGATCCTTTCCTTAACTTAGAACCAAGACAAGATCGTGAGGGTAGTGTACACACTGCACATGATGATCAAAGTCAGTCACATGGGGGAAGTCATATGTCTCATGCAGAGAAAAACCAGAGCATGCAACGAGAGATTGAAAAGCTGAAGAGGGAACTACACCATGCAAACAGGAAACGGGCCCCTTCGTATTCTAATGAAAACTCTGGCAATGAACAAGACATCACTTACAAGCAAGAGTCTCGAACACCGGTCAGTGAGACTTTCTCCTATGAGGAAGCGCACCGTCGTGAAAGACAGCCTCGAAGCCCACTACGTGGGGGTGTGGGGAACGATGCGATGAGCAAGGCATTGAATCAAATCTCTAGGTCCCCTTTTACACATAATATCGAGAACGCAAAGCTCCCTAGACGCTTTCACTAGCCAGCGTTTACCATTTATAATAGTCGGACAGACCCTGTGGAGCATATGAGTCATTTCAACCAGAGAATGGCCGTTCACTCCAGAGATGAAGCTTTAATGTGCAAGGTTTTCCTGTCTAGTTTGGGACCGATCGCTATGAGATGGTTTGATAGCTTGAAGGCGGATTCTATAAGCTCTTTTCAAGAGCTTAGTCAGGCATTTGGGTCCCGTTTTGTCACCTGTCGCAAAGTTCCGCAATCTATGGCCTCCTTGTTGTCTGTAAGCATGCGTGAAGGCGAGACTTTGAAGTCGTACTCGGATAGGTTCTGGGAGATGTACAACGAGATGGAGGAAGATTACGACCTGGTGGCCATCAGCTCCTTTAAGCTCGGCCTCCCCACTGAACATAACTTGAGGAAATCTCTGACGCGCAAGCCAGTTACCAGTATACGCCAACTGATGAACAGGATCGACAGGTATAAAAGAGTCGAAGAAGACCAGCAACAAGGCAAGGGAAAAAATAAGGTTATCCCTCAGGAGAGGAGGGATTTCAGGTCGGTAGGCAAAGTCACAACAGGTGGTGGAGGGACTGGGTCGGACAACAAAGTTCAGCAAACCCCCAGGTAGTTAATGCCGTATTCCGAGAGCCTGTGCATCAAGTCCTAGAGAGGATCAAGAATGAGCATTTCTTTAGGAGACCGAACAAGATGGTCGGAAACCCTGAAAGGCGCAACCATAACCTCTACTGCTAATACCACCAGGATCATGGACAAACTACGGAGGATTGTAGGAGTCTGTGGGACCATTTGGACCAGCTCGTCGGCGAGGGTAGGTTAAAACATCTCTTACATCATACCTCTGGTCAGGGCAGCCTGTCACGACCCAAATCCATGGAACATGAATTTAGATGCATGACTAACTTGTTAATCTTACATAACTCAAAAGTATAATTAACTCCAAAATAATTTAAAACTCCAATGAAACAATGCTCTTAATAAATAACCTCTTACAAAAAAATCTACACTCCACATATTGGAAAAAATCTCCAAAACGTAAAACATGAATTACAAAATAAGAATAACTAAAATTCTATAAGTCCTCAAGTAACACTGAAATCGCCTACAACTTCCATGCTCTACCTTGCACCTTACAAAGCGACCCAACGGTTCAATTTTCCCAACTACACTTAAATCTGAAAAATAGTAATTGATGAGGTGAGCCACATCTAGTAAGTAATTATACAAAATACACAACATGATAGAGTCAAGCCAAGCACGAGTATTTTGATTATTCACAAACTCATTCAATGATATCGAAAATAACCATTCCAAAACATATAATAAATCATTTTATACACATGTAATCACATCTTAAAATCATTAGAAATCACATACATATAATTGATCAGAGCACAGTGTCACATATACACATCACATATTCTCACATACAATCCTGTGAGCGGATACCAACATCTAACCCCTGCTGGTGAGGGATCAACACATATTCTCACATACAATCCTGTGAGCGGATTTACACATATATCTGATATATCTGATCAATTCTAAAAACACTTATTTTCGAGTCACAAATCACAAAACACAGTTTATACAAAATATAATAATTTACTTGATGTTAACAATTATTCCAAATACATAGGCATATTAAAGATCATGATATCGAATAAAACGTAAATCAAAGGATGCTTGACTCTCTTAGGAAATGAATAAAAACTGAAGAGTTTATATAAATATTTTACAATTCTTGAGTAAATCTGAAAATTAGATTTGCTAAAAGAAACATTTTAAATACCATTTGGAGAATAGGAATATGACTTTGGAATCACTTGATTTTAACAAATTTAAGAACAATAACCTTTTTAGAAAACTTACATTGAAACTCAATTATTTTCGGAAAATATTCTAGTTTAGAAGTTATCTTTTAAATGAGATATGGACATTCAAAACGTGATTTAAAATTCAAAGTTTCTCTTTCAATGATGTAAAAATGCTTTCAATAAACTTTGGAAAATGTAAGCTTAAAAATATGACTTTTGAAAACCTTTGACATCTAAGAACCTAAATGACAAAACTTGTGCATATTATGCATAATTACTTACCTCTCTTGCTAATACTTCTAAACACAGCTGAACACTTTAATCTTCCGTAAGCTCTAAACAAAAGAATGCTTTAATCAGTAATCACGGAATCTAATCCTTACAACCCTTTTCTTTCCTACTGTCCTACACAAAATCAGATATGAAAACTACTCTCATATATACCATTGAATTAAGCAATTTATTATTCCTTATCAAAGTCCCACCGTAACAATATTTCCCCAAAACTAACCTATACTACTAGAGTTCAGACAAATTTCTATAATCACAATTGATGATCTAGGCCAATAATGCTTCCTTGAATTATCAAACCTTAGAGGCAGTAACCAATATATTATAACTCAGGATTTGATATGTGCCCCAACGGAAAGTAAACCCTTATACATTCTTTAAGCTTTATAATCTTGACTTTTATTCTAGAATACAAGCTGTAGGGACCCTAGGATTTAATATATAAGGATATATATAACCCAAAGAAATGTAAAGGCCATGTACCTAATCAGACTGTGTAACCCGTGGCTTTATAATCCCAAAGTAAAAAAAAAACGTTAAGCCAATCTAATCTATATAACCATCAGGAAACGTAAAAGCCATGTTTTCCGTAAATTAGGATTTGCAATCTAGGAATTAATATATATATATATATATATATATATATATATATATATATAACCCGATGAAGAACGTAAATTCATCTACACAAATTATGATTTTGAGAGTAAACAATCCTCTTTTAAACAATCTACCCATCACTACCAATTCCATGATAAGATTCTAGCTTTTTTTTATTCTTTGATTCTAACAGATGAAAAATCATACCTGAACAATTAGTTGCCTCTTCAATTAACTCCAAGGAAAAATACACCTTCTAGCCTCCTTAGTGATGAAACCCTAGCCTCCTTAGTGATGAAACCCTTCTTATCCCAAACCCTAATTATCTTTTCCTCCAACTTATATTTTAACACATCAAAAATGTGGGCTTAGTGGGATAGTGGGCTATAGTTTAAAACCCACTTAAACTTATTTCTTTAGTCTCCAAGAGGCTCATAAAACATTTTCCTCTTTTATTTATTTATTTCTTATTTTAATTGCTGCACTAAATTTTATACACTAAAACTTTAATTTTCTCACCTATTTTGCAGCACCATAAAATTGTCTACTCCCATCTTACCGTACACACGCATATTGTACTCCAACTCTATAATAATAATAATACCGATGACGGTGATGATCATAAAATCAAATCAGGGTATTACACAGCCAGTCTAATGCAGGACCTCGAAGGGATGATTTCTCAAAACCCCCCATCGGCACAATAAACGTTATCTTTGCTGCACCAGGGAGAACGGGGTCCTATCCATCTAGAGTACTATCAGTTGCTCGGCTACCCTCGGAAAATGTTAATATCGAGCCGAGGCGAGCTACGATAGGGATTCAACTAGTTTTAGGATTCTCGGATGCGGACAAGATTGGCACTATCCAACCTCACGATGATGCTTTGGTGGTCACTCTCAGGATAGGGGGTACAACGTGAAGAGAGTGATGGTGGATCAAGGCAGCGGCGCAAAGATAATGTACCCGGACCTTTATAAGGGGCTAGGCTTAACGCCTGAAGACCTAATGCCCTATACCTCACCCTTGGTGAGTTTTGACGGGAACGTGGTCGTTCCGAGAGGCCAAATCAGGCTACCTACACAGACTGGCTCTGAAACGGTGGAGGTAGATTTTATAGTGGTGAACGCTTACTCGCCTTACACTGCGATCGTAGCTAGGGTTCGCTCCATACACTGGGGGCTGTGTCCTTCACTCTTCATCAGAAGATTAAATACCTGTCCGAGGGGCAAGTCAGGGAGATCTTAGGAGATCAGGCCACGGCTAGACAATGTCTGGTGGCAGCAATCGAACATAAACCTGAAGCTGAGTCCTCGGCCCATAACGAAAGGGACTTATAGCAGTTAAAATCCCCGATGCTGGACACTAAGGCCCCAACCAAGGGGGCGGAATGTGAAAGCCTGATGAAGGTGGTCATCGACGATGATCTAGGGAAGTTCTTTCAAGTGGGGTCTATGCTCCCTCCTCAAGAGAAGGACGAGCTTATAGGGTTTCTGAGGACCAACCTTGATGTATTTGCGTAGGACCCCACAGAGGCTCCAGGAGTGGACCCAGAATTTATTTGCCATCATCTGAATGTTAACCCAGCCATCACCCCTAAAAAATAACCGCTCCGACGTCCATCAAGAGAATATACAGATGTTGTTAAGGAGGAGGTGATAAAACTTAAACGGGTTGGAGCGATTAAGGAGATATTTTATCCTAAATGGTTGGCTAACACCGTGGTGGTGAAGAAGAAAAACGGAAAGTGGCGAGTATGTGTAGATTTCACAGACCTGAATCGAGCCTGTCCAAAGGATCCGTTCCCCATGCCGAAGATCGACCAACTGGTTGATACTACGATCGGCCATCCTCGGATGAGTTTTCTTGACGCTTTTCAAGGGTATCATCAAATACCATTGGCTCTAGATGATCAGGAAAAAACAACTTTCGTCACCCCCACTAGGAATTACCACTACAAGGTCATGCCATTTGGTCTGAAGAACGCAGGGGCCACCTATCAAAGGATGATGACTAGAATATTTGAGCCGTAGTTGGGTAAAAATATGGAAGTTTATATCGATGACATGGTGGTGAAAAGCAAGGTCATAGGTGAGCACATTGGGGATCTTAGGGAAATTTTTGAAATCCTCAGGAAACACAAGTTGCGCCTAAACGCATCTAAGTGTTCATTTGGTGTGGGGTCAGGCAAGTTTTTGGGGTATATGGTGACTCACAGGGGAATTGAAGTTAACCCCGATTAGATAAAAGCTATCAGCAACTTACGAGCTTTTCGGAACCCAAAGGAGGTTCAGAAGCTAACTGGAATGACTGCTGCCCTGAATAGGTTCATTTCACGATCGGCAGATAGGTGTAGACCTTTCTTCTCTTTGCTCAACAAGTGGAAGGGATTTGAGTGAACTGAGGAATGTGCTGTGGCTTTTCAGCAACTTAAGGACTACTTAGCTAGGCCTCCAATCATGTCCAGCCCCGAACCAGATGAAGGCCTGTTCGCTTACATTGCAGTAGTTCCTAATGCTGTAAGCTTAGTGTTAATACGAGCAGATCATGGTGTGCAGAGGCCAGTTTACTACGTAAGCAAGTCGCTACATGAGGCCGAGGTCCGCTATTTGCCATTGGAGAAGGCTATTTTAGCTGTGGTGCTTGGTACACGGAAGCTGCCTCATTATTTCCAGGCCCATACAATTATTGTTCTCACCTAACTCCCACTCAAGGCTATACTCCGAAGCGCTGACTACACTGGAAGGATTGCTAAATGGGGCACAATCTTAGGGGCTTTTGATATCAAATACATACCTCGCACATCAGTTAAGGGTCAGGTCCTAGCAGATTTGGTGGCCGAGTTCACGAAGCCCCAGTTAGAAGAAGTAACGCCGACTTTCGACATGGATGAAAAATCGGTTGGCATGATTTCCCAAACAGGCCCTCCACACTGGGAAGTGTACGTGGACGGTGCATCTAACCGGAATGGTTCTAGAGTGGGGCTGATTCTCATATCCCCTGAAAGAATTACCATCGAGAAATCGTTAAAGCTGGATTTTTCGGCAACAAATAACGAGGCGGAGTGTGAAGCTCTGTTGATGGGAATGACTATGGTTTGAAGAATGAGAGGAAAGGCAGTAGAAGTGTTCTCGGACTCGAGATTAGTCGTGGGACAGGTACGAGGAGAGTATGAAGCAAAGGATGAAAGAATGTAGGGGTACCTGAGCCAAATTAAATCTTTGTAGTCAGAGTTTGAGTTTTTTGACTTGCTGCACGTCCCCAGAAGTGGTAATACACATGCTGATTCTTTGGCCATGCTTGCCACCTCCTTGGCGCAAGATCTGTCAAGAGTTATCCTCGTAGAGGACCTGTATAGGCCTACAGAGGCTAGGGGAGAAGCAGTCCAAGTTCATTAGATCAGGGCCGGATTCAGCTGGATGGACCCTATAATTAAGTTCTTGGAGGATGATTTCCTACCCGAAGGAAAGGGGGAAGCTGATAAAGTTCAAAGGAAGGCAACTAGATTCTGGCTGTCCGAAGACCGAAAATTGTATAAACGCTCCTATTCAGGGCCATACTTATTGTGCTTGCATCCTGAGATGACTGAGTCACTATTAGAAGAATTACATGAAGGGATCTGCAGGAGCCATACTGAAGGTAGATCCTTAGCCCTCCGGCCCATCACTCAAGGTTATTGGTGGCCGAGTATGCAGAAGAGGCTCATGAATATGTTAGAAAGTGCAATCAGTGCCAACGATTTGCACCGAATATACATCAACCAGGTGGAACCTTGAATCCATTATCCAGTCCTTGGCCTTTCACTCAATAGGGGTTGGATATCGTGGGCCCATTCCCTAAGGCCGTAGGAAACAAGAAGTATCTTCTGGTCGGCACAGACTATTTCACAAAGTGGGTTGAAGCCGAGCCTCTTGCTAACATCAGAGACGTGGATGTAAAGAAGTTTGTTTGGAAAAACATTGTCACTCGATTTGGGATCCCTCATACCCTCATCTCAGACAATGGCCTCCAGTTTGACAGCAGGGCATTTAGGGACTATTGTGGCGAACTGGGAATCACAAACAGATACTCTACCCCTGCTTATCCCCAAGGAAATGGGCAAGCAGAAGCCGTTAACAAAGTCATAGTAAACAGATTGAAGAAAATGCTAGACGACGCGAAGGGTAGATGAGTGGAAGAACTACCACATGTACTTTAGGCAGACAGAACTACACCTCGCCGGTCCATCGAAGAAACTCCCTTTTCAATGACTTATGGGGCTGAAGCTGTCATACCTCTGGAAACTAGTTTCCCAACATTAAGAACTAGTTTGTTTTGTTCAACCGAAAACAGTGAGCAACTAGAGAAGAGTTTGGACCTAATTGAGGAAAGGAGGGAAAATGCAATGGTCCAATTGGCACATTACCAGCAAAAGCTCAAGCAAGGCTACGATGTCAACGTAAAGCTAAGACCTTTGGAACCTGGTGATTTGGTGTTAAGGAAAGTTGTGGGCACTGCGAAGAACCCAGCCTGGGGAAAGTTAGGACCAAACTGGGAAGGACCATACCGCATTACTTCAGGGGCTGGCATTGGAGCATATTTCTTGGAGGACCTGGATGGTCATGTAATACCGCGGCCTTGGAATGTAAATAATCTCAAAAGGTAATGTGGGGCCAATTGCCCGAAAACTTAACAGAGAATTCATAGGAAGTGGGCTTGTGGCCCAACGGCCCAGTCTGAGGACACTCACATGTCCGAGGATAAGATTTATTGCCCAAACCACGTCCGAGGATAAGATTTATTCCTCAAACCAGCGTCCGAGGTGGATGTAACTCTTTTAATAGTCAAGGAACTTCGCAGAATTACATGCAAACTAACTAATGAATATTGAACAAAGAAGGAACCGGGAAAGGTAACAAATATCTCTTAAAAGTTGCTACCTGCATATTAAATGCTTCCCAGCTAACTCTCTGGCTGCATTAATGTGGAGGTGATACCTGAACAGTAACCAAGCAGCCTTATGGCCACTGAGCGGAGGATCTAGGAAGTTCTGGATGGGACAGAAAGAAGTTCTCAAGATGGAACCTACACGTGTACGGTGAAAGTAGGATGAAGAATGTAGTATATAACGTGAAATCGGAGTACACGAAAAAAGAAGGAAAAAAAGAGAAAAGAATCCAGAGAGATATACACTAGAAACCTAGCCGAGGAGAAGAGAGAAAGAGTGTCTTCTTTTATTTACTTTGAAGTTCCTTTTGCTGCACAAGAACGATGTCTTTTTCCACTCACTGGAACTAGTTCTTACACCCACTCTTTAAAAATTTTATTGTGTGGGCTTGTTGGGCTCAAATCCCATTCCTCTTTTGGGTCCAATACAATTTGAGTCCTTACAATTAGCGCCGTTTGTGGGAAGAGCTTTATCCGATTGTAGGAAAAGACAAGTGCAACAGCTGATGGCAGAGGGAGCACCACAGTAGATGGATGCTAGTCCACACCAGGCAGAGTCTAGGGGGCCTCAACATGGTAACCCGTTGGTAATCCATGAACAAAGGGGGGATCGCGAGGGAAGTGCGCGAACAACCCACACGGAGAAGAGTCAGTCTCGGGGGAAGAGCCATGTCTCCCATGCGAAGAATGATGGGGACATGCAGCGTGAGATTAATATGTTAAAAAGGGAATTACGTTACGAGTGACGGAAGCGTACGACTCACGACTCGAGGCAATCCTCTGAAGAGTCAGATGACACCAGCTACAAACGAAGGTCTAGAACTCCGCCCAGTGAGCTTTTTTCACATGATGAGGAGCATTACCGTGGGCGGATGTATAAGAGTCCACCTCGTCAGGGCTTAGGGAACGACGCTTTGAACAAAGCACTGAGTCAAGTTTCCAAGTCGCCGTTTACGCGACGCATTGAGGATGCAAGCCTTCCTCGGCGGTTCCATCAACCTACGTTCACCATTTACAATGGTCAGACGGACCTAGTGGAACATGTTAGCCATTTCAGTCAGAAAATGGCCATTCACTCTAGGGACGAGGCCCTGATGTGTAAGGTTTTTCCCTCAAGCCTAGGTCCAGTGGCGATGAGGTGGTTCAACGATTTAGGAGCGAAAACTATTGACTCCTTTGAGGGACTCATCCAAGCTTTTGGTTCTCGCTTTATTACTTGCAGGAGGGTTGTTCAACCCTTGGGGTCGTTATTATCCATGTCTATGCGAGAAGGGGAAACTCTGAAAGCCTACTCTGACAGATATTGAGAAATGTTTAACGAGGTAGATGGAGCCAATGACAATGTGGCCATTAATACTTTCAAGGAGGGCCTTCCAACCGAACATGATCTGAGGAGTTCTCTAACAGGTAAACCTGTTACTAACATACGACAGCTTATAGACATAATTGACAAGTATAGAAGGATAGAAGAAGATCAGATACGGGGTAGAGGAAAGTCCAAGGTGATCCCTCAGGAGAGGAGGGATTTATGTCGGATCGGTATAACAACAATCGACCTTGGAGAGACTTTACAGGGCAGTCAGGATTTGCTAACTCCCAGGCGGTTAATGTTGTGTTCCGAGAACCATACAGCGGGTTCTAGAAAAGATACAAGACGAGCCTTTCTTCAGATTGCCCAATAGAATGGCAGGGGATCTTGCGAAACGCAATCAAAACCTCTACTGTCAATACCATCGAGACCATGGGCATATTACTGAAGACTGCAGAAACCTGTGGGACCACTTGGAACAGCTGGTCCGAGAAGGGAAGTTGACCAACCTTCTGCACCATTCCAGTGTCCGAGGAAGTCAGACAGGGTCAACGTTGAGAGGAAATGCCTCTTCAGGAGCCCCCTAGGCACAATAAATGTTATATTTGCTGCCCTAGGGAGAATAGGGTCTTGTCCCTTCAGAATACTGTTTGTGTCTCATTGTTCGAATGGGGGCTCAAGTTCAATGCCGAAGAAAGCAAAATTGAACACCTCACTGGTGCTGGGCTTTTCAGATGAGGACAAGAGAGGAACCATACAACCGCATGATGATGCTTTGGTGGTTACGTTTAGGATTGGTGGGTATGACGTAAGAAGGGTGATGATTGATGAGGGGAGCGCAGCCGAGGTGATATATCCTGACCTATACAGAGGGTTGAATTTGACACCACAAGACCTGACAGCCTATAGCTCCTCGTTGGTAAGCTTCGAGGGCAGATCGGTCATTCCGTTGGGTATGATTAGATTACCTGTGCAGACAGGTTCAGATGTGGTGTAGGTGGATTTCATTGTGGTGGACGTTTTTTCTCCCTATACGGCGATTTTGGGGAGGCCCTAGTTGCATACCCTGGGGGCTGTTTCTTCCACTCTTCATCAGAAGGTGAAGTACCCATCAAGTGGCCAAGTGTTAGAAATATTAGGAAATCAAGCCATGGCAAGGTAGTGCATGGTAGCAGCTATTCAGCATCGGCCAGAGATAGGTACATCGGCCAAGGCCGAGGATGATTTATAGCAATCAAGAGACCTAGGAACCCTCTACAGCACAACCGCCGAGGAAGCTGGGTGTGAGGAGTTGGAAAGGGTGAATGTTGGTGATGATCCAGATAAGTACTTTCAGGTTGGAGCGCTATTGCCTTCGCTGGAGAAGGAGCAATTGGTTGAGGTTCTAAGAAGGAATGTCGATGTGTTTGCATGGAATGCCTATGAAGCCCCAGGGGTTGATCCAGATTTCATCTGTCATCATTTGAATGTCAATCTCTCCGCTATTCCGAAGAAACAGCCACCTCGATGTCCGTCTAGATTACATGCCGAGGCTATTAAAGACGAGGTCACCAAGCTCAAGCAAGCAGGGGCTATCAAAGAGGTGTTTTACCCTCAGTGGTTAGCAAACACAGTTGTAGTGAAGAAGAAAAATGGAAAATGGCGAGTGTGTGTTGATTTTACAGATCTTAATAGAGCTTGTCTAAAGGATCCTTTCCCCATGCCCCGTATAGATCAGTTGGTTGATGCAACAGTAGGTCATCCTATAATGAGCTTCCTAGATGCCTTTCAGGGCTATCACCAGATCCCACTAGCACTGGGTGATCAAGAGAAGATAGCTTTTCTCACTCCCAATGGAAATTATCACTATAAGGTAATGCCCTTTGGCTTGAAGAACGCGGGGTCAACTTACCAGCGGATGATGACGAAGATGTTTGAGCCACAGTTGGGTAACAACATAGAGGTTTATATTGATGACATGGTAGTAAAGAGCAAGGTAGTGTCCGAGCATGTGACAGACCTCACCAACACGTTTGAGGTTCTGAGGAAGCATAAGTTACGACTGAACACCTCAAAGTGCTCCTTTGGGGTTTGCTCTGGAAGTTTTTGGGCTACATGGTGACCTACCGAGGAATTGAAGTGAACCCCGACCAGATTAAGGCCATAAATAGCTTGCAACCACCTCGGAATCCCAAGGAAGTCAAGAGGTTGACTGGGATGACCGCTGCGCTGAACAGATTTATATCCAGGTCGGCGGATAGGTGCAGACCCTTTTTCCTTTTACTCCACAAATGGAAAGGGTTTGAGTGGACTGAGGAGTGTGCTCTAGCATTTCAGCAGCTCAAGGAATATCTATCTCGGTCACCCATTATGTCCAGCCCTGAGGTGGACGAGGTTCTTTTTGCCTACTTGGCGATAGCCACTTATGCTATTAGTTTTGCTATGATACGAGTGGATAATGGCGTGCAGCGGCCAGTCTACTACGTGAGCAAATCACTTCATGAGGCTGAAGTGCGTTATTTACCATTGGAGAAGGTCATTTTGGAAATGGTGCATGCTACAAGGAAACTCCCCCATTACGTCCAGGCACACACTGTGGTTGTTCTGACTTAGTATCCACTTAGAGCTGTACTTCGGAGTGCAGACTACACTGGCAGGGTTGCTAAGTGGGGCATAATCCTTGGGGCTTTCGATATAAAGTATATGCCTTATACTTCTGTGAAGGGTCAGGTTCTCGCCGACCTGGTGGCCGAATTTGCTGAAGGCCCTGAGGAAATAGGTGCAAGTCCGCATGGCATGGATGAAAAGTCGGTTGGCCTTATATCCATGCAATGTCCCACTCCCTGGAAGGTGTATGTGGATGGAGCAGCAAACCAAAGGGGGTCAAGAGTGGGACTGGTCTTAATATCTCCTGAAATGGCCATCGTCGAGAAGTCTTTAAGGTTGGGATTCTTAGCCACTAACAATGAGGCAGAGTATGAAGTCTTATTAGTAGGAATGGTGATGGTCAAGAAGCTGGGTGGAAAAACAGTGGAGATGTTCTCGGATTCAAGCCTGGTTGTGGGCCAGGTTAGAGGGGAGTTGGAAGCTCGAGACACCAGAATGCAAAGTTACTTGAGTCGAGTTAGGCGTATGTAAACAAATTTTGAATCTTTTGAATTATCCCACGTCCCTCGAAGTGGAAATGCACATGCGGACTCTCTGGCTACCCGAGCTACCTCCTCGGCGCAGAACTTACCTCGGATTATCATGGTTGAAGATTTGAGGACACCCACTCCAGTAGCGGAGGACTCGCTTCAGGTCAATCAAATCAGCTCGGCGCCTAGTTGGATGGATCCTATAATGGTATTCCTTGAGAAGGATGTACTGCTCGAGGACAAATTGGAAGCTGACAAGATACAAAGAAAAGCTCCTCGGTTCTGGCTGTCCGAGGACAAGAAGTTGTACAAACGCTCATTCTCTGGGCCATATCTGCTTTGTGTGCACCCTGAAGCATCAGAGGCACTTCTAGAGGAGCTGCATGAATGGATTTGTGGGAGTCACACTGGAGGAAGGTCTTTATCTCATCGGGCAATCACCCAAGGGTATTGGTGGCAAGGCATGCAAAAGGAGGCGTAGGAATATGTTAAAAAATGTGATCAATGTCAGAGGTTTGCTCCGAACATCCATCAGCCTGGGGGAGTCCTTAATCCTCTTTTTAGTCCTTGGCCTTTTGCGCAATGGGGCTTAGATATTGTTGGTCCTTTCCCTAAGGCAATAGGAAATAAAAAATACCTGCTAGTTGGCACGGACTATTTCACGAAGTGGGTCGAAGCTGAGCCCCTAGTTAATATCAGGGATGTAGATGTCAAAAGGTTTGTTTGGAAGAACATCATCACCCGATTTGGGGTTCCTCAATCTCTTATCTCGGATAATGGTCTTCAATTTGACAGCAAGGCTTTCAGGGAGTATTGTTCAGACCTGGGAATAAAGAACAGGTATTCCACTCCAGCTTATCCATAGGGAAATGGGTAGGCCGAGGCTGTCAATAAGGTCATTGTGAGTGGGCTCAAAAAGAGGCTAGATGATGCGAAGGGAAAATGGGTGGAGGAGCTGCCACATGTTCTTTGGACATATAGAACAACGCCCCGGCGGTCGACCGGAGAAACCCCATTTTCAATGATGTATGGGGCTGAGGCTGTGATTCCCCTCGAAACGGGTTTCCCCACATTAAGGACTAGTACTTTCACCTCAGATGGCAATGATGAGCTTTTGGGTAAGAATCTAGACCTGATAGATGAACGACGAGAAAAAGCGATGGTTCAGTTAGCCTATTATCAACACAAGCTGAAACAAGGTTATGATGCAAATGTCAGGCTAAGGCCATTAGCTCCAGGGGACCTGGTGTTGAGAAAAGTCTTGGGAAATACCAAAAATCCAGCTTGGGAAAAATTATGGCCCAATTAGGAAGGACCATATCGTATCACATCTATAGCAGGAATAGGTGTTTATTACTTAGAAGATCTAGACAAGAAAACTGTACTCCATCCTTGGAATGTAAGCAACTTAAAGAGGTATTACTATTAATACGAACAGTTCTATTATATGTCTCTTTTTTAACTTAATTTGAATTCTATTACTTGTGGTCCTTAAGTTTATTGAAGTATTAAACAGAAACTAAGTTATGTAAGGTCCTCGGATCACAACTTAGTAGAAATTAATACACTCTCCTATTAACTGAAGTATTAAACAGAAATTAAGTCATGTCAGGTCCTCGGACCACAACTTAGTGGAAATTAATACAATTGTGATATCTTTATTGAAGTATTAAACAGAAACTAAGTCATGTCAGGTCCTCGGACCACAACTTAATGGAAATTAATACAACTGTGACATCTTTATTGAAGTATTAAACAGAAACTAAGTCATGTAAGGTCCTCGGACCACAACTTGGTGGAAATTAATACAACTGTCATCTTTATTGAAGTATTAAACAGAAACTAAGTCATGTTAGGTCCTCGGACCACAACTTGGTGGAAATTAATACAACTGTGACATCTTTATTGAAGTATTAAACAGAAACTAAGTCATGTAAGGTCCTCAGACCACAACTTGGTGAAAATTAATACAACTGTCATCTTTATTGAAGTATTAAACAGAAACTAAGTCATGTCAGGTCCTCGGACCACAACTTGGTGGAAATTAATACAATTGTTATCTTTATTAAAGTATTAAACAGAAACTAAGTCATGTCAGGTTCTCAAACCACAACTTAGTGGAAATTAATACAACTGTGACATCTTTATTGAAGTATTAAACAGAAACTAAGTCATGTCAGGTCCTCGGACCACAACTTAGTGGAAATTAATACAACTGTGACATCTTTATTGAAGTATTAAACAGAAATTAAGTCATGTAAGGTCCTCGGACCACAACTTGGTGGAAATTAATACAACTATCATCTTTATTGAAGTATTAAACAGAAACTAAGTCATGTAAGGTCTTCGGACCGCAACTTGGTGGAAATTAATATACTGTCATCTTTATTGAAGTGTTAAACAGAAACTAAGTCATGTAAGGTCTTCAGATCACAAATTGGTAGAAATTAATACGCTGTCATCTTTATTAAAGTATTAAACAGAAACTAAGTCATATAAGGTCCTTGGACCACAACTTGATGGAAATTAATACACTATCATCTTTATTGAAGTGTTGAGCAGAACTTAAGTCAGGTAAAGTTCTTAGCCCACAGCTTGGTGAAAATTAATGCACACTGTGACCTTAATTGGAGTATTATACTTAGGCTAAGGTATGACAGATTGTTTATACTACTAACTTAGTGAAAATCAGCGCTTCTTAAATGGGATCTGTGTGATTATCTTTATATATCAAGGCAAATTCCATGAGCATCACTTAAAGCATTTCAGGGTGTTCAATACCTCTAGGGACTAATTGTTTGGAATGCTATCTCCAGTTTGCTTTGATTTTCAATTAACATACATAAGGTTAAGTTTTCTCTCATAGTGTTAGATTTTGCTCTTCTATAGCCTGGGATAATATAAAAGTAAACGAATAGTCGTGCAGGAAATTATACAAATAATAGATAAAACCATAATGTCTTATATAAATCTAAGAAGAGAAATATACGTCACACTTGAGAATATCCTCAAAAAAGAAAAAATTAAATTAAAATTAAAAAAGAAAATTATTACATCAACTATTTGTTTAGTTTTATTTGTAGCTTGGGTGGTGGAACTTGGGTAGTTTCCTGCGGAGGAATATCTTTCTCCTTCTCCTTTGAAGCCTCCCCCACAGGCAAAATGGTAGAAGCTAAGTCCTTTTCAAAGTTTTGAGAGGCTGTTCCGTCCTTAGGATCCTCTACGGCCTTGGCTGAGGAGGTCTCTGCTACCACTTCAGACACTTCAGGCTGCTTCTGCTGATTGGTTGGGAAAGGATTCTGATTCTGAGCTTCTTCAGCCGAGCCAACAGCAGTAGAGGAGACCTCTTGTTGTTGAGAAGAAGGACTTGGGGCTCGTATGGCTAGGGAGAAGTAAGTGTTCTCAGGCCTTCTCAGCTCTGATGATGGCTCGACCCTAGCACGATTGAGAGCTTCCTCCCAAGTTTGTGCACAGTATGTTCAGCACACAATTGGGACCTCAGCTCAGAATCTATCCTCGGTCTCAGCTACGCCGGCATCATATCCTTGCTGTTCGGCCTCATCCTTCGCTTTATCAGCCTTGGCTCTTACTTTTTCAGCCTCATCCCTCTCCTTTTTAGCCCGACCCCTTAGCTTTGAGCTTCTTCCAATTGTTTCATCAGCGTTGATACTTGTTCCTTAGAAGCTGCTAGTTGGTCATTGGCATCACAGAGGCTTTTGAAAGCCGGCCAAGGCTGAATCAGCACTCTTTCGAGCAGATTCTTCGTTGGCCAACTTTTTCTTCATCTCTGCTATGTTCTGCTCACTGACAGTAAGTGTCTTAGCGGCTTCATTTCTTTTCTTCCTCTCCTCGTCCAACTGGAGATAAAAGGCATTGGTCATCTTCTCTAGCCTGAAAGTGGCTTGAACAGCCTATAAAAAAAAAAAAAAAAAAAAAAAAAAAAGAGTCAGAAATAAAGTAAACTAAAAGGAATGAGTAAAGCTGTAAGGATACTATACCATGCCCAAATGCCTTTTCATGTTCATGAAGATTTCATTTTTCTTCATGTTTTTGAGCTCGACCATATCCCGGGGAAGAAGGAGGGTTTCTTCTAGGGCCGAGGCGACATGGCATCCAATCCCACCATTGTAGTCTCTGAGGGATGCGCCTGCCCTCAAGGGCTCACCATCGAGCATGGGAGTAGGGAGCCAGGCCTCGGGCTTCGAGGATTGAATAGTTTGCTTGGCAACAACTTTTGAAGTCCCATGAGTTGTCTTTTGTTGTTTTGGAGGCCACTGGACCTCACTTTCCTAGGCTGGGCGAGATCTCCCAATCTCCACCACTTCTTTACCTTTTTGCTCTCTCCTCCTCCTAGAATCAGTAGGTTCTACCCCCTGAGATTGGGGAAGTTTTAGAGAAGGGGGAGGGGGGAGAGTGGTTTAAGCAGACTTCCCTGGTGCCTTTTTTCCAGATTTACCTTCAATAACATCCAACAAACTTCTCTGGCTCTTTCTCTGGATGCCCATATCGCCAGAAACCGCCTCGGGAGATTGGGGTTGGTTGAAGATCTCAAATCCGTCCGCAGAATCCGAAACTTCTACAACTTTGTCTTCTTGTTCTTCTTCTTCCTCTTCCTCCTTCACTTCCTAAATAGCAGGGTGTGACGAGGAAGCTCCTACGAAAATAGCAGCTACAAGTAGTGGCTGAGTGAAGGGGGTGCCTTTAGGAATGGGAACACCCTCAAGAACAATAAATCCGTCGAAGGCTACGCTGATTCGATGCAGCTGAGGATCTTTAGCCTTTATCACACACTTGGGAGCTAGAAAGGCGGTGGAGATTGGTTTGTATCGCAAGATTATGTGCGCTGCTCTCAGTTGGCCGTCGGATGGGTTTACATACACCTCGGACCGTAGGATTTTATCCAAGCTCTCCTTGTTAATTAGTCTGAATTGAGGCTTGGTAGCGCGCTTATCTGCGAAACCAATAAAACAGCAAAAAATTCCGTCAGAAATGAAGTCAACTTAAATTAAGGAATATAAATTAAAGTGCAGAGGCATCCAGCCTAAAATCCCCACCTAGTGTTCCCTCCTAGGTTGGACAGGGTAAACCATCGTGCCATGCCCCAGAAAAAAATGAAGAAATCATCTTTTAGGCCCTTGTTCGATGTAGGGAGGCACTGGATTAGCCTTACCTCAGGGAACCTAGACCTAAGGTAATACCCCTGATTCTTCAAATGCTGGAGGTTGTACACCCAGTTCACATCGTGATGGGTAAGGCCTAGGTTCATCCTCGCGTTAAGAGCCTCTATACTCCCTAGCACCCTGAACATATTTGGGGCGCATTGTGTGGGGGACAATCCAAAAAACCTAAGGTAACTCCTAGTGAGACTGCCCATCAGAATAGTCATCCCTCCCTCTATGAAAGCGATCATGGGGATGACTACTTCCCCTGTTTTCCTCTCATCGTACCATTCTTCCGGGGAAGCATACCTCATGCCCACCGTTGGGGGAATCCTACACTTAGCTCTAAATTTCCCTATTTGCTCCTTGGAATCGACTAAATACTTAAACCTACCAATTTCTTAGGAATCGTGAAGAAAAATTAGAGAAGAGGATTGAAGACTGAGGAAGGTTAAAGAAACTTATAGGTGTGAAAAATGAGCTCCTCGGACAAACTTCAGGTATTTATGAGAACGTTGAGAAGAAAAAAAAGAGGGACATGTTCAATGAATACTCGCTAAGATTGTGAGATTTTTTGTAACTGAAAAGAAATTTGATTTGAAAAGCTCTTTATAGGGGTGCAGAAATCGTAAGCGGGAAAAATCCCGCTCATAAATTTTAGAGACCCTCCACCGTTTGATTCGCATCCTGATGAAACGTGGAGGACAGAGAAGCCGCCATCATTTAATAATGGCGTGCTTCTAACGCCGAAACGTCAGGGACGTGTCTTGGGCAGATGGAAAGGCGTTCTGAAATTTAGAAAAGTCCAACGAAGGAGTTAAGGGCATGATATCAAAATCTCCCTTTTTCCGAGATTACAAAAAGTGAGATTTTGAGGGGCTATTGTGGGGCCAGTTGCCCGAAAACTTAACAGAGAGTTCATAGGAAGTGGGCTTGTGGCCCAATGGCCCAGTCCGAGGACACTCACATGTCCGAGGATAAGATTTATTGCCCAAACCACGTCCGAGGATAAGATTTATTCCTCAAACCAGCGTCCGAGGTGGATGTAACTCTTTTAATAGTCAAGGAACTTCGCAGAATTACATGCAAACTAACTAATGAATATTGAACAAAGAAGGAACCGGGAAAGGTAACAAATATCTCCTAAAAGCTGCTACCTCCACATTAAATGCTTCCCAGCTAACTCTCTGGCCGCATTAATGTGGAGGTGATACCTGAACAATAACCAAGCAGCCTTATGGCCACTGAGCGAAGGATCCAGGAAGTTCTGGATGGGATAGAAAGAAGTTCTCAGAATGGAACCTACACGTGTACGGTGAAAGCAGGATGAAGAAGGTAGTATATAACGTGAAATCGAAGTACACAGAAAAAGAAGGAAAAAAAGAGAAAAGAATCCAGAGAGATATACACTAGAAACCTAGCCGAGGAGAAGAGAGAAAGAGTGTTTTCTTTTATTTACTTTGAAGTTCCTTTTGCTGCACAAGAACGATGTCTTTTTCCACTCACTGGAACTAGTTCTTACACCTTCTCTCTAAAAATTTTATTGTGTGGGCTTGTTGGGCTCGAATCCCATTCCTCTTTTGGGTCCAATACAATTTGAGTCCTTACAAGTACTATTATTAAATGGATCTTTTCTTTAATCAATATGCCATTTCGATATATTAAGAGTTCTTTTAAGTGTTTAAACTTAAATTCAATCATGCCTGTAGTCCTCGGACCAAATGATTTGGGTTAGTTAACACTCGTTCGCAAGTTCTCTTAAGTATTTAAATTTAAATTCAATCATGCCTGTAGTCCTCGGACCAGATAATTTGGATTAGTTAACACTCGTTTGCAAGTTCTCTTAAGTGTTTAAACTTAAATTCAATCATGCCTGTAGTCCTCGGACCAGATGATTTGGGTTAGTTAACACTCGTTCGCAAGTTCTCTTAAGTGTTTAAACTTAAATTCAAGCATGCCCGTAGTCCTCGAACTAGATGATTTGGGTTAGTTAACACTCGTTCGCAAGTTCTCTTAAGTGTTTAAATTTAAATTCAATCATGCCTGTGGTCCTCGGACCAGATGATTTGGGTTAGTTAACACTCGTTCGCAAGTTCTCTTAAGTGTTTAAATTTAAATTCAATCATGCCTGTAGTCCTCAGAGCAGCTGATTTAGGTTAGTTAACACTCATTCGCAAGTTCTCTTAAGTGTTTAAATTTAAATTCAATCATGCATGTAGTCCTCGGACCAGATGATTTGGGTTAGTTAACACTCGTTCACAATTTCTCTTAAGTGTTTAAACTTAAATTCAATCATGCCTGTAGTCCTCAGACCAGATGATTTGGGTTAGTTAACACTTGTTCACAAGTTTCCTTAAGTGTTTAAACTTAGATTCAACCATGCCTAAAGTCCTCGGACTAGTTTGTTTGAGTCAGTTAACACTCCAATGCAATTGTTATTATCACAAGTCCACCCCAGTCATTTAGCTCAAAATCTTCGGATGGCCACGCTTTCATGTCATTCACTTTTCCCATTGTTTATTAGCAATTCCCATCATCAGTATAATATGGTGGTTAAGTCTACATGTTATTATTATTTGTGGTGATAATGCATCATAATACATACTATGAGGACATTGAAGGAAAAAAAAGAGAGACGATTTCATTGATAAAAAGGAAATAACTTACAATCCCATGAAGGGCTAGCTGATAAAAGTATAAAAAAAAAAAAAAAAAAAAAAAAAAAAAACTTAACCATAGTAATCAAACTCCTAAACATCTAAGCCTTAGTTGGAGCCGAGGAGTCCATAGTTTCATCAGGCTCGACAACAGCTGCATCTGATCCTTGACCATTCACAGAGGGCTTGTCCACACCACCAGCCTGATCAGGCACCTGGATTATATCTGCAGACTGATCCAGAGCTTCTGGGAGTTCACAGATGTCTGGATGATAATAGACGCTCCCAGGGTGCCTCAAGGCAGATTCTGGAGGGACTCCAGCCGCATCAAGTCCCTTGCCCCCGGTAACGTCGTAGTATTCTCTGCAGACCTTGGCGAACTCCTCAGTCAGCCTGGTTTGGGTCTGTGTCACCCCCAGCGTATAGGCCGCCTGCTTTTCAGCCTCAAGCGCCTCCTTGGCCAACTGAGCGTCAGTCTCGGCCAACTTGGCAGACTCTCTGGCTTTTTCAAGCTCAGCCCTAAGACCTTTCACTAGCTCCCTCTCGGTGGCTAGGTTAATTTCTGTTGTGTACAGCAGCTGGCGTTGGTCTTCGGCTTGCTTCTCGGCAATTCTCAAGCCTGCATCCAGTCTGTTTCTCTCAGTGGTCACCTCTTTTAGTTTCTCGGACAAGTGAGTACAATCCTCCTTAAACTTGCCCAGAGATTTTTCCGCCTCATCTCTAGAGTAGACTGCCGCCTGGGCTTCGAGGTGAGTCTTCTTATTCCACTCCTCAGCCACGAACACTTGTTGAGTGATCTGCATGGCGGAATAAAAATTTCAGTATAAGGCAAAGAGGAAAGGCGAGAAGGAAAGACTAACATTTAAAAGTTAAGGAATCATATCAATCTACTTACCATAGCTAAATCCCTTTTAAGGGAGGAGAAAAGCTCGAATTGGCTGCAGTGCCTGTACGCCTCCATATCCTTAGGAAGTAGTAGTGGTTGCTCTAGGACCTCAACAATGAGACCTGCTTTCCCCCTTGCGAAACTTCTGAGGGATGCATCCCAAGGAATGGGAACGCTGTCTAGCACCAGCTTAGGAGACCAAATACGAGCTCTTCGACGCACCTCTGCTATGTGAGCCTCGTCACGGCTCTCAGTAGATGAAGCCCTCTTGCTCCACGTATCTTGAACCACTTTCTGTTGCTTGGGTCCCTTCGGAGGAGCCACCTCCCTTTCCTCAGTATCAGTCTGAGGTCTCTTCTTCCTCAGATCCGGTAGTGCCTTTAGTCCTAGATCAGAAGGAGCCTGAGGAGGTGGTGGAGGAAGAACAACTGTTGGCTTCGATGTACCAACCTCTTTGGCCATTGATTTTTTGCCTCTGTTTTTCATCAAGTCCTTCAAGCTCTCCATATCGTCTTCGGAAGAATCGTCTGATACGAATATTCTCCCTGGAGGAATGCTTGATTGCCTGTCAGTCTCTTCCTCGGCTCCTACAACCTGGACTTCTTCTGAGGTTTCTTCCTTGAACTTGAACTTGTTAATTTGTTCGTCAAGCGAAGAAGTCGAGGAGGCGACCCTTTCACCTACTGCTACTGGTTCTATGGGAACTTGCTAAATTGGTTGGAGGAGTACAGGTACACCTTGCGGATTCGGGTGTGGTACGGGGGCGAGGTCGAACGGAGCTAAAAAGTCCTTCCGAGCAACATCTATGTGATTTAGGCGATAGTCTCCTTGTCTTATCAGGTTGCCGATCGGCTAAAAATCAGTTGATTTCGGCGTATAACCGAGGATAAGATGCACGGCCCGGAGTTGCCCGTCTTCACATGCGAAAATTTGGGCTCGGAGGAGATAATTTAGTGCGGCAACGTTTGTGAGGCTCAGCTGAGGAGAAACGTGGCGTTTATCTGTAGACGCAACAATAAAACTTAGTTAGAAACTTGAAAATAATGATACGAACAAAAGACCGAACCATTGAAACACAAACCCTGAGTCTATTGTTAGGAAACCTAAATCTAGGCTATCCCACCTGGCTCTCCTAGTTGGGTTGGGCAGTGAAGACCGTCATGCCACGCACCCGAGATGATCAGATAGTCATCTTTCATCCCTTTGTTAGATTTTAGAAGACAGGAGATGAGCCTGACGGTGTCGGATCGAGATTTGAGATAGTATCCCGCTCCTTTCTGGCTACGACATTCGTACATGTGTACCATGTCAAGCCAGGTGAGTCCCAACCTTAGATGACGATTCAGATCCTCAATTGCTCCTCGAATTCTAAACACGTTAGGCGCACATTGGTCAGGACTAAGCCTATGGTTTCAGAGATAATCCTTGGTTATGGGGCCTATAGGAATGGTCATCCTCCCTTCTAGGAAGGCGATGATTGGGATTATAACCTCACCCTCCCTCCGATCGGTTAGCAAGTTCTCTGGAGGGCAATATCTGAAACCTACATCTTCAGGAATGTGATATGTTTCCCCAAACGCCTCCATTTAGGCGGGGCTATTCACCAAATACTTAAACCTACCCATCTCAATTAAAACAAAGGGGAATGTACTCGGTGTCCAAAGAGGTTAGCCGAAGATAAAATGAAAGGCTCAGACGTAGAAAAACTTATGCAAACTGAATCGAAGGTGATCTTCAAATTTGTGGAGAGATTCTCGTAGAGTTTGAAGAGAGTGAGAGAGTGATGACTGAAAGAGCTTGAGGGATGTGAGTGCTTGAGTTCGTCGGAAATCTGAAAATCTGTAAAGGAGAAATAACTGCGTTTGGGACTTTATATAGGGACAGAGGGGAGAGAATAGGAATTATCTTGCCCAAATTTAGAGGAATAATTACGATCGTTGGATCAACAACCCACCGTTGGATGCTAAAGACAAGGCGCTGCCTAGAGCAATTAATGGTGCCTTGGAAATATGGAAACGGCAGCGGCAATAATGAAACACCCATACCGATGCTCCTACACGTGTAAGCTCAGATATTTCCAGGTTTTTTTTTAATTCTTTATTTCACTGTAAATCAAAATCTTCTTTTTTCTTCTTGGATGCGAGGGAAAAATTAAAATTTTGAGGGGCTATTGTGGATGTGAAAGCCCCACGTTATACGTTGGGCCTAAGGCCCAATTCGAATATCACTGTGTGTCCAAAGAGAAGAAGGGGGTTAGGAAGGAATCTTGGTGGAGAAATATACTTGGAAAGGAGTGAGAGGGGCAGTCCGAAGAAAGCCCTATTGGTCCGAAGAGGCTAATCTCCTCGGATCCCGAGGAACTTGATTAAACAAATACATTGAAGGTCCGAATGATCTTCCCAACTACTTCCACGACAAGGACAAGCATTGGGCGTGCCTAAAGATGATAAGAACAGAGAAATATCTAAAAGGAAAAGTTGCTACCACCGCATTTAATGCACTGCAGCAACTCTCCTGGCCGTATTTATGTGGAGAAGACCCCTGAATAGTGCAATCCCAGTTACCACCACTCACGAAGAATTAAAGTAGATATCTGACATGACATGTACTCAAGTGAAGGTTTAGATGGGGAGCAAATGGACGGTGATGATGAAGCAGAAGGAGGATATATAAACGTAATAGGCCTCTAAAGAAAGGGGAGGAAAAAATCTGTAAAAAAGAACGCTAAGAGTTGTACTTATCTGTGAATAAAGAACATCCCTCTTCGGATCAGAGTTGTTTTTAACTTTTAAACGTGTTCTTATGTCAACAAGTTATTGTTAGATTCGGAATTAGCCTAACTTTTCCACCCACTCTCTACAAATTCATTGTTCAGGGTGGGTTGGGCTCACGAACCTAACCTTTTGGGCTTGGGTTATAAAATTTGGACCCTACAGGTGCAATACGGGTATTGCACTTGATGCAATTGTTATGAATGACTGAGAGGTTGGGGGTTTAATTGCAATGCAATTGTCAATTGCAATTACACTGAATTTCAATCCATCTTGTAGCAAACTAATAGTGTAAATAGACTTTGCAGAGGTTCTTGTTTGAGCACTATAATGTCCTGGTGATGTTGAGATGAATTAGAATTTGATACCATAAAGAAGTTGATGTCCGAGGAATTTTTATGCTGTGAGGTAAGAGTTATCTAGTTAACCCCCACATAGTAGTAACAAAGGTTAGTTGATTTTGAGTGTTGGTCTTAGTTTATGTAAATCAATGGCCTTGTAACTCAACTGATACCTTCATGTGTTTCTAATGAAGACATCCAAATTTAAATTCTCCCGTTCCTAATTATCAATTTATCAAAAAAAAAAAAAAAAAAAAAAAAAGAGATTTTATGGGGGAATTCTCTTAAATTAGTTTATGATAGCTTGATAGACCTTATCTCTTTTATGGTGGATTATTTATGCACATTATACCTTTTCTCTCAACTATTTTATTTTTTATAGGTGGTCCTATGAGTATGCTTTTTGTTGGGTTGAAAAATAGACTCCGGATTAATTAACCAATCACCAAAATTAATTAATTAGATTAATTATGCAAAGGTCAAATTAAGTTTGCGAAAAGTGCAATCACATCGCCAAAACTTTGAATTGAATAATTATATTTGATTTTTCCCTTGTGGATGTTATTATATGATTATACTTTTGGAGATTTTTCTGCTTTGTTTACATATTGAGGTTGACATAATAAGTATTAATCAGTTTAGTCAAGTGCCCGGATTCATGTAGCTGGGTCTGGGTCGTGACAGTTGACTTACCAGGTGAAAATTCATCGTCACCTTGGTTCATAGAATCGGCTGCATCCAACCATATGAAAGGATAGGCTAAAAAGTTATTTACATTTTACTTCAACCTGTCAACAAATTAATATAAATTGCCAATGGTATTGAACAAATTTATATTCCCATTTCATTCAGTGACATCCTTAATATGAAAAAAAATTGAAACCACAGTATCCAACTGGTTAATCTAATTACAATTACAAAAATATGACACAAAGTTATATGGTAGTTTTTCTAAAAAAAGTGTGGGAACATATTTATGTTTTGGTAGAATAAAAGAGGAACTAAATCTCCACTTGGTGGGTGTCTCAAATTCAAATAAATTCCCTCAAAATAAATTTAAAAAATAAAGCTCATATACTATTCTCTAAATCAGAATGGTCAAGAAACTTTAAAAAAAAAAAAATTTAATTAATAAATAAATAAGAAACTTGAAACACTTAACTAATTTGGTTTGCAAAACACAAAGATATGGAAGGAGTGTGTGCACTTGTACTCTTGTAGTATGGTTGTGAAACTTAATTAGATTGAAAATTATTATGATCAGATGATAAACACAAAAATGAGCTTTGGAACATAAATTCTTTAGTAAGTTTGCAAAGATCACTTACATTGATGAGCTCTGGAATATAATTGATGGCAGTGAGGCGTTGAAGTGGTGAAACAATAGCATTCTCAGTCCAATCAAGCTTTTCTATTTGTTCTTGTTTAGCCTACCTATACCCAAACTGTCCCAAAGTGAGTATTTGTAACTTCTTTAATTGCAGAAGCAAAACCAGAGGAGGTTAGAGAGAGAGAAATATGAAATTCCAAGAGAAATCACAAAACAAAGAAAAAAACAATTTACACAAAGGTGAGTTTTGGGAAAAATAAATAAAAGACAGAAACATACCAACTCTCTGCGTGGGCTGACATTTAATTCTCACCGGAAAAAAAGTGAGTTTTGGGAAAGAATGTCAAGATTCATATAGAAGTAACAACATTAAGCACTCTATGGAAAAAAAAAATAAGGGCCCGATTGGTACATATGTTTAAACACATGTTTTCAGTTTTTAAATAATATTATACGTATTTTCACACACTTTTTCACTCACACGTATTTTCAAAAAAATTGAAAAATGTTGTTTAAATACATGTACCAAACGGCTCCCTAGTAATTTGAAAGCTCAAAAATGTGTTGAAAACACAAACCTCCAAATTAAAGTTATGGCTCGATAGATTTTACACTAACTTAATACTAAGTACGGAATAGTGTAAATGCGAGCAGATGAACAAACAAGCTACTCTAATCCATAATTAAAATAACACAGCAGTAAAATGGAATGTAAAAAAGTAAGGAAGAAATATGCAAACACAAGATAACACGCCGATGTGTTATCGAAGAGGAAACTGAAGAACTCGATGAAAAACCTCTCCACCGCCCTCCAAATGGTAATCGATCCACTAGACAATCAGTTGGGATATATGGGTTAGCAAGAGACCTTCCAAGCCTAATCTACCCGATATACCTAAGCCCTCTAAGCTCCTACTCCAACAAGACTTCTCGGAACCGTGTCTTGTCTAGCTCTCTGGATCCCGCAAGAAGCTCCATGTTGCATCTGCCATCCTTGGCTTCTCCAATGCTTCCCAACAGCACCAAAACCTCACTTCACACTCTGAAAGGGTGTGGTAAGTGTTTGGGCTATCAACCTCTCAATGGTATGGAAATGGAGAGGTAGGAGTTGAGGAAAATCCACAAGCAAATGTGTAGAAGATTATGGGTATAATAATCTCTAACTCTTAAGGTGTTTGGCTAGGGTTTTCTCTTAGAAGCACTCCTCAACATTTGTAGGTAATGTAGGTATATATAGTGTGGGTACAGAAAGTGTGTATCAAATAGTACAGCTTGGCAAAACAAAATGTCTCGCGGGAAGGCCTTACCCACGAGATACTCGCGAAACACAGCTGTAGCCATCTGTCCTAACTCTTCGGATTCCAGTCATGTGCAGGGCACATGGCTCAATTCGCGGGATGTTTAGTCGCGAGATACCCGTGAGAGCTCCTCAGTCTTTGGTTGCTTAAGTCTTCACACTCTTTCTCTCTATCACACAACCCTTACAATTAAATCCCACAATAAATTTAGGGTACAAAAGATTAAATAAAATTACAATCAAATTTGGCATGGAATAAAAGCCAACAAAACACATAATTGTAAATCACAATTTTACAATCTCCCCCTTTGGCTATTCCGTGACAAAACCCCTAAAACAGACTCTAGACTTAAATGTGAGTCTGGAAATGGTGGCAAAACTCACTCACACCTAATCTAGAAGCTGTGAAGCACTTGCACGTATATACTTGTAACCTGAAACACTTGCACACAAACAAAACTTTCATTAAGCTTATGACTAGTTGAACACAAGGTACGTACATGAGCAAGTAAAGTGCGATCAAGTTTGAAAACACTATAAAACATATAAGCATATTTTGATCATACAAAAACAGTCATTAAAGAATGACTACAATGAACATTTAGCAAGTAAATGCTCATCCGGACATGCAATGCAATTAAGAACAATCACAAGGATCAATTGCATGTCCAACACTCAACCAATGCAAAATACGCAAAGTATTTGCATCTAGGATACAAAATCCTACTAGGGTACAAGAGTGAGGTACTTAAGACATTATCAATATCTTGAAAGTACAAATAAATGCTACAAAGTAATAAGGTAAACACAAATACTGAATATATATTGAAATTACAAACAGAGTATTAAAGCTTTAAACAAAAGCAGTAAAAACTATAAACAAAACCACTATCCAAGAGTATAATGTTGTGTGTTAGCTTTTTGATTTGAGCTCACAAAAACTCCCCCTTTCACTATGCACACTTCCTTTCTTGTGATGCTCTCCCCCTTACTATATGCTATCATCCAATCCATACAATTTGTACACGGAGTACGCTCTCCCCCTTTTTGGCACGAATAGTTAAAGGCTCTCCTCTAACTTGCGATGAATCTCATCTAACTGTGTCTCAATGGCAGTGAGGTGCATTTGAACCTGGTTGTTTGTGGAGTAGATGACATTTGCAAGTCCTGACACACGCTCATGCAAACCTTCAACCAAGATGGTGAACCGGTCGGCATGAGAGCTAGATTGACCTGGCTGAGTGCTAACAGTCGAAGGCTCAGGAATGTGAGAAGACGTAGTCTTGGTAGTGTGAGCAGCTGATCCATGACCGGAGTGAGTGACATGTTGAACAAATTCACCTTTTGGTAGTGTGGACAGATTTTGCTTTTTCTGCTCAGCAGAAGAATGACTTTTGCTTTTTTCAAGAGATGATATAGAAATTGGGCTAAAATCTTTCCATCTCTTGGTGGACTAACTCCTTTATGCAACATGATTTTCATGAGAAGACTGCAGAGCAGAAGACACATTTTTGCTGCTGATTGTGCTGCTGTTTTTCCTATAATCTAGAAGATATGAGCACAAATGTCAATCGGAGTTCCAGTGATAAGATCACATAAGAACTGTGCCCATCCAAGATTGATAAACCCCGTGTTGGACAATGGATATAGATTGAAGAACATGATGAAGGTGAGAGTTTTTAGTTCAGGTTTGAACTTCGCTGTTTCGATGGATGTGCTTTTTGTTGAAACTTCATGTTCATCTCAAAGAATGTGAAGAATATCTGTCACTGCGGGAAGTCTGTCATCGTAGGGAGAACTGTCCACATTTGCAGGTCAGGTAATATGAAGAAGCTTTGCAATGTAATCCGGAGTGATGGTGAACTCTTTTCCCCGAACCCAACATTGTAGTTCTACTCTAGTGAATCTTGCATTTGAATAAAACTTCTTAATCAATTCATCAATTGGATCTTCGAAAATAAATCAGTTCAATCCTTGTCTGCAAAAATCCTAAGGATAAAGGTGGATCCCAAGGTATCAAACTGGACAATATGCTTCACCACAGTGGGAGTGTCCTAAAAAATGCTATAGAAGGTCTAAAAGTCTAGGGGAGTCTTAAATCTCTCTCTGATTAAGACTTCAGATGAGTGTCGTGTCCTTTTTGACACTGGTGATGATGTAAGGTCAATAACAGGATCTTTACCGTGAGAAGAACGGTGATACATCTGCATAGATTGACACACAACAAGAAAACAAACGCAAAACAACACAAGCAGACCATAAAACTTGATTAGATTCAAGTCCAAAAACATAGGTAAAACAACCTAAAAACAAAGCATAACAAACTCAAAACAACATGCTAAAACAGATAAAACAAACAAACATAGACACAATGCATGAAATTAAGTAGTTGTGCATGTGTGTGCATATGTGTACATGAGCTGATGCATGAGGATACAGCATGAGATGCATAAGGTGTGCCCAGAGGGGCATAGTGTGTGCTTAGTGTGTGCATGGCATTGCATTGAGGCACAAAATGGGCAAAGTGTGTAAAACACACAAATACTGACCAAAACATGTTAAACATGATCAATCAAAGGAAACCCAAGTATTGAAACTCATTTGAGTTCAATTCAACATAGAAATGTCACTAGGACATTTTGTCAAACACCTAACGTGCATCAATGCACTACAACGATGAATAATGCATGAACATGGTGAAAACTTGCCTAAATACAAGTGTAGAATGCCACACGGGGCCAACATAGGTGCACAAAGATCAAATGGGACTCGGCCCAATCAAAGTTTTGAAAAAATTTTCACAAAATTGAGAAACCCAACCCTTTTTCGAAAAAATCCCCAATTTTTAAAACCCTAAGCTAAAATTTGCAAAATTTAAGGAAAAAATGAAAGCAATATTTAGAAAAACATACCTTGAACTGATTTTGCAGAGATTTTTGCTTGAAAATGATGGGGTTTGAGTGAAAAATGATTTTAGGTTGAGAAGGGTTCAAAGAAAAGCAGTGCGAGGGAAATAAAGATGTTTTGAGAAAACTGTCACATCTGCTACATAAAAATTGGAAACACGCGTTTTTCGCGGGTTAGACAGTAGCGAAATAGTCGCGAGAATGGCCACTGAAGCATAAAAGCTTTCGCAAGAAGCTTTTAGTCGCGAATAAGTCGCAAGACAGTCGCGATAGCCTCTATATGAATTGAAAATTTTCTAATTTTTGCCTAAAAACATTTCGCGAGAAGTGTTTAGTCGCGAAATACTCGCGAGGCAGTAGCGAGAGTTTCTGTATGAAAGTGTGACTTTAATTTCCCTTAAGCACATTTTGCGAGAAGCTCTAAGTCGCGAGCTTCTCGCGAAACAACCTCTGAACTAGTTTTTGAAGAAAAACACAAAAATGCATTTTGAACAATAACTAAAGACACAAAAGTATAAAATCACTTTCAAAAATATATAAAACACAAAAATCTTTTTCGGTTTGATCAGTAAGTACATGAGCATACCCATCACATTTGAACATATACAATCACACAAATGAGATAAGTATTAATTGAATCAAAGTCTTGTGTGTTGTGGGTGAGTATTAAATGTGAAATAGTCTTTAAATCAGAGTGAAACTTCAATGATCAATTCAATCAAGTCATACACTACTAGTACTAAATAAAGTGGTCTATCTTAATTATAGAAATGAACATATATGACCTCCCACAAATTGATTACAAATCTTAGAAGCTTTTCATTTGGCTTCTGCATAAATCATAACATTTGATCATTTTTGGATAATACATCTCTTTTTGAGATCAGTGCTTGAAATTTTTGATATTACAACATTGAGAGTTAGCCTTTAGCTTTTTGAGCACCATACATTTCATTAGAAAAGTCACTTTCCCTTTTTCCTAGTTAAATACTAGTATGTGCGACAGGTTTTTGCAGCTCAATATCTCTTTTCATTTTGAGATTTACATTTGGTGAGCTCTTTTGCAAAAAACATAAAAATAAAGTGGGAAGAGATATAGGCACAAGTCTATGCAAGTATCAAGACCATCAAGACTATTGACTAATCATTCATGACAAGCTTGAAGATCTATTTACAACGATCACACACAGTTTTCAAGATTTCTTGCACACAGATATATGTGCATACATAACAAGCTAAGCTCGTAAATGCACTATGCCATTAGTACGAAGGTACTAGGCCAAACTCACATGTGATATACACAACACAAGCGATCAAACTTTTTGAAGATTTTTCAATTTTTATGGGTTTTTGAATTTTTAAACACACTAAAAAACAGAACAAGTAAAGTAAGATCAACAAAAACAAGTACAAACCAAAACAAGTAAAAGAAAACAATCTAACTAAACATGTGAGACCTAAACACCAGGTATGCAACAATGAGCAAAATAGGTTCGCACAAAGGATAGAGTTTAAGGAATGATACCGACACCAATGGTCTTATGCAAAGACTCAAACCTTGGACCATCAAGAGGTTTAGTAAATATGTCTACCTTCTGGCTGTCAGTGTTGATAAACTCCAAATACACAGTCTTTTCCTCCACCAAATCTTGAATGAAATGGTACCTAATTTCGATATGCTTTGATTTCGAGTGTTGAACTGGATTTTTTGACAAATTTATGGCACTCGTATTATCATAGAACACACACATAGTGTCTTGAGTAATTTCATAATCATGTAGAAGCTTCTTCATCCATAATAATTGTGCACAATAACTCGCCGCTGCAATGTACTCAGTTTCAGCCGTCGATAGAGAAACTGAATTTTGTTTTTTGCTTATCCACGACACCAAGTTATTTCCAAGATAAAAACAACTACTGGAAGTGCTTTTCCTATCATCAATGCACCCGGCCCAGTCGGCATTAGAATATCCCGCTAGGCACTCATTCGAGTCTCTTGATACCAAATACCATAGTCAGATGTGTCATTTATGTAGCGGATAATTCGTTTGATTGCTGTCAAGTGTGACTCTTTGGGTGTTGCCTAAAATCGAGCACATACTCCTACACTAAAAGCAATGTTTGGTCTGCTAGTAGTGAGATAGAGAAGACTACCGATCATGCTTCAATAAAGTGTTGGATCCACTTCTACACCAACTGCATCACGACTCAGTTTTGCTGAGGAACTCATGGGAGTGGAAGTGTGTTTCTTAGAGTCTAGGCCGAATCTCTTTACAAGATTTTTGGCATATTTCTCTTGAGAGATAAATATCCTGTCTTCCCGTTGTTTCACTTGAAGCCCTAGGAAGTAGTTTAGCTCTCCCACCATGCTTATCTCAAACTCCCTTTTCATTTCTTCTGAAAATTCATGAGCTAGGTGATCGATTGTGAATCCAAAGACAATGTCATCCACATATACTTGAGCAACAAGAAGTGATCTCTCATCTCTTTTGACAAACAAAGTTCGATCGGATTGACCTCTCTTGAAACCATGATCCAAGAGGTATGTGGTGAGGCAATCATTCCAAGCTCTTGTTGCTTGTTTCAGCTTATATAATGCCTTCTTCAGCCTTAACACATGGTCTGGAAAGTGAGGGTCTTGAAATCCCTTTGGTTGCTCAACAAACACTTCTCCGTTTAAAAACCCGTTCAAGAAAGCACTCTTCACGTCTATTTGATATAACTTGAAGTTCATAATGCATGCTATGGAGAAAAGAATTCAGATTGACTCTAGTCTTGCAATTGGAGCAAAACTAGTCATCACCCTTACTCTTCTTAAGGTTGATCCTTCACCATCATCATCAATATCCTTTTCAGATATGGTGTCATCGATGACCACATTTATCGATTCAATCACTATTTTAGTGCGCTTATTGTACACTCTATATGCTCGGCTATTTGTGGAATAACCTAGGAATATCCCTTCATCACTCTTAGCATCAAATTTTCCAGGATTCTCCCTATCATTGAGGATGTAACATTTGCTCCCAAATATTCGGAAATATTTCACCTTTGGCTTCTTTTCTCTCCAAATTTCATACAATGTCTTATTTGTTCCTGCTCGGAAGTAAATCCTATTCCCAATGTGACATGAAGTATTCACAGCTTCAGCCCAAAACTTCTGTGGAATGTTTTTGTTGAGTAACATTACTCGTGCCATCTCTTGAATCACCCGGTTCTTTCTACTACTAACTTAGAAAAAATATAAAATTTTAAGTCCCTTCTTTTTTGTATATAAGGTAATGGTTGCTCACAGATATATTGTTCATGCATAAGTACATTATTTTTTTCATTAAAAAAAAGTACATTATTCTCTCTCTCTCTCTCTCTCTCTCTCTCTCTCTCTCTCTCTCTCTCTCTCTCTCTCTCTCTCTCTCTCTCTCTCTCTCTCTCTCTCTCTCAGAGTAATGATCGACATGCTCTTTGTTATGTTCTTCATGTTATTTTAGGTGCTCTTCGTAGCAATTTATGAAACAAATTTCCAAATGAAAAAGTTTTTCATCTCTCTTACTAAGGCATGAAATCATGCACTTTGAAACGACTCCAACCACCTTGCTGGTTAACTAGCAACTTTTTCTCCTCCATGCAGTAATCAAACATTGGAAAAGCACAAGCTGCAAGTCCATGAGGATGTTTATATTCTTTGCAAACTTCATGACTCCTCTCAAATGCATATACAAGGCAATCAATAAATTTTATTTTGGCAATATGAAATTCAAGGGGATCATTAAGGGTAGCGCCATGGTCATTAGCGTGTACATCAACAAGAGTGAGGATAGCCCATATCATCATCACCAACATAGATTTTTTCATAAATCTCCTAGCCATAAATTTTCCGATCACAATAGAAATTTTTCTAACTTTTGAGTAATGACATAACAATTAAGTGCTATACCCTTAGACCTAAAATTCAATGGAATTATTACACACCAATGAAATAAATTCAATTTATTCTTTTAAAAAAACCTCTTTACAGGTATATTAAGTGACTTCAAGTATAATTAAGTAATTTCATTTCATAATCATCATAAGGTATTTTTATAAGTTCTATATAAACCTGTAATTCTTCACAAATGTCAACTATACTTGTATGAGTGCAGTTGACTTCAAACAAAGACGTGAGGAGAATATTATAAATATATTCCAAATACTATTTTTTCAAGAACGTGATAAACAAATAGTATCAAAGTGTGTCGAGTTGAATTCATCCTACTACTCATTCATGAAAAGACATCATATATGGTAAGAGCTTTATGTGAAAATACTGGTAATAAAAAATTTATGGACAAGACATTTGATTGAATAAAAAAAATGGATTCTTACATGTTGTGAAGAGAAATTCTTGCATACCTGTTTTCCTTAGGTTTTGCACCAATTAAGAGTGATTTTCCTTTTGGCTTTACATATTCTTGTGGGGTTATACGTCCAGTCTAGAGATTGAGTTTTATCTATATTATTTTATAAATAATAATAATAATAATAATAATAATAATAATAATAATAAATAAATAAATAATAAAAAATAAAAAGGATAGCAAATGTGGTCACTGCCCCGCACCGCTTAAACCACTACTTTGCCTTATGGCGTGGTCAGATCACATAGGCACTAATGAGGCTTGCTACTACTCGAACACATAACTCCTGATCTCGTAAGTGTAATAGGTCAAAAAGGCTTTCTACCACTAGACCACCTTCCCAAATGATTTTATCTATATCAACATGTGTATCCTAATTCGCCTTATTTCATCTTATAATAGTGAATTTGATCGAGTTTTTCTCTAGCCCATTTATTGGGGAAATTAAATTTTACCACCCTAAATTATACCTCAAAATCCACTTTAGATTCTAAACTTTTCGAATGCATGTTTTGCACTCTAAACTATGATCATTTGTTACACTTTATACCCCGTTATCAGGTTTGTTGTTAACTTTGATGGAAAAATATGGCACCACATGAAAAGACCTAATTGCCCATATTCCCAATCCCTTAAAAACAAACGAAAAATTATACTTTATCATTCTAAATTATACTTCTAATTACACTTTGCACTCTAAACAGAGTGTAGCAAGGGTAATAGCTTAGGGTGCAAAACGTGCATTCAAAAAGTTTAGAGTGCAAAGTGTAATATGGGGTATAGTTTAGGGTTGTAAAATGTAATTTCTCAATCCCTTAAAAACAAATGAAAAATTATACTTTATTGCCCTAAATTATACTCCTAATTACACTTCGCACTCTAAACAGAGTGTAGCAAGGATAATAGCTTAGGGTGCAAAACGTGCATTCAAAAATTTAGAATACAAAGTGTAATATAAGGTATAGTTTAGGATGATAAAATGTAATTTCTCCCAATTTATTCTTCCTCTTCTTTTGTTATTGGGGTGTTATCCTATGGCTGCAATTAATCATTTTATTATCATTGACTACATGATTAGGCCCATTACATATTTAGCCCACTTAGTAAAATATATATATATATATATATATATATATTTTTTTTTTTAAGAAACAAAAACACACTTTGGACCCTAAACTTTTCGAATGTACGTTTTACACCCTAAACTATGATTATTGTTGCACTTTGTACCCCAATATTAGGTTTGTTGTTAACTTAGATGGAAAAATATGGTACCAAGTGAAAAGACATAATTGCCCTTCTTCTCAATCCCTTAAAAACAAAGGAAAAATTATATTTTATCACAAAAAATTATACTCCTAATTACACTTTGCACTCTGAACAGAGTGTAGCAAGGGTAATAACTTAGAGTGCAAAATATGCATTTAAAAAGTTTAGAGTACAAATTGTAATATGAGATATAGTTTAGGGTGATAAAATGCAATTTCTTTCCATTTATTCTTCCTCTTCTTTTGTTATTGGGGTGTTATCCAATGGCTACAATTAATCATTTTATTATCATTGACTACATGATTAGTCCCATTACATATTTAGCCCACTTAGTAATATATATATATATATATATATTTTTTTTTTTTAACAAAAACACACTCTTACACACAAGGAAACGAGAATGAAATTCTAACACAAGGACACACCACAAACTCCACTAAAAAACTATGGTAATTTTTAAACAAGGGTAGGGCAAGTTATACACACTCTCTCTTAAATAATGTGGAATAATAACCTACCTTTTCTTTTTAAGGAACAAACACACACAAGTAATATATATATATATATATATATATATATATATATATATATATATATATATATATATATATATATTAATATTTCTGTTAAAAATACACTAACTAAAGCTTATTACACACACTTACCACACTCTTTCTTTTTGTGGACATTTCCCTTTCTTTGTGTCAACTTTATATATCTTAAGCTTTTTTGGTCTGTCTTGATTTTGCAATAAACTTTCAAGGGAATGCTTTTTCTAAATCTTTGCGTGGGATGCGCATCCTTGTGAAGATTGACACTATAGTCTAATCTTGTGGGTTGTATGCTAAGTAAACCATTTTCATTGAGTCAAATATATTGTAAACCAAAATAATTTTGGGAAACACAGAAGTACTCGAATCATGAACATATGCTTAGCTAAAGAAAAGAAGAAAAAAAAAGAACCAAAAAGATCAAGAAATTTTAGACAAGAAAAAGCACACAATACTATTCTTTTTCTCTTCATCATCATCCATGTCCGAATGTCTGGAAAAATCTTACGTACCAAAAATCTTATGTACCAACTTGTTAGACGAAAATAGCTGCAAACATACCACATACAAATCTAAAAATAATTCCAAGATCACTCAATGACAAACACCTAGTGAGTTGATTGGTTGTTCCTCATCAACAATCAATTTCCCTCTTCTTATATTCAGAAGACTGATTTCTCTCACTAATTCAGTTGACCTCCATAACTTTGTGTGGTATTCAAAGTTGTTGAAAAAGGTTGATATGGCAAGAAAATATTACCAACTTGCAATAATTAAAAAAAAAAAAAAAAAAAAAAAAAAAAAAAAAAACAAAAAACAAAAAACAAAAAACTAAGAACAGTACAACACAACAAAATGGACACTAAAAATTCTTTCCTTTCTTTTCCTTCCCAATGGATTTATCTTTTCCTTCCACTCCTTTAATAAAAAACTCACAACTCAATAATGAAAGTAGTCTGATCAATGGCAAGATCCCCTGTGGTAGGAAAAGGCTGAAGCTTTCTCCAATGCTCTAGTTAATCAACAAAAACCAATTTCAAAATTCTAGAGGAAAAGGGAAATATCACCACCTTCAATTTGAACCAAAGTTGGATATTTTTTTCCTGGGTTCTGAATAACTTCTTCTAGAGAACATTGGAGGAAGAAAGCTTTACTGTTCATTTTTTCCTTGGAAAATTATTTGCGAAAGGCAACAATATTTTCTGCAGGGGGCACTCCAGATTTCCTGACACTGATGAACATAAAGACAAGAAATTCATACAAACAAGGGACTTGTTTACGATATAATTAAACTAGGTAACACATTTCTTTAGTACCATTTGTTTTCCCCCAATTGCAAGCTATTGTTATTTTCTTTTCTTTTATGAGGCAATCAATTTTATAACTTTTTAATCAGAAAAAACGATTCCTGTACTTGTGCATACAAATTTATATTCGATTTTTTTTTTCTTTCCAATAGATATAAAACATCTAATTGTCCAAAGAAGCATTATGATTTTATGATAAGTTAATTATCCTTAAGAGATCAAGACTACATCAAAGACTAAAAAAAATCCACGTTATGTAACTGCCACAATACAAACAAGACTTATTAATTAATTCAACCTGATACCTTCTTCATCTTGGGTGCATTGGTCACCACTAATGGCATGCAGTGAGAAACCTGGTGTTTCTTGCTCATCCATTTGCTCTAAATCCAAAATGACGTCTACATCTTCTTCCACCGTATAGCCATGATCACAGTGATTTCCCTCTTGCTGTCCTCTTCCCTATGAGCGCTTCCCTGAAGCAGCAAGGTGTGCTTCTCCATCCTTCCGTGTGGAAGAGAGTGCCTTAAGCTTGGCTTAAATCTCTGTGATTCCCTGAAGCATTTGTTGCCGACTTAGTCATGAGAGAACTAACATTTTGTTAAACTACACTCTTGTCCATCCTCATGCTTTGATACCACTTTGGTACACATAGGACCATGTCCTTGCCAACGGTGGCTAGTTTTGGATAGATTACAAAGACCAAAATAAGATAAGATAAGATTAATTTATGACAATCCTGACCTCCAACTACTAAAAAACTAATTATTTATCTATCTGACAATTATTAAAGAGTTACACTGCTGGTTTTTATATTAGATGCTACAATGCTCAAATTCAAAAAATATGCTTGTAAGTTAGAACAACCACATTACAATTTAAGATAGAGTTTAGGATGGATGTATGGTGTAGGAAGGATGGATCAGAAAATGTTAGGACTGTTTGAAAGAAGCCGAAAGTTTTTTCCTGGTAAATTTATAGCTGAACTGAAATGGGGTTGCAATTTTGATTCCTTAAATTTTGCTATTTCGCCGGTCATGGGTTCATATCACCAATTCTTAATGTCCACGATACATAAGATGTCATGTGTTCTTTTATCAATCTCAGTTATTAAACTAATTGTCGGGTTCTAAGAAATTAGGAATTAATGTATTAGAACTTCAATTTGTATTTTGTTGGCAAACCATGATCAAAACATTTAGTCTAGGTTTAGGCTTGCTCAAAGTATGTTTATTTGTAAAATTGGAATCGAGTGATTGCAGAATTTATTGGACTAAATCTGTAAGTCTCGATCGATCGAAAATTAGACTCGATCGATCGAACCACGTACAGATTTATTTTTCTGCAGAGTTCCAGTTCAGCCCAAACTCTATTTAAACGTCTTGGAGTTCAAGTAAAACACTCCTATATATAAGGAAAACCCTAGAACGTTTTTAGGACTTTTTAGAGAGAGAGATTAGAGTGCCTCTTGTGCCTCCTTTTATTAGGGTTTTGTACCTAAACCTCTCTAAGTCTTTGTTGCTCATATTTGCTGTTTATGTGAATCTCTTGTGAGATCTTTGAGGAGCTTTCCTTCACATAAACTTAGGGTTTTCAAAGTAGAGATATTTTCTACATCTTGATGATCAACTTGGTTGCTGCCATTGGAACTTAAAGATAAACAAGTGAGGAGCTTGTACTTGAAGAAGGAGTTCAAAGAAAGAAGTAGTCCGTGGATTCGGAGCCTGCGCGTGGTCGTGTCAGGAAGTTACTACTGGTGGGTAGCATTAGGAAGTCAAGCGAGGAGCTTGTAAGTCCTTTTGTAAGAACTTCAATTCTTTCTTAGTGGATTCCGTTTTGCCTTGAGGATCGGTGGGTAAAATCCTCCCCAGGTTTTTTACCGGTTTGGTTTTCCTGGGTGATCATATCACTGTGTTATTTATTTTCCGCTGCTTTATATGTTTTATATGCATGATATGATTTTGTGATTGTTTCAACCTAGAATTGCATAATTTGACTAAGTAACAACTTGGCTAATTAATCTAGGCTACGCAATCTAATTGTGGTTTAAGGAGTCTAAATTTCCAACACTAATGAATGTAAAAAATAAATCTCTCTCTAACTCCAAGTTACCATCACATGGTGGAACTAATGTATGACCTCTACCCCCACCTCTTTTTGCTGCAGCTTCTCTTATCTTATGAGGAAGAAGGAAAGAGATTATTTGTTATTAAAACAAAAAAAAGGATTTTATTAAATAATAATTTTATGTTACCAACCATCGCACTACTGTCATGCATATCCAAAATGCATGATTAGAAATCAAATCCACACCAAATACATGTTCTATTACACAATATTATTTAAATACGATTACTATAGAGAAAAGAACAGCAAGAATAAAATGAACAAGGTGTACTGTACATAATCAACAATATGCAACAAGACATCTGCATTTTAAAATTTTAATAGACACTTAAAATGGAACCCAAAGTAAAAAAAATGTATATTTTAAAAGAAATCCATAAAAGATTTATATAAAAAATCAAATTTTTACATAAAAAACAAATAAGATCAAAACAAATTAATCAAATCCCAATTTCAAAGAAAATAAACAAAATTTAGAGTTTCGCTTATATAAAACTTACACCTTCTTCTTCCCTCCTTTCTTTCTGCTATTTCAGCATCAATCGGACATTCAGAAACCAAATAATGCGGCCCAAGCTATTTCTAGGCAAAGAAATAGAAATTGGGGAAAAAGAAAATGTAAAGTTCTGTATTTTAATTTGTGTGTGGAAAAAGAAATTATAGAGTTTCTTAATTGTGGTTTTGCTTGTGCTTTGAAAATCCTACGTTTTATTATAGAAGTACTTGTTTCATTCTCAAGGATAGAGAGAATGTGGAAAAATTTGACTCCCGAAGCGATGAAGGGATATTTTTGGGATACTCCTCTACAAGCAAGGCTTATCGGGTATACAACAAGAGAACCAAAAAGGTGATGGAAACAGTGAATGTTGTAATCGATGAAGCTTTAGAGTCTGGTTCTGAGAAAATCAGTGAGGAAATCCCCAAAGAAATTCTTCCTTCCGAGCCTAGGATGTTTAAGAAATGGTTGATCAAGAGCCCACATCTCCAAGTACTCCCGACACTCCAAGTGTTGTAGAAGGTTTAACAGACATACCTACATCACTTGATTCTAAATCTCATGAAAAGAAAGGACCTTCCTCTAGGATTAAGTTGAATCATCCTACTGAAGTCATTATGGGAAACATGAATGAACTTACACTAAGGAAGCATATAGTTGATAAATGTGTTGCTAACTTTAAGTCATATTCTTGTTATTTGTTGCAGGTTGAATCCACCAAAGTTGAGGAAGCTCTTCAGGATGAAAGTTGGGTTGAGGCTATGCATGATGAGCTACTTCAGTTTCAAAGGAATGATGCCTGGACTCTAGTTCCTAGATTGAAAGGTGAGCACATCATTGGCACAAAGTGGATATTCTACAATAAGATTGATGAGGAGGGTAATGTGATTCGCAAAAAGGCTCATCTTGTGGCTCAAGGATACTCTCAAATAGAAGGAGTAGACTATGATGAGACATTTGCTCCAGTAGCTTGTATGGAGTCCATCAGGATTCTCCTAGCCCTGGCATGTCACCTAAAATTTAAGCTTTATCAAATAGATGTAAAGACTGCTTTCTTGAATGGATTCCTTAAATAATATTTCTCTGTGGCTCAACCGAAAGGATTCATTGATCCACACTTTCCAGATCATATGTTGTACCACAAAAAGGCACTCTATGGTTTAAAGCAAGCCCCCAGAGTTGGGTATGATCGACTCACACAATACTTGGTGTCACATGGGTTCACAAAAGGAAAAACTAATCAAACTCTCTTCATCAAAAGGGAAGACAGCGAGTTGATAGTTACTCAAGTCTATGTTGATGATATCATCTTCGGGTCGACTAAGGATGAACTTGCTCATAGTTTCTCTAAACTCATGCAGGCCAAGTTCGAGATGTTAAAAATCTTGTGAAAAATTCATATCTCAATCTAAATATGCTAAAAATCTTATGAAAAAGTTTGGTTTGGAATCTGCTATTGTTGTTGGAACCCCTATGAGCCCAAATGTTAAACTCACTGTTGATTTGTTAGGTAAAAGTGTTGATTCATCTCTATATAGAAGCATGATAGGTAGTTTTCTTTACCTTACTAGACCTGTGTGCTAGATATCAGGCTAATCCCAAAGAGTCTCATATGATTGCCTTGAAAAGAATCATTAAGTATGTCAAAACCACTACCGATTTCGGTGTGTGGTATAGCAAGGATATAAATGATGTCTTAGTTGGGTATTCTGACACAAACTAGGCTAAGAATGCTGATGATAGGAAGAGTACTTCAGGGGGTTGTTTTTATGTGGGTAATAATCTTGTCTCCTGGATGAGAAAAAAGCAGAATTTCATCTCTTTATCCACTACAGAGGCTAAATACATCACTGCTAGTAGCTGTTGCGCCCAACTTTTATGGATGCAAAAAATCCTCATTGATTATGGTATTCGTCAAGATCATCTTACCATCTATTGTGACAATACTAGTGCCATCAACATCTCTAAGAATCCTATTCAACATTCTCGAACTAAACACAAAAAGATTCGACATCACTTCATTCGGGAGCTTGTCGAAGATGGTACTCTCACTCTTGGGTTCATTCACACCGATGATCAGAAGGCTGATTTATTTACCAAACCTCTTGATAGCAAACAACTTGAATTCCTTCACCAAAACATTGGTGTTATCTCCATGGATTGATCTCCTCTTCTCCTCCTCTTTCCTCATGCATTTGCATCTAGTTTTTATGCTATACTTTGTTTAGCATGTTTTTGTTTGTTTGTTTTTAGTTTGCTTCATTTTTTTTTTCATAAAAATAAAATTGAAAAATCAGGAAAAATACAAAAACAGTGTGTGTTTTGTGTACATTGGTACTTGTGTACCTTGAATGGCCATTGAAACAAAGTTTTCTAAACTTTGTATCTTTTGTAGCTTAGATGAGCATCTCTATGCACAACTAAGCAAGTGAGCTTTGTGGCTCGTGTTTGTGATGAGTAAGATTAAGTAATCTCTTATACTTAACACTCATATTACTCTTTTTGACGAGAAGAACTAGAAAATCCTAAGAGAAAGGCATAAATAACCATCTCACCACTATTGCCCGCCAATCATGAAATGATATCTGTATGCTTTGACATAACAAAAGTGCAATGTCAAAAGCTTAACATCATTGGTTAATTTTTTTCTCTCTCTTATATGCCCATGCATGGTTTGCTTAAAAGAAAGTATGTAAGAAAAAATAAAAGCAAAAAGAATCAAAATGTTTTATATATGATTGCAAACGTGTCTTCTAGGAGATGTAGGAGTTATAGGATGTACCTCAAAGGTGATAGTCCCCATCAAGCAGTTATGATTGTGTGTGAGTTAAAGTGATTTTCTCATATCTCAAATTGTCATAACATGTAGACACTTATGCAATCCTACGATGTTTTTCACACATAACGCACAATATTCTTTGCTACTCTTGATACATGTGTAGGTACAATGTGATTTAGCCATCACAAGAAATACATGTGTTAATGTATGCTCACTGAACTGTCTTAACTTGTTTTTGAAATATAAAATTGGTTAGACTTGTTTAGTGTGTGTATATTTTGGATCTATATGCTTGACATTTTTCTTGTTAAGAGATGATTTTGAGAGTTCAAAATGTTGTTTGGATCTTTGGTTGCGTAGCATGCTTGATTGTATTCATGTCTGTGTTTTTCTCTTCTTTGAAAAACTGTTTTTGACCAATCTCAACAGCTTCTCGATACCTCTCAACAACTAGGCTATCTATCGAGCCTCTTGAGCTTCCTTTCTTGATAACTGTTATCAAAATTTTGATCCATCGAAGTGTTTGAGAATTTGTCTCGATAGCTTCTCAACAAATTCTTAATCCATCGAGAAAATTTCTTTTTGCTTGATAGCTTCTCGATAGTTGTTCGATCCATCAAGGTCACTTTGCTATGGACACCTCTCAATAGATCTTCGATAGTTCCATTTGGCTATTTTTAATTCTCGACACCTATCGATGCCTGCTGATACATCGAGTTGCGTATTTGTCAATATATAGCATCAGTGCAATTTTTCTTCATTTCTCATCGATCTCTCGCGATATTTTCTGACTCGTCACCTCCTCAAACAAACTTCTCTCACTTAAAACTTCTTCCTCACTCAATCTTTGCCCTCAAGGGTGATTTCTTCCTCTAGTATGATCTCTTTTCTTACATTTAATCATGCATTTCATCCTTTTGACCTAACTTTTAGGTTTTTTGATAAATATTGGGGTTTTTCAAAATTGTTAAGGTTTTTGTGAAGTTTTTGGGATGAGTTTTTGTTTAAATGGTTTTAAATGATCATGCATTGCATCACATTTTCATTTTAACAATGATTCATGCATTTTAGATGTGTGCTTCTTATGTTAAAATGATGTATGTTGGTAGGTTTGGATTGGGCTGAGCCCATGATGTTTTTACTTTTGTATATCACATGTTCATGCATTTTTAATGCATACGTACCATTCTTTTCTTTCTTATTGATATTAATTGTGTTTGTTACTTTTCTGCGTGTTTTTCTTTCTCTCTCTCTCTCTTTCTTTCAGTTTGTTGCTCTATGGCACCTAAACGTAAATCCACTCCATCTCGAAACCCTCTTCATTCTGGGGCATCTTCTTCTTCTCCCTCTGCTGATTCTACACCTTCTTATGTCAAGTTGCGTGATGATAAAGCCCGTAAGAACTTTTCGGAGAACTTTTCACAATGCAGCATTCATTTGGAATGCCAAGTCGTTCTATCGGACTTTTCCAATATTGACCTTCCCATTGTCATCTATAGTAGGGGTTGAGGGTCACTGTGTGGCATCCCGATCACTTGTCCCTCCATGATCATACAGGAGTTTTACTCCAATATGCACGGATTTGACTATTCTGTACCTTATTTTATAACTCGCATTCGAGATACGGGCATAGTAGTCACTCTAGATCTTATATTCGAGGTGCTAAACGTACCGAGGGTAGAGTTTGCTGACTACCTCGGTTGTGATCGTCTTAGGACTATGTCCAAAGACGAACTCTCGTCTCGCTTCTGTGAGACACCTTCTTCTTGGGATGACTGTCAAAACACCCCTTGCTCGAGCTTTGCAAAAGGTTCAAGGTTCCGTAACATGGTGATGACATTTGTTCTTTATCCTTTGTCTCACTATAACTCCATTACTGAACCTCGTGTTAGATTTTTGTTATCCCTTCTTGAGGGACTCACTATAGATTTTCCTTTTCATTTCATCCTCTCCTTTATAGATATTTATAGGGATACGGCGACCCGTGATATGCTCATTTTCCCTTCTACTATCACGAGGATTCTCCACCATTTTTTTGTCTCCTATCCTATCATGTGTGCCATAGACGCAGCGACCATCAGACGGAGTGAGGCTAGCTTCGACCTAAGCGGCCACGACTGAGATGGCGACTTCTTCGACTTCTTCTGCTCCATCCATTTCCGCTCCTTCTTCTTCTGCAGATGGAGTGACTCTTGAGGCCATTATAGCACAGCTTATGCACATGGATGCTCACCTTGATGACAGGTTGTCATGGGTGGATTCACTGCATTTTCTCCATCTCTACAAGCTTCAGAGGATAAGAGTGATGATGGCTCCGGTAGTGATGATGTAGATGAGGATGATAGTGCTAGCTCTTTCGATGACGAGGAGATGATTGCATGAGTTACTTGCCTTTTGTCATTCGTGACAAAAAGGAGAAGTAGTTTTGGGTATGAGAGTAGTCATGTTCAAGGGGAGAGTTAGTTTAGGAGATATTTTTGTTAGGGGGAGTGTTTTCTTTTTGAGGGATGTAGTGAGGACTTTTTGTATCTTTTCTTTTCTTTACTTTTAGATACATTGTTCTTACTTTGTGATAGCAAACCTTGTATTCATTTTGTGTTATATATTGAGGTTGTTATTACATTCTTTCACCTATCTCTTCATGTGTTATTTCTTTTCTCTCTTTATGCACATGCTTCTTATTAATTGTATGCAATCTTTTATTTTTGTTTCACACTAAGATGCCGTGATGAGTTTTGTTTAAAGTGTTTCAAAAATATAGGTTGTCAAAGTCTTTCTTGCCATGAACTCTCTTCTTGCAAAGTTTTTCAAGAGTTTGTGTTAGGATAGATTTTATTGTATTCAACAAGTGAGTATGAGTTAAGTGGTTTATAACTTCTCTCATATGTTCATTTGTTTGTTGTGGTTTTGTCATGGATTGCCAAAGGAGGAGATTGTTAAGACATATGTGAATCATGTTAGGAACATATGTCACCTAGAATTGGCTAATCCTTTGACAAAACACACTTTACTTATAATTGGGTAAATCTAGGATGTGTTTAATACTTCAAGGAACAAGAGTTCAAATCCAAGTGTTAAAGCCATGCAGGTCTGTCCAAGAATCAAGTGAAGAAGTGCTGGATTTTAAAACTCAACAGATAGCATCTATCGAGGTTTAAAAGACAGCTTTTGCCCGATGCTGGATAGCTGCTTGATAGATACCCTATCTATTGAGATTTATGAAAATCAGATTTTCAGTTCCAATTTCACTCCAATCTGTATATACATGCTTGGACTTTCTTTTTTCACAACCTTAAACATATATAAGAATTATTTTAAGGGCCGTCACAGCTGATGCAAGCGAGTGCAACTTAATGCAAATTTTTTTCACAAGCATATTGTGACCAAAGACAATTTGCCCTAGTTCATCTTTCTCTTTAAGAAGTTGCTGCATTTGTACGCCGTAGGGTTTTGTAACCAAGGAGTTCTGTGATCTTCATCATGTTGATGAACTGAAGAACTTTGCAGCCAGTATCCTTCTCAAATTGGTGGTTAGTCACGAACTTAGATCTGTGCATCGATTGGTTAGTCACATACTGGGAGCTGTGCATTGAAAAGGAGAGATTGTCATTACAGAACAAGTCCAATTGGGTATTGGGGTAAGGGTTCAACTGTAGGTTGGTATAAGGTATTGAGATTCCTTTACTTGTAACCGCTTGTTGTGATAATAGTGAATTCTCGAGAGTGATGGCCTTAAAATCACCCGATGGGGTTTTTTCCTTGGAGGTTTTCCCCATTCATAAACAAATCACTATGTCAACTTTATTTTCCACTGCATATTAACTTAGTTGGTGATTTGTTTATTCTACCACGTGTATTGCATGTTAATCAGATTAATTAATTAACTTGGCTAATTAATTGGTTAATTCATCACAAGGGATCAATACATTCTTGGCCTATCATCAACCTGTTGCTCTTTCGCATCCTTAAGTATAGGTTGAATAGTGAGAACATTGTTCTTCATTTTTTGGAGCTCGTCTTTGACACCCCAAATCGATCCAATCGGTTGGAGAGTAGAGGAGCCCAAGCTTTCAATGATCACCTGCACAACGCCATATAGTATTGCATCAGCCATCTCTTCTCGTTGGAAGAAAGAAAACGTAGCAAGCTTAGCTGATTGAGAGTAGTTTGAAATATTGGAGGAGGAAGATTAAAGTGGCTGTGAAGAAGGAAGAGTTGGCTAGTTATGTAAAGTCAACTTAGAAATTAACAGATAAATGTGAACAATAGACCAACTGCTCAATAATTAGGGTCTGTTTGGTTGTGTTGTTTAAACAACAAAACACGTATTTCCATAATATTTTTTCACCCACACATATTTTGACAGCAATTAAACAGTGTTATTAGAACAATATTGCCCAACGTGCCCTTAATTAGTACCTTAACAACAACCCCACTTCTCAATAATGGTTTCGTGTGAATAGAAGACAAAAGAAAAAGGCGAGAAGGCCCTAGGTCTCGAAAGTTACCGTGCTATCTTCTACGTTATGTGAGTGAGACGTCAATGCATTTGTAAAATTCAATGTGGTATAGCAAAATAACAGGACAAAGTGGGCTTCTGCCCTTTTTGGGCAAATTAAATAGGAAAATGCCTCCCTTCCCAAACTAAATAGGGAAATGCCTGTCTTTTAAAACTCGATTTTCTCAAAATCGAGTTATAAAAAAAAAAAAAAAAAAAAAATCTGGAGCCCTATAGCGGCGTTTTTAAGGACCTATAGTGACGTTTTCAAGACCTATAGTGACGTTTTTTAACTCGACTTCCATTAAATCGAGTTATAGGCAATTTTTTTAATTCTTTTTACCTATAACTCGATTTCATATAAATCGAGTGACAAAACGCCACTATAAGTCTTAAAAATGTCACTATAGGCTCCTTAAAAACGCCGCTATATGACATAAATTGATTTTGAGAAACTCGATTTTCAAAAGAGGGGCATTTCTCTATTTAGTTTGGGAAAAGGGATATAAGGCTAATTAATTTGCCTAAAAAGGGAAAAAGCCCATTTTATCCCAAAATAGCACTAAGTTCATTAAAAAAAAAAAAGCACTAAGGTATTGGCCTTTATGTAAAGTCATTCTTTCTAGGATCATTTTTAGAACCTTCGCCCTTCAATTGTTTTTGTAGGTAAAGTGGTAAACACATTTGTATTGGCCCAATTACGGCGCCTATCCTAGCTAAATATAGTAAATTTACCACATATATATACATGGACAAAACTTAGGTACAGTACCTTACGTGTTGTTCCTTAGATTTCTCTTTTAAAATTCAGCCACGTGGCTACTTAACTAAAAAATATACTTCTATCCTATGAGAAAAAATCCACATGGTAGAATCTTAAAAGGAGAATCTAAGAAACAACACCTAAATATTGTACTTAAGTCTTGCTCTATATACATTTATTAATTTTCGCAATTTAGTTCAATAAAATTACATTTGCCCCCCTTTAACAATATCATTGATCCACCACTGCACACATTTGGTGCGTTGGTCACTCCACAAGTATAAGTGCCTGTGGGGTATAGGGGGCAAGGATCGAGATTCAAGTCTCTAGGATGTAGTTTCACATACATATATAATTAGATTAGGCTAAAGTAAAATTTTTATCTTGTACAAAAAATAAAAACAATATCATTGACCCTTTTAAAGGCCAAAAAAAAAAAAAAAAATTATAGAATTAAAATCTAAAACAAAATTAACAAGGCCAAAAAAGTTAGTCCAACAACAAAAATTACTAATAGCAAAACTTAAAAAATTAAGTCTAGTCAACCAATCTTAAGCAAAACAAACAACTAGCCCCTTAAAAAATTTTAACAAAATAATTTTGCCCTTACCCAACAGTAGACAAACACCAAGTTCCCTTTTCATAAATAATTGCATTGTAATATATTAAGAAACAATAATTTTTTGTTTGTGTTTGTTGATGGTTTGTTAATACTAAATGGATGCTTTTTTAAATTTCATAATGTTATTTATTTATTTATTTTGCTTATACTTTCATGCCTTAACTACAAGTCTTAGCTCCATTCCTGTTCACATTAACTATTGATCATGGTATGAGTAGCTTCTTGGTTGATTTTGAGTCTCACTAATTACAAATTACTAGCCGCAAACCCACTCAATGTGTGGGAATATAAATATTATGTAATAAGGTGTAATATATAAAAAGTAACCATTACTTCAAATATTGTCTATTCAAAAAAAAAAAAAGATTTCTACAAGTATTTTTTTTTTTTTATCTTTTTATCTCTACAAATATATCATTTTATTATTATTATTATTATTATTATTATTATTATGCTTGATTAATATTTTTTTAAGGTAAACCATATTCTTCTAACTTCTATTGTAGTGTATTACATTTGCTAAATATACAACTAAACTTTATAATTTTTAAATTTATTATTCAAATTTCTCATCTCTTAAGAAATAAGGAAATTATCATAATAATCAAAACTCATTACAAAATTACAATTTTATCTTAGCCAAAATCAAAATGAAACTAAAGGAATAAATAATAGTCTTTATAACAATTTATTACTCAAACAATCGGTAGGCATATTCAAATTTCTGTTTCCAAAAAAACTAAGTATTTACCTAAAATAAAACTCAACCAAAGATATAAAAGGGAAAAAGAAGGCTTTCTGATGGGATATTAAAAAAAAAAAACCACAATACCAAAAAACATATTATATATATATATATATATATATATATATATATATATATATATATATATATATATATATATATATATATATAAACCTTAATTAGAGTTATAAGAATGAAAAAAAAATTCATTGAAAGAAAGTAGAGAGAGAGAGTACTCACAATTTTGTGTGAGAAAAATATGGATTGAATGGGAAAATGATATCAAATTTATACAAAATATAATGGGTAGAAAGAGAGCCAAAATATAAAAAAGAGGAAGGAAGTATAACGGTAAAATAGTGAGGAGATAAAGAGGCAAAAAGGAAAGGGAAAGATTGGAAGAAGTGTAACAGTAGGTGTGTGAACCAATAGGGAGAAGAAGAGTCTTTTTTTTTTTTTTTAAATAGGGTGAAGAAAATTTTAAACAGAGAAAATAAAATATAAAAAATAAATGTGTGACGTGACTGTTGATGTGACTTAACAGGAATGTAGTAATAATAAATGTTACGTTTCAGCTTTTAGTAATATATAGATATAGATATAGATGAAACTACCTTTATTTCAATTTCTAACTGCAAGTACATGCAAATAAATGATAAAAAAAATGTTGTACACAATATTAAATGTAACCTAATATGAATTTTCCCATATTGATTTTGTTTTAAATTTACTATATTTTTTATATTCTTTAATAAAAAAAGAAAGAAAAAGAAAGGATTTATCCTTTGGCCCTCGAAGATGAAATCCTGCTTATCTATATTCTATATCTATATATATCTAAAAGTTAAAGCATAACAATTATTGTTGCTATGCTCTTGTTGAGCCACCTCATCTGCCACATCATTAGTCTTGTTCATATTTATTTTTTAAATTAAATTTTTTCACAATACTAACTATATAAATATTTTGACTTTACAAATTTATTTTAGGCAGCTTTAGCTTTACAAATTCATTTAAGGTGGTTTTAACTTTAGATTTTCATTTACTTTAATTTTGATGTTATAACTAAATAATAAATCAATGGAAAATCAAAACAAAAATGTTGTCTACATATATTCCTCTTAGGTGGTTTTAAATTTAAATATTATTTTGCCATTTTATCTTCCTTATTTTGGCTGTTCTTATTCTCATCATCTTATTATAAATTTGTCACTTGATCTCTTCCATTCTATACATTTTTTTCCTACACAAAAAAAAAAAGGCTCTCTCTCTCTCTCTCTCTCTCTCAAATTTTTTTTTTCATTTTTTTGGATTTTATATTATTATTTTTCTTGCATTTCTACCTTAGATTGATGAATGTTTGTGTTTTTTAGAATTCAACTTTTGATTGCTTATAACTGAAAAATGAAATTAGTGAAGAATAAAAAATATTTTTAAAAATTTGTCTATAAAAAATGTATTCATAGGTCTTGCTTAATTATTGATGGTAGAAAAGATACAACCTGAAAGCTGCCCATAGGAGGATCTCCAACTAGAGGTTTGTACCCTCATTGTCCTGTTATTAACTAATTCATGTGTTTCTTGATGCAAATATTTTTTTTTATCATTTTATTTACAACACTAAATATTTTTAATGAATGGTGTTTGTTGTTGATCTAATTTGGAAATAAAATTATATTATAATATGTTATATTTTGTGTTGTTGTCAGGTTTTAGCTTATTTGAAAAACTACAAGATAGTTTGAACAAGCTGATGAAGAACAGTTAGTTTAGTTGAAGATAATGGTTTTTGTGCAATTTCCTTTCACTATTTAAAAATATTTTGTTTAACAAATTAGTAGTAAATTGTTATGTATTTTTTATATGATTTTCTTAGATACTTCGGTAATTGTTTTAATTTTTTAAAAATATTTTATGTTATTCTTCATCTTCCTTATCTTATTAGTGTATTCTTTGAGATTTTTAAGAAAACAAATTCAATTTTGTGTTTAAAATTATTTATCTATCTATTTATTTTTCAAATATTGGATTAAATGTTAGATTAGATTATGATAGTATTAACACAATACTTCTTTTTTCAAAAAATTTCTCTACTTTTTTCCTCTTTGGAATTGTATTCTTTGTTTTTTTAAAGGAAAAATGGTAACCATCTTTTATTTTTCCCTTTCTTTTTTATTTTAAATTGTAGTTTTGATGAGTTTTATTAACTTTTTTAGTTACGTTTTTCGGTGTTTTTGATTGTATGGTAAAAAAATTGGGTTTGAGAAAGTTTATTTAAAACTAAAAGAATAATTTCCACTTTTTATATACTTTTTGATGATACAGTAAATATTATAAAGAAATTTTATTAAAAAAATTAATATTTTCACTAACGTACCTTTTGAATTCTTGAGTAAAATCGTATTGTTTTGATTTTGGTACAATAGAAATTATATATATTACATTTGTGATTGTCACAATAATAAATGAAAATATGATTATGAATATTATTATTTGTTAAATTAGTTCAAATTGAAAAAAAAATTATATATATATATATATATATATATTAATGGGACCACTCTAAAATTATTATAATGTGCAATGCACTGGGATCCACGATTAGTGTCAATAAAAGGAGGCTCTCATCATCATTTGTCACGTCCACAGCAGCAAAATTATACACAAGAATGCTAGCAAAGTCTATAATCCACTTTATTTTCCTACCCCATCTGTTTAAGAGAGTCCTTTTTTAATGGAACAAAAGGATTTCATTACAAAAAGAAAATAAAAGAAAATGACATGCTAGCAGCTAGCTCTACTGCTATTGTATTTGACAAGAGAATAAAATAGCATTTTATGTACACCACATTCGGGAAGATAACAGATAGGGATTGGGAGTGGGTCCCAAGTTCCTAACCCCTGTAGCTCTAAATTCGGATTGTCTATTCGTTTTGTTTAACTTCTACATAAAAATGAGTTTTGAAAAATTCTCTGAATGAAGTTGCATTGGGTAAATATTAAGAGAGGGTACCACATGCTATGATGTTTAGAAAAATTCTTTCAAGCTAAAAACTTATTCTCATTGAATTGGGTAATATTGAAAGAGTAAACCTTTTATTTATTTATTTTTTTTCAAGGATAAAATACTATTTTGATATTTAAATTTTACCATAAATTTATTATTTGTTCCTAAACTTTAAAAAGTTATTTCTTCACCTGTAAACTTTGTAAACAGTTTTTTCTAAAAGTTTAAAGACAAAAACAGAGCTGAAAAAAAAAAAAAAAAAAAAAAAAAAAAAAAAACTTCTTTCAATAGTTTAGGGATAAAAACTAACTTTTTGATAAAGTTGGATATAAAGTAAAGTATTTCCAATAGTTTAGGGGTGAAAAACAAACTTCAATAGTTTAGAAATTTTTCTTTAAAATGAACTTTTTAAAACTTAAGGATGAAAAAACAAACTTTTGGTAAATTTTAAGGATCAAAATAATAATATACCATGTTTTCAATATTAACTTGTAACTAAAATGAAATAGAGGTTCCCATTTTTCACACTCATGTTACGATTCATACCCAAAATGCATGACTATAGAATACAACATCCACTCGAACTATATACATCTTCTATTACACAATATTACTTAAATACAATTACTATAAAGCAAATAGCCAGAATAAAATGAAAATAGTGTACATAGTCAACTTTTTGCAACATGACAAAATTATGTGTAGAAGCATAAGTAAAGACGTTAATAATCTTAGCAGAAATAGCAAATCCCTAAGCGGTGAAGACAACTAAGAGTCATGGCCCATTATGCAAGCCTTGTTAACAAGGACATGACTGGATTCAACTTCAAGCCTTTCTTCCAAACATGGTTCTAGTCATGAGGGCTGTCCTATCTTCAAATGCCATCTTTGACCCAATTCCCCTATGCCACAAACTTGCATCATCAACAACATTTTTTAAACTGATTACATCATCAAAAGTCTTCAAGCAAAACTGATATGATGCTACAAACCCTCTTGTTTCTCAAATTCACCATCCATGATGAAACCTATATAAGGAGGCTTTTGGCACCACTGCACATGGAAATCACTCTCATCTCAGACTTCCACGCAATCTCTCTTAACAAAATTTGCAACAAATATAATATTTATAAATACTATTCAAGAATTTACAAATAGAGAAAATGACAAATGAGAAAGAAAAAAGAAAAAAAAAAGAAAAAAAAGAAGAAGAAAACACTAAAAGAAAAGTCAATACCTTACTATGAATTCAAATGAAAACATGAAAACTTTTTGTACATGTGTTTGTATCTATATCACGCAATGAATGCATTCTATAGCTAAATTGAAGTGGTACTTTTTCTCCACTAGGGAACAAGATGGAGAGATCTCTAATACACATCACTCGTGTCTTACTTATCAAGCCAACTAAGAAAAAAGAAATGAATGCTATGTATAAGAATCGATTGATTAAAAATATGTAATTCATGCTTACATGTTTGCGACATAACATGTATATCTTGCACTTGAATGCATAGCAAGGAACTCCCAACCATTTACAGCATCCACCCATATTTATGCAGCTTCATAAAGAACAAAATGTTTGTTATCAAAAAAATAATAATAATAATAAAGAACAAAATGTTGACCAGTCATGTTATATTTCTTTGGATGTATTTTGGAACTCAAAATCCATAGCAAAAGCTTTAGCATATTTCAATGTAAGATTTTCTATAAAGCTAAAATTACCTTCAGTAATAGGAGATATGAGAGTTAAGATTATTAGCCAAAGACTAAATCTCAAGTTGATCACAAACTAGAGGGCATAAGTGCAGGATAAGAAAAATTGATCTTAAAATTACAAACAAACGATATTGTTATTTGATGTTCTCCTCCCTAGAGAGAAAGAGAGAGAGAAAGAGAGATCAAAGGTTGTGAATTAACTTAAAAGAGTACAAATTAGACGAACCAAACATTCTGCACATTACATCACCAGGGAAGAGTCTAGAGAGCCATAATATGCCAAAGCATAGGTACATGTTTGAATAAACTTGAAGGACCATATGTTAGGAGCCAAATGAGCATTCCTCTTCCATATCAGTCACAACCTCTCTTTCAATAACATTACTTTACAATTTATTTTGGAATGTGATAAGTGATAACAGATAGAAGATGCACTACAACTACTGCAAATGAGACGTTAAACAAATAGGACACTAGACTTTTCCAATGCCTCAATTGGTTTTGCATATGAGGTCAAATGAAATTGTACGTTTTTAGACCCCTTAAAACAAGTTGTTTAACCTAATATTAAGCCAAGTTGATTAACAAGTTCATTATTAAGATCTAGGTTAAACACATTCAAATCATATCATGTGAACAGTGCAGAAAAATAAATAACACAACGATATGATAACCCAAGAAAACCAAACCGGTAAAAAACCTGGGGAGGATTTAACCTAGCTATCCTCAAGGTAAAATAGATCCACTATGAAAGAATTGAAGTTTTACAATAGCGACTTAGACCACTAACATCCTATTGCTACCTTGAATAGAAAACTTACTACCACAACCACGTGACAACTTCGAGTCCACGGACTACTTCTTTCTTTGATCCACAGCAACCACAAGTACTCCCACTTGTGTTTTCTTTGAGCTCTTGAAATAGCAACCGAAGAGATCACCAAGCTCTTGACATCAATCTTGATCTTGATAACCCTAAGTATGTATGAAGGTAAACACCTCTAGATCTCACACGAGATTCACACACAGAGCATATCAACAACTACTAAAACTTGGCTAGGGTTTTTCTTTATATACTTGAAGCAAAACGTAAAACTCTACACATCATATGGGCTTGGGCTGAGTTGGAAATTCTGCAGAAAAAATAATTTGCATGAACTTTAATTGATCGAGTCTAATTTTCGGTTGATCGAGCCTTGCAAAAATTGAATAGTAATTTCCTGCAATTACTCGATTCCAACTTTACACATAACCACACTTTGAGTAGCCTAAATCTATACTAAATGTTTTGATCATGGTTTGCTAACAGTACATATTGAAGTTCTAATACATTTAGATCCTAAAATCTTAGAACCTAACAGAAATGTTACTCATCAAAATAAAAAATTACAGGAGCTTCTAAAAAGAATAAGATAAATAAATAAGTGCATACCTAGTGGGCAGGATGTGAGAAATTTTTGGCAATCGTCCCCTGCTTCCTACTGGCACCCTTTCATAGGTTTGCTTTATGCTTCAAATTGTTTCTGTATATCAGCAGCAAAAAATTGAAAAAAAAGAAATACTATAGATGAGTACATGATACATAAGATGTCATGTGTTCTCTTATCAATACAATAGTTATTAAATTAATGAATGTTAAAAATAAACCTCTCTCTAACCCCAAGATACCATCATATGGCGGAACTAATTTATGACCTCCCTTGTTGGCCGCAATTGTTGTAGTAGCAAACTTCATTCTCCTCTTCCACCACCTATTTTTGCTACAGCAAGGAAGACAAAAAGAGATTCTTTTTTAATAAAACATAAGAAGGAATTCATTAACATCCACCCCAAATACATATCTAAAATTCATGATTATAGAAATGCATCCACCCCCGCTTCTCTTATCACACTCCAATTATGCCTATCCAAAACGCATGATTATAGAGATCGACATCCACCCCAAATACATGTTCTATTACACATTATTACTTAAATACAATTACTATTATATAGCAAAGAAACAACAAGTTTAAAATGAACAAGTTTTACTAAAAGCAAGAATAAAATGAACAAGTTTTGCTCTACATAGTCAACAATATGCAACAAGACAAATGAAGTGCAGAAGCATCAAGCATGATCCTAATAACCTCAGTCGAAATAGCAAAGTCTGCAGCATACACAAAATGAGGTGCAGAAGCCCATCCAAACCACAAGCCTAGTTAACATCAACACAATTGGTTTCTAGTATATAATTCAACACACCCTTGCTTCCAAACATGATAGCAGTCATGAGGGCTGTCTTCTCTTCAAAACCCATCATCTTTGACCCAATTCTCCTCCCATACCACAAGCTTGCCTCATCAATATCACGACATTCTTCTTCCACAGAACTTTTGAATCTAATTAAATCATCAAAACTCGATAATTCAAGCAAAATTGAAATGATGTTACTATCTTGTTTCTCAAATTCAACGCCTATGATGAAATCTATTTCAAAAGGTTTCTGCTTGGAACCACTACACATGGAAATCACACTCTTCTTAGACCTTCACATAGTCTCTCTCTAGAAATTTGTAACAAGTAGAATATTCACAAGTTCCGTTCCTGAATTTACAAAAAAGAGCAAAGAGTAAATTAAAAAGAAAAAATTTACTCATAGAAAATAACACAGAACCACACACACACACACACGTAGAAAGAGCTCCACTTTGATAAACATATATAAGATATACTAATAGATAAATAAATATTCAAGAATTTATTCATTTAGCCATATATTCATAAAACTATCACTCAAATTCAAGCCAATATGGTAGGACCGTGAATACTAACCAGTGCTCCCAAAACCTTAAGGTATTACGAAGAGGCGTATCAAAGTCTTTATCCAATGGTAGCAGAGCAAAGCCCCACATCTATACAAGTTGCAGGCGGGCATAAGGGTCTTCGCAGTGCATTGGTAGACTCGCATTAATTAACTGAGCTGTAAAGCACTGATGCCACAGGATCTCCCATACAGCTACATGACAATGAATCGTTAGGGTGATTGCTGAAAATTCCAACAAATGTAAAACAGAACTTTGTCACAATAACAAGAAACACAACCAAATAGTTTCTCATAGGAACCAAAGATACACTAAGCATATACACAAAACCTTGAGATTCAAAACTAAAATTACATCCTTCTCATACATTTTCGTAGCAAACAACCAAGATGCTTTAACCATTCATAAATTTAAAAAGGAAAGCCCTATATCCAATTGCTCTTTTCCCATTCATTCACTCTCTTTTTTCGTTTCTTATATGTTTTAACAGACAAAAAAAAAATGATATTTTTTAAAAAAATCATACTATTAAAAAAAAAAAATCAATCAAATGGCCCCAAATGCAGAGAAAGATTCAGATTCCAAAAAAAAAAACCTTCACACCATCAGAAACAATACGAAACCATCAATGTATTTATACATTTACTTAAAGAAAACACAACGAAGCAGAATTCATGTAATGTTAATGCCATGGCAATAAGATGTTCATAACCCACATAATGAAAAGCACAACCAATAATCTAACCAAGCCTAACAATTTTAAACTAGAAAGAAAACAATTTAAACATATTTAACAATATTATAGTAGAATGAATCAAGCCAAATAATGTAATGCATGTGATTGTCACCCCCACTAACCTTGAGCAGACCTACACCCAACACAAAGGAAGCACGGTCTTTTTCACTCACTACATAAGACAACAATGCAACTTTCTCACATGAAAATAAATTGACAAACCACGTTAAGCCACGGCTGTTAAGTCAAATCAACGTTGTGATGTTTGAAAATGGGTTGTCGGGTTTACTAGGTCATGGGAGACAGAGAGTGGAAAAGTGAGAAAGAAGGAAAAAAAGTATGATCATTAACATTACAGTAGAAATAAATTATGCATGTGTCTATATCTATATCATGCAATGAATGCATTTTGTAGCTCAATTGAAGTGGTACTTTCTCCCCTCTGGGGAACAAGATGGATAGATCTCAAATACACATCACTTGTATCTTAATTATCAAGCCAATTACGAAGAAAGAAATGAATGCATTTTATGATCATCAATTGACTAAAAAAATGAAATTCATGCTTACAGGTATGTAACAAAATGTGCATTTCTTGCACTTGAAAGTATAGCAAGGAACTCCCTGTCACTTATAGCTTTCACCCATGTTGTTTTGCAACATCATAAAGGTCAGAATGTTCACCGGTTATGTTATATTTCTTGGGATATTTTTTTGAACACAAAATCCATAGCAGAAGCTCTAGCATATTTCAGGGCAAGTTTTTCTGTAAAGATGACCTACAGTAAGAGAAGATGACTAAATTAGAGTTAAAGATTATTAACCAAAGAGTAGATGATCACAAATTGGAGGACATATGAGCATGAGAAGAAAAAATGGTCTCAAAATTAAGAACAAACGATAATAATTACTTGATAACATAAACTTGAAAGTCACCTTTGTGCACAGAGAGAGAGAGAGAGAGAGAGAGAGAGAGATCAAAAGTTTTGAATTAACGTAGTAGAGATAGGAGTCTAAAGATCCATAACATGCCAAAGCATAGGTACATGTTCAAACATATACAGAGACAAAGTGAAGAACTATAAACCTAACATATAAGTCCCATAAATGCACTCTTCCTCCATATCAAATACAACCTCTCTTTCAATTACATTAATCTAAGATTTATTTTGGAATGTGATAAGTGATAACAGATGGAAGATGCACTACAACAACTACAAATGAGATATCAAACAAATAGAACACTAGGTTTTTACTATGCATCAATTGGTTTTGCATATTAGATAACCTGAAATGTTACTCATAAGAAGAAATAGCGATGGAGTTTCCAAGAAGAATAGGATAAATAATTAAGCACATACCTCATCGGCAAGTTCATCCCCTCCAAACTCCAAGATGTGAGCAATTTTTGGCAATTGTCCCCTACTTCCTACTAGTACCCTTTCAAATGTTTGCTTTGGGCTTCAAACTGTTTCTACAAATCCAAATTGCACGTAAAATTTCCAAAACATTACCAGCCAAAAAATTGAAAAAAAAAAAAAAAAAAAAAAAAACCTATAGATGAGTACGTGATACATAAGATGTCATGTGTTCTTTTATCAATGCAACAAAAATTAAACTAATGAATGTCAAAAATAAATCTATCTCTAACCCCAAGTTACCATCACATGGTGAAACTAATGTATGACCTCCCTTGTTAGCCACGATTGTTGTAGTAGCAAACTTCATGCTCCTCTTCCACCACCTCTTTATGCTCCAGCTTCTCTTATCTTATGAGGAAGAGGGCAAGTGATTCTTTTTTAATAAAACAAAAGAAGGAATTCATTAACATCCATCCCAAATACATATCCAAAATGCATGATTATAGAAATGCATCCACCCCTGCTTCTCTTATTCACTCCAATTATGCATGTCCAAAATGCATGATTACAGAAATCAACCTTTACCCCAAATATGTGTTCCATTACACAATATTACTTAAATACAATTACTATTATAAAGAAAAGAAACAGCTAGAATAAAATGAACACGTTTTACTACACATAGATAATACTATGCAACAAGACAAATGAAGTGCAGAAGCATCAAGCAAGAGCTTAATAACCTCAGTTGAAGTAGAAAAATTCATAGCAACAACAAAATGAAGTGCAAAAGCCCATCCAAACCACAAGCCTAGTTAACATCAACACAACTGGTTTCCAATATATAACTCAACACACTTTTGCTTCCAACCATGGTAGTAGTCATGAGGGCAGTCTTCTCTTCAAACCCCATCATCTTTGACCCAATTCTCCTCCCATACCACATGTTTAGCATGACATTCTTCTTCCACACAACTTTTGAAACCAATTAATTCATCAAAGCCTGATAATTCAAGTAAAATTAAAATGATGTTGCTGTCTTGTTTCTCAAATTCAACGCCTATGATGAAACCTGTTTCAGCAGGTTTCTGCACCATTGCACATGGAAATCACACTCTTCTCAAATCTTCACACAGTCTCTCTATACAAATTTGTAACAAGTAGAATATTCACAAATGCTGTTCCTGAATCAAAAAATGTAAAGAGCAAATTAGAAAGAACAAATTTACAAAAACACAAACACACAAAAAGAGCTCCACTCTGATAAACATATATAAAATATACTATTAGATAAGAAAAAATATTGAAGTGTTTATTCATTTAGCCATGCATTCATAAACTATCACCCAAATTCAAGCCAATATTGTTAGGACCATGAATGCTAACCAGTGCTACCAAAACCTTAAGCAGTTAGGAATAGGCACATCAAAGTCTTTATCCAATGGTAGCAGAGCAAAGCTCCACGTCTATAAGTGTTGCAGGTGGGCATGTGGGGCTTTACAGTGCAATGGTAGACTTGCATCATTTGGCTTGTCTGTAAATCATGGATGCCACATGATCCCCCATATGGCCACATGACAATGGATTGTATAGATGATTGCTGAAAATTCCAACAAATATTAAATATAACTTTTTCACGATTACAACAAACACAACCAAACATTTTCTCATAGGAACCAAAGATACACTAATGAGAGAGACAAAATAGGCCACAACATAGGAACACATTTGAATAAATACAGAGACAAAAGTAAAGGACCACAAACCTAAGCCATGAGTTCCATATATGCAATCTCTCTCTCTCTCTCTCTCTCTCTCTCTCTCTCTCTCTCTTCACACACACACACCCCGCACACACACACCCACACCCACATTTTGCTTTGCACTGCAAAATTTTAACCACAACTAGCTATTTCTTAAGTCTAATTTGAACCTTAAAATCCCTAACAGTTCTAATTATTAATGCAGTACAATGCCTGATGCCGTTAAAGACTAACTCACATACCTTCTAAAATTATATTCACAATTATGAGACCAAATTTGTTGGGAAAGGCCTATGAATCTCTAATGCAACACCAAACCAAGAAGAAATCCCCAAAGTCTAGAAATTTAAGGATGATGGAAAATGTCTACCTCTTGATGGAGCCTAAAGGACACTCTAACCTTGCTTTTATCCTACATAAACTTCATTGTTCGTAACTTCCTTAATTTCAAGTTTTTTTCTTATACACCTTATGAACCAAGCTATGATTGTAAGCTAAAACCTTAATTTCCCTATGCTTCATTATCTGGCTTGTTAGGACATATGTGAATCATGTTAAGAACATATGTCATTTAGAATTGGCTAGTCCTTCGACAAAATGCACTTTACTTGTAATTGGATAGATCTAGGATATGTTTAATACTTCAAGAAACAAGAGTTAAAGTCCAAGTGTTAAAGCCATGCAAATCTATCCAAGAATCAAGTGAAGAAGTGCTAGATTTTAAAGCTCGATAGCTAGCTCAACAGATAGTATTTATCGAGGTTTAAAAGGCAGTTTTTGCCCGTTGCTCGATAGCTGCTCGATAGATAATCTATCTATCTAGATTTATAAAAATTAGTTTTTCAAATCTGATTTCACGTATGTCCATGTGTCTATGTTTAGGCTTTCTTTTCTCACAACCCTAAACATATATAAGGATTATTTTAAAGGCCATCACAATGGATGCAACTTGATGCAAAGGTTTTTGATCAAGCATATTGTGACCTGAGCCATATGCCCTAGTTCATCTTTCTCTTGAAGAAGCTGCTGTGTTTATACGCCGTAGGGTTTTTTAACCAAAGAGCTTCGCGATCTTCATCATGTGGATGAACTAAAGAGCTTTGGAGCCAACATCCTTCTCAAGTTGGTGTGCTAGTCACGTGCTTGGATCCGTGCATCGATTGGTTAGTCACGTGCTAGGAGCTGTGCATTGAAAAGAAGAGATTGTCATTACAGAACAAGTCCAATTAGGTATTAGGGTAAGGGTTCAACTGAAGGTTGGTATAAGGTACTGGGATTAACCGTTTGTTGTGATAATAGTAGATTCTTGGGAATGACAACTTTAAAGTCACCCGGTGAGGTTTTTGCCTTGGGGGTTTTCCCCATTCGGAAACAAATCATCATGTTAACTTTATTTTCCATTGCATATTAACTTAGTTGGTGATTTGTTTGTGCTACCACGCGTATTGCATGTTATTCGGATTAATTAATTAACTTGGCTAATTAATTAGTTAATTCATCACAAGGGGTCAATACATTCTTGGCCTATCATGGCTTGTTGCATGATTACAAAGCCCTAAAGTTTGAATAAGCACCAATTCTGATGCCTAGGTTTTCCTATGCCTCAATTGGTTCAACATATAAGATCAATTGAGATGTTTCTCATTATAAGAAAACCGCATAGAATAAAGAATTAAGAACATACCTAGGATGTGAGTAGTTTTTAGCAATCATCCCCTGTTTCTGGCTGGCAACCATTCAAAAATTTGCCTTGCACTTCAAAATATCCCTACATAAACAAATTGTAAATAAATTTTCCAAAACATCAACAACAATAAAATAAAATAAAACACTATGTAGATGTCATCACCATCTAAGCAAGAAATGGATAAACAACTAAAAACATCGATAATTAAGAATTTTTAGCGGCTCAACCCAACTGACAATAAAGATTCTAGTAATTATTTTCTAGTTGAAACTCCAAAAAGGCCTTCATATGATTTTGAGGCAATCTGGTCTCATCTCTCTCTCTCTCTCTCTCTCTCTCTCTCTCTCTCTCTCTCTCTCTCTTTCTTCCTCTTCTATTTTACTATCCTTTTTGCATTGTTCTGCAAAGTCTATAACCACATCCAACTGTTCTTTAAGCCTAATCTCAACCTAGAAATCCTTAAAACCAATTATTAGTGTAGTAAGAAACCTCGAAATGACCAACTCACAATCTCTTCTTCAAACGGTACAATTAAGTTCATGATTCCCCGAAATTATTGGAAATGGTCTGTGGATTTATAGTGCAACAGATAAGAAAGAAGAAACAAGCAAGTTTAGAACACTAGGGACATTAAAAGAGGAGAAGTACCTTTGGATGATACCTAAAAGACACTGTAACTTTATCTTGCCTTAGATAGTATGTCCCTCCTTAATTCATTAGTCCAATAATTCAAAATATTTTCTGATACCCGTATGAACCAAGCTATTATTGTAAACTATAAAATTTTAGTTTTGCCAATAGACATAATAACTCAATATTTTTCTTCACATGCCAACTATTGTGTACCAAGAGAAGGCTGAAACTAGGGTATCAATAGTGGTTCTACCACACTGATTGAGTCAAAAAGCCTAGGTGTAATCCTAATAATGCTACAGCTAGTCTTGACCATAGATATTCATACTACATGCCAACTAGTGGAAACAAAGAAAAAATAACACAATGGAGGAGGAGGTTATATATGTGAGGTAAATCTTCACCCATATATGAGGTTATTAACAGTGAAGCAGAATAATTTTGGGAAACACGTAGAAGTACTTGGATCATAAACATATTCTTAGCCCAAAAAAAAAAAAAAAAAAAAATTGCACCGGTGCTATTTTTTGTCTATAAGAATCTTGTGTACCAACTTCTTAAACGTCAAGAATAACTGCAAACATGCCCCATAAAATTTTAATAGACACTTAAAATAGAACCCAACAAGTAAAAAAATGTATATTTTAAAAGAAATCTATAAAAGATTTATATAAAAATTCAAATTTTTACATAAAAAACAAATAAGATAAAAACAAATTAATTAAATCCCAATTTCAAAGAAAATAAACAAAATTTAGAGTTTCCCTTATATAAAACTTACACCTTCTTCTTCCTTCCTTTCTTTCTACTATTTCAGCATCATTCACACATTCAGAGACCAAATAATGAGGCCCAGGCTACTTCTAGGTAAAGAAATAGAAATTGGAGAAAAAGAAAACGTAAAGTTTTGTTTTTTAATTTGTGTGTGGAAAAAGAAATTATAGAATTTCTTAATTGTCGTTTTGCTTGTGCTTTGAAAATCCTACGTCTGGAATTATAGATAAATTTCTCAATATATCATAGTTGAAGAGTGAAGGACATACCAGGGAAGCGCATGCAGTGGTTCAACTTATGTAAAGATTTGGGATGTGAGAAATCTTATCCCAATCCTCTCCATTTTCCTTCTCGCATCTTTGCTTTAATTTGGAACAGCCCACAATATGCAGGGTCTGTAAAGAGGTGAGGTGACTCATCCCTTCGGGGAGTGATGTCAGATTGGGACACTCCCAAATCCATAATCTCTCAAGAGAAGTTAGGTTTTTAAACCACTCATTTGGCAGAGACTCCAACTCCTGCATCTCCCACAAACGTAAATCCTTTAATTTGGAGAGAGGAGGAGAGAAGGAGGAAGAGGAACAAGAATAGGAACAAGAAGAGGACGGAAATGAAGAAGCCCTTCCTCCTGTATTAATCTCTATTGTCTCTTCCAATGCCTTCAAACTGCTATTACTCAGAGAAAGCCCTTCTTCAAGATTTGGAAATAGCGGCATCCAAGTCATCTTAGGGCATCCATCCAAACGAAAAAAAGAAAGACGCAAAAAGGAGGGCAGGAGTATATGATTAGTTGTTGATGATGATATTATTGATGTTGTTGTTGCCTCATTCCCCTTATCCACACTTCTCCACCATCCCTTTAGATTTTGGCAAAAACTGAGTTCAAGTCTCTCAAGGGATGGGAAAAATGTTGATGGTGATGCTAGTGAAGCAGATACCTCATCTTTCAAATCCCCATCTGTCATGTACTCCAATCCATCCATATTCCAAATAAGTAGTTCTCGTAAAGATGAGAGTTGATACAATGGTGGAAAATATTGGCACTTCTTACAATTGCTTATACTTAATTTAACGAGATTTGTTAAGAATGAAAGCCAACTTGAAACTCTCACACCCATGTACTCGTCCACTCTCAAAGATTTTAAACTTTCGTGTGGTTGGAGGCTATCCATGGAATTTTCATCATCCCTGGCATCTACACTGTCATCATCACTCTCTGGATTCCAGTATAATTCCAACTCACTAAGACGTTGCTTGTCCTTCAAATTTGCAACCTTGAACTTTGGGGTGGCGTCTTTCACCCGTGCCAAATTTTTAATCTCTAATTTTCCTCTCAAGTCATATAGCTTGTTTAATTCCGCTAGCCCACCGCAATTCTTGGAAGAACCTACAGGACCCTCACTCACAACAAATAAGGTTAATGTTTGAAGAGAAGTCAATTGCCCTAATCCATATGGCATATGAGTCAAATTCTCACAATGATCTATGTGAAGGTGCTTGAGGCTGACCAATTTTTGAATATCCACCGGTAACTCTCTAAGCTTTTCACACCAAGAGAGCTTTAATGTTTGCAAATTCACCAATTTAGTAATACAACTAGGGAGAACCTCAATATCATTAAAGGAAAGATCAAGGTACTTTAGATGCATCAAAGTACCTAGAGTATTCGGCAACATCTTCATCTTTAAACCATGTAGGTCTAACACACGCACGTATCTAGAAGTAGAAATAAGTTTTTTGAGAGTTGATTCTTCAATTGTTCCTTGATCAAAGTTCCAATTATTGTATGCCAATATAAATGTCCGCATCTTGTTTGCTTTAACCAATGTGCTTAAATTCTTCTCAAAGAATGAAACGTTGTAAAATGGAAACGATAGATGGCGTCCTTTTTCATTCACATTTTTTGCATTGGAATCAACCAGTGTACAATCAATCCTTGATACATATTGTGCAAGATCATGGATTAAATCATGCATTTTAAACCTCCTAGTCATGCCTACATCTTCTTCTACTTCTTGGAAAATGGATCTCGAAAGTAGCTCCTTGAAGTAATCATCGGCAACATCCGCTAGTAGTAAGTTCACATCTGGTGATTGGATAAACCCTTGTGCTATCCATAATTGTATCAATGTCAACTTATCAATCAAATAATCTTTAGGAAACAATGAACAATATGCAAAACAACATTTCAAATGTGAAGGGAGATGATCGTAACTCAATTTTAAAACCGGCATGATATCATCTTTGAGTTGAGTTACATTTGTGAGTTCATTATCCTTAATGTATGACCATTCAACTTCTGTTTTTTTGTAGTTTAAGACCCGTCCTATTATCTTTATAGCAAGAGGCACTCCCTTACATTTTTTTACTATATCCATACCAATTGCTTTAAAGTTAGTATTGATGGTCTCTTGCCCTTCTTCAAATGCCATTTGCTTCAATAATGACCAAGACTGATCCTCTGACAGACCCTTTAGAGAATATGGTGAGATTGAGCTGGTAATATCTGCAACCAATTTGGTCCGTGTAGTTATTACCACCTTACTTCCCCTTTTACCATCCAATAAAAGAGTTCTCAATTTACCCCATGTTTCTTCATTCTCATTCCACACATCATCCAACACAAGTAAATACATCTTTTGATTGAGAATTTCACGAAGTTTATTTTGCAGTTGTTCCATTATAAGGCTTTTAGGTTTTTTACCAGTTGCAGATATAATTATATTTTCAACAATGGTTTTCACATCAAAGACCTCAGAAACACACGCCCAGATTTTCAATTCAAAATGAGCCTTGACAATCTCATCATTGTATACATATTGAGCAAGTGTGGTCTTCCCCAGCCCACCAATTCCTACTATGGATATGAACGAAACATTCTCTTTCACGTCAAAGTCTTGCAATAGACCTATGATGGCCTTCTTATCCTCCTCTCTCCCGATAACTTCTTTGTCACGTACAAACGAGTGAGTTTCCCTCTCCCTACTCACAGCCCGTGTCTCTAAAGGACGCTCTATCAATTGGAAATTGTTCCTATCCTTTGCTATATCATTAAGCCTCTCCCTGATAGCCTTTATTTTCCAAGCCATCTTAAGACTAAAAACAAGTTTGTTTGAACAAGAAAAGAAAATCCGTACCTTCTTTGCCACTTTATCACCCCCCATAACCTTTTGCCACAACACATGAGTGGAGAACTCGCTCAACATGTCATCCGCATCAAAAGCTGCATCTCTGAGCTTCGTGAGCCAGTCCTTGACTTGGTGGTTCTTGACCTGCTGCTCCTCTGCATCCTCAAGTACTGCTTGAATAGTGGAAATAGTGTTTTTCATTTTTTCGAGCTCATCGTTGACACCCCAGATCGATCCAATCTGTTTGAGAGTGGAGGAGCCCAAGCTTTCAATGATCTTCTGTACGACGCCATAGAGGATTGCATCGGCCATTTGTTCTTGTTGGATGAAAGTAGCGAGCTTAGCTGATACAGAGTAGTTTGAGATATGGGAGGAGGAAGATTAAAGTGACTGTGAAGAAGGAAGACTTGGCTAGATTTTTGTTTTTTTGGTTTAAACTTCGGTAGTTTTATAAAGTCAAGAATCCACTTAGAAATAAATAGATAAATGTGGACGACAGCTCCACTGCTCATTGCTCAATAAATAATTACTACTTTAACAGCAGCCCCACTCCTCAATAGTGGTTTCTGCGAAGACAACAGAAAAAGGCAAGAAGGCCCTAGTATTGCTCAATAAATAATTACCAATAAACAATTACTACTTTAGCAGCAGCCCACTCCTTAATAGTGGTTTCTGTCTGTGAAGACAAAAGAAAAAGGCAAGAAGGCCCTAGTATTGTTCAATAAACAATTACCAATAAATAATTACTACATTAGCAGCAGCCCCACTCCTCAATAGTGGTTTCTGTGAAGACAAAAGAAAAAGGCAAGAAGGCCCGAGTATTGCTCAATAAATAATTACCACTTTAACAGCAGCCCCACACCTCATGGTTTCTGTGAAAGGCAAAATAAAAAGTCAAGAAGGCCCCAGTACTGCTCAATAATTGAGTGGAAACTGGAAAGTCACTATCTTTGATCCACCGAAGAAAAATAAGGATGAAATGCTGGGACATAAAAGCTAAGGCCTAAGGAAAAGTTTCAGCAAAAAAAAAAAAAAAAAAGCTAAGGAAAAGTCTTTCCACGCCGAAAGTTTCACAGACATGATGCCAATTTTGCTTAATTCCAAGTATTTTGGTAGGAATTTGAGAAATTTCAACATCAAAGTTGAATTTATTTCTGGCTCGCTCTTTGACCACATAAATGCAGGGGGTGTTGGAATAATAATACGTGATTTGTGTTTGATAAAATGCGTCAAAATTTTGTATTGTATGGAATGTGGTGCTAAATGGTGTACTTAAATATATATATATATATATATATATAACTGAAACCTTTAAAACTCTCACGATTTTCCACTTCAGTATTTAATTTTTTTTTCTTCATTTTTTTTAAATTTTGATTTAAAAATAAATCTAAAATTTCCTCCACCAAATACACGTTACAGAACTTGACACCTCTTTAAAACCAAAAATACGAAAAAATCTCTCTTCTCATCTCACACACTAACATCTCCTTCCCCTTAACCTAAAACAAACCCTTTCCTTCCTTCAAAATCAAAACCCAAAACTCAGATTCTTCGACCGTCGTCGCCACCGCCACCACAGAAAGGCAGCCTATTGAATGATGCAAAATCTCACACAACCACCATCACTCCAATCCTATTCAAATCCTCACACAACCACTGTCTCTCTCCAAGTCTCCCGCGACTTTCAATGTCAGATAAGTAACAATTTGAAGTTAGTGTTCCAAATTTCATCAAAGTAAAGATTCTAATTTATTTATAAATTGTCTAAGATCAGTTTTTGTTATCAACTACAGATTTAAACGATGTTGGCTTCGTTGAACCTAGGGAAACCCTATAGAAGACCAAATTCTACATGGGCTTCATCTCTTGGCATTTTAAAGAATGGTTAGTGATGTTTTTATTTTAATTTTAGGTTTTCCCCCTTACCTATTCTCTTTATTTGGAGTAATTTTGTTGTTATTTTTAAAAACCAAAAGAGCCTTACATTATTATTGTTCATTGAGAGCCTTAATAAGGGGCAGAGAGAGTCAGAGAGGGAGAGAAAAATCTGAGGGACTTTATAATCAAACCAAAACTTCTCCGAAAACATTACCAGTAAGTTTTTAATTTTGTTCTATTGTTTTTGGCTATTAAGTATGATTTATGGTTACGTTTGGGAGTGTTTCTTTTGAATGATTAGCATAGATTGAAGGGTTTGGAGTCGGTAGTGGAGTTTGCTATTTTCAATTATTGGCTGCATTGCTCTCTCTTTTTCAGTCTGTTACAAAAAATATATAATGAAAGTAGTTGATGAAGAAGAAATTAGCTTGATGAAACAAAACAACTTTACATCAATGGGATTTGGATCTGAATTTGATGTAGTAGTTTTTCCTAATTGGTAGATTCTCCTTAAGTCCTAATTGTTTGATTAAAATCCCAAAACAACTTTTAGTTTTGCCAATTTAATAGTGATTAATAGTATTGCTATTATATTTGTACTCCAAATGATTTTACTAAAAACGCTTTTCATCTTAATGCATATGTAGTACCACCTAAGTGCCTTAAAACTTGGTGATATGACCTTTTTGGCTAATTAGTAAGAGGTTTATTTTCTGCATTTTCAAGTTGTAGCTTATCATGTAAATTATGCATGACTGTCCCTTCTTAGGCTCATGCCACTATATTTTCATTAAGAAAAAAAATGTTCATTTTAGTTTTGCATAAGGTGGTTATGAAATTCATTTTCTTTTCCCTTAAATTTGATAATAGTTTTCCCTTTTCATCATATCCTTGATCTCTAGGAGAATACATCTCTGTTGAGTTGACAATAGACTATATAATATGCTAGGTTTAGAGAGTTTTTATCAACTCCTTCTATGAATATATATGAGAAATATGACTTTTTGATTTGGATTTTCATTTAGAAGAAAAGATGTAGCTTTAAAGGAGGCTTAAAATTCGTTTATGTTAATAGAATAAAAGAAATTTGTTGATTACTTACAGTGCCAACAAAAATTTTTGATTGCATGAATTAAGAATTATAATAGGGGTAGTTTAAGTTTAGAATTTATTTTTCATTTATTAGGAATATCAGGTGATCGAATAGTTCATGTGTATATTGCTATCACATACATTGTTTGCTTTGCAAAACCAATCATTCCCCTCTTTTTTTGATTTCCTAGATTCTTGCAATTGTTGTATTTGATTTGTTAACCCCTTGTACACTTCCTGTGTACTAGGGTATTCCTTTTTTTATATCAATAAAACTTATTACTTATCACCAAAAAAAAAAAAAAAACATTTGATAGGTTTACCTACAAGACAAGGTTCTGTTCTGACAATAACTCAATGTTTACCTCTCTTTCTTTATAATTATTACTATTGCATTCATTTGATTGAAAGACCATAGTTTAGCTTAAGATTGTCTAATTTTCATTCTTTTGATATTTGGGGGTAAAGTGTTCTTGATCAACTTCTTTTGTATTTCTCATGTCTTTGCAAATAGCACAAGATGTGAGTTGTGTACTTTTATGATGCCTGGACTGCACAAGATGTAGCAATTGTTAATGAACAATTACATGCCTAGACTACACAAAATGTCTCTACAATTTCAGGTCAAATAAGTTACAACTTGAATTTGTGGCTTTTGGATCCAATTTGGCACATTGGTTTTCAAATTGTGTTCATTTAGTCAAAGCTTAACAATAAGGTTCTAAATATTTTATAGATTTCTAGGTGTTAGTGGTAGTTAATTACTGTTTTCTTATGGGATACATTTGGTTTTAATTAAGGTCTTGATTTATAATTAGTTTCTAGAAGACTTTTCCTGTTACTTCTTTGGCTACTGCAATTCCAAAAGGCTGATTATTTAGTTTGAAAGAAATTTGTCTTTTTGGTTTTTAATTGTTCTAATAATGGTTGAATATTTTTGCTTATTGTTTTTAGGTACACAAAACTGTTCATTTAGGCTATTATTGGATTATCCTCAAACTTAGATTCATGATTATTATTTTTCACAAAGATAGTGCTCAATGATGGCATCACACATTGGACCAAAACATAACAAATCAATTGTGTCTCTTGTTGCTACTATCATTGCCCCTAGTGAGTAAGAATTTGAGTTAGGTTATTTTGGTATTTTAGAAGGTGCAGGAGTGGTGGAAAAAGTAGAGGTAGAGGTGGAGATGGAGGAGTATAAGTATGAGTAATTACCTAAAGCCCTTGAAAAGTTTGGAAACGAGTATTATATCTTTCTTTTCTTTTTGTTGGTTTTGTTTGTTTTTTAAATATTTAATATAAATTTGTTAACATTGGGACTAAAGGAAAAAAAAAAAAAAGGTTTACATCTTAGGTCTCATGATATTTTCATTGTTAAGGATTGTGCTTGATTCAGAAGTGATGATTTCTCTCTCAACTGTATATGCTTTTAAGGATGTGCCCAACCAGTGCCTATAATCTCTCCTTGATTTTTTACTTCTTTGTTTAATTCTTTGACTGGATTGAAAAATTTTAGTTAAGTTATAGACTTTATGAATTAGAATCATACAAATACATACTTCAATGTGGGCTGTTCATTAACATTTCTTTGCCTAAACTAAATAGATTAAATTTATAACTGTTTGAGATGAAGAACCAAGTACGGGTTTCCATAAGGTATATAAAATTTGTTAACTCTGACAAACTTTAGTAGTTTTGAAAATCCTATAACATTTTCGGCAGCTATAAATAAATTGTTAAATTCTTTTGCCATCTTCCATTTTAATCTATTTAGATTTTTGTCATTTTAGGTGTGTTATTGATGGTTGAAATACGAGCCGATTTGTTTGGTCTATTAGCTGCTCATCTAGTAAAACCCTTGGTATCCCTACCTCAGGAGGTACAAAAACAATGCAAGAGAGCTTGGCAAGCAACAACTTTTAGAGTTGCTTCCTTTCTAATCAAGTCTAAAATCTTACCAATTGACTCTTCACAATTCATGCTAGGTTCGTTAGCTCTGCTTCCAACAATCTCCCTCTATGTTCTTGATTTTTGGTTCTTCATTTTGTGCTTTTTAATTATTATTTTTTTCATTCCTTTTTCAATAAATATCAAGTTCTATTTTTCAAAACATGGAAATAATAGCCTAAACTACTGGATGGGACTTTTGTGAATTTTGTCACTAAGGCACAAAATATGTGAGAGCAAAATCTACATTAGGCTTGTAGCATACTAGTATTGACACAATTCCTTATTATGTTATATATTAAAGTCAAACCATTTAGCACATGAATATGGGAGTAAGATATATTGTATATGTGTTATAGGATATTTTTATAAAATCTACATTTGTTCTATATTGCACTAGATTAATGAGAATTTTTCTGTTAGTACTGAGCAATGATTTCATTTATTTGGTTGTTGGTGATATTTGAGCTTTATGGCCTTTTTAAAACAAGGCTACTCTTGAATTAATTTGTATCTATGCTAATGGTGCATATACTAAGAATTTTAATACTAATGATAGGCAAGCTTTTGATAAAATTAGGACAACTATTTTTGGGGGCTGCAAAAGTAGAAAATGAAAACTCTGGAAATGTGTAAATTAGCTATCTATCTTAATTATTGAAAGAGAAACAAAGGTGGAGTGATTCTGCTTTTGTCTGTAAAGTTTTACAAGGTAGGAAAGTTATGATGGGGGAGCTTTAGCTATAAAGCCAGAGAGAAGAACAAAACAATCCAAGGGAAACTCTTTGGGATACAGTGTAGAGCCAGCAACATTATGATGGGGGAGCTTTAGCTGTAAAGCCAGAGAGAAGAACGAAGCAATCCAAGAGAAACTCTTTGGGACACAGTGTAAAGTCAACAACAATATGCTTGCACCCGTTTTCTCATATTTAGTGTGATAATTTAAGCAAAAGTCTTATGAAGAAGGTTATTTATATTGATAAAATATAGTTAGTGAAGCTGCCCCTGACCAATTTAATAAGATTTTGTTGAGTTGATTTGCAAAACTCTTCAAATATTATAAATTTTTGTTATTAGTGCACGTCGTATATTTTTTCTTTTTGTTAGTGTTTCTTTTAAATGTGATATGTAATATTTTGATTTGAAATTTTACCCTTTTTGTTATGCATGCAATAACCAATGTTTAAACATCATATTATTTTTCAGAATTTTGTCGATGGACTAAGAAATATGAGACGAGATCACTATACACACACACACACACACACACCTTGGCTGACCAACTCAAATCCTTTACATTCTAATGAATTATGTGTATTCCATCTTAACTAAATTTCTCTCAACCCTCCAAAAACATTAATAGTGACATTCATTTTCTCACTGAATTGATCACTTCTTAATTAGAAAATTTTAGTTTGGAACTGTTTTTCGAAATTAAATTAGTATAGCGAGGAGTAAATGTTTAAGTTGAAAACCCAAAATTGAAGTTTATGGTGTCAGATAAAACACTTCCAACCTATTTCTATTTTCTCTATTAAATCCTATAAATTCTATCTTCACATATCTCTGTTCCCTTATAGTGTGTTTGGTAGAGTAGATTTTAGGAAAGATGAAAAAAAAAAAGAAAAAAAGGAGAGAAAATGAGGAAGGAAAACTTTTTAGAGGGTGTTTGGTTGGAAGGGGGAGAGAAATAAAAGATGGTAAGGCCCAGGTGTTTTCTCCCTAGGCCCACCAAAAAGTTTTCCTCCCAAAATGGAGAGAAAACTAGGCAGAGAACTAAACTAGTTATTTGGACAAAAATGTCCTGCAACGTTGCTCACTTCTTCTTCTTCTTCTTCTTCTTCTTTATTTTTTATTTATTATTTTTGGTCTTTTTCTTCTTTGTCTTCTATTACTCTGCAAAGTCTTTTTGTTAGGTTTTAAAATTTTAAAACAATTGGCAAATCGTGAACATAAACTTGTCTAGATATAGATCCTAGAGTCTGTAGGCATTATTAAACAATGATCAAGGTGATTCAAGTCAAGATTCAAGAACAAGTAAGCTGCTGAAAGAAGATTTCATAATTTGCCTGGTTCGACCGATCGAGAGACAGACTCAATCGATCGAGAGTCGTATCTATAGAATTCTAATTAAACCCAAACAGCAGTTCAACCCCATTAAGGATTAGGGTTCCAGATCTACTTCTTCTACTATATAAAGGAAACCCTAAGCAAGTTTTTATAAGGCTTTTTAGAGAGAATAGGGTGCCTCCTTTGTATCTAGGGTTCTGTACCCAAAAAGCTCTCTCATATCTTCTACCGGTATTATTCCTTAAAGAAACATTAAGATCCGGTGTTGTAGAAGTCGCTGCCTTCTCTAGTCATCAAAGGTGTTGATGATCTAAATCTTCAAGGGTGGTCTTGGAGTCACAAACAGGAGAGTTTATGTTTTTTGTCACAAGTGTGGGTGCTTGTATTGCAAAGGCCTAATAGAGAAGGAGTTTATGGATTCGGAGCTTGCACGTGGTCGTGTTAGTAAGTTCTACATGTGGTAGCAATAGGATGTTAGTGGTCTAAGTCTTATTGTAAACTTCGATTCTCTATAGTAGATTTACTTTTTACTTTAAGGATAGCTAGGTTAAATCCTCCCCTAGTTTTTTACCAGTTTGGTTTTCCTGGGTGATCATATCATTGTGTTCTTTAATTTTTGTTGCTTTACATGATATGATTGTTTTGTTTTAACCTAGATCGGAATAATAAACCTAAGTATTCACTTGGTTAATAAATTAGGTTAAACAATCTAGTTTACAAGGGTCTAAAACCCAACAAGTGGTATCAACGTGGGTTAACTCTTGATTTAGGTTATTATACCTATAGTTGATCTTTGATCCCTATTATGATGAATAATTTTAAGTGTCTTACTATTTTTGATTGTGATTATTTGAATAAAAAAGACATTATTGTTTTAAGACTTGTGAAAGGAATTTGCAAGATTTCAGTCTTTCTCAGAAGATTGGTGTAATCCCTCAAATACACTTTACTTCTCATGGATTTTCACCTACAAAGCCAAAGACTCGTACTATATGGGTGAGAAAAGACTTGCTAAGGTGAGTGTTGTTTACTTGTCCCTGATTTAATTCTTTCAATTGTTTGTGGACATGTTTTGTTTCTGTTTTTGGTTGTTTTGTTTTTTAGGTTTTTTTTTATTAAAAAAAATAATCCAAAAACATTGAAAATTTTCAAAAAGACAAAAATATTTTATTTTGTGTATAGTTTTATTTTTCTTGAGGATTACATGAATTATGATATTTCTCTCTTGATTTAGAACATGCTTGACATTGTGGAGAAACTTGAATAGTATGTATTGCTCAACTAAGTGCATGATTATTTTGAGATAATTATGATTTTGTATGAGTATGTACTAGTTTGTACATGCACTCAAGGGTTAATTAAGAAATTGATATTTCTTGTTTGTGTACCCTCTATAGCTTAGTTAAGCACTGTCATGCATTGCATTTGCATTTTTAATCATTTAGCATAATATGTGCTTTTAGTTTTGGTCATAAGTTTTTTGAAACCAAAAAGATTTTTATTTCTTTTGTATTACACATCATGAATATGTAATTAAGGTTGGCCTATTATTTTTACATAACATGCTTGTGTACCTTGTTTAGCTTGGATGGGCTTATTTTTCTACACTTTGCTAGTTTTAGCTATGTAGTGCATGTTGTGTGTGAGTTGTTTATAATTTTTGATCACATGATCTTGATTTTAAAGTCACATGCTTTTGATTGTAAGGACTAAAATATCCTAAGAGAAATGTATAAATAACCATCTCACCACTGTTTACTAGCCAATCATAAACACCCTAGTGCATATTGTAAGATTTTGTCCTTGAGAAAGTGTAACACATGTACAAAAAGAGAATAAGGTGTAGCCCTGGAATAAAAAAATATAATAAAATAATAATAAAAAAGGAAAAGAAATAAAAATGGTGTGTACATTATAAGGCTAAAATAAAAAAAATTACATCATTGCAAGTTTGTTTTCTAGAAGATGTAGGAGTTATATGATGTAACTTTTTACGTGATAATCACTTTCAAATTTATGTGATGAATAATGTAGAAATTGTGATTGATTACTATCTACATATCACCTCACACGTATCTCATGTTGTTCTAGTTGCACACACTTCACAAGTTATTCTTTGCTAAACTTAGTACATGAAACTGTGTGTGAATTTGGTTTGGCCATCCAAGAATATGTTTTCTATGTTATTTGATGCAAAATATGGTTAAGGGTTGGCAAAAATTGTGTTGTTGAAGATTAAAAATCTTTGTTTTGAAGTTCTGGGTTGAAAACTCATGTTTTTGAAAAACTTTTAAACTCATTCTCGTGCATTTCATTCATGAAATTATTTCGGTTGAGTGTTTTTTGCCTAAACTTTTACAGTTTTTTTCAAAAAATCCAGATTTCCAGAATTTCGATTGATCAAATGTGTTTTTTGACCGATCAAAAATCCCTTGATTTTTAATCATAACTTTCTACCTGACTCAATTGGTATTAGATCAATGCTCGACTGATTGAAACTGAAAATTTTTCAATTTCTAAGTTTTTTATCAAATTTTTTTTCATGCATTATTTACGTTTGGGATTCACATGCATTGCATTTTTTTTATCCATCTTGCAGTTTTGCAATCATATCTCTCATTGTTTTCACGTATAACATGCATACAATTTGCTAAATTGGGTGATTAATAGTTGTTCAAATATTTTGGGATATGATGGATAATATTTTCTCTTCTCATGCATCTATTTATGGGTCACACAGTGTCAAGTTTGCTTTTATTGAAAGAGAGAATATTTTTCTTTAAGTGAATCTTCAATTTTTTTAAAGTTAGGTTCGTGTGTTTTCTACTTTTCCGCACCTCCTAAATTTTCCCCAAAACTTTTTCCCAAAACTTGTTTTGTTTTTCCTATTTTTATAGGGGGAGAAGCTTTGTTTTTAACCTATGTTGTTCTTAGGGGGAGTTGTTGCTCTTCATAGGAGGAGTTGCCTTTATTCTCTATAAAGCTGGATTCATTTGTTTTCTTGATTCTCTATTTTCTCTTTGTTAGGATATATGTGTTCACACTTAGGAACATATGTCATAATTTATGTAAATTGGCTAATCCTTTGACAAAACGCACTCTACTTGTAATTGGGTAGTTCTAGGTGTTTTTAATACTTCAAGAAACAATGTTTCAAGATCAAGTGTTGAAGTCATCAAGTCTGTCCAAGAAAAAGCAAGTTGAAGTGCAGAATTTTTAAAGCTCGACACCTACCTCGACACCTGCTATCTGTCGAGAATTAAAAAGTCAGAATTCCAATCTGATTTTCTTGGGATCCGTGAATGTGTTTTTGGGCCTTCTTTTCTTCTAACCCTAAACATATTTAAGGAGTGTTTTAAGAGCCGTCAACATAGACACAAGTTGCATAAGCATTGAGCAATCCTTGTTCAAGCAAATTGTGATCTAAGACGAAGTTCTTAACCTAGTTCATCTTCTTCAAGAAGTTGCTGTGTATTGTGCATCGTAGGGTTTTGTAACCAAGCATCTTCCTGATCTTCATTGCATAGGATGATCTGAAGAACTTTGCAGCCAACCTCTCTTCCTAAAGTTGGTGTTTGAAGTCACGTACTGGGATCCGCGCATCTGGTTAGTCACGTACTTGGGAGCCGTGCATCAAAGGTGGGAACTGTCGCTATAGGTCAAGTCCAATTGGGTATTGGGGTAAGGGTTCAACTGTAAGTTGGTAAGGTACTTGGGATTCCTTATTTGTAACCGCTTGATTTGATAATAGTGGAGTTTCGGGAGTGGTAACCTGAAAATCACCCGGTGGGGTTTTTGCCGTTAGGGTTTTTCTCCATTCGTGAACAAATCACCGTGTCTTTTATTTTCCACTGCATATTTAGTTATTCAGTGATTTGTTTGTGCTGCCACGTATTTGCATGTTAAATTGATTAATTAATAACTTGGCTAAATTAATTAATTAGTTTAAATCACAAGGGGTCATTCAATTTGTGGCCTATCACTCTTGACATTTGTTGTGTTTGTTTTCTGTTTACTCTTTATTTGAGTTGTCTTTATCAATGCGTGACAAAAAGGGGGAGAAATAGATGAAATGTGGGAATCCTATTTGTTTTGTTTAGGGGGAGATGAAATTTTTTTGTAAGGGGGGGGGGGGGGGAATATAATAATTTTTTTTGATGTATCTAACTTAGGGGGAGAGTTAGTTTACGTTTGTTTTTATATTTGTGTTTCTTGTTGTTTATATGTCTTTCTTTCCACACATGCGTTAATGTGTTCTTTGAGTGTTTTCAGGAAAGACGAGTACATTCTGATCAAGACCTTCTACCTCTTCTTGCAACTACTAGATTAGGAGTCTTAGATTGGGGATTGTGATATTATTAGGCATTTTATTGTATTGGGTTGTTCTTGTATTTGAGCATTTCATTTTATATGTAAGTTTTGTCACGAATTGCCAAATGGGGAGATTGTTAAGTTCTAAAAGTTTAGAACAATTGGCAAATTGTGAACATAAACTTGTCTAGATATAGACCCTAGAGTCTGTAGGTAGACAATGCTCAAGGTGATTCAAGTCAAAATTCAAGAACAAGTAAGCTACAAAAAGAAGATTTTAGAATTTTCCTAGTTCGACCAATCGAGAGACAGGCTCGATCGATCGAGAGTCGTATCTGCAGAATTCTAATTAAGCCCAAACAGCAGTTCAAGCCCATTAAGGATTAAGGTTTCATATCTACTTCTTCTAGTATATAAAGGAAATCCTAAACACATTTTTATAAGGATTTTTAGAGAGAGAAGAGGGTGCCTCCTTTATATCTAGGGTTTTGTACCTAAAAAGCTCATCATATCTTCTATTGGTGTTATTCCATGAAGAATCCCATAATTCGATGTTATAGAAGTTGCCGCCTTCTCTAGTCATCAAAGGTGTTGATGATTTAAATCTTCAAGTGTGGTCATGGAGTCATAAACAGGAGAGTTTGTGTTTTTTGTCACAAGTGTGGGTGCTTGTGTTGCAAAGGCCTAATAGAGAAGGAGTCTGTGGATTCGAAGCTTGTACGTGATCGTGTTAGTAAGTTCTATATGTGGTAGCAATAGGATGTTAGTGGTCTAAGTCTTATTGTAAACTTCAATTCTCTATAGTGGATTTGCTTTTTACCTTAAGGATAGCTAGTTTAAATCCTCCCCAGGTTTTTTACCGGTTTGGTTTTCCTGGGTGATCATATCATTATGTACTTTATTTTCTGCTACTTTACATGATATGATTGTTTTGTTTTAACCTAGATCTGAATAATAAATCTAAGTGTTTACTTGGTTAATTAATTAGGTTAAACAATCTAGTTTACAGGGGTCTAAAACTTAACACTTTTTGTTTTTAAGGAACTGTGCAACGTTCTATTGAATTTATTCCTAACCAACTTTACTTTTGACTTTTCATTCATTTTTTTTCTTGTTTCTCTCAATTTTTTAATGGTATTTTTTTTAAAACTTCATCTAATAGGCTAAAAACGAATTGACCCTTTGTGATTAAATTAATTGATTAATTAGCCAAGTTATTAATTAATCAAATTAACATGTAAACGCGTGGTAGTACAAAAAAATCACCAATTAAACTAAGTGCAGCGGAAAATAAATTTGACACGATGATTTGTTTACGAATGGGGAAAACCTACACAGCAAAAACCCCACTGGGTGATTTTCAGGTCACCATTCCCGAAATTCCACTGTTATCACAACAAGCAATTACAAGTAAAGGAATCACAGTACCTTTTACCAACCTATAGTTGAACCCTTATCCCAATACCTAATTGGACTTGTTTGGTAGTGGCAATTTCCCCTTTTGATGCATGGCTTCCAAGTACGTGGCTAACCAATTACGAGGATCCTAGTACGCGACTTCAATAACCAACTAGAGAAGGTTGTTGGCTACAAAGTTCTTCAATTCATCCCAACGATAAAGATCAAGAAGATGCTTGGTCACAAAACCCTATGGTGCACATACATAGCAACTTCTTCGAGAATGATGAACTAGGGCAAAACTTTGTCTTCAGTCACAATTTGCTTGAATAGACTTTGCTCAACACTTGTGTAACTTGTGTACTCTTTGACGGCCTTTAAAACAATCCTTTTATATGTCTAGAGTTAGGAGAAAAGAAAGCCTAAACACATAAACACGGATCCCAAGAAAATCATATCAGAATTCTGAAATTCTTAAACCTAGATAGATAGGAGTTGTCGAGCAGCTGTTGAGCAGGTGTCAAGCACACGGGGCTGGACAGCTTTCTTAAGCTCGATAAATGCAGCTGTCGAGCTAGCTGTCGAGCTTTAATGAATTTGCACTTCTCAGCTTGTTTCTTGGACAGACTTGATGACTTCAACACTTGATCTTGAAATACAGTTTCTTAAAGCATTAAGAACACCTAGATTTACCCAATTACAAGTAAAGTACGTTTAGCAAAAGATTAGCCAATTACATAAAATAATGACATATGTTCTTAATAAGTGAAACACATATGTCCTAACAATCTCCCCTTTTGGCAATTCGTGACAAAACCACAACAAACAAATGAACATATGAGAGAAGTCATAAATCACTCAACTCATATTCACTTGTTGAATACAATAAAATCTATTCTAACACAAACTCTTGAAAAACTTTCCAATAAGAGAGTTTATGGCAAGTAGACTTTGACAACCTGTATTTCTAAAACACTTTAAACAAAACTTATCAAGGCAACTTTGTGTGATATAGAAATAATAGATTGTGTACAAGTAATAAGAATCTTGTGTATAAAGAGAGAAAAGAAACAACACATGTAAGGGGTAGGTGAAAGAAAAACATACATCAATCATATAAGGAAGATAGGTACAATGTATGTGTAAAAATGGTCACAAGACCCAATATACAAGAACAATGTATCTATAAAAGAAAGAAAAGAAAAGATACATAAAATCCTCCATCTCTCATAACAACAACACTCCCCCTAAGAATGACTACTCTCATATATCCCAAAACTACTCCCCCTTTTTGTCACAAGTGACAAAGGGTAGAGTGTCAAGTAGACATCTCATCGGTAGAGCTAGCATCTCTATTATCATCATCAAAAGCATCATCGTCATCACCATCATCATCATCATCCTCAGCTGCAAAATCAGAAACTACTAGGGGAAGTGGAGAAGAAGCCTTAGATGCAAAACCACCCATAGTCGCCTGCCACCTAGTAATACGACCAACACGAACGTTCACCTAATACAACTTAGTAGAGAGTGTATCAGGCGAGTATCCATGTGCTGAAGCTGCGCCATAATGTCTCCTAGAGTAACATCACCCATGGAAGAGGAAGGGACAGATGTGAATGGAGCAGATCGAGATGAAGGAGCCGAACGGGAGGGAAGAGCTGTTGACTCCTGTCGCGACCGAAACTGTGCCTCACTACATTTTACGGTAACGGCATCTATAGCACACATGAAGGTGAAATGGTCAGACACCAGAAAAGGGACGGAAAAATGGCGTAGAATTCTCGTGATAGCGGAAGGAAAGATGAGCTTATCACGAGATGTCGAATCCAAATGAACATCTATGATAGAAAGAATGAAATGAGAAGGGAAATCTATAGGAAGATGCTCAAAAAGAGATAACAAGAACCGAGCACGAGGTTCTGTAATGGAGTTATATTGAGAGAGAGGATGGAGTACAAAGGTCATCACCATATTCAAGAAACTAGGACCTTTAGCAAAAGGCCTACATGGTGTAAACTAACGTTCACCCCAATCAAAAGGGCGCTCATAGAAAGCAGACACGAGCTCATCCTTGGACACAGTCCTCAGACGCTTACAACTAGGATAGTCAGGAAAATCTACCCTAGGAACTCGAAGCACATCCGCAACATGTTGCGGTGTGACAAGAATGCGCATACCTTGAACACAAGTGAAGAAAAGAGGTATTGAACGATCAATCTCGTGCATGTTGGAGTAAAACTCCTGGATAAGTACGAGAGGACAAGTGACTGGGATGTCACACAGTGACTCCTATCTTCGACTGTGAATGACATCGGAAAGATCAGTGTCAGCAAAGTCCACCAGTATGACTTGGCATTCCGAATGAATGCCTCGTCTAGAAAAGTTCTCCGAGAAAGCCTTTCAAGCATCCTTATCACGGAACCGAATATTAAAAGGAGAGAGAGAGGGAGAGGGAGAGAGACAATCAGAAAAGCCCCAAAGCAATTCAAATATAACAAGTATATTGAAAAGAGAGTACATATGCATGGAAAGTGCATGAACATATGACATGCAAAGTAGATTGCATCATGGGCTCAGCTCAATCCAATCCTACCAGCACACAATCAACTTGCACACATCTAAATGCATTATAATACTATTATAATGCATATGTGATGCAATGCATGAAGTTTTAATAACACATTAGCTTAACCCAACCCAAAAATTTCAACAAACACTTATCAATTTTGAAAAACCCTAAAATTTTTCAAAAACCCCAAAACCTAGGTTTCAAACATGAAATACATGAAGAATGAGAGAATAGAAGCTTACCAAGTGAAGAAAATCTTGAAAAAGCTTGAAGAAACCTTGAGGATCAAGATTGGAGTGAGATGAGTGTTTGGGAGAGAAAATAAAGAGCTATCGAGAGAGAGATCAAGAGAAATAAGGTTCGGATCTCACGAGGAAGAATATATAGAATCTTAGTAAAGCTCGATAAATAACGGTGTCGAGAGGTATCGAGACATCTGTCGAGATAGGTGTAGAGAAAATGGTCGTCGATAGATACAGGTGTCGAGAATGTGTCGAGGAACAGAACACCAGAAACAAGAACAGAAGCTTGATCGATCCACCAGCTATCGAGAAGCTATCGAGGAGACAGGAACTTTCTCAATCGATCCACCAAGTGTCAAGAAGCTTAAGAAACTCGACAGATAGATAGGCATCGAGGAGGTGTCGAGCTAGCTTTTAAAAACAGTTTTTCAAGAAGTGAAAAACACAGTCATGAATGCAATCCAACATGAAACTCAACCAATGATCCAAACAACATATTAAGCTCTTAAAATCATCTTCAACAACATTTTAAGCACATGGATCCCAAAAACACACACACACACACACCGACACACACACATACTAAACAAGTCTAACCAATTTTATATTTCAAAAATAAGTTAAGACATTTTAGTGAGCATACATTTACTCATGTAAAACCTTGTGATGGCCAAATCACATGATACCTGCATATGTATCAAGAGTAGCAAAGAATTTAGCGTGTTGTGTGTGAAAAACATCGCAAGATTGCATAAGTGTATACATGTTATGACGATTTGGGATGTGGGAAAATCACTTTAACTTACACACAATCATTGCTGTTTGATGAGGACTATCACATTCAAAGTACATCTTATAACTCCCACATCTCCTAGAATACACGCTTGCAATCATATTTAAAGCATTTTTTATCTTTTTGCTTTTTATTTTTCTTTGCATATTTTTCTTTCATTTAGCATATCATGCGTGGGCATATAAGAGAAAGAAAAGAAATACCCAATGATAATTGACATTCCAATTTTGCTATGCCGAAGTACAAAAATATAATTGACATCACACTTTTGCTATGCCGAAGCATAAAGATGTCTTTCATGATTGGCGGGCAACAGTGGTGAAATGGTTATTTATGCCTTTCTCTTAGGATTTTCTAGTCCTACCCATCAAAAAGAGTGATACGAGTGTTAAGTACAAGAGATAACTTAATTTTACTCTCACAAACAAGAGCCACAAAGCTCACTTGCTTAGTTGTGCATAGAGATGCTCATCTAAGCTACAAAAGATACAAAGTTTAGAAAATTTTGTTTCAATGGCCATCCAAGGTATACAAGTACCAATATACACAAAATACACACTATTTTTGTATTTTCTAATTTTTCAATTTTTATTTTTAATTTTACATGAAAAACAAAAAATAAGCAAAACTGAAAATAAACAAACAAAAACATGTTAAGCAAAGCAAAGCATAAAACTAGATGCAAATGCATGAGGAAGAATGAGGAGAGAAAGAGATTAATCCATGGAGATAACACCGATGTTTTGACGAAAGAATTCAAAACTTTTGTTGTTAAGAGGTTTGGTGAACAAGTTAGCCTTCTGATCATCGGTGTGAATAAACTCAAGAGTGAGAATACCATCTTTGACAAGCTCCCGAATGAAGTGATGTCGAATCTCTATATGTTTGGTTCGAGAATGTTGAACCAGATTCTTAGAGATATTGATGGCACTGGTATTGTCACAATAGATGGTGAGATGCTCTTGACAGATACCATAATCATGAAGGAGTTTTGCATCCAGAGGAGTTGGGTGCAACAGCTACCAGTAGCAATGTACTCAGCTTCTGCAGTGGATAAAGAGATGGAGTTTTACTTTTTGCTCATTTTAGAGACAAGATTGTTACTCACATAAAAACAACCCCCTGAAGTACTCTTTCTATCATCAGCATTCCTAGCCCAATTAGCATTAGAATACCCAGCTAAGACATCATTTGTGTCCTTACTGTACCACACACCGAACTCAGCAGTGGTTTTGACATACTTTATAATTCTTTTTAAAGCAGTCATATGAGATTCTTTAGGGTTAGCCTGATATTTAGCACACACACCAATACTGTAACTAATGTCAGGTCTACTAGCAGTAAGGTAAAGAAGACTACCTATCATGCTTCTATAGAGAGAAGGATCAACACTTTTGCCTAACAAGTCCACAGTGAGTTTAATATTTGGCCTCATAGGGGTTTTAACAGAACTAGCAGAATCCAAACCAAACTTTTTCACAAGATTCTTAGCATATTTAGATTGAGATAGGAATATACCTAAATCTTGTTGACGAACCTGCAATCTAAGGAAGTGAGTCAGCTCTCCAATCATGCTAGATCCAAAAATGATATCATCAACATAGACTTGAGCAACTATCAACTCGCCATCTTCCCTTTTAATGAAGAGAGTTTGGTCAGCCTTTCCTCTTGTGAACCCATGTGACACCAGATATTGTGTGAGTCTATCATACCAAGCTCTAAGGGCTTGCTTCAACCCATAAAGTGCCTTCTTGTAGTACAATACGTGATCTAGAAAGTGTGGATCAATGAATCATTTTGGTTGAGCCATATAGACATCTTCTTTAAGTATCCCATTCAAGAAAGCAGTCTTCACATCCATCTGATAAAGTTTGAACTTCAGATGACATGCCAGGGCAAGAAGAATTCTGATGGACTCTATACGGGCAACTGGGGCAAATGTTTCATCATAGTCTACTCCTTCCATTTGTGAGTATCCTTAAGCTACAAGCCGAGCCTTGTTGCAGATCACATTACCTTCTTCATTAGTCTTATTGGGAATATCCATTTTGTGTCGATGATGTGCTTACCCTCTGGTCTAGGTACTAGAGTCCAGACATCATTCCTCTAAAATTGAAGCAGTTCATCATGCATTGCTTCAACCCAACTTTCATCCTAAAGAGCTTCCTCAACTTTTGTGGGTTTAACCTGTGACAAGTAACAAGAATAAGACACAAAGTTAGCAACACATTTATCAACTATACGTTTCCTTAATGTGAGTTCATTCATGTTTCCCACAATAACTTCTGGAGGGTGATTTAATTTAATCCTGGGAGAAGGTCCTTTCTTTTCATGAGATTCAAAATCTGGTGAAGTAGGCATATCTGCAAAATCTTCCACAACATTGGGAGTATCGGGAGTACTTGGAGATGCAGGTTCTTGTTCAACACTTTCTTGAACTTCCTTAAGCTCAGGAGGAAGAATTTCTTTGGGGAGTTCCTCAATACCTTTCTAAGAACTGGAATCTGAAGACTCATCAATGACAACATTCACTGTCTCCATTACCTTCATAATTCTTTTGTTGTATACCCGATAAGCCTTACTTGTGGAAGAGTAACCCAGAAATATACCTTCATCACTTCGAGAGTCAAACTTTCCCATATTCTTTCTATCCTTAAGGATGAAACAAGTACTTCCAAAGATTCTGAAATACTTCACATTTGGCTTCCTTCATTTCCATAACTCATAAGGAGTCTTTTTGGTACTAAGTCTAAAGTACACCCTATTAACCGTATGACATGCAGTGTTAACGGCTTCTCCCCTTAAGTTTCTAGCCATATCTTTGTTATGCAACAAGGCTCTGGCCATCTCCTGAATAACCCTATTCTTTCTTTCTACCACACCATTCTGCTGAGGAGTAATAGGAGCAGAGAATTCTTGAGATATACCTGATCTTGTGCAAAAGGACTCCATATATGAGTTCTCGAATTCTTTACCATGGTCACTTCAAATTCGATCAATTTCAAGCTTTTTTCATTCTGCAGTCTTATGCACAAAGCTTTAATATGCTCGGGAGCATCAGACTTGGATCGTAGGAGAATGACCTAAGTGTACCTAGTGAAGTCGTCTACCACAACCATGATATATCTCTTACCACTAAAAGACTCGATTCTAGTTGGACCCATAAGATCCAAATGTAGAAGCTCCAATGGCCTAGATGTAGCTGATGTCTGAGTGCCTGGATGCTTAGCTTTCGTCTATTTCCTAAGCTGACATGGTCCACACACCATATTATTCATTCTACTAAGCTTTGGCATCCCCAAGACTAATTCATGCTTTGATACAATAGAAAGATGTTTATAGCTAGCATGTCCCATTCGTTGATGGCATAGATCTTCATTTAGCAAACGAATGCTATTGCACACAATATCAGTGTCAGGGACCAATCCATAATAGTTGTCTAAAGTGCGAACACCACTAATGAGTTTCTTTCCAGACTCATCCATGACAAGAAACTTTCCCTTTGAGAATAGTACCATGAAGTCTTGATCACATCTCTAACCTTCTACATAAAGAACATTTGGAATTTCCGGCAGTCCAAGCAGAGAGATGATTCATTTCCCTTTAATCTATGACTTTCTCCCATCACCAAAAGTGACATTGCCACCTTTCTTAGACTTGAAAACCTTGAAGAGAGATCGGTCTCCAGTCATGTGCCTTAAGCAACCGTTGTCAAGGTACCACAAGCATGTGTCCATAACTTTAAATGTGGACTTCATCATAAAACACACTTTGTGCTTAGATGACAGATCAATGGGAACGGTACTTTCTCATCTACCTTTTACAAGCTAAGCCTTTAATTTTTACTCTTCTCAGACGAACTCTTTCGCACATTTTCATTTTAAGATAGTCTAGTTTCTTCTTAGTCAAACTGAGGTCTTTTCCAATAGTCATTATAAGAGAATTCAAATAACTTTTAGACTTGTATTTTCTAAAATATTCAAATAAGTAGAGATTAGAAAAATAAGATATATTTGAAAACAAATATCTCTTCAAGCCGGTTACAACCATGACAACAAGGGTCAATGGATCAAACACAGCAAAGATTAAACCTAATTAGAATGTGCCTGCTCTGATACCACTTGATAGGCCAAAAACGAATTGACCCCTTGTGATTAAATTAATTGATTAATTAGCCAAGTTATTAATTAATCAAATTTACATGTAAACGCATGACAACACAAACAAATCACCAATTAAACTAAGTGCAGCGGAAAATAAATTTGACACGGTGTTTTGTTTACGAATGGGGAAAACCTACACGGCAAAAACCCCACCGGGTGATTTTCAGGTTACCACTCTCAAAATTTCACTATTATCACAACAAGCGGTTACAAGTAAAGGAATCCTAGTACCTTCTACCAACCTACAGTTGATCCCTTACCTCAATACTTAATTGGACTTGTTCTGTAGTGACAATTTCCCCTTTTGATGCACGACTCCCAAGTACGTGACTAACTAATTGCGAGGATCCCAATACGCGGCTACAATCACCAACTAGAGAAGGTTGTTGGCTGCAAAGTTCTTCAGTTCATCCCAACGATGAAGATCAAGAAAATGCTTGGCCACAAAACCCTATGGTGCACATACACAACAACTTCTTCAAGAATGATGAACTAGGGCAAAACTTTGTCTCCGGTCACAATTTGCTTGAACAGACTTTGCTCAATGCTTGTGCAACTTATGTATTCTTTGACAGCTCTTAAAACAATCATTTTATATGTCTAGGAGAAAAGAAAGCCTAAACACATAACACGGAACCCAAGAAAATCAAATCAGAATTCTGAAATTCTTAAACCTCGATAGATAGGAGGTGTCGAGCAGCTGTCGAGCAAGTGTCGAGCACATGAGGCTGAACAGCTTTCTTAAGCTCGATAGATGTAGCTGTCGAGATTTAATGAATGTGCACTTCTCAGATTGTTTCTTGGACAGACTTAATGACTTCAACACTTGATCTTGAAACACAGTTTCTTGAAGCATTAAGAACACCTAGATCTACCCAATTACAAGTAAAGTACGTTTTGTCAAAAGATTAGCCAATTACATAAAATAATGACGTATGTTCTTAATAAGTGAAACACATATGTCCTAACATCATCTATTTGGGTTCTTTATATATATATATATATATATATGTATGTATGTATATATGTATTAATGGAATGTCCATCCATAATTCCATACACAATTTTTTAACAAAAATATAATTTATTACTTTTTTTTTATCTAATAAGGGCATATGAATAAATTTATATAAACTACATTTTCCATCCCTTCACTTTTCCATTTCCTAACCAAACATAAATGAGGGAAACTAAAATCTCTTCTATCCTCCCTATTTTCCACCCTCTCTATTTTCTATCCTTCTACTTTTCCATCTCTCCAATTAAACAAACCCTAAGGTGTGTTTGTTTGGAGGTGAAATAGGGTAGATGAAAAATTTTGGAGAGAAAATAGGAAGGAAAATAAATGGCAGGGTTGCTTAATGGACAAAAATGCCCATGTCCAATTCTTTTTTTTTTTTCCTTTTTTTTTTTGGGTGTTGAGCATGTTGCCTCTTTCCTTTTTTTTTTTTTTTTTTTTTTTTTTTTTTTTTTTTTTTTTTTTTTTTCATTTTTTGATTTCCAGAGCTGTGGTAGGCACATTGCCTTTTTTTTTTTTTTTTTTTTCTTTTCTTTTCTTTTTCTTTCTTGGACATTGCCTTTATATATATATATATATATATATATATATATATATATATATATATAACTAGACATGATTTTTTTTTTGGGACATGATTTATATTTTTTAATAAATTGGGTGATTACTTTTTTTTTTTTTGTTTGTCACTTTTTTGTATTAATTGGCCATCATCTTTTAACAAGGGTGTATGAGTAAATTTATACAAACTCACTGTTTCCATCTCTCCACTTTTCCACTCCCAACCAAACAAAAATGAGAGAAATTAAAATCTTTTCCATCCTCCCACCATTTTCTTGTTGGAAAAACATGGTTTGTATTGCATACAAAATATGCAGCGGAAAATTAATGGATCTACTTCATTAGCAATTAATAATATGTACTATGTAAATTTCAAAATTTAAGAACAAAATAGTGTACCTTGGTGCGGTGAAATTCAAAACCAAAAATTAGAAGTACTAGGGAACACTTTTAATTTTCACTCCAATTCCACTTATGCCCAAGAAGTGTGGTCTCTCAATCGGTTTACACGTATGTGTTCATGGGAGAATAAGAGAGTGGCTTACACTCATATACCCATCATTTTGTACTTCTACAAAATCATTTATATTTCTTCCTTTATGTATAACTGATTATCTAATTGGGCTAGCCTTTTGGGCCATTTCAATTGGGTTTTAGTATGTGGCTTGGAGTGGAACCAAAAGACCAAATAAGACTTTAGCTCTAATGAGCCTTGGGCTTATTTGTCAACTCTTGACAAGTCCAAAGTTACAATTAATTATAATTAATACCACTATATAAATATAATTGCACTCTAGGCCTTATTAATAAATTATATCCCAAGACTTTATTATACATGCAACCCTTTCATTAAAATATTCATAGTAATACAAAGTAATGAATGTTGGCTACCACTTTGAAGATTACTACATCTTAATCCTTGAGTACCCAGTTTAATCATTTATGTTATTCATTGTATATTTATGAAATCCAATTTCATAATTATATATTTTAGTAACTTCTTACTAAAGTAGTTAGGCCTAATACTCTGAATAATCAAACTCATTAAACTTATATCAAGGGAATATTTTATATCTCCGTTAAGAGATTATGAATTTCATCTTGAGAATGTATGTTCCACGTCAACATTAAATGTGGCTGCCTAACATATTGAGGTTTTGATTGTGACTTTACATCTCACTCCTAATATATCAAAGCAATCTACATTTCATGATTAGGTTCATTATTCTCTTAGGATTAAAAGTTGATGTAAATAGAAGTCGTGAGATTTATTATTCATTGGACAGTTATTAGGAGAATAATAAATCTCACAGCGATCCAGTTCAATATATCTTAACTCTTAAAACATATCAACATATCAATTAGAAGTCTTCACTTCCATGATCAAGATAAATCATCTTAGTTGATATGTTATAGTCTTTGCAGATGAAATGCCCAATTTTATCACTAACTACAAACTAAAATTCTAAGTTTACAAAGAACTTGTGATTTATATCTTCTATGACTAAATCACATAAATCACATACTATGCATCTCATGGACTATATGATAATGTCCAAATATTCATGTTACCATTATTTTAGATAATAATAAAACAACTTTATTAATCACAACATAGTGTCATACATAATATCATTCATAGCATTATACAATAGGATTTAAAGGGCATATATCCTAACATTTCTATCCTCCCACTTTTCCATCCCTCCAAAAACGGACCCTTACTAACAATACTCGAAATAAAAAATTTCACATTTTTGTATAATCTTGGCCATGACTCATAAACCAACCTATCATCTGGTTGATAACTAAAGCATAAGCATGGTAGAACTTATGTGTTCCATGATAATTAGGCTATTTTGGTATTGATGAGATAATTTTCTCTTTTCTCACTTTCATACACACAGACATATTCTCATTTTTCTTGGAATTGATTTTTTTTTTGTCACTAACATTCATTTTGTATTTGTTAGTATGTAATTGGAATTTGAATTAATCTGAACCTTTCAATGTCTTTTCATAATCCTCACCTTCTATCATTTTTAAATTCTAATAATGTCTCAACAAAATCAAGGAGGTGAAAGTGAAATTAAATTGCAGTACTATTATCATATCAATAATCAACTTATTAGTGTTTGTTTTATGACTGATCAAAATGAATTAATAAATTTTTTATACTAAGCTCATTATTATCTTAGCAAAGTGATGAACTCATGTGGCATACTAGAAGAAAATCAGGGAAAATATATGCCTTCATGACCATTGTCATGTAGTGGGTGTAATTTTTTTTATTTTTAAATTCAATTTATGTGCATTTTTCAATTTAGTGTATATTTTATTTTCTCTTTTGCTTATATTTCTTTATGATTAATGCACAAATAGGTGTGTACGTGTGTACGTTTTTTGAACCTTCATTTTCTGTAATTTTTTTGGCAAGCAACTAAAAAGCATGTGAGATTTCGCAAAGCAGTGGCAGTGTGTGCTATGGACTGATTTTTAGGTTTGGAACATTAGAAATAGGTAATAGGAGCTTTTACTATAAAAAAATAAATAGCTAAGAGTTCTTTTTTTTTTTTTTCTTTTTTATGAAACATTAATACTTACTAGCATGTGACTCCATGCAAATGCATGGATGCATTTAAAATTAAACAAAAATTTTATTATAAAAATATAAATAATTAATCAAATTATTATTATTATTATTTTTAAAAATGTAACACATGTATTCATGCATACGTATAGATACATTTAAAATTAAACACAATTTTTATCATACAATATAGATAATTAGTCAAATTATTTTTTTAAAGTAAATATAATTATTCATATAATAAAATTCTTACCTAAATTTAATACTACTTGTAGGGTCACGAATTGGTTGCAAAGCCCAAAAGTGATAAAGGCTAAGGCCCAATGAGCCGAAAATAATGAATTTTTAGAGAGTGGGCTAGAAACTAAATTCTAATGAGTTGGATGGCAATCACAGTAGGCTAAGTGATGCTTGATAATATGAATAAACAGATTTGTGCAAGGAAATTCCTCCTTGGCAAAGTCCGAGGAAGTTAGTTCTTATATATTTCTCTTGGACTTAAACACAATTACAGTTCTTGAGTGTACAATGATTTTTCTACAGATTCTCTGATGATCCCCCTTTTAATGGGATTTTTCTTCTTTATATTCCCCTTCTTCACTTCATCTCAGCCCTCCACGTGTAGATCAGATCACTGGTTTTGATACTTGTCCCATCAGTACCTTCCTGAAGTCTCTATGGGTAGCTATAAGGCTAAATGTTACTATTCAAGTATCAACTCCACATTAATGTGGCCAGAGAGTTAGTTGCAGAGCATTCAATGTGGTGGTAGCAGCCTTCTCCTAGATATTTCTTAAATTTCCTTTGTCTTATCCCCTTTTGATGCTTATCCTTACCAGTATGATCGTCTAATGCCTTGTTCTTGATGAAAGGTCAAACCTTTGACCTCTACTCTGACTACACTCCTAATCCCTCATGATCAGACTTCTTCCACGGACTACTAATTTATATGCCCCCGTTAGTGTCTACCTATCCTCGAACGATTTAATGTCCTCAGACACAGCCCATGGCCCAATATCCATTTTTGCGCCCTTTATCCCTACAATAGCCCCTCGAAATTTCACTCTTTTGCTCCTCAGGGAAAGAAGGGGATTTCGATCTTCCATTAACTATCCTTCCCATTTTTACATCATCTCTTTCTATGCAGGTGTCTCTTTCCTACAGTGCCATGCTCCCCACGTTCTATGGTGTGATGGAAATCCTAAGATGGAAAATTTTATGGGGATTTAGGCGAGAACTATCCCGCTTACTTTTCCCACTTATATATATATTGCTTGAAGATTTCGGTTGTTCCACTTTTTGCATTTTCAACTCTCAAGAACTAGTCCAAGGAGATCTCGTTCTCTTCCATAAGTTACCCTTAGCACTTCTTTTTAAATTTAGAAGCTTCTCCTCCTCGGCCTCCCTAATTTCACTTTGTCTTCTTAACATCTTCAAGTAGTTTCCAAATGGGTAGATTTGCTAATCTAGTAGACACCCTAGAAGGTATAGAGAGCTTTAAAGCCCGCTACCATATTCCACCTAGGGTTTCTATTAGATATTGCCGTGAGGGGAATGGCATGCCCTGAGGCAATAAAGGGAAGTGGTAATCCCTATGATTGCCTTTATAGAGGAAGGGATGAGAATCCCTATGGGTAGAGTGACTAGGGACTACCTTATTGCCCATGAACTTTCCCCTACTCAATGCACCCCCAATACGTTTAGGATTCTAGGTAATGTAGATGCCCCTAATGAAAAGATGAATGCGAACCTTACTCACCACGACATTAACTGGGTTTACAATTGTCACAAACTAACAAGCCAAGGGTATTATTTGAAATCTAGAGTCCCTGCGATCAGACTTATATCGTGTCTCTCTGAGTTCAATAAGGGTATGGACAAAGATTTCTTAATCATCTTAGGGGAGTGACATGATGGACTTCATTGCCCAACACAAGATGGGACACTACGTGGGGTGTTTAGATCTAAGTTTATTACTCTAATAATATCCCCTTTCTTACTAACACTTTCTGTGTTCACTTTTTTTTTTTTTTTACTTGTAAATTTGTTCTTATTTTATCTGTGTTGTGTTCTTACTTTTGGCAAATTTGCAGATAAGTACTCTACAATCCCGAATCTTAACCTTGTCATTAAGCCCAATTTGACAAAGATACTCATGGCCGAGATCTTTGTCCACACTAACGGACAGCTAAGAGTACCCCACTTCATCCTTCGCTGTGACCCCGCCTTATCCTTGGCTACAACCCCATCTCATTCAGCTTCTAGGTGCCCAAGTACATGATAAAGGTGAAAGACTGCCGCTTGCATCAAATCAACATTGCAGTATTGGGCTTCCTTGTTGGTCCTACTCTAAAAGGTGTACAACAAGTGGAGTTACCCTTCCAGCACATTGCCGAGAAAGAAGCAGCCTCTTCCCAACCTACTCCTGAATCCTGAGGAAACAGTAAGAGTAGTTGAAGTTTCAGACTCCAAGGAGGACTTTGAAATTTTCAACCAGATTCAATCTCCAGAACTCCAATCATTGATTCCAGCCTCCTTTCTTCAGCCCAAGTAAGCAGTGTCCAGGAAGCCCCTTGTGTACCTAACGAGATGGTACTTCAATGCAAATCCAAAACGAGCCTTCTTGAGCTCTTGAAGTCCCACGCAAGGGGCACTGTGCCTAAGGTGGCTGTCCAGACTAAGCCTCTTACTCCTCTTCCTACCTACACCTCCCAACCTGATCCTCCAGACAAGAAGAGAAAACGGGATTAAAAGGGCAAGGATGTAATGGAGGAAGGAAGGGGCATCCCCCCTAAAGAAACTGAGCCCTAGAAAGGGGCCAAAATGGCTAGGACTGCTCAGATAAGGTCCTCAAGTGAAGGGTCCATTGTGGAGAGGGGGTGTCATCATCACACCAAGGTTCAAGCTTGGAACCCCCCTTTAGTGCTGAATGGGTCTCCTTTCCCTATAAATTCTTCTATTAGGGATTTCCAACAAGGAAAAGTTGGGTACGTAGCAAACGCCCTGGAGTAGTCCCTACTACTGCTTGATGACATGGTTGACCTAAGGACCATGAAGAAAAATGAAGTGTTTCTTACTTTAAAGAGAGATCTTGTGCTGGTAAATGTTTCCTTTTCTTCTTCTTTTTTTTATTTTTTATTTTTTTACTTAGTATTCCTATTACTTTCTCTCATCATCTCTCATTTTTTTTTTTTTAAAGGCTATTCAAGCTGTGCATATGGCCAAGGAGTTGGTGAACAACTCCCACAAGCAAACGAAGGAGGAGGAGGGAAGGCACATAGCTGCTGTGGATGCCTTTACCTTAGCCGAAAAGAGAATGCAAGACTTGAACACCAAGCTGACCAAGGCTGACAGGGAGAAGAAGAGTGCTAAGGCTGCTTTGTAAGGGGTTGAGAGGCAGGCGGAGAGTCAGCACAAACAACTCCGTTAAACTGAGGACCAACTAACTATAGCTAAAGAGCATATAAGGGTCTTTAAGAAAAAATTAGAGGAGGCAGAGAAAGCTGCAGAAAAGGCTGAGCAGGAAGGGTATGACATTGGGATGGCAGAGATTGAGGAAAACCTCAGGGTTAAGGTTTCTGGGGTTTACAGGAACTACTGCCTCCAAGTGTGGAATGAGGCTCTAAACCAAGCTAGAGTAGATGCTTCCTCCACCTTAAGGAAACCAGAGAGTGTCTACTATCCCTTAGCCATCCGAGCATCAAGCCCTTCCAGCTCTAAGGCTGAGACTGCTCCTGAAGACCCTGGCTCTAATAAGGATTCCTTTGCTAGTACTCTTCCTTCTTGCACTATCCCTCCTGCAAAGGTTGTTCAAGCTAGTGCTGCTGTGAAAGAAAAAGATGCAGCGGACAATGCAGCTCTCGAGGCCACAAAGTTTCCACCTGCACCTAATGACTCCTCTAAGGAGAAGGGAACCTCCCAAAGCCAAGAAATAGTTCTGGTAACTCTTCCCATCCCTGCCAAGGAAGATACCAAGGGTGAAGGTTCAACCTCCTCAGCAATAGCACCTAAAATATTTGCTAAGGCCACAGCAAAAGACAACCCTCCTCCCAAGACCATGTAGTACCTAGGATATGTTTTGTAGGGCTTTTTTTTTTTTTTTTTTTTACATGTATTTTTCTTTATGTATAGTTGTTGTTTACATTCCTGAATATGTACTTGCTTTGCCTTTTTCAAGGCTTGACTTAATGAAAAATATTAAATTCCTTTATATTTCACTATGTTTGTGCAAAGTTAAATATGATGTCTCTTCCATTAAGTACTTAACTAATACAAGCATAATCTACAGTTTCTTTTAATTCAAAATATATTTTTATTCTTAACTTTGACAGTTATTTACACAAGTAGTAGTCTAACTACTACATTCCATGCAACAAACAATATAACAGGCTAACCTTTCCAAGCCTACAACATTTAGTAAAGTGTAATTTAACTTCACAACACACTTTATGTACTTGAGATAAGCAGCTCAAAGGGTCATATGTACTTTAGATTTTCCTTCTCAACTTCAAACAATGGTAAAGTATCTATTTTTCCCAGGCTTCACATAACTTTCCACTTAGCAGTAAATCCAAGTAGTTGTAGGTGTTAATTTACCCATAGTATGTGGTCCGAGGAGCCAAACAATACTAAGGTTCTATTTAACATTCAGATGGATAGTGAACAATGCTAATTTACCCAAGGCATGTGGTCCGAGGAATCAAGCATAACCAAGGTTCTATTTAACACTTAGATAAATATTGAGCAGTGCTAATTTACCCAAAGTAGGTGGTTTGAGGAACCAAGCATAACCAAGGTTCTGTTTAACACTTAGATAAATACTGAGCAGTGCTAATTTACCTAAGGTATGTGGTCCGAGAAACTAGACATAACCAAGGTTCTATTTAACAGTTAGATAAATACTGAGCAGTGCTAATTTACCTAAGATGTATGGTCCAATACTAGGCTTAACCAAGGTTCTGTTTAACACTTAGATAAATGATGTAGAGTATTAATTTACCCAAGGTATGTGGTCCGAGGAACTGTGCATGACCAAGGTCTGTTTCATACTTAAACAAATAATGGAGAGTATTAATTTACCCAAGGTATGTAGTCCAAGGAACCATGCATGACCAAGGTTTTGTTTAACACTTAGATAAATTATGTAGAGTATTAATTTACCCAAGGTATGTGGTCCGAGGAACCATGCATGACCAAAGTTCTGTTTAATACTGAAACAAGTAATAAATACAACAAATAATTTTATAAACGGAAATGTGGCAGAGTCGCCTTTCATTAATAATAAAATCTTCATAGGTTACTCACATTCCAAGGACGTGGTACAACATTTTCATCTAAATCTTCTAGAAAATAAGCCTCTATACCAGCTATCGAGGTAATACAATATGGCCCCTCTAATTGGGCCCTAGCTTTCTCCATGCTGGGTTTTTTGTAGTACCCACAACCTTCCTCAGTACCAAATCACCAGGTGCTAATGGCCTTATTCTCACATTTGTATCATACCCCTGCTTGAGCTTCTGTTGATAATATGCCAACTAGACCATGGCAACTTCTCTTCATTCCTTAATCAAATCTAGGTTTTTTTTCTAATAGTATCATTGTTGTCTAGAGTGAACAAGCTCGTCCTTAATGTTGGAAATCCAGTCTCTAGAGGGATCACAGCTTCGGATCCATAAGTCATTGAAAAGGGTGTTTCCCTAGTTGATCTATGAAGAGTAGTTCGATATTTCTAGAGAACATGTGGTAGCACTTCTACCCATTTATCCTTTGCCTTGTCCAATCTCTTCTTAAGCCCATTCACTATAACCTTATTAAAAGCCTCGGCCTACCCATTCCCTTGTGGGTAGGCTGGAGTTGAATATCTATTCCTAATGCCTAATTCACTACAATACGTCCTGAAAGTTTTACTATCAAACTAAATCCCATTATCTGAGATAAGAGTGTGAGGAATCCCAAATCGAGTGACAATGTTTTTCCATACAAACCTCTTTGCATCTATGTCCCTGATATTAGCTAGTGGCTTGGCCTCTACCCACTTTGTGAAGTAATCAATGTCGACCAGAAGCCATCTCCTATTTCCTACTGTCTTAGGAAATGGTCCTACAATATCCAAGCTCCACTAAGCGAAAGGCCATGGGCTAGATAGAGGATTAAGGACGCCTTCTAGCTGATGAATGTTTAGAGCAAATCTCTGACATTAGTCACATTTTTTCACATACACCTGTGCCTCTTTTTACATACTTGGCCACCAACACCCCTAAGTGAGGGCTTTATGGGCTAGGGATCTGCCCCCTGTATGACTTCCATAAAATGTAACTCCTCCAAGAGTGGCTCCACTACTTCAGAATGGACACATAACAAGTATGGTCCAGAAAAAGAACATTTATACAACTTTTGATCCTCAGATAACCAAAAATGAGGGACTTTCCTACGAATCTTGTTTGCCTCTCCCTTCTCTTCAGGCAGAATGCCTTCCTTGAGGAATAAAACTATGGAATCCAGCTAGCTAGGGTTGACCCTAATCTGGTGAACCTGGACCTTCTCCTCGATGGGCTTTTGTAAATCTTCAACAAGTATAACTCGAGGTAAGTCTTGTGTAGAGGAAGTTGCCAGAGTAGCCAGAGAATCAACATATGTGTTTCTGCTCCTCGGGATTTGCTGCAAAGTGAAAGATTTAAAACTTGATTGCAAACGTCTAGCTTAGTTCAAATACTCTTGCATTCTTAAATCTCTAGCTTCCAACTCTCCCTTTACTTGGCCCACCACCAACCTTGAATCCGAGAATACATCCACTACCTTTCCTCCCATTTTCTTAACCATAGCCATCCCTACCAACAAAGCTTCATACTTAGCTTTGAACGGTTTTAGACCCCTTACAAACAACCAAATTGTGTAGCCTAGTTAATTAGCCAAGTTGTTACTTAGTCAAAGTAAGCAACTCTAGGTTAAAGCAATCAAATAATCATATAAAAAATATAATGCAGTGGAATAATAAATAACACAGTGATATGATCACTCAGGAAACCACACGGAAAAACCTGGGGAGGATTTTACCCACTGATCCCCAAGGCAAAACGGAATCCACTAAGAAATAATTGAAGTTCTTACAAAAGGACTTACAAGCTCCCCGCTTGACTTCCTAATGCTACCCACCAGTAAAACTTCCTGACACGACCACGCGCAGGCTCCGAGTCCACGGACTACTTCTTTCTTTGAATCCCTCAATCAGCTACAAGCACCCACGCTTAATATTCTTTAAACTTCAAAGGCAGCAACCAAGTTGATCATCAAGATGTTGAAGTAATCTCAATCTTGAAAACCCTAAGTTTTATGTAAAGGAAAGCTCCTCTAGATCTCACAAGAGATTTACACAAAACCGCAATGTATGAGCAACAATACAACTTATGCAACTCTTAAAAACGTGGCTAGGGTTTGAATTATATACCTAGGGCAAAAACATAAAACCCTAAACATAAAGAGTTAGGGCTGAGTTGGAAATTCTGCAGAAAATGCATCTGGGCCGATTTTCGATCGATCGAGTCTAACCTTCGATCGATCGAGCCAAGCCGAAATGCCCCAATGCATCTGCAATCACTCAATTCCAACTTTACAATATTTTATCAACTTTGAGCAAGCCTAAACAAGACTAAGTACATTGTTTTGATCATGGTTTGCCAACATTACAAATTAGAGTTTTAAATACATAAATTTCTAAACTTTTAGAACCTAACAAACTCCCCCTTTGGCAATCCATGACAAAACACAAATTAAAAGCTCAAAGTTTACAAGGAAAAAGCCCTTTACAAAATAATGCTCATAAACTCAAATTCAACCCTAACTACTATCCATCGGTTGCAAGTGTAGACAGCAGCTTTGTTAAATCAACCTATATATTCCTGAAATACTCAACAAACACATAAACGCATGTGTGACAGGAAATAGTATATAAATAGGTATAACATTCTTGTAAGATCAATATATCAATCAATGTTACTCCCCCTAACATGAATATCCCCAAAAATGATATACAAAGTGAAGCACCTAGATACAATCTAATAAACTCCACAAACTAACAAAAACAATCTCATGCTTAACAAAAAATATCTCCCCCTAACTACAAAAACTCCTCTACAAGGCAAAACTCCACTCCCCCTTTTTGTGACGGAATGCCAAAGGGCAATCACAAGTCGCCATCAAAAGGAGGTGGTGAGGGTGAATGTAGATGTGCAAAGTCAGCTCGCAGAACTCGCATCTCATCAAGCAAATCCACCAAAATCTGACCATGAGCCGCCTGAACGGTCATGACAGTCTCCAGAGTACGACGAACATCAAAGTCATCCGAAGAAGGTAGAGGAACAGCAGCAGCAGCCACATCAGGATCAGGAATATCCTCACCAGGAGGACCTGTAGAAGATGAAGGAGGAGGAGGAGCACTACTAGACGGCTCAGACCTAGGATGTTTAGAACCAGCTTGAAGATGAGCGGCCCTCTGTCTAAGAAAAGATGCACCTATAGGAGCTATCACATGAACAGGCTAAGAAGCAGGGAAATCCTCTAAACCAAGATAAAGTAAAATCCTATGAATAAAGATAGGATGAACAAGAGCATGAGCTGTAGATGAACTCCTATAAACTTCGTTCAAAGAACGAAGAAAAAGATGAGGAAAACTAATAGGAGCATCAGTCACTGGAGCATACAAAAATACACACCTCTCAAGAGGAATGGTGTGCAGATGAGAGATGGGCCAGAGAGAGTGACAGGCTATCCTAAAGAAGAGATAGACAGTCTCAGGAAACTCAGCGGTGGTGATCCTAGGATCAGAACCACACTGGATAGATGACCCAGTGATGTAAGACATGACATCACTTAACTCTGGTGACTCATCATAGGGATAGACAGGATGCCGAACCAATGGTATCTCAAGAGCATCAGCCACTACCTGAGGAGTAATGGAGTACTCTACGCCTCGTATCCAACTCCTAACTAGAGTGTTGGAATCATAGATGCGGATAGAGATGTTCGAGAAGAACTCTCTAATCAAGGTAGCTAGAGGAGGAGGATCAGACACAGCTAACAAAGGCAACCAACCCCTACGCTCAAAGTTTGCTCTAATGGCAGGATCAAGCTCATCTAGTATGACAGAACGCTCAGCCCAAACATTTCTCTTAAGGTTTAGAGACTCATAAACCTCTTGGTTTTTCTCACTAGGAAACCTCTCACTATCAAAGGAAGGTGGGGGTGGAGAAGGAGAGGGAATAGTCCTACGAGCTCTAGTCTTCCTAGGCATGATGCTAAGGAAAGGACAAAGACACAAAGAGAAAACCAAAAAGAACAAAAACAAAACCAAGGGCAGACTGCAAGTTAGCACAATAAATTATAGAATAAAAATCTATATGATGCATGAACAATAACAATGTTATGATGCATGAACTAATGCAGTAATCAAGTTCAAATTAAGTTCAATTTCACAAAATTGGCTTGAACATAGAGTTTCATAACAAAAACCCTAAAAATTTGAAAACCACTTGAAAAATTTTGCAACAAATTGATGAATTAAGCATTACAACACACAATACAATGATTATAATGCCTAATTACATCAATACACAAAGCCAATTTCATCAAATTTAACTCAATTTCACAAAAGCCCCAATTCGGATCAAATAGAAACCCTAGAATTTGAAATTTTTCACCGAACTCAAAATTGATCAAATACACAAAATTTAGTCTAAATCATCACAAATCCTAAAAAGAAAAAGTTCCGAAAATCTCCCTTAAATGCATGAAAACTTGAAAATAAGTTGAAAAGGAAGGGCAAAAGAGTCTTACCGGCTTGAGGAAAGAGATTTCTTGCAAAAAATCTGGAGGAAAACGACAAAATATTTGAATAGTAGAGCTTGCCAAGTCGGAGAGAGAGAGAGAAAAGTCTTGAAAAAGTTTTGAAAAAGTACTTTGAAAAAGTCAGATCTGAAGTTTTAAAAAACCTTTTCCACGATCTTCGATCGATCGAAAATTACATTCGATCGATCGAATGTTCCAGTCCTTTTAGAACAATCTAGGACACTTTTTCGATCGATCGAAAATCACACTAGATCGATCGAAATAGGCAAAAGCTCACTAAAATTTTGAGAAAAATTACTGTTTTGAAAAATGCAAACCCAAAATTGAAAACAATTTCTCAAAGCATTTGAACAATGAAATCAAAATGCATGAGTATGAGATGGAATGCTTTTTCAAAAACCCAAATTTTTTAACCCAATTTTCTCAAAAACCAGTTTCAATCATTCTCCCATTTAATTTTCTCAAGCAACAAATATGTTGTGCACAAATCTCAAGATATTTTCAAACTTGGTTGGTCAGACCAAAAACACACACACTAGCATGTACAGTGTTTAACAAAGAGTAACTTGTGTAGTGTATGAAACTAGCAAAAACTTGAGATACATGTGAGGTGATATGTGAATAGCAATCAAACACAAAGTCTACACAATTCATCACATATAATTTAAAAGAGACTATCACCTAAAGAGTTACATCCTATAACTCTCACATCTCCTAGAACAAAAGCCTGCAATCATGTAAGTTTCTTGCATTTTTGCCTCTTATTTATGTGAAATGGCTTTTAACCTAATAGTACACACCGGTTTGAATTAAGTGAATTGGCATCAAGCCTAATAGTACACACCAGTTTTAATTTAATTGAGGCTACACCTTATGTTCTTTTTGTGCATGTGCTACACTTTCTCGAGCACAAAATCTTATGATATGCACTAAGGTGTTCATGATTGGCTAGTGAACAGTGGTGAGATGGTTATTTATGCCTTTCTCAAAAGGATCAAGTCCGTCAGTCAAAAACATGTGACTTCATGATTAAGGCAAAGTGATTAAAAACCACACACATCTTTCCCACACAACATGCACTACAAAGTTTCAACTAGTCAAGTGCAGTAAATAAGCTCATCAAGGTTAAACAAGGTACACAAGACATGACATGTGTAAAAAGATTGACCAACCTTGTTTTTAAAAATCAAGAAAAATAGTGTCCAACATAGATTTTGCTTTCTCCTTTTCCTTTTTTTTTTTTTTTTAATTAAAAGAGAAAACAAATAAATCCTAGAATGAAATGCATGTATGTAATGCAATGCAAGTCCTAGAACAAAAAAAACACAAAAACCAAAGAACAATGGTCACAACAGAATAGAACAATGAAGCACAAGGACCATGTCAGAAAGACTTAGTTAGTTCGAGTCTTTTGCATCCAAAACTTTTTAGATGCACCCCGAGCATTGGAGTTCTTATTCACATAAGAGTGATTTCCAACTCCAGAATTGGAATAAAGGCTTAACGCCTTTACCAATTCACCAATTAGTGTCATAGGATCTTGTGCTTGAGGCACAGGCACTTTTGGTCTGTTTGCTCTCTTATCAGCTTGAAACTTGTAACAGTTAGAACGGATATGTCCAGACTTACCACAATAATGACAAACCCAAGCAGGTTTACCATGCATCTTGTCCTTACATTTGGTAGGCTCCTTAGGTTTAGATTCCCTTAAGTCTACCCTAATCTTCTTTGGTGGTGAAACTTCTACAGGTTTAACAACCTCACTCACGGGGGGTTTAATGGTTTCACTCACAACCTTACTCACGAGAGGTTCAGAAGAAGAAGAAGAAGGAACAAAATTCGTGGAATGTGGTCCAGAATCAAAGACGCTTTCAACATATCTTAATCCATATTTATCAGAATGATACTTTTGAACATTCAACATGTGATCAAGTTTAGCACTAGCAGATCTAGCAACAGATAAATCATGTTCCAAAGATCTAACTTTATCAAACAAAAGCATGTTCTCAGATTTAACATTGTTCAAAAGATCATTAGCATCAAACAGTTTGACAAGCAAATTCTTCTTTTCAAGCTCAAGAGCATCAATTTTCTTCAGGCCTAGATCAACTTTCATAGCATCCTTTGCAGCAATTTTGCAAAGTTTGTTGTAGGCCTCTTGAAGATCTGCATCTGCAGAGAGTTCCCCATCAGCAGGGTTCTCCTCAGCAGATATGCTTTCATTGACTACAGCAATAACAGTGAAAGCAATGAAGTTTCCATCCTCGTCACAACTGGACTCATTATCAGAAACCTCATTATCACTAAGGGTTACAGCCATAGCTTTACCCTTATTTCTCAAGAAAGTAGGACATTCAGATTTGACATGACCATACCCTTGACAACCAAAACACTGAGGACCCAAAGAATTATTTGAAGATTGACCTACTTGTTCTCTAGGTTTTTCAAAATTATTAACCTTAGTGGGATCATTCTTCCTAAAGTTTCTAGGTTCAACAGTGTTGGTATTCCTTGCCTTCCTATTAGTGTTTCTAAGGAAATTTCTAAAGTTCTTGGCAAGGTAGGCTATCTCTGTAGGAGAGAGCTCATCATCAAATCCACCAGCCTCAACATCATTAACAGACTTAAGAGCCATTGATTTGAATTTGGTAGTCTTGGGTAGGTCAAACTCATAGGACTGAAGAGATCCTACAAGCTCATCCACAGGGATGGAGTCAACATCCTTACTCTCAGTAATGGTTGTCACTTTGGGTCTAAAGTCTTCAGTTAAGGATCTAAGTATCTTCCTAACAATTTTAGGTTGATCATAGACTTCACCCAAATTATAAGCAAAATTAACAATATCATTAAGTTTAGCATAAAACTCATCAAAGGTTTCATCATCAGACATTCTAATGCTTTCAAACCTAGAAGTTAATTGCTGCAATTTGTTTATCTTAACAGCCTTTGTGCCTTCATGCATAGTTTGGAGGATTTTCCAAGCAGTATGAGCAACCTCAACATTAGAGATCCTATTAAATTCCTCCATTGAAACAGTATTGAAGATGGCATTCATAGCTTTGCTATTGAAGCCTGCTGCTTCTTTTTCAAAAGTTTGCCACTCACTCACAGGAGTAGTGGGCTTCTGCCATCCGTATTCAACGGAATTCATAACCCTCTCATCAATGGATTTCAGGAATGCTTTTATCCTTACTTTCCAGTAAGCATAGTTGTTCCCATCAAAGTGAGGAGGAACAAACAGAGAGTGTCCATGCTCCATGACAACTGGGGTCAAGGATCAGCTCAGAGATAAAAAATCTCAAACAAAAGAGCAACCTGTTCTGATACCACTTGAACGGTTTTAGACCCCTTACAAACAACCAGATTGCGTAGCCTAGTTAATTAGCCAAGTTGTTACTTAGTCAAATTAAGCAATTCTAGGTTAAAGCAATCAAATAATCATATCAAAAATATAATACAGTGGGATAATAAATAACACAGTGATATGATCACCCAGGAAACCACACGGGAAAACCTGGGGAGGATTTTACCCACCGATCCTCAAGGCAAAACGGAATCCACTAAGAAAGAATTGAAATTCTTACAAAAGGACTTACAAGCTCCCCGCTTGACTTCCTAATGCTACCCACCAGTAAAACTTCCTGACACGACCACGCGCAGGCTCCGAGTCCACGGACTACTTCTTTCTTTGAATCCCTCAATTAGCTACAAGCACCCACGCTTGATATTCTTTAAACTTCAAAGGCAGCAACCAAGTTGATCATCAAGATGTTGAAGTAATCTCAATCTTGAAAACCCTAAGCTTTGTGTAAAGGAAAGCTCCTTTAGATCTCACAAGAGATTTACACAAAACCGCAATGTATGAGCAACAATACAACTTATGCAACTCTTAAAAACGTGGCTAGGGTTTGCCTTATATACCTAGGGCAAAAACATAAAACCCTAAACATTTAAAGAGTTAGGGCTGAGTTGGAAATTCTGCAGAAAACGCATCTGGGCCGATTTTCGATCGATCGAGTCTAACCTTCGATTGATCGAGCCAGGCCGAAATGCCCCAATGCATCTGCAGTCACTCAATTCCAACTTTACAATATTTTATCAACTTTGAGCAAGCCTAAACAAGACTAATTATATTGTTTTGATCATGGTTTGCCAACATTACAAATTAGAGTTCTAAATACATAAATTCCTAAACCTTTAGAACCTAACAAGCTTCATTATTTGTGGCTGAGAAATATAACCTTAAAGACTTCTCAATAGTAATCTTCTCTGGGGACACCACAACTAGCCCCACTCCAGATTTTCTTTGATTAGCTGCATTATCAACAAACAATTTCCAAGATAAGCGTCCTTGTGAGGAGATTGTTTCAACCACCAAATATTTAAGAACCTGGCCTTTAATAGAAGTCTAGGGCATATACTTGATGTCAAAAGCCCCTAAAATTGTTTCCCATTTGGCAATTCTTCCTATGTAATTAGCTTTCCGAAGTAGCAATTAAAGATGTTAGGAAATATGTGGAACATGTTATGAACATATGTCATTTAGAATTGGCTAATCATTTGACAAAACACACTTTACTTGTAATTGGGTAGATCTAGGATGTGTTTAATACTTCAAGGAACAAGAGTTCAAGTCCAAGTATTGTAGTCATAAAAATATGTCCAAGAATCAAGTGAAGAATCGTTGTTCATTAAAGCTCGATAGATTTCTTAACAGGTGTATCTATCGAGGTTTAATTATTCGAAGCTCGATAGATACCTCGACAGCAGTATCTATCGAGAATTACGAAATTCAGATTTCCTGATCTATTTTTCATGCATATCCAAGCTATGTGTTTAGGTTTTTTTTTCTCACAACCCTAGACATATATAAGGATTATTTTAAGGGTCATCTCACTTAATGCAACTTAATGCAAAGGTTTTATTCATACAAATTGTGACCGAAGACAATTTGTCCTAGTTCATCTTTCTCTTGAAGAAGCTGTTGCATTTGTGTGCTGTAGAGTTTTGTAACTAAGGAGCTCCTTGATCTTCATCGTATGGATGAATTGAAGAATTTTGTAGCCAACATCCTTTTCAAGTTGGTGTGTTAGTCACGTACTAGGATCCGTGCATCGATTGGTTAGTCACATACTTGGAGCCGTGCATTGAAAGGAGAGATTATAACTACATTACAAGTCCAATTGGGTATTGGGGTAAGGGTTTAACTATAGGTTAGTATTTGTTGGAAATTTAGACCCCTTAAACCACAATTAGATTGCGTAGCCTAGATTAATTAGCCAAGTTGTTACTTAGTCAAATTAAGCAATTCTAGGTTAAAACAACCAAATAATCATATCAAACATATAAAGCAGCGGAAAATAAATAACACATGATATGATCACCCAGGAAAACCAAACCGGTAAAAAAACCTGGGGAGGATTTTACCCACCGATCCTCAAGGCAAAACGGAATCCACTAAGAAAGAATTGATGTTCTTACAAAAGGACTTACAAGCTCCCCGCTTGACTTCTTAATGCTACCCACCAGTAGTAACTTCCTGACACGACCACGCGCAGGCTCCGAGACCACGGACTACTTCTTTCTTTGTATTCCTTCAATCAGCTACAAGCTCCTCACTTGTTTTTCTTTTTAAGCTTCAATGGTTGCAACTTTGTTGATCATCAAGATGTAGAAAATATCTCTACCTTGAAAACCCTAAGTTTATGTGAAGGAAAGCTCCTCAAAGATCTCACAAGAAATTCACATAAACAGCAAATATGAGCAACAAAGACTTAGAGAGGTTTGGGTACAAAACCCTAATAAAAGGAGGCACAAGAGGCACTCTAATCTCTCTCTCTCTTAGTCTAAAAACGTTTTAGGGTTTCCCTTATATATATAAGAGTTTTACTTGAACCTCAAGACGTTTAAATAGAGTTTGGGCTGAACTGAAACTCTGCAGAAAAATAAATCTGTACGTGGTTCGATCGATCGAGTCTAATTTTCGATCGATCGAGACTTACAGATTTAGTCCAATAAATTCTGCAATCACTCGATTCCAATTTTACAAATAAACATACTTTGAGCAAGCCTAAACCTAAACTAAATGTTTTGATCATGGTTTGCCAACAAAATACAAATTGAAGTTCTAATACATTAATTCCTAATTTCTTAGAACCCAACAATCTCCCCCTTTGGCAATCCGTGACAAAACACATCACAAACATGAAATGCTCAAAGTTACAAATAGCCCACTACAAAGATAATGCTCATAACAACAAATCCAATCTTAACTACTATCCATCAGTTGCAAGTGTAGACAGCAGCCAAATTGAATGCACATGTATATTCCTGAAACACTCAACAAACGCATAAACGCATGTGTGACAGAAAAACAGTAAATCAACAAATAAATTCTCGACTTCACAAAACACAAAACAAAGACATATATCATGAAAAAATCATAAATATAAATCAATGAGCAGTGAACAAGAAACAGAAATAAAAACAAAAGTAAACTAACTCTCCCCCTAAGTTAGATACAACAACAAGTCTGTTAACTCCCCCTAAACAGAACATCCTTGTATTTTCCACACAAGTTCCCATATTTCAAATAAATCTCCCCCTTTGTAAAATAATTTCAACTCCCCCTTAAACAAAACAAACATGATTCCCATAAATCAATAATTTCTCCCCCTTTTTGTCATGTATTGACAAAGACAATTCATACAAAGAGTAAACAGTCAACATACGCAATAAAGGATAAGAGAAAACAGAGAATCAAGGGGAACACAAAACAATTCAGCTCTATAGAAAATAGAGACAGCTCCCCCTATGAACAACACAGGTTAAAAAAAAACATTTCTCCCCCTATAAAAATAGGAAAAACAGTTTTGGGGAAAAATAAAGGGGTGGGGAACAGCACTAGCAGGATCAGGAACATTCTCACCAGCAGGACCAAAGTTAAAAACTAAGGTGAGGATACACATGAAGAAAAAATATTCTCTCTTTCAATAAAATGCAAACATGGCATTATGTAACCCATAAACAGTTGCATGAGTAGAGAAAATATTTGCACATTGATTATCCATCATATCTCTTAAGAAAAATATTTTCTACAGTTCACACTTAAAAAAGGCATATACTAGAAAGTACATCGCTCAAAAATTAATCAATCAATTTTTTGATCAAGTTGAGTACCCAATGTAGCAAAGTGTATGCATGCTATGTGTGAAAACAATGAGAGATATGACTGCAAAACTGCAAAATGGATACAGAAATCAATGCAATGCATGTGAATCCTAACCATAAAAGATGCAAGACAAAATATGTCATGATGCATGCTCTAATGCAGTAAAACTAAGTTCAATTAAGATCCAATTTACAAAATTGGCTCGAGCAGGGAATTTCTACCAAAAACCCCAAAAATTGAAAACCACTTGTTGAAATTTTTAAACAAATTGATGAATTGAGCATTACTAAACACAACACATAGAGTATAATGCCTAATTTCATCAAAACAATAAGCCAATTTCATCAAATTCAACTCAATTTAACAAAAGCCCCAATTCGGATCAAGAACAAACCCTTTTTTAAAAAAGCTTCTCCACGATCTTCGATCGATCGAAAATTACATTCGATCGATCGAATGACACAGTCATTTTGAGACAATTGAGAGCACTTTTTCGATCAATCGAAAATCAGGTTGGATCGATCGAAATGGGCAGAGGCTCACTAAATTTTAAGAAAAACACAGGTTCTGAAAATCAACAAGCACATTTTGAAAACACTCCTCAAAGCATTGAAATAGAAGAAACAAATGCATGAGTATGAGATGGAATGAAATGCTTTTTCAAAAACCCAAATTTTAAACCCAATTTTCTCAAAAACAAGTTCCCATTGAATTTTCTTAAGCAACAAATATGTTGTGCACAAATCTCAAGATATTTTCAAAATTTTCAAACTTGAAACACATTTTGCATTAAAATCAAGGAACTTTTAATCTTGGATGGCCACAACAAAATCACACACAATATAATGTACCAAGTTTAACAAAGAGTAACTTGTGTAGTGTGTGCAACTAGCAAAACTTGAGATACATGTGAGGTGATATGTGAATAGCAATCAATCACAAAGTCTACAAAATTCATCACATAGAATTTAAAAGAGACTATCACCTAAAGAGTTACATCCTATAACTCTCACATCTCCTGGAACAAAAGGTTGCAATCATGTAAGTTTCTTTCATTTTTGCCTCTTATTTATGTGAATTGGCATTCAGCCTAATAGTACACACCGGTTTGAATTAAGGGAATTGGCATCAAGCCTAATAGTACACACCAGTTTTAATTTAATTTGAGGCTACACCTTATGTTCTTTTTGTGCATGTGCTACACTTTCTCGAGCACAAAATCTTATGATATGCACTAAGGTGTTCATGATTGGCTAGTGAACAATAGTGAGATGGTTATTTATGCCTTTCTCAAAAGGATCAAGTCCGTCAGTCAAAAACATGTGACTTCAAGATCAAGACAAAGTGATTAAAAACCACACACATCTTTCCCACACAACATGCACTACACAGCTCAAACTAGTCAAGTGCAATAAAATAAGCTCATCCAAACTAAACAAGGTACATAAACACGCTATGTAAAAATAATATGGCCAATCATTGATTATAAATCCAAGATCTATAATACAAAACACAAAAATCTTTTTGGTTTTAACAAACGTTATAACTATTTGTTGAGATTTTAAAAAAAGTTATGACCAAAAACAAAAACACACATTGTGCTAAATGATCAATGCAAATGCAATGCATGACAGTGCTTAACTAAGCTATAGAGGGTACACAAACAAGAAATATCAATTTCTTAATTAACCCATGAGTACATGTACAAACTAGTACATAAAGTCAAAAATAGCTTATCACAAACTATTCAAGTTTCTCCACAATGTCAAGCATGTTCTAAATCAAGAGAGATATCAAAACTCATGTAATCCTCAAGAAAAAATAAAACAAGACACAAAATAAAATATTTTTGTCTTTTTGAAATTTTCAATGTTTTTGGATTTTTTTTTTTACAATAAAAAAAAACTTAGAAAAAACAAAGCAACCAAAAACAGAAACAAGACATGTCCACAAACAATAGAAAGAATTAAAACAGGGACAAGTCAGCAACACTCACCTTAAAGGATCTTTTCTCACCCATATAGCACGAGACTTCGGCTTTGTAGGTGAAAATCCATGAGAAGCAGAGTGTATTTGAGGGATTACACAAATCTTCTGAGACAGACTAAAATCCTGCAAATTCCTTTCACAAGCCAACAAGCTTAAATTTTTCAAAAGCATATGAAACAATTTATATGGACTTATGGCAGGAGAAACATCATCACATATCCTAGATTGACATACAGAATGCTTAAATTTCAATTTGTGACAATTAGGACGAATGTGACCGGAGACACCACAAAAGTGACAAACAGGAACAAATTTAGGAACATCAGTATTCCTAACAGCAAGTCTAGTCTCAGATTTCAGTTTTTGCCTCAACAAAGAACAATTTGGTCTAATATGACCAACAACACCACAATGGTGACAAGTAGGCACAAAAACAGATTTATCATGCTCTCTAACAGTAGGTTTAGACTTAAGTTTAGAAACTTCAGCGTCTACATCAGAACTTTTACTTTTGTCTAACCTAGCAAAATAAGCCTTTTCTTTATCATTCCTTTTGAAATGAGGGATATAAACTTTCTCAGTTTTAGGCTTAAGAGAAACAGAAACACTTCTGTTATCATCAGCAGGCTTGGTACTAATCAAATTTTCAAGTTTAGCTTTAGACTCAGCTAACTCTTGTTCCAAGCTTTTCATCTTCTCATCTTGAGAGAAAATTTGATTTCTCAAAAATTCATTCTTTTTATTTGATTCAACTAATCTAACAATCAAATCCTCTTTTTCAAGATTAGCCAATTTTAACTCTTCTTTAAATTTCTTAGCAATTTTCAAAGATTTTGATAATTCCTTACGAAGAGTTTCAAAAGCATCAAAAAAATCAGCAGAAACAATAGTGTCCTTTTTATTCAAAACATCACAGGCATCAACAAAATCAGCAGAAGCATGAGCAGAAACATGGTCAGAAAGACACTTCAAATTGTCCATGACAACAGGGGTCAAGGATCAGCTCAGAGATCAAAAGATCTACAACAAGAAGAGCTACCCGCTCTGATACCACTTGTTGGAAATTTAGACCCCTTAAACCACAATTAGATTGCATAGCCTAGATTAATTAGCCAAGTTGTTACTTAGTCAAATTAAGCAATTCTAGGTTAAAACAACCAAATAATCATATCAAACATATAAAGCAACGGAAAATAAATAACACATGATATGATCACCCAGGAAAACCAAACCGGTAAAAAAACCTGGGGAGGATTTTACCCACCGATCCTCAAGGCAAAACGGAATCCACTAAGAAAGAATTGAAGTTCTTACAAAAGGACTTACAAGCTCCCCGCTTGACTTCCTAATGCTACCCACCAGTAGTAACTTCCTGACACGACCACGCGCAGGCTCCGAGACCACGAACTACTTCTTTCTTTGTATTCCTTCAATCAGCTACAAGCTCCTCACTTGTTTTTCTTTTTAAGCTTCAATGGTTGCAACTTTGTTGATCATCAAGATGTAAAAAATATCTCTACTTTGAAAACCCTAAGTTTATGTGAAGGAAAGCTCCTCAAAGATCTCACAAGAAATTCACATAAACAGCAAATATGAGCAACAAAGACTTAGAGAGGTTTGGGTACAAAACCCTAATAAAAGGAGGCACAAGAGGCACTCTAATCTCTCTCTCTCTTAGTCTAAAAACGTTCTAGGGTTTCCCTTATATATATAAGAGTTTTACTTGAACCCCAAGACGTTTAAATAGAGTTTGGGCTGAACTGGAACTCTGCAGAAAAATAAATCTGTACGTGGTTCGATCGATCGAGTCTAATTTTCAATCGATCGAGACTTACAGATTTAGTCCAATAAATTCTGCAATCACTCGATTCCAATTTTACAAATAAACATACTTTGAGCAAGCCTAAACCTAGACTAAATGTTTTGATCATGGTTTGCCAACAAAATACAAATTGAAGTTCTAATACATTAATTCCTAATTTCTTAGAACCCAATAGTATTAGGTACTGGGATTCCTTTTACTTGTAACCGCTTGTTTTGATAATAGTGGATTCTCGAGAGTGGTGACCTTAAATTCACTCGGTGAGGTTTTGCCTCGGTGGTTTTCCCCATTTATAAACAAATCACCTGTGTCAAATTTATTTTTCGCCACTAGTTATTTAGTGATTTGTTTGAGCTACCACGCTTATTGCATGTAATTGAATCTAATTAATTCACTTGGCTAATTAATTGATTTAATTTACCAAAGGGGTCAATACATTCTTAGCCTATCAAAAAAGGAAGTTGGGTTAAAACCATAACTGTATGAGCTTGGAAGTAATGAGAGAGTTTCTGTGTAGCATGTACCACTACCAAGATAGCTTTCTCTAGTGGCAGGTAATGAACTTCTACCTCGTGCAATGACTTGCTCACATAATAAATTGGTTGTTGTACTCCATTGTCCACCCTTATTAGTACTAAGCTCACCGCATCAGAGGCTATAGCAATATAGGCAAAAAGAACCTCTTCCTCTTCAGGCCTAGACAAAATGGGTGGCTAAGAAAGATAGTCCTTTAACAGTTGAAAGGCCAAGGTTCAATCAAATCCCTTCCACTTGTGCAACAATTAGAAGAAAGGCCTATACCTGTCTGCTGACCGAGACATAAATTGGTTCAGGGCAGCAGTCATTCCTGTCAACTTTTGGATTTCCTTGGGATTCTAAGGAGGTTGTAGACTGTTAATTGCCTTAACCTAATCAGGGTTGACTTCAATTCCACAATGAGTGATCATATGATCTAGAAATTTGCCCGAGCAAACACCAAAGGAACACTTAGAAGCATTAAGGTGTAACTTATGTTTTCTCAGTACTTCATGTTACGACATATGTGATTCAATGTTAGGAACATATGTCACTATTTTATATAATTGGCTAATTTTTTGACAAAATACACTTTACTTGTAATTAGGTAGATCTAGGATGTGCTTAATACTTCAAGGAACAAGGTTTCAAGTTCAAGTGTTAAAGCCATGCAAGTCTGTCCAAGAATCAAGGGAGAAAGTACTAAATTTTAAAGCTCGACAGCTAGTTTGATAGCTAGCATCTATCGAGGTTTAAAAGCTACTAGAGCCCGTGGCTCGACAGCTATCTCGATGAATGGCTATCTATCGAGGTTTATGAAACTCAGTTTTTCAGAGCTGTTTTTCATCCAATCTGTGAGTATGTGTTTAGGCTTTCTTTTTTCACAACCCTAAACATATATAAGGGTTGTTTTAAGGGCCATCATAGCTAATGCAACTCAATGCAAAAGATTTTCACAGGCATATTGTGAACCAGAGACATATACCCTAGTTCATCTTTCTCTTGAAGAACTTGCTATGTTTGTACACCGTAAGGTTTTATGACTAAGGAGCTTCTTGATCTTCATTGTGTGATGAACTGAAGAACTTTGCAGCCAACATCCTTCTCAAGTTGGTGATTAAGTCGTGTACTAAGATCCGCACATCTATTAGTTAGTCACGTACTGGGAGCCGTACATTAAAAAGGAGAGATTGTCACTACAGAACAAGTCCAATTAGGTATTAGGGTAAGGGTTAATCTCTAGGTTAGTATAAGGTACTGAGATTCCTTTATTTGTAATCGCTTGTTATGATAATAGTAAATTCTCGGGAGTGGTGACTTTAAAATCACCCAATAGGGTTTTTGCCGTGTAGGTTTTTTCTATTCGTAAACAAATCACCAAATCAATTTAATTTCTACTGCATTTAGTTTAATTGGTGATTTGTTTGTGTTGCCACGCATATTGTATGTTAATCTAATTAATTAATCAATTTGGCTAATTAATTGGTTAATCTATCGCAAGGGGTCAATACATTCTTGGCCTATCAAGTGGTATAGAGCAGGCACACTATGATTAGGGTTAATCTTTGCTATGTGATCCATTGACCCCTATTTGTCATGGATAAAGGACAGTCTCTTATTATACCTCCTTTATTTGATGACACTAACTATGCATACTAGAAAGTATACATGAGAGCTTTCTTGCAGTCTTTAGATGAGAAAGGGTGGCAAGCTATAAAGATAAGCTAGACCAAGCAAACAGAAGCATCGGCTGACTGGGATGATGCCAAGATCAAGGCGGTAAACTTTAACAGCAGGGCATTGAATGCTTTATTCAATGCAGTCACGAATGAGGAGTTCAAGAAGACATCCTTTACTTAAACTGCTAAGGAAGCATGGACTATTCTCTAGACAACCTATGAGGGAACCAAGGCTATCAAGGATTCAAAGTTTCAGAGGCTTACTACAAGCTTTAAAGAGATCAAGATAGAGGAGGATGAGTAGTTCGATGAGTTCTATGCCAAGCTTAAGGACATAGTGAACTCAGCCTTTAATCTTGGGGAAACCATTCCTAAACCCAAGATTGTGAGAAAGGTGCTCAGATCTCTACCTGAGAGGTTTCATGCCTAGATCACTGCGATTAAGGAATCAAAGGATATTGACAAAATTCCTTTGACAGAGCTAGTTGGAAATCTGCAGACCTATGAGTTAGGTTTGACGAGGATAGGGAAGTCAAGCAAGAGTAAAAGCATGGCTTTGAAAGCCAGGAGTAATGATACTGATGACTCTTCAGAAGATGAAGATTCTAAAATGAAGTCCTACATTACAAGGCAATTCAAGAAGTTTATAAAGAATGCCAATGGGAAAGGCTTCGATAAGGACCACAAGTAATCCAGTTCCTCACAGTTCAAGAGCCAAGATAAAGGGAAGAAGGATGTTAGGGATGGCGGTTAGTACACTGTTCCCTTAGGACCAATGTGCTTTAGGTGTCAAGGCTTCAATCACATGAAACAAGAGTGCCTTACTTATCTCAAGACCATTGGGAAAAGCATGGCACTTGCTACTACCTTGAGCGACACTGAGCTTGAGGATGACTCCGATAATAAGGATGATGGAATCCTAAATGCCTTCACTGCCACCGCAAATTCTACTGAAGGGATTGTTGAAGATGTGGATGAAGAAGAGGGATTGGTGGAGTCTAAGTTTGAAAAAATATATAAGCAAGATGACATCCACACAACCTATGCAAAGTTATACAAGATCTCAAAAAAGCATGAGAAGTTGTATAGGTTGGCCACCAAGAAGCTTATTGATGTGGTGCTTGAGCGAGAAGAAATCTTTACAAAGTTTGATGAAGCCAATCAAACTATTGGAGCACTAAGATTTAAGAATAATTTTTTAGTTAAGAAGACCAAGAAGCTTGAGGTAGAATTGTTCCAAGTCAGAGCTCAATTGGAAAGGACTTCAAGTGCTAAGCTCGATGAGATGCCCAGTTTTCAGAAAGCTACTTCCGATCGAACCGGTTTAGGGTATGATTTCTTTTTTCCTAGTATTGCTTCTACTAGTACTATTGTTTTTGTTCCAAATGCTAATAATGTTGAAACTGAGAACAATTATGTTAAAAATGAATTAGCTAGTGAAAGCATAAACAAATATAAATCTATCTTAGGAACACCCCCTAAGATTGATAAGAAAGAGATTAAGAACCTTAGGGCTAAGAAGGGAAATAATCAAAAGCCTAAATAGAAGAAGCAGCATCCCTCTCATCACTATAGAGTAGCTGGACATACTCGACCTAATTGCTATAAGTGGTTAGCCACTCAATAGAGCAACAGCATGATCGTGTTGGGAAACTAGAATCAACTTCCATCCTCTTTTGCTTCTTTTAGAGATCTTCTCAAAGCCCTCATGTTCCTTTCGAACTTGAATGGTTTTAATTCTTCCCCTTCACCGCTTGTTCAAGGGTTTGCTAAACGGAAAGGTTCTTCCAAGGTGTAGAAAGAAAAAGGCTCAAAGAGATTCTGTCACTTTTTCTCTCTCCCCTTCTTGTTTTTGTTTTTGCATTACTTGTGTGTTTTGCTTTCGTGTTTTAAGTCAGTCTAGTTTTATGTATTGCTTTGTTTAACATGTTTTTGTTTGGTTACTTTTCAGTTTTGCTTTATTTTGTTTTCATATAAAAATAAAAAAAAATTGAAAAATCATAAAAATACAAAAATAGTGTGTGTATGTGTACATTGGTACTTGTGTACATTGGATGACCACTAAAACAAAGTTTTCTAAACTTTGTATCTTTTATAGCTTAGATGAGCATCTCTATGCACAACTAAGCAAGTGAGCTTTGTGGCTCGTGTTTGTGATGAGTAATATTAAGTAATCTCTTGCACTTAAAACTCGTATCACTCTTTTTGATAGGAAGGACTAGAAAATCCTAAGAGAAATGCATAAATAACCATCTCACCACTATTGCCCGCCAATCATGAAATGACATTTGTATGCTTTGACATAGCAAAAGTAGAATGTCAAATTCTTAACATAATTGGGTATTTCTTTTCTATCTCTTATATGCCCATGCATGGTTTACTTAAAAGAAAAATATGCAAAGAAAATAAAAAGAAAAAAGGAACCAAAATGCTTTAAATATGATTACAAGCGTGTATTTTAGGAGATTTGGGAGTTATAGGATGTACCTCAAAGATGATAGTCCCTATCAAACAGTTATGATTGTGTGTGAGTTAAAGAGTTTTTCTCATATCTCAAATCGTCATAACATGTAGACACTTATGTAATCTTGTAATGTTTTTCACACACAACACGCAATATTCTTTGCTACTTTTGATACATGTGCAGGTACAATGTGATTTGGCCATCACAAGGAATACATGTGTTAATGAATGCTCACAAAACTGTCTTAACTTGTTTTTGAAATATAAAATTGGTTAGACTTGTTTAGTGTGTGTGTGTGTGTGTGTGTGTGTTTTAGTTCTATGTGCTTAACATTTTTCTTGTTGAGAGATGATTTTGAGAGCTTAAAATGTTGTTTGGATCTTTGGTTGAGTAGCATGCTTGATTGCATTCATATCCGTGTTTTTCTCTTCCTTGAAAAACTGTTTTTAAGCAATCTCGATAGCTCTCGACAGCTAGGCTATCTATCGAGACCCTTCAACTTCTTTTATCACATTCTCAATAGCTCCTCGATAGCTAGTTCAATCCATCGAGAAACTTTTTGTCTCCTCAATAGATTCTTAATAGCTACCTCAATCCATCGAAATTCAATGCTGAGGAAACCTCTAGATAGCTCCTCGTTAACTAAAGCACGCCTTTTTAAATCTCGATAGCTCTCGATAACTCTCGATCGATCGAGCTTTATGATTTTTCTATATAAAGGCGCCTCGCGATTTCTCACTCATTTCCTTCAATCTCTCTCGATAGTTTCTCTCTTCTTTTAATCCCAAACTCCTAAAACTCAAACCCCTCACATTCCTCACTTGATTTACGGCCTAAATCAAGTGTTCTTCATTTAGTATGATACTTTCTCACTCATTAATCATGCATTTCATTCTTTTCTGACCTAAGTTTTGGTTCTTAAAGAATTTTTGGGGGGTTTTTCAAAATTGATGAGATTTTGTAAAAAATTTTGGGTTGGGTGTTGCTTTAATGAGTTTAAAACTTCATGCATTGCATCACATGTGCATAGTTTAAAACTTCATGCATTGCATCACATGTGCATTATAACAATGTTTCATGCATTTTAGATGTGTATTTACTTTGTTGCTATGTTGTGTGCTGGTAGGTTTGGATTGGATTGAGTCTATGATGCATTTAAATTTTGCATGTCACATGTTCATGCATTTTAATGCATACGTACCTTACTGTTGTTTATCTTTTGATATTGTAAGGTTGAATTTAATCAACCATATTGTTGGCTTTATTCCGTGCCAAATTTGCTTGTATTTTAGCAATTAGTAACCCTGTATTTAGGTGGGATTCATGTAAGGGTAGTGTGTGAGAGAGTGTGAAGAAATGTTCAAGATTGTGTAAAGATGCAGGGACTCGCGACTGGAACTCGCGGGTGGCTCGCGACTAGCAAGCCGCCAAAAGGAGGTCATGTGTAAAGCATGCGAGAAGCTGAAGCGTCATGCCAGCTGTTGCACTACAGGACAAAAAGTTCAGACTGGCAATGCAATTACCTCGCGGATTGAACTCGCGACTCAGTCAAGTCACGAGGCTAAACCGCCAGCTAGCTCTGTATTGAAAAAACTGACTCTTTGCATTCCAAACACACACCACTATATATAGACCTTTATACCCACGAAATGTAGAGAGCTTCCAGAGAGAATTTTGAGAGAGAAACCCTAGAGAAAAACAAAATTGATTCATTCACAATCTTCACCTAAGAGACTCTTCAAATTCCTCTACTCTCTTCCTCTCCATTGATACATCCTTGAGAGATTCTTGACCAAATCATTTTCTCACTATACCCATATCTGTGAGAAGGTTTATTTGGTGCTTTGGGAAGCAGTTCAGAAGGGACCAATTCATATTGGTTGATGCTATGGGCTATAACGGAATCCGGTAAGCTAGAAAAGAAAAAGATTCGGCCCAACCTCGTTGGAGCAAGAAGCTTTGAGGGCTTAGGTACATTGGGTAGATTAGGCTTGGAGGGTCTATTGCTATTCATGTATCCCAACTACATTTTCTAGTGGATTATTGACCGCTTTGAGGGTGGCGAAAAGGATTTACGCCGAGGGTTTTGGTTTCCTCTCCGATAACACATCAAGTGTTGTCCTTGTGTTTGCATATCTCTTCCCTTTATCTTTACCATTTAATTACTACTGTGATTGTGATTATTTATGGTTTAGATTTTTTATCAATTAGGTTATTAGCTTATGTTCATGTTCTGCACATTTATTGTAAGACATTAAGCTTGAATTGATAATTTTGTAATTGAGGTCTAAACGTTCAAGGGTGCTTTATACACATATTGAACATTTAGATATTAAAACTGTTTGGTGCTTTTCTGATTGTCACTCTCTCCCTCTATCCCTCTCTTTCTTACATTAGTTTCATCATCACACCTAAACGTAAATCCATTCCATCCTGGAACCCTCTTCGTTCCGAGACCACTTCTTCTTCTTCTCCTTCTAACCCCACTTCATCTCACATATGATTCCATGATGTGAAGGCCAAATCGGACTCTTCGGAGAACTTTTCATGATAAGGCATTCATTCGAAATGCTAAGTCATTTTTTCAGATTTTTTTGATACTGACCTACCCTCTGTCATCCACAGTAGAGGTTGGGAGTCACTATGTAGCGTCCCAATCACATGCCCTTTTGTGATCATACAAGAGTTCTACTCCAATATGCATAGATTTAATTATTCTATACCCCAGTTTGTCACACCATTCGAGGTATACGCATGGTAGTTACTCTGGATATTGTATCTAAGGTATTACACGTTCCCAGGGTAGCGCATCTTGGTTACTCTGGTTGTGACTGTTTGAGGACAGTGTTCAAAGAGGAACTCGGGTTTCTCTTTGTGAGACACCATCATCTTGGGGTGAATGTCGAAACACCCCTTGCTCAGCCTTTACAAAAGGTCCAAGATTTCTTAATAAGGTAATGACATTTATTCTTCATCCTTTGTCACACTATAACACTATCACAGAGCCTCGTGCTCGCTTTTTGTTATCCCTCATTGAGAATCTTTCTATTTCCTTCTCACTCTGTACTCTCCCTTATAGATGTTTATAAGGATATGGCGACCCGTGATAAGCTCATTTTTCCTTTAGCTATCACGCGGCTCCTTTGCCATTTTTTTTTCTCCTATCCTGAGTCTCCCCACTTCACTTTCATGTGTGCCATCGATGCAGCTACCATTCAATGGAATGCAACACAGCTTCGACTGAGGCAGCCCCAGACATAGACGGTAGCTCTTCCAGCTTCTACCGCTCCATCCACCTCCGCTCCTTCATCTTCAGCAGGTGGAGTGACACTTGAGGCCATCATGTCACAGCTTGTGCGCATGGATGCTCGCATTGGCACTCTTAGTGATGAGTTGTGTCAGGTGAACACCCATGTTGGTCGTATCGCATGACAACAGGCTGTTATGGGTGGTTTCACTTTGGCTTCCTCTTCTTCTCCCAAGGCATCTGAGAATGAGAGTGACGATGGCTCCGGCAGTGATGATGCTGATGAGGATGATGATGATGGCTCGCCTAGTGATGGTGAGATGTCTACTTGATATACTTGCCCTTTGTCACTCGTGATAAAAAGGGGAAGTAGTTTTAAGATGAGAGTAGTCATACTCATAAGGGGAGTGTGCATAAGGGATGTAGTGAGGATTTTTGTATCTTTTCTTTTCTTTCTATTCTAGATACATTACCTCTTGTACATTGGTCTTGTGACCATTTGACATACATTGTACTTATATTTGGTTTATATATATATATATATATATATATATATATATATATATATATTGATGTATGTTGTTTCACCAATCTCTTCATGTGTTGTTTCTTTTCTTTCTTTATACACATGTTTTTTATTTATTGTACACAATCTATTATTTCTATTTCACACTAAGATGCCGTGATGAGTTTTGTTTAAAGTGTTTCAGAAATACAAGTTGTCAAAGTCTACTTGCCATAAACTCTCTTCTTGCAAAGTTTTTCAAGAGTTTGTGTTAGGATAGATTTTATTGTATTCAACAAGTGAATATGAGTTAAGTGATTTATGACTTCTCTCATATCTCATTTGTTTGTTGTGGTTTTGTCACGGATTGCCAAAAGGGAAGATTGTTAAGACATATGTGATTCAATGTTAGGAACATATGTCACTATTTTATGTAATTGGCTAATCCTTTGAGAAAACACACTTTATTTGTAATTAGGTAGATCTAGGATGTGTTTAATACTTTAAAGAACAAGGTTTCAAGTTCAAGTGTTAAAGCCATGCAAGTCTGTCCAAGAATCAAGTAAGAAAGTGCTAACTTTTAAGCTCGACAGCTAGCATCTATCGTGTAAAACCTGCTGAAGCCCATGGCTCGACAACTATCTCAATAGATGACTGTCTATCGAGGTTTATGAAACTCAGTTTTTCAAAGCTGATTTTCATCCAATCCATGAGTATGTGTTTAAGCTTTCTTTTCTCATAATCCTAAACATATATCAGATTGTTTTAAGGGCCGTCACAGCTGATGCATCTCAATGCAAAAGTTTTTCACAAGTATATTGTGAACCAGAGACATATGCCCTAGTTCATCTTTATCTTGAAGAAGTTGCTGTGTTTGTACACCGTAGGGTTTTGTGATCAAGGAGCTTCTTGATCTTCATCGTGTGATGAATTGAAGAACTTTGCAGCCAACATCCTTCTCAAGTTGGTGATTAAGTAGCGTACTGGGATCCTCGCATCTATTGGTTAGTCACGTACTGGGAGTCGTGCATTGAAAGGAGAAATTGTCAATACAGAACAAGTCCAATTAGATATTTGGGTAAGGGTTCAACTGTAGGTAGGTATAAGGTACTGCGATTCCTTTATTTGTAATCGCTTGTTGTGATAATAATGGATTCTTGGGAGTGGTGACCTTAAAATCACCCGGTAGGGTTTTTACCGTGTAGGTTTTTCCCATTCGTAAACAAATCACCGTATTAATTTAATTTCCGCTGCATTTAGTTTAATTGGTAATTTGTTTGTACTGCCACACATATTGTATGTTAATCTAATTAATTAATCAACTTGGCTAATTAATTGGTTAATCTATCACAATGGGTCAATACATTCTTGGCCTATCACTTTAAAAATACTTCCGAGGTCATTTACATGCTCGGACTCTACTTTGCTCTTCACCACCATATCATCTATGTAGACATCAATATTCTTGCCAAGTTGAGGTTCAAACATTCTAGTCATCATCCTCTAGTAGGTGGACCCTGCATTCTTCAATCCAAAGGGCATTACCTTATAATGGTAATTCCCAGTGGAGGTAACAAAAGCAGTCTTCTCCTTGATCATCCAAAGCCAATAGTATTTGATGATACCTTTGAAAGGCATAAAAAAAGCTCATTTGAGGATGGCCCACAGTTGCATCCACCAATTGGTCTATCCAAAGTATTAGGAAGGGATCTTTTGGGTATTGATGGTCATTTTGGGAATCCAAATAGAAAGAAGAAGCCCAACAACACGGGCAGAAAAGAGTTGGTAAATGGATAGAAAAACCATTAAGCCCAAGTGGTAGGAATAATGGATCATAGATCCACGAGATAAACAATGGGCCTTGAGGAAGCAAACAGGCTTAAAGGAGCCCGGAAAGAGAGAAGTAGCAAACCCATGGGCAGTATATGATGTAGAAAAGTGAGAATGGGCCACAGCAAACCCAAAGTAATGCAAGAAAAGAAAGTAAGGGGTTGATGGCAAGCCCATGAGCCCTAAGGATGAGGGATAAGGTATTTAGGCCGAGGAAGCCCAAAGATGTTTGTAAAACCCCATGAGAATACAGAGTTAGGAAAAAGTCTAAGGAAGTCCAAGGAAAGCAAATGGGCCAACGATGCCCAAGAGAAAACAAATGGGACACAGGAACCCACAAGTAATGTAATAAAAAAAGAACCAATGGCCATACTAAGCCATTGGGAGAAGAATAAACGGCAAGCCCAAAGAGGCCCAGCAAGATTGGGTCAAATAACATTGCAGCAGGAATGGCAGAGTGGTATGATAGTAGCAAAAATGGACCGGTCTCAACTCTCTTACTCAAAATACTTGGGCCTAATACCGCAAGATGCAATCTAGACCGATATTGTAAAAAAAGGCCCACAACATTAAATTGGCGACTCCACTAGGAGTTGAGAAGCAAATAGGGATAGAAGCTCTCGCAAACAAATGCATCCAAGATCCAGGACGACGAGAAACATGAGCACAGTGCCTTTGCAGGCAGAATCTAGGCAACAATGCCTCAACAACAGTAGCCTAACCAGACGAAAGGCGTTAAAAGAATGGGGGCTAAACCCCAACCGCAGCCAAGAGTCCCCACTGATAATGCCAACACCTTCATTAAGGTGTTACAGGCCCTCAGCACTCACAGCAGCAAATGATGGAAGAAATCCGTCAACTAAAAACATACAAAACGAAAGAGAAAGGAAGCCAACATGACCTAGAACATGTGGTAGATAAAGAGGAGATTCCAGCAGGAGGTGTCCCACAGCATACAGAACAACGTTTCATCACTATGGTCGAAGTAGCGGCCCTCATGGAGCAAAAGAGGGCCAGAACACCTAAGAAGAGATTCTATGCACGAAGGCCCCCTTACCCATTAAGGTTACTCAGCAAACCGTACCCAAGAGATATGAACCACAGGCCTTTGCACAGTACAATGGTAGGAAGGGAAGTGACGTTGAGCATGTGAGCAAGTTTATTGATACTCTTGACCTCTACACAGCATACGAGGACTTGTGTCTTCGGGAGTTTTCCAAATCACTATGTGATCTGGCATACACCTGGTACATTGGCCTGAAACCAGGATCAATCCCAACTTAGGATGACATGGTAGACGTATTTTGCACTAAATACTTCCACGAGGAAGAAACAGTAATGCTTGCAACCCTGCAAGCAACCAAGCAAAGAAATGGTGAGGATTTGATGGAATATATCAAAAGGTTCAAGGACATAGCACTCGACTACTATGACCATTGTGAAGAAAGAACATTGGTGGAAATGTGTATGATAAACATGATCAGGGAATACAGGGCAGTTTTGGAAAATTTAGAAATCTCCTAGTTTGCACATTGTTGTAAAAAGCCAGGAAGATTGCCCTGTCCGTAAAACCAAGCTCGGACAAAAGAAATGCTTCGTAAGATATGGCAGTATCCACTGGTGAGCGGAGAAGGAAGACTGATGGGAAGGAATATGATACTCCCCCAACAATACCATGCACTCCAAAAGAGTTAGATGTACTACTAGACAAATGGATAGTAGACGGAGTTTTTGAGCCTAATCAAGTTTCTAAAGAGCCCACAGAAGAGGAACAAAGGGACCCACGCTTCTGTCGTTTGCACAACTACGAGCAACATCCTACCGCAGAAGGGTGTAGCAGTGGAAGTCATAGATGACAGAGCCCTCCTACAGGAATCAACTAAAATCACTTTCAGTAATGAGGATATGGAAGTGGGGTATCCGAACCACAGGCAGCCCCTCTACTTAGCAGCATCCATAAATCAAATCCCCATTAAGAGAGCCTTGGTAGATACAGGTGCTTCCGTAAATCTCATTCCATTGAGTACTTTACAAGCAGCATGAATTTCAAAAAAAAAAAAAAAGGATTTCAAGGATGCCCAATGGAAGTGATAGGGTTTGGTGGAAATGGCAAATACATCACAGGCCACATCCAGTTGTGGTTAAAGGTAGGCCCTATAGCGTCCTTAGCTCGGTTCCACGTAGTGAAGACGGAGGTCTTATACCATGTGCTTTTGGGGGGACCATAGTTGCACAAACACCGATTGGTCTCGTCCACCTATCACCAGTGTGTAAAGGGAAGATTGAATAACAGAATGATACGCATAGTAGCAAATCCCTCGCCATTCGAGCAAGTGGAGGCTCATTTAGTAGAAACTATGTTCTACGACCAATGGGCTCTATCTGGGGAAAGCTCAATATCAAAGCCACGAGGCACCTTCGTACCTAAGTGGGAAGATATCCTAAGTAATTTGGAGCCTGATCTAAGGGAGCTGCTAGCATGAAAAAAGAAAAGGAAGGAAGTGCCCACCACAGAATCGAACGACACATCGCAATGTGTTAGGGTCCGAGGCCCTGATGGTAGGATTGTGTACAAATTATGAAGGCGCGCAGGGGCCCACGAGTGAAATACAAGCAAGCCCCACCCAAGAGTGGCAGCACAGAAGTTTGGCGTGTTGCGTGGCTCAAAAAAGTTTAGAGGAAGAAGGTAACGAAGAGAAAGATGAGGAAGTTGTGGTAGAAAAAGATGTATAAGTTGTGGCAGAAGAAGAGTTAGAGGAAGTTGACCTGGGGTCTGGTACACAAGAACCAAGGCCTATCTTAATTAGTGTGAGTTTGACAAAAAGGGAAAAATCAGAACTGATACTGTTGTTGAAAGAATTCAAAGACGTCTTTGCATTGGATTACAGTGAAATGCTAGGGTTAGATCTTGGGTTAGTGGCGCATACGTTGAATGTGGACCCAAAGGCCAAGCCAGTGGCCCAACTTGCCAGGATATTCCACACTGAGATAGAAGGGCAAATATTCAAGGAGGTGCAGAAGTTGCTAACTGCAGGATTCATCAAGCCTATTCAACACCTGCTTTGGTTATCTAACATAGTACCAGTAAAGAAGAAGAACGAGCAGATAAGATGTTATGTAGATTTCAGAAATCTCAACAGAGTCTGTCCGAAGGATGAGTTCCCATTACCAAACATGGATTTACTAATAGATTCTATGGACGAAAGCGCCATGTTTTCATTCATGGATGGGTTCAGTAGGTACAATCAGTTCAGAATAGCACTAAGGGATGTAGAGAAAACTCCTTTCAAAACACCCATGGGTAACTTCTACTACACTATGATGCCCTTCGGGTTGAAAAACGCAAGTGCAACTTACCAACGAGCAATGACGGCCATATTTCACGACATGATGCATCAGGAACTAAAGGACTATGTGGATGACATAGTGGTTAAATCAAGGAGGAGAGAAGAACACTTCCACGTGTTGAGAAAGGTATTCGAAAGGTGTAAAGCTTTCAAACTAAGAATGAACCCTCTCAAGTGCGCATTTGGAGTGTCCTCTGGGAAATTCCTGGTCTTTCTGGTTCACAGTAGGGGGATAGATGTGGACCCAGCCAAAACCACTGCCATAGCAATTATGAGATCTCTGGCCACAGTAAAAGAGTTGAAGAGCTTTTTAGGGAAGGTCTCATATATCCAGAGATGCATCCTGGGGTTAGCATCAATTACCTCTGCTTTCACCAAATTACTCAGGAAAGGCCAAAGCTTCGAATGGGAGAAGTGCAGCAGATGACTTTCAAAAAGTGACAATAGATCATGATGAACCTCCCTACTGTGCAGGCCCCAGTCCATAAAAAACCATTGCTACTCTACCTGGCCACCAACTCGTATGCCATTTGTGCATTGATCGCCCAAGAGGATGGAGGTGGCATTGAGCAACCAGTGTACTTCATCAATTATGCCTTAAAAGATGCAGAAACTCATTACCCAAAGGCAGAAAGGGCATGTCTTGCTATTGTATATGTTACGCCACTATTTCTTAGCTTACGAAGTATGGTTGATGACCAAGTCTCACGTCGTCAAAGCTTTGTTGCAGCAACCAATCCTTTCTGGTAGAATATCCCAGTAGTTGTTACAATTGTTACAGTATGACTTGAAAACGGGGACGTCCAAGGCGGTAAAAAGCCAGGCTATAGCAGATCTGTTGGCACAGTTTCTAGGAGAGGAATAATTCCCACTAGATGATGAAGTTCTAAGGCAAGTAGCCATGGCAGAAAAGGTCAGAGAGCAATGGGTAATGAAATTTGATGGATCTTCTGCCGCCCAATCAAGGGGAGTGGGAGTAGTTTTGTACCATGAAGAAGATAAGGCAGTGGCGCTATCGTTCAAATTGGAATTCCCTTGCTCAAACAACAAAGCAGAATGCGTAGCCTATCTGACCAGGCTAGCCACGCCTCTCGAAATGGGAGTTAAGCATTTAAGGGTGATGGGTGATTCGAACATAATAGTCTGCTAGGCCAAAGGAAGCTTCTTCCTAAAGGAACCCAGCCTAGCCCCGTACAGAGCAATGGCCTAAAAGATTGAGGAAAAGTCTTCAACTTTCGAAATAGAACATGCTCAAAGGAACGAAAACCAATTTATGGATGCATTAGCCGCACTAGGCTCACAAATAATTTTCGAAGGGGATAGCACCAGGGTAGAAGTCAGCAAGAGGAAAGAATCTATTATTGAGATGTTGAAGGAAAGGTTCCAGGAGGAACAGTGTAAAGGAGATTGGAAAATTCTCATAAGGGATGCCTTGATGAAAGAAGAAAATGCCGCAAAACTAAAGCTGCTAAAAGACTGCGCCCTAGTAAAAGGAGAATTGTACCGCAGGATGCCAGGTGGAGTCTTGTCCAGATGCGTGGGGCAAGAAGAGGCCCAAAGAAAATTGAAATAAATAAATGACAAAACTTGCAGATCCTGCAGGGAGGTCAGCCTTTATCACAAACTTCAAAGGGTAGGCTTCTATTGGCCAAGCATGGGTAAAGACGCGAACCAAGTCCAAACCCAGTGCAAGACCTGCCAACTTGCAGCACACATAGAGGAAAGTTACATTGTGTTCATCAGCAAAGACTGGAGAAGCCTATTCACAAAGTACTTGACAAAAGGTATCTTGCCACAAAAGTACAGTGAAAGATACAAGCTTAAGAGGTTGGCAACACACTTCTTGCATAATACAATCCTTTTCAAAAAAGGGTACGATGGGGACCCCTTAAGATGTTTGGGCCTTGACGAAGCAAAAGAGATAATAAAAGAAGTACACTCAGTAGAGTGTAGGGAGCACCAGGGGAAGAAAAAGCTGTACAGATGCCTGCTACAAATGAGCTACTACTGGCCTACAATGAAGGAAGATACAACAAAATTTGTGAAAAAATGCCACAGCTACCAAGTACAAGCCAACCTAATTCACACTCACTCGCAGAGCTTGCATAACATGGTTACCCCATGGCCCTTCCACACTTGGAGGCTTGATTTGGTGGGGCTAGTTAATCCACCGTCACATGGATACATATGGATCCTAGTGGCTACGAAATACCTTACCAAATGGGCAGAAGAAGTACCACTTCGTAAGGCCATAGGGGGAGCAGTAGCAAGCTTCATCAAGGAGAACAAAATTGTGAGGTTTGGAGTACCCCACAAGATTATCAGTGACAATGGCACACCCTTTGTCAACAGTGATGTAAGAAAGATGTTGGAATTCTACCAAGTCAAGCACCATCGTTCATCGCCCTATTACCCTCAAGGAAATGGGCAAGCAAAGGCAACAAACAAGATTCTCATAAAGATCATCGGTAAAATGAGCCAAGAGTATACAGGAGAATGGGTAATGCACCTACCTGATGCTCTTTGGGCTTATAGAAATTCATTAAATTCAGCCATAGGATTTTCACCTTTTTCCTTGGTCTACGGAACAGAAGCAATGAGCCTGGCAGAAGTAATGACTCTGTCCCTGAGAGTTATGCAGATATGGAAGAAAGAAAAAGAAAAGGAAGTCTTTGCAACAGAAAGATGCGAAGACCTAGAAGGGCTTGATGAAAGGAGGGAAGAAGCCCAAGAGCGCAGCCGCAAATACAGGCAAAGGATGACTGAAGCCTAAGGCAGGATGACTAAAGAGAGAGTGTTTGTGGAAGGACAACTCTTGTTAAAAGTAGCAAACTACGTCAGGCGAGGCATGGCAGGACCATCTAAGTTTGCACAAATGAGAAGGACCCTTTGTGATAAGGGAGGTGCATCCAAGTGGGTATTACCGCTTGATCCACATGGATGGCAAAGACCTAATTGATCCCATCAATGGGAAATGGTTGAAACGTTATTATACTTAAAGAGAAGAAGTTATGTAGTTACCCCTTTTGCTTAAAGAATTTTATGTTTCCTTTTCTTTTATTTCCTTTAACTGATTGTGTCACAAGACATGATTGTAACATGCTTTTATGTAATGAAAAAGAAGTATGAAGCATTACAAAAGTATACCATGTCATAGCAATAGTCGAAAGTAGTAACAAAGTGCAGCATCATAGTTACAAACCCAAATTGTGGCAAACTTGCCAAATAAGTGCTATAGGAAACATAAAGTGTACTAACTACAGTAATAAGAGAAGGAAAGCAACAACAAAAAAAGAGTGGAGGGGGAACTACATCATCATCAATGAAGTCCAGAAATGAGGGGCTGATCTCCAAAACGGCTGAATCCATCGATGCTAGAAAGAAGACACTCACGGCGGCTCTCCAAGTTTGCCACTTCCTTCCTCAGAGCCTCAAGGCATGTATCAATGGCATCAATAGCAAGCTAAACCTTCCTCATAAAGAGGGCTCGGGCAATCTCACGAAGATGATCCAGAATGAACTCCACAACAAAGCCCACACTAACAAGCTCCTGAATCGCGGCCTTCTACTGCAAGATCCTTTTGGCAGAGACAGTGTCAATGAAGGTATGCACGATATCGCTCATGACGCTCCCCAACATCTTCAAGAAGTGCTCTCTGGCATAACGGCCAAGGCGGAATCCCTGCATAAAGTCACCATGGCTACTGTAGACTGCCACCAAATGAGAAGCACAATCCTCAGGAACTTTAAAGCCATGGAAGTCTACGTAGGGAGGCCCAAAAGCCCAGAAATCTACAAGATCGAGTTCATTGACCTCAGACTAATCAAAGCGTGTAAAGAAGGCTGCGGCCTCGCTCACAGGATCTAGAATGGTGGCAGAACTGCTACTCACCTCAAAATGAGAAGGGGCAGCGGGAAGTGGACCTATCAAGAAAGCATAAAGTGCGAAATGAGAAACCATGATTTAAGAAAGACAAACTCACAAGGAAGAAATGAAGAAGGAGATAAGGGAAAAGAAACTCACCGGGACCAGTGAGAATGGGGGTTGTAGGAAAGATAGAAGCTAATACAAAAGGTATGGCAGAAACAGGTGCTATAGGTGCAGCAGGAAGAGCGGCTGTGGGCGTCCCTACGTCTGCTACAACTCTTGGCTTCTCAAAGGTCTTTGCAAATAGGGAAATAGGCATACAAATAAAGGGAGACCGCAACAAAGGATTAACGCAAATACATATGTATAAGGAAGAGATAACAAAAGAGAGGGAAGAGTAAACTTAGCAAAAGAAAAAGGGGAAAGAGGCACATACCCATGAATTCAGTCTCGGGGGAAACACTTTCCTCTTCATCATAATCAGAAATCATCTTCTTCAGGATAGGCTCATCCTTTGGATCCTCAAGAATGTCCTCAAACCCCTTAGAGGATAAGTCTGCATCAGGCCCACGCGTAGTAGAGCTAAGAATGGAAGAAGGGGTGACCACCAAAGAAGAACCATCATTCACAGCCTGAGATAGAGCTGTGAAGGGGTCACTGGTGGAAATAATAAGGGGTGTGACAGGGGAAGCAACCTCAGTCTGAGCAACAGTAGGAGGAATGACTCCCTCTTAGGGAGTAAGTGTCTCGACAAGAATAGGAGTGGTCTCATTAACCCTCTTAGTATGAGTACCCTCTTCTCTAGGTACCGGCTCGGTGGAAGGGATAGGAGCCTCAGCAAGAACTCCATACGCAATAGCAAAAGGGGCAGATGTTGTAAATATTACATCAACCCCATCAAAGAAGCCTTCCATGGGTACGGCCATGGAGGCAGAAAGCTCCTCGGCTGTGGGATGATATATAGAAATAGGCTCGGGCCAATCTTGGAAGAAGGAAAAAAAAAAAAAAAAAGATGTACCTCAAACTCAAGTTCGTCAAGTAGTATGGGACGGGTGGCAAAAGCATCCTCCTTATGCTTAGACTACGAAAGAAAAAAGAACAGAAGACAAGGTTGAAGAGAGAAGTCAATAAGCATGTCAGGGTTAACCGCAGGAAAGCCAAAAATATATATGTGTAAAAGACAAAGTAGAAGTGGAGACAACATACTCTCCGCTTAGTGGTGTATGCAGGATGAGGGGATGTCTTTCTCTTACTGCCTCGTGTCCTGCTGGAAGGGGGAGCATCTGTAGATGACTATGGAGCAGCAAACATGGACTTGCTGGCAATGGGGCGTGTACTGGAACGGGTACGGGTAGAAGGGGGCGAAAAGCCTTCTAAAGCTATCTTGCCTACGGGAGGAAGGCCAATGTTCGTCACTTTCACTTTCTTCTCCCAACCTGGAGGATAATCACCGACATGCCAATACCACCCTCTATTATCCTTATCCCACTCAAAGATGGCAGATCAATTCTACTTCCTGGCATAAGCTAACATAGACTTAGAGGGCAGGAGTAATCGAGGATTAGCCGAAATGACCGCACTGAGCACATCAAGAGGAACAAGGGAGAACCATGACTACCCATCAATTCCTGCACAAACAAAGTCATCACAGCTTGCCAGTATCCGTGCATGGCAGGAGTACAAATGCCCTTCCTCAGCGAGCCTGGAATGGTAACTGTAGTAAAACGCTGGTGCCAGAACTCAAAAGTAGTAGGCCGCATGAATGGTCGGGCGAAAGTAGGAGACTCCATAAGAAAAGAAAGATCATTGAAAATGTCTTGATCTAGCCCAAACTGCCTCCTCACCCGATTAGCAGGATAATGCACAAACCTAATGCCTTCATCGGCCAGATAAGGCAACCACCCAGCATTGGTGGCTGCCAAGTAAGTAATCCTTGTCTCCTCAAAATCAGTCAAGGGGGTGGTGGTCCCGGTAGTGTCAACAAATAAGCCTATAACAGAGTCTGCACATGTGTAACCCGTACCTAAATTTCTGTAAGCTCTCCAAGAAAACCCAACTCCTTTATCAAACGATTCAACAGCAAAATGATCGATTGGCTTTAAACCGACCTAATAAAAAGCCAATGGGAAGTCAAACTCAAATTTGCCACAGAAATCAGTAATTTGTGGACACGACTAATACTTCTCCGTAGCGAAACAAACGAGCCTAAACTTCACCAAATGCTTGACCCAATGCTTATATAACAAATGCTGCAAAATAGTATTTGTGAACAGAAGATGTGACTATGTGACAAGAGCCTTCTTGACTCTCATCGCTCCGCAGGATGTCTAATTGAACATAAAAATGCCCCAAAACATAGGAGCCAATGGCAGACTTACCCCAATAGATATCTTGATAGCTAAACGAAAATATAAAGGCTTCACAACATAATGGGGATAAGAGCCAAAGATAAACTTACAAAGCCAGAACGCAATGAAGGCCCCATGGCAAGCAACAACGGAGAATTTAGAAAAGGAACTAACCCAGTATGACAACTTGGCATTCCCATTCATCCTTTTCTTTAACTCGGCCTCCACAGCCTCTTCCTCCGAAGAAAGCTCTAAGGCGGCAGGATCAACATCACCAAGGATAGGCAAAAGCAACTAATTGGCTATGTCTTCTAGGGTCACGGTGATCTCACTGCAGAAGAAGAAGAAAGTGTGAGCGGTGGTACACCACCGGCGGACCAAATGACGGAGATTGAAGAGGTCCCTAAAGTTGGATAAGTAGCGAGATGAAACGATGACCTTTAATACATCGGCCCTTTATAGCAACCTCATGAAACCTGTGTTGGATAACTCCTTATCCTCCAATTCCCTCCAACCCAAAGAGGTGCACGACCTCGAAGTGAACGGGCATGGGGAGTGAAGTGCCCTAGCGGATAATGAGATCAGGGATTGAGGAAGCCAACGGAGCCCAAGAAACATCCATGTGTCGTCGGCAAAGAGTAAGCCACACACGGCCCGGAGACGGCAGTGTATAATCACTGGGAACCTTTGGGAAATAGGGGTGGATATCGTAACAAGGATCAATAAGAGGAGCGTACTCACTATCTGGGGCACGCTGTGCTTCTTCCTTAACGAAATGCTCCAATTTGGAATACATGGCCTCCTCGCCTACATCACATGCGGTGGAAGGATTGGAGACAACCTCCTTTCCCTTACGACGGGAAGAGCTTTGGCCTTTTCTCGGCATCATGGTACATGAGTTTGTTTAGAGTAAACAGATAGGAATGATTGAAAAGAATGAAATGGTAAGGAAAGGGAGAGTGTTTATGTTGGAAAGGGAGAAGAATTTTGTGTTTGGATTACAAAAGGATTCTCTCTTAAATACCAAAGTCATTAATGCCGGCATGAAGGGAAGCAACGGGTCAGCCATTAGAAAGGGGATGAAATTAATGAAACGGCGGCTGCATTTCAAAATAACTGCTAAACTAGGAAATTTGAAGAGACAAAACTGTTCACGGCAAAAGAAAAAAAAAATATATATATATATATATATACACACACACATATGTATAAGGTGGGGTCCATTGTTCCAAAAAGCTCGCGAAGGAAAAGAAGACGGAAAGACAGAAAAGACAGGGAAGTCTTTTATTCACATATGAACCACAGGAACGCTTCATTTATTCAGGGGGCTAAATGTTTATGGTTATTTTGGGAATCCAAATAGAAAGAAGAAGCCCAGCAACATAAGCAAAAAAGAGTTGGTAAATGGATAGAAAAACCATTAAGCCCAAGTGGCAAGAATAATGGATCACAGGTCCGCGAGATAAACAAATGGGCCTTGAGGAAGCAAACGGGTTTAAAGGAGCCCGGGAAGAGAGAAGTAGCAAACTCATGGGCAGTATATGATGCAGAAAAGTGAGAATAGGCCACAGCAAGCCCAAAGTAATGCAAGAAAAGAAAGTAAGGGGTTAATGGCAAGCCCATGAGCCCCAAGGATGAGGGATAAGGTATTTGGGCCGGGGAAGCCTAGAGACGTTAGTAAAAGCCAATGGGAATACAGAGTTAGGAAAAAAGCCAAGGAAAGCAAATGGGCCAAGGATGCCCAAGAGAAAACAAATGGGACGAAGGAGCCCGCAAGTAATGTAATAAAAAAAGAACCAATGGCCATACTAAGCCATTGCGAGAAGAATAAACGGCAAGCCCAAAGAGGCCCAGCATGATTGGGTCAAATAACATCGCAGCAGGAATGGTAGAATGGTATGATAGCAATAAAAGAGTAGGCTGAAAGTAGGCAAAGCCTAGCCCCTAAGGGGAGCGAAAAATCAAAAAACAGCTTGTATAAGAAGTCAAGGATGGACGGTAGATTGTGCAGGCAAGCCTCTCGACCAAGGCGAACGTATGAGCAACAGGCAGATTTTGGACATACACAAAAGAGAGGCACGCGCAAGGCCCAGACATCACCAGCCTATACCCAGCCAATACAGGACATGGTGAGGTTTTGGGTCAGAGGTAAGAGGGCATTGTCTGGTGGTGGGGAAAGGGAAAACCTATTCTGAGGTTCCTGCTCAGGCTCCTTTGGGAGAAATATCTTGCTGGGATGACATACCACCCAAAAGAAGTAAGGATGAGTTGAAACCACTAAGTGCATGACATGAGGGATAGAGAGAGAGAGAGCACCCACACTGTAGCAGGTAAGGGTGCCACGACAGACAAACAAACAAAATAATCTTCTTTGTCTGGTGATGGGTAGTGGCACAACCAACACAGACGGACCAGTGGTGGTCGGCAAGTACACCCAGACCAGACAAAGGTGGTTAAAGGTTAAAATAGTAACACATGGTCATGGCAGGCACTATAAAAAGGGGCCCGTGCCGTGCACAGGAGGGATCACGTTCATAATCATGGTAATAGGAACCTCTAAGAAAGACCACAAAATAGAAAACAAGCATTGAGAAAAGAAAGGAAAAAGAAAGATAAAAGGAAAATTAGAAAAGAAGGAAAGAAAAACAGAGAGTTAGATCGGCAGGCATACACCAATAGGTTGATTCCCTCTCGAAACCTTGCTTTTTATCAAAGAAAAGGAATCTTCACTGAACATAAACCATTTAGGCCCATTCGCTCAAAGCAGTTAATTTCTTCCTCTGAGGAGATTACTTGCATTGAGGAAGTGGTTTCCCTTCTCAGTTTCAAGCTCTAAAGTGTTGCCCAATGTGGCAGATTGATTTTCCCTTTTTCTTAATTCAAGAAACCCATTATTATTGTTTCCCCCATTTATTTCTGTTACTTTTTTTTTTGTGAACGGGAGTACTTCCTGCTGCTCCCTTTTATTTATTTTGTTTAGTATTCCCTGTATCACCTTTATTATATCTACCTGCCATAACTTCCCCGTAGTAGCTCTGCCTGCCATGGGTATGTGATCAAGACCTAGCAAAAAGAGGCATAGTTTTTGCGCAAGCCAGACCAAAGTGAGTTACAGTTGGACCAGTCTCAACTCCTTTACTCAGAATACTTGGGCCCAATACCACAAAAGGCAGTCCAGCCCAATATTGTAAAAAAATGCCCACAACATTAAATTGGCGACTCCACTGAGGAGTTGAGAAACAAATAGGGATAGAAGCCCTCGCAAACAAATGCCTCCAAGATCCAGGACGATGCGAAACATGAGCGTCGTGCCATCACAGGCAAAATCTAGGCAACAATGCCTTAACAACAGCAGCCTAACCAGACAGAAGGCGTTAATAGAATGGGGGCTAAACCCTAACCGCAACCAAAAGTCCCCACTAACAATGCCAACACCTTCATTGAGGTGTTACAGGCCTTGCAGCACTCACAGTAGCAAATGATGGAAGAAATCTGTCAGTTGAAAATAGACAAAACAAAGGAGAAAGGAAGTCAACATGACCCAGAACATGCGGCAGATAAAGAGGAAACGCCAGTAGAAGGTGTCCCATAACATGCAGAACAACGTTTCATCACTATGGCCGAAGTAACGGCCCTCTTGAAGCAAGAGAAGGCCAGAGCACCTAAGGAGAGATTCTATGCATGAAAGCCTCTTTACCCACTAAGGGTACTTAGAAAACCATACCCTGAGAGATACGAACCATAGGCCTTTGCACAGTATAATGGCAAGAAGGGAAATGTTGTTGAGCGCATGAGCAAGTTTATTGATACTCTTAGTCCCTACGCAGCAAACAAGGACTTATGTCTTCAGAAGTTTTCCAAATCACTATGTGACTGGGCATACACCTTGTACATCGACCTGAAGCCAGGATCAATCCCAACTTGGGATGACATGGTAGACATATTTTGCACTAAATACTTCCACGGGGAAGAAACAGTAACGCTTGCAACCCTACAAGCAACCAAGCAAAGAAATGGTGAGGATTTAATGGAATATATCAAAAGGTTCAGGGATATAGCACTCGATTGCTATGACCATTGTGAAGAAAGAACATTGGTGGAAATGTGTATGACAAACATGATCAAGGAATACAGAACAGTTCTAGAAAACTTAAAAATCTCCCTAATTGTTGCAAAAGGCCAGGAAGACTGCCCAGTCCGTAAAACCAAGCTTGTACAAAATGTTAGGTTCTAAAGACTTAGGAACTAATGTATTTAGAACTCCAATGTGTAATGTTGACAAACCATGATCAAAACAGTTGTTAGTCTTGTTTAGAATTACTCAAAGTATGTGCGTTGTATGTAAAGTTTGAATCGAGTAGTTGCGGAAGTATTAATGACTTTCGGCCTAGCTCGATCGATTGAAGATTAGACTCGATCGATTGAATATCAAGCAGACTTTTTTTTTCTGCAGAATTCCAACTCAACCCTAGCTCATTAAAACATTTAGGGTTTAATGTTTTACCCTAGGTATAAAAGGGAAAACCCTAGCCACGTTTTAGAGGTTGCTCATATTGCTGTTTGTGTGTATCTCTTGTGAGATCTAAGTGGTGCTTGCCTTCACACAAGCTTAGGATTATCAAGAAGAAGATTTCTTCAAGAGCTTGATGATCATTCAGTTGCTGCCATAAGAGCTTAAAGATACACAAGCGGGTGTGCTTGTACTTTTTGGAGAATCCAACAAAGAAGGAGTTCGTGGTCTCAAAGCTTGCACGTGGTTATGTGAGTAAGTTTTCTACTAGTGGATAGCAATAGGATGTTAGTGGTCTAAGTCACTATTGTAAAAACTTCGATTCTTTCTATGGTGGATTCAAGTTTACCTTGAGGATAGCTAGGTTAAATCCTCTCCAAGTGTTTTACTGGTTTGGTTTTCCTGGGTCATTATATCATTGTGTTATTTATTTTTCCGCTGCTATACATGATATGATTGTTTGATTGTGATAACCTAGATCTGGAATTTGGACTAAGTAATAACTTGGCTTGTTAACTAGGTTAATCCAATTGTGTTTTAAGGGGGTCTAAAAACAAACAAGTGGTATCAGAGCAGGTTTCTCTTTTGTTGTAGATCTTTTGATCTCTAAGCTGATCCTTGACCCCGGTTGTCATGGAACACGGACACTCTCTTGTTATTCCACCTCACTTTGATGGGAATAATTATGCTTATTGGAAAGTAAGGATGAAAGCATTCCTAAAATTAATTGATGAGAGAGTCTGGAACTCCGTTGAATACAAATGGGAGAAGCCAACTACTCATATGAGTGAGTGGCAAACTTCTCAAAAAGAAGCAGTAGCTTTCAATAGCAAAGCTATGAATGCTATTTTCAATGTTGTTTCTATGAAGGAATTTAAGAGAATCTCTAATGTTGAAGTTGCTCACACTGCTTGGAATATCCTCCAAACTATGCATGAAGGCACTAAGGCAATCAAAATTAATAAGTTGCAGCAATTAACTTCTAGATTTGAAAGCATTAGGATGTCTGATGATGAATCTTTTGATGAATTCTATGCTAAACTTAATGATATTGTTAATTCTGCATACAACTTGGGTGAAATCTATGATCAACCTAAAATTGTTAGGAAGATTCTTAGATCTTTAACTGAAGATTTTAGACCCAAAGTTACTGCCATCACTGAGAGCAAGGATGCGGACTCCATCCCTGTTGATGAACTTGTAGGATCTCTTTAGTCCTATGAGTTAGACCTACCCAAAACTAGCAAATCCAAATCAATGGGTCTTAAGTCAGTTGATGATGTTGATGTTGGTGGATTTAATGATGAGCTCTCTGCTACAGAGATTGCTTACCTTGCCAAGAACTTTAGAAACTTTCTTAGGAATAGTAGCAGAAGGGCAAGAGGTACGAACACTGCTTGTAAAGTTGTAATTTACAACTATGGTTTTTGTTGGCTTTTATTCCGTGCCAAATTTGATTGTAATTGATTTCAATCTTGTATACCCTGTATTTATTGTGGGATTGGTTGTAAGGGTTGTGTGTGAGAAAGAGAGAGTGTGAAGACTCAAGAAATTGAAAACTGAAGAGTTTTCGTGGGTATCTCACTACTACGCATCCCGCAAAATGGTGCATGTGCCCTGCACGTGCTGGAAGCTGAAGAGTCATGCCAGGCTGTCATTTTCGTAAGTGTATCACTGGTAAGTCCTTCCCGCGAAATAGTCACGAAACATTCTGCCTGGAGGATTTTTATGAGTGACCTTCTTACCCTTCACCCTCTCTATACATATATACCCTCATTACCCATAAATGTTGGTGTGGCTATTTAGAGAGAAAAACCCTAGATAGGTTTTCTACAACTCACCCACCCATCTTTTGAGAGAGAGCTACTCCTCCTTAGTGAGAAATCATTGTAGCCTCTTCTCCATCCCTCTCCCATTATCATACCTTGAGAGGAGATTTGTACCCAAACACAACCCATACACATTCAGAGTGTAGAGAGTGTTTTGGAGCTATTGGGAAGCATTGGAAGAAGCCAAGAATGGCAAATGCAACATGGAGCTTGTTGCGGGATCCGGAGAGCTAGACAAGACACGGTTCCTAGAAGCCTTGTTAGAGTAGGAGCTTGGAGGGCTTAGGTACTTCGGGTAGACTAGGCTTGGAGGGTCTCTTGCTAACCCATGTATCCCAATTGATTGTCTAGTGGATCGATTTCCGCTTGGAGGGCGGCGGAGAGGTTTTTCGCCGAGTTCTTCGGTTTCCTTTTCGATAACACGTCTCGGTGTTATCTGTGTTTGCATCTTTCTTCCCTACTCTTGTTCATTTCATTTTTACTGCTGTGTTGCTTTAAATTTGGATTAAAGTAGTTGTATTGCTTATACGCTTGTGTTTACACTATTCTGCACTTATCTTTAAGTTAGTGTAAAATCAACCAAGCTGTAATTTAAATTTGGGGGTCTAAACCGCTCGTGTGTTTTCAACACATTTTCGAGCTTTCAATTGGTATCAGAGCGGGTACACTTGTTTTGGTTTAAATACCTAAGTGTGATCCTTGACCCCTTGTGTTTATTTGCCAAGGATTGTGCTATGTATGCCTCTTTGTATGATTTGGTTGGTGATAAATGTAACATGCCATGTGTTTGTGAAAATGCCTCTATGAGTGTTAATCCTCATAATTGTGATGACATGTTAATTGAATCCTTGGGTGTTGTTGATATTCCTAACATTAAACTCTTGAAGAAAAATGCAAAGAAGTTTCATAAGGATTTGAGCAAGTTATTTTGTGAAAAGGATGATTTGATTACTAAGCTCAATGAATCCAACAAATTGGTTGAGAAATATAAAAAACTTGCTGAAATTTCTCTTGAAAAGCTGAAAGAGTTTGAATGTTTGAATATGGACTTGGATGCTAAACTTGTTTTGTCTAACAAACTTGTTGATGATCTTAAATCTGAAAATGAATCTCTTAAGATGCATGCCAAGTGTTTGATTGCTGAACCTATTGTTGAAAATGATGAAAATATATGTTGCAATCAAGTTGTGGTACCTGATATTGTGCCTAGTGTGTGTTCTAACCCAAAGGACAAATCGGTGTACATTCCTCCACATAAAAGAAATCAAAAAGTGGAGAGAAATGCTATTAAGTCAAAGCCTCTGTTTAGGTCCAATCCTAAGGAATTGAGTGGATCTAAGTTTGTTCCAACTTTCCACCATTGCGGTGTGATTGGTCATATAAGGCCTCAATGTTCTAAGGTGAAGAGAGAACAAACCCAAGTTGCTAGATCCATTCCCAAAAAGTCTAATGGACCTAAACACATTGTTTGTCACCATTGTGGTGCCCTTGGTCATCTAAGACCTCATTGCTCTAAGTTTCATACTCTTAAAAGAATTAAAAGAAAAGAGAAACTTGAACTTTTTGGAAGTTGTGCTTTGCATGATAAACCGGATTTGAGTGAAAATAGCATATTGTTAAAGAAAATGTTTAATGCTCTTAACTCCTTGACTATGTGCATCTCTGGTTCTCATTCTCCCAACCCTTGTCTCACCTCTCTTGAGACACTCATTCCAAACAATCATTCCGTTTGGATGAGGAAGGGTTCTTATGGTTGAGCTTTTGCTCGTTTGGTCCTTGATCTAATTCTTTCGATCTTTGTAGGACCCTTCATGCATTAAATGTCATATATTCGTGCATTTGTGCATTTATTTATATGCATTGCCTTTGTTTTGATCTTACTTTTATGTCTTTGTTTTGTGTGTGTAAAAATTCAAAACCACATAAAAAGTGAAAAATTCAAAAAGTTTGATCGTATATGTTTGAGCACATATCTCATGTGAGTTTGGCTTAGTACCTTTGTACTAATGGTGTAGAGCATTTACGAGCTTAGCTTGTTATGTATGCACCTATTTCTATGTGGAAGAAATCTTGAAAACTATGTGTGACTGTTGTAAATAGATCTTCAAGCTTATCATGAATGATTGGTCAATAGTCTTGTTGGTCTTGATACTTGCATAGACTTGTGTCTATATCTCTTCCCACTTTATTTTTATGTTTTTGCAAAAAGAGCTCACTAAATGTAAATCTCAAAATGAAAGGAGATATTGAGCTGCAAAAGCCTGTCGCACATACTAGTATTTGACTAGGAAAAAGGGAAAGCGACTCTTTTAATGTAAATTTTATGGTGCTCAAAAAGCCAAAGGCTAATCATCAATGTTGAAATATCATAAATTTCAAGCACCTATCTCAAAATGAGATGTTTTGTCCATACAAAATAAAATGGACCAATTGTTATGCTTTATGTAGAAGCCAAATGAAAAGCTTCTAAGTTATGTATTCAATGTGTGGGAGGTCATATATACTCATTTCTATAATGGAGATAGTCCACTTGATTTCGTATCAGTTGTGTATGACTCGTTTGAATTGATCATTGAAGCTTCACTCTAGTCTAAGGACTATTCCACACTTGATCGTCACACACAACACACAAGACTTTTGTTCAATGAATGTCTATTTCATTTGTGTGATTGTACATGTTCAAATGTGATGTGTGTGTGCTCAACCTTATGTGGTTCAAACCAAAAAGATTTTTGTTCTTTTTGTTTGCTTTTGGAAGTGATTTATATCACCCTTGTTTGTTCAAAGTTTTCAAATTGTTTTTGTGTGAAAAACATGTTTTCTGGGTGTTTTCGTGACTTATTTCATGTTTAAGTTCAGTCACGAGTGAAAGGGTCCAATTCGCAAGTTTTTCAGCTTTGGACAGAGAGTTTCGCGACTGTTTCGCGGCTGTTTCACGAGTAAGGCTTACCTGTGAGATACCTGCGAGATACCAGCGAAATTTTTGCGGGATTCTAAGTAGCAAGATACCAACGAAAATTTCCAGATCAGCTTTTTAAAGGGCATTTCGTGAGTCATTTGTTTCAAACGTCTCCCATCCTCTCCCAAACCCCTGGTTTAATGTTTCTACATCAAAACCCAACTAAATTCAAGTGTTTTTCATTCTATAAACATCTCTAAGGTAATCTTTAACTCTTTTCATTGATTTTGATCTTTAGATTACGTTTTTTTGGGGTTTTATGTTCATAATTGGGATTTTCTCAAATGGGAGTTGGAAAACTTATTCTCTGTCAATCTTTTTGATTGGGCTTTGTTTTAAATGATGATTTGGTTTGGTTGTTGGCCCCTTGTGGAAAAAATAACATGTATTTAGGCAAGATTTTCATATGTTCTTGCATTGTTCATCATACATGTATAGTGTGTGCACTCTAAGTGTTTGATAAAATGCCCAAATGTCATTTTCTCGTTGTTTTGGACTCTGATGAGTACCAAACTTTGGGGATCACCATAATTATTCATGTTTATCACGTTTTGATCATTGGTGGTGTGTTTTGTACACTTTGCCCCTTGAGTGCCTTGCTCATGTATTAGTCATGCATCACACATGCACACTAGATGCATTTTGCTGCACACACTCTAACACTTGACATGTTTTTGCATTCACTCATGCTAGTTAAGTCTTTTTAGACCTTTTAGCACATATAACACGTTCTTGTGTCCATGTCATGCCTAGGTCCATATCATGTTCCATCATCCTTAGCATATCATGTTCTTTATGCTTTGTAGCATATTTTATGTTTGTATTTTGTTTGAGCTTCATTTTCTCATTCATCTTGCACTCCTCATGCATCATCTTCATATCTTCTTTTCTTTCCTTCCTTCCTCTTGATTAATTTGTCTATTCGTGACAAAAAGGGGGACAGTATCGTCATTTCTATATGACTCATGTGCACACTCTTAGGGGGAGAAATTCTACCTTGTGCACATTCGTAGGGAGAGAAAGTTATAGGGGAGATGCATATACCAAAGGGGAGAAGACATTCTTTTTGAGAAAACCTTGATTTACTTTATGCTTGTTTTCTCGTTATTTTATGATTCTTTGATATGTTTTGTTGCTCTCATTGCATCGTGTTTATGTGTTGGACATGCTTTTATCCTTATGCTATTGTGCTTTATTGGTTGCATGTTCGGATGATCACTCTCTTTGCTATATGATCATTGTAGTCATTTCCATATGACTGTTTGGTGTATGATCAAGTTGCTCACATGTTTCACATCATTTTTACTTGATCGCAATTTACTTGTTACATTATACTTGTCTGTTCATTACTTGCTTTACCTTAAAGGTCTAATGTGTCTTGTGCATGTGTTTCAGGTTACAGGTATATATGTTACAAGTTCATCACAGCTCCTATGATTCATGATAGGGGATGTGATATGATAGGGAAGTACTTTATAGTTTGTACCCATATTGCATCTGTAGGCCTTTGTGGTTTGTGCCATGCGTTTGCAATACCTTGCTTATGCAGCCTTTATGCATGTTTGCTTGTTGTTCAATGTCATGCATTTTACTTCAAGTACTTCACTCTTGTGCCCTTGTAGGACTGTTCCTAGATGCATATACGTTCTATGCATTGGTTGAGTGATGAACACTCTTGTGCCCTTGTAGGATTGTTCCTAGATGCATATACGTTCTATGCATTGGTTGAGTGATGAACACTCTTGTGCCCTAGTAGGATTGTTCCTAGATGCAAATACTTCGTGTATTTCGCATTGGTTGAGTGTTGGAGTTGCAAATGATACTCTTCAAATGAGCTTATCGTCTTGCATATCCGGATGTTCATTCCTTGTGTGAATGAGCATAGTAATTGCTTGTGTATAGTGATTACTTGTTTGATCTTGCCATGATCTAGTGTTTCTATTTCATTTAGCTTGATCATGCTATTATTGCTCCATATGCTTTTCAAGTTTACTGCATACAATGATGTTATTATGTTGTTATGTTTCAGGAGTTGTTCATATGTTTCAAGAGCATTTCAAAATCTAGAATTATGTGTGAGTGAGTTTTGCCTTTGTTCCCAAACTCACGTTTAAGTCTAGAGTCTGTTTTAGGGTTTTGTCACGGAATAGCCAAAGGGGGAGATTGTAAAGTTGTAATTTACAACTATGGTTTTTGTTGGCTTTTATTCCGTGCCAAATTTGATTGTAATTGATTTCAATCTTGTATACCCTGTATTTATTGTGGGATTGGTTGTAAAGGTTGTGTGTGAGAAAGAGAGAGTGTGAAGACTCAAGAAATTGAAGACTGAATAGTTTTCGCGAGTATCTCGCTACTACGCATCCGCGAAATGGTGCATGTGCCCTGCACGTGCTGGAAGCTGAAGAGTCATGCCAGGCTGTCATTTTCGCGAGTGTATCGCTGGTAAGGCCTTCCCGCGAGACAGTCGCGAAACATTCTGACTGGAGGATTTTTATGAGTGACCTTCTTACCCTTCACCCTCTCTATATATATATACCCTCATTACCCACAAATGTTGGTGTGGCTATTCAGAGAGAAAAACCCTAGATAGGTTTTCTACAACTCACCCACCCATCTTTTGAGAGAAAGCTACTCCTCCTTAGTGAGAAATCATTATAGCCTCTTCTCCATCTCTCTCCCATTATCATACCTTGAGAGGAGATTTGTACTCAAACACAACCCATACACATTCAGAGTGTAGAGAGTGTTTTGGAGCTATTGGGAAGCATTGGAAGAAGCCAAGGATGGCAAATGCAACATGGAGCTTGTTGCGGGATCCGAAGAGCTAGACAAGACACGGTTCCGAGAAGCCTTGTTGGAGTAGGAGCTTGGAGGGCTTAGGTACATCGGGTAGACTAGGCTTTGAGGGTCTCTTGCTAACCCATGTATCCCAACTGATTGTCTAGTGGATCGATTTCCGCTTGGAGGGTGGCGGAGAGGTTTTTCGCCGAGTTCTTCGATTTCCTCTTCGATAACACGTCTCGGTGTTATCTGTGTTTGCATTTTTCTTCCCTACTCTTGTTCATTTCATTTTTACTGCTGTGTTGCTTTAAATTTGGATTAGAGTAGTTATATTGCTTATACGCTTGTGTTTACACTATTCCGCACTTATCTTTAATTTAGTGTAAAATCAACCAAGTCGTAATTTAAATTTGGGGGTTAAACCGCTCGTGTGTTTTCAACACATTTTCGAGCTTTCACTGCTGAACCTAGAAATTTTAGGAAGAATGATCCCACTAAGGTTAACAACAATGAAAAACCTAGAGAAAAAGTTGGTCAATCTTCTAATAATTCTATCAGGCCTCAGTGTTTTGGATGTCAAGGGTATAGTCTTGTGAAATCTGAATGTCCTATATATTTGAGGTCTAAGGGTAAGGCTATGGCTGTAACCCTTAGTGATAATGAAGTTTCTAATGATGAGTCTGGGTGTGACAAGGATGGAAACTTCATTGCTTTCACTGCTACTGCTATAGTCAATGAAAGTGTGTCTATTGAAGAGAACCCTTCTGATGGGGAACTCTCTGAGGATGCAAATCTTCAAGAAGCCTACAATAAACTTTGCAAAGTTACTGCAAAGGATGCTATGAATGTTGAATTAGGCTTAAAGAAAATTGCTTCTCTTGAGCTTGATAAGAAAAATTTGCTAGTGAAATTGTTTGATGCTAATGAACTTTTGAACAATGTGAAAACTGAGAATATGCTTTTACTTGATAAAGTTAAGAATTTGGAACTTGATTTACTTGATGCTAGATCTGCTAGTTCTAAACTTGATCATATGCTGAGTGTTCAAAAGTCTCCTTCTGACAAATCTAAATTAGGTTTTGTAGAAAGCATCTTTGTATCTGCACCCCATTCCACAAACTTTGTTCCTTCTTCCTCCTCTGAACCCCCTGTGAGTGAGACTGTTAAACCTGTAGAGGTCACACCTCCTAGGAAGATTATGGTTGATCTGAAAGAGTCTAAACCTAAGGTGTTTACCCTTTCTAAGGACAAGTTGCATGGTAAGCCTGCTTGGGTTTGTCATTTTTGTGGAAAGTCTGGGCACATTCGTCCAAACTATTACAACCTACAGGCTACTAAGAGAGCAAACAAACCAAAAGCACCTGTGCCTCAAGCACAAAATCCTATGGTACTCATTGGTGAATTGGTAAAGGCTCTAAACCTTTATTCTAATCCTGGAGTTGGAAATCGTTCCTATGTGAATAAGAACTCCAATGCTCATGGTGCATCAAAAAGCTTTGGATGCAAAAGGCTCAATCTAATTGAGTCCTTCTGACATGGTCCTTGTACTTCATTACTCTACCTTTGTGACAATTGTTCTTTGGTTTTTTGTATTTCTTTTTGTTTCTAGGATTTGCATTGCATAACATTCATGCATTTCATTCTAGGACTTTTTTTTTTTTGTTTCTTCTTTTCAAAAAAAAAAAGGGGAAAAGGAAGCAAATCGTGTTTCGTATTTATTCTTTTGGTTTTTGAAAACAAGGTTGGTCAATTTATTTACACATAACATGTCTTTGTACCTTGTTTAGCTTGGATAAGCCTATTTATTGCACTTTACTGGTTGAAGCTTTGTAGTGCATGTTGTGTGAGAAAGATTTTTATGGTTTTTGATCACTTTGTCTTGATCTTGATGTCACATGTCATTGACTGTCGGACTTGAACTTTTTGAGAAAGGCATAAATAACCATCTCACCACTGTTCACTAGCTAATCATGAACACCTTAGTGCATATCGTAAGATTTTGTGCTCGAGAAAGTGTAGCACATGCACAAAAAGAACATAAGGTGTAGCCTCAGTTTAAATGCTTAAAATTGGTGTGTACACTATTGGACTTAAAGCTAAATCAAATAAATAAAATTGGTGTGTGCATTATCCCAACTATTTTCATAAGTTTCTGAACAACTAAAATTGGTGTGAACAATATGAGGCAAAATCAAGAAACTTACATGATTGCAAGCTTATGATCTAGGAGATGTGGGAGTTATATGGTGTAACTCTTTAGGTGATAGTCTCTTTTAAATTCTATGTGATAAATTTTGTAGACTTTGTGTGTGATTTCTATTTACATATCACCTCACATGTATCTCAAGCTTTTGCTAGTTGCACACACTACACAAGTTACTCTTTGCTAAACTTTGTACATGTTATTGTATGTGTTTTTGGTTTGACCAACTGAGTTTGAAAATACCTTGAGTTTTATGCAAAACATATTTGATGCTTGAAAATTTAAAGGGAGAATGTTTGAAAATCTTAATTTTGGGAAAACTAGGTTTAAAACTTGTGTTTTTGAAAAACATTTCATCTTATACTCATGCATTTTATTTATAAAATTCAATGCATTGAGGAGTTAATTGCAAAAATGCTATTTTTTTCAAAAATTTTGTTTTTCCAGAATTTTGATCGATCGAGGCTATTTTTCGATCAATCGAAATTGCGATTAAAAATTTAGGTGAGCCTCGAGTTGTTTTGATCAATCGAATCTAAATTTCGATCAATCGAAAATCATATTGAGAGTTTTTTTAAAAGGCTGAGTTTCACGTGTTCAAACCACTTTTTCAAAAAAAAATTCAACTCTTTCTCTCTCTACTCGATCGGTCAAGGCTCCAATCAAACCTTTTTGTCATTTTTCCTTCAATTTTCTTCAAGGATTTTTGTCTCCATACACCGGTAAGACCCTTATACCCTTCCTTTTGCATTTTTTTTTTTCCAATTTTCATGCATAAAATCATGGATTTTTAGGGAATTTTTAGACCTATGAAAATTTTGGAGTTTTTGGTCTTTTCTTTCACAATTGGTCATTGGGTTTTTGTTATTGGATGTTATAAACATGATCTTTGGTGTTTAATTTGATCAATTTGGTGAATTGTGAAAAATTGAAGATTCTAGGGCTTGACTTTGTCCGAATTGGGGATTTTGTTCAAATTGAGTTTAATTGATGAAATTAGCTTGTTGGATTGATTAATTTGATCATAATAAACTATTATCTAAGTTGTGTAATGATCAATTGGTCAATTTTCTAAAAATTAAACAAGTGGTTTTTCTAAATTTTGGGTTTTTGTTATAAACTCTATATGCTCAAGCCAATTTTGTCATTCTAAACTTAAATTGAACTTGTTATCACTGCATTAGAGCATTCATTATGACATTTATCTGTTCATGCATCATATAGATTGTTATTTCTATCTTGTTCTGTGCTAACTTGCAATCTGCATTTGGTTTTTTTTTTTTTTTTTTTGGTTCATTTTGGTTCTATTCTTGTGTCTTGTCCTTACCCTAGCACCATGCCTAGGAAGACTAGAGCAAATAGGTCTGCCCCCCCCCCCCCCCCACCTCTCCTCCTCCTTTTGACCTTAAGAGGTTTCCAAGTGAGAAAAACCGAGAGACCTTTGAGAAATTAAACCTTAATAGAAAGATATGGGCTGAGCGTAAGGTGTTGTTAGATGAGATTGATCCCGCCATTAGGCCAATTTTGAGCATAAGGGATGGTTGCCATTGTTGGATATTTCTGATCCTCCTCCTCCCACTACCCTGATCAGAAAGTTCTACTCGAACATCTCTATCCACATCTATAATTCCAACACTTTAGTAAAGAGTTGGATACGAGGTGTAGAGTTCACCATTACTCCTACGGTAGTGGCTGATGCTCTTGGGGTACTGTTGGTCCAAAACCCTGTCTATCCTTATGATAAGTCTCCTGCCTTGGATGATGTTATGTCTTACATCACTAGGTCTTCTATCCAGTGGGGTTCTGATCCTCGGATCACGTCCGCTGAGCTTCTTGAGACTACCTATCTCTTCTTTAGGATAGCGTGTCATTCTTTATGGCCTATCTCTCATCTTCACACCATTCCTCTTGAAGGGTATGTCTTTTTGTACGCTCTTGTTACTGATGCTCTTATCAGTTTTCCTCATTTGTTTTTTCGTTCTTTGAACAAAGTTTATAGGAGTTCTTCTACCGCTCATGCTCTTGTTCATCCTATTTTCATTCATAGGATTTTGTTGTATCTTGGTTTAGAGGACTTCCTCACTTCTGAGTCTATACACATAGTTGCCCCCATAGGTGCTTCTTTTCTTAGACAGAGGGCTGCTCATATGCAGCTGGCTTTAAACATCCTAGGGCTGAGCCTTCTGGTGTCGCACCTCCTTCTTCTTCTGCTACAAGTCCTACTACTTTTGGTGAGGCGTCTGCTGATCCTGTTGCTGATGCTACTACTGCTGCTGATGTTCCTCCACCATCTACTTCAGATGACTTTGACATTCGTCATATGTTGGAGACTGTCATGACCGTTCAGGCGACTCATGGTCAGATTTTGGTGGACATGCTTGATAAGCTCCGTGCTTTGCAAGCTAATTTGGCGCATCTTCGACGTTCGCCTTCGCCGCCTCCTTTTGATGATGGACTCTAATGCCCTTTGGAATTCCGTCACAAAAAGGGGGAGTATATTACATTTTAGGACACTTGTAGAGATTTTTGGAGTTAGGGGGAGATTTTTGTTCATTTGGAGCTTATGGAGTTGTTTAGATTGTATCTAGGTGCTTCATTATGTATACATTTTTTTGGCTCTCGATGCATTTTTTGTTGGGCTATTTATGTTAGGGGGAGATACATTTATATTGTTACATGTTTCTTGTTTCACTGCTTATTGATTTATATTTATGAGTTATTCATTGATATATGTCTTTATTTTGTGTTGTGTGAAATCAAGAACTTATTTTGTTTACTTGTGTTTTCCACACATGCGTTTATGTGTTTTGTTTAATGTTTCGGAAATATATAAGTTAATTCAATTGAGCTACTGTCTACACTTGCAACTGATGGATAGTAGTTAGGATTGGATTTGTTATAATGGGCATTTTTTTTGTAAATGGCTTTTCTTTGTAAACTTTGAGCATTTAGTTGTGTTTTGTCACGGATTGCCAAAGGGGGAGTTTGTTAGGTTCTAAAGACTTAGGAACTAATGTATTTAGAACTCTAATGTGTAATGTTGGCAAACCATGATCAAAACAATTGTTAGTCTAGTTTAGATTTGCTCAAAGTGTGTGTGTTGTATGTAAAGTTAGAATCGAGTGGCTGCAGAAATATTAGTGACTTTCGGCCTAGCTCGATCGATCGAAGCTTAGACTCAATCGATCGAATATCGGGTAGAATGTTTTTTTCTGCAAAATTTCAACTCAACCCTAGCTCATTAAAACGTTTAGGGTTTTATGTTTTGCCCTAGGTATAAAAGGGAAAACCCTAACCACGTTTTAGAGGTTGCTCATATTGCTGTTTGTGTGAATCTCTTGTGAGATCTGAGTGGTGCTTGCCTTCACACAAGCTTGGGATTATCAAGAAGGAGATTTCTTCAAGAGCTTGATGATCATTTAGTTGCTGCCATGAGAGCTTAAAGATACACAAGTGGGTGTGCTTGTACTTGCTAAAGAATCCAAGAAAGAAGGAGTCCGTGGTCTCGGAGCTTACACATGGTTGTGTCAGTAAGTTTTCTATTGGTGGGTAGCAATAGGATGTTAGTGGTCTATGTCGCTATTGTAAGAACTTCGATTCTTTCTATAGTGGATTCAGGTTTACCTTGAGGATAGATAGGTTAAATCCTCCCCAGGTTTTTTACTGGTTTGGTTTTTCTGGGTCATCATATCATTGTGTTATTTATTTTTTTGCTACTATGCATGATATGATTGTTTGATTGTGATAACCTAGATCTGGAATTTGGACTAAGTAATAACTTTGCTTGTTAACTACGTTAATCCAATTGTTTTTTAAGGGGTCTAAAAACAAACACAAAAGAAATGCTCCGCAGACAATGGCGGTATCTACTGGTGAGCGGAGAAGGAAGACTGATGGGAGGGAATACGATACTCCCCCACCAATATCATACACTCCAAAAGAGTTAGATGTGTTGCTAGACAAGTGGATAGCAAACAAAGTTTTTAAGCCTAATCAAGTTTCTAGAAAGCCCACAAAAGAGGAGCGGGGGAATAGGAACCTACCACAATGAAGTCCACTTCCATGACTTTTGACCCTGCCTAACCAAGTAATCTGATTTGACCCTTCGGGATGACTATTTTCCCATCAAATCCGACTAAAGAAAAATCATAGTAGGCCAAGTCCTCAGGCTTCAATTTGAGCCCTTTATATAAATCAGGATACATAATCTCAGCAACGCTACATTGATCTACCAACACTCTCTTCACATCATACCCCTCAATCGTCCATAAGTGGTCCATCTCTAACTGCATGTTCTTGTTGTTCTCTCCATGAGACACATGACTCCCACTTTTAGACTAACTCCTACTGGTATGAGTGGTATATATACTAACTTCACGGTCTCTCCTTCGTTCAAGATTAAGAAATTGATCTTGATGTTGGGATCCGATAGACTCTTTATGGTTTGGTCCTGAACCTACCATAATTAAACGCTGAACTCACCAATATTCAAGTTTCCCACAGAGGGCGCCAATTGTAAGGTCACGATTTGGTTGCAAAGCCCAAAAGTGATAAAGGCTAAGGCCAAATGAGCCAAAAACAATGAATTTGTAGAGAGTGGGCTAGAAACTGAACTCTAATGAGTTGGACGGCAATCACAGTAGACTAAGTGATGCTTGATAATATGAATAAATAGATTTGTGCAGGGAAAGTTCTTCTCGGCAAAGTACAAGGAAGTTAATTCTTATATATTTCTCTTGGACTTAAAGACAGTTACAGTTCTTGAGTGTACAATGATTTTTCTATAGATTATCTGATGATCCCCCTTGTAATGGGGTTTTTCTTCTTTATATTCCCCTTCTTCACTTCATCTTAGCCCTTCACATGTAGATCAGATTGCTGGTTTTAATACTTGTCACCTTCTTAAAGTCTCTGTGGGTAGCTATTAGGCTGAATGTTACTATTCAGATATCACCTCCACATTAATGTGGCTGGAGAGTTAGCTGTAGAGCATTCAATGCGGTGGTAGCAGTCTTCTCCTAGATATTTCTCAGCTTTCCATTGTCTTATCCCCTTTTGATGCTTATCCATACCAGTATAATTGTCTAGTGCCTTGTTCTTAATGAAAGGTCAGACCTTTGACCTCTACTCTGCTTAGTCGAAGAGGTATTTCTCCTTGGACTACACTTCTAATCCTTTATGACCAGACTTCTTCCACGGACTACTAACTTATATGCCCCCGTTAGTGTCTACCTATCCTCAAATGATTTAATGTCCTCGGACACGACCCACGGCCCAATATCCATTTCTGGGCCCTTTATCCCTACACTACTTATGATCATTTTTTTTTTCTAACTTTTAATAAGATAGAACGTGTGGTGATTTTTATTTTATTTATTTTTTGAGAAACATGTGGTGATTTTTACTGAGTATATGTTATTGTTTTTTTTTTTTTTAATTTTATAATTCATAAATATTAGATTCTTAGTATTTTGCACTTATTAACTCACTTGACAGAAAAATTAAAAAACTTAAGTATTCACATGGCACATGCTTAAATGGATAATTATGGTGTAGTTCCTGCATAAATTTAGACACGTGAAAATTGGATTATAATTTCAAATTCTAATTCAACTTTCTCTAAGTTTTACATATTAATATATATATATATATATATAGATGACTTATAAATTTGAATCTTTTTTACTTAAATGATTATGTTTTTTATGATTTATTATATTGGACTCCTCGTTTTCTATTCTAAATTAACTAATTTAGTACAAAATTTTTAAAATTTAGATTAGACAAGACATGTGGTGCAAAATTAAATTAAAATTAAAATTCAATTTTTACACTAAATTAACTCACTTGGCACAAAATTCTAAATTTAGATTATGTTAGGTTTTTAGACCCCTTAAAAACAACCAGATTACGTAGCCTAGATTAATTAGCCAAGTTGTTACTTAGTCAAATTAAACAATTCCAGGTTAAAACAATCAAATAATCATATCATGTATATAAAACATATAAAGCAGCGAAAATAATAAAGAACACAAAGATATGATCACCCAGGAAAACCAAACTGGTAAAAAACTTGGGGAGGATTTGACCCACCGATCCTCAAGGCAAAACGGAATCCACTAAGAAAGAATTGAAGTTCTTACAAAAGGACTTACAAGCTCCCCGCTTGACTTCCTAATGCTACCCACCAGTTAAACTTCCTGACACGACCACGCGCAGGCTTCGAGTCCACGGACTACTTCTTTCTTTGAATCCCTCAATCAGCTACAAGCACCCACGCTTGATATTCTTTAAGCTTCAATGGTAGCAACCTTGTTGATCATTAAGATGTAGAAAATATCTCTATCTTGAAAACCCTAAGTTTATGCGAAGAAAAGCTCCTTGAAGATCTCACAAGAGATTCACATAAATAGCAAATATGAGCAACAAAGACTTAGAGAGGTTTGGGTACAAAACCCTAAAAAATAAAATGAGGCACAAGAGGCACTCTAATCTCTCTCTACCAAAAGTCACAAAAACGTTCTAGGGTTTCCCTTATATATATAAGAGTTTTACTTGAACCCCAAGACGTTTAAAAAGAGTTTGGGCTGAGTTGGAATTCTGCAGAAAAATGTTCTGGCCGACTTTCGATCGATCGAGTCTAATTTTCGATCGATCGAGCCAGGCCGAAAGTTACAAATACTTCTGCAGCCACCCGATTCCAACTTTACAATAATCAATCAACTTTGAGCAAGCCTAAACAAGACTAAACATAATGTTTTGATCATGGTTTGCCAACATTACAAATTAGAGTTCTAAATATATAAAATCCTAAGACCTTAGAACCTAACAGATTAGATGAGACACGTGACGCAAAATTAGCATCTAATTAGCCTTTTTTACTAGAGCATTAGCCATAATATTACAATTTTTTTTTAACATGACAAAATCTGAAAATTGAAAAGCAGAGACTTGATACTGAATATCATTAATGATATTTCCAAATGGCAGAAATTCTAGATCCCCACAAGTAATGGCTTGGATAACTATTGCTAAGTCGCCTTCAAAAGTCACCTTCCTTAATCCAATTTTCCAAGCAAACTAAATTGTCCGTCAACAAGCAACTGCCTCCAATTCAACTACCAATTGAGAGCAAGATTGGAAGAGATAAAGCTCCAATTACTTCCCCAATGCTATCTTTGATGATCACGCCAATACTTGCTGAGTTTGTAGCCTTAAAGACTGTTACTTCGAAGTTGGTTTTATCATTTTCAATTAGCTTAATTGATAAAGTCTCTTGTCGCTATTTGGTGAAATTTCAATATATTTATTAAAAAAAAAAATAAAGAGTCGTTAACAAAAATAAGAGGAGAGGGAGGACTTTGAAAAATTATGAGGGGTCATTAAAATTTGCTCCTAAATTGATTAATTTTGTCAATAAAATAAAAAGGAAAGGTACAATTTTGAAATACAGGTGCAAGACTGACATAAACATAAAGTCAATAACTCTATACCACAAAGGATCAATCATATTTTTACACTTGATAATTCAATCTAAGGTGCATGTAGTTTACTAATATTTTGTAACACGAGTAATGCTAAGGACACATAAATATGCACAACTTTGTGCCACAACTCGCCACGTGGCTAGTTGTGAGTGGTGGAACTGTGTCCCCACATGGCCCACCATCACACATCCTCCAATCATAGCTCGTCACGTGGCAAGTTGTGACACAAAGTTGTGTACTATTATATGTTCCAAGCATTACTCTATGTAACACCCCACCCAAAAAATAAATAAATAAACCTTGCTTCCTCTGGTCATTATTCTCCTGCCAGCTCATCTATATCAAATCCTGTGATTTATAAGTTATTGTTTTCAAGGTGAAAATGCTACCATTCTTCCAATTACATCTATGGGATCCTTTGGATGTTGTCATTTCTTGATTATTATTGCAAGTACTTCAAGAATTTTGTGAATGATGAAAGATTGGGGGGTTTGGGTTTTGTTCAATTCATTTGGGGGCTTTTGCTTTGATAAGATGATTTGATTGTCTAATTTACCGACAGGTATTTGAGGGTTGGTTTCCTAGAGCAACCATATGAGTTTTGTTGTTTCATGTGTTGAGATGAGTCAATTTTAAAGTGTGTTCCTTTGCATTTGAGATGGTTTTCTCATATATGAATGTGAGCATGTGCTTGTTGTATGTCAAGTGTTTTATAAAGTGCTTCCATGAGTTATGTGGTTGGATTGCTTCACTTCTTGTTGTAATAATTGTTATATGAGATTATGGGTCGCATTCCTAGTTTTTAATATGTTCTAACACCATTTTATGATTAGGATAACACTTGATCATGTGGTATGGTTTTGAATGTAGCTAAGTATTTGCATATTTTTTGGTTTGTCCACTAGCCTAAACTTTTGGTATTTATATTTAATACCATTGATGAAATGGTTTGTTTAGGATTAATACATAAAATGTCTAGAATATAAGGAATGAATTTCATGTCAAAATATTATCGTTTGGTCATATTCGACTATTTTACAAGATTATTGTACAATGCTGTCATTTTTTTTTTAAGTTCTACACAAATAGTGCTTAATAATCTATATCTATATATATCTAAAAGGTGAAGCACAGTATTTATTGTTGCTACGCTTCTGTTGAGCCATATCAACAGCCACATCATCCACCCATTTCTAACGTTCTCTCTCTTCTTCTTCTTTTTTAATTCTTTTTTTTCTTTTATTAATTTCTTAACTTAATGTTATACTTTCACCAACTTTTTCCCTCCTTTTTATCTTTTCATCTCTCCATTAACGTCTATTTTAATATCACTTTTCCTCCATCTCTTTATCTTCCTTTATTTTTGACTTTTCTTATTCCCCCTCTTACTATAAATTTACAATTCTCAATTTCATTCTATACATAGTTTTCCTACACTCTTAAGGTTATTTCTCTCTCTCAAATTTATTTTTTTTAATTTTTTGGTGGATTTTTTTTATTATTTTTCTTCTCTATTAGTATATATATATATATATATATATATATATATATATATATATATCTAAAAGATGAAGCATAGCATTTATTGTTGCTACACTCTCGTAAAACCATATCAGCAATCACATCATCCACCAATTTCCAACGTTCTCTCTCTTCTTCCTCTTTTTTAATTCTTTTTTTATTATTATTAATTTCTCAACTTAATGTTATACTTTCACCAACATTTTCCCTCCCTTTTATCTTTTCATCTCTCCATTACTATCTATCTTAATATCACTTTTCCTCAATTCCTTTATCTTCCTTTATTTTTTACTTTTCTTATTCCCCCTCTTACTATAAATTTCCAATTCTCAATTTCATTCTATGCATAGTTTTCCTACACTCTTAAGGTTATTTCTCTCTCTCAAATTTTTTTAAAAAAAAGTTTTGGTGGATTTTTTTTATTATTTTTCTTCCATCTCTGCTTGAAGTTTATAAGTTTTTGTATTATTTGAAACTCTACTTTGGGTTGATGTGATTAAGTTATGTTTTTAAGTTGTTATCTTTTTTCTTCTCTTTGATTTCATAGATACTATCCTATTGCATTATATATAAAGATAGTATATAAGAATATAATGATATTTTATTAGATAACATAACATGACTTGGATAATTTGGTGATATTGTATTATTCTCTCACATTCTCTCTTGAAACGTGGTTATTCTCTCTCTCTCTCTCTTCATTTTTTATATTCTCTCTTACAACTCTTCTTTATATTGATGAATCATTGTGATTTTAAAAATCTATTTTGGGTTCATACGTTTTGGTATTGTACTTATTAGTTTCCCATTAAAAGTAGCATATTTTTCTCTCTTATAGTTTTGGTTTGATTTTTGTTTGAGTTAATACTTGATTATTTTGGAAGTAATAATTTAAATTTATATCAAAACACAATCTTGGCTATGCTAATAACAGATCGACATTCGGTCCACTTCATCAATTCAGTCCGATTTCATCTACTTTGGTCAATTTTGGTCTAATTTAGTCTGCTTCAGTCTACTTCAATTCAATTAGGTCCATTCAGTCTACTTCGGTCAATTCAGCCTTATTTGGTCAAATTTGGTCTACTTTGGTCCATTCGGTCAATTTAGTCCATTTTGATCTATTAGGTCCAATTTGGTCCATACAGTCCTCTTAGGTCTATTCGGTCCAACTTGGTCCATTCTGTCTATTTAGTTCTATTCGGTCCAATATGATCCATTCGGTCCACCTAGGTCCGTCCAATTTGGTCAATTTGATTTAGTTAGGTCTATTCCGTCCAATTTGGTCCATACAGTCCACTTGGCCAATTCAGTCCAGTTCGATCCTTTTGCTTTACTTTGGTCGATTCGGTCCTGTTCGATCCAATCTAGTCCATTTTGTCCACTTTGATCTATTTGGTCCAATTTGGTTCTTACGGTCCACCTAGGTTTATTCGGTCCAATTTTGCCAATTCGGTCTAATTAGGTCCATTGGGTCCAATTTGGTCCATACGGTCCACTTTGGTCTACTCGGTCCAATTTGGTCCATACAATCCATTCAGTCCACCTAGGTCTATTCAGTCCAATTGACCAATTCAGTCCAGTCAGGTCTATTTGGTCCAGTTTGGTCCATTCAATAAATTCGGTCTACTTTGGTCAATTCAGTCCTATTCGATCCATTCAGTCCAATCCGGTCCATTCAGTCCACTTCGATCTATTTGGTCTAATTTGGTCAATTCAGTCTAGTTACAAACACACACACACACATATTTGTTTATTTATTTATTTTATTATTTTTTGTTTGAATGTATAATCAACATCTGCAATTCATTTAAAAGTAATGATGTTAAAATAAATGAGTAACTGCCGTAAATATTAGATTTGTATATTCACAGCCTTAATGTTTAAAAAGACTTTTACTTAAATTTAGTCGAACCGAAGTAAACTGAAATGTTATGTTAATGTGGCTCAACGAAAGTGCAGCAACAATAAATGCTATATTTAATATTTTAGATATTACGACTTTGAGAGAGAGAGAGAGAGAGAGAGAGAGAGAGATATATATATATATATATATATATATATATATATATATATATATATAATTTGGATTTAAAATAGGTACTCTCAACCTAAACATATTTTTTCCTTGTATGCAAGCGTACAAAAATGAACCGAAGCGGACCAAAATGAATTGAAGTGGTCTAAATGGACCAAATGAAACAAAGTGGACCAAATGGATAAAACAAGACCGAATGGGAACGAGGAGGACCGAATAGAACCAAAGTGAACTAAATAGGACAAAGTGGACTAGTGTGGACCGAGTAGGACAAATAGGACCTAATAAGATGACAGTGGACCGAATAGGACCAATATCGATTAAATAGGACTAAGTGGACAAATTGGACCGAATAAGACCAATGTAGACTGAATAGATCCAAAGTGGGCAGAATGGACCAACGTGGACTAAAAAGGACCAATGTGGACCGAATAATACTTTTGAATATTTATCATTTTTTTTTTTTTTTTTGCATTTTTAGGGCTCATATTTATAATTTCTAATGTTTATTTTGTTTATATTTTTTTAATTCAAAACTAAAGAGTTTAGCCCAGATATAATAAAATCTCATACTTTGCAACCCAAAAATTAAGAAAAAAAATGAATTTTTGAGCAAAACTTGAAAAGACAACCTACAAAAGAATCAATTTAAGTCCTAATTTGTCCAAAATGGACTGAAAGGGACCGAAATTGACCGAGTGAACCAAATTGGACCAAAATGGACTGAAGTAGATCTAATTGGACCGAATAGCAATTGTTTAATTTTTAGGGAGAACAAATTATACATTATATTACAATTACAATTAAAAAATAATTATTTATTCCCACGCATTGCATAAGTCTATGACTAGTTCATGATAATTACCGTAGATTGAATCTAGAACTCTAATATGGTTAGAATGAAAGCTAACACATGTAGATGTAAGGCTATTCAAGTCTCAAAGCATTTGGCTTAGTATTAAAATTATAATGATTTTCTTTTTGGTATCCTAAATCTATCAGAGAAAAATTCAAGTCAGCCACAATATAGAAAATTTATTTTGAGCTGGTACATATTATACATATATTATCTTATCCCTATTTAGTTTCAAGCTAATTGGAAAACTCTACGTGAGCCAAATGAGTTTTGCAAGAGAGCTAACTTACTACATAGTGATTCTTAAAGTATGATGAAATGTTGAGCTTTTTTGGAATTTATTCCAAGCTTTGGTTGAGCGGATTGGCTTGTAATTTCACATGTATATTCTTTTTTCTTTTTCTTTTTTCGGGTACAAGATAGAATTTCTACTCTAGCCTAATCTAAGTGTATATGCGTATAAAGCTCTCTCCTAGAAACTTCAACCCCAGCCCTTGGCCCCCACACCCCACAATCACTTATACCTGTGGAGTGACCACAGCACCAAGGGTGCACTGTGGTCATGTATATTCTTTGATTTGTGTATTAATTGGTTGATTTTTATTATGGCTTGGTTTGATCATTTAGTACCAAAAATAAATTCATGAGACTTGATACCTCCATTTTAAGGTGATGTGTTTTGTGTTTATTCTAGTAAATGCACATTACTTGCCATGAGGCATTTACATTCTTTGGGAGCCTTATGATCCTATGGATCCCTTGTATGCTTGTTTAATATCCTCTAGGAATATGTGCCTTGGCATACTTAAGTTAGGCTTTAGGGCCTCAATTTGATCTTAGAGATCTTTCCAATTTATGGAGACAATGTGATGGTGTTCTTGCGTTTCTAGGTTCCAAGATTCATAGTGATGGACCTAGTAACTAGATTTGTTGATTAACTGGTTCCTGGGTCTAGGTCAATTCAGTTGACCTTCTAAGGTAAGGGGTTTCTCAATGGGAATTTTAAAAAAAATAATCATATTGCATGAAACGTTGTTTTTGGGTTAAACACATTTAGAAAATTGTTCGTGGAACTATACTTTTCTAAAAATATTGTGTTGTAAACTTAATATATATGATTATTTATGAAAAGTTTATCATATTTGATATCACATATGGGGCAAATGCATGAATTATTGGCAAGGAAAATACGAGTGTTTTTTAATTCATCTGTTGATAATGGATGTCATGGGTTATGATATTACCTGGAAATTATAAAGGTGCTTTATCTTGAATTTATTGCATTATTCACAATTTTTAAAGATGTTTTATCTAGACTCTTGTTATTTAGGAAATTGATAGAAATCTTGTAGACAAAAAATGATTTTGAAAAACTTAAGAACTTTATGGAAGTCTTGGTTGTTTAAGGTTTTCTTGAAACTACTTGGAAATGTGTTACATGATTGATTATATAGAAATTGTGTGCTTTTTATTTTTTACTTTGTATCGTGATGTTAGTGATTACCCAATGATTGCCAACTAGATGTTGTAGTTTATGTGACATTGGTATCTTGGCAACTGTCTTTGTGATGATTATTGAGTTCCGGCTTTGTGTTGGTAGATTAGTTCCTAATCTATGTTAGCAATTGAGTTCTAGTTTTGCATCGGCAATTGAGTTCCAGCTGTGCGTTGGTGACGAGTTCCATCTTTATGATGGCATTGTCACATGGCCTTGGGTTGGATATATGGTTTGTGAATGGTGTTGTTATTGCTCACAATATATAGTATGTAGTTTCATGATGATGATTATTTTGAGAAACTTGATACTACATTATTTTAATCATTCTTGTCATGTTACCAATGAAAATGTTAGACTTTTGGAGTTTGTTGGCCTTGGGTGTAAAAAACCTAGATTTGCTATTGAGGTTGTGTACTCTAGGGAAGACTGTGTCTTTGGTGTTTCAGAATATTTATGTATATTTTGGGGACACGTTTTATTGTTTGTAAATATATCTTAGAGCTCCAACTTATATTGTGGATATTTTAGCATATTAATATTTTATTATGTAGATATATTGTTTACTTGACGGAAGGAAAAAAAAAATCTCCTATGATTTCTCTTGATGGTTAGATTTCTCATGCTTTGGACCCTTTTAGATTTGGGGTATGATATATTTGGTCTGGTAAGTGTCAGGTATAACAACTTACCAATGAATCTTCAGTACATGGAAGAATATATAAAGCAACACTAAGTTATTTTTCAATAAGAAAATCAAAATTAAACAAGCAAGCAAACTAATTCAATAACACTGAAAATGTAATATGTAAAAAGAGTTTAAAAAATTAGCTATGCAAGTACTATTTGTCCTTGATGTCACAATAGTGGTTTCATGACCATTTTTCTGATATTTGTTATAATTTTGCGATCTAACTACTTAGAAATCAAAAATAAAACTTCAAGACACAAATTCTTTAGTGGGTGTCATTAAATACCATAAACTCATATAACAAATATATAAAATGTTCAATTGAGACAATAGGGAGTAAAATCAAAAAATATATACAACTATAAATAAAGCTATCTTAGAAAGCATTCTATAGATATGCATAAAACCAATATATAAATACACAATCCTTAAATATTTTAAAATCCAAACAGTATTTACTTGCTTCTAAGGGACTTGAAAGGGGTGATCCTGCTTAGCATAAGCTAGTGCATGCCATTCCTTTAATCTTGAGTTGGCATACTGAAATGTCTTGTTCTGGAAACTCATCAACTAGAAAACTTGCTTCTTCTATGGCTTCCTTTATGTTTGTTACCTATAAATAAAAATCACATCCTTAATTTTTCCAGCTTCTAAGAATAGATATAGAGTCATAGACGTTACAAATTAGGACAAAAGCAACCAGATATGGACTAGAAGAATAAAATCATTGCTTGTGTGAAATAAATATAAATTCTGCATCATACTGAAAATTGCAAGTAACCTCACTTAAGCAGAAAAATTCAAAAAAATGCACTCAAAATAAATTTTTAAAAAATCAAGCTTATATACTATTGATCTCTAAATCAAAATGGTCAAGTAACTTAAATAATAATAATAAGAATAATAATAATAATAATAATAATAAAATAAATAAAGATAAAGAAAAGAAACTTGAAACATTTAACTGTAATGTTTTAAAAAACACAAATAAATGGAAAGAGTGTGTGCACTTGTAGCAGGGTTGTGAAACTTAATTAGATTGAAAATCATTATGAGATGATAAACACTAAAATGAGTTTTGGAACATAAATTCTTCACTAAGTTCACAAAGATCACTTACCTTGATTGAGCTTTGGAATATAATTGTGGCAGCAAGGCCAATCGTTGAAGTGGTGAAACAACAGCATTCTCAATCCCATCAAGCTTTTCTATTTGTTCTTGCTTAGGCGCTACCTAGACCCAAAATGCCCCAATGTGACTATTTGGAACTTCTTCTTTAATTGCAGAAGCAAAACCATAAGGTTTTTTTTTTTTTTTGAGAAACAAACCATAGGACTTTAGAGAGGGAGAAACCAGAAATGTGAAATTCCAAGAGAAGTCACGAACAAATAATAAAAAACTATATACACACAAACAACCCATTGAGACATTTTTACAAACAGCTTATACGCATTTATGAACGAACCTGAATTTCCATCCAATGGCCACATGTAGTTTTACGAACAATTGGCTTTTCCATCTCCTTATTCGCCTATTTCCTCCAAGTTTTACAAACAAAAATAACTTAATCTGAAACACACAAACAAAACCAAAGTTTCAACTTGAAAGTGAGGGAAAAATAAGACATACCCAGAATCAAATGAGGAAAAAAGTTCCAAAATAAAGAGTAAAAATGTGGAAAAATAAATAAAGAGAAAAAAACATACCTTATCTAGTTGGGAAAGAATAATGTAAAGATTCAAAGAAACAACGTTAAACATTTCGATAGCAAAAGAACACAAGTACTTCATAAAAAACCTTCTATTACTAATCTAGAAAAAATATAAAAATTTAAGAGTCCCTTCTTTTCAACAAATAAGATAATGGGTGCTCACAAGTTTTTTTTTTTTTTTTTTTAAGATAATTACAACATGCTGTTAATCTCGTAATTCAAACTATTTCTCCTCTAAACCCTAAGTACTTTGTGTATGAAGATGTGTCAATTCAACTACAAGGCCTTTGGCTACTCACAAGTATATTATTCATGCATAAGTACATTATTCTTTCATAAATAATAACATATAAAATAAATAAATAAAATATTATTTAGAGAGGGAGAGAGAGAGCATTTATGAATAAACTTGGGAGCTAATTTCTTTTTTTTTTTTAATATTAAATATTTTAACATACAAACGGGGAGAGGATGAGAAGATTTTAAAGAAACTTGTGAGCGAATTGAATACTGTTTATAAGTTAAATTTTAGTTCCTCTTGATATTCACTCAATGCTCTTTGAAATGACTGCCTTATTCTTTTAGATGCTCTTTAAAATGACCGCCGTTTTCTTTTTGATGATCTTCATAGCATTTTAAAAAACAGGCTTCTAAAAGAAAAAATTGTTCATCTTTCTTACCAAGGCAGAAAGTTGTGCACTTTTTAGTGACTTTAACAATATGGTGCTTAACTAACAAGTTATGAACTCTTGTGCAGATATCAAAAATTCTTAAAGCATTTTCTTGAAGCCAACCAGGAAGATTATTGCTTTCTTTGTAATAATTATGGCATGACTCAAATGTGCATATAAGTCAATGAATATATTTCACTTCAGCAATATAATCAGGTTCAACGAGATCGTTAGTAGTAGCGGTATGGTCATTAGTGTTTGCTTCAACAAGAGTAGTGATAACCCATATCATCATCGCCAAGATAGATTTTTTTCATAAATCTCCTAGCCATAAATTTTCCGACAATAGAAATTATCTAACTTTTGAGTAAAGTTCATAACAATATGTAATGCCTATAACCTTACGCCTTATATTCAATAGAATAATTAGACACCTTTGAAATAAATTCATTTTCATTTACAAATTAATTGTTTCTTTTAAAAAGGCCATTTACAAAAGGTGTGGCTAACGAATTTTTATTTTGGAAGTAGAAGCATTTTTTATTAAGTGACTTCAAGTATAAGTAATGTCATTTCATAATGATTATAGAGCATCTTTATAATTTTTATATAAACTGGTGACTCTTCACAAATGTCAAGTGTACTTGTATGAGAAGAGTATTCTAAATGTCACAATATCATGCTTTCAAGAATGTGATCATAATTTTCTTGAATAAAGTCTACTATTCCTCTCAAAAAGAAAAAATTAATAATAATAATAATAATAATGTGATAAACAAGAATGAACATCTTCTGTACAAAAAAGTGTGTACCGCTCCCTGTACCACCAATAAAAAATTGACATCTGGCATCTTTGTTTTGTTTTCCTTCTCAACTAACGGAGGGGCAACCCGCAGCTCTATTAGTCACGTTAATGTATTTTAACGTTAGTCAGGTTATATGACAATTGTGGGTCACGTGGCTCACTTAATGCACTTACTACCCCACATGAGTAACTTTATTTTTCATCCTTCATTTTTTTTTTGATTCAAATCTTTTAGAGTTCCTAAAGTACTCTACCAATAGATTTCCTTAAATTCTAACAATTCTTTAATAATCTAATGGTCTAGATTTTGCCATATCAACATTCCACTAACAATACTCTTAAAATAATATAATAATGTTGCAAACCAAACAATTAAGATTATTATTAATGGAATATTGACATGGCAAAATCTAGACCATTAAATCATTAAGGAACGGTTAAGATTTAAGGAAATCTACTTGGTAGAGTACCCTAGGAACTCTAGAAGATCTGAATCCTTTTTGTTTACATCAACTTTAGAATTTTTTTCCGATTTAGCCTTAAATATCTAACATTTTCGTTAATTGTCACATTTCAAAACAACGTTGGAAACTAGCATCTCGAATTTTTAAAACTTTAGATCAGTTTAGAACTCAAGCTTTTAAAACTCAATTTCTGGTGTTTGTCATACCCTTACGTGGACAAATTTTCCACGTGGACCAAATTTAGCCACGTAGAAATCGAGTCTATAAGACTCAAAATCTGCACACTCGGAACCAACAACTTAGAGCCTGTTTGGATGACTTTTTTTGCTCACTCAATTTCCATCACTCATCACCCATCACTCATTACTCATCACCCATTACTCTAAAATTAATACCCGTTTGGCTCCATCACTGAAATGTCATCACTCAATTTTTTTCACACTATTTGTGGGCCCTATACCTGTCACTGGTGCAGCTTTTGTTTTGTTTTTTTTTTTTTTTTTTTTTTTTAGTACCCACAAACCCGAACCAGTGAAAGAAGAAAGGAAGAAAAAAAATACTCAAATCACTGAACCTAGTGGGAAAAAAAAAAAAAAAAAAAAAAAGAGGGAAGAACACCGGGGAGACCGAACCCAGGAAAAGGAAAAAAAAAAAGAGATTTCCCAGTATCCAACTCTTTTGCCTATAACCCCCAAAAGCTCCTCTGTATCCAACTCTTCCTCTCTATCCCAAGGAGATTTCCCAGTAAGCATTTCACACACCACACACCCAAAAGCCCAAATTGAACGCAATCAGTTATCATTTCTCTAACCAAAAAAAAAAAAAAGGAAAACCGGCCAACGATCCTTGTTACGAATGACGAGCAGCGAAGGTGGAAAATCGGCCAACACAATCAGTTATCGACGCCCCAAGACTTCGAGCTCTAGTTTGAGTCCTCATCTCCACGCAGAGCAGCGAAGGTGGTGGTGGTTTACACCGGGGAGACTGAACCCAGGAAAAAAAAAAAAAAAAAAAAAAAAAAAAAAAAAGAGGATGAACATTGGGGAGACCGAACCCAGAAAAAGGAAAAAAGAAAAAAAGAAAAAAAGATGAACACCGAGGAGACCGAACCCAGGAAAAGGAAAAAAAAAAAAAAAAAAAACCAAACCTAGAAACCAATGTGAAAAGAAAAAAGAAAAGAAAGGAGAATAGAAAAGAAACCCAGAAAGTGAAAAGAAGAAGAAAAAGAAGAAGAAGACCTAAACCCGTGAAAGACAAAAAGAAAAGATAAAAAAAGAGAAAAGAAGATAAAGAGGGAGCAAAATCTGACTGTGGGACCGGTAGTGTAATGCTATTTACAAGTTTGCCATTGAAAACAAAGAATTGGAAACTGAAAACAGCCAAAAGTTGTTTTCAGTTTCCACAACTCATAACTCAAAAAGTAGAGAATTGAGTGATGGAAACAGAGTTATCGTTTGCCAAACAACCTTTTTGCTATGGGTCCCACCAGTTTTGAGAATTGAGTTATGGAAACAGAGAATTGAGTCACGGAAACAGGCCAACCAAACAGCCTCTTATCCACTTTCAAACGCCTCACTCAAACACTCTCAAACACACTCTCAAAGTTCAAATACACTGAAACACTCTCAGTCAAACACTCTCACTCACTCTCAAACTTTCAAACTTGCTCGGCCCTCTCAAAGTCACTCTCAAACTTTCAAACTCACTCATCACTCTCAAAATCACTCACTCTAAAACTTTTAAAATCACTCAGTCTCACACCCAAATAAGTCACTCAAACACTCTCCTCCTTCAAACACTGAAACCCACCCAATCACTCAATCTTACAGTGAAACACCCTCAAACTAAAGCACTCTCATCCTTCAGCACCGAAACCCTCACCGACAGCCACACATTTAAACAGCCAAACACCAAAGATGCTCACCGAAACCCTCTTAAGGTATGTTTTTCCCTTTCTATGTTCAATTATATTTGGACCTAATTTCTTTGTTCTTTTGATGGATTTTATTTGGTTTGTACCCATTTTTTGTTTGGCTGTTGTTAATTGGTGTGTGTGATTAATGAAAACAATGCTGGAAAGAAATGATTTTGAGTTGGGTATTAGAGTTTTTGAGGGTATAGTATTGAGTTAGCTTTTTAATTTTCATATTCTTTATATTTTTTAATTAAATTAAGGTTCTGGTTGATGAAATATTGTAGGAAACAAAAAGAAAATTATTCAGATATTAGGTTCTTAAGGAGTGCTATGTATTCTCTACTCAAAAAGGAAGATGAGATTTTTTAAGTGGGTTATGCTAAGGCAATAGGTTGCATGAACAGGGTTTTATGTGTGGTGGTCTATATTGGGTTGGTGTTGATTTCACTACCACATTTTGTGTTGGACTCATTGAACCAACTAATGATAAAGAGCAAAATGACATTTTTCTATTTATGTTTGTTCATAGTGTTCTTTTAGTTCTTATAAAGAGCTATTTCTAGCAATTTAGTGTATCATGTCACATAATTTTTGCTAAAATAGCACATGGAGTGGAGGTGTGTTTTACCTAGTATATGCCATTCTAGCAATTTGAGGGGTTTCAGCACACCCAATACTAATGCTCATATAAACTATCCAAACAAAGTATTCCCAAATTACACAATCTAAATGTAGTATTATCTGTTGTGAAATTTCAAATAGCGTATAAAATACCAATAAATGTTTAGACCCCCAAAAACAAAAATACCAACACAAGCTTATAATCAAACAGTATATGTGCGGAACATGAAATATAAGTAATATCCAACTTGGTAACACACTCTAAACCATAATTAATTACAAACACAACAACAATTAAAAGGTAAAGAGAAAGGAAAGAGAGATGCAAACACAAAGATAACACGATGATGTGTTATCGAAGAGGAAACCGAAGTACTTGGCGAAAAATCTCTCCGCCACCCTCCAAGCAATCAATAATCCACTAGAGAATGAAGTTGGGATACATGGATAGCAGAAGACCCTTCAAGCCTAATCTACCCAATGCACCTAAGCCCTCCAAGCTTCTTGCTCCAACAGGGTTACGCTGAACCTTGTCTTCTCTAGCTTACCGAATCCCGCAATAAGCCCATTGCATCAACCAAACGAATTGGTCATCTCTTACAAATCATTAGTTGTGTGGCAGCACCTCTATGTAATTATAGTATTTTAATGGGGTGTCACAGTCCCTAATCTTTCATTTACAGAAATATGACAGGCACAGCATTATTTTGAGGGTGTAAAACAGTAAAAGTACCCCCATATGCCACAGGTCCACAACCTTATTGAAAATATTGTAATATTTATTTAATAGGCTTGATTGAAGCCCAACCCCAATGATAAATCTCTTTCACAATGTGGATAAGACATAGGAGCAGTTCTTGGGATCTGCTTGTATATTTGTACATCATAGACTGTTTCATTCAACAATGCCTGCAGGACTGGAAAAGGTGCTCAATGTAAATTGAATGAGAGCACCCTCATACTCATAGTACCCGTTTTCCTCTGAAAACTAACATAATTACATTTGGAAAACTACCATATTCAACTAAGCCTTTCATTTTTAGTAATCTCGAAGAAATAAATCATATGGAGTAAGATTTCTGTGCTCACTGAAACACTAAGATATGGATACGTGGACTAATAGAAATAGAGAAGTGACATGTTCAATGCTCTATGCTCATGGGAGCATAATTTGGCTGATCATGCAAAACAGATGAGAGAGAGAGAACCAAAGCTTTGCCAATTCTGAATTCAGAATTTTGTTGTAGGACAGATTGACAGAGTTGCATTAATGAAGGGGCAGACATTAGCCAGCTCAAATGCTTTGGCATTAGTGAAAAATTTGGGGACATTCTAGATTAATTTAAGCTGGTTTTTCGTTTAGATAACTCTACCTCTGCCATAGACATATATAGTTCTTAACCATTTACAAGGAATTTGAGCTTCAATAACTGAGAATATTTATATATATGGGCTTCATAACTGCCGTGACATACCACTTGCATGACTCATCCAAGCATTTCGCACAAAGTTTGACTTTCGTCGACCTACTGATTATAAAATGTTTGTTTTCCTTAAGGGCACAAATTGTTAATACGCGCTTCACCTCCACTTTATTGGCAAAAGTCAGCCCTTTGCACAAATTCATCCCCTCTCTCCAAGTAGACACAAATGTTATCTCAATATTTGAAGGATCTGAAACCTCGAATATGTGTGAAAACACAAAAGCTGTTTAAACTCTCAAATTAAAAATTACGACTCAATTGATTTTACTCTAACTTAGACTAAGTGCGGAATAGAGTAAATGCGAGCAAAACAAACAATAAAACTACTCTAAGCCATAGTCATCAAATATCAACAATAAAATGAAAGCTAAAAAAGTAGGGAAGAAGGATGGAAATACAAGATAACACCAAGACGTGTTATCGAAGAGGAAACCAAAATCTCGGCGAAAAACCTTTCCGCCGCCTTCTAAGCGGTAAATCAATCCACTAAAGAATAAGTTGGAGTACATAAATAACAAGAGACCCTCCAAGCCTAGTCTATCCCATATACTTGAGCCCTCCAAGTTCCTGCTACCAACTGGCTTGATGAAGCCTTGTCTTCTCTAGCTCTTCGGATCACGTAATTCAACCCAATTGCATCCACCAAACAAATGGCTTCTTCCAATGCTTCCCAGCAGCACCAAAACCTCACTTTACACTCAGAATTGGTGTGGTAAGTATTGGAGCTATCAACCTCTCAAGGATTTGGATATGGAAAGGTAGGAGTAGAGGAAAACCACAAAGGATTGTGTAGATGATTGTAGGTATCACAATCTCTAACTCTCAAGGGTAATATCAAGGGTTTTCTCTTTGAAAAGTACTCCTTTCATTATGTGGGTAATTATGGTATATATAGTGTGGGTGAAGACATGGTGTAGCAGATATGCCAAAATAGCAAAACAAATGTTTCACGGGTATCTCGCGGGAAGGCCTTACCTGCTAAATACTCGCGAAAACTAGCTGTCATAACTCTTCGCATTCTAGTTATGTGCTCTGCATTTCACTCAATCCACTCTTCATACTCATCTCTATCGACAAAATCTTCACCATTAATGGCAATCTCATCAACATAGTCATCATCATCATCGTCATCATGAACATCATCATCCTCTACATGTGTAGAATACTCATATTAAGCATTTGGAACTGTAACCTGTAAACTTGTGGTTTTTTGTTGGATTTCCTCGATACCAAGTACTACACACGACTCCAACTGTATGTACAACTCAATACCATTTACTTTGGGTATTCTCTCCAATTTGTCAAACATGATCTTTACATGTTTGTCTGCTTCTATCGTCATATACTTGTAATTAATCTGGTGCTTCAGGACTTTATATGGCATACGATAAGTAATTTGTATCTTGTGCACAGTAAGATTCACACACAATTCTTCCATAACTATCATCTTCAATTTATCAAGGGTCTTCAACCTACAATCAATTTAGGTATAATAGCACTTTATACCCGGCCCTTCAAATGGCAATCTCTTGTTGGCATTGGCATTCTTAAGCAGATCACCGTGGTATAGGATTATATCAATTACAGTCATTGTGAACCTATTAGAGTCAAGTTACTATGTTAGTTAAAAAACATTTTATCTAGTCAAAAAACACAAAGTACAAATTCCAATTCATTCAAAGGGCATGAATTTCATTACACATTCGTTATACATTTCATACCCAAATCCTTTTTCCGTCATGCTAAGACTACCCATTTCATACCCAATACAAAAAAAAAAAAAAAAAAAAAAAAAAAAAAAAAAAAAAAAAAAAAAGAGCCAAAATCCTTATACAACATTTTTTCTAATTACATGCCCATAACATTTACATACCCTACTACTACAACAACAACAACAACAACAAAAGGAAAAAAGAAAAAGAAAAAGGCCATTTCACTACACATTCAAATGGCATTTCATTACATACCCATTTCTTTACAATTCATTCGAAGGGCATGAAGTTCACTACCCATTTCGTACCCAATACAATGATGAATAAAGTCAAAATCCTTGTAAGATCATGATAAAGATAAGAGCCTATAAATGATGAATAAATTTTGATAACAAAAACCATGCAAATAAATGCTAAAAAAAATTACACTAACAAAAAAAAGTTCTATAATTCACAATATTTGTATCTTAACTAAGTTATGTTAACTCTCTACCAAATAGATAGTCAAACTCTTTAATCCACACCCAACAACAAATCATACCCAACTACAATGACAATCAAATCAAAACTCTTACCTGAGATATAAATTTGTTGAGAGAGAGGAGCAGTGACAGAGAGAGGCAATGTGGTGTGAAATCAGAGACAATGTGGCGTGAGAAGTGTGAGAGTTATGGATGAGTGAGGCAGTGAGTTACTGAGGAGTGTGAGGTTGAGTGTTATGGGTGAGGGAGTGTTGAGTCATATATGTGTTTTATAAAATTTTGCCCAGCAAAAATTGAGTCTATAAGGCTCGAGATCCAAGTATATTTTAATTAGATTTCCAATCTTATAGACTCGAGCTCTATGTGGCATAACCATATTTCCTGAAGAAAATTGAGTCTTAAAGACTCGGTTTTGCTTTGTAGAACTCAAGTCTTTAAGACTCAAGATCTATGTGGCATAATAGTGTCCAACTCATCAAGTACAAAGCAAGTCTTTAAGCCTCGAGTTTTATATAGAACTCGAGATGCTAGTTTGCTAAAACCTTTCAAACGTGTATTAGCTTACTATATTCTCTGCCCCTACTATGCTAATCCCCAAATATCCCCATCAACTTCATTTTTCTCCTTAAACTTTGCAAAATATTCTACTTTTGTCATTCTATCTACATCAGTTAAATTAGGTTGTGGCTTAACGGAGTGTTGATGTGGTATTTGACATTGACCAAACTAATTTACTTTTAAACTTATAAACACATGGCGCACAATAATTGGCCCACCTAGATTAAAAAGTTCTAGTAAGACAAATTTACTCTCAAAGGTTCACACTCACTGTCACTAACCCACATAACCCAATCCAAAGTTCAAAACCTCAGCTAGTCAACCCAGTCTCAAAAATTCCCAAATCTGAAAAGCTTGAAACCCCAATGCCACTCCCACGGCCTTAATCGACGACCCCAGCCCGACAAAGGAGTGTTCAATGGAAGCCTTCTTTAGTCGTTGAAGCTAATCATTACTGAAGCAACAAGAAGACTTTGGACCTTCTTGTTATACGCAAAGAAAAGGCAAATTTTTTGCTTATTTGAAAGTTTCTAAAGAAGAAACCCCTCCTGCGTTGTTGAAAGTTCACTAGTGGTTCTAAATATTGACTTGCTTGGTTTGGTTTGAAGTAAAAGAGAAATCTTTGAAGGATTCTTGTCTTCTTTGGGTTGGGTGAAAGTTGCTCTTGGAGGTTTGTTAGAAAATTTTGTTTTATCATTATTATTATTATTATTTTTAAACCTTGAAATTTACTCCGATTCTTGTTTTGTTTTGAAGATAAGCCCATGATATGCCAAAAATTTGTTATGGGTGCATGGGTTTATGATTTTTCTTTTTTCAAGTTTAGTGAATTTCATACTGAATCAGTATTTGATTTTGTCACATTTCTTCCTGTATTGTTTGAAATTTGTTGGTGGATTTAGGTTTAATGAGCTGTGTCTTGGTCGAAGGGAGTTGCCTTTGAACACTCTGTCACCGATACTCCGTTTCCGGTTTGGGGTCGCCGATTAAGGTCGCCGATTAAGGCGTTGGAGTTTTAAGTGTTTCAGATTTGGGAATTTTTATGACGGTTGACGTTTGGATTGGGTTGTATGGGTGTAAGGATAAATTTGTCTTACTGGCAGAACTATTTAATCTATGTGAGCCAATCATTGTGCGCCATGTGTTTTGGTCAATGTCAAATACCGCATCAGCATTCTGTTAGGTCGTCTAACAGGCATAAATCGAAGGACGAAAAGTAGAATATTTGGCAAAGTTTTGAGATCAAAAATGAACTTTTGAAAGTTTAATGATCAAAAACAAATTTTTACGAAAATTTAGGAATGAAAATGATATTTTACCTTTTTTTTTTCTTTGTCTATTTTAAATTTTTTGTCTTAATTAAGATTTTGAAATATGTAGATTTTGAAATGTAGTTATTGGGTGGTGTAATATTGCTTAGAGTTACGCCAAGTGTAACTTAAACCCAAACACACACACACACACACACACACACACACACACATATATATATTGAGAATCAAGACTTTGAATTTTATTAAATAGTAGGCAAATCTACTTAATAAGTAGCAATGGTGTGCGATGGGACATCTTCCATCCACACTTGAAAACCAGTGACATGTCGTGCATGTCGAGCTAGGTTGTGGGCTACACTATTTCCTTCTCTACAAACATGTGAAAACCTAATACAATGAAATAAATTTGCAAAACATTTAATATCTTGACTAAGTAAACCAAAGGATGCCAAAGAGTGTGAATCTGCATTCAAAGCGTTTATAACAATCTCTGAATCTCCCTCTAGGATAACATCCTTCAAACTCAGATCAATAGCAAACTGTAAAGCCTTCGATGTAGCCAAAATTTCAAGCTCCACGACAGTTAGGGGGAGAGGGATGATTTCAACCATTTGTGCCAAGCCATTACCTTGGCAATCTCGAATAATCAATCCAATCCCTGCCTTATCTTCTTCTTGAAACATTGCATCGATGTAATTTGTGCTAGAACCCTCCACAGTTACATCCATAGTCGATCTCCCGAACAACACTAATCCACCACCCATATTTGATCTTGGGGCAATGAATATATTCTCACACCTTATCTTCCTTAACACATTTTTTAGCATAGCTTCATCTGCCCATGTTTTGGCTAAAAACACGACAGAGAGATCTTTTGTCCGCACCAAATCTGCAAGCTCATTCTCTGTACATGGGTTCCTAAGCCCACGACAGTTCCACACTAGGCAACTCATGGTGATCGGCAGGGCTGATGCATAGCCTCCACCATTAAATTTGATGAACTTTCATCATCTTTTAAAACCCTTTTCCACTTTTCAGGTAACTCCAAATGATCAATACGACCTCTCTTCACACCCAAGTATTTACTCACAGTCTTACTTCTCGTGCCTCTGGTGTGTGCTTGTTTTTTCCGATTTCTTTTGATACTCATAAGAGTAGGGTTGTGTGTGAATTACAAAGTTGAAACTTTTGGGTCTCTGTGAGTAAATTCCATGATGGTGACTCAGCTGGCTTGCACGTGCTCCTGGTATAATGATGAGTATTCTATTTTTGGGCTAAATTAAAACACTCATTAAGAGCATTATTTGGATTTCCTTTCATAGACGAAATCGCATTAAACCTGTTGAGGTCAGCATCAATTTCATTTATTTGAATATCAAATAACTTTTTCTGTTGGTACCTGCATAGCGAATAAATCCTCCACCAAATCTGTTACACCCTCATTAATACATGGATTCCTTGAATTATGGGACTCAACTGGAGGCAGCTGGCTCAGCAAAGAATTCTAATTCGAATGAATGACTGGAACCGTGGGTAACATCTCCCTCAACTCACTAACTGCTATAACGTACCCAACGGTTACATTAATTGCTCGGTCCCCTTCAGTTTCCCTGCTCACCTGAACTATCTTCGGTTCGCCAACCACCGCTTCTTTTCCCGTCACTTCCGAGGCCATTCTTGCAGCATGAAATGCTTTCCTTGTCCAAGGTTTCTTATTTTCATAGAATCTTGGCACATAAATAACAGCTTTTTCATGCGCCAAGGCTGGAATTGCCTTCAAAGAGGAGTTGAATTGCTGGTGTTTCGGAGTCAGTGTGCCTTTGCTCTGTATCCATAGCTTGCAATTCTTATCGTTGTGATTTAAGCACCCTCACCAAAAAATGAAATTTGGTAACCGTTCGTATTTGAATTTCACCCAGTGTCTTTTCCCATTCTCCAAAGTGATGAGCCTACCACGGCACAGAGGCCGCGATATGTCCAACTCTACTCTAACTCGCATGAAGTAACCACTCTCTTCATTAGCTCCTTTTGTCAATTTCTACACTTCACCAATTATTTCACAAATATTCTCGGCCACCTCCATTGTCATATAGCATGCCAGAATATCATGAACTTGCACCCAGAATTTTGTTTTTAAAAAAACCAAATCTCAAATCGGACAGTCCGAGTTGTATCTCTGAAGCATCACCAGGTTCTTGTCAAAACTCCATGGTTGATTTTGAAGGATTCTATCAATGTCACCCAGATTATCAAACACAAAAAGGACCCTGTGCTCATTCTGTTTACGAATCTTGAAACCTTTCATTAATCGCCATATTTGTTTGAAAGTTTGGGCCATAGCTTCCATGTTGAGAAAGCAAGGAGTAAGGAATATAGCTGCCAAAATAAATTCCCCGAAGCGCTGTTCCTTTGAGAAAGTATAGCCAACCTTTTCCTTCTCCGACAAAGAAAAGTTATTCCACTGACTTGCCAACTCTTCCATAGTATGTAAATGATAAGAGAAAGGAGAATCAAAAAACCCAAGTATTTCCCAAAACCCCGAAAAAAGAATCACAAGCTCTGAAGGTAAACTTGTTACCTTGAGAGAAAACACCCTCCTTCTGAAGAAGGGACAAACACTTCTACTGCCTAAGCGAAGAGAGAAAACCTCACTTGCTTAGCAACAGAGAGAACTTCACTTGGTACTGAAAGTCTTCAAACAATCCAATAAGAGACTTTATATATATATATATATATATATATATATGAGATGGGTTCAAGTTACACAATTTTTAAACCATTGGATTTAAGTAGATCCAATGGTAAAAAAAAAAAAAAAAAAACTCTCATTAATGTTAATATTCTAATTGATCTAATTTATTATCCCTTATTTAATACATTTCATACTTATTTCTAAACCCAAAAAAATTTATACATTCTCTCTTCACTTCTCTCTCTCTTTCTCTTTGCACAGCTTTTCCTCTATCTCCTCCACTAGCAGCAATAAAATAAATAAATAAATAAAAAGGCCATAGCCTACCATACTTTGTTGAATAACACAAATATTGCTACCATGTTGTTCTCTATTTTCACATTTTTTGGTCCTTGGTTCTCCTCGATTCTAAGAGATTGAATTTAACCAAACTTTTAAAATTATAATAGGCTGTGTGCTGTGCTTCTTTTTTTCTTTTATTTTTTTTTTTTATGAACTGTTGTGTATTGTTTTTGAACTCAATTGTCCTGAATCTTATATATAAGAAATGTAACAAAATTTTCATTTAGAGACTATACAGCAAAATTTTAATTGAATGAGAAATGTAAAAAATATATAATATTAATTTGACCTGCTCATTTTTTACACTCACAATAGTCATGTAATTTCCTTTCTACCCTACCTCAGAAAAGCAAAACCTACTTTCAAATTGTCTTTCCATTATTTACCCTGAGCATTGGCCAATGATGTAGGAGTAACTGGATCATCAACTTTTAGATGGAATTTCCACAACTTGGGTCTTAGCGATAATTACTGCTTAAGGATAATGGCCAGAAGGACGATTGAAAGCCATTATGGCGTTGGGATTTAGAGTTCTGTTGTTTCTGTCTTTGTATTATGTATAGTTGTAATTTATTGGCATTTCACATGGAGATTGTGCATTTGAACAAACCTTATCAAATCCATGTTCAAATTAGATTGAAATTAAACTGTATTTCTTTTCACTGCCAATTTGAACTCCTTCCCCTTCCCTTCCCTTTTCTCGTAAGCATCAAACCGCATTGATTTAATTTGGTTAGAAACGTGGAGATAGAGAACAACAAAGCAGCAATATTTGTGTTATTCAATATTTGTGTTAATTTGGTTTTTATGGATTCAAGTATGGAATGTATTAAATAAGAGATAATAAATGCGATGCAATCAATTAAAATATTTGCATTAATGAGAGTCTTTTTTTTACCGTTGGATCTACTTAAATCCAATAGTTTAAAAAAAAATGTATTACTTAAACCCATCTCTCTCTCTCTCTCTCTCTCTCTCTCTCTCTCTATATATATATATATATATATATATTGTACGGCACCGAGCTCCCTGGGCTTGTTGGATCAGTAAGGCCCACAAGGGCCCTACTTTCTTGGCACGCTCGGGCAAGAACAGTTTGGTCTTAGCCGCTCACACGTGCTTCCCAAAGTTACGTCATCCTCCAAGGATACTTCCCCGAGAAGTGCTATTACGCCCGGGGAGCATACGACCGAGCATTAGCGGCTAGGAGTTGTATCCGCCGAGCATCGAAGATTGGGAACCATTCCCAAGGCCACTCCCACCTAAACATCCACAAATCATCATCTGTATTGGACCTTCAAATGCACTAGCGCAAGCATAATTATCACCATCCCATTAGCACCTCACTATAAATACAAGGATCTTGGGAAAGAGGAGGGTTGTTGAAAAACTGGGGAAATAAGAGGGGAGAAAGAGAGATAGACAAGAAGAAGGAGAGGGGCTCTCGATCAGTCTCAGTATAGGAACGACCCAGTGTAGGAATTCTAGGCCCACAATACAAATAGATTGTGAGCCCAAACGAGTCACAGTCCAGTAGTCTCGTTCGAGGGCGTGCACAATTGGCGCCGTCTATGGGAAGCGCCTACAAAGCTGTAGTTCGACTGAGACTTGCATGTGAGACCATGTCTGGCAGACATCCGGGGAATGGTGACGAAACCGGTTCGGTTGGGTCTTCTCGGGGATCCTCCTGGAGAGAAAGGAGGCAGAAGGGACGGGAAGACAGGGAGCGTGAACGAGAAGACATGTCCGGTCCAGGGGAGGGGTCGTATCAGACGCAACAGACAGCGAAAGACGCCCCGGACCACAGGAAACTTGACGAAAGGGACCAGGAGATCGAACGGTTGCGTAGGCGGGTGAGAGAATTTGAATTAGAAGCAGATGGTAGGCGACGAAGGAGGGAACGAGATAACATCGAAAGGCGGACCGAGGAATTAGGAGGTCGCCGGGACGTGGGGGCCAGCCTTTCGGGATCCCATGGGCGAAGGGAGCGTTCACGTTCGCACGAGTCATATAATCACCGAGAGAGAATGCATTCGCGGGAGCCTTATCATCGCCAACACCGCTCCCGGTCGCGCGATCATGAGGACCGGGGGTCGGATTCCCCCGAGGAGAGAAAGCCTCGGAATGCAGCCATGGACAAATTGAGCCGCGCCTTACGCAGAGTAGCAAGGTCCCCCTTTTCAGATGAAATTGAGCGGGTCGCGATACCGAGAAAATTCCCAAAACCACCGTTTAACGTCTATGACGGAAAGACGGACCCGGTAGAGCACGTCAGCCACTACATCCACATGATGTCCCTGCATTCACATAATGACGCACTGATGTGCAAGGTGTTTCCCTCCAGTCTTGGCCCAACTGCTCTTAGGTGGTTTAACGGACTACGGAAGAAATCCATATATTCTTTCGCCGAGTTAGTTCAGGAGTTCAGTGTGCGGTTCGTGACCTGCAGCCGAGTGCTGCAACCTGTTGATGCCCTGCTATCAATGAGGATGGGGGTGGGGGAGACTCTTCGCAGTTACTCCAGCAAGTACTGGGAGCTATACAACGAGATAGGTGGGGGCAATGAGAAAATCGCGGCAAGTACCTTCCGGATGGGCTTACCTGAGGACTCCGAGCTGCGTGAATCACTTACAAAGAAGCCACCCGAGGACATGAGGCAGCTTATGAGGCGTATCGAAGAGTACAAGCGCCTAGAAGATGATCGGCTGCAAAGCAAAGGTAAGGCCCCGTTAATAAATCGTCCCCGGCAGGGAAATTTCCAACCGAGACCGCGGAAGGAATGGAGAACGCAGGAGCCATCCTGGCAGGCAGGGGAAGTTAACGCAACGTTCAAGGAACCAGTGCACCAAATAGTGGAAAAGATCAAGAATGAGCCATACTTCAGGTGGCCAAATAAGATGGGCGGCGACCCATCGCGGCGGAATCAGAGCTTGTACTGCACTTATCATAGGGAAAAAGGCCATACCACCGAGCAATGCCGGGTACTGAAAGATCATTTGGGGCAGCTGGTACGGGCCGGGCATCTGAAGGACTACGTAGTAAATCCCGGCGACCAAGGAATTGGCCATTTGGGCCGTCAGAAAGGCATCCCCCAACAACCGCCGCACGGGGTAATCGAGATGATACTCTTACCCCCATGGGATAAATCAGGGACGGAAAGAGGGGTGTTGACAGTAGCACCTGCGAAAGAGTCACCGGACGCAGGACCGACGGAGAAGAAAGTGAAGTATGGTCAGGTGGCAATCACCTTCAGGGAGGACGATCTAGAAGATACAATACAACCGCACGAAGACGCGTTAGTGATCACTGCTCGGATAAGCGGTTTCGACGTGAAGAGGGTGATGATAGATCAGGGCAGCGGGGCAGATGTAATGTACCCGGATCTGTTCAACGGACTCGGGCTGAAAACTCAGGACTTGGGAAAGTACAATGCGCCGCTAGTCTCGTTCAATGGAGGAACAGTGATGCCGGAGGGGCGGATTTCGCTGCCTGTAGACATAGAGGGAAAGGAAGTAAGAGTCACCTTTATAGTGGTTAAGTCCTTCTCGCCGTACACGGCAATTTTGGGAAGACCATGGATCCACGCCGTGAAAGCCGTGCCGTCCACCCTGCATGTAAAGGTTAAGTTCCATACCGAACAGGGTATCGCAGTGGTGAAAGGGAGCCAGCGGATGGCCAGGCAGTGCCTAGTAGCTGCAACGAACTGGGAAGGCCAGCATACACGGGGGGACAAAGTGGCCGAAGAGGCTCCGTTATAGCAATTACCGCGCCCCCGAGAAGATTCGGGGAAAGCTTGCGCCGAGGAATTGATAAAGGTTGGAATACTGCCGGATACGGACAAGCACTTCCAGATAGAGGCCAGCCTGACAACCCATGAGAGAGTTGAATTGCTACTATTCCTTGTTTAGAGCCTAGACGTATTTGCATGGAGTCCGTACGAAGTGCCGGGGGTAGACCCTGAATTTATCGTCCACAGGCTCAACGTGGATGCCTCATTCCCTCCCAAGAAACAAAGACCGAGGAGAAAAGCACATGAACACGCCGAGGCTGTTAGGGCCGAGGTTCAGCGTTTAAAGGAGGCAGGTGCAGTTGGTGGATGCGTCTGCATGGACTTCATGGATTTGAACCGAGCATGCCCGAAAGACCCGTTTCCTATGCCCAAAATTGATCAGTTGGTGGATGCCACGTACGGGCATCCGAGAATGAGCTTCCTAGACGCGTTTCAAGGCTATCACCAGATTGCCCTGGCCAGTGAGGATCAGGAAAAGAATGCATTCATATCTCCTGACGCCAACTACCACTACACCGTAATGCCATTCGGCCTGAAGAACGCCGGAGCAACATACCAGCGGATGATGACAAGGATGTTCCGTGACAAGATTGGACGGACAGTGGAGATATATATAGACGACCTTGTAGTGAAAAGCAAACTGCGAACGCGGCACGTGGAGGACCTTCAGGGGGTATTCGGGGTATTGCGGCAACATAAGCTGCGCCTTAATGCAGGGAAGTGTGCCTTCGGAGTGGGGGCTGGAAAGTTTTTGGGATACCTGATCTCCAGCCGAGGAATAGAGGTGAACCCCGACCAAATTGTTGCCGTGCAATGCCTTAGGCCTCCGAGCAACCCAAAGGAAGTACAGGTGTTGACCGGAATGTTGGCAGCTCTTAACCGGTTCATTTCTAGATTCTCCGATCGTTACCGTCCGTTCTACCAGCTCCTTAAGAAATGGAAGGGGTTCCAGTGGGATGCCGAGTGTGAAAAAGCATTCCAGGATTTAAAAGACTACCTGACGCACGCGCCGATACTGACCGCCCCGGAACCTGGAGAGGACCTGTTTATGTACCTCTCGGTAACTGACCACGCCGTTAGCGCCGTGCTATTGAGTGACCGGGGTAAGCAACAACCTGTGTATTACATCAGTAAGACTCTAGTTGACGCCGAGACCAGATACTTGCCGTTGGAAAAGCTGGTTCTGGCGCTAGTGCATGCAACCAGGAAGCTGCCGCAGTACTTCCAAGCCCACACCGTGTACGTACTAACTGAATATCCTTTGCAGTCATTGCTGAGACGGTCAGACTTCACAGGGCGGATAGCGAAATGGGGGACAAGGCTCGGGGCTTTTGACGTACGGTATAGGCCGAGGACTGCTGTAAAGGGGCAGGTATTAGCTGATTTTGTGGCGGAGTTTTCACCAAGAGGCTCGTGCTAGATAGTCTGCCAGACAAGTCGCCGCTCATGGAAGATATACGTGGACAGCGCCTCTAGCTCCACGGGGGCTGGTGTGGGGATCGTAGCTATTGGGCCCGAGGGGGTTCGCCTAGAGCATTCTTTCAGGTTCGGATTCAAGGCCTCCAATAATGAAGCAGAATATGAAGTCCTGATAGCCGGACTGAGCATAGCCTCAAGCTTGGGGGCCCAGGATGTTGAGGTCTATTCAGATTCCCGGCTGATTGTCAATCAAGTTAATGGCAGTTTTAAGGCCCGAGACCCTCGGATGAAGGCGTACTTGGAGCGGGTGAAGCAGATTATGGCCGGGTTCGAAATGGCGAAGGTCGTACAAGTAGCTCGGACGCACAACAGCCACGCCGATTCCCTTGCCACACTGGCGTCATCAGTAGTCGAGGATGTACCCCGGCTCATCAGAGTAGAGCAGATTCCGGAGCCGAGTATCAAGCTATCCAACGATCCGGCAGTTGCGGCCATCGCAACACAGGGGCCCAGTTGGATGGACCCGATCATTGAGTTCTTGGCCGAGAACCGGGTCCCCCTCGACGAGAAGGAAGGAAATAAAATCCGAAGAACCGCTCCTCGGTTTTGGTTATCGGAAGACCGTACGTTGTATCGAAGATCCTTCGGGGGGCCGTATCTTCTATGCCTGCATCCGGACAAAGTTAATGAACTTCTAGCGGAACTGCACGAAGGGGTATGTGGCAGCCATGTAGGAGGACGGTCATTAGCTCACCGGGCTATGACTCAGGGATTTTGGTGGCCTCGGATGCAGAGGGATGCCGCCGAGTATGTGTGCAAATGTGAGCAATGTCAAAAACACGCTCCCTTGATACATCAGCCCGCCGGCCATCTCAATCCGGTCAGTAGTCCCTGGCCATTCGCACAGTGGGGGCTCGATATACTGGGGCCGCTCCCCCGAGCAACGGGTAACCGAAGGTTCATCCTCGTAGCCGTCGATTACTTTACAAAATGGGCGGAGGCTGAAGCCTTATCGAATATCCGAGACATGGACGTGAAAAAATTTGTATGGAAGAACATCGTTACCAGATTCGGGGTACCAGATTCCTTGGTTTCAGACAATGGGCTGCAGTTCGATAGCCGGGCGTTCCGAGAATTCTAGATGGGACTCGGCATCAAGAACAAGTATTCTACCCCGGCGTACCCTCAGAGCAATGGCCAAGCCGAGGCCGTCAATAAGGTAATTGTCAATGGGTTGAAGAAAAGACTTGATAATGCTAAGGGGAACTGGGTCGAAGAGCTACCTAACGTCCTGTGGGCTTACCGGACAACTCCTAGAAGATCCACGAGGGAAACTCCTTTCTCTCTTACCTACGGTGCCGAAGCTGTTATTCCTACCGAGGTGGGTATATGCAGCGCACGAGTAGCTAAATATGACCCCAGTTCAAATGACGAAATGTTGATTCGACAATTGGACCGGCTGGATGAGCGCCGTGAAGCAGCAACTATCCGGCTGGCCGAATACCAACAGAAACTGGCGAGAAGATACAACCGAAGCGTGAGAGCAAGGAAGTTTGACGCTGGGGACCTGGTTTTAAGAAAGGCAGTGGGGCATATGCGAGACATCCATGCAGGCAAGCTGGCACAATCCTGGGAAGGACCGTATAGGGTCACGGCAGTAGCCGGGGAAGGGGCATACTATTTGGAGGAACTAGACGAGAGACCACTGCCTCGCCCCTGGAACATTCAGAACTTGAAGAGGTTCTATCATTAGTAAAACGCGCGTTCGGTCTGGATTGTACATTTGCTGGTGTTAACGAGAAATGTTGTTGATGCAAGACATGGGCAAAAGGAGTCTTACAAATTACCCAAGGACAGAAGCATATCTCTCGGTTTGATCCCTATCACCGAGCATGTGGAAACCTAACATTTTACCAAGGACAGAAGCCTGTCTCTCGGTTCGATCCCTATCACCGAGCAGGTGTAAACTTAACATTTTACCAAGGACAGAAGCATGTCTCTCGGTTCGATCCCTATCACCGAGCATGTGGAAACCTAACATTTTACCAAGGACAGAAGCATGTCTCTCGGTTCGATCCCTATCACCGAGCATGTGGAAACCTAACAAACCCCTAAGGACAGAAGCCTGTCTCTCGGTTCGATCCCTATCACCGGGCATGTGGAAACCTAACAATCCCCTAAGGACAGAAGCCTGTCTCTCGGTTCGATCCCTATCACCGAGCAGGTGGAAACCTAACTCTTTCCTAAGGGCCTAACCCTGTATCTCGGTTCGATCCCCATCGCCAAGCATATTGAAACCTAATGCTATCCTGAGGGACTGGAGCCTAACTTTCGGAACGTTTTCACACCCCGAGCTATGGGAAACTGTAAAACTAACGCTTATCCCAAAGACAAAAGCCTTGCTCCCAATCTGACTACATTCACCGAGCGGGTTAAAAACTTAGAACTAAATTACTTTCAAATATGCACCCCGAGCGAGACGAAGTCCCCCGGGAAAGGTTAACCCATCATCTGGGAAGCAAGCCCGGGCGACACATTCAATAGGCAACACGTTAGTATGTAATGGAAAAATGGAAACAACACAATAACATTAACTGGAATTGCACCAGGCAGAGTGTTTAAAAGGCGATAAAAGCCGAGGAAATAAAATGTCTTGTCACCACAGCCCGGTGACTTAGGCAAAATCCTCCTAAGGAAAGAAACTAAATTAAAAACAAATAAAAATATACGGCAATCAGCTGGGGGGAGCGTCGCTGCGGGGGTCGCTAGTAACCTCTAAACCGGTTGGCTCGGCATGGGAATCAATGGCCTCCACCAGTGCTCGCATACTGGAGGTCTCCTCCTCATCGATAACAAGGGGGGCGGTCTGTACGGGCGCAGCTTGGGCCGGGAAGGGTATCTCGGTTGGGTTCCACAGTGGGGAGTCCTCGGGAACACCCGCAGCTTGGAGTGCGGCTAGCCACCCTTCCTCGAACCCGAGCTTGTGAGCTTGACGGATGACCGGCTCCGCGGAGTTCTCGGCGTCAGCGAACCCCTCATCGTACCACTTGCTTTCGCAAGCGTCCAACGCAGCCTTTAAGGCCGCCACCTCCTCCCCTTGGGTTGTTTTCAGGCTTTCTGACGTGGCTAACTGCAACTGCACGTCCCCCAGCTTCTTTTCCAGCTCAGCCCTCAACCCCTCGGCGCGAGCCCTGGCCTCCTCGGCTGTAGCTGCTCTTTTTTCTGCGTCCTCCGCGGCTTTAAGCTTTTCCGCGGCAATGACTTCAGCCACATCCTTCAGGGCCTTCTCCCGCCCAGCATCTTCGGCAAGCTCTTTGAGTTTCCCATCCACGATCTGGGACAACTGCGCGGCCTGAACAAATGATTGCGTACATAGCATGTGACAATATGCCATTCATAAACAAATCCAAAGAACAAATCAATAAAAAACTAAGTGTTGTAGTTATAGAAGATCTTACCGCCATAGTAAGCCAAATGAGCCGCCTCCCAACAGACTCCTCCGTCCCCTCCTCGTAGGCGTGGACGTCTTCGGGCAAAAGTAAGCTGCTTGCCAGGCTCTGAGCAACGCGGCCCCCCTTACCCTTGTCCCAGACTCGGAGGCTGGCAGTCTCGGTGAGGGGCTCGCCGTCCAACACGAAGGAAGGCTGCCAGATCGTGGCAGACCGGGAAGTTGACGCGCCGTCCGGCCGGGGCTGAGTCACCGGCTCGCGGATGACGATGCCGGATGGAGGTCGAGTCGAGACCACGCCCGGGCCGGTCTGCGTCTGTTCCCCGGTACGTGGCCTCTTGCGTCTGCTCCCTGGGCCGGTCTGCTGGGCAGGAGGCGTTTGGGATGGCTGGTTCGGACCTTCTTGCTGCTGACCGGCTGGGCGTGCACCGGGCACGAAACGGCTTATCGTCATAGCCCTTCTTGTCACCATTTCGTGGCCTTGGTCGGACTCTGTTTCCGAAGAGTCGACTTGTTCGGCTGCGGCGTCGTGGACCACCTAAACGTGCTCCTCCGCTTCCTCGGGAACCTCGGGCTGAGCGAGATCTTGTTGCTCAATCTGTTGGTGAGCTCTTTCTCGGAGTGCGCGATACACTCTTTCAGCCGATTCGTCGCGAAGTGGCTGGCGCTCGTCCGAACAGATATACCGGGGCCCGAGGTCACGTGCTTCCCCTACCGAGAACTTTTTAGGCAAGAGGTTCGAGTTGCGCACGTCGATATAGGAGAGCAAGAGGCTGTCCACCAAAAGTGCCTGGCTGAATGCCTGCCAGGTAGAGTAGACGGGGGCGACACCGAGGATCAAATGCGAAGCTCGGAGTTGTCCGTCCGAGTGCACGAAGATTTCCGACCTAAGCACGAAATTTAGGTCGTGGACGTGCACTACTCGGCGATCCGGCTTGAATCTTTTGCTGTCTGCATAAAAACCACACAGAGTTGGTTAGGGGTTACTCGAGGGTGAAGATCAAACATAAGGAAAAAGTAAGGATGCTTATTGCCGACCTACGTCGCGCGGAGAAAACGAGCAGGGGAGCTCCTCGGCAAACCAATTGCCGCTCACCTGTACAAATTCCCCGGCTGAATTCCTATTGGAATCAGGCAGGCATGAGATCAGCCGTACCCTCATATCCTTAGTTTTCAGATAGTAATCTGAATCGATGTTGCCGCATAAACTGTACATAAAATTAATATCGTGCTGGTTTAACTCTAGACCGAACATATGGTTCAACCTACTGACACAGCTCACTACCCGGTAAAAGTTGGGAGGGAGTTGGTCGGGGCAAAGACCGTAAAACCTAAGGGTTCTTAGGATAAGGGGATCAACCGGGAACCTAACCCCGCCCTCCAGTATGGCCATCAATGGAAAGAAAACAGTATTGACGCCTTGGCGCCTTTGGATGTCTATATCACCCTCGGGACAGTACGCAATATCTACGTCCCCGGGCACGTCGTAAGCGGCCCTAAAGGTGGCCAAAGCAGCCTCAGAAGAAAGGAGGTAAGAATAGCCCATTTCCTATGCTATAACTTCTAGAAAGAAGAACTACGATCTATGAGAGCAAAAGAATGAAACAAAGAATCAAAAAGGAGAAGGAAGAGGACTTACTTGGGGCTCTAAGGGAGAGAGGTCCTGAACTAGAAAGAATGCGCAGAGAGGAATGCTCAACCAAACGAAAGGTAAAAGATTAGAGGATGCGAAAAAATGAAGGAGAATGCCTGAGGGGGATTTATATAGGGGATGGGTGAGGAGTAAATAGCATTTAATAAACCGGCGGCGCGAGGCCCAACCAGCCATCGCGTCAACTGTCACACGCACGACGCCTCGGTTCGCGAAGCGTCAGGCAGTAGTGACAGCCTATCAAACTTAATGCACCTTTTGAGAAGCGCGTTAGTTGCCGAGGAAACCCCCCCGGCCGGGCCATCGACCCCTTCAGATTCCTTGATTCACCCCCCGAGAACGTGGGCCAAATCAAGGAGGGGCTAATGTACGGCACCGAGCTCCCTGGGCTTGTTGGATCAGTAAGGCCCACAAGGGCCCTACTTTCTTGGCACGCTCGGGCAAGAACAGTTTGGTCTTAGCCGCTCACACGTGCTTCCCAAAGTTACGTCATCCTCCAAGGATACTTCCCCGAGAAGTTCTATTACGCCCGGGGAGCATACGACCGAGCATTAGCGGCTAGGAGTTGTATCCGCCGAGCATCGAAGATTGGGAACCATTCCCAAGGCCACTCCCACCTAAACATCCACAAATCATCATCTGTATTGGACCTTCAAATGCACTAGCGCAAGCATAATCATCACCATCCCATTAGCACCTCACTATAAATACAAGGATCTTGGGAAAGAGGAGGGTTGTTGAAAAACTGGGGAAATAAGAGGGGAGAAAGAGAGATAGACAAGAAGAAGGAGAGGGGCTCTCGATCAGTCTCAGTATAGGAACGACCCAGTGTAGGAATTCTAGGCCCACAATACAAATAGATTGTGAGCCCAAACGAGTCACAGTCCAGTAGTCTCGTTCGAGGGCGTGCACATATATATATATTACAATTTTAGACACCTCAACAATTGTTGTTTATTAAATAAAATAGTTGTGCTGTTTTTGTTTAATGTTTTATTCATGAGTGATAGCAATAGCTGAAAGCTCACTTAGTGTATAAAACACTTGTGAAAATTTAGACCCCAAATTCAAAATTTACAACACAAGCTTATATCCAAACGATATATGTGCGGAATGATAAATATAAGCTATACTTAAATATGCAAACTACTCTAAGCCATATTTTAATCACAACTCAGCAGTAATTAAAAGTAAAGAGTAAGGGATAGAAAGAAGCAAACACAAGATAACACCGGCACGTGTTATCAAAGAGAAAATTAAAGTACTCTGCGAAAAATCTCTCCATTGCCCTCCAAGAGGTAAAATGATCCACTAAAAAATCATTTGGGATACATAAATAGCAATAGATCCTCCAAGCTTAATCTACCCGATGCACCTAAGCCCTCCAAACTTCTTGCTCCAACAGGGTTACGCCTAACCTTGTCTTCTTTAGCTTACCAAATCTCGCAATTAGCCCATTGCATCAACCAAATGAATTGGTTCTCTCTTGAACTGTTTCCCAAACACCAAGAACCTTCCCACAACTATGAATTTGGTGAGGTAAGGATTTGGCTAAAGATCCTCTCAAGGGTATGACAATGGAGAGGGTGAGAGTAGAGGAATTTGGAGAATCAAATGTGTAAGATTGTGGATGAGTCAATCTTGTTTTTTACTAGGGTTTCTCTCTCAAAATTCTCTTTGGAAGCTCTCTACATTTTGTGGATTTAAGGGAATTTATAGTAGGGTATGAGAAGGAATGTGAAAAGTCATTTTTTAGCAAAACAGGGTGTTTTGGCGAATCACTCGTGACTGGGATGAGTCATGAGTTCTAGTCACTTGAAAAAAAAATGGTCAGATTGTACTTTTTATCCTGTAGTGATCTAGCTGTCCTAATCCTTCAACTTCCTGCATGCTCCACATGTGTGCCACAGTCTGGCAGGTCACCAATCGCGAGTCAATCGCGAGATCCAGTCATAAGTTGCCTCTTGATGCACACACTTGATCAATTCTTCACACTCTTTCACACACAACCCTTACATTATTCTCACCTAAATACAAGGTTTCTAAATGCTGAAATACAAGAAAATTTGACACAAAATAAAGCCAACACATAGTTGAATATATTCAACCTTACAATCTCCTCATTTGGTTATTCCGTGACAAAACTCTAAAACAGACTCTAAACTTAAAATGTAAGTTTGGGAATAGTTGCTAAAACTCACTCACACCTAATTCTAGATCTGTGAAGCTCTAGGCCATTTGCATTATTTGTTGGAGTAAATCATCATAAGCAAAGTATCATCTTTGGTGTTGCATTGTTATATGATGAAACATGTGAAACTTTCATGTGGTTGTCTGACTCTTTTGTGAAGGAAATGTTTGGTAAGAAACCACTGACTATCCTCACAAACTAAGATGCCACAATGGCAAATGCATTAGCTTCACAATGGCCAAAAACACACCATCGTTTGTGTGTTTGGCATATGTACCAAAATGCTATTAAGCATCTTAGCATTGTATTTGAAAGTAGTAGTAGTTTTGTGACAAACTTTAGCAGTTGCGTATATGACCATGATGATCAAGATGATTTTTTAAATTCATGGGATGAGATGCTTGATAAATATAATCTAAACAGGAGAGCCTCACTTAGGATTATGATTCCAAGTATTGAAGGCAAATGTACATCCTCGAGGATAGGACTCCTAGCTTCTATACAAGTATTACTGGATCAAGTTAGAGCACTGAAGAAATTCTGGATGACATGAAAAAATGTGGCCACAGTGTTCAGGTTTAGTTATCATTATGCACTCATAATATAGACAACTATTTTTATTTAAAGAAAAATAATAATAAAAAAGAACCATGCAGTCTTCTACAATTCTGTCTTTGATTGGATTCTTACTTGAAGATACCTATATCAGAATATTCAAAATTAATAAGCTTTGGCTTGACAAATCATTGCCTTGAGTATATAAAAGGTGCTAATGATTTTGCGAGGCTCTTAATCATATCTGACCTGCTAATAGTATTTTATCATGCTAGTGAAGATCGTAATTCTAATGTTAATATGAATTCATTTAGGTTTTTACGTTACTTTTATGTCCAAAATTTGTTATAAGATTTAAAATACCAAGTGCACCAACATTTTCCTAAATATATTAATGCATACTCTCAAGTTCTTTAACATAATTAGCACATAATGCATAACAAACTTAAGACTATATAATGCGTACAAGAGGTATGCTAAATAGTTTTCTTTTTCCTCTAGCAAAAAGGAATTATTTAGGATTTGTATGTATGAATTCTAAGAAAAATTTTGTATATAGACAATTCTTTTAGACAAATAAAGTTGTGTATTGTCAAATATTATGGTGTGTCTTTATGTGTTAAGAATGACTAATTCTTGATGTATATCTCTTTTTTGAAATAGATTATCCAGCGCCATGATTTTTTCCTGGATGATTGTCTCGGTGAATATTTGCTTCTTTTTCCTAAATTATTGAAGGTTAGTACTATTTTTTATCAACAATGCTCAAGGGAAACTCTAGTTTCATTTTGAATTAACAGGTAAGATGATTGATGAATATTATGCATTTATAACTACTTATCACCATGTTTGGCCCCTAGAAATTTGTGAAGAGCACATATCAAATTTAAAGAGTTGTAGTGTAAAAGAAATCATACTGTACATTTTCTTTGTATTCAAGAGCCATTTAACCACCACACCCTTGGTATGATAGTCACTTTACAAGTATAAGTGCTTATGGAGTGTGGAGGACAAGGACCAAGATTCAAGCCTCTAGAAGGGAGCTTTCATACACATATACACTTAGATTATGCTAGAGTAGAATTTTTATCTTGTATAAAAAATAAAAATAAAAAAAGAGCCATTTAAAGACCTTAATTTGTTCATAATATAATTATAAACTACTGATATCTTTGACTTGAGATGTCAATTTATCAAAATCTAAAATTTTCATTTGAAAATGGAAATAATCCAATAATCACTAAGCACCACTAGTAAAGATTGTTGTTGAAAAAGAGGAGGATAATTATTTGTTATGCTAATATTAAGAACTTGATTTCCAATTTTCATTGGTTATCTTTGGGGTTTATTCTTAATACTTAGATTTTTCAAATGCAGAAGGTGGAAAAGCTGAAATTGATGTGCCTACAGTATATAGCAGCAACTTAGTGATTGAAATCATTTATCATTGAGATTCTCAAACTAGAAGAATTATTGGATGGTTTAGTTGGGAATTCAAAAAGTCCATCAAGGGCAGTTAATTTAACTCCTAAAAGATCTAAGATCCTATTTCTATTTTGTAAGTAAAGTGACACATAGGCATCATTGTTTCTCTATTTGTATGTCTCTCTCTCTTTCTCATTCATAGTTTTTGTAGCAAATTCAAGAGGGAATTTAATGTTGAACTTGAGAGCAACATTAAAAATGGAAACGGTGGCATCTTTGGGATTGGGGCTTCTCCTAATAGGAATTTCAAAATTTCCAAGGATGAAACAACATAATTTTTGGGGGATTGGTAGGGTTTTGGATTGGTGTCGGATAAGGTGTTGAAATTTGATCTCAATTTTAGCAATGATTCACTACTTTTCTTTGGAATCAAGTGAAATTAACCAAACAATGAAATTTGTGATAACTAGGATTTTATCACAAATTTCCATGTAAATAGAAAAGTTTCATCCAAAAGCAAAATTATGGGTTTAAAATTTATTAGGTTCTCTCATATGTGAGAGACTGAGAAGAGGGTGAACTCCGCCCCGATGTCTCAAAATTAAATTTTCAAACTAAATGCTAGAAAAGTAAAACCTTGGCAAAAAATATTAATGTTTTTGAATATATTAAACCAAAAAATTTAGGTCATATAAATTTTCATAGTATATATCAACCTTATCACACGCATTCCTTGTGTGCAATGAGCCTCTTTTTTTATTGAGTTTAATGTTGTAATTTTTCAATTTGAATTTGTCTATTATTAGTGAGGTTACACGGGAAGGGATTTTTAAGAAGCTAAAATTTAGGATTTTGAAAATGAGTAAACCGCTAGGTTTAGAGTGTACTAATTTTTAGGAAAAAAATTAATATGGTAGTTTTTTCTTTTTGAATTTTGTTGAATTACAATTTTACCCTTATTTTAATATTTTCTTAGAAATAAGGATTATCTTCTTCTTCTTCTTCTTCTTCTTCTTCTTCTTCTTTTTTTTTTTTTGAGAATCAAGGATTATCTAATTAGATTATGGGTATTTTTAACATTTTTTGAAGTCATAACTAACTTTCTTAGTCATCTTAATATATAGATTATAGACATTGCAACTAGTATATAGGGAAAATATAAAAAAGAACCCTTGTACTTTAGTTAAAAATCAAACTGGCCCATTGGTCTTTTAATAAAAAATTAAGATCATAGTACATTATTGTTTTCTAAAGTTTACTTCTTTTACCCCTAATTTTTCAATTGATCCCAAAGTATCAAAAATGAGCTTTATTGATCATTTCATCTAGTTCAGTCCACTAATCTTAACTTTGTTAATGTTGTTGTTTAACGTTTTATGTTGTAAATACACAATTTCATATTTTATTCCACTTATTAATTACCATGTTTTAATTTTGGTTCAATGGAAAGTACAAATCAATGGGTGACTCATCGGCATGATTCTGTAATTGAATAACCCCCACGAGATTGATTCTAATTAACTCTTTAACATATTAAAAAAACCCTTTAACATATCAAAGCACGACCCTGTTCAAGCAACAAAATATCGTGGAACACCTTTTAAGAAAAAACAATCTAGCCATAATAGGCCAGATTTGCCAAATGGCAGGATTTTAGAAAAAATTTTAAAAAGTAGCACATGAACATAGTTAGTAAGTTAAGTAAACTATTTTTGGAACTCGAGTTTGAAGGATTCGAGATTGTCAGACTCGAGTTCCAAAAACAATTTACTTAACTAATTAACTTTAGATGTATGTTAATTACCAAAAAATTTTCTAAAATTGTACTATTCAGCAAATTTTGCTAGCCATAATGTTTTGCTTTTTGCTGAGAGACTTTAGTGAGGCACGCTTTTCTTTTTCTTCCGTTTTTTCTTTTTCTTTTTTTTTCTTTTTTTTTGGGTTTTTTAAAAGAACTTCCAAAACTATTTTTTCCCAAAGTCTGTTTGTTTCTCAGTATCATCCAAAAGGCTATATGCTTTTGATTTTGTGTCAAAAGAAATTCTTGAACCTGATTTGAGGGGTGTAGACGACTAAATTTCTTAGTTCGAAATAAATCAAACAAGTAAAATAGTTGCACAAATGCGAATTTGTATTGATGATTGTGGTATAATTCTCTGTGTTTACAAAAGAGTGATCCTCTGATTCGATCTCCTTGCAAGACTTATTGATTTGGATTTGTGGTAATGTGATTGTGACTTGAACACAAAATATCCTTCAATTTGGTTGAGGGATGGATCGAAGATTGCTAAAACGGAATTACAATGAATTTTTGGCTATAAGCTTGTTAGAAATCCTTTGTTCTTCCCGTTCTTTGTGTTCTTCGTGTTCTTCATGTGTTCTTCGTGTTCTTGGATTTGTGGTGGAAGTTCTTCGGGGCTTTAAAGGCTTGAATTCGTAGAGCTTCACTGATTTGTAGTTTGTTGATGGTTTCGGACACTTTAGGCTTGATTCCCGCAGACTTTTGGATCTAGGCGGATGATTTTGATGATTTCTCTTCGAATGTTCTTCTTATTCGAAGGTTGAAGTTCTTGAAGTTCTTGGAGGCTTTAGAGCTTGGTTCCGGTAGAGCTTCTATACTTCTAATGCTTCTGAATCTTCTCTGATGCTGCTTGTGCTTCAGATGGCTTGGTGTCCTCCTAAATGTCTCAAGAAGGCTTCTATTTATAGGAGTTTTGGGGTGGATGAGCGACACGTGGCGGAGTCTGACTGGTGACACGTGTCACAATCTGATTGGTCTACTTATGTCATTGCTTACACGTGCGAGGTCACTTGGGTCATCGCTTACACGTGCGAGGTTGCTTGAGTCATCGCTTACATGTGCGACACTGCTTGGGTCATCGCTTACACGAGCCGATGCATGATTGGTTCTTACATGACACTTGGCGAATTTCTATTGGCTTCTGAACAGCAATAGTAAAACCTAGCAGCAGTATGTGGCGCATTGTGATTGGCTATATTTTGTAACGTGTCAGCTTGTGATAGGTCGGGAATTTTCCCTCTCTACAAATGCCCCCTCGAGACTCGTTCACGCACACAGTTTCAGAGTATGGTGTGGGAATGAGTTTCGAAAATAGATTTTTACATTTGGCTCTTCAAATGAAGTAATTGAAGGTGGTGGAGCTTTCAGCAGGATGAAATAATTTTCGAGGAGTAGACCCATCCATATGAGAGGTTTTGTTGAGACCAAAAAGAGGTCTGTGAGTATTTGAATGTACCTGCATGACCAAGCCTTCTCAGCAGAGGTTAAGTTGAAGTAACTTCAGAAGAGTGTTTTTGGATCGTTAGCGGCGATCACAAGGTGTAGAAGATGGGGAGGATGCGAGGATGGTGGCTGGGTACAACATGCAAAGTCATAGGGCTAGCCTCGTGTTTTTAAGAACTTCTGGTGAAGTTATCTCAGAAGAGTATACTTCGGATTACGGCGAGGCCATGTGGAAATGTGGTTGAATGTGCATGTGTTATTGCATCACTCATGTTAAGTTGAAGTAATTTCAGAAGTTTAGGGATTTTGGGGATGCTGATGTTGGTGGTGAAGAAGACGATGTAGATGAAGTGGAGATGGTGACTGTGTGAAGAAGATGGGGATGAAGCAAAGTGAATGGGTGAAATATACGCCACCATGGCTCTGGCCCTGTACGTTGGGGACCCTCTGGTGTAGATGTTTATGGGAAGTACACCTTTGAACATAGGACTGACTGCATGCTGAATGAGGTCCGAAGGCAAGTCATTGAATGTGCATGTGTGATGGGACCATGCCGACGGACGTTAAGTTGAAGTAATTTCAGAAGAGTACCTTCTAAAATACTTCAAGCTGAATTTAAGTTGGAGTAATTCTAGAAAGTGTGTTTTGAGGTACCAGCAACAATGACCTTTGGATCCCACTGTGGTTGAGACATGGAATAAGGCTTTGGCAACCATTTACTGGCTCCAAAGGCTGAACTTTGATGAGCTGGTGCCTTGAAGGTTGCCTCATATGTTGGATGGAAGACAATTTGTAGGATACCCCAACACTTTTTACCATCTTCATTCACTGTTTCTTGTTGGAAAAGCACAAAAAAATGAAAGATGGAGCTAACTTGCGATTCTGGGCTTAGAAACCAACCAAGTTGCTGTTTGTTCTGAACCGCCGCTTCTGCTGGAAGACCAAGCAATTGGAGAGAGACTATAGGAGACCTAAGGTTAGGAATAGGTGTCTCAGCTGGACTTGGATTTCCTGGCCAACCAAATTCACGAAAGCATGGGAGGCCGACACAGACCTTGTTATGAGTAATTTTATGGACAACTGTGGTCGTTAAGGGGAGAAACAAAATTTGTTTGGATCTCAAAACTACAATGATGTTATGAAGAAGGTTTCTACCGAACCATGAGATGGTTGATTTCAAACGGATTATGAAGCAATATTGGTTTCTACGTGTTGAGAATGATGAGGCCATAGTGAGAAATGGCTGTGAGAAGGAGGACTTGAAAATTTGAAAGAAGCAAATCTTCATTTCATGACTCAGTGTGTTTTTTTGGATGAGTTCTTGATGAATCCGGCCCTTCTATTTATAGTGGAGAGACGAAGAATGGTGGATGAATAGTTAAGAATGGCGGATGTGAATTTTTGGTGAGACCGGTGGATGAGAATGGTAGGTGAGAGACCGGTAGAGAACGAGAATGGTAGGTGGGAATGTTTGGCACCAAAAAGGGAATGGTGAGTTGGACGGGTGACCCGATGTGATTTCAAGTTCAAGACACACTTGTGAGAGTTCATCTGTACTTTTGAAAGGGAAGCCCTGATGAAGTCTGGAGAATAACCCTGAGGGGATCTAAACTAAATGGAAGAATCTCAAATTTTGATATTGAGAGCTTTAATTTTGGACATTGTTAGTACTTTGGAGACGTGAGTTAGATTGGTGATTTCTAAGTCACAAAAAAATATGCAAGACAAGTCTGGCTTGAAAATATTGACTTTGGGTTTATTTCAACACAAAAGACAACTATCTTGGAATTGAGTTATTTGTGCAATTTTCGAGTCTCAAATGATGGAACGGACTCCAAAATTGGAATGTACGCGAAAAATTGAGCAAGATAGGTCCATTTTAAAAATTTTGACTTTTGGTCAACATCTACGCAAAAGTCAACTTTTTGAAAATTGGACGTTTGCACAATTTCCGAGTTTCGAATGAAGAAACGGATCCCAAAATCGAAATGTACTCGAAAAACTGAGTGGGACAGGCCTGTCTTGAAAATTTTTGACTTTTGGTCAAAGTCAAAGGTCTACTTGGTCAAAGAATTTTCTTTTCCTTTTTCTTTTCTTTTTTTTTTTTTTTTTTTCGGACCAGGTCAGATTTTCGGGTCAAACCGGGTCATCTGAACAAATGGGTCAAGTCAGTGGGTGATGACGTCAACCATGACGTCACAAGGATAGGCGTGTGGCACGTGTGGCGCGTGTGGAGCGTGAGGGAGCCCCGCGCGTGTGAGCGCGTAGAGGTAAGGGGAGGCGCGTGGCAGCGCGTGTGACTGAAGGAATTTGACGTTGGATCTTCAGGTGGCACGTGGCGGCGCGTGAGAGCTCTTTTGATCCCAATTTTTTTGGGTTTTGTCGATCTAAGGCCGCAGAAGACCCCTGTAGGGTCCGTTTCGTGAAATTATAAACAGGTTTGCACAAATTAGAAGGGCTAAACCATGGTTCATTTGAGAGCTTGTAGCGGCACGTGGAGGCGCATGGAGGCTCTGTTGTTGATGAGCTTTCTGGGTTTTGCACATCGAGGGCCGCTGGATTGAGTGGTAATACCATTTTCTTGAAATGAAGTTTGGATTTGTACGAATACGAAGGAGTAGATCGCGATCCTCTGAAGCTTTAGGCGGCGTGTGGCAGCGCGTGGTCGGGTATCTGGACCTGGATTTTTCAGTTTTGGTAAATCGAAGGTCGTAGAAGATTTCTGTGAGTTGAAATTTGTGAAATTCTGTCAGAAGTTTTAGAAATCTGGAAAAGGAGACGGCTGGCATTGCAGAAATTGTTGCCCTTTTGGTCTTCTTTGGCGGTGGCCATCCTGACATTGTTTGACAATGGTTAATCTGCAATTGTTTCTGCATTCAAGGTTGGTAACACAAGTAGCTTTGATCAATGTCTGAGCTAGAGCTTCATATCCTAAGTCTAACGCAATTTCTGACACTACAGTCATTTTATGGAAATTTACTCTCTCTTTTTTTTTTTTTCTTCTAACACTACAGTCATTTTATAGAAATTTACTCTCTCTTTTTTCACTTCTCTGAGGGGCACAGCTTCCGCCCATTTTGAAAAGTAATCAGTTGCAGCCAAGATGTATAAATGGCCACCGGATGACTTTGGTAATGGTCCTATTGCATCAAGCCCTCACGCATCAAAAGGCCAAGAAGCTACAGTTGGGTGTAGAGGTTCTGGCGGCTGGTGGATGAAGTTCACATGATACTGACAAGCTTCACATTTCTTAGCGCACTCCATGGAATTTTGCACCATTGTAGGCCAATAGTAACCCATTCGTTTGATCCTATAATGTAACTTAGGACCTGACTGATGTGCGCCGTATATTCCTGAGTGAGCCTCCTCTAAGGCTTGTTTAGCCTCCTCCTCTCCCAAGCAACGAAGAAACAATCCATCAAATGAACGGCGGTAGAGAGTGTCTTTATAGTAAATGAATCGAGCAGCCCTTCGCCAAACTTCACTCCTGTGGCGTTTATCATCCGGGAGTTTTCCATGTTGAAGGTATTCAATGATTACTTGTCGCCAATCTTCTTTTTCAACAAGGCATACCAAAATGATGTTGGCTTGCTCTTCTTCTTCTTCTTCTTCGATGACGAGAGGTACCACCCACCTTTGGGAAATAGCAACTTTGGTGGTCTCTTCTTGGGATAATGCCAAGGCGGTAGCCAGATTAGCTAAAGCATCGGCCTGTCTATTCTCCTTCCTTGGTATATGCTCCAATGTGATGGCCTCAAAATTTGTTAGCAATTTCTTCGCATATTTGCAATAGGGGATGAGGTCTTCCTTCTTGACGTCATACTACTCCAAGACTTGGTTGATAATTAATTTGGAATCCCCAAAGATCTCAAGTTGCGATATGCTCATCTCAATGGCCATTTGTAGACCAATAATCAATGCTTGATATTCGGCTACGTTGTTAGAGCAAAGTTCGCTTAATGAGAACGCGTACAGAAGTATTTGCCGTTGTGGAGAAACAAAAACTACACCTGCCCCCGCTCCTTCTTGACGTGCAGCCCCATTGAAAAACATCATCCATGGTGGCATTTCCTCAATGTAAAACACGTCTTCATCCGGAAAATCATCAGAGAATTCCCAATCAGATGGAACTCGGTGGTCAGCTAAGAAATCTGCCAATGCTTGTCCTTTGATAGCTTTTTGTGGAACATATGCAAGGTCATATTGTTGTAGGAAGACTGCCCATCGAGCTATACGACCCGAAACCACTGGCCTAGAGAGGACATACTTAATCGGGTCTGCTTTTGCTATCAAACGAACCGTGTATGCTTGCATGTAGTGCTCCAGTTTGTCTATGGCAAAGAAAAGAGCGAGGCAAATCTTTTCGATAGGAGAATAATTTAATTTAGCCCCATTGAGAGTTCGACTTAGATAATAAAGGGCTCTTTCTTTCCCTTCTTCATTTTCTTGCGCCATAAGAGCACCCAGAGACTTTTCTTGTGCCGCAATGTACAACACTAAAGACTTTCCTGGAATATGAGCACCCAAAACTGGAGGATTAAGCAAGTATCTTTCGATGCACTCAAAAGCATTACTACAGGCCTCATCCCATTCAAAGTGCACATCTTTCTTCATCAATCTATTGAAAGGTTGACATCGACCAGCCAAGTTTGAAATAAATCGTCGTATATAGGCTAGTTTTCCCTGTAAGCCTCTAAGTTCTCGCAGATTCTTAGGCTCTGGCATTTTCTGGATAGCTTCAATTTTGGATTGGTCAATTTCAATGCCGCGATGCCTTACAATGAAACCAAGAAACTTCCCAGATGTTACGCCAAAAGTGCATTTGCGGGGGTTCATTTTAAGCTGATACTTTCTTAGGTGGTTGAACACGAATCGCAGCTCTACCAGATGGTCTTCCCTTTTTTTTGTTTTAACCACCAAATCATCGACATAACACTCCACATATTTATGAAGTACATTATCAAAGATCTTTTGCATGGCCCGTTGATAAGTAGCACCAGCGTTCTTTAGTCCAAAAGGCATCACTTTGTAACAGTAAATGCCCTTAAGGGTACGAAAAGCTGTGAGCTCTTCATCCTTAGGATTCATTCGAATTTGGTTGTAACCTGAAGAACCATCCATGAAAGATAAAGTTTTATTACCAGTAGTGGCGTCAACCATGACCTCAGTGATGGGTAATGGAAAATCATCCTTGGGACATGCATTGTTCAAATCACGGAAGTCAACGCACACCCGAATTTGTCCATTCTTCTTTTTGACAGGGACTATGTTAGCGATCCATTCCGGGTACTGTACTTCACGAATGAAGCCCGCCTCGATTCGCTTATTGACCTCAGTTTCTATTTGAGGGATAAGTTCTGGCCGAAAGCGTCTTTGGGCTTGTTTAACTAGGCGCACACCTTTCTTTATTGCCAAATGATGTAAAGCAACACTTGGATTGAGCCCGGGCATTTCTTTGTAAGTCCAAGCAAACACATCTTTGTATTCTACTAGGAGCTTGAGGTACCCTTCTTCTTCTTCAAGGGTAAGAAGCGCACTAATGAAAGTTGGCCGAGGTTCTTCAGCAGTTCCTAAATTGATCTCTTTAAGTTCATCAACTGTAGCTTGTCCTCTATCTTCCAAGGCTGGAGGAGCTTCATCTACCTCTTCATTGGCTATTTCAGCATCTGAAAGTGTATCTTCTTCTATTGTAATGTGAAACGAGGATGATACCTCTTCAATTTGCTCATTGTGAATGAGTGACTGACTTGTGTGCACAATCGTTCGTCTTTTGACTCTGAGTGATCCTTCAGTGCTGATATCTAGGGTAGAGTTACGTTTCATGCATGAAGGAATGCTACTGCGGATCTCATCATTAGCTTTCTTCTCCCCTTGAACCTCAATGTTTATTAAATTTTGAGACTGACTATCATCAGGCCTTTTTGTTGCCCCCAATCTATCAAAGACTGATCTACAAGCAAGAGCGTCACGATTTTGTGTAAAGCAAGTTGTATTTAACCTGTCGAACATTGTAACTCGTGATGATGATGCCTCGATGCGATCAAACACTGAGACACGCGATGAAGAGTGATCTTTTCTTTGATCCAAACTTTCGCCGACCTCCACTGTTATGTATTGGGAACTTGAAGCATTGGTTCTCCTCTTGATCCATATCTGGGCTGGTTGTTCTAGAGAATAACCTAATCCGGCCTTTGGGATAGGAATCTTATGCCCTTCAAGCCGCATTTTCCTTTGTGTTTTGCTAAGGCCGTGCATCTTTTCTTCGGTGGCTTCTGGAATTAGTTCCCCTAAGTCGCTTGGTTTTGAGGAATCGTAGCCTGCTTTGGCTAACAGTCTATATGCCTTTGGGTCGAACCATTCTTTCGTCCGCTCACTTGGTAGAATACCATGCTCTGTCAGACTTTGTGAAGACCTCACGAATCCATTTAGTGGCTTCGAGGGCAAAGGATTTGTGGATGAAGTTAAAGGCATGACATGATTTTCTTTCAATATGGCTACATCCTCCATTGTAAACTTTGTAGGAGGCTTTTCCATGTCTTCTGTAGATTGAAGGCATTCTGCGAATGGTGATTGTCCATTCTTGCGGCGTGATAATGGTACATACCGAAGGAATGGCGGGTTATTGGAAGGCGTCGAAATTTCCGCTCTCACTGCATTACTAGTAGATTCATTAGAATGATCATTCCCATATTCTGGACCTTTCTTTGAGGAAGGATTATCCTTTTCAGTGATGAATCTAACATGCTTCTTTTCACTCTACTAGTTTTCCATAGACGGGATCTCAACTGGGAGAACTTCACTAACAATGTTATCTTCTACATAAAATTTTGCGTCAGCAAAATGAGCTTCAGTCTCAGCAAAAGGTTTTAAGTCGGCATTAACCTTCTTTATTCCACCTTGAAGATACTTGAAACATTGATGCAAAGTTGATGGCACTATTCCATTTCCACGGATCCATGGACGTCCTAACAACATGTTGTAGGTTGTCTTGGCATCAATGACATGGAACAAAATGTTACTTGTCAATTCTCCAATGATTAATTCCAAGTGTATCATGCCGATTGCACGTTGCCCTCCTTGGTTAAAACCTTGAATGACTAAACGACTATGCGATAATTCCTCCATAGCAAGACCAAGTCATCTCATCGTCATTTTTGGTAATATATTAATAGCTGAACCTCCGTCAATGAGAATACGATCGATCTTTTGTTCACGAGTATAACCAGAGACATAAAGTGGACGATTGTGGGGCTTAGAGCCTAACAACAGATCCTCATCAGTGAAAGTTAAGTCTGGAGAACACGCATGACAATCCTGGGTTTTTTGAAGCGTGTTGGTAGGACGAGTGTATATCTCCGGCTTTTCAAGAGCTTGAGTGAGTACTTCTCTTGATGAAATGGAGGATTGCAAGGGTTCAACTTCATCAACTCGAGATGGGAGTTCCTCCGTAGATGGCAAAGTCTCATTTGGACCGCCATGGTCAACATCCTCCTTTTCATCCTGAATTTCGCAACGAGAGACTGTGTGAACGGCCTCGGCTGAGTCATTTTGAAAGAATTTTCTGGGGAAGAACTCTTCCAATGTGATGAGATTTCTAAGTTTTTGGGTTTGTGCTGAATCGTCAGACATTTTTGTTCCCAGTCTTTCTTGCCTTTTATCACTCCTTCTTCTTGACCAAGGCTGAATCTGGTTTTGTGCTTTTCTAGACTCTTGGGAAATCAAATGAAGAGGGAATGTACGTCTCTTCTTCCATCTCCTACGAGTAACCACCGTCCAGCCTTCTTCCTTATCCGTTGTTGACCTTTTATCATCATTTGAATTATAATCAGATGCCTTTTGTGAGAGCTGAACTTGAACAGGTTCTAGAGAACCAAACTGAACAAGAGTGGTATTTGCCCCCTGCTTAGTTGGAGACATACAACTAGATAACCCACAAGCAAAGGTTGCAAGGTTTGACTGAGCAACATCATTAAAATCCAAGTCGATTTTCCTTTCCTTGGTGAGCTTCATGATAAGTTCTTTAAGAACAAAGCATTTTTGGATTGGATGGCTTATGATGCGATGGTATTTGTAATAGTTTGGGTTATCAACTCTTCCCATCTCTTTCGGTCGTTTGCATTCTGGCAATTCAATTAATTTCAACTTGAGCAGTTGTTCTAGCATTTCTGGCATATCGGCATCTAGGAAAGGATACACCTTTTGTTCCCATTCTTTAAGTGATGAGCGTCGCGTCTCACGCTGTTGGCCTACTTCGGGCCTCCTCTCGTTGGTCTTCACATTTCTTGTTGAAACTTTGATTGGGGCAGGGTTGACATTCATTGAGTCTTTGACATTACTTTTCAGATTCTTGTCATTTTTCCTTATTTCCCGTCTTTCTTTTCTTTCCTTAGGTACGGGGGGTTTTGTATTTCCATGGCTAGAGATACTCAATTCCATGTCATGCACACAAGTTGCTAATTCCTCAAATGTTCGGGGCTTTATCCCTTGAAGGATGTAAAGAAGTCCCCAGTGCATGCCTTGGATGCACATCTCTACAGCAGATATTTCAGAAAGTCTATCCTTGCAATCTAGACTCAAAGAACACCACCGATTGATATAATCAACGACGGGCTCATCTTTCCACTGTTTGGTATTGGTAAGCTCCATCATGCTTACCGTGCGCCATGTGCTATAGAATCGGTTAAGAAACTCTCTTTCAAGTTGTTCCCAGCTATCGATTGACTCGGGTTCTAGGTCTGTATACCAATCAAAGGCATTTCCTTTCAGTGAACGAACAAATTGCTTCACAAAGAGGCCTCCTTGAGTCCCTGCATTCTCACACGTTTCTACAAAGTGAGCCACGTGTTGCTTAGGGTTTCCTTTGCCATCAAATTGTAAGAACTTGGGGGGTTGATAAGCATTTGGCATCCTCATATTATCGATGCGCTTTGTATAGGGCTTCGAATATATGAGAGAACTTGTAGAAGAACCTCCATATTGTGCTCATATGGTGTTCGTTATCATGTCCTGCAATTGTTGGACAGATATCGAGGCCATTGAGGTGGAATGTCCATGTTGAGAAGGGCCTTCACCTCCTTTTCCTTTATCACCCCCCGGATTTTGTCCTTTGAAGGTAAAGCCAGGTGGGTGCTCAGGGCCATGACTTGATTCGCCCGAATCTTGTACCTCCAGTTTGTTCATTAGGGTTGCAATTTTAACGTCCTTTTCTTCCAACGATTTTGTGAGGAGGATGATCCTTTGTTCCATTTCAGCCATCTTTTCTTCCATGGTAGAGGTGTTAGTCATCATTACTGGCATGACCTCTAGATATGATGGAGAAAATGATGAAATAGGATGAGTCAAAGGTACTCTATTCCTTAAGTTTTTCATCACGGGTGAAGAGTTGATAGAAAAGGTCTTTGTTGGGGATGATTCATTACTGCTCTCCAAATCTTTAGAGACAGATGAATCCTTACTGGTAACTTTCCTATTTGCAAGAAAGTCTAGAGAGATGACGGTAGAAAGCTCGCCTTCTTTGGTTGGTTGAGGCTGAAAAGCTTTGGATCGATTGCAAGTGATTGGGCCGACATAATCATCAACACTGGAAGCATCAACTACTGATTTTTGGACATTCTTGCTAGAGGCCATTGAAGTTGGTTGCAAAAATGATGTCGAATTTCTTTTGAAGGAGAAAGAGATGAGAGGCAGAGACGTCCCACTAGGCGTGCCAAAATATGTAGACGACTAAATTTCTTAGTTCGAAATAAATCAAACAAGTAAAATAGTTGCACAAATGCGAATTTGTATTGATGATTGTGGTATAATTCTCTGTGTTTACAAAAGAGTGATCCTCTGATTCGATCTCCTTGCAAGACTTATTGATTTGGATTTGTGGTAATGTGATTGTGACTTGAACACAAAATATCCTTCAATTTGGTTGAGGGATGGATCGAAGATTGCTAAAACGGAATTACAATGAATTTCTAGCTATAAGCTTGTTAGAAATCCTTTGTTCTTCCCGTTCTTTGTGTTCTTTGTGTTCTTCGTGTGTTCTTCGTGTTCTTGGATTTGTGGTGAAAGTTCTTCGGGGCTTTAGAGGCTTGAATCCGTAAAGCTTCACTGATTTGTAGTTTGTTGATGTTTTCGGACACTTTAGGCTTGATTCCCGCGGACTTTTGGATCTAGGCGGATGATTTTGATGATTTCTCTTCGAATGTTCTTCTTATTCGAAGGTTGAAGTTCTTGAAGTTCTTGGAGGCTTTAGAGCTTGGTTCCGGCAGAGCTTCTATACTTCTGATGCTTCTGAATCTTCTCTGATGCTGCTTGTGCTTCAGATGGCTTGGTGTCCTCCTAAATGTCTCAGGAAGGCTTCTATTTATAGGAGTTTTGGGGTGGATGAGCGACACGTGGCGGAGTCTGACTGGTGACACGTGTCACAATCTGATTGGTCTGCTTGTGTCATTGCTTACACGTGCGAGGTCACTTGGGTCATCGCTTACATGTGCGAGGTTGCTTGAGTCATCGCTTACACGTGCGAGATTGCTTGGGTCATCGCTTACACGAGCCGATGCATGATTTGTTCTTACATGACACTTGGCGAATTTCTATTGGCTTCTGAACATCAATAGTAAAACCTAGCAGCAGTATGTGGCGCTTTGTGATTGGCTGTATTTTGTGACGTGTTAACTTGTGATAGGTCGGGAATTTTCCCTCTCTACAAGGTGTAAAGACCCAACTACAAAGATAAAAGCCCAGATCAAGAGCCATTAAGCACCCTGGAGAAAAGCATGCGCCACAATGCACTGAACATCTAGTTAGGAGGCATTATCTATAAGCTAAAGACTTTTTGAATTTTAGGGGGGATGGGCAGCTTCTCTTTGTAGTTTTTTATTTTCCCTTCTCTGCATAGTACATATTTTGAGTGAAAAGTACGAGGAAGAGCAACTAGTTTGTGATCTCCAATAATTAAGGTCATCAATTGAGTGTTTATAAGTTTTTGTTTTACCCAATGTTTAATTGGTTTCTTTCTTATTGGGGGGAATTTTAGGGGGACAAAAAACACTTTCCTTAAAATGAACCTGGGATACTTAATCATAATAGTGGTTTCGTATATGTGTGTCTGTGTGGTAAAAGCAATATGTGTCTCTGTGTGGTGAAAGCATGAGATTGAAAATCAATATCTGTACAGTAGCTCAATGCCTAGAGGTTCATACTTCTTTTCCCCTCATTTCTATATTTTGTTGGCTTGATAAGGAGTGTGAGGCAGTTCGATCTGAGCAAAGTACAAGTCAATTTATTTCAAGCAACAGTGCCAACACAGAAAATTTAAGCAGCACAAGTAGGCCAAGGTTGATTGGAAATGAGGACATGCTTCCTGGAGCTGTGCTGCTTGCAAGGGCAAGGCTTCTGGAGAGGTTGAGTGGGGTGCCTCTTTCTGCAAACAGGTCAGTGCTTACTTTGATATGCAATTTGGTATTTTTCAAGGGTGAGTTTGAACATTACATGAAAATTATTGTCTAGTTTATGCCATCAATAATATGTTTATGTTTGTCATTATACATCTGCGCAATACCAAGATTGACAACCACCAATGCTGTTGACAGTGAAGTTATGAAAGTATTGAATCAATCAATCTGATACCATAATTTCAGGTCTGATGATGGATCCAATTTTCTTATCTGGCTCCACTTTTAGATGGACCTCTATGTGTAAAAACTGGGTTATAGTGACCCATTTAATTCTTATGGAATGGCCAGCAACATCTTCAACTTGTTTGCAATTAATTATCCTGTACATGATGTCCATAATTTAAATTTCTTGTGACAGAAGTATTTATGACTGGAGGGATTGCATAATGTGTGTGTGTATGTTGGATTGTATTAAAAGTCCTATACTGTCAAGGGATGTTTAGCATATCACAAAACTAGGTCAACCAAGACCAAGAACAACACAACTGGTTTTAATTGTTTTTAATTCGTTCAAAATGGGATGGAATATGTTCCTTTAAAACCTAGTTTTAACTTTGGTACTTTCAAATATACATTCTATCCAAAATCAATTTCTGAAAATTTTGATGTACGTTTTCACATGCATACTCTCACCATTATCTAGTTTTAAATTAGAAAATTTTGCATGCAAATTAGACAAACTGGTTTTGATATAATTCTAGAGAAACTTGAAATAAAATAAAGGGAATTATTCTAGACAAACTTGAAATAAAGTTTTGCAAGCAAATTAGACGGTCATTTGTGATCCTAAGTTTTGGGGACCCACTATAATTTTGCTTTGAATTCCCCTTTGGAGGAATTGAATTTAGTTTGGTAATTGGAATGGCTAATTCTACGGGCTCTCACCACCGGGGTTCAATTACAAAGCTCAGTGAACATCTTGCCCACTTACCAGAGAGAGAGAGAGAGTAGTGTGAAGTGTGTATTCCTTTAATCTCATTTTACGACTTAATATTAATAGTGCAGCAATTCAGGCAGTTGGGACAAGACACTGTAATTTATTGTGACAAAATTCTCTACTAATATATTTTATTTGTTTTAACATGTGCTGAACTCTTTGCTTGTATTCATCAAACGTGCGACAGTATCCATTATGGGAATTTTAAATATTCATAAATTATTGGTGAATATCTCTTGTACCACCAAATTGTCTTTGAAACGGTTGGACTTATTTTAATGGATGGCTTCTTCAATCATTGTGTTTCTCATTCAATTTTGATTTTTGTCAAATTTTTCTTGGGCTTCCGTTCTTTTTATGATTTTCCCAGTATCTTGAACCTCTAAATTATTTGCTATATTATTTTCAAATCATTAGTTTTTTTTTGCTGTGAATTTCTGCTTCTTCAATTATTGTGGTTCGAACTTTTGGAGACTGCCAATATTGTCGTAGAAGTATAGTAACAAGTCACAAGCATCAAAGAGTTTGTCTTTTTTTTTTTTTTTTTTAACTAGAAATGTTTTTGTAATCTGGGTTTCCTACACGTGTGAAAGTTTTGGCACTGACCAAATTATGTCGTTAATTTGTAATTGTGTGCATGTGTAATTATTGTACCTCCTGTGCTGTTGTACACACACGAGAAAATCTGGTCTCAATTGTATTTCTTGACTGTTATTTTGAAATTTGGATACGTGTTTTCTGTGTTTTACTGTTGTAAATCACCTTATGATTTCTATCCTTTATTTAGGAAATTTAGAAGGCATTGGCAGTCAAAAGCCCACAAAGCCTATGAATGATGTTGGAAAGACCAAAGAGTAGCATTGCGGCCCAAAGGTTGCACGCCTATATATATATATGAGAGATGCTACGTCTACAACAATTTTACAACATTTTTACAACAAATCACAGGTGGTTAGTTGTTATTGGTTCAAATTTGAAACTAACACTAAGATTACTTTTTTGCCCCAACAATAACAACCTGCCACTTAGGAAATGTTGTAGAAATGTTGTAGACATAGCATTTCTCTATATATATATATATATAACATAAATTGAAAATGCTTTTAACTTTTTCTTTTTTGATAAAGTAAAAAAAAAAATGCTTTTAACTTGAACATAATAGAATAGACTACTCGAATAAAAGAAGAGAACAATTATAAAACTTATGCTTTGGTCCTTGTTCTATTTTTTATTGTTATAATTGCCAACACAACATCCATGTATAAAAACAATAGTATAAATTAGAGAAATAATTTTTAAATATAGTTATTTCAGATTTCAAGGAGAAGCTCAATTTGGAGTGTCATTTGGTCCTTAGTAGGTAAATTCAATTGAATTGATCACAAAAATAAGACATTAAGCAATTACCTAGCATCATTTTTTGGTACCTCTTGTTTGGTTAAATTTTAGTATAAGAATAATGAACAAAGTTTCTCTCCAAACCAAATCTAACTGTTGAATTTTATATTCTTTATGTTCTTAATATGTATATTAAATTTCATTCAAATTGGATGTTATTTACCATTTGATCAATAAACTTATTTTTTATATACAATTTTAGATTACAAAAACTTGAAATTTTAACATTTGCTTAATGACATAGCAATTGATTTTTGATCTTTTTGAAATTTTACAAGCATGAAAGATATAATAAAAACATGTAATCCAACCATTAGAGGACAAGGTTTCTCTCCAAACTAGTTTAGGGAGAAATCCTTCAAACTCCTCCTATATCTTTTGATTAAATATGAATTCTGAAAATCTGACTGGAAACCACTACCCATATTTTAATCCCAAACCACAATCCAATGGTTAGATTCAATTCCAAACCCCTTACTTAACTATAAGAAATACTAGTCGCTTACCCGTGCAATACACGGAAAGGTTTACATAAATGTGAAACATATTAATATATGCACAATCAATAATGAAACCTGTTTTTTTTTTTTTTTTTAATTATCAAAATGAAAAACAATACAAAGAATCTTTTAAGAACTCAAAGGTCTTTAGTGGGGAAAATTGTCATTCCCAACTATTAGTTACATAATATATATATATATATATATATATATATGAGTTGTGTTCAAGTTATATCTAGTGTAACTTTAAGCATTGTTTCACCACTCAATAACTTGTTATTGAATTCATATTTTGAAAATCCAGCCGTTAAATTACATGTTCTATATATTCTTAATATGAATGTCAATTTTCATGTCAATCGAATGTTATTTACTATTCAATCCATAAACTCATCTTTTATGCATTATTTTGAACTACAAAAACTTGAATTTATACAATTGAATGATGACATGACTATTAATCTTTGATCACCTTGAAATTTTGCAAGTATGGAGAATATATGAAGATAATATTGAACGGTTTTAGACCCCTTAAAAACAACCAGATTGTGTAGCCTAGTTAATTAGCCAAGTTGTTACTTAGTCAAATTAAACAATTCTAGGTTAAAACAATCAAATAATCATATCATGTATATAAAACATATAAAGCAGTGGAAATAATAAAGAACACAATGATATGATCACCCAGGAAACCACACGGGAAAAACCTGGGGAGGATTTGACCCACCGATCCTCAAGGCAAACCAGAATTCACTATGAAAGAATTGAAATTCTTACAAAAGGACTACAAGCTCCCCGCTCGACTTCCTAATGCTACCCACCAGTAGAACTTACTGTCACGACCACGTGCAAGCTCCGAATCCACGGACTACTTCTTTCTTGAATTCCTCAATCAGCTACAAGCTCCCCGCTTGTTTTTCTTTAAGTTCCAATGGTTGCAACTATAATGATCTTCAAGATGTTGAAATCATCTCTACCTTGAAAACCCTAAGTTTTGTGTAAAGGAAAGCACCTCAAAGATCTCACAAGAAATTCACACAAAACCGCAATGTATGAGCAACAATACAATATGGAGTACTTTCAAAAACGTGGCTAGGGTTTTGTTTAAATACCTAGGGTAAAAACATAAAACCCTAAACGTTTAATGAAGTAGGGCTGAGTTGGAAATTCTGCAGAAAAATCAACCTGTGCGATTTTCGATCGATCGAGCCTGTCCTTCGATCGATCGAGCCAGGCCGAAAGTCCCAAGTACTTCTGCAGCCACTCGATTCCAACTTTACAATAATAAACCAACTTTACAATAATAAACCAACTTTGAGCAAGCCTAAATAAGACTAAATACATTATTTTGATCATGGTTTGCCAACATTACAAATTAGAGTTCTAAATACATAAAATCCTAAGACCTTAGAACCTAACAAATATAATCTAACGGTTGATTTGTCAAAATTTATATCCAATTAAAAAATATTGAGTGGTTTTACATTGCTTAAAGTTATACCAAGTGTAACTTGAACCCAACTCTCTCTCTCTCTCTCTCTCTCTCTCTCTCTCTCTCTCTCTATATATATATATATATATATATATATACACACTCACACACATACATACATTCTATAAATTGACAATTCTTCACCATTTTTCAAAAATAGCATTTAGTACATCATAAAAAATACAATATAGATTGACAATTATCCTCCAAAATGTTTTTTTTTTTTTTTTTTTTTTTTTTTTTTTTTTTTTGAGAAAGTCCAAAATGTTGTTGAGTGTTAATAAGCCGCTTGTCATAATTTATAAGTTATAACTTATAACTATGCTATGCTATAATTTGGCTACAAACTTACAAAACAACACATATAATACTACCTTTCCCCTAATGTTAATAACTCATAGCGAACAGCAAGCCTGCATGGAGGGTCATGGCAATGAAAATGTTTTTTTTCTTTCTACTAAATAAAATTCATTTAGATTTCCTTTCAACCATATCAATGCAAATACACATTTTAACCATGTCAGATAAAATTCATGTAGAATTTCTTTCAACCAAGTCAATGCAAATACACATAAATCAAGTTCAAATTGAAGAAAATCAAGTTCAAATTAAAGAAAATCATTATCATTTAAAAAAAAAATCAAATTTAAAATAGCATCAATAACAGACACAGTTAAGATACAAAAATAGTTCAAAGAGAATGATCACTCACTTAAAATCATAATGCAGATATTTGCATCAGCACGACCCTTTATGATGAGTTTTGGAGAGTTTGGCTAAGGTATTTCTTCATGAAAGTAAAAAGGATTAGGAAACTTTCTATATTAAATGAAACTTATAGGAAGCAAACTAATATGAATTTCAATCGAAATCAAATAGAACCATTTGGAGAGAGTGTGTGGTTTACCTCCAGTACTTTTTTAACTGAAGATTTATTTTTGTTTTAAATACACAATGACAAATGGTAGTGGATTTTAATCTCCACCTTTAATTTAGTTAGTGGGTGATGTGATAATTTCTTATTAAAATAAAAGGAGATTCTAGTTTAAAAAGTACTGAAGGTGAGTCAAACTCTTGGAAAAAAAAAAACCAAATACAATGTCAATAAATTTATTAAAGCCTTGAATTACTAAATTTTCTCATATAACTACATGATAGGTTAGTCCAATAGCTGGTCCCAAAGCTATACAATTGAACTATTTATGTATATATAAGAAATCATTTTAAAATGTAGACATTGAACTATTTAATTGTAACAGTTTTATTAATTTTTTATTGAGTTTACTGAATATAAGATAAGGTATATGGAAAGAGGGTGCTTACCCACAAGATGCAAGTATGACTTTTTTTTCCATTTTTTTCCCCCACAAATTATGGTCTAAAACACATTCTACACTAAAAAAAAAAAAAAAAACATTTTAAATTATTTTTCTCAAAAATAAATTTTCTGACTTCATCCAATAAATGTCTTAATTCTTAATAACCATTGCAATTCAACTACAACTTAAAAACAAAAAAGAAAAAGAGAAAAAAAAAAATCCTAGCCTACAAGTCCCACGTTGTTCCTTAATCTCAAAATCCTAGTTGATACCAAAGTACATGTGTAATATAGTTAAAACGATATAGTTCATGAACATCAAAAATCCAAAAAAAAATCAAGAATTAATCCCACAAATCAAATAAGTGTAAATCGTAAATCATCTCAAAGATAAAATCCCTAAATAATAATAATAATAATAAACGATATAACCCCACAATTACAACACCACCACCACCATGCACATCAACACATCCATGTACAACAAAGTAAATCACGAATCATCTCGAATATTAAATCCCAAAAAATAAAAGTAAAAAACAATCTAATCCACAATTACAAGACCACCACCACCATGCACAAACCCACAAAAAACTCAACAATTGTGTGTGAATGTTCAAAATGTGTATAAAACACCCTTGAACGTTTAGACCCAAAATTATAAATTATCAATTCAAGTTTATAATCAAACAATAAATGTGCGGAACATGAACATAAGCTAAAACAGAATTGATAAACAATCTAAACCATAAATAATCACAACCACAGCAATAATTAAATGACAAAGATAAAGGGAAGAGAGATGCAAACACAAGGACAACACTCGATGTGTTATCAAAGAGGAAACCGAAGCCCTCGGCGTAAAACCTCTCCGCCGCCCTCCAAGTGGTCAATAATCCACTAGAAAATGTAGTTGGGATACATGAACAGTAATAGACCCTCCAAGCCTAATCTACCCAATGTACCTAAGCCCTCCAAACTTCTTGCTCCAACGAGATTATGCCGAACCTATGTCTTTTCTAGCTTACCGGATTCTGCTATGCCCCTAGCATCAACCAATATAAATTGGTCACTTCCTAACTGCTTCCCAAAGCACCAAAAAGCCTTCTCATAGATATGGGTATGTGAGAAAAGGATTTGGCTAAGAACCTCTCAAGGATGTAACAATGAAGAGGGTGGGAGTAGATGAATTTAAAGAGTCTCTTAGGTGAAGATTATGAATGAATCAATCTTGTTTTTCTCTAAGGTTTTTCTCTCAAAATTCTCTCTAGAAGCTCTCTACATTTCGTGGGTATAAGGGTCTATATATAGTAGTGTGTGTTTGGAATGCAAAGAGTCATTTTTTTCCAAAATAGAGCTGGCTGGCGGCTTGGCCTCGTGACTTGACTGAGCCGCGAGTTCCAGCCACGAGGTAACTGAATGGCCAGTCTGGACTTTTTGTCCTGTAGTGCAACAATTGGCATGACGCTTCAGTTTCTCTGCATGCTTGGCACGTGACCTACTCCTGGCAGCTTGTCAGTTGCGAGTCACTTGCGACTTCCAGTTTTGAGTTCCTGCTTCTTTGCACAATGTTGAACATTTCTTTACACTCTCTCATACACTACCCTTACATGATTCCCACCTAAATACAGGGTTACTAAAACTCTATCACACACTACCCTTACATGATTCCCACCTAAATACAGGGTTACTAAATGCTGAATTACAAGTAAATTTGGCACGAAATAAAGCCAACAAAATAGTTGATTAAATTCAACCTTACAATCTCCCCCTTTGGCTATTCTGTGACAAAACCCTACAACAAACTCTAGACTTAACGCATGAGTTGGGAACAGTTGAGCAAAACTCACTCACACCTAACTCTAGAATCTGTGAAGCTCTTGAACCATAAGTACAAGTATCTCCTGAAACACAACAACACAATAAGATCATTGTATGTAGAAAACTTGTAATGCATATGGAGCAAGCACAATGCAATCAAGCAAAAATGAACTTAAACAGTAAAGCATGGCTTGACCAAAAACAAATAATCACTATAAATAGTGATCACAATGCTCATTCACACATGGAATGAACATCCAAACATGCAAACTAATAAGCTTATTTGCAAAGTATCATTTGCATGTCCAACACTCAACCAATGCAACAACACAAGGTATTTGCATTAAGGATAAAAATCCAACAAAAGGCACAAGAGTGATGTACTTAAAGAAAATGCATGACATTTAGCAACAAGAACTTAAGCTACAAAGCATGGGTACAAAAACCTAAAAACTTACAAAAGCAAACGGTTACAAGTGTACCATACAAACACTAATTGAATAACATCATATATTACCAAAACAGATTCATGAGTTTACCAAACCATTAACCATAATGTATCAAACTCAAAATAAAAAGCAAAGCATTATCCAAAACATAATACCATAACCATAAACATAAATAAGACTGAAACATAAACTAGATAAACAATTTTTTGGTTGCTCCCCCTCAAAATGGCACTCCCCCTCAAGGGCTGCTTCACAAAAATTCTCCCCCTTTTTGACCAGAATGGCCAAAGGATCACTGCTGGGTGTCGATGCTGTCAAACTTGGCTGAAAGTACGTTGAGCTACTCTTGAATTGCTGCCATCTTGTCAGTATGCTCATTCTGGACCTTTCGGAGTCCATCAATCCTCTCCAGGATGATCTGAAATGCATCTGGAGGTACAGCTGATGATGTTGAAGCTCTGCTCCTCTTGCCTCTGCTTCTGGATGTGGAAGTTTGTCCTACAGCCTCTGCTTCAATTTCCATTGGATCACCTTCTCCTTGGTCACCCTCCTCTTCATCACTTGGAAGACGAACTTGTATCCTGATGATGGTCAATTTGTTGATGACTGAAGGTGTAGACATGGAGCTAATATCTTGAGGGATTGTAAGACCTTTTGCTCTGAAGATCCTTATGAGAAGGCTAGGAAAGATCAGCTTGGGCCTAGAGGTGGTTCTAGTCTCATCCATAATTATGTCAAAAATGTGAGAGCTGATGTCAATGAAGGTTTTCTCCTTGAGCTCCATGAGGAATATAGCTTTGGCATTATTGATTATAGTTAGCTTCCTCACTGGATACAAGTTAAAGATCATGATGGTGGTGAGGCACCTCATGTCAACTGGAAATGCTGTGGTGTTAAGACATCTTCCCTCTCTTTGTCCACCAATGCGATTCTGGACAGTTTCTATAGATAGCATCCTGTCTTTGTAATTGATGAATTCATGATCCTCTAAACCCTCAAGCCCTAGAACCTCACTAATATCATATGCATCTAGGGTGAACTCATGTCCTATGATCCACAACTTAACTCATCCTCCCTTATAACAACATTTACATAAAATTCCCTCATTAAAGGCTCATAAACTGCAGGTAGGTCACTCAGCAACTTATCCCATCCTCTGCCCTTAAAACGCTTTGGAATGGAGGTGTCCTTCAAATCCCTTAAGTCTACAAACCTTTCTTGAATAATAGTCCCCTTCAAGAAAGAATATTTATATCTCTCAAAATGTTGAACAGACCTAAACAGGGTATGGTCCATTTTCAGCCTTTTGTCTGCCTTCTTAGCAGGAGTCTTCTTCTTTGTAGGTGTGGGAGCCATCTGTGAACAAGCAGAAAAGGCCATAACAAGAGCAGAGCACAATGGATGAAATTCAAACATTAGTAACAATTAAGAAACAGGTTGCTTTACCACCATTCAGTCCATATTCAGTTGAGATTCAGACAGTAAAAGAAGTATCACAAATCAGAAAAGAATAGAGCACCATTTAAACAACCAAGAGCTCTCTAGAGCACATTCCCAAACGCATACTTCAACAAGAAATAATCAATTGTACAAAAGCAAAGAAAACCACATTAGATCAAAACAAGTCATATGTCTATGAGATATGACTTCATGAGAATGAAATGATCAAACCAACGCAAAGCAGAAAATAAACACAAGGCAGAAGCAACACATGATATTTAGTAACTTAAAAATAAATAGCAACTATAAAGAACCAACCAAACTCACACACAGAGTAAAACACAGTAAATCCGAACAAATAACAGCATGGGTATGAGATATAACAAGTAATCACAGATTATACTTCAAACACTGACAAATAAACTAAATCATGAAACCAATCATGTTTAGAATACTAGAAACAGGATTTTATCAAGACCAAACATCAAATTTCAACAAACATTAACCCAACCCAAGTTCGAATACTCTATTTCTCAAAAACTCAATTACATCTCACAAAACAAGAAAATAAAACCAAAATCATGAAATAATAGGTGAGAATAAGAAAACCCATACCTTTTTCTTGAGGGTTGTTGTTGAGAAGTAGAAGAAAAATGAAGTTTTTAGCAGTGACACAGTGAGTTTGAGATAGGTTTGAAATGGGGAAGACAATGAACAGTCACAAAAATTTCGAGGGAAAATTGAAATGATTTTAAAAGCTGCCTTTAAAACGCAAAACACACGTTTTTTCGCGACTGATTCAAGTCACGTGCAAGTCGCGTCCAGCCGCTAGAACATTTTAGATTTAAGTGTTTTTCGCAACTGGAAGGCCTACCCGCGAGGAAGTCGCAAGGTGAGCCACGAAAATCTCTGTGTACCCCTCGCGACTGGACCTTCCACCTGCGAACAAGTCACCACAATGAGTCGTGAGAATCATGAAAATTCAAACTTTGAAAAATATTCTAAGTATTTTTCGCAACTGGGACATTGACCCACTAGTGAGTCGCGGTAAATCTCTGTGTAGGCTCACAACTGGGGCATGCGGTTGGATCAACCTGCGACTGAGTCGCCAGAACAGGGCAACACTATTTTTGAAATTTTGACAATTTTTTGTAAAAACAGAAGACTTTCCAAAAACAAATAAAAACTCAAAAATCTTTTTGTGTTTGATCAACAAAGATTGTGCATTTGAAAACACATTTAATCAAGTACAATCACACAAATGAATATGGCATTCATTGATCATATACATGTGTGATGTGTGTGTGTATCAACAATGAGATAGTCCTTAGTCTAATGTGAAGTTTCAATGATCAATTCAGACAAGTCATACACAACTAGCACTAGATAATGTGACCCATCTTAATTATAGAAATATGCATATATGAACTCTCACATAACTTGATAACATAACTTTGAAGCTTTTCATTTGGCTTCATAGACATCATATCATTTGATCCTTTTTGAATTCATACATCTCATTGTGAGATCGATGCCTGAAATTTTTTATATTTCAATTGATGAGTTAGCCTTTGACTTTTTAGGCATCATGCATTTTATTTTAGGTCACTTTCTCTTTTTCCTAGTCAAATACTAGTATATGTGACAGGCTTTTGCAGCTCAATATCTCTTTTCATTTGGAGATTTACATTTGGTGAGCTCTTTAAGCAAAACAATAAAATAAAGAGTAAGAAAATATATGGGCACAAGTCTATGCATGTCTCAAGATCAACAAAACTATTCACTAATCATTCATGACAAGGTTGAAGATCTATTTACAACAGTCACATAGATTTCAAAATTTCTCTCACAATGATATAAGTGCATTGGAAACAAGCTAAGCTCGTAGATGCACAAAGCCATTAGTACAAAGGTATAAGGAAAAACATGCTTTGAGACAAAACTCAACAAAGTCGATCAAACTTTTTGGATTTGCTACTTTTTATGTGGTTTTTGGATTTTTGACACACATGCAAGAAAAGAATGATCAAAAACAAAAATGTAAAAACATTTAAGGCAAAAGCAAACAAACAGACAATTTTTCAACTCAAGCTTGCAAAAAGCACACAACCAAGCATATTTACAAAACATGGGAAGTATTAATGCATGGACATGTAGTAATGCTTATGCATGAGTACTCTTCTTCACCCACACGTCACGTGCGTTTGGGGTAATATCCTTGAAGGATTGGGTACGAGAGTTAGGACTTTCAAACCTTCTTGTGAAGCTTTCTAAGCAAGTGGTGAAAGCACCGATCATTTTCATCATGTCCATTATGCCTGTATCACCATTCCGACCTCTTAAAGACTCAGCAGCCCAAGTTCTCTTGTCATTTCTTGATCCTCATTACCTTTGATCAGTAGCATTCTTCAATGCTCTTAGCTTATGACAATTGGGTCAGGTGTGTCCTTGAAGACCACAATAATGACAAAAGTGGTTCGTTCTTGGACCTTTTTGTGATCGTGGAAGAGATCGTCCTCTTACTTCAATCCAAACCTTAGATTGGTTCCGAGGCTTATTCAGCACCCTTTGTTCAGCCACAATTTTCTTTTTTTCAACCTTTGTCTTCTCCACAGTGGGGGTAACTACAATCGGCTCATTGGCCTTCACAAACTTCACTTCTTTGCAAATATTTGCAGCTGCACTACTGCTTTCTCCAGTGTATCCTAGTCCGGATTTATCTAAGAATTGCTTTTGAGAGAAAATGACATCATCTAGCTTCTTGGTGGAGACCCTCTCTACCTTGGCATTGGCTTGAACCACCTCAAGTTCCAGGAATCTAATCTTTAAGTAAGCTTCTGACAGATCACCATTCAGCTTTTCTATTTCACATTTGGCCTCCTTATGTCTGACCAAGAGACTTCGTTAATCCTCCTCTGCTTTCTTCATTTTCCTCACAGCCGCCTTCGCCACCCTTGCATACTCTCCCAATTTCTCAAGAAGTAAGGCGTAATTCTCTTAAAGACTAGCTGTTTCTTCATCCTCTTCAACATACGATTCTTCAACAATCCCTATGGATTCTTCATCATTGTGCTCCCCAAGTTCTTGTACAAGTTGATCCAAGTCCTCTGAGGACTCAACATGTTCAATAGCCATGAATGCGGAGTAATTTCCTTCTCCGTCACAGCTTTCCTCAGAATTGGAATTGGATGAATCTGAGTCACTTAGAGTCGTGGCATAGACCTTGCCTTTCGATTTCAAATAATTAGGACATTCTTTCTTGAAATGTCCATGTCCATTGCACTCGAAGCACGTAATTCCTTGTGAAGATTGGGGTTCTCTACCATCTTTCCTTCTAAATTCCCTTTTTTCCTTCCCAGAACTTTGAAATTTTCCTTTGTCACCAGATTTCTCACTGTTCTTGAGTTTTAAGAATTTTCGGAAGTTTTTCACAAGATACGCCACATCTTTATCTACACCATCCTCCTCCGAAGAGTCATGAGATACTACCCTCTCATCAATTGTCTTAAGAGCAAGAGATTTGCTCTTCCTCTGTTTAGGCAGTGACAATTCATACGTCTGCAGTGAACCAATCAGCTCTTGAACTTTGATGTCATCGAGATCCTTACTCTCTTCAATAGCCTCACTTTAGCATGGAAGCTTTCCGGCAATGACTGAAAAATCTTCCTTACTATTTTAGAATCCTCCGTCTTTTCCCCCAAATTGAATTTGCCGACGACCACCTCGTTCAGCTTACTATAAAATGAGTCAAAGGACTCATCCTCACTCATTTTCAGCTCCTCAAAGCGAGTGGTTAGCATCTGTAGTTTGGTGTCTTTCACTTTCTTTGTTCCTTCATAAGCTGTCTTTAGAATCTCCCATGCTTCCTTAGCAATAGTGATATGTGAAATCCTGTGAAATTCTTTTGGAGAGACACCACAGAAAATAGCATTCAAGGCTTTACTATTAGCATTAGCTGCCGCAGGAGCTACCTTATCCCAAGTGGATTTAGCAGCCTCCTGCCTAGTCCAACCAACTTTAACTGCATCCCACAAAGAATCATCAATAGAACACAAAAACGCCTTCATTCGTACTTTTCAAAAAGCATAATTATTATCATAAAAAAATGGTGGAACATTTAGAGATTGAGACCTATCCATCTCTATATGGGGTCAGGGATCGCACTAAAGTATTTAAACCACAAAGAGTGCACCCGCTCTGATACCAATTGATTGTTCAAAATGTGTATAAAACACACTTGAACGTTTAGACCCCAAATTACAAATTATCAATTCAAGCTTACAATCAAACAATAAATGTGCGGAACATGAATATAAGTTAAAACAGAATTGATAAACAATCTAAACCATAAATAATCACAACCACAGCTTTAATTAAATGGCAAAGATAAAGGGAAGAGAGATGCAAACACAAGGACAACACTCGATGTGTTATCAAAGAGGAAACCAAAGCCCTCAGTGTAAAACCTCTCCGCCGCCCTCCAAGTGGTCAATAATCCACTAGAAAATGTAGTTGGGATACATGAACAGCAATAGGCCCTCTTAGCCTAATCTACCTAATGTACCTAAGCCCTTCAAGCTTCTTGCTCCAACGAGGTTACACCGAACCTATGTCTTTTCTAGCTTACCAAATTCCGCTATAGCCCATAGCATCAACCAATATGAATTGGTCCCTTCCTAACTGCTTCCCAAAGCACCAAAAAGCCTTCTCATAGATATGGGTATGGTGAGAAAAAGATTTAGCTAAGAACCTCTCAAAGATGTACAATGGAGAGGGTGAGAGTAGAGGAATTTGAAGAGTCTCTTAGGTAAAGATTATGGATGAATCAATCTTATTTTTCTCTAGGGTTTTTCTCTCAAAATTCTCTTTGGAAGCTCTCTACATTTCGTGGTTATAAGGGTCTATATATAGTAGTGTGTGTTTGGAATGCAAAGAGTCAGTTTTTTCAAAACAGAGCTGGCTGGCGACTTGGCCTCATGACTTGACTGAGCCGCGAGTTCCAACCACGAGGTAACTAAATGGCTAGTCTGGATTTTTTGTCCTGTAGTACAATAGCTAGCATGACACTTCAGCTTCTCTACATGCTTGGCACGTGACCTACTTCTGGCGGCTTGCCAGTCGCGAGCCACCCGCGAGTTCTAGTCGCGAGTCCCTGTTTCTTTGCACAATGTTGAACATTTCTTCACACTCTCTCACACACTACCCTTATATGATTCCCAACTAAATACAGGGTTACTAAATGCTGAATTACAAGCAAATTTGGCACGGAATAAAGCCAACAAAATGGTTTATTACATTCAACCTTACAGTGTGGTAGTGTGGTTGAATGAAAAGGGTCTACCTGGTTAAGCAGGAGTTCAGGAAGTGAGAAAAAGTAAGGCATAAGATAGGGTCTAGCGTAGAAGCTCCTCTATGGTCTCTATGAAAATATTTTGACATTCTAGGGTTTTTGTGTCAAGAGTAGCGTCCGTGTTCTCTTTTTCTTTTGTGAGAGAGGCAATCCTGTTTCTTTTTTAAAAAATAAAACTTAAATAAGAAAATAAAAAATGTTGATGTGAAAAATTGTGGAGCTAGAAAAGCTAATATGGTAACATATTATAAAATCAATAAAAAGTCAAAGGTTTCAGTTTTATAGTAGGCATAGATTATCAATTGAGATAATTGGTTATCACAACCCTTATTTTAATAACAAAAAATTTTAATATTATGAGTAGCAACATAAGAGTGGCCTTACTTAACATGAGAAGGTCCACAATTTATCAAAACAAAGAGCTTGTGATGCATTACCAAAAAAAATACTTTTAAGACTCTTAGATTCATTTAGCAAAAATTAATTGCCAAATATTTGCAATTTTTTAAGAGATTTAAGGGGGTCCTTGAACATGAAAATAGCTTTAAAAAAATTTGATTATTTAAGAAAGAAATCTCTACTATTCAATATTCATACTTTATAAATCCAAACCTTTATTTATTTATTAATTATTATTTAATAGTTATAACAATGGGGAATGGGAGATTTGAATCATGGATGTCTTCTTTGAAAACACCAAGAGCTTTTAATTGAGTTACAAAGCTCTTGGCTTATAAATACAAAACTTTAAAGAGCTAAAGTTGCTAAAAACTCAAATGCTAAAGACCTTTTCAATTGAAATTCTAACATATTACCAAAAAAATCTCCTAATAAAGCCTTAAAATTAAAATTCTACTTACTACACCAATGCCATAAGGAACATAGGGGTCCTTAAAAGCTAAAAATAATTTTGGCTAAAGTAGACTTTTTGAATTTTAGTATTAAAGTTCTTTGGCGCACTATTCCATCATTTAATAAAAATAATGAATTGACATAATTGTTCATTTTTTTTTTTTAAATTCTAAGATACTCAATGTCAATGGTCGCTCACAACATCAAAAAATAATAATTGACCATTATTGAATTAATTAGGCTCAACTCGCACATTTTGATTCTCAAAAAAAAAATTTTAATAAATAAATAAATAAAACATTTTTTTAAATATTTTGATAGTTACAATAGAGGTGGAGGATTTTTGAACCTTAGATATTGCGAGTGCAAAGGAGAATACACTTCGGCCAGGTAGACTATGGCAGAGCCACCTAGATTAAGTCTAGGAACCATATTGGCCTTTTGGGCCAATCACTTACATATATAAGTCCACATACTAGATTATAGATCTAGAGTTTGGGTATGGTTTGGAAAGGTGTTAGGCACCTAAGATCACCCTGCTTGTGGGCCAACCTCCATTATGTGTTGCTAAGCCATATTTAATTAAAGAGTTTATTAAGAGAGTCCTAATCCTTAACCTAAACATACATCATGCACTTAAGGAAATAATACACACAACATATTAAATATCACATCATAATAGGAAACAAATGAAACATAATCAAGCAAAATAAATTTAACATGGCAAGTTGACAATTAAATATAAACACACAAGGAAAAGATATTAAATAAACTAAATATGAAAAAGATACAAAAACAAACATGGTAAATAATTAAACATAGATAATTAACCTAAAACAGAGTGAAACAAAATCAAATAACATGTTAAAATGTGATTAAAGTAATAAAAACAAGAGTTTGCCCTAATCTGGGTTTGGGATATGTACGCATACTCAATCATGCGCACGTGTGGTTGAACCATGCATACACATATTCAAAGATGCGTGCGCATCTTTTAGCACAAATTCGAAAAATTTACATTTTTACAGATTTAATCATTCAAAGATATTAAACTAGAAATCAAACAAGAATGTTAGAACCCTAAACACTTAAACTAACATGAAGCAAATAAAACAAACATCAATATAAACAAATAAACATGAAACAAAATCAAACAATTAAACTAAATTGCGTAAAATCATATAAACATGTCAAATTTAAGAAAAATCATGTAAAAATGAACTAAAGAAACAAAAAAGGAAAAAAAAAATATATATATATATATATATATATATATAACTAAGCCACGGTCAAATTAATAAACATAAAAGATCATAGCATCAACTAAAATAAGTAAGAACACTTAATAGTATTAAACAAAGAATCATGCGAATCCTAGGTAGCAAAGTGGGAAACCATGGAAAAAAAGCTCACCTTGCTTTAGAATCACAGATTTGAAGTTGTTTAACTGACTCGTCAGTGCCTATAACACAAAGATTAGATTGAGGACAAGAATAATCAAAAGAACACAACAATAGTTAGTAATCACAACTCAAGAACAAGAGATTTTGAAAATGGTTTTGAGAAATCAATTTAGAAAAATAGTTTCTACCTTAGAACTCACTAAAGAGAGGTTTTTAATTTGTAAAAAATGTGCATAGGTGCTATGCTGGTGTTTTAGAAAAGAGGATTAGGGTTTTAGAGAAGATGGAGGCCAAAAAATCACTCACTCTAGCTAGCATTTTGATTGGAGACATAAGATCAGTATTTAAAGTTAAAATTAGGGTTTTTGGGGCTTTTTAATGATCTTTGGACGTTCTCAGGGTCTATGGGCCGGCCTACATCAAAGCATGATGTTTTGGGCCCTTAAAATGAAGTTTTAAAATCTAGAAAATCGGACTACCCAGTTAGCCCAACTTCAAAGGATCATAACTTACTCAATATAAGTCCAAATAAGGAAAAATTTATGTTCAAATTAAAGCCTAGGATGTATACTTTTCAATGCAACAAACCTCACTCAAAAATTCTTTGTGGATCAAAAGTTATGATCAAAACAGTGAGCAAAGGTTATTTTTCAGTATCGATTTCAAAGTGATTTGAGCATTTTTGAATTGTGATTACTTCCAAACTATTGCGAACTCCTTAATTACCCTTGGTTGACATATGTCAAGCTCATCATTGAGGCAGAGGACCAAAATTTATTAACGGGTACAAAATGTGGAGTCTATAGATGTCTTTATTGGATATGCTATGAGGTGCCAATTAAGCTAAAAAACTCTCAACATCTTATTATGTCATCTTTTGTCATTTCTAACATCTAAAGAGCTTTTTATAAATTTGGTTACTAGATGTGGATAATAATTTCAAAACACTTTATCATCGAAGTTTGCTAATCACTCTAAACACTAAAATTTTTTTATAGTAAAAGCTCAATAGTTAAAAATATACTTTCTATGTCAATACCAAAAGGACGTAAACAAGACCAAACAAAGATATAATACCATTATTTAAGAGAGTGTTGTTTGTAGTATAATTTGTCTTACCTCCCTTAAAAGCATCATGACTTTTGAGTGGAGTTTATGGTGTGTCCTTGTATAAGAACTCCATTCATTCTCCCTTATGTGTGTGTGTGTGTGTGTGTGTGTGTGTGTGAGTGTGTGTGTGTGTGTGAGTGTGTGTGTGTTTGTTTCTAAAATAGAAGAAGATATAATATCATTATTGCTTCTCTATTAGGAGTTTAAAAATAGTAATATGATTTTATAATAGTTTACAACATGAAAAAAAAGTACATAGTTTATTAATCAAAGTGATTTGATGGATAAAAGTGGTAGAACGTCTGATGATGAAGTTGTGCCTGATTCTAAACATGAACTTGTTGAAATAGAAACCTCATTCCAAGGCCCTATTTCTTCATTTCTAACATATTCAAGTGCAAACATCTTTTTGCAAGGTTAGCAATTGTCATGACTTCATGCAAGGTTAGCAATTGTCATGACTTCATCTTTATTACTAACTTTACTTACTTGAGTATCAAGTATATCAAAGAGACGGTTCTCTTTTAATGAATGAATGAAATATGTAGATAGACTTCGACCTTCTTGTGATCTCATTGAAGAAACTGGCTTTTCTCTTGTTAAAAGCTCAACAAGGACTACTCCAAAACTATAAACATCACTCTTTTCAGTCAATTGGCCTGTTTGAAAGTATTCTGGATCCAAGTACCCAATAGTACCATATACTAGTGTGGTTACATGAGTTTGGTCAATAGCCACTGACCTTGAAGTGCCGAAATCTGCTACTTTTGCTCTATATTTGTCATCAAGGAGTATGTTTGAAGATTTTATGTCTCGATGGTAAATAGGTTGTGAAGCTGCTAAGTGTAAGTATGATAGAGCCCCTGCAATTTCTGTGACAATTCTTAAGCGCATATCCCATGTTAGTAATGGAAAATCTTCATTTTCTTCATGGAGATACTGAAAAAGTGTGCCATTGGGAATGAATTCATAAACTAACAAAGGAACTTCTGTCTCTAGACAACACCCGAGTAGTTTAACCACATTTCTATGATTAATTTGTGAAAGAATGATAATCTCATTAATGAATTGTTCAAGATTTCCCTCATCCACTGTGTTGCACTTTTTAATTGCCACAATTCTTCCATCAACTAACATTCCTTTATAAACCGTACCTTGTCCACCCTTACGAAGTATTCTGTTTTCATTAAAATGATTAGTCGCATTTTCCAACTCCTTTGAATTGAATAATTTTGTCTTCTGGACATTGTTTTCATTTGAAGATAATTGTTGTTGCAATAACAATCCACCATTCCTCTTGAAGAATTTTTGCTTGAGCTTGATTTTGTTTCTTTTCTTTATCACTTTGTATAACCTCCAAGTAATAAGGAGTAGAAGCAATACTCCAAAACTTGTACAAATAACTGCATACATCAAACAAATAAAATAGAAATATCACATCGGCCTTATATATATATATATAGAGAGAGAGAGAGAGAGAGGTTAGAAACACTGGCCTAAATTTGGACTATATAAAAATACTAGTTGCAAACCCGTGCTACGCACGAGAATCTATCTGTTTGTATGGTAGACTAAACTAATTTATAAAATTTTAAATTGATTATGAAACTACACCATTCCACGAATTGCTTATGTTTGACTTCAATTTATATCATAATTTGATGAAGAAGTCATTGCTTAAACATGTAAGGGCTTACAAAAATTTTCCATGCAATTTTAGATATAGCAAAAAAAAACTCAAAATTTCAGATATTAAAACTTCTAAAAGGTCAAAAAATAATAAAGAATTAGAAGATTAATTACCTAGAAATTATTGAAACCAAACAGAATATATATGACAACACAATAAAGAAAAATAAGAGAAAGATGGCTTACTACAGTTTTAGATATAAGTGTATATGTATGTGAAATTTCCTCTTGGAGACTTAAACCCCGACCCTTACCCCCTTACCCCCTTCCCTTACACCTCACACCCCATAAGAACTAATTATACTTATGGAGTGACCATCACGCTAAGAGCACGCAATGGTAAAATAGATTACCTTCAAAAGAATAATCCATGGCATAGTTTTTGAGAACCCATAAAGCAATAAGTTTTAACGGACCTAAACTTTAAACAATTAAAAAAAAGAATCATAAACAGAACAGCTGATAGAGTTACAAATGCATCCTATATTCTTATTGTTTAGATGTTACACCTATGATTACTAAACAGAACAGAAGATAGAATTATTGGGACTAAACTTTAAACAATAAAAAAAAAAGAATCATAAACAGAACAGATGATAGAGTTACAAATGCATCCTATATTCTTATTGTTTAGATGTTACACCCATGATTACTAAACAGAACAGATGATTGTCCTTCTCCTGGTAGATATGTGATCCTCCTATTAGTGTCTATAAAGGATACTCTGGGACTAAGTATACCGAGGAATATCTTGTCTCCAGTGGACTTAATTAAGAAAAACCAATAAACTAAAAATACAAATCTATTTGCCAAGTGAAAAAGAGAAGTAAGATGGATGCTATTCACTCGGCGAGAAAGACCCATAAAATACATTAAAAAATTTTAGCTAAAAAACAAAGTATTCTAAGAAAATTAAATGGAAATTAGAATTATAAACACCACCATGGAGTCATAATAGATGTCAGTTGTACTGTCCCTCTTAGGTGTCACGAACCTTGTGCCATGGCACCTCTTAGTCACATAACCATATGATCTTGTTATTATTGTTTACTGTATTCATTTTTCAAATTTAATGGTCACATATTTAGCACCAAAAAAAAAATTAATGAGCACAAGGACATACCCATAATTGCTATTTTCACCCGAGACCTTGGCTTGTTGCAAGTGTAACCGCCTTCTGTATTCTCACAATTTGACTTGATGAGACATTTATTGAGTTTCTTGTCTTCGCATTCATTTATATCTGATAGGAATTTATAACACAAATTTATAAACTCATTAATTTTTTGTGCATTTTGGTACTAGCAAGTTGCAACATATATATAAGTATTAGAATTAATTAAGTATAGTTGTGCTTTTTCTTCGTTTATATCTAATAAAATGACAGACAAATTATTAAATTCATTGAAGTTTTTTGGTGCTCACTCATACAGGTAACACAGGTTGCAAAAGTACTAAGCACTAGACGTTCTTCAAAATTGATTTAGGTTAAATCCAAGGAGACTAACCAAGCTCAAACAGCCTTATTACTAGACATGGCAAAACGGGTCAGAATTTTCTGACCCGACCAGACCCGACCCAAAAAATACCCAACCCGAACCCGATTTTTTTGACCCGAAGTAAAAACGGGTTGACCCGTGACCCGACCCGTGTTTTGTGCGGGTCAACCCGACCCGACCCGACCCGCGACCTGACCCGAACCCGAACTATTTTTTTAAAACTTTTTTTTTTTGGTAAAAAAAATAATGAAATTAAGACAATATTGATTTAATTGTTTATTATGAGTTTTAAGGAAACAATTGATACATTTACATAACTGCATGCAAATTAATTGAAAGATAAATGGTTCAGCATTTTGTAATGAATAAAGATTTTTAGATATCAAATAACAAAACTCATGCCAAGATAATCTGTTTACAGTAGAATTAAAAATAGATTTAAAATTGTAGACATGTGTGAGACACATTTACAAGCGTGAAAATAGTAAAGCCAAAGTATCAAATTAGCATAAATTATGAATACTTAGACCTATTTTTTAACAATTTATGTTCAAAATAAATGGTTTTTCAAAATAAATTATGATATTTCATAGAGTGTATACTACTTAATAACGATATGATCTTTATAAAAGAGACCATGTATAAATAAGTAAGCAATCAAACTTTAATGTATATCTCAAATTGAAATAGAGTGTCAACCACAATTGATAATAGATTATAAAATTAATTTTCAAGACTGTAACTTTCTTATATATTTTTATTCTTTATCAAATGAGTTATTCAATAAGTCATTTATAATTTTATTTTATATTTTGGAATGTTGATATTGTGTAGAAATAAAACTTGTGTATTTGTTTTACTTATCTTTGTATTATTTTGTTTTAGATAACAATGTTTGAATTTGTATAATTTTAAAATTATTGAAGTATTAATAAGTTTAACTGAATTCATTCTTGATATAAGCGGTGAATTCAAAATAATGCATTTTACATCAAGTAATATGTTGCATTACTTTCCAAATGGCAAATACATATTGTTTTCTTTATAAAAATAAAAAATAAAAAATTTCATGTGAAAAATACGGGTCAACCCGACCCGACCCGCAACCCGATTGACCCAAACCCGTTTTTAACTCGCTTAAAATGACATGTTTTTGACCCGTGACCCGTTTGACCTGCAACCCGATTGATCCGACTCGAACCCAACCCGACCCACCCGTTTTGCCATGTCTACTTATTACTAGGACTGTCTTGGTTCTTAAGCATCCTAATCCAACAAGGGGAAAACATAAGAGAATAAATTCAGTCCAAATGTGGCGTAAAAGGGTACTTTTACATCTTCCAATACTGATGTGCCATGTCAGACTTTTGCAAATAAAAAACTAGGCCCTACCACACCAAATTAAACCCTCTTTAATACTGAAAACCAAATCCCACACCCCTTCTTCCCTAGCTAAACAGAGATGCTGCCGAGAATCTCCAATTATAGCCATTGGAGTGGGCTCATGTGAATCGGAAAGATAGGGAGCTAGAGAGAGAGAGAAGTCAGTTTCTAAGCCATTAACGGTGGTTGCGAGAGGCGGGAGTGGTGGAGCTTGGCCTGCAACTGGAGATAAGGGAGCTTGAGAAGATTGGCCATGGGGTTGGTCTGATTAGAGAGAGAGAACAGCAGCAGATGGCTGTTGCCTTGTGAGCCCTGATTATGAGTGGGAAGCTCTATTTCTTACTTTGAAATAAACTAACGTGGTGTACTTAGATCGGATGGTGTAAAAAGAGGTTTTACAATCCATCCAGATAGCATTAGCGTTGGTGATACTAAAAAAACTATATTACTATTTTTAGCCCTACTAATCATAAAAATAGAATAATAGTAAATTTATAATTAAAAAATTTAACTTATCAGCTACGTGCATAGCTATTAGGTTAAAGGTAAACCCATATAATAATATTTTATTCTCCTTTTTATATTTTAATTAAAAACTATGTTTCCTCTCTCTTACTTTTTTTTTTTTTTTCTCTTTCATGAGTTTCATCCCCTCTCATCACCGTGTCCTGCACTATTTCCTCTTCTCACTTTTTTCTTTTTCTTCTCTTTCTTCACCTCACCATGTCTTCTCCCTCTGCTTTGGTTGATCTAGCAAAATCCTCAAAGCTCTATACCACCAAAGAAAAGAAAAAAACCCCATTTTTGAGTTTTGACCCAAAAGATAGAGATATAGAAGATTAATTGAGAATGGGTTGATTGGTTTTGTGGCTGTTTGGGGTGGTTTTTGAGATGGGTTTGTGGTGGTTTTTGAGGTGGGTTTGCGGTGATGGTGGTGGTTTTTTTTTTTTTTTTTTTTTTTTTTTTTTTTAAATCAGAGTTCCGGTGATTTGGTTGTGGTTATGGCAATGGGTGGCTGTGGCTGGATTGGGTTGGTGGTTGTGATGTGGGGGTTGTGGATTCGTGCTTTGGTTTTGGCCGGAAGTTCCAATTTATGGGTGGCAATGGTGGTTATAGGTTTGGCGGTGGCTGGTGTTGGCTATTGGTTTGCTGGGTTTATGGGTTTGTTCATGGTTGTTCTTCCTTCCAAGAAAGAGAGAGAGACAGGGAAAAAGAGAGATGGAGAATAAAAAAATAACAAAGAAGTAATATTTAAATGAAGAAGTAAAAAAATAGAACAATAGAACCTTTTGTAACGTGAGAATGTAAAATAAATAAAATAACTTTTTGTAGTGTTTTTTATTTATTTTTTTTTTTTATATAAGATAGAAATTTCATTCTAACCTAATGTAAGTATATTTGTATGTGAAATTTTCTTTTGGAGACTTAAACCCTAACCTTAGTCCCCATACCTCACAAACACTTATACTTTTTTTGGTGTTAAATAGCTAAAAAAATAGCACTACTAATGTAGATGCTCTAAAAATGTTAATGGCTCAATCCAAAGCTAAAGGTAAAAACCTAAAGGTTTTACTAATATATGCATTTACAGTATATATTAAGAAACTATTTTTAAAAAAAAATTTATAGAAAAATAAAAAAGTAAAAAACTTTTATAGTTTTTTTCAATTTCCTAAAATAGATAATTAAAATATGCCGGATTTAAAAACTTAAAGGCTATGACTTGTGTCTAGTGGTCACTGAACACGTTAGGATACAGACATGTATCCTATCTTAGACATATGTCCGCATCGTAACATGTCCAGTAGCTTGCCACTGGACACAAGCTCCACCCAAATTAAAAAGTGCTCGGACCCAATTACAAGTGAATTGTGATCAACTCAAAATCACTTCTGATTTCGGGTTTTGTGGCAAAACACTAATGCTACTTCAGCAAGAGCATAAGACACCAATGGGTCTAAATAAAGAACTAAAAAGGGGTAAATTGTATAATAACTATCCTTAAGATTTTACGAAATGGAACTCCTCGCGTGAATTTTGTTGTCTAAATACCACAGTTAAGTTCATATCCTCTTTAAGCTGAGATTTTACTAATAGAATATTCCATTTTTAAAAAAAAAATTACTTAATGGATGAGATGACATTGCCCTCCTCTTGAATTTTATGGATGAACAACACTCTCCCATTAAAGTACGCGCGCGTGTGTATATATATATATATATATATATTTATATTTTTTTTATAAATGGAATACGCTGTTGGTGAAAATTTAATTGTTACATGTATAAAAATCTTTAGAGGAAATGTCATTTCATAAAATTAATATTTGGGGAGAGTGCCATTTTTTAAAATCTTAAAGAAAGTTGGTGTAATTTATCCCAAAAAAGTGTTAAAGAATATAAATAAGAACATATAATATTTACTATATTATATATTAGATTATTATATATAGTTTAGTTCAGATTAAATTAAAGTTAGAAATTTAGAATATATGTTATTTTGAAAATGTGTAACATTAGTGTTGTAAATGAGTAACTTGGAATGAACTTAAAATGAAAATGTGTAACATTAGAAGTAAAGATATAAGTTAACATTTTGATATTTTAAAATTGTGTTGCTAGTAATTAGTGTTGTAAATGCGTCGAGCCAAGACGAATAGAGTGTTAAGTTTAGGATTGTTCATTTAATTTTGTTTTGATTAGGAGCTAAGTTCAAGCTCATCACCAAATTAGACTACATATTCAAGTTTAGTTTGTTTTCTTGTTGAACAAACTCAAGCATGTTCATGAACAACTAAATTAGCTCATTCTTTTCTTATCTATAGTAAACATCACAACTAAAATATTTCATCTCATAAGGGTTGAAGTTAACATAATTTCAGTTAATTAGAGATAAAAAACTTTTATTTATGAACTTACAAAAATTTGAGTTGAACCCAAAATGGGGTTTGAACTTTGGATCGTTCAAACCCCAGTCTGCCACCATGCCTTCTGAGTCGTAGCTGGGGTTAAGCGAGAATTATAATTAAGAGGCACCAAGACAACGCTAGTGGAGCTTGTTTACTACTCTTTCATTATTTAAATTACCAAATAGAAATGGTTTCAAGACTTTGGGATAGTTCTTCTTGATCAATGGACTTCTTCTAATTAAGAAGTCCAGGTCAAACCATGCTTTCACTTTTATTTATGCATTATTTTACCAACAGCTTTCACCCATCAATTTAGCTTGACTCTGAACCTTAAGAAGAAAATATCTCTCTCCCTTCATTTCTGGTTCACATATACTCCATTTATAAGTCTTCAGTGTGGTCAATACGTTATACGTGGGAGCAAGAGATTTGATTTGTAGACCTGGTAAGTGATCTTTGTCAACATTTTACGGTGTTTATTTGTTCGTAAAATGTTGGTCAAATTGAGAATATTTTTAGTCGAGTGTAAAACGTACGAAAGACAAAAAAATTGTAAAATGTTTTACGCTTAAAATGAGGGAAAAACATTTTACGAACTCTCAGCTGCTCTCTTCTCATGCTCAGTTCACTCCGCCCCTCCCATCTCTCTTTGCCGCCTTCGTTGACCTTTGCCACCGCTGCCACCTTTCTGTTCTCGTGTTGCTTCAACCTTCGTCGCCGCCGCTGCTGATGAAATGCTGCTCAAATCTCGTCGCCCCTAGCTAGCTACAATCTCGCACAGCTCCGAACTCTGCTGGATCTCTCGAATAGCTTAGATAATCGCTGCTCAGATTTTGACCCATAAACTCCAGTAACCCAAATGCAACGCCACCCACCTCGCTCTCTCTTTCACGCCGATCAAGTTCTTTGATTTTGATCTAGCCGAGCTAGTGGTTTAATACTCAGATTTGTGGGTCGTTGGTGGTTTGACACTCAAATTTGTGGTTTAACGGTCAGATTTTGGGTGGTTTTTTTTTTTTTTTTTTGGAATATGGGGTTGTAGGTTGCTGTGGTGGTTGTTTTTTCTCTTCCCGATCTGGATTTTTGAGTGGTCGGTGGTAGTTTGTGTAGTTGTACTTGCATTTGGTGGGTTTGAGAACTAGGAAATTTTTTTTATTCATTTTACAATGAAATAAATATAGAAAAAGTGATTATCATAGCATTTTCAGAATAAAATGCAAATTGAAAATAATTTTGAAATATTTTAGCATTTTACAATAAAACAAATAGAGCGGTAAAAACTATGCATGGAAAAAATTAAAGCAGTTGGTAATTGAAGTTTACCTTGACATCCCGTGTGAAGATAAGGATTTCCTTTGTATCCATCACGGCAATAATAATAATCCACCCCGTAATTTGTGTAATACGAATCTGCATTCCGTCTACGCAACTCTTGCCGATCAATCGCAGCAGCAAAGTTCGTTGCTGTCCACTCCAGCACCACAGGAACTTTGTCCCAATTCTGCACTTCGTTAGAGGGATCTGTTATGTTTGCGAACCAATTCTTTTGTGCTAATAAGGCATAATTGCATTTATCCCTGGCTTTACTATTTTCATCTACGCCTTTGAAGCTTACATTAAGTACTTGAATCCCATGAGGGACTGTGGTCTGGCAGCAGTTGATGCCCGAACATTTATTATCGCCTGTCATGTATTTACTATTGCAATCGGATCTGCACCCAACCAGAACCATAGGATCAAAACCGGTCATAAACGCGAAATTGTCGCAACCAGTGGAAATGAATATATTCCGATACGACGAGAAGTAAAAAGGACTTCCGCTCATATTCACTCCACCACTTGGCTGACCCCTACAATTCGAACAAATATTTGGCATGTTGACTCGAACGATTCCTGGCTCATAAGGAGAGTAAGAATCAATACCAGTCAAATCACCAATTTTGATTTCCAGCAACTCCGCGTCAATACTAGTTAAGAAGGCTTTAGCAAGGTTGCCTGCAGTTCTATTGCAAACAACTTCGAACCACTTCTCCATGTAGCAACTGCCTCCGATTCCAAAAGGGTATGGAATGCTAACATTTCCACAGCGATCACGACATTTGGGTTTCGCCATATGTGCTGCTTCTGCTAATCCATATGTCAGCAGAAGTAAGAAAGTAATTCGGATTACAAATTGCACAGCCATTCAATTTCTGGGTGTCCTTTACAGTTCAACAAAGCAAGCAAACCATATATGCCAACAAAAGTATAGCTAGATAAGATATTTTTTCTGCACCCCCCGATTTTTTTCCTTCGCTATTTGCTTGAACTTTATAAATGGACAGATCCACGACCACATACTAATACCCCAACTTGCACGCCATATTAATTGATGTCTGTAGAATTTTCTTCGAGTTAAAATAAGCGGCCATGAAATAGCCAACAAACCATATCTATTGATTTTTAGATTTACTAGTAACAGTTATTATCTGTCGTAAAGGAGTTCCTTCCCACCATTTTCCAAAACATTGAAGAATAGAAAAGTAAGAAAAGTCATCACTAAAGAACTGCAGGAATTTGATTCTGGAAGACCAAGTCTTAATTGACTCGAGTAAACGTTTATATACCGATATTTTCCAATCTCTAGTTTGACATATATAGTTCGTGCTTGTAAATGATAATGATGCACATTTGACAAATGAGTAAAAAGAGACAGACTCTCGCATTCTATCTGAAATTTCAATACAAATGGCTTCAAGAGTACAACTCGATCGATTGATTCCAGCTAGCTGCTTATTATATATATAGAAACTAGTTATTACTACAACGTACTACTTCGAAAATGACTAAATTACAAGAATTTCTATGATAAAAATAATTTTGAACAATTGATGAGTGCTTTTTGTTGTTGCTTGAATATATCCTTTTAGTACGAGTCATAACTAACTCCTATGGTAATTTCTTCGATGTTGGGGTGTTAGTATTACCGTGTTACTTCTTAAATATTACCTTGCATTGCTATGGACCTATGGTTATGTTTTTCTTTTGATTTCTCTCTTATCTTATGTATTGTAACTTTATGCACCTGTGGCACCTTACAAGTCCTTGGGACAGCTAATATTACACTTGTTAGGTGGAGTGCCATAGGGATGATGGTGAAACTAATCTAGGTTTGAGTGTTTAGAGAATTGATGAATGTTGTATGTCTTGGAGTACGTGGATGAGAGAGAGAAGAAAAATACATAACAATTCAGTAAGAGCATCAGTATTGGTGGTGTCAAAAATTTAGCGATTTGGCACATCAAAAAGTTACTTTATCTATTTTACCACCTCACTTTACAAAACACCCAACATAAATAGTTTTACTTTAACATTTAACACAATAAAATCATATAAATAACACAATAAAATAATATATTTATTACAATAAACAATAATCACCACCACTAACACAATAAAATAATATATCTTTTAATTTATCTATTTTACTACCTCACTTTACTAAACACCCAACTTCAGTGGTTTTATTTTAACATTCAATACAATAAAATAGTATAAACAACACAATAAACTAATATATCTACTACAATAAACAACAGCCACCACCACTAATACAATAAAATAATATATCTTTTAATAAATTTTTTTTTTTTTTTTTTTACTATCTTAGCTACCGTGCATGGCCATCTTTGGCTTTGCACTGTAACTCAATGGCCAAAAATTATGGCTTTCCCTCCACTAATGTAAGAGCATTTTATTCCACTTTTGTTATATTTGGTTAGTAAATTTAGCATTTTAGTTATTTGCCTCCATCAATACTAATGCTTAACGTCTATTCCTTTAGTCTTTTATCTAGGTTCTCAATAATGTTTTTATCGATATCTTAGTAATGACACAAGATACAAGCCTCCAATTACCTATACTTGCTAGCATTAATGTCAGACAATCGCTCAACTAGTGACCTTGTGAATGGAGCATATACTAGTGGGTGACGTGACAGTTTCTCATTAAAACAAAAAGATATTCCAATTAAAAAAGTACTAGAGGTAAACCAAATTTTTTTCTTATTTACTTTATATAATTAGTTAAACATTATTTCCTTTTTATACTTTATTTATTTATATATTTTACTTGGTTTAGGATTTTGTTCCTTTTCTTACTAGGTTAGTAGAATTAATATCATAGGTCCAAATTGTTTCCCTTGCTTCCTAGGATAAAAAGATTGGTACTCTATTTAAAGACCCTAGAGATGAGTATTGTTCACAGTATGCTTAATTAATATTTTTTTTTTCTTTGAAATTTTTCCTTCAATCAACCTGTTTAAAGATCCTAGGTTCTAATATCCCTTCTATTGTTGGGGACTCCGAACATATATAGGTGCTGATTCTTGGGGTTTTTTTTTTTTTTTTTTGCCCCACAATTTTCTTTTAAAAATTTTCATGCATAAGGTGAAAAATTAGATGTCCTCTTTTCTTAGCTAATTTTTAGATACGTGACATAAATATTGCTAGTAATTTCCTTATCTTTATTATTCATGCAAAAGATTGACTAGTAGGGGCATTACCAATTAGTATATGTCTTGTGGCCATTTGAATTATATAATCAGAATCAAGAACGTAAGTATAAGAACATGAGGATGATAGTGATGTGCTAGTTGTTAGGTCATATAGCTCTATACCTTACTAATGGCGGAAAAGTTGTTGGAACAATTAAGTTTTCCACACTACAATGCTAAGTGTGCATGTGGCAATAGTGCACACTAGGTAATACTACTTTACAAGGGATACATAAACTTTATGGTTTGGCTGGATGTATCTTGTGACTTGTTAAATTTCCTTCGCATAATCTGCCTATATACTACGACGCGCGATATGTTTTTTTTTTTTTTTTTTTTAAATTAGCTCAACTGACAGATTAATTGGTCCATCCCCTAGCCCTTCAAACACCTGAAAATTGGTTACAAATGATATGATGTGGAGGAGGTATGCATCCTCAATTAAGCTCTAAAAAATGCTAAGATCACAACTAATTAAACCCACAACTTGCTCATATGTTGAGTTGTGAGTGGTGAAGTGGTGAGACCATGTGTTTTTCACAACTCCACCATTAACAACTCGCTACATAAACAAATTGTGACAAAGTTGTGAGTTTATTTGTGGTCCTAGCTAGTGGCGGAGCCAGAAAATTAATCTAGGGGGGCCAAGCTAAGTAGTTTTTTAAAAAATTAGATTAAAAAAAAAATTCATACCCAAAAAAAAAAATATTTTACATATTAACTATTTTAACTTAATAAAATTGTCTCTTATGTTCTTTCATTATATTAAAATTATTTATAATTGATTCTAAACTAAATTTTCTAATCACATCTCTTTCACATCTTTAAGCCTTTTTAGAGGGTTTAGCATAGCAAAAGATTGTGCAATAGTTAAGATTGTTTTTATAAATTAGTTATATAACAAATTTATTAGAGAGAGAAAATGTGTGAAAGTGTAAATTACAGTTTAGGCACAATTAAATAATTGTTTGTCAATATCTCAAAAGCTCTTTTATATATATATATATATATATATATATATATATAATATGCAAGATAATAATTCCACAACTCAGACCATTACTACCCAATATGTAATATCTATATCTAAATACCAATTTTTTTATTTTGAGGAATCGGTAAGTTCTAAATGCCAATTATAAATAAAGTATAAAGTATAAACAACAGTAATGTATATTATATATTATATATTATTTACATGTACAAACAATAATGTGTATAATATTAAAATGTTGTTTTAGTTAAAAGTAAAAACTTGGACACGTTTAGTAGACTGTAATAGCTAGGCAACGTAATGTAACAACTATTCCTATAGTTTTGCTATTTAATAGTTTGGTTATATTTTTATTACAGGAAATAGTCATTCCTTATGAATAACTATTCTTTAAAATGAGGAATAATTATTCTTCTCTAAAAGGGTTGTAATAGTTATTCCTTAGTAGATGTAATAATTTCTAACCTTAATATATTTCCAAATAAATAAACTCTCCATATCCATCTAACAATTATGAAAATAAAAAATCATAAAAAAATAACCCATCTCTCTAAAATTTAAAATATATTATTTTCTAGAAAATATAATTGTATAAATGAGATATTTTCTAATATAGATCATAAATTTTATTCTAGTGTTACAACTCACAACCAAACTAATTACAACACATTTTATTCCTAGTAATAAAGATTATCATTCTAAGAAATATAATTGTATGAATAAGATATTTCATAATATAGATCATAAATTTTATTCTAATATTACAACTCACAACCAAACTAATGAATAGGTTTAGTAATTCCTTTACAATACATTTTATTCATAGTAATAAAAATTATCATTCCTGTTATAATTTACATTCAGTGTACCAAACGTATCCTTAAGGTTAAAGTAAGCCACAGAAACATCTTTCATTCAGCCACAGTTTTGAAGTGTTGTACAATGGTAAGCCACAACACAGCACACATAGTTTTAAAAAATAATGTTATTGATTCCATTCCGTTCCAGCAAGAATTTCACGTACCGGTGTATAATCCGGAATGGTAATACCACCTGGTCCACCTCAAATAAAATTTTAGTCAGTTTTGGGGTGTCTGACCATTCCAATCAATTTCGGGTGGAATGTAGATTTTGCCCGGTATGAGTTTGGCCTCTTTTTTTCTTTTTTCTTTTTTTTTCCTTCCTATGTAATGTCATTTTTTTTTTTGGGTCAGAACAAAGCTCTGGTCACTCTCACTCTCAGACTCTCTCAAATCTCACTAATATATATACATGAATGAAGTTATGAACAGAGGAGGTCAAAAAAAAAAAAAAAAAAAAAAAAAAAGGAAGGGCAAGATTAAGCTGTGGTGGTCTTACTTGTGAAAGGAAAAAGGGAAAAAAATGAAGAAGAAGAAGAAGAAAAAGAAAAAAGAGGAAGAAGAGGAGAACAAACTATAGAGACCCACTGTATTGCTAAGGAAGGACTAAGGGAATTAATTAAAAGTAGGTGAGGATGTGGGTGCCTTCACGTGGGTACATATGGATATGGGAATTGGGGAAAAGTGATTAGGTGTAACTTTCAAGTTTCAAGAAGTTTCATTCTTTTGAAATACCCAAAATGTTAGTATTATTTACAAAAGAACCACTTAAATGTTTTTCTAATAACAATCTTATTTTATTTAAGATTTTTTTTAATATATATATATATATTAAATTGATTATTTTATATAATACTAATAGTCTATATATACATTAACGGTAATACCGAAATGCTATGAAACAGTACGCCGAAATTAACCAGTACCAAAATATTCTATTCTAATGGACAAACCGAAACAAGCTTTAAAACGGTATTGAAAACATCTTTTATTCAGCCACAGATTTGAAGTGTTGTGCAACGGTAAGCCACAACACAACACACAGAGTTCTAAAAATATAAAACACAAGCACATAGGGAGAGATTAGAAAGGGAGAGAGAAAGACAGAGAGATACTAGTCATTCCAACTTGGATTGGAGCTAAACGTAAGTCACAGCCTCACATCAAGCAACTAGCAACAAGGATTACTGGAGTGGTATGGTGAGGATGGGGGCGTTATACACACACAGTAATTGTAAGGCATAGTGAATAAGTTTAATTTTTTTAAAAAAATTAGAGATTTTTTATTTTTTAAATGGAAAAATTAGGTTTTTGTTAGTATTCTTTGGAGGGCCATGGGCTGAGGTAGGGTTGTCCAAACCCATTCGAAGACCCGACCCACCGAAGAAACCGATCACATCTAATTCGACGTCAGCCGACTTGACTATTCCAGCAGTTGGCGGCAGGCCTTCACCACCAGAAAATCGACTATGCCTAGTCAGTTTCAGTTTCCCTCCCCCCAAATCCAAAAAACCCAAACTGACCGAGAAAAGCCTAGATTCTAGCGAAAAACCTAGATTCTGGCAAAAAAAATTTCCAGATCCCGGTGAAAAACCCCAGATTCTAACAAGATATTAGGTAGATCCATTGAGATTTTGATCGAATCTGGTAAAATCTCATCGAATTTGATGAGATTTCCGCCAGATCTGGTGAAATCTCATAGAATCCAATGAGATTTTCGTCGGATCTGGGTTTTTCTTACCATTTTCTCAGAACTATGACTCCGACTGAACTGTCCGCTACCCGTTGAAGGTCTGATCCGCCCGATCCGACCAATCTATCAGTCGACGACAGGTGAGATTTTCGACCACCCGATTCCATCAGGTTGATTCTAGTTTGGGCACAAACACAACTTGGACCGACCCATGGACAACCCTGGGCTTAGGAATGGGCCAAATGGGAAGTTTATTTTTTCTTTGGTTATCAAATTTCTTTTTTTCTTTTTCTTTTTTTTTACCAAATTGATTTTGTTGGGTTTTACTTTTATAATTTTATTGGACTAGTTCAACAATTTGAGGACTAATTTTAAATTTTGAGACAATGTTGTATCTTGATTCCCATTCTAATAATATTATTTTCATTTGATTCTAAAAAATAAATAAATAAGAGGGGGGTGCGGGGCAAGTAAGAGAGAGCAATTTTTCGCATGCTTAGGGTTTCTCTGGGAGTCCTAAGATGGTGAAAGTCTTTCATCTGTCATCAGATAGGCCATCTTTTCCACGGGTGAAATCCTTACTCCAAGCCACTGCTCATAGCATGAACAGGAAGATGAGCGAAACTATCTCTCAACGCTAAGGAGAGTCAGGCAGTGGACCTATTGTTGGACGACATCGATAATTCTAAAACATTGGTAGCAAAGCTCTTCACTAAAAGACATCCTAATATGGAGGCTATTAATCAGACCTTAAGAAGTATGTGGAGATCTGGTGGAAGCTTCAAAATTCGGGACCTTGGGGCACTGTCCTTCTTTTGTTTGAGGATGTAGCCGATGCAAACCGTATATTCATGCAAGGTCCATGGTCTTTTAATAAATACTTGATTGGATTATGTAGACCGGAGAAGAGGCGACAGCCAATGGTGCAACGTTTGACAGGGCTTCTTTTTGGGTTCAAATACATGGCTTACCCTTCGATTGATGAGGAAAGAGAACGCTGAGGCGATTGGCAGTACTTTGGGTAGAATGGAGTGCGTTGAAGAGACTGAAACTGGGGATTGTAGAGGTCATTGCATTCGGATGAGATTTGACTTGGATATAACTCAGCCACTCTGTCGGGGACATCTAGTTCAGGGGGAGGGAAATCACAGTGGGTTTCATTCCAATATGAGCGGCTTCCTATTTTTTGCTACTAGTGTGGTAAGTTAAACCATGATGAGCGAGATTGTAAGATGTGGCTCAATAGTAATGGCACACTATGAAAGGAAGATCAACAATATGGGTCGTGACTACGAGCATCCATGGCTAGATTTTACAGGTCACCACCAGCATCCCAGCGGGAGGAATCACAAAACAATGGACCTCGCCAATACCCACCCCATACCAACAGATTGTCTATTACTCCAATATCGGATAACAATGAGATCAGGGCTGGCGAAGAGGATGATCTGAGGTATAAGGAGAATCTAGTTGCAGAGGATGTCGTTGAGGATTGAGTTGTACACACAGGAAAAACAATACTCTCCAACCTGAGTCTATTTGAAGCACACATATAGGAAATTGACGAGGAATTGAATGATGGTCCTCCTACACATGAAATTAATAAGGGAGGAGAGGACAGTGAGGGTGGAACCATGAACATAGATAGGACTGAAAAGGTGGTTTGAAAATAATTGGTTGCAGAGATAATTTGAGTTAAGGGAGAAATGAGCTTTGGTATATGGGAGAAAAATATTTTGTGCTGATGTCTACTATTCAAATAAGCTACATTGCTTATAATTATGGTTTGTTACTTTTCTTTCATCACTTTCAGCGGTTGGTTGATGATAGGCGTTATGAGAGTTGAAAGCAGATTTCAATGCAACCCAAAGTAGACCATCATTGGCACATCCTGTGGAAATATTAAAGCATGTAGCAAGACAGTGAGGGTGGAACCATGAACATAGATAGGACTGAAAATGTGGTTTGAAAATAATTGGTTGCAGAGATAATTTGAGTTAAGGGAGAAATGGGCTTTGGTGTATGGGAGAAAAATATTTTGTGCTGATGTCTACTATTCAAAGAAGCTACATTGCTTATAATTATGGTTTGTTGCTTTTCTTTCATCACTTTCGGCGGTTGGTTGATGATAGGCGTTATGAAGAGTTGAAAGCAGATTTCAATGCAACCCAAAGTAGACCATCATTGGCACATCCTGTGGAAATATTAAAGCATGCAACAAGTTTTTACACTCCTGCAATATTTAAGTTGTTTAGTCATTAATTATGGCTCACTTGAGATTGTGAATTGCATAAGTATGATGAGATTGAGACTGTGACCAAATATAAAGTTATTCCTCCTGGTAAACATTGTTAACACATTGTTGAATATGATTCATCAGCTTCGACAGTGATGTGCAGTTGTAAAAAATTTGAATTTGTTGGAATTTTATGTGCCGATGCCTTAAAAGTGTTATCTCTTCAAAATTTTAAAAGGATACTAGATCAATATATTTTAAAAAGGTGGAGAAGGATGCAAAGGATGGATCTGCAATAAATACTTGTATGCGTGTAGGACTACATCACCAGAATGCATGTTAGGGTACATTTTTTTACACCTAATATTATTTAAATAACACTTATTTGTTTTTCAAACATCACAAACAAATTATTAGGGATACCTAAATATTTTTTACTATTACTATACTAGCTCACAACCGTTCTTCTTTCCATCACAAAATTAGGCTACAAATGTAAAACACTATAAGACCCAATATTTCTGTAAAGCCTAAATTATTTATTGAGCAAGCTAAAATCTCTTTCTTTCTAAAACCCAATAATTTTTATACTCAGCAATATTTGAAAAAAGCCCATGATTCAAATACATGGTAAAATAATTTTATCAATGGAATTCAAGTCCATAATTAAAGCCCATTATTCAAATTCATGGCAATACTATTTTATCAATGAGATTCAACCCCATAATCAAAGCCCATGATTCAAACCCATGGCAAATTATTTATTAAAAGCCCAATTTTCATTGGCAACATCAAAAGCCCAGTTCTTGCTGGCAACATCAAAAAGCTCAATTTTCATTGGTAACATCAAAAGCCCAATTTTCATTGTCAACATCAAAAACCCAGTTCTTGCTAGCAACATCAAAAAGCCCAGTTCTCACTGGAAATATCAAAAAGCCCAATTTTCATTGACAACATCAAAAAACCCAGTTCTCACTAGCAATATCAAAAACCCAATTTATGTTGGCACTATTTTATCAAAAGCCGAAGATTATTAACACTTGGCAAAAAATATTATGTTATAATTATTTCATTTAAAAGATGAACAATGTTTCTTAAACATTACCATGGCAAAAGCCATGGCAATCATTTTATAAAATCTCGTGGAAAGTTATAATCATTTTATAAAAGCTCATGAAAAGTTATCTTGAAGATTATGATATTCATCTCATATTATAAACCTATGAAACGTGTGGTCATCATTTACATCACAACATCCATTATATTTATCTTCAAAGCCCATGGTAACTATTCAATCCCACAAGCTCACCATTTAAATTATGATGTGATTATTAGAAATTATGAACATTACGTATGATATGGAATTCATTATTTTCAAAAATAGTAAATGTTATTTACAAAGGCATTGCGAAACTTATCCTATTATTTCAAATGTTACAACTCATTGCCCAAAGACCCATTACAAATATCTATGAAAACCCAAAATATTTACTAATAATAAAAGTCCATGAGGGATGAAAACCCGTGGCAACATTTGTTGTTGATGTCCATTTTGTAGGATGAACAGAGCCCAGTCCAAAGGGGCCAGCCCACATGAGGTCCAAAGGACTCCAGCAAGAGGTAGAGGACTGAAAATAGACAACCAGCTCTTATTCATCCTTGACCAAGGTACAGCTGGAGGCCTTAACAAGAGAACCAAGTCTTTGAGAATGAACTAGGGGTTGTCCCATCAACTTTCTGTCACCTTCTACCTGATGTGAATAGTGCCCAAAGGTTATGATATCAACTGAAGTTTAATGGGTGATGGAACTTCATTATTTTCCTCAAGACTATATCTCCAATGGAAGGGGAGCCGAAACCAAGTTATCCAAATCTCAACAAATCAATGCTATAAATGTCAAAAATGTTCAAGACATAGTTCATGTGCCAAGCCCATGAATCCTAAAGGGAAAAATTTGGGAACATGTGGTTTAGAGGGCATAAAGGGATCTCTAGCAAAACCCTTTAAAGTGGGCTTAAACTTTGACACCTGGCTTGGGATGTTGAATCATACTTCTTAGAGTCCAAATCTCAATTGCAGCACTAGGATTCCTCCTTGATACCTACCTTAATCCTATTGGTTAAACTCAGCTTCAGAAATCTTGACATTTAATGCAAAATACCCCAAAAGAAACAAAGCAGCCCCAAAAGCAAACCTCCCACTTCTAGTCAAACCCTAGGATAATTAAGTCTGATACTCTGCCCCTTGATCAGTTATGTTTTTGGACTTTTGTTAATTAATGCTTCCCTAAACTCCACTATAAAAGCATAAGCACACCAATCCATAAGCACACAGCTACTCCCTTTGATATTTTTGATTTGCTTATCATTTTGCTTGTGGTTTAGCTTTCCCCAAGCTCACAACTCATTCCCCTTAGCCCACACTCACTTAGCCTCAAACATTCCCTTACCTTTTCTGCATATTCACAGCCCATAAATGCTTCCCAATCAGTCACAAACAACTCTTTACTCACTAAAGCCTTAAACTCAGCATTAACTCCATCACACCACCTCAAGCTTAAATACCCACTCACTCAAAATAGCCCACACTACCCCATTCATGCCCTATGTATATATGTCCTCCAAAATCTTAGTTTAACACTTGCTGCACTGAGCTGAAATCTCTCTCTCCCCTCACACCATGCCAATTAACCCCTTTCTTCTTCCCATGGAACCTTTAATTTTTACTTTTTGTTTTACTATTGAAGGATATAATGTATTTGTAACAATGGAATTCTTCCCTCATATTGATATAATGATGGCTGAAAGTACAATAAATTCCCCTGACCAAGACACACAAGGACCCCTTGAAGTGAACATTTTCCTGAATTTATTTAATAATTGATTGCTGGACTTTAAGTGTAATTTCACCCTACTGTTGGAAAATTTATTTTTCTTGCACTATCAAAACAAGACCACTAACATACTAATTAAGTATTGTGAAGTATTTTTATTGGGCTTCTGTTGCTGTTTTGTCAAGTGCAGCCTTTATTTCTTGCTTGGATAGGCTTATCACCACACCGAAAGCCTTTAGGCATCATCTCAAGAGCCTATCGTTGAGTTTTGGCTTGGCTTCCCAATATTTTATTCAGAGGCATCAATTTTCCCCTTAACAATACAGATGTGGGAAGTCGGTACAAAGTATTGCTTAAATTGTATTCGAATTTGGCGGTGAGAGTTGTTGTGACTAATGAGTCTTTTCGTATGGCTTTGGATGCTCATGAAAGAACTTTGAACAAAGTACAGGCAAGTTTGAAAAATCAATCAACTAAATAATGTTGCTGTTTTGTCAAGTGCAGCCTTTATTTCTTACTTGGATAGGCTTATCACCACACCGAAAGCCTTTCAAGAGTCTATCGTTGAGTTTCGGCTTTGCTTCCCAATATTTTATTCAGAGGCATCAATTTCCCCCTCAACAATGCAGATGTGGGAAGTTGGTACAAAGTATTGCTTAAATTGTATTTGAATTTGGCGGTGAGAGCTGCTGTGACTGATGAGTCTTTTCGTATGGCTTTGGATGCTCATGAAAGTACTTTGAACAAAATACATGCAAGTTTGAAAAATCTATCAACTGAATAATGTACTGTTGGAGGCTCTCGTTTCAAATTAAAGGCTCAACAAGCAAACGATAGTGTACAACCTGTCAATTGCAAAGGAAAAAAAATTAAAGGAATTAAGCTTAAGGGAAAACAAGCAGGGACATCTCCTAGAAGAAAAGGTGCATTAGAAAGAGTCACAAGAAAAAGAAAACGTCAAACTATTGTACCTTCTCATATTCAACAACTCACATCGGTATGAAATGTGTTCCTTTTTCCTTTTCTTTTTTTCTTTGTGCTTACAATGTTAGGCTATAATGTGTACTAAATCCATATTTCACCAATGGAAAAACAGCAGCCATGCCAGAACTTAAGCTTGGATGTTGGTAATGAAGTTCATCAGATGTCTTCTTCGGTTTATTTCACACAGGTAACAATATATATATATATATATATATATATATATATATATATATTGTCTGTAAATTATAAAAGAACTAATTTTTTCAATTATGTATATAATTTTTGTCAATAATGTGGCAGCCACCTCATAATGGTGCCCTTAGTTCAAGTCTGGATACTTACAATCTACTGAATCAATCTTCATCTCAACATACAATGGTAGTATTTTAAATTTCGCTTATGAAAATTTTTATATTGTTATATTACTCTTAAATTTTGTTGTCTCAACTCATAATTGGTTCTTTATATTTAATTTATTAATTCATTTGAATGTGAAATGTAGCAGGAAGATGGCAGGACAAACATAACTACACATGGTTTTACTGAAATGTTGAACTTGATTCAAGTAATTAGATGAAAGCATATATTTTTTTTATTGCTTTGATTTGATTGATATTTGATTGGTTATATGTTGATATGTAGACACAATTAACAAAAACGGCAAATCAAAAGAATAATGAAGATATTGAATAACAAACACAGAAGTGTGCTTGCTTGGGAGACTTTATTGGCTAAGCTCCAAACCCATAACCTACAACATGCCTTCCAAGGAGTGAAGAAGAGTGTCAGTGCTGTCTATCATAGAGGAGCATCCAAATTAATTAGTTATTTTGATTTGATACTCTACTATGCAAATGAACTTTGATAACTTTTACGGGTTCTGATACTCATTTTATTTTTCATTTAGAAGTGGAAAAGGAGAAACTTTTATTATTTTAAATATCATAGTCTTTGAATATGGTTTCAATAGAACTTATGAACATTTATTTTCAGAGAATTTTCAAAAGAAGAATACTTATTTTCAGAGAAATCTCTGGAACTTATGAACATTTATTTGCATTGTATTTGTGCTTCTTTTTTTTTCTTTTTTTCTTTTTTTTAATGTGAGATAAAACCACCAAACAGTTTTGTGTATAAGTATCCCTAGCAAATTTTTTTTTTTTTTTTTTTGGGTCTGGTACATGAAACTGGAAAGCCCCTACCAACAAACTTTCTTCAACTTAATCAAACAACTATCCCTTGAACCCATGCTTGGTGAGTTGGTGTTTTTTCTCCCTTGTGCAAATATCCAGTGTATACACAGCAGCCTTGTTGTAATCTCATAGCAATATATCAACCTATTCAACGTCTTAGCTTGGCATATATCTACAAAAAATGTGAAAGAAATCAAGATTTGATTATTGGGGAAGAAAAAAGGTTAAGTTTATACCAAAAGTTTTCTGATGAAGCATCTCAGTTTCTTAAGGGATAAATACTATGCTAAAACATTGCTAGAATCAAAGTTTGTAGAGAAGAATGAGTGCTTAACATTAAAAAGAAAAGCTTAAAACTTATGTACCAATGCCATGCATATCAGATATGAGAATTGCAGCATAGAAATATCTAATCAAGACTAAGCAAAAAATTAACGACTGTATCCTTTTTCCTTAACCTCATTCAAGAATTTCAACAAACACATAAAACACAATCTAGCAACCACACTTATCATAACAACCAAAACAGAGAGTAAATGTTAGTTCTCTATCGTTGTAAGGCAGTGATAATGTAATGATGGATCAGACCTCACGCTAAGGTGATCGTGATGATATTCTTCACACACACACACACACACACACACAAAAAAAAGGAGAGAGATGATCGTGATGATGTTAGACCAATAATAATGCAAACAATTAATAAGAATGAAAAGGGAATTGATAAAGACCAGGTTGGTGTCAAATGCAAAATTTCATTAATCATTATCAGTTTAAAAAACGAAACAGATTAGGATCTGGATGCCTCATTTTTAGAACTGTAACCATGAGGCATTAACGTTAGGAACGTTTGCCTCTCCCGTTAGTTGAAAAAAAAAAAAAAAAAAAAAAAAAAAAAAAGCTGTTAGGTCTCAGTTTTTTATGGGTGGTACACACTTGTGGGTTTCAGTTAGTTCAACTAGTAAAGTCTCTGATACTTGTATAAGAGATCTGGGATTTAATCCCTGCCTACACCAAAAACTAATTAGTGTCTTGGTCTGATGATAAAGAGTTATCATTAGAAGCTGATGCCATAAGTTGAAACTCTCTTAAAAAAATAAAATAAAAAGAGTGGTACACACTTTATGGCACAGAAAATGTTCATTCAATAAACAAATAAATAGTACTACCTCCGTCCTATTTTTTTTGTCCTCTATTCCATTTTGAGATGTCCCAAAATATTGTCATGTTTCTAAAAATAAAAGTCATTAATTTACTAATGTTCCTATTATACCCCTATTAATTTACTAATTCAATTTTTTGATAAATTTTTTTAAGGGTAGTTTTGAAAACTTACACATTTTTAAAAGATAGACAAGACAATAAATGATGTCCTCTTAAAAAATTTGACATTTCAAACAGGACAAAAAAAGTGGGACGGATGGAGTATTAGAGTGTGCCAAGTTCAATTCATCCTACCACTCATTTATGAAAAGACAACATAAATGACATTTGATTGAATAAAAAAAGAGAAGTGTTACATGCACATTCATAACATTTTCACAACACTTTCACCACAAATTTTAAGTGCTATGTTGTTATTAGTTTTAATTTGAGCTTATCATTAAAAATACATTTTTGCCACCAGGAATAGCCGGTAATAATCTACAACTTAAGATTAGTTATGAAAATATTGTGAACATAACATTTCTCATATAAATAAATAAAAATGGATTTTTGCATATTATGATGAGACATTTCATTTAAGGCCAATAAAATAAACCCACTCAATAATCAATAATGTAATATATGACTTTAGATAGAGCTTAATACTTTGATTAGCCTACCTATACCGAAACTGTCCTAAAGTTAGTATTTGTAACTTCTTCTATAATTGCAGAAGCAAAACCATAGGAGTTTAGAGAGAGAAAAATGTGAAATTTCAAGACAAATCAAGAACAAAGAAAAAAATATATATACACAAACAACCAATTGAGAAATTTTTATAAACAATATATACGCATTCATGAACGTACTTGAATTTCCATTCCAGGGCCACATGTAGTTCTACAAACAGTAGACTTTCGCTTCTCCTTCACCTCTTTTCTCCAGGTTAATGTGTTTTATTACACCACACACAAACAAAAACTCTCTTTTTATTCATAGTAAGATAAGATATTCAAATGAGCTATAAATAATAAAAATTCTACGGGTATTGACTCTTTTATCCCAATGTCAAGACTCGTGTAGAAGAAACAAACAACGTCAAACATTCTATGACAATAGAACATAGGTAATTCACAAGGAACCTTTTACTACTAATCATGATCAAATATAAAAACTTAAGAGCCCCTTCATTTCTATATAGCTGTGTTTTAAAAAGCAACTATAAGTTAGCCATAACCGCGTTTTTAAAAAACACGGCTATTGGTCCAGTAGAAGAATTTTCTTTAAAGGGTGACCTATAGCCACGTTTTAAAAAAACACAACTATATGTAACACCCAAAAAAAAAATTCTTTCTTTTCCCACTTACCCCCCACTTTCCCACCGACCCCCACTTTCTTTCCTTTCTCTTTCTTCCTTCTTCACTCACTCCAGCACAACTCTTCAGTGGTTCTTCTTTCTTTCCTCTTTTTTTTTTTTTTTTCCTTTTTCTTTCTTCCTTCTTCACTCCAGCGTAACTTTTCTTTTTTTTTTTTCTTTGTTTCTTTGGAGCTGCTGCTTCTTTTTTTATTTTTTTCTTCTTTTTTTGCTCCTTTCTTCTGCAAATCAAGCCAGGTTCTTCTTCCTTTTTCTTTTTTTTTTTCCTTCCTTCTTCACTCCAGTGCAACTCTTTTTTTTTCTTTGTTTTTGCAGCTACTTCTTCTTCTTCTTTTCTTCATCTCAAGCACACTGATTTGTTTATAGATCTTTTTTTTTTTTTTTGTTATTTTATGTTTAGTTAGTAAGAAAATGGAGGAAATGCTAAAAATTTTGAATGAAGTGGATATTCTAGGAATATTTGTGTCTATGTCTTGATTTGGATTTGAGTTTTGATTTTGAATTTTTTGGATTTGTGCTATTATGTTGCTGATATTGTGCTTATGTTTAAATGGGTTTGTTTTCTTAAGCTTGTTCTTTTGTGTTTCTGAGCTTGTACTTTTGTGTTCCTTGAATGGATTTGGTGTTAGATTTGGGTTGGTTTTGTTGAATGAGAGGAGATTCATGGGTTTGTGTTCTTATATTTTGGAGCACATTGTGTTTGTATTGTGAGTATGTTGTGTTTGATTTTGAATTTTCTGGGTTTGTATTTGATTTTGAATTTTTTGGATTTATGTTTGATTTTGAATTTTCTAAGTGTGTTTGTATTGTGAGTATGTTGTGTTTGATTTTGAATTTTCTAGGTTTGTGTTTAATTTTGAATTTTTTAGGGAAAAAAAAAACAGAGAAATTTTTTTTTTTTTTTTTTTAGAAAAAAACCTATAGCCGTGTTTCAAAAACGCAACTATAGAAGGCTTTAGCCGCATTCTAAAGCGCAACCAAAACTATAACTATAGCCGCATTTTAAACGCAGCCCAAAGCGGGTCTATAGGCACATTTTTTACAAAACGTAGCTATAAGTCTTAGCCTACAGGGGGTGGAAAAAAGCAGCTATAGGGATAGGAAAACGCAACTATAGGGGGACCTATAGCCGCGTTTAAAAAAATGCAATTATAGACCCTGCAGGGGGCTATTGTCGCGCAGTAAAAGCCGCGTTTGTAAACGCGGCTATAGCCTATAGCTACGTTTTTGAAACGCAGCTAAAGCCCGCATTTTCATCTGTGTGAATCTTCTCTAATTCAAATGACTGTTGTTCAACAACTAGTCTCAATCAATGGTATCTCACCTCAATGTGCTTTGAGCGTGAATGGTACATAGAATTCTTGCTCAAGTCTATAGCACTTGACTATCAAAATTAACTACATACCCATCTTGCGTCAAACCCAATTCTTGGAGAAACCGTTTCAAGCAAAGCATCTCTTTACCTGCTTCATTAGTTGCAATATATTCAGCTTCAGTTTTAGATAAGGCAACACACTTCTACAATGTTGATTGTCATGATACAGCTCCCCCTGTAAAAGTAAATAAATACCCCGATGTAGATTTCCTACAATCAAGGTCACCTGCCTAATCTGCATCTACATAACCCTCCGAAATTGGTATAGAATCACCAAAAGTCAAGCACAATTTAGAGATACCTCTCAAGTACCTGAAGATCCACTTCACTGCTTCCCAGTGATCTTTGCCAGGATTAACCGCGAACCTACTGATAACACCAACTACATGAGCAATATCTGGTCGTGTCCAAACCATAGCATACATCAAACTCTCAACTACTAAGGAATAAATAGTTGATGTTATGTCTCCCTTCTCTTTCTTTGATGAATAACAAGATCTCTTTCTTAACTTGAAATGAGAACCAAGAGGTGTATAGACTAGCTCGGCTTGCTTCATACTAAACCTTTCAAGAACCTACTCAATATTCTTCTCTTGTGATAACCACAGCTCCTTAGCTTTCCTGTCACGAAGAATCTGCATACCCAAAATTTGTCTTGCTGGACCCAAGTCTTCCATATCAAATGACTTAAACAAATCCTCCTTCAAATTTCCAATCACACCTGCATCTTGTCCTACTATCAACATATCATCTACATATAGTAGAAGAATAACAAATTTACCACTGTGAAATTTTCAGACATACACACAATAATCTGCATTTGTCCTTGTGTACCCGTGACCCACCATGAATGAGTCAAACTTCTTGTACAACTGTCTTGGAGCTTGCTTCAAGCCATACAAACTTTTCTTTAACTTGCAAACCATATGTTCTTTCCCTTTCGCTTTGAATCCCTCTGACTGATCCATGTAGATTTCTTCTTTCAAATCACCATGAAGAAATGTAGTCTTCACATCAAGTTGCTCAAGCTCAAGATCCAAGCTAGCTTCTAATCTCAGAACTACCCGAATGGAACTCATCTTGAATATTAGAGAGAATATCTCATCAAAGTCAATCCCTTGTTTCTAAATGAAACCCTTGACCACCAATCGAGTTTATACTTCACTAACTTGTCACCATCTTTCTTTAACTTGAACATCCATTTGTTTTTCAATGCCTTCTTGCCTTTAGGAAGTTTCACCAAGTCATAAGTCTTATTCTTGTTCAAAAAATTCATCTCTTTATGCATAGCCTTCATCTTCTAGCCATAAATTTTGCACCACCATAGAAATTTCTAGCTTTTGAGTTATGTTCATAACAATAATTAAGGCCTACACCCTTGCGCCTTTTTTTTTTCTTGGCATAACAGAGGATATATTAGATAAACATAAACAGTATAAGCACAACTCAACTACAGTACATAAAGCAAGACATAGACACTACACCAAGCTAGAACAACACATAAACAGTCCACCAAACAGCGAAGGACACAACAGAACGTCCTACTACCAAAAACCAACTTGATGAGAGCTAATAGCTGGTATCAAAACAAAAAGTAAGACAACTAGACCATTATTGACCGCAACAACTTCGAGATGAAACAAAACCCATGGAGTCCCAATATAAACATTGCCACAAAAAGGCAGGGCATGTATCATACAAAATTTCCCTCTCAGACTAAAATGCACCCCTCTTTGCTAGTAAGTCCACACAACTATTTGCCTCTCTCCACACATGCTTAACATGTGCCTCCCAGTCCCTGTTGAGGAGCCACTTGCAATCCAATATCAAGTTAGAAAACTCCATAAGGTAAACCACATTGGTATTCAACCATTTAGTAGCAAGAAGAGAATTTGTTTGAAGGAAAACTCGACGGTTGCAGTTGTCCCAGGCTCGAAGCAAAGCTTCAAAACCCCAAAGTTTTGCCATGGTATTGTTGGTAAATTCCAGGTGCAAGGAGAAACCCCACAACCATTCGCCAGTGGCCGAACGTGCCATGCCACCCACACCGAACATTCCTGGATTCCCTTTCGAGCTTCCATCTATGTTGATAGTAACATAAGGTGGAGGGGCTGGACACCACCTAGTTGAAATGGGTGATGATGGGGATGGGTGCCACGCCAGAATAGAGTTGAGGAAGAAGAACTCTGTGGCATGCGACATAGCATTTTGTTTTAAAATGTGATGTGGTATGAGCTTCCTTGTAAAGATTAAAGAATTTCGGCCCAACCAGATAGCCCAAATGGTGAAAGCGAAGATAATGTTCCATGGAATATAGCATGAAGGTGAAGTAACTTTGAGTTATTTTTACACCAATCATGAAGCTCAAGCCTAAAAAATTTAGAGATAAGTAAGTGCGATGAGAATGAGGACCAAATGTGTCGTGCAAAGGAGCAATCACGAAGAACATGAATCAGTGTTTCAATATCAGTGCAACGGGGACACAATCGGGCATTCAAGTCAGCGTGAGGGAAGATGATTGATTTGGTGGGAATGCGACGGTGGGCGCATTTCCAAACAAATAATTTGATTTTAGGAGGTATCTTCAACTTCCAAATCCATGACCATGTTTCAGTTGTCCTCCTTGGCCCACCATTAGACAATGACAAAAGTGAATGATAAGCATATTTTACTGAACATATACCGGAATGATGATTCCATACACAGTCATCATCAAGTGAAGGTGAAGATTGTGAACAAGGGATGGGCAGTGGCTGAGCATAGATATAATGGGTTATTGTGGGAGGCAAGACCATACTAAGTGGTGTGAAATCCCATTGGTGATTGTCATTAATCATCCTTGCAACCTTAAACTCATATTTCTGTGGGAGAAGCGGGCTGTGAATGAGACCTCGGATTGGTCCTGGAGGCAACCAATGGTCCATCCAAAAGTTTATGCGATGTCCCTTACAGACTACCCACCGTAGGCCACTCCACAATAGGTCACGCCCCCTCAAGAGAGCCCTCCACGAGTGAGAGCCAGTATGGGAAGTGGTCCGTATAAAGTCATTATATTCAATAGAAGGATTACACACCTTCGAAATAAATTAATATAATATATAAAGTAATTTACTCTTTAAAAAAATGTTTACAAAAGGTGTGGCTTAAGAATTTTTTCTTTGGAAGTATTAGCATTTTATTTTAAGTGACTTCAAGTATAAGTAATGTCTTTTCATAATGATCATAAGGTATCTTTATAATTTTATATAACTTGTGATTTTTTACAAATGTCAAGTATATTTGTATAAGTACAATTTTTTATTTTTTATTTTTTTGATATGATGTATAAGTACAATTGATTAAAAGCAAACACCTGAGAAGAGTATTCCAAAAGTCACAAGACTATGCTTTCAAGTCGGTGCTAAACAAATAGTATTAGAACTATACGTGGAAGATACTAGTAATAATAAATAATTTATGGACAATACATATGACTGAATAAAAAAATAGATTCTTCCATATTATGATGAGACATTTAATTTGAGGCCAATAAAATAAACTTATTCGATAATGTAATATGTAATATGTGATTTCGATTGAGCTAACTGCCTAAATTTAGTGCTTAAGAGCATTCCCATCAAGGGAGGTAAAATTTTTAGCATATACCATCTCAAAACACTACTTTTTAGCTTTTAACATCTCACTTTATAATACATCATACCTCAAAGATTTTATTTTTTTTATCACTTCATTTTAAATATTGTTTTTTTATTCTCTGTTTCTTTCTATGTGTCTCTCCCTTCTCTGAAAGCCCACCACTTTCTTTGCAAACCCAGACCCATAGCTAGCTGCTGCCGGCCACCACCATCGAAATAAATAAATAAATAAAACCACACGCCGGCGCCACTACAGCTACAACAACTGCCACTTTCAGCACCACCCACAACCATGACTTCCAACCACCAAAATCATAACCAAATCACAAACCCAAACCCACAACCTCATCACCATTCACCACCAACAACCGGAAGAAGAAAAAGAAAAACAACCCTCCAAAATCACAACCAAATCACAAACCCACAACCTCATCACCACCAACAATTGGAAAAGGAAAAGGAAAAACAACCACCAATAGAGACCCACCGATCAGAGACCCATGCCAAACTCTTAGCTGATAACCCACGCCTATTTACCCTCAACGCCGATGCCCACGCCAGTTAGAGACCCATGAACCCAAACCCACAAAATCAGATCACCCTGCCATCAAGCTCTACCTCCATATCGGCGGCAACACTTCGAAGGCAAAGAGGATTTATTGTCCAGTGGTGTTTGGGCTTTGAAGTTCTGACCGACGAACCTTGGAGGGGAGGAGCTCAAACCGTGAAATTGAGAGAAACAAAAGCTACGGGGAAAGAGACAAGAGGAAAGTGAGAGAGGAGAGAGAAATAAAAAAAGAAAGGGAAAAGTGACCGTTGGAATAAAATATAATTTTTTCGTTTAAGATTTATGCTACAGTGAGCTGCTATTGGTAACAGCTCACTGTAGCTGTGTATCAAAAATTTTGCCATTTGAAATCTTTGATGGAGTGGCTTTTTTGTGTTGATGGTAAAATTTAGCATATACCATTTTTAGCATCTTTAATGGGAATGCTCTAAGAAAAGCAAAGTGCTATAGGGTATATCATTTCCCACCAAAAATTTTTATTTATTAGAAATTTGTTTAAATTCATTTCCAAATGTCTCTTTGTTCCAAAATTGTATTCAAACCTAATCCCTATTCGTCAACTAGTTGAAAAAAAAATTAATTAAAAATTCTTTTCCAATTTTTGTTATTCACTTAGTTCCCTAATTCTATAATTAAAAATAAATAAAAATAAAAACCTCAGTTCCCTTTTTGCCTATTGTAATTCCTTGAAAACGACGCGACTTGGAGTTTATGACATCGTAGACTTGGTCATCTGCTTTTCCAGATATAAAGCATTATGTTAGTCTGATTCCCATTTAAATAAAAATTGATGTTTCTTCTTCACAAAATATTGTTTGTCATTGTTGTGCTATTGCTAAAGATTCTAGATTAACTTTTCTTAATAGCATGACCATAAAATATGCACCTTTGATTCGATACACAATGATGTTTAGGACCCTTCTTTGGTTATATATTTCTCATATTGGATATCCATACTTCATTGTTTTCATTGCTCCCTTTAATTGTTATATATATATATATATATATTGAGTAAACAGTAATACTTATTATAACGCACACTAAAATAGTAATATTAGTGTTTTAAACCGGATTTATAATGAAGAAAACTACAACTCTTTGAGAGAAAGTTCTAGAAGAGAAACAATGAGAAACTGAATCTTTCGTTGAGAATAGATTACATGAGATACAGCATATATAGGCTAATCAATCATAACAAATTTAGGCGCCAACTCTATCCTAACAGAATTGTGTAATGACTAATAGAATACAAACACGTGTACAGTAGTGTAACTAACTAATACCACAAGTTCTTATACTAAACTACACACAGCTTTACAATATTATGACTAAACTACAGGTCGTTTATGTGACTGTGCTTGTCTATGAACTGAAGCTCTGTTGACTAAGTGACTTAAGGCAAAACCATCAGCACTATCATCCTTTACATGCCCCCTCAAACGAAGGGGAGGAAGCCCCATGAGTTTGAAAGAAAGAGCACGAAACCAAGGGGAAGACAAACTCTTGGTGAATAAATCAGCTAATTGATCCAAAGTAGAAATATATTTGAGAACCATGTCTCTATTCAAAACCTTTTCATGGACAAAGTGGTAATCCCTAAGTCTTTGAGGAGCATACGTAACCAATACAACTCAGCAATGCTAATAGCAAGGGATCTGTACTCAGCTTCAATAGAGGACCTAGACACAATAGACTACTTCTTGGCAAACCAAGTAATAGGGGAATTCCCTAGGAAAACAACCATGCCAATGATAGACCTCCTATCAAGGGGATCCCTAGCCCAATCAGCATCACAATAAGCTGAAAGAGAGAGAGGACTAGGCTTAAAATAAATCCCCAAGTGAAGAATACCCCTCAGAAATCTCAAGATCCTTTTAGCTGCAACAAGATGATGTTGACAAGGCTTACTCATAAACTGACATGCCTGATGGACTGCATAAGACAAGTCAAGCCTAGTGAAGGTTAAATATTGTAAAGCCCCAACAAGACTCCTATAAGCAGTAGGATCCGGAAGTAGAGGACTGTCAGAAGCATGAGAATGAGCAGAAGCACAAGGAGTAGAGCAGGGCTTACAATCTAACATATGGAACTTAGATAATAAGTCATTTGCATACTTAGATTGATGCACAAAAACACCTCCACCAGTACATTCAATCTACAGACCCAAGAAATAACTCAAAGGACCTAAATCCTTAAGAGCAAAAGCTACACCAAGCTGCCTAATAATCTCAGCAACAAAAGCACTATGATTGCCAGTGATTATAATGTCATCCACATACAAAAGCAAGTAAACAACATGATCTGAATGAATAAGGATAAACAAGTTGCTGTCTGCATAAGAAGCATGAAAACCCAAGCGAAAAAGCTAAAATGTGAAGTTGTCAAACCAAGCTCTAGGAGCTTGTTTGAGACCATATATAGCCTTATGCAGCAGACATACATGGTGAGGCTTAGACTAATCTTTATACCCAAGTGGCTGACTAATGTAGACTTCCTCTTGCAACACACCATGAAGAAAGGCATTGGAAACATCCAATTGCCTAAGGGACCAACCAAAGTGAACAGCCAAAGCAAGAATGATTCTCACAATTGTAGGCTTGACCACAGGACTAAAGGTCTCAGCATAATCCAAACCATATTGCTGCAAGTATCCTTTAGCAACAAGTCTAGCTTTAAACCTAGCAATACTGTCATCATTATTCCTCTTAACCTTATACACCCATTTACATCCCACAACATTCTTATTAGGCGGTAAAGGAACCAGAGACCAAGTATGTTGCTGCTGCAAACTAGTAAACTCAGAATCCATTGCTTCAACCCAATGAGGATACTTAGATGCAATAAAGAAGGAAGGAGGCTCAGTACAACTATAGTCAGTTTGAACAACAAACACTTTACGCTTGAAAATACCATTTTTGGACCTGGTATGCATAGGATGTGTATTTGTGGCCAAAGGAAGAGGAACTGAAGCTGAATTAGGAATACTAGACACAGCAATAGAATCAGACTCAATGGGACTAGCAGAAGAAGAAACATGTAAATCAGATGGAGGAAGAGAATGACTCACAGAACAAAAGGTGTCTAGAGAGAGAGAGAGATAGAGAGATGGAATGCATATGAGATCTAGAGCTAGAGGTATTTAGATTGAAATTTATATATGTAAGTTCGGGGCAGCCAGTTTGGTTCCTTGTTAGAATCAAAGAACTAGAAACGTGCTTCAAATCAGCCAATATCAAAAAACCTTAACCTTCACCAACTACCGCTTCCTTCATCGTCCGTAGCCCCATTTGGCAGTTTGATCGACTTGGCAATGGCTAGTTATGTTGGGGTCGGACAGTTGATGAACAGCCCTAAGCCTCTAACTAGAAGTATTAAATAGAGAATAGCAACTAAGATATAAACTTGTTTACACTAGATGAGAGAATGAATGATATTATTGAATAAGCATAGGTTGGAGAGATTCTCATTATCCTTTTGTAAAATGACCTTCTGCCTATTAGTCTATTAAATATTTCCTAGAGACATCACATATAAACATGGACAATTTGTTACAGTAAAACTTATTTTTCTTCATCAAAGAAATTATTGCCTTTAGGCAATTTTTTAAAATAAAATAAAATAAATTACTAATGATACTAAACTAAGGAGAGGAATGTCAGCAAATCTTCAGATATCCAAAATTTCCTAGACTTGGTAAGATCCTTCCAAAATATATCGCAGGATATCCCGACCGTTTTGCACCTGGTGAAGAACGCTCAAAACTAATTATGAAGACCAAGTTTGTTTTCTGCAAGAGTATACCAATCTGAAACAAGAATATCATTTCCAGGAACTTTCTGTGGTTGACACCCAGGTACCATTACATCCTGCAATCTCCTTACTTTGGTCTACTACAAAAGGCACACATATATAAGATTCAATCAGCAATATGAAAGAGCTGACCGTGTCCATATCAGCTATAGATGCATGGCACCATGACCATATTCAAACTTTCTAAAACAACAATATGATAGAGTGGGGCAGCAAATCAGGCTCCTTTTGAGAAAATTGCTTCTAGAGAATGACTTGAAATGCTATCAGCAAAAAAACAAGCAGCAGATGACCTGGAACTCTCACGTGTCAATGTACAATTTAGAATCATATCAAGTACATATATGTAGTTCTCAGATAAACAATGTCATTAGATGTATACAATTAATACATGAGAAGTTAACTTACAATGTCTTGATACACAAACAGGCACATCAATAGAATTCATGTCACAGCAGCAAGGCCATAAAGTGGAATCTAGTATTGAAAATTTCACAAGCAAGTGTATAAAAACACCTTCCATAACAAAATGGAAGTATAGATGAGATGCCTCAAAGCAAACCCAAAAAAATAAAAATATATAGATTGAAATGAGATTCTAAGAGTAAGTTCTACGCCATTTTTGCCAAATAATACTTTTTAAAAAAATTATTTGGTAAGATAGCAATATTTGAAAGTTATTTTGGTAAAAGCCTATTTGAATCTCGTATGTTGGAGAGGCAAGTTTCGGCACTGAACTAGTCTTCTAAAGAGACAAGTTTCATGTTGTAGTGAAACTCATCTCTTGAGAGAGACGAGTCAAACTTGTTGAGTTCCTTGTTTGCAGTGCAACTCATCAAGAGATGAGTTTCATGCTAGAACTTTAAAAAAGGTTATATCCCCAAATACTGTTAAAAACAATCCTAATTAACAAAATCATTTTTAAATAGTATTATTTAGCAAAAATGGTCAAGTTATATGCTTATAAAGGTTATACCGACCTTGACTAATCTGTTAAAGATCCATAGCTAACCCCAAGATTATGGGATCAAGACATGATTGTTGTTGTATTCTATTTGAGATGTCCCAAAATATAATCCTCTTTGAAAAGTAAATAAACATAATGTTGATAACTTTCTCTCTTTCTATAAAGTTTAAATTAATGAGGGTCATTTTGGAAACTTGCATCTTTAAAAATAAAAAATAAATAAAAATAAAAATGAATTAAATGTTTTTTGAAAAAAAAGTGGAATGCAGGAAGTAATTGATAAGCAAACAAACTGAATAAGTAATAAGAATGATTGGAAACTTTTTGCCCTATTGCGAAAATGTATAGAGTCCACAAATGGATGGATAAATGTATGACACAAATGAAGTAAAGAGAGAGAGAGAAAGGAGGGGGGGGGGGGGGGGGGGGGCGGGGCAATAGGTAACGAAGCCAACTTTGATCTAGAAGTTCTGGACAGCTACTAGTTATAGGGATTATTAAAGAACTAGGGTTAGGGTTTTGGTGGGATTCCAGAAAAGGTAATAAAACATTAGGAATGTATGGGTTTAGAAAGTGTAGGGAAAGGTTAGGATTTGGAGAAGCAACAAAGGGAAATTTTTGAGGATTGGGGGCTGGTCTAGGTTGCAAACGGTAAGCATAAACAGTCTTATGCTGTTTTGAGGGTTGTAGAGAGCTGATTGATGAATGGGTGGTTTAGGGTTTCAAATATTTAAAATTTTGAACCCCTGAAATTTTAGGGCATAAACACTTTTTAATTTTATCAAATATTAAAATTTTAAAAACTCTTCCACGTTAGCACAATAAAAAATAAAATTAAAAACTCTTTTTTCAAAAACGAAACTGAATACTTATCTTAAAAATAAATTTTTTTAAAAAAAAAAAACTGAGCTTAAGAGACACGTTTAGGACTCTTTTCCTATTTCAAACTCTAATGGTGTTTTGCCTAATTAGTTTAAAACCCTACACACCAACTTCAGACGCAGCCTCTTCAACAAACAAGTCTTCTTGCGGAATTTTTATCACAAAATGCCAACCTCTCTCCTCGATTGAGTCGCAGAGACCCCAGCCTTTGACTAATTTGAAAGCATCCTGATTAGATTCCCACTACAATATGCAAACTAAACCCTCTCAGATTCAACCCATCCTAACCCTAAGGGCCAAGAACGACTTTTATCTGTCAAACATGACCTTGTGGTATTCTACGTGTAATTTTGAAAGTCAGGTGAGTTTACTATTGATCTGCAAATATGCATAAAGACTTTCTTCAAATTTCGCTGACACAATATTGTTGGTGGTTTAACGTTGAATTTACTGTCTCAATAGTGATTGCCTTTGTCTCTATTGTAATAGATTAGCAGTAGAAGGGCAAAACAATAGGTTGAAATCAATTGTGTTGGGATGGAGAGAGAGTTACAAGGGACCTTTTTTTTTTTTTTTTTTTTGTCTTTTTCATTTTTTTTCCTATCGCTATCTATTGCCAGATTTTTCTCCTGTTGACACCGAGTTGTGAGTACTGATAGAGAAACACGCATGGAAGAAGAAACAGAGAGGAAAAAGAGAGGAGAAGAAGAAGAAAAGAGGGATACTGACAGCAGAAATTTTAGGGATTGTTATCTGCTCCATCACAAATCGCAGAGAAAGGGGCATGGGAGGGATCCTTCTCACAAATCGTAGACACTCAGGATTTTATGTTGTAAGTGGGGCATTAGATCTTTCATGTTTTTCAATTAATCACAAAATGATTTGTTGATTAATGGATTACAATATGCCTCCATGCTTAGGAACTTGGAGGAAGGAGAGGAGAGAGAAGGGGAAAGGAAGGTTGGAAGTGACAATGAATTGAATTTCAGGTACTTTAATGGATGCATATGAAGTGTTTTTGGAAATGTCCCCATGGACTTTTGGGTGTGTTTTTGTTATTTGTTTGTTAGCTTAATTAATGGTATAAGCTAGATGAAAGATGTGGCCATAAAACATGATGTCATTTTTAGTATGACGTGTTTGTCTTGAGGGCAGAACCTTAAGTAACTCAAACTGAGTGTACAAAGATGGATGGCCACATATTGTTTGTGTATAAGGAACTCAACCTGAGTACATATGTACAACTATCTTTTAGATTGCTTTTGTTTCTTTTATGATTTTGTATTATGTACAATGGTGCTATTAATGTTTTCTCTGTATCTTTATTTTGTTAGACAGAAGCGGAAAGACTTACACATTTATACCAAGGGTCCAGCCAATGCCTTTGTAGTTGTTGTAGAAAAAACTTATCCAATGATCAACAAGGCTTAACCCCCTGTGTTTTTGAGAGATTTTGTGCCCCCATAAAAAAATTATCCAATTATCCAGCTAATTCTCTTATTTGTAGCTCATTGAAGATGTTTTTTTTTTTTTTTTTCTTCAATTAAATTGGACTATTAATTTCTCTTTTGGTTTTTCTGTATGCTTTTCATCTGCTTCTCTACCCAAGGACAACCGATTGAAAGTGAGGAGAATTATACACCTCCTCCAAATTGTTTTACTATTGTTTTTTAGTAGATAAAGTGCCTCTTAGATTGGTATTTTTGAATGAATTCTAAAGTAATATTCATCAAATCCCTAAAGAAGGGGAAGCAATATTCATAAGGTGTAAATCAAAATTGGTGAGTACCACAAAGAAGCTCTACCTAGAGATGAATGTTTGGAAGCTCACTATATGTTTTGTAAGTAGTCAATTACTATAATTTACTTTTTCAATTATTTCTCTCGGAAACAAACTTGATTATAAGAGCTGAATTGGATTTTTTAAATCTAAATGTGGAAATATACAAATCTCTGTCAAAACTATTGAAAAAAGATGAAAATTTTCAATCAAATATTGTTGGCTCTCTCTTTAAATATTGTTGCTCCTTATTCAATACTTTGATCCAAGTCTTTAGAAGCTTGATTTGATTCTCACTTTTTGTATTGTTTTCTTGCATGATCCATTTGTTCATCTTCAGGTCCCTTTTCTTGAGAATTTGTGAGCAATGTCATTACTGTCTTTCTTAACCATTGTTGTTCCTTTTGTAAAGAACAAAGGAAAGATAAACAATCCATCAGAGACTAAGGGAAAAGAGAGGAAAACAAAGTTTAAATTGAGATCAAAATAGCAAAGGAATAAAAAAAAAGAACTTTAAGAGAGATAAACAAAGAGTACCTTAATTTTAATTCTCAATTCTGCAAAAAAAAATTGGCATCTTTCTTGATCCCTTCAAGCTCCTCTCTACTCTTTCATTCTCACAACGTTGGCAATGCTTAACCAATTAACAATTCATTAACCCATATACAGGGGGCCAATATCACCACAGTTGGAGAAACTCTTTTAGGGGATACACTAGAAGAGATTGATTTGCAGCAAAGGACTGAGCTCACACACTGCTGATACAGTCAACTTCCAAGAAATGATTTATAATTTATTAGTGAATCTGTCAAATATCTGCTAAATTTTCACAATCACTAAAATCAGTTCTGCTTCTAACCATTATGTATAAAATTTTATCCTTCAAAATAGTCAGCATGCATCATTAAGTTTACTTCCAATCAACAAAAAGGTTCATACATACTTCTATTAATGTTTCTTCAATGTCAACTGAAAATTGGATTCTTACTGTTTTGCAGGTAGGGATTTGGCATTTTGTTATCTAGGTTATTTGGTAATACAACTACAAGACGAGCACAGTCAGGTATTTACCAATCTTTCCTTTATTCTGTACTGTTTCTTGCATATTTATTGATAATATGCTTCTTTACTGAAAATCCAGTCTTTTATCATAATAGCTACATGTTTAACTGTCAAGACTTTTAAAGGCAAGTTCATTTCTCTTCTCTATTTCTCTTTATAAGTAATTATGCATAGCTTAACAATTTAGCCTTTAGACGAATTTGTATGCGGTTGCCTTTAGAATAATAAATAGATGATGGCTTTGGGAATTTATTTTTTCAACCAATCTTAACCATTAAAGACAAATATTAGATAGTTGAGATGGTGTGACAATCCATGAGTATACATATACTATATCCTCCTCCTCTCAGGTTCTCACATAAGAATGAGTTAGATCCCTGTACATAGAGCCCACCCTTATGTGAAATGAGAGAGATGTACTACAATGGCAGTTGGATATGACCAAACCAGAACGGCTTCAATTGACCATTGATTGGATTGAATTATAACATGTGGAAAACCTTACAGGAAAAAGTAAACACCTGGTGCGACTAGGGTCATACAATAAGCCTACCCTTGGGCCTGCAAAGGTCATAGCTTCCTGATAAAAGCATGGCTGATTAGAGTCCATGCATATAAGACCTGATTGGATTGGCTTTTAACATCCATCAAGTAAAAATCTTGGCAAATAAGAAGCAAGGTTGATGAGAGTTTTGAACTGCCACTTGCACACCACAGAATATTCAAAATAATATCCACTAAATGGTATCCAACATGCTGAAATTATTGTTTTTGTAAATGAGATTAAGGAAAGCAAGGGGTTCAATTAAACCAGGAGTTAAAAAAGGAAAAGGGTGTTGAGCCATTCAATTACTTATTTGATACTGTTTCAACATTGGTCTACATATTTGAGTGACCAACTCAAACTTGAACTCGATGCCATGAGGTGTTCAATATCCCTCTCAAGTTCCAAATGCCTTCAACCTTTTTAGGCTGGACATTTGATGCTATATCCACCTGTCAATCAATGTAAATATGGCCCTTGAATTTGGATATGCAAATTCAATTCACCTTTTGGTCCTAGAGGTGCTAGATCCTGTTGGATTCATATGTTATTTGTACTGCTCATTTTGCATCTATATTACTGGTACTTTGAACTTTTCATAAATGTACATTTCAAAGTGAGAGATATATAAGAAAATTAAGATTGTTGATTATGGTCATGTTAAATATACTTATAATGTAAGATTGTTGAAGTACTGTTAAGTGATTTTGAAGCAAACATCATATTAAAATGGAGTCAATAAGTCACTGTCCAATAGATAATTGTACTTTTTTTTTAATGAATTTCGTGCATTGCAGGAGAGTATAACTTATCGTCAACGAGTGGAACAAGAGTTTATATTGATTTGGAAATTCCTGAGATTGCTAATTTCAAAGCTCAGTAAGTGCTTTGTTTTGAATTCACATTTTTAATGTATTTATATTAAAATACACAAAAACTAATATGATATTAACATTATATATGTCATTTCTCTTATCAGGTATAGAATTCAATTAAAGGTTGAAGATAGCTCAGAAATGACAATGTTCATTTTAATTTAAACTTAAGTTTTATTTCTATTTCTCATTACATAATTTATTGTTTCATATCAAGGATAGGAAACTATGAGACTGGAATCCTAATGTATAATCAAAGAGGAAGAGAAAAAGAATAGTTTACATCTTTATACACAATAGCTTTCCCGTGCATCGCACGGGTTAGCGACTAGTTTATTTTATTTTTGATGATGTGGATCCTCACCAAGGTAGGGCCCTTTGGACCCACCCCTAGGGAGTAAACCAAGGATACACAACCCCACCTGCAAGTTCAGATTTAATATTGGCATAAACATGCCTAAGCATCACACTGAGGGTTGCTGAATTCTTCATAAATGTATGTATTATTAATCAAACATAAGACCTTACATTATATATATAAATATGTGGCTAACACCTAAAGCTACTAGATCTTGGACTCCTTGAAACCCTAATAAGATGTGGGTTCCTTGACTTTACTACTAAGCCCAAACTAAACTCGCAAATAAAAATCCAATTACTTGATAAAATCCAACATCAGTCCCCATGGACCACTAGCACATCCCTTGTCCAGAAAACAGAAAATTACAGAATTGCCCCTAACACCAAAAAAATAAATAAATAAATAAAGCTAAAGAAATTTGAGCAGAACCTAGTTGATGCTAAAAGACATAATAAATAAAGATCATGATTTGTTAGCAAGCCTATGCCTATCCAAGTTTGCCAGTAGGCTTGACATCATCTGATATGCGCCAAAATAATGCTTGGGTATTAGAATTAGCTTTGGCATGCCTTCAATCAGTTTATGTTGTTAATGGTTGCAATCATGGTCCTTTAAAAGGACCATGATTGCATCCATTAACAACATAAACTGATAAAAGGCATCCCAAAGCTACCATTGCAATCATGGTCCTCAATAATATATATATATATATATATATAGAGAGAGAGAGAGAGAGAGAGAGAGAGAGAGATTTAAGGAAAAACAACCTTAATTAAGGAGCCAACAAGTACTAAAAAAAGAAAGAGCAGTATGTACCTTATCTAACACAATTCTTTCCAACAGCTGTATCTTGTAGTATATGAGCAGCCAGCTAAAAAGACAACAAATACTTAGGTTAGAATACGATTTTGTCTCTTAACTATGTTAGGTTTCATTTTTCATCTCTGAACTCTATTAATTGTTTCAGTTTGCTTGTTGAAAATTTGAAAACGCATGAATATTACTCTTATCCTACCTTTTTGTTACAGAGTGAAGGCAATTATTGATGTGGCAAACCTTTTCTTTTTTCCTTTTTTTCTTTGATAAGTAAAAAGTTTTATTGATATCAAAAAGGAACACCCTAGTACACAGAGAGTGTGCAAGGGGTCAACAAATCAAATACAAAAATTGCAAGAATCTAGGAAATCAATAAAAGAAGGGAATGATTGTTTTTGCAAAGCAAACAACCAATACAATAAAGTTCTAAAAAAGAATAGCTTGAGGTCCGGAATAGATCTCTCAATATCTTCAAAGCATCTACTATTTCTCTCCCTCCAAAGACACCACATTAAGCAATGAGGAACGATGGATCATATATAACCATTTCGATGACCACCAAAGCTGCCTTGTCAACACCCTAACAGCCCCAAAACAGTATGTGGCATAACCCAAGTTACTCCAAATAAACCCAAAACCATAGACCATAGATCCATAGCAACAGGACAGTAAAGGAAGAGATGGTCAATCGATTCACCATTACTCTTGCACATGTAGCACCAATCCAATATCCACACCTTCCTTTTTCGTAAATTATCAATCGTCAAGCATTTCCCTAAGGCAGCAATCCATACAAAGAAAGCTACTCTAGAGGGAATCTTCTGCTTCCAAATACTCCTCCAAAGAAAACCGTAGATAGTAGGGCCAACTAAAATTCTATAATAATCATTCACCATGAACCCCTTATCTTTGCTAGGTATCCAACACATCTTATCCTCACCAAACCCCCTTATAGAACCATATATGGATTCCATGAAACTTGAAATAGCCTCTAATTCCCAAACATGCACACCCCTAAAGAAGCTCACATCCCAAAAAAGCACTCCATTGGAGGACTTCATAAGCTCAGCCACACTAGCCTCCTTATTCCTGCAAAATCTGAACAAGTCAGGATAGCTAACTGCAAGAGATGTGGCAAACCTTTTCTGTACACATGTTCTTCCAATGCTAGCATGGACATTAGCAATTCTAGTCTCAAAATGTCAGAACCTATGAAGACACATTAAATGAATGGGTCTCAAATTCAAACCATTGGGATAACACATGTCAGAACCTATTTTGGCATGATCTAAGGGGTGGAAATTCTTGTCTTAAAAATATGTTTCCTGATTTGTTTAAATTGGCACTAGAAAAGGACACTTCTTTGCTTCTTATTTGAGTGGTGAACAGAGTTGGAATCCTCAATTTTGTTGACCTTTCCAAGATTAGGAGTTGGAAGCTACAGAGAGTTTCTTTAATTTATTGTACTCCAAAATCCACAAGGCCAAGATAAAGACCATACTTCATAGAGTTTAACTAAGAGCTGAAAGTTTAAAGTCCATTCTTACTACGATGTCCTCAAAGGATCTACAGGAGTTCACTTCCATGGAGAAGTATATAGGTGTTAAAGTACTTCACAAGATCCTTTTCTTTGCTTAGACAACAACGTTGGGTAAAATACTAATAGTGGATTATCTTTGGAAACGTCACAATTTGATTATTGATTGGTGTTGCATGTGCAAGAGTAGTGGAGAGTCTTTAGATCATCTTCTTTACATTGCTCAGTGATGAGAGATTCATGGTCATTTATGTTTACCCTCTTCAGGGTATTTTGGGTTATGGCGGAGACACCAATTCAGATGCCAGGATGTTGGCAAAGGAAATTTCATTGTCATAGAATTTGAAGATTTGAAAGGCTACTTCCTATGTTTTGTGGATCATTTGGAGAGACATGAATAGTAGACCTTCTGATGGTGTTTAATGGTCTAATCATGTAATCAAGCAATTGATGCAGTGATCACTATATAATTGGATGACTATATCCAGAAATACCCCATCATCTTCCTTTCTTGTTTTTAAGATTTACTGAGCTTGGTATTATAATTTCTTAGGAGTAGTTCAAAACAAATATTGTTTATTTGAATTATCTCCTCTTTTGAATAAATTATTTTACTTATAAATAAAAACCCCAAATATGGCATCAAGAGTGATCCCAATTTACCCCCTAGTAACCCAGCCAAACCCTCCACCAACCCTCCATAACTAGTACTTTATTCTTACCTAAATTTACATATCCCTTCCTCCCAGTTGGCAGGTAACTGTAGTCATCCTCAAAAGTAGTGTCTGCTAGCTCCTTTCACATCAACATTTAGCATGTGCCTCACAAAAGGACCATCACATTTAATGCTACTGAGCAACATCTCATCCACCCACAAACTGGGAACTACTGTCTAAGAGTCCCGTCAGCCAAACTGAGGGGAGGACCTGCTGACAAGTCTTGGGGGAAGGGTTTCCAGCCAAAACCAGCCCTTCACACACCTATCTCCATTCTGCTGAGGTAAACAATCTCATATGTTGAGATTTCACCATTTTCATTTTTCCCACCGGTTTACTGACTTAATCATTAAAGCCTCCCTAGCCAACCCCTGATTGGTCTTAAACAAACTGAGGTTTTCTCCTTCTTAGCAGTGTACCCATCCAGTTGCAATATCTCCACCAAGTTTCAGTCCTTGCAGAAGTTTTTGCTGCAGTTCTGTTGTTCCCTGAAACTTTACCCACATACAGTATTCTTCCCTCAAGTCCTGTATATAAATTTTCACAGAACAAGATGATCACCTCGTAACCTCAGACTTCTCAGAAATTTCTTCCCAGTAAAATTACTCGTGTTTGCTAACATGTAGAAAAATATATTAATCCCTTTGGCCCAATGTTGCTTGTCCATCTTTCTATTTGTAGATGTCTCAAAATACATGTTCACTGATGCAGGCAAGAAAGAGTTCAAGGAAAACCAAGATTATATACAAAAATATTCAAGTTTTATGATCTAGTTTTGATGAGGAATTTCTTGACACCTTTAATAGGTTGCTTTGGTTATTATTGAGGCTTAGTATTGAGTTTTTTTAGGTAAGAAAGCTATTGGATCAGTTTTAATTAAGTTTTACTAGAATGGGGGCAATTTGGTAATTTCCAGAATTCTCGAATAGGCTGTCCTTGGCTGTACCAAAAGCCCATGAGTGTTATTTTATGTTTTGACTCCTTTTCCTATTTGGTTTAGGAGTTATTAAGTCCTTTTTGTTTGTTATTGTTAATCCTAGACACTATCGGAAGGTTAATTCTTTGTTATATAACACTCACTGTAGCGCACACACCTTTGAAATCATGTTTTGAAAACACAATTTCAGGAATAGTTGTGAATGGTGAAATAAAGTTTTGAAAACACGATTTCACAATTTTAACTATGTTAAACTACCGATTCTCCCAAACGTTTAAGCTATTAGAAAATAGTGAATTTAATCACTTAACCATAAGTCTAACACTCCCCCTCACTTGTGGCCCTAACCTTCCCCTTAATAAGTGGAAGCCCAACAAGTGAGAATTTAACATTTTAAACGGGAGGTAGAGTAAAGCTAGAGATTGAACTTAGGATCTCCTGCTCTGATACCATGTTAAACTACCGATTCTTCCAAAATCTTAAGCTATTAGGAAATAGTAAATTTAATCACTTAACCATAAGTCTAACAAACTAAAAAAAGGATTTCAGATGACATGGCATTGTATGTCCTGTACACAGTGTGTAACTATCACCACTCTTCTAGGAATAGGTTTTTTGGAGTCCTAGTCCTTCTAGGAAAGGATTAACAATAGCCTAAAATTCCAGCAGCTTATTTTAAGCTTTGTGGGAGTGATTGCCTTCTCCTACCTAAGTGTGATTGCTTAGGAAAGCATAGGTATGATTGACTAGTGTTTTATTTATCTTATTTCTCATTCTATTCCCTGTCTCAGCCCCAAACAGCCATCAAGATTCAATCTTTTCTAATCTAAAACCCACCCTCAAACATCAATCCTTATTCAAGAACCCTTTAAGAACTCGTCAAGAAATCTATTGTAGTGCTGAATTCTTAAAGATCCTAAATCATTCAGTTTCTAAACTCAATGTCTGTAAATATTTAACTTTTCAAATTACACGTCTCCATGTATTTCCAAAATAGATAGATTTCTTGTCTAATTTAATTGGGAAAAGCATATTTCATATGCAATTCAGATAACGAATCACCTAGAGAAATAAGATAGATTTCTTGAATGTCTGTAAATATTTAACTTTTCAAATTACACGTCTCCATGTATTTCCAAAATAGATAGATTTCTTGTCTAATTTAATTGGGAAAAGCATATTTCATATGCAATTCAGATAACGAATCACCTAGAGACTTTGGCGAGAAAGAACTGCTAGAAATTTTGAGGAATTTGAACTGACTATTTCAGACCTGAAATTGCAGTTCCTCATAACCTTGTTTGAATGGCTGAAAGCACAAGAATCTTTTCTTTCTTCAACTTATTAAAATTTATGGATCATTGTAATTTTAGAGCCTAGTTGTGATGTATATCTAGCATACATCATATGTACTTGGTGCATTCCATTTCTCTTAATAAACCTTATTATTTATCCAAAAAAAAGAATTCTTCCTAAATAAGTTTCTAATCATATGCCAATGGGTTGTGGCCTGGATTCCACCCTTGGTGATAAAGTAAGGTCATGGGTTTGATCTCGCTTGGGTGCATGAGTTACTATACTTAGCAAAAAAAAAGGGGGAAAAAAATTTCTTGATTGCACAAACTTAAATCCTCTAAAGTTTTAGTGTGAAATCCTCAAGGTGAAAACTTTTGAGGATTTAAGCTTGTGCAATCAAGAAAATTTTTTATGTGAGATCATCAAAAGTTTTAGTGTGAGATCATCAAGGTGAAAACTTTTGATGCCAACTATTCTTGATAAAAGCCATAAATCGTAAAAGGTACAAAATTGGATTAAAAAAAGTTGAATACCTCACCACCATTGGTACCTCCCTCATAGCACGGTTTCAAGTTAATAGCACGTTCAAGGTAGGGTATCCAACATCCACTGAGCATATCTCTTCTGGCCATCTCCATACCACCTTGGTAATTCTGTTTACACAGAACATATGGAGGTAACTTCCCAACTGATTACTAGATGTAACGTGAAAAGAATATGAATAATAAATTTTTTGATAAATTTGATAAGCATCCAATTGTACCTCAAGCATTTCTCTCAAATACGGTTCTTCATTAAAATAATCTCGGCGTATGAAGATAAATGGCACCTTGTATGCCATGGCTTCACTGACTGTGCCATATCCAATCTTTCCTGGAGTAGGAAAAAAAAAGCACAGGTACCAAAAGTTCAGAACTAAAAGCTCTAGACAAAATCTCAATCATTGGACCAAGCAACAGCTCTAAATAAATTAAAAAATATTATACCGAGCATGCAATCTGAAGCTGCTATTAGGTCAGGCGTATAAACATCTTTTGCAAGCTTTATGAAATTAGGGGGAAGCTCCTGATTGTCTGAAGCCCCACAAACCTAAATCAGAATGCAATAGGAACAATATTATCAAAATGAAATGAAGAAATAACTATGATCGATGTATATGTCCAACAAAACTTACCAGGCACAACCAACCAGCAGGTAAGTACTCCTCCTTCAACTTCCAACCAGCTGGCTGGACGTGATGGACAACAGCACATAACAGTCAGAATTTGTCTTAATGCCTAAAGCATAATAAGCATATCACAATACCTAAGGACAAAAATATTGGTTTTAAAACAAGCAAGTTACATCAAAAAGAGGGGCTCTTAACAGATAGCATCCTAAGCATCTGGTATAAAAATAAAGTTCACCATAAAGTTTGTAATAGAACATTCAAGCTAGTAAAAGTAGATTACAGAAAAAACAAATAATAATGATCTGTGAATTGATATGGGAAATTGCTTCTCAATATCTCCCTTTTCTTTTTGGTTGGATGAAGTTGCTCAAACTAACTAGCATTTTTCACAGATTAGCAAATACATTAAGGCACCATCACATCAGGGAAGTGAAATGCAATAGTAATCAGTTTAGTAGGGAGGATGAAGTGGGTGTGACAATTGTATGTTTATGTAATATAATAAAAATACACATCCATAATATTACTAATTAATTTGTTACAATTATTTACAGAGGAAATTTTTTTTAAAGATAAAATGATCAAAGGCAGCAAGTGGAATTTGGACAAAAAATGCTGATAAGATGTGGAATGATTGCATCAAAAGAGTGGCTAAAGATGTAGGCAATTGACTAAAAAGGCTTGGTGGCGGAAAAGGAGGTTCGTATAGCTATTAGATTAGAGAGAGAGAGAGCTATAGAAGCTCACCTAGATGTAGAGACAATGCTGTTTATAGAAATTATAAAGTGGTGAAGAGGGAACAATGAAGGTTGCCGAAGAGACTAAATTTAAGGCTTGTGATGAGTTAAATAGTAAATCGGGGACGAAGGATGGAGAAAATAATATTTATAAAATTTGCTAAGACAATGGAAATGAAAACAAGAGACTTGAATGGTGTCAAGTGCATTAAAGATGAAGATCAAAGAGTGTTAGTAAAAGAAGAGGCATAGTAAAGAAAGATGTAAAAGTTATTTTGATAAACTTTTTTTTGCAAGTGATACACAAAATTGGAGCGAATTGAGTAACCCATTGAGAATAGAAATCGGAGGTTTGCTTGAAGAATTAAGATGACTAAGGTAAAGACACACTGAGGAAGATGAAAATTGGAAAAGCCATATGAGACCGGATAAAATCCCCATTGAGGTTTGGAACCGCCTGGGTGAGGTGGGTGTACGCTAGTCGAACAAACTTTTTCAATAAGACCTTAAGTGTTAACAAAATGCCTAGTGAGTAGAGAAGAAGTACTCTAATAGCTATTTATAAGAAAAATGGATATATTTAAAATTGTAAAAATTGCCGTGGAATTAAACTTATGAGTCAAACTATGATACTTTTCAATGAAATTATTTACTTATCAAAAAAATTATTGCTTGTTATTTATTTTTTAATGTAACTTTCATAATTTTTGGATTTAAGATTTTGTTTCCTTGGTTTTACGCGTTTTAATTCTTTTCTATTTAGAGTCTTATTATGATATTATATCAATTAGAATCTTTTAGAGTGTTTTCGCTTGGAAAATGAAATTTATAAAGCCTTTCAATTGACCGGAAATATTTAAAACTAAAAGAAAATTCTATTATCAATACAATTTTAGTCAATTTATTTTCTCAAAAGATTCTAGAGTTCTTTTTTGAGGATTCAAGGAGCTCTTATGGATTTAAGGGTTTTCGTCTGGTTTGAACAGTACCTAATCTTATCACACTTTTCATTCTACGAAAGTCTGGAAAGTCTAGATTATATGCTCTTTCGATATATGAAGAATCGAATGATAGTTGGCAATGAGGGAGGGTATGAAATTGGCTTTTTGCAAGGGGCCCATTCCAAGAGTCTAATAAATTTTCATGCCGTTCACCCTAAAACTTGCCTTAGGGTCTTAAATTTAAGGTCCCATTTAACCAATACCCCAAAACAACAAACAACCCCCCCCCCCCCCCCCCAAAAACACCCCACCCACTCCCAACCCCAAAAGGAAAAGATCCCAACTTATCTTGTTGGTGGCTAAAAGCATAATGAGAAGCCAAGGAGGTAACACTACCCCAAATAGGTTAGGAAACCCACCAGCCCATTGAGTCCCTCATATCCAGCCACCAACTCAAGATGCTTGGGAATTTCCAATGAGCTAATGCTTACCAAGCTAGAAGAAGGGCACCAATTTGGCCAATTGGCCCCTTATAGCACAATGGCAACAATGACTTGATAGAGAAGAATAGAAAACAGCTTGCAACATTCTTTCTCAAGAAACTGTTATCTCCATGTCTAATAAAATTTCAGGCAAGTTGCACTTGTCTGTGATGATATGATGACCAACTTTAGAATGTTGTAAGGTATTAGCATTTTGAGAACAATTGTTCTCTCTTCCCATTTGGACAGTCCTCATATTCAAACAAGCTATTGAACCCAAGAAGTGGGATATAATTAATCTTCTATGTCTCATTACTTTATGATATTTGTTTACCAACAAAATAAGTTATTTTCTTCTAACAATTTGGACAAGGGATTCATTCTAATAAATATATTATTTTTCAAAAGGCTAAAGAAAAACAATTATCAAGAAAAATCTTATAACCAATTACCAAATAAACACCAGAATTTCAACCCAGAGAATCAATTTTGAAAACTTGAAAGAAAGTAAGCTGGAAATTCTCCAAACCATTTAAAGTCAAGGTACTTTCACCAATCTTGGTCATTCTAAGATGTTGAGGGATTCAAAAAATTTGGAATGTAAGCAAGAAAAATTGAAAGAAATATACCAATATATCATGACAGCCTAAATTATACCTCACCTGCCCACCAAAATTAAAAATTACTAGCTTCACATCATCCAGAACTCCAAGATCTTTCCTCACCTGCATTGCAAGGAAATTTTTGATAGCAAGCATAATACATTAATTCATACACATTAAATTTTTGAGAGTTCTAAATCACACCTCTTCTCTAGATTTGTGTAATCTCCTCACGACAAGGGGTACATCAATAACACCACGAAATGCAGGCACTAAAAAATGAAAAGGAATATTCAAATACCAACTAGAATAAATACCCTACAACTTATTCATTACCAAAAAAGGCAGAATATGTATAGAGCCACAGACAAACACAAAGACAGAAATACAACCTGAAGATCATAATCCCTATAATCGGGTTAGCAAACAAGAGTGAATAAAAAAATATTTCTTAAATATTAACTTTAAAGAAAACAACCACAAATGTGCTTCAACAGACATACTTGGGCTGTATCCAGGTAGACGGATTACAAACTCGCTATGGGAATAATCTTCAGCAATCTGCATGAATTTTCATAAGACCATTTAGGTTTGGCTCAGCAATATCAGTTATTTCATCTGCAATATTAAATTACGAGAAGAAAAAAGTGCAAGTATAAGATTGAGGGCATGCATACACACATTGACCTGTATATGAGTTAGGTTAAAGTTACAACACTTAACAACCTTACATGAGATTGATGCTTTGTCAATCCACCATGAGATCATATGTTCTATCCATGCTTATCATGCATGCCACATTTTACATCGATTAGATCTAATGTGCTGCCATGTTTGCAATATGTTTGGTAATGTGCTGCCATTGAATTATTGGAGAAATTATTTGTTAGGTGTAAAAAAAAAAAAAAAAAAATCCAAAGAACTCAGTTTTGCTATAATTAATCAAATATGAAAATGCATATTATAAGTACGCCCTCACAAGTGGCAACAATCACAAAATTAGATAAAATATTGTATTGCAACACTCCCCCTCAAGTGACAAAGATACTGTACATGCCCAACTTGATTAAAATAGCATGAAAATGGATTACATATAATACCAACATCTAGCTTCTCCTTGATGAAATGTTTGTCAATCTCAACAGGTTTAGTCCTATCATGTTGGACAGGATTGTGAGCTATATTAATAGTTGCCTTGTTGTCACAATACAATCACATGGGTGACAAAAGTAGATTTAAGGCGATGTAATGGTACCAAAATCAGATAAGGAAGCTTATCTAAGTCTTCAAAAAAATTCACTCAAAGAATAGAGGTCTTTGCTACCCAAAATTTGTGATTTCACCAAATCAAAGTTGGAAGGCAAGTCAAGAGAAATAGGGCAACATTCATATAGGTCTCTCTGTTTTTGCATAATGCAAACATCAGAGGAGATGGGCAGGTAAAGTTGAGTTCTTCATATATACAACTAAATTTTGCATAATAATCTCCTGAAGGAAAAATATTTAGACCAAGGGAGAAATAATTTTGATGGAGATCATATATACGTCTAAGATTATTGTAAGCCTGTTCCCACTCAAGTTTGGTAGTTGGCCAAGAAAAACCATACTACAATTTAACTTAGACTCCATATTGTTCCACAAGAACTCCCAATCTATGCATCTTCTACTCCCCAATCATCATATTTAGTATCCACAGAAGGGAAAATCATCAATAAGAAAGTGAAAAAATTTTCTCCTGACCTCAACAACTTGAGCCATTGAGCATAATTACTCCCAATAAGGTGAATGGAGTTAATACAGAGCATATAAGGAAACAACATATAATTAGGATGGATATTATCTTTTGACTCCATAGTAACTCTTGTCAAATCAAACATATAAACTAAACTAAAAAAGTGTAGGCTCCCTAATCAACTGCAAAAAAAACTTGACCAACCAGAACAATAAACTAAAAGAGGGCATGCTAATTGACAAAAATAATAGTAAATAAACTTTGCAATTTTACATTGGCAGATTTTGGAACCCACGTGAACTGTACCACCAGTCCAATACTAGGAACAATGGTTTTTTTTTTTTTTATAGGTAATAGAATTTTTATTGAAAAAATGAACACTTTGGACATGAAGAAAATAGAAAAAGCTCAAGAGCTAAAGCTAACAGCTAACAAATTGTAGAAGGCAAGAATCGAAATACATTGTGTAAGACCCCAAATACGAGCCCACTGAAATAAAGTACCAAAAAGAAGTTGTTTTAAAAGATCTAAATATCTCTCTCATTATCTTCAAAGATATGGTCATTTCGTTCCTGCCAAACTAACCACAATAGACAACTTGGTATCATATTCCAGATAGTTGACTGATGCTTACCAAACCAATTCTCCCAAACAAAAAGAAGAGAATTAACCGTCTTCGGCATTACCCAATGGACTCCAAACACATGAAAAACTTCACACCACAAAGCATAAGCCAACTTATAGTGAAGTAAGAGGTGGTCCACAAATTCCCCATCACACCGACACATGCAACACCAATTAACAAGGGATTGACCTCTCTTAACAAGATTATCAATGGTAAGTATCCCAGCCCTGGCAGCTGTTCAGTGTTATCAGGAAAGCTGGAAAGGATAAACGCTCAACAATTCTACACAGGCAAATTTCAGCCTTGGGTAAAACTCTATCACCAGTCTAACACTAGGAACAATTATTAGTATAGAACATATCCCAAAGACTGGCCAAGTAATATATTCTCACTTCAAAATTAATATTCCTTCCCTCGACAAACCATGACAATCACATTCCCTAGACACTAGTCATGGATAGTCAAGTGCCAAACTCCCACTCCCTTTGATTGGCTAGGGAATCATATGACCTCCCAATAAACAAGTGCCACTTAAAAACATCTAAGAACCTACCCAAAAGGAAGTCTATGTGTTTTATTTTATATGTACGAAACGACATAGGCATAGTAAAGATAGACATAAAGTTGGTGAACTTGATTGAGAACTGTTACTTCAGTTACAAACTGAATGCTTGGTGCCTTTCGTTTTATTAGTTAGCATGCTAAAATGGGTGTCTAGTTTCTCCTTCAATCAACTTCAAAAAAAATTTGTTGCACTGTTAAAGGAAATATATAATTCAATGAAAAACACAAAGGTGGGAAGCAAGATAACAAAATATCTACAATCAAAAGATCTTCTGATTCATCTAAAAAAATCCCTTGTCTACAATATATGGTTCTAGGTGAAATTACCATACTAGTTTCTAGGTGAAATTATTGAGAAAAGAAAGTTGGGTGAGTGTAAAAAGGAAAAATTGAATGTATTGCCATGGGTGGGGTCAATTGTTTGTAGGTTTTAGAAAGGTTCAAAGGACTCTTTTTTAGAAAGGTTCTCTACGTTTAAAAAAAAGTGGTTAGGATTATCTCTGCTGCATTATGGGTGGTGTTCGTAGTTTTTTTATTTAGTCCAAACTTTTTCAACTGGTGGTAGAGGAAGGGGGACGGTATTTTTTTGAGTGGAGTAGGTACTTCATGAAGTTGGTCTTCATGGGTAAGAAAGTGGCACAATGGCTGATGAAGAGTTTAGAACAGATAGTTGTTGGGAGCAGTCCGAAGTACTTTTATTCGTTCAAGGAAGGAGATTCAGCCTCCACCCTCCAACGGAACTCCAATTCTTTTGGCTTGTTCCTAATGTTGACTGAACTTAAAGTTGGCGGGTCTAGGAGGTCCATTATCATTCCAGTAGGCAGAGCAAAGAATGGATGGAGGGTTTTTGGGTTAGAGTTAAGGAAGTTGCTGGAACCTGAAAACTATGTGAATGGTGGGAATGGGCAGTCAATTTTTGTGGCTCAGCCTCATAAGGATAACTCTAGGATTCAACCTTTTAAATCCTTTGCCGATACGATGCATGGGCATGAGGTGCAGGTCAGGGGCAGAAACCAGTCAGAGATGCAAAACCCAGTAAGTAAACAAAAAAGGTTAAGCAAAGCGCCGGTGAGCTTACCAGGTCTGGCGACTTTAGAAGGTAGAGTTGTGGGTACTCAGTGCAGAACAGAGGAGTTTTACTTTGGAAAGACAAATCCGGTAGGATATAAAAAGAGATCTCCATTGAATTTCAAATCAAATTGGAGTGAACATGTTTATGGAAATAAACGGGAACTGGGGAATTCTGACTGGGCAAGAAAAAGCTTGACTGTAATAGTGAATGGGGAAGGAAAAAGGGGGGTGGTGTGGAATAAAGGTGGATTGAGGAGTTCCTTATGGGTAATAAGGGATCAGAGGGAGCATGTACCTAGTGGTTCACGGATTCACAAATGCCCTATGGTGGGCTCAGACCAAGAGGGTTCTCTAGTGGGCCTTCCTGTGATCTCTGGTCCAGAGCCCACCGGCCCACTGAGGTTGGAAGTGGGTGAAAGCCCAACTATGGGGGACCCAATACTTTTTAGGCTAGAAGCCCACACACCAATGATGTCTAAAGCATCTCACGATACGTTGGAGGCTCTAGACATCACAAGCGCTGATGTCGATCTTTCCGTGGAGTCGCCGACGCCACCGGTGAAGGCCAACACAACGCGACATGGAGCTCCGATGACGGCGGCAAGCCCGACGACCCAAATCAAGATGAATTGTGGGCCGGCGAAGGCATCGGTGAAGGTAGGTGGTCCTTTTTCTAATGGGTTTCACGCCGGGGCTTCACCGGCAACACAGGATAGGGCCGATACAGCATTTTTCCACACCACAAGGACAGATTTGGTGTCTATTTCTCCAACCGAGCTTCTAGGTTGCCTTGCGAAGACTTCAGCAGAGGCTGAGAGTCCTTTTTCTGGTGGGTTTTGTGCTGATGAGCCTCCGTCCACACTGGGTAAGGCAGAAACAGAGGGTGACAGGGCATTAATAGGTCTCGAGCTATCAAATCATGTTCTGAGTCCACTGAGAGTTGGGATTGAGGAAGGGGGTGTTCCGGGTGGAGTTGTAGGTGATCGGGTTAAGGGTCAACATGAGAAGAGGTGTATTATGCTTTTACAAAGACTTGAGACGGAAATTGAGGCAGCCAAGCTGGTGCATAGGAAAGATGCTGCCCATCAAAAAGTTGTCTCCAAGGATAAAGGGAAGAGGGAGTTAAGGAATTTGATTTCCTCAGTTAATTATGATGGGAGGTAGTTTTCTTTTCTTTGGCTGCTTGACTGAGGTTGCAGTAGGGAGTTTACAGTTTCAATGAAGTTAAGAATGGTGTCATGGAACGTTTGAGGTTTGAATGATTCGCGGAAACGTTTGGTTCTTAGAAATTTATTACGGGAATGAAATTGTGATCTAGTTTGCCTTCAAGAAACTAATCTTGCAGGCATGGATAGACAGTTGATTTGCAGCTTGTGGAGTTGTCCCTGTGTAGACTAGGTAGCATTGGATGCGGATTAGACAGCTGGTGGGGTTTTGATGATGTGGGATAGGAGGGTTTTAGAAAAGCTAGAGGTAATGGTGGGTCATTTTTCCGCATCAGTTCGGTGGCAGGGTTTGGGGGATGGTTTTATTTGAGCTTGCTCTGGGGTTTATGGCCCGAATGATAATAACTTGAGGGGGCAGTTGTGGGATGAGCTGATTGGAGTTCAGCAACTTTGGGAAGTTCCATGGTGTTACATAGGGGACTTCAACATTGTTCGGTTCCCTAGTGAAAGGTTGGGGGGATCTCGTCTTACCCCGGCTATGGAGAATTTTTCTGAGTTCATTAAGGAGCTTAGCTTAATAGATTTGCCACTGGAAGGAGGGAGTTATACTTGGTCGAGTGGCTCGGATCAGCCTTCAATGTCTAGGATAGATAGGGTTCTGGTTTCTCATGATTGGGAAGACCATTATCCGGATGTGACCCAACGGGTTTTAACTCATCCTATTTCAGACCACTTCCCCATTTTAGTGGAGGCAGGAGGGATATTAAACGAGAAAAGTCCTTTTAGGTTCGAGAACATGTGGCTAAAGTCGGATGAGTTCAAATATAGGTTTGTTTCTTGGTGGAATCGATATTCTTTCTCAGGTACCCCAAGTTTTGTACTTGCCAAGAAACTGAAGGCATTGAAGGAAGATATTATTCAGTGGAACCGGAGTGAGTTTGGAAATGTCGTGCGTCAGAAAAAAGAACTGCTGGAGGCTTTGAAATTATTGGATGTTAAGGAAGAGGAGATCGGCCTTTCTGAAATGGAGTTAGGTGAGAGGGCTGTGTTGAGATCTCAAATACAGAACCTTCTCTCATTGGAAGAAGTCTCGTGGAGACAGAAGTCAAGGATGCTTTGCATTAAGGAAGGAGACAACAATACCCAATTTTTCCACAAGATGGCCAATTCTCGGAGAAGGCATAATCATATTAGTATGTTGGAGGTGGATGGGGTTATCTATGAGGATGAATCCGAGATGGTCGACCAAGCTGTACAATTTTTAAAAAAATTGTACAAGGAGACTGAGGAGTGGAGGCCTTGAGTGGAAGGTTTGGAGTTTGATCAGATAGAGGGGCTGGAGAGGGACTGGCTTGAACGGAGGTTTGAACCGGAGGAGGTTCTTAGAGTTGTCAGAGAGATGGAAAGAGATAAAGCACCAGGTCCTAATGGTTTCTCTTTGGCTTTCTATCACCATTGTTGGGAAGTTGTGGAAAGAGATGTCTTAGCCGTGTTTGAAGAGTTTTATCAACACAGTAAGTTTGAAAAATCTCTTAATGCAACTTTCATAGCCTTAATCCCTAAGAAGAATGGTGCTTCGAATATTCGAGATTTTAGACCTATTAGTTTGGTTGGGAGTGTTTACAAGATTTTGGCTAAGGTGTTGGCAAAACGCCTGAAAGAGGTATTGGATCAGCTGATATCGGAATCTCAGAATAGTTTTGTGGGTGGTAGACAGATACTTGATTCAGTTCTCATTGCTAATGAGTGTGTTGATAGTAGGGTGAAGAGTAAGATTCCGGGGGTTATTCATAAATTAGACATTGAGAAAGCCTATGACCATGTGAACTGGGAGGCTCTTCTTGATTTGTTAAAGAAAATGGGATTTGGGATGAGGTGGTGTAGGTGGATCCGCACTTATATATCTACAGCCCAATTCTCTATCTTGTTTAATGGGTCTCCAGCTGATTTCTTTGAGAGCTCGAGGGGATTGAGACAAGGGGACCCGCTATCCCCCATGTTGTTTTTGGTTACGATGGAGGTCTTCAGTAAGATGATGAAAAGAGCTGAAGGGGCGGGTTTGTTTCGAGGCTTTAGGGCTGATGGTAGTCGGGGTGGAGGGGTATGTGTCTCACATCTTTTGTTCGCGGATGATACGATTCTATTTTGCGATGCTGATAAGGAGCAGATTTTATATGTTAGGATGCTTCTTCTTTGTTTCCAAGCAGTGACAGGTTTAAAGGTTAATGTGCTGAAGAGTGAGATGGTTCCCATTGGAGAGGTTCCTAATGTCCATGTCCTGGCAAAGATTTTGGGATGCCAGATGGGGTCTTTGCCTATGACCTATCTTGGTATGCTTTTGGGGGCGTCCCACAAGTCCCCTACTATTTGGAAACCTATCTTGGAGAAAATTGAGCGTAAGTTGGCCGGTTGGAAGAATATGTTTTTTTTTTTTTTTTTTAATAAGTAATAAGATATATTGATAAAAAAATAAAAAAATAAAAAAATAAAAAAAGAACCCTAGTACACAGGGAGTGAACAAGGGAAGAAATCAAATACAAAAATTGCAAGAGTCTAGGAAATCAATAAAAGAAGGGAATGATCGATTTTGCAAAGCAGACAACCAATCCCTTAAAGTTCTAAAAAAGAGTAGCTTGAGGTCCGAAATAGATCTCTCAATATCTTCAAAACATCTACTATTTCTCTCTCTCCAAAGACACCACAAAAAGCAATGAGGAATGATGGACCAAATGTAACCATTTCGATGACAACTAAAGCTGCCTTGCCAACACCCTAACAGCCCCAAAACAATGTGCAGCATAACCCAAGATACTCCAAATAAACCCAAAACCATAGACCATAGATCCATAGCAAAAGGACAATGAAGGAATAGATGGTCAACCGATTCACCATTTCTTTTACACATGAAGTACCAATCCAAAATCCACACCTTCCTTTTTCGTAAATTATCAATCGTTAAGCATTTCCCTAAAGCAGCAATCCAGACAAAGAAAGCTACTCTAGAGGGAATCTTTTGCTTCCAAATACCTTTCCAAGGAAAACCATAGAAAATGTTGCCGAGTAAAATTCTATAATAATCACTAACCATGAAACCCTTAACTTTGCTAGGAATCCAACACATTTTATCCTCGCCTAGCCCCCTTATAGGTGAACCATATATGGTTTCCATGAAGCCTGACATGGCCTCTAGATCCTGAGCATGAACACCCCTAAAGAATCTCACATCCCAAAAGAGGACACCATTGGTGAACTTCTTAAGCTCAGCCACACTAGCATCCTTATTCCTGCAAAATCTGAACAAATCAGGATATCTAATAGCAAGAGAAGTCTCTCCGCACCACCGGTTGGAAGAATATGTATTTGTCAAAAGGTGGAAGACTAATTTTGCTTAAAAGCACATTATCTAGTCTCCCCACTTATTATTTGTCACTTTTCACCATCCCTACACATGTGGCCAATAAAATTGAAAGGTTGCAAAGGGATTTCTTGTGGGGGGACTCCAAGTTACACTTGGTGGGATGGGACAAGGTGTGTGCACCGTTGCAAAATGATGGGTTAGGAGTAAGGAAATTAACTACTTTCAATAAAGCCTTACTTGAGAAGTGGTTATGGAGGTTTGGGAATGAGGAGACAAGGCTTTGGAGAAGGGTTGTAGCTCTCAAGTTTGAGGAAGAATGGGGGGATGGACTTCCAATCTAGGTAGAGGGGTACATGGGTGTGGCTTGTAGAGAAGTATCCGCATGGGATGGGATGGGATGATTTTAGCAAGAATATTTGCTTTAAGGTAGGGGTGGGGGATAGAGTGAAGCTTTGGACAGATCAATGGTGTGGGGATTCTCCACTTCAATTGGCTTTTTCGAGTGTGTATGGGATTGCCTCCAATAAAGGGGCATCGGTGGCCTCTTCTCTTGATCGGTTGGGGAGTGAAGAGCGGAGAAGCTGGGATGTTCATTTTACTCGGAAACCAAATGATTGGGAAATGGGTGGGGTGGATGATTTTCTCCGCACCTTGGGCTCAAATCTACCTCCCACTGAGAACGGAGATCGTATGCGATGGAAGTTGACAAAGAATGGGGACTTTGATATCCGATCGTTCTACAATAAGTTAAGAAGCCACTTGCCCATTATTTTTCCTTGAAAAGGATTTTGGAAGGTTAAGGCTCCTCAGCGTATTTCCTTTTTTGTGTGGACTGCTGTACGAAATAGGATCCTTACAAGTGATAATTTGAGGGGTAGATGGGATTTTGTCGACTGGTGTATCATGTGCCGCAGTAATGGAGAGACGGTGGATCATTTGTTACTACATTGTGGAAAGTCTTATCAGTTGTGGAGCTTGGTGTTTAGTTCTTTTGGGTTTTCTTGGGTCTTGCCAAGATCGGTTGCGGATACTCTTTTCGGTTGGTGGAATTGACCTAGAAAGCATTTGTCTAGCATTTGGAATTTAGCTCCATTATGCTTGATGTGGTGTCTTTGGAGAAAGCGTAATAGGAGGACGTTTAAGGACATGAATAGTTCGGATGACCAGCTTTTGGCCTCTTTCAGTAGCACTTTGTTTGACTGGTCTAGGGTTTGGAGACTCACCTCTAGTAATTCTCTCCCTATGTTCCTTAGCTCTCTCCTGTGTACTTAGTTTATTTTCATTTTCATTTTCCTTTCTTTTTCTTAACGCTCTTTCTTTTCCCTTTGTATTTTTCTCTCTACCTTATGTTTTTCTGTATAAGGTAATGTTCTTGAATATAAATCTTTATTACCTATCAAAAAAAATACCACTTAAATGGAAATTACTTGTGCTTTGAACAACTCAGATGCATATTACTTTTAGATGCAAAAAATATTGAAGGTTACCTGCTGAAGGACTGAGCGATAGTGAGATCCAGCCACCGTGACATATTCCGCATAGATAAAATCCCAACTGCCCAGGTTTCAAAAGGAGTAAAAAAAGGTGGAAATTGGGGTTTAAAACATACTGCAAGAATTCTAAAGACTTAATAAATCAAAATTAAGAGAGGAGAAGAGCTGCAAATATAAGAATATATAAACAGAGCCTTGGTCAAACAAGAAACGGTAAAAAAAAATTACTACTAGTAAAAATCAAGCATCGTCATTCCAAAATAATAATAATCATTACTAAAATCAGTCATTTGGTTCTTCCCCTTGCGCAACTGCATCTTATTCCAACATTAACCAATAGTCTTTCATAAATAATACCAGGGTTTTGTAAAATGTCCTTCATTTGAGAAAGTATGCATCCAAAGCTACAACTTTCATATCACTTTTCTTGACAAGTCCATTATTGTTTTATGGTTTAAACATGTATGTTCAATCAGTTTCCTCCCAAGAAAGTAGAAACATTATCTTATGATTAACACCTTATCTCTAATTCTCAAAACAAATGAGAAATCTCTAGGGTCCACAGAAACCTGATTACACAAAATATGTAACATTATTTGATAAAGCATAATTTTGTACTTAAAAATATTAGGGAAATTTTTTGAACAAAAAAATCTTGGCCATAATACTGGGAAATACAGATATTATCGCAGAAGAACAATGTTAAAATTGTTATAAAATTTCAATGCAATTACCAAATACACTATAATAACATAATTTTTGGTGAAATAACGACCAGATATACTGCCAGTATTTAACTATTACCAACATGCCACAATACATCACCAGTATTTAAATTTTAAAAAATTGGGTCAGATTTCAAAGCTGCATTTGAAGATTACAAGCATCTTCTACATAAGTCTTGAATTTTGTTTTTGTAGCAAATATCATATAAATTGAAGAATTTACAGCTTCAGATTAAAAGTTTCAGTCATACGAACAACAGTGCAAACAAGTTACCTGAAGTTGGTGACGCAAACAGAACGAATTCCAGCATCTGCAGCTGCTCGGCATGCAATAGGAACAACATCTGAAATCTGCTTTATAAAAATGTAAGCATGACTGAAGGCCTTTCATAATGATGGAAAGATCAAGAAAATATTTGTATAGACACAACCCAAAAAAAAAAAAAAAAAAAAAGAAGAAGATATGGTCTCATTTTGATTCCTTATTTCACATTTCAGAAAATCCAACCTCATAAATAAAAATCCAAAAAAGAAACAGTTCAAGTACCACTAAGTCAGCCTTGATAGAGTTCAGCCACTGAACTTCGGTTGCTAAAACTGATGCCCGGGGTAATACTGACATTTGGGAATACTTGATCACATCGAATGAGCCAATAAAAAAAGTCAACCAACAAAAGAAAAGTTATGGTAACAGAGCCAGCAAACCAAGTGATAAAAAAATTAATATAAAAGGAAACAATACCAATGCCAAGTATGGACATGGGAATGATCATTGGTGTTCCATTAACATGAAATCAACAATAATTTTAAAAGAAAAGTTTAGCAATTGCTAACCAACTCTGAAGTTTACATCACACCTTTTCCAAGGAGGCAACTGGATCAACTGTCAAAGCATCTGCTTGAATTGCTCCACAGTCTAACACAACCTGCTATCACTCAAAATGCCTTATTACTACCATTGCAAGAACACAATTCGGAAACAATTCACACAGCTAACATAACATAAATTGCCTACTCATTTAAAGGTTATAATGATTATGGTTAAATCGATTCATATAATTCTTTTAGGGCTACAATTATATTAAAGATAATAGTCTAAACTAAGAGATAAGAATTTTTCTTTTATTTTTATTAAATAGAGAGTACTCACTTGTTTCTTGTGGAAGCCGCAGCATTAAATAATTTAAAACTCTTTTCACTACAGAATAAGAGTGTGTTTAAATGTGTTGTGTACATGAAATCATCATTTTTTGCTTTTGTAGCATCAAGAGGCCGTGAATGACATGGAAAAGATGAATAAACAGATAAATTTTGAAAATATCATCATATCAAGAGGTTCTAGTAAAAAAACAATCGTTCAATACAATATACAAACCACAATAATTTTTAATCTATTTCCTTGGGTGCCATCTAGATGCCATCATCTGTTTATGTGAACTACTACATCAAGGGAGAATAGTGGAAGCTAGAACAAAATGAAATTTACATTTTTAACACGTAAGTGATAGCATAGACAAGAGATAAACACATTTGCCCATAAACTTATCCAATTTAACCAACCTTGCGAAATAAGAGTCTTGGTGATTGTATTTCAGAAGTGAACACAAAGTCAGGAGCGCCTGTAACCATGTGAATATCATGGCCAGCTCGAATGAGATGACGGGCAACCTGTAGATCGCAACATCAGAATCATGAAACTACTCACAAAGCACTTGGTTGAACAAGAAGAAATAAAAAGATAATTTGGGTTAGTAATTTATAAATCCATGCTAAGCATGGAAGCACCACAAGTCCACTTCAACAAAAACAACAAATTTTAATCCCATAACATTGTGATCGGCCATGAATCCTCAACAGAGTAATTGTAATTGGCCACATGTATACTTTTGAGCCATTCTGTCTTGTCCAAAATCATACTCTCAAATCTCAATTACTTCATTATCCTTTTCACTACTTCTGCTAATGTTATTTTAGATTTTTTTTCTAACTCTTTTTGTTCCCTTGATTTAAATTTGTTGATATTACTAATTGTCTCAAAAACTTAAACTATTAAGAAATTATGAATTTAGCCATTTAATCTAACACTCTCCTTTCACGTATCAACCTAAACTCTCCTTATTAAGTGGAACCCAAAAAGTGGGAATTTCTTACTTGATGGGGTAAGGTGGAGATAGGTTTTTGAGCCCGGATAAAATAAGTCATACCCAGTGCACAAATCTCCCACTTAGGAGAGGTCATGGTCATAGTAAGCAGCCTACACCAATTTTTTTTGAAAAGCGTATTTTTGGACTTGAACCCACAATCTGTTATCTTTCTTTTGGTAAAAGACATTTGTCATCCCACCAGGCTCTAATACTGAGATAAATTACCAAACCATCTTGAGCAACTCTCAATCTCTCACTCATCCCTATGACTTTAAAAAAGTTTCTTCATTTTCCTATCCTATGTTTGCTTGCATTTTCCACTTATAACTAACAAAATATCCAAATTTACAATCAAATCCTATATAGACTAGATTAACATGGAGCCTTACTTGCAATCAGTGAAAAAAAAAACAATGGGTTTAAAGATTTTTAAGTAAAAGAGTGAAAAAGATATAAAACAGAAGAAAAAGTTCACCTCGACGGCACGAGTGGCATGGCCGAAGCCGTGACCAGTGACGTAGTAGGCGAAAACGAGATGCCGTTTTGGTGCAATCACCTCGACCCCGTGAGTAATGCTTTGATCCATTTGCATCCTCAACTAAACATGAAAAAAGAAAAGAAAAGAGAAGGGTACAACACTTAAAACATTGGAGCTTTCAGTTATGTCAGTCCCAACCCAACATTTACGTTTTCCACACCTGTTTCATTTGTTGAAGTTGAAGTAAAGGTCTCCGTCTCACACTTTCTTTTTTTCTTTTCTTTTTTTTTTAAATATTTTTAGTAAAATATTTAAAATAAAATACTATTTTTGTCCCTAAATTTTGTTAAAAGTTTATTTTTCATCCCTAAACTTTTATAAAAAAAAATTCATCCTTAAATTTTGTAAAGAATTTTTTCAATAGTTTAGAAACAAAAATAAGGTTGAGAAAATAACCTTTTTTTCAATAGTTCTGTTTAGGGATAAAAAACAAACTTTTGGTAAAATTGGAGAACATAAGTAAAAAAATTTCAGTAGTTTAGAGACGAAATATTAACTTTTTAATAGTTTTGGAACAAAAAATGAACTTTTTAAAGTTTAGGGATGAAAAACAAACTTTTAGCAAAATTTAGAGACAAAAATAGCATTTTACCCAAAAATCTGAGACTACATCCTTTTCACCGCAATTTCGTCACAAAAATGCTTTGAAAATTGCTGATGTGATTAGTACTTGATTGAAAAAAATTTTAAAAATAATGATATTAGTGGCCCGCATAAGAGTTTGTAAAAAAGTTTGTCTATCACATTACTCTTTTGCTACTATGATGTGAAAAAAAAAAATGTGAAAGTGATAAATAGCTAATCATAGTCTGCCACATAAGATAGTTGTGAAAATATGTATGATAAAGGGTGTGGTCCTAGGATTATATGCTCCTTATTACACACTCACTGTACACACACAAAAAAAAGAGTGCAGCACGCACATAAAAAGAGGGTGTAATAAATTATGTTAGTTTTATGTTACAAATTTTTTTTTTTTTTAATTTAAAAGTAAGACATGTAATTTTTCTTTCATATCAAATTTGAGAATTTATTGAGCTAATTACACAATATCACTTCACTTGTCCATGGAGGTTCCGAGTTCTATCCACCTTACCATTGGTCTATAGGGCATTTAAAAGAGGGGTCTATCGTTTTGGTCCAATAGACAACTAATTTTTATAAAGGATCAGTGGTTACTTACACAAGCAAAGAGAATTGGACAAGCCAGTGAATGGTCAGTTTAAATAGAGGGAGAGAGACGAAAAATAAAGTAGAGTTGACCAAAAATTGCACTATTCTCCCTCAATCCAAACTAGCCCAAAAGGCCAATTCTTTTGTCATAACTTAATTATAAGAAATTGATAATAACTCAATGCTTTCCATTTTTCTTTTGTTATAACTTTTTCTTCCTATTTGGTATAGTTGGTTTCATGATATTAAAAAAAAATAGTAGAAAATAATTTTTCTAAATTAAAATTTGTTATCTCTGAAAATGGTTTCCAATGGAGGAAATTGATCTTTTTCCTTTTTCCCCTAGATAATAAACTCATTTGATCGATTTTGACCAACTTCAACTAACTTTAATTAATGATTCTGGCACTCTGCCATTTCCACAAGAGTGAATGAGGCGTTTTAAAAGATTCATGAATTCCATTAGAGTTGATTGGTCAATATTCAAATTTTAATTTGGAATAGAGAAGATATGGAAGAAGAGTAAGAAGACTATGCAAATTGAGTTTTGAAAATTTTGGACTAGGAATTCCCTCTCGATGAACCCTTTATTCTAACTCAATTAAGAATAAATGGGAAGTTTGAAGATTGAGAGAGAGAGAGAGAGAGGATTGAATTTCTAACTTATGAATATAATTGAAGTTCAAATAGGAGATGCCAACTTAATCCTTGAAGTTTAAAAAACTATAAAATACTTGTATTATTTTTCCCCATTTTCTTTTTAAAATTCAAACAATTTATGTGAAATGTCTTTATAAGTTAAGTAATTCGACAAATAATTTACTTTGATCTTTAATTATACAGTCATACTAGACCAAAGAGTTCAAAGAAAACACAATTTGTTTTGATTTTAACAATTACTTTCGACAACAAATAGAGACAAGAATAAGATTGAACTATTTTTACAACTTAGATAAATTGCATTTTTATCCTTGAAATTTGATATAAGTTGAAAATTTTGGTCCTTCAAAATTAAAAAGGTTAGATTTGATCCTGAATTTAAGAATATATATATATTCATCCTATTATTTTTGGTAAATTAAATTTTGGTTTATTTAAATATTATAGGATTTGTTTGATTTTGGTCACTTGAATGGTTGGTTTGATTCAGTCCCTTAAAGTTAAAGATGTGGTGCCTCCTCAACAATTAGTAATGTAGAAAAAAAAATTCTCAAAAATAAAAATAATTAGAGGAATCTAATTTTTCCTTTTAAAATTGTATTAGTCAAAATGGGATGTTTTAAAATTGAGGAACCAAAATTGAACAAACTCATATTTGAGAAAATACAATTTACCTTCAAACTTCAAAGATAAACAAACGTTTCCATGCTAAGAAACTTGTAATACACAATTAACACATTTTGGTGTTTCAAACCTAAATGGGAGGTCTGAATTGAATAAACTTGAAAGTTCTAGACTTGATTGAATGGAATTATAGTTAGAGGACTAAATTGAATTTTGGTCAAAGTTAGAGGGTGCAATTTGAAATTTAGCCAAGATTATATTTCTTGAATTTAGAATCACCATATCAAGACATAAATTGTTTACCTGTATCGCTGCAACAGCTTCCACCGCACCAGTTGCTCCTAATAGGTGACCAATCATAGATTTTGTAGAATTCACTCTTAACTGTAGAAAGCAGAGATATTATCAGGTATCAGAATACGGTAATCTCATCAAGTATTTGAAATATGGTATCATCAGAAGCAAATGGCATAAAGAACAAACATTATGAATACAAGTTACCTCAGGATTCTGGCCAAAACATTGAAGAAGTGCTTGATACTCTTTTAGGTCTCCAGCTGGTGTGGATGTAGCATGTGCATTTATGTAATTCACATCTTCCCTAGATACCCCAGACTGAGCTAACGCCTTTTTTACGCAAAGGATAACGCCAGCCCCTATTTTTGGAGGGATATTAGTTAAGAATTTTAGCACCTAATTTTATGGAAGGATACAAGTTACAAAAGTGTTGATGAAGTCAGGATTTGCGTATGGTTCCTTGCCCAAAATATTTAACAAAATGGAAACCAATTAAGAAGGTATTCTACTTAGATAAAAGCAAATATCACTGTTAAATTGAGGGGTGGAAATATGCATGAGTAAAAGAAGAATTCAGTGCAATCCTGGATGTATTAACAGGGGATATGGTGCCAGTCTACCAGAGAGTATAGCTTAGTGGAGTTTTGACAATTATGCAACTGATTTTCAGGTTTTATTGTCTTTCTGTGCCACAACCTTTGCTATCAAGATTGTGGACATAAAGCAGCAATTCAGGTGGTCAATTTGGTGAACTACAACTCACTTTATGAGGTAGTTAGTAGCAACACAGTATAGGTACAGTATCATATAAATTAGTTTAAAAATTATTATGACAGAAAAGAACTCAGGAAGAGTAGAATAGATGCAGGAAATAAGTCCACTGTACATGCTCCCTCAAGAAAAACTATTAAAGAAATGCAACCTTTTCAAGGGTTGAAATTTAAGTACCAAAGAGAAGGCATGTTACCATCAGGATGTGGTTCAGTCATGTGATAAGCATCACAAGTGAAGCTTCCACCAAGAAATCATTGAAATTAAATAAGTGGCCTTGTCAACTCAATGTAGATTTCCTTTTTTAAGTAACTCGGTTTACATTTCTATTAAAAAACCAATTACACCGTGATAAGGTTTTTAGTTAGCTCAATAGGTAAAATCTTTAATAATTGAATAAGAGATTTGAAACCGATTAGTGTCTTAATCTAATGACAAAAAGACGGATAAGGATTTCATGCACAAATTCACTATCTTTTTTGGTGAAAAATAATTTGGGTTTTTTTTTTTCAGCCTTGGAAAAAATAATTTGGTTGAAGTATTCAAGTAACTGGGCCAAAGATGATTTTGTGTCTAGTACTTTATATCTGTGTCTCTAAACTGAAAACTGTGTATCTAGGCATTCCATACCCAGTGCCACCCTTTCTCAATACGTGAGTGTAAGTGTAGCTTTGAGAAGAAAGAGCAGAGAGAGATGGATATGGATATGTACAGATGAGTGGAATGTGGTTTCAGATCAAAACACTGTTCGTGCAGTACTCACCTGGAAACATCGGACTCATGAATAAACAAATGAGCTGTTAAAAGGTTTAAGTCCCAACTTACAAAACCCATCAAGGTGTATCACAAAGTTGAAAAATAGTAAGTTGACCAAATCCATTGCAAGCATGGCAGAACCCATATTTGTAGTTGCAAATGGTATGCAGAAAGGATTCATCTTCTTGTATGAGATCCTTAAGGCTTCAATCGCATCATTAAAAACCTGTTCACAACACAAAACACAATAACAAAGTAGTCAGTTACAATTGTTAATAAATTTCAGAATTAATATGCTTTCTCATCCTATCTGCAGGTCACGTAGTTTCATCTAGGGCTTTATACTTTGGATTCCACTTCCTGCCAAAAACCATTAAAGCTAGAGAGACAGAAGACTAGCTTGAAAACATTCATTATTCCAACTCTAAGGCATGTGGCAAAAATCAGAACTTGACATTTAGTTGCAAGTTCCACTGCATTAGGAAACCACAAAGGCAGCAGACGTGACAACAACTTACAGATTTCATAAAGCTCTTGTTATCAATCAAATTGAATATCAGCCAGTATAAGCTCTGGTTAACTTAATATTTTCAACCATGTTCCATTCTCATTATATACTGTATATCAAACTGTTGAAGGCTTGATGTTACCTTCATGCCACCCATTGCTGAGCCAATCAAAACTCCACATCTCGCTTTATCTAATTCATTCATTACATCTTCTGTAATTCCACCATCTGCCAAGGCTTTTTTCCCAGCAGTAAGCATGTAAAGCATAAATTTGTCCATCCTCTTGGAAAGTTTTGGCGCAACCCATCCATCAGTTGAAAAAGACTTGATCTCTCCAGCAATTCTCTGGAGAAAAAGAACAGTAAGAATGCTAAGAATAAACTGCAGAGCAAGCACCGGAAGAAGAGAAATCTTAAATATGGTTTACCGTTGGAAATTGGGCACAATCAAAAGCCTCCATCTCACTTACGCCACTGACACCCTCAAGCAAATTATTGTAGAAGACATCTGGATCATGACCAAGTGGGGTCACCACACCCATCCCTGTCACAACTACTCGCCTTCGCTTTGTGACTGGTTTCTTTTTTGTTGCGACTTCCTTGGAAGGTTGCACAGCAACAGCCATGGCTTCCCCTAGAGTATTGATAAACGTGCAGTAGTTAGTACATCAGCAAAACTTTTCTATTTTAATGCTTTATCAAATAAGAGTCATGCCAAAGAATAAACATCAACATTAGGGTTTGAATTGATAGGACTGCCTCAACCCTGCAACATTGACGCTACTGAACCAATAAAAGTCAGAAGACGCTAGCAAGGCCCAAAATCTAATAATCATAAGTCTATTGATGACAATATATTAAAATCAAGGTCAGTGTACCAGACTCAAGTAACCAACCCATTCAACAGACAGACACACACACAGCTGCATTATACTATGAATAAAAGAATGAACAGCCACAATGCTCCTGTACTTTGCAGTGCTAGAACTTCCATTTCATGCACATGATACACCAAGAAATGGCCTGATCTTAATTTTCTTCAGAATACTTGTAAGACATAAAATCTGAAAGATGGCCACATAACATAAACTAGAAACAACCTAAGTTATGCAAAATTCCCAATCCTATAAGTCCAGGCATATCAATCCAACTGCAAAAAGCTGTACATGAATGAACCTCATTTGGTGAAATTAGTTCTCACCCAAAACAGAAGGGGAAAAATATAAAATATAAAACCCTGTTAGTATCTATTCCCCACTTTCCTATAGCTTTGGCATAAAAGTAATACAAAGAACTCATTCAGCAATAAGCCAATCCTAAACTGAATTGTTTGAATTCCTCATCTTTTCCTATTCTTTATTAGTTCTCTATCCAACCAAATGAAAAGTGAATAAAACCAAACTTCCACAGCACATGAAAAAAGGGGGAAAAACAAAATTAATAAAGATTGAAAGAACATAGAAAAAAAAAAAAAACCCATTAAATTGAGATACTGGAAACAAACAAAGCCAGAACAAATTACACACAAAATGTAAAACAAAATCCCGGATTTCCAATTCCATAAATAAAGAAAAAAACAGAGAGAAGAATCAATGTTTAGTTAAGAAGAAAAAAAAAGGAGAAGTTAATGAAGAATGAGGAGTACCTGAATGGACGGCTCGATTGAAACGGGTGTGTCTCCGATTTGAAGGAACACGAACATTGCTGGATCGGAAGAGAGAGGAAAAGGAAGCGTTGGAGGCATAGTACTGATTGCAAGGCTCGAAAACGAGGCAAGAAGTCATGAGGCCCTGAAAGCTGGATCCACAGAGAGAGGAAATCAAGTCCCTCTGGCTCTGCAATTCGGAGCTTCATTTAGACAAGAACATCCAATACAGGCCTAAATCCTTCACATTACGCATATGCGTCAATATCAACCACTTATATGTTACGACCACGTAAATGTTATCCTCGTGTTTATAGAATAATGGTTAAATTATTAAAATTCACCATTTTTCTCTCTCCTTCCAATCCAATAAATCTAAGGACACAAATTTTTTTAAAATTTCTTTTCGCAGCTATTGAGTTTTTTTTTTTTCTTTCTTTCTTCTTTGTTTAGAGAATTTCATAACTGTTGAATTGGCATATTATGATTGATGTCAATAAAACTTGCACAGGCTCATGTGATAGTGATGTCACTTAATTCACAACTTGCCACTTTAATAATTGTAAAAAAGATTGTGAATTTTTTGTTTTTGTTTTTCCTGGCATTACTCTTTCCTATCAACTTAACTTAATTTATCATGGTATCATTGCAGATGTTCCTGATTTCAAACCATATATCCACTTTAGCTTGTTGAGGTGGTGGTCGTTTATCACATTAAAAATAAAACAAAAAAGGAAATTAAAGCAAACACAAACAAGACAATAAAGAGAAGAACATAACTATATATCAGTTTCAGAACATTAAATTCAAAAAACAAAAGAAAGTGAAGATTTAAAACAACATTAAACAATAAACACACAAAGATTTCATCTGGATGACCTTTTTTTTTTTTTTTTTTTTATAAGATAGAATTTCTACTCTAACCTAATCTAAGTGTATATGTGTGTGAAACTCCTTCTGGAGACTTGAACCCTAGCCCTTGCCCCCCATACCCCACAAGCATTTATACTTATGGAGTGACCACCGCAACAAGGGTGCGCAGTTGAATGACCTTTTCATTATCATTACTCTCAAGACGAAAAGAAAACAAGTTTCACTTTAAAAATCTACTTTTCCTCCATTTTCTCAGAAACGAAACAACTATGAGTCATTACAGTGAAAGTTGAATGTAAAAGTAACGAACCCACTTGAGAATGACAAAGTCTTGGTCTTCTAAAGAAACCCAAATGAAAACTCTGCACCAAAGACCAAAAGCAAAGATTGATATAAACAAAGTCTCAATATTGATTATAAATACAGAGAGAGAGAGAGAGTTAGAACTCACAAAGTCCAATGAGGTTGAGGAGGAAGAAAGCATTATCTGGTATGTAATGGTTAGTGACTCAGTATCAGGGAGAGAGAGAGAGAGAGTGGGAATTATCTGAGAAGAGTTAGGTCTGTACTGTATATAATTGTTATCTTATTATTTTACGGGATTCTAGCCTTTTGCCCCAATTGAGCAAAATATTTGGCAATATGCCCCTGTTTCCAAACTATATAGGGGTGTGCCCCTGTTTCGATACTCAGCCACCCAGTAATCGAGTTACTTAAGGAACTCAACTATTATGAAGCCGAGTTTTGGGCAGGTTCTTGCCACGCTGATAATCCAACGTGGCTTTTAGGCAATAAAATATTCCTGCGTAACTGTTTAGAACTCGGCAATGTAGAAACCGAGTTACTTAGAACTCGATTACTCTGAAATCGAGTTACTGACGGATTTCAAATATCCTATTTGCACGTGAAGCTCAACCCAATAAATGGAAAATCGAGTTATTAAGTTATACTCGACTCAGAGATAATCAAGTTGTTCTACTATTTACTTCACAAATACACAGATCAGCTTCTCATGTAGCATTACATTAGATTCTCCTCATCATTTTCAGATCAAATTCTCCTTATTTTCAGAATTTTCTCCCAGAAGTTATGTTATCTCTCTATCATCTCAGGTGAGAAACTCATTTTCTTCTTTGATGTACATAGAGAATTTTATTGTGTAGGTAAAAGTAGTCGTAGATATTACAAAAGTTTATCAACCATAATGTCTGTTTTTGTTAGAGAAGAATTTTCATTTGATAGGTTGTATTACTTGTGCTTTGATATTTTCTAGAATGAGTGTTATGTGATTACATTAGGGTTATATTAGTTGTTTGATGTTGTTTGGTGCTACAAGAAATGTACAACAATCTATAGGAACGGTGATGAGTGTTATGTGTGTACATCGGGTTATATTGGGTTTTTGTTGGTGTAAATTTTATTGACAAAAAATGAAAATCTTTAGATTTGCTAAAACTAATGAACAATTAATCTTTAGATTTGCAAAAGTTGAATGTACATACTCATCATCGATCAGACATTAACAACAACATTTTGTATTGCACACAACGTGTAGACATTAACAACAACGTCTAATGTTTATGGTCAAATGTGAGCGTTAGTATTTCATTTTTAGAATGTAATAGTACACAAATTTATGAATGTCTTTGTCGTGTGCCATTTGCAAAAGTTGAATATATAGTTGATGCACACTGTTAACTTGCTCATTTGATGTTATTGTATTCAGCATCAATGTCTGGTTCTGGCAACCCACAACTTTATAGGTCTTGCGATGTGTTCTCTGCCATGGGTCATTACTGGGTATTGGAAGATGAGTTCAGCTATCCAATCAATCCGAATCTGCGAAATAGTGCTTACGTTCACAATACCATGAGACAAGAGTGAGCTTGGTTACTCCGTGAACAGGAAATGTTTTATGATGAGTTGGTTGGTTATAAGTTGTCAGTGCCTCGGCAACTCGCATCGCAGAAGCCAAGAGACACAATCGACAAACTTCGTAAAGCATTGAACCGCATAAAAGAAGAAAATAATCGAATGAAGATACGTTTTAATCGATATCAGACCCAAGTCGAGATTCGAGAGTCAGTGGAGTGTAAGTTGTACGAGCACACACAATACATGCAATCGCTTCTTGCTGATCCCATTTATTAGTCAAATGTGGAGATGTCAGATGAAGAGTAATGGTGTCGTGGTGTAATTGGACTTTGTTAGAGAACTATTTTCCTTAACTATGTTTTTTGGACTCATTCACGCGGAATTCCTACTCCCGCCGCAGTCCGGCATAGTATTCCTTCTCGTCGAAATCTTTCTCCCTCCTATAGTTATCTGGAAAACAAGGGAGCATCTAATTGCGCGTTGACATTGGAAAATGTGACTTCAGATCAGTATGTGTCAGATGAAGAGTAATCATGTCGTGGTGTAATTGGACTTTGTTGGAAAACTATTTTGGTTAACTATGTTTTATATGTATGTGTGTCACTGATGTTGCATTTGTACTATTTAAACCTTATTATTGATTGTGAGGAGCATGCACGTTATTCGTAATCTAGATTATTTCCACATAACGCATAAAAGTTAAATATTCCCACACATGATGTTTTTCAATAAGCACCTACGACATAACACAGAAAACTTAAAATAACTTACACGATGTCACCAATATGCATGAATTGCATATTGAACACTAACGCTACTAATTAACTTAACCCTAGACATAACACACACACACCAAATTGACCTAACACCAAATTGACCAATCATGCACACCAAATTGACCCAACACCAAATTGACCAATCAAGCAGCTTAATTCCCTTAAAACCCAACACCAAATTAACCAATCATGCACACATTCGCTCCAGCCTGCAATGCCTCCATAAATTCCTTGGTCCCAAACCTCTCAATTGTACCCAAATTGTTCACCAAATATATAACCCAAAAACTAGAAAGTGTTAGCAATCTAATATTACATTAATTATTAAGTTACTGGACCAAAATAGAGAAGAAGAATATATAAGTACCTGCATGCATAAATAGAGAGAGTCTTGTTGAATCTAATCTTATCCAATACCTATACACGTAAATGCAAAACCAATCAGTCTTAATTCTCATCCAACTACCTTAATTCCCTTAATAACATACCGTAAATTCCCACCAAAAAAAAAAAAAAAAAAACTCAAAAAAGCAGCCAATTCAACCACAAACCCTCCTATTTAAAATCTCGAAGTCAACCACGATAACAAGCCATCGTGAAAAGGTAGAACCTAAAAAGTGGCTGGAGCCTCTGACAGTAAATGTCTTCAATCTGAAGAAAAATAAAGGAGGATGTAGAGCTAACTTAAATGTTGTCAATCTGAAGAAGAGTGAGAGATAGAAAGTGAGATAGAAACTAGCAGAGTGCGTGAGTTTGTGGATCTTAAAGTGTAGGATTTTTAATTTACATATTTATCTCCATTAGTTGAAAACTTGTAGGTGGGTATGATGAGGGTATTTTGGGTAATAATTAGTGAGAGTTAGAGTTGCATTTTTACCGGTTTAAGGGTTAGTTTTGTCTCTACTTAAACATAGGGGTGTAGAGGCATTTTTTAACTAAAAATGAGGAATCCAAACAGGGGAAGCCCCTTAAATAATAGTATAGATATCAATTTCAAGGTTCAAGATGGCTTTACCATGTGCTATTACTTCTAACCAGTAGTCACGGATTATGGGAAAAGCGCTTTGACTAGCATCCTTGAAAATGACCAAAGATAATAAACACCGTAATGTTTAATGTTTTGTGAAAGACCAAACACAATTAATAAATTAATATAGTGAAATTTCAGCGTGAGAGACCAAACATAATTAATATATTGAAGTTTCAAGATAACCAAGTTCAAACTTTGAAGACATGTCACCAACCCGCTGCTGTAGCACCAACTGTAGTCATATCAAACCCTTTCAACGAACCACATGCCCCAACAGACACCACTATTCAGCCAACTCATGTTCGCAGTTCCGCACGTGCTGCTCAACAGCTCAGCACTGTTTCACACATCTATACTCACGTGAATACACAGTTGTGCAATTGGATGCACAAACATCCCATTTACATCTAATGTTGTAACTACTGCCCACATTTGATGTGACATTATGAACATCAAAAACCCTATTCATATAGTGTTTTTCTAGCCTGTATTGACATGACAAGCCCTAATAACTAAAATTGTAATGCTTGGACCATGAAATGAGGTATAAATGCACCATAATAATGATCTTCATTCAACCCCATTAACTTCGTATATTGACTAAGTTATGAGTTACAACGCCTCAACATCAAATCATACAATGCGAAACAAGTTTGGATCTTCTTCAACAAATGGATCATCACAAGTTCCAGCAAATCAACAACTACAGACATACACAGACCACTATGGAGGGAAATTGGTTGGAAATAAGAGAGATTTTGTTAATATGCCAATATACACGTACGAGAGTCTTGGAAGCGTCGGGCATATCATGGTTGGCAAACCTACAAAACTAAGTACAAATATCATCGCAATAGAATTCACCGTAGCAGAACCACCATGGTCAACCCTATACGAGAAAAGGTGTGAGTTGGAGGTGTATTGTCGATGGTACGGGTTACGAGTTCCTAAGGCATGCTCAGCCAAGTTACGTAGAAATGAACCTGCCAACATACTTGCTTGTCTTGAACAAGAGAACAATCAAATGTAAAGGCGATTAGACCATTTTCACACATTCCAAAAAGCTAGAAAGCATCTAAAAGAGAAGGCACAAGAGCGAGCCATCAAGTCTATTAATGAAACTACTACGTTAGATGATGAAAGAGATATTTCAGACTTCTCAGATTCAAGCAATGATGATTTTCAAAAATTTATACCTACGAACATTAGACGTTGTTGTTAATGTTTACACATTCTGTGCAATACAGAATGTTGTTGTTAATGTCTTACAAATGATGATTATGTATGTTCAACTTTTGCAAATCTAAAGATTAACTGTTCATTAATTTTGGCTAAGTTTATATGAACTCAGTTTCTCAATTTTTCCCTGCTGTTCTTTGTTGCTAGATATGAAAATTTAATAGATTCAATACATACAGACTCATCCAAACCACATAGACCAACCACTCTTTCACAGAAAAACCATATGGCTCCTAAAGCTTGGTACATGGTAGAGTGGGGCCCAATTGGGACCATCACCGGCCGTCGAGGTGTAAACACTCACATTTCTTCAAGATAATACTCCCTTCCACCATGCGTGATATGAAACTAGTAATGTATTATATTGCTATGTTAGTATGTTGCAATGTTTTCAATGGATTGGCTAACTGTATGTGAAATCACTTGCTCATTTTTTTCCTGCTGTTCTTTGTTACTACAAATGATTCTTGTGCTTTGGTTGGACAATGTCCTCTGCTTTGTAACGTAGGAAAAACCTTAGGAAGTGAAATGCCTCCAGTTAGATATGTTGATGTTTCCAATATTCTGTCTGTGTAATTTGAAATGTTACCCACATAACACTCATCACCCAACTTAGACCAAGATATATAACCTTTGTGTGTGTGTGGAGAGAGGGAGAGAGAAAACAAATAATAAAACATTCAAAACTCACTAGAATCACCAAGATAGGCGGAGTTAAGAAGTTATGGATGTACATAATTGTGAAATCAGTTGACGGATCCAATATAAACTATATATTTTCTTTTATACGGGTTCTTCACAAAGGCCAAACGTCAAGCCTACAACACTAACCCTTAAACCCCAAGCTGACCTATTCTATTTCACATTCTTTCTCAACAAAACTTCCCCCTTTTCCTCTGGAAACATAATCTAGTAATGTGGGGCAACATAAGACAAGAAACAAAGTGAGCAGTCACAGGAGAAACAAAACCAAAACGCTATCTTGACCAACCCATGATCATAATTTCACCCATCAACCTTAACCCCTATGATAATTTTAATTTGGCTTACTACTGTACATATCCTTTGTAGGAGTTCTTGCTTGCTTCTTTGCGGGTCGATGAACAGGATCAAAAACAGGTGCCTCAAAGTAAGGAGAATGCATTGTTGACCTATTAAGTTGCAAGTCTGGACCGTCATTTGGGCCTGCCCAAGACAGGGGACTCTATTGAAAAACAGAGACAAAATATTGAATTGCTGAATCAATTCTTTGATTGAATGAAAAAATGAAAAGAATTACAAAATAGATATCATGCTATGCTATATATACACGTAAACAGGGAGTAACGGATTTTCCCTCCAAAATAACAAATTAGCTAATTATCAAGAACCAATTATAATGTGACACCTGTTTCTTCCATTTTGTTCTTCTTCTTTCCAATTTCTTCTTCTTTCTAGACAGTTGTTGCTTCTAATAGCTTCTTCTTCTCTCTTTCTTTCTTCTTTGCTCTGTTTGTTTCCCCATGTTGCCAATGTTGACTTTCTTCAAGTTTAATACTCCCCCTCAAGTCCTGAACTGGAGGAGCATGGACTTGAAGATGAATTTCACTTTGTGATTCCTTCAAAAGTTGCTGTGATATGAAGATATCTTGCAAGCCCAACTTCTGTGTTAATCTCGTGAAAGAATTGAGGCCTAAAGCTTTGGTGAATACATCAGCTACCTGAGCATTTGAATTCACATGGAAAGTCTTTATCATACCTTCCAAAATTTTGTCTCGTACCAGGTGACAGTCTACTTCGATGTGCTTGGTCCTCTCATGGAATACAGGATTAGCAGCTATATACAAGGCTGCCTAATTATCACAGAAGAGCATAGCTGGTTTAGCATGCTCAATTCTTAGATCCTTAAGCAGTTGAAGTACCCAGGTTATTTCACATGCTACACTGGCCATTGCCCTGTACTCAGCCTCTGCTGATGATCTTGAAACAACTCATTGTTTCTTTGATCTCCGTGCTATCAAACTTTCTCCCAAATACACTGCATAGCCTGTCAGGGACCTCCTTGTATCAGGGCATCCAGCCCAATCAACAACACAGAATGCTTTGATGTGCAAATCAGATGTGCTTGAGAAGAAGAGTCCCTTACCTGGTGATCCTCTTATATACTGAAGAATCCTGTGAACAGCAAGCAAATGAGGCTCTTTAGGCTTTGAGACAAACTGACTCAACCTATGCACAACATAAGTGATGTCAGGCCGTGTCAAGGTTAAGTATAGTAGTCTCCAAATCAACCTTCTATACATTGCAGGGTCTACTAGTAGCTTCCCTTCATGTTTTGAAAGCCTTAGATTCAGCTCCATAGGAAATCTAACTGGCTTTGATCCAAGAAAACTAGTGTCCTTCAAAATTTCAAGTGCATACTTTCTCTGAGTCAAGCTGATACCTACATCAGTCCTTGCAACCTCAAGTCCTAAAAAGTACCTCAAAGAGCCAAGGTCTTTCAGCCCAAATTTATCATTTAACAACTTCTTCAAACTATTCACACAATCAAGGTTGTTTCCAGTGAGCAATATGTCATCAACATACACCAAAAGCACTGTAAAAGAATTCCCTTGGGGGTGAGTAAACAGTGAGTAATCAGACTTGGATTGAACAAATCCCATTTGAAGAATGATCTTAGAAAATTTGTCAAACCATTGTCTTGATGCTTATTTAAGCCCATAAAGACTCTTGTTTAGCTTACATACTACATTCCCCCCCTCGCTGTGAAAGCTTGGTGGTAGACACATGTACACATCTTCATTTAAGTCACCATGTAACAAGGCATTGTTGACATCCATTTGGTGAAGGAACCAGCCTTTCACAGCAGCCAAAGTGAGCACAATTCGGACTGAAACAGACTTAGCTACTAGTGAAAAAGTCTCAGAGTAATCCAAACCAAACTTTTGTGTGAAACCCTTAACAACCAGCCTAGCCTTATATCATCTCCTTTGTAGGAGTTCTTGCTCGCTTCTTTGTGGGTCGATGAATAGGATCAAAAACAGGTGCCTCAAAGTAAGGAGAAGGCATTGTTGACCTATTAAGCTGCAAGTCTGGACCGTCATCTGGGCCTGCCTAAGACAGGGGACTCACTGCATAAAACAAAAGGGACATTGTTATTAAATGCAACAAAATATTCCATAACTAAGATAACCGACAATGGTCAAAGGTTTTACACTCTAAGACACCTCATTTTGCCAATTATCCTGTTCTAACAGTTTGAAAATCAAGTTCTTTAAAGTTTCATTTTTTATCCCATGAAGATGGAAGAATAGAGACAGGAAAAGCTGTGGTGATGAACCAAGTCAAGCAAGTAGAGAAACTTATGGTTTTTCCTTTAAATTCAGCCAACACCACTTTAGACGTTATCAAAAGGGAAAAAAGATACACATTTCATAGCAAAGCACTTCTCAATCGGGATATTCAATATTGTAATTCAAATCAAACAGCAAACCCCTGTTCAATTGGAATATTCTATATGAAATTCAAATCAGACATCAGGTTTGCAGTTTAATCTGATGATTGTACAGTGCAACAAAGTTAATTGATATGCAGGAGACTCCCAAACCATAGGTATCAATTTTCAGTGTGATGGTACAGAATTAATGACAAAAGAGGAATGATAATGCAAATGTAATTTGGGAGCCTTAACTGAACCCACAGAACGAACATATAAATAAGTATACACGGTCTAATGCCTTCATCAGGTTTGTTTTGCATACCTTCATCAGGTTCAAGGGGTCTAGTGCCATCACATAAGGCAGCTCGACATGTAGGGCGCTTTCTCACATCATTTTCCTGCAAAGGCCTTGGAATTTGAAATGAGAATTGTGAGAGAGTTACCCCATCAGTCATATGCTCTGGATGTTCTAGAAAGTACCTGCAAAAGCAGAAGCCCCACAAAAGGTTGTTATTCAAATAGGAAATACATTATACTTGTGAACCTTTGAACACCCACAAGTTATTTAGTTATTCAGGTTTCGCAATTATTTTTACAAAAGTGATGCAATAGGGAAATATTGGAGTACAGGGCAACACCATACTTTTGGACCTCCACCATTGAGCGTAGTCTCTTGCCTGAAGGTGCTACATAATATCTGCAAATATTGGACAGAAAATTAGCACAAAGTTGATGATTGCCAAAAGGTCCTACCCTGTGCACAAAACTCCCACTTTTGCAAAGTCTGAGAGAAGAGATTGGTGGGCAACTTTACTTCAAGTTATTTTTTGAGAAGGCTAATTCCTGGACTCGAACCTGTTACCTGTCGCTTTGGTGGATGACACCGGCCATTGCACCCAAGCGTGACCTCTAATTTTTTCCTAAAGACTTTGGAAATCAAAAGTAGGGGGAAAACATATACTTTGAAAGCAAAACTCAAAGCTCTAATAAGGATCTTCAGTCCTCACCGAAACGAGGTGGGTCCCTTATTGTTCAGACTGGATTTCCCACTTCTCTTATCGACCTCTTCGTCTAGAACCATGACCGACTCAACAAAAACAAGAAGAGGAAGAAGAAAGGGATATCCCCCTCCAACGAAAACGACATACCCAGTAGTCCTGTTGAGATCCAACAAGAAATTCAAGCCGATCCGGCACTTTCAATTTCACCGACTCCATCTGGGTCGGTGAGTTTTGGCGTTGACGAGGATCTGACGCAATTGAAGTTGAAGGAAGCAGAGGTTAGCGAGGTTTGTAGCAAAGATCAGGTTGATAAGAGTTTCGCGGTGGTCTTGAAAGTTATGTTTGTGGTGGTGGTTGTGAATTTTTTTTCCATTTAACTTTATTATTATAAGAATTTTGTTAATTGACTAGGTGGGAAAGAAAGTGGAAAACTAGCATCTCGAGTTTTTAAAACTCGAGTTCAATAGCAAATCGAATTTTAAAAAACTCGAGTTCCAGACTTCTGACTTGTTGAAGTGGACGAAAATTCCACATGGAACTTGAGTCTTCGAAACTCGAGTTCCAGACATCCGGACGAACAGATTCGCAGAGAAAAAGAACAGATCCAAGGAGAAAAAGAAAAAACAGAAGAAGAAAAGAATAGATCCACGGAGAAAAAGAAAAAGCAGAAGAAGAAAACATAGATCCACGGAGAAAAAGAAAAAACAAAAGAAAAAAACACGGAGAAGAATCACTGAAGATTAGATCATCCACTGTCTTCGTCTCTATTCTTGCTCTGTTCTTGCTACATTCTTCATGTCTCTGTTCTTGCTCTGCTGCGTTCTTCAAGTTGTAAGACTGGGTTTTTTTTTAGAACTCGAGTCTTATAGACTCGAGATCTATGTGGCACTTCAAGCCTATTCAGTAATTCACAGCAAGTGCAAAGCGAGTTTCTAAAACTCGTTTTTTAATTGAATCTCGAGTTTCTAAAACTCGAGATGTTAGTTTTCTTAAATTTTTCAAACGTTGCCTAACTTACTACATACAACCCTCTCACACCGTTACTCTGCAAATTCCCCCTGGTGGTTGTGGTATTGGGTTTCATGAGTACTAAACGACTTGCCGTTTGTATTACCTTCTCCGTGTTTCTGCTTATTATCGCTGACTATCTTTGTAAGCGGTCCTGTTTCTTCTTGGCTAGACGTGCTTTGGAGTCTTTGTTTCAAAGGGTGCAGAAGGGTTTGTTGGTAATCAAGAATAACAAAACTTGTGAGGCTGTGAATGGTGATGTGGAGGAAATGATTGGTGGTGGGGCTAAATCGAAATCTGCGATCGATGAAATCCAAATTGTAGATGAACGGTTTTAGACCCCTTAAAAACAACCAAATTGGTTAGCCTAGTTTAATTAGCTAAGTTGTTACTTAGTCAAATTATGCAATACTAGGTTAAAGCAATCAAATAATCATATCAAAAGAATAAAGCAGCGGAATAATAAAAGACACAATGATATGATCACCCAGGAAACCACACGATAAAAACCTGGGGAGGATTTGACCCACCGATCCTCAAGGCAAAACTGAATTCACTATGAAATAATTGAAGTTCTTACAAAAGGACTACAAGCTCCCCACTCGACTTCCTAATACTACCCACCAGTAGAACTTACTGACACGACCACGTGCAAGCTCCGAATCCATGGACTCCTTCTTTCTTGAATTCTTTAATCAGCTACAAGCACCCACGCTTAATATTCTTTAAGCTTCAATGGCAGCAACCAAGTTGATCATCAAGATGTTGAAGTAATCTCAATCTTGAAAACCCTAAGCTTTGTGTAAAGGAAAGCTCCTCTAGATCTCACAAGAGATTTACACAAAACAGCAATGTATGAGCAACTATACAATATGGACCACCTCTAAAAACGTGGCTAGGGTTTTATTTAAATACCTAGGGTAAAAACATAAAACCCTAAACGTTTAATGAAGTAGGGCTGAGTTGGAAATTCTGCAGAAAATTCAACCTGTGCGATTTTCGATCGATCGAGCTTGTCCTTCGATCGATCGAGCCAGGCCGAAAGTAACTAATACTTCTGCAGCCACTCGATTCTAACTTTACATTAATAAATCAACTTTGAGCAAGCCTAAACAAGACTAAATACATTGTTTTGATCATGGTTTGCCAACATTACAAATTAGAGTTCTAAATACATAAAATCCTAAGACCTTAGAACCTAACAGTAGAGACTAGTTTTGTTGTTAATGATTCCAATGAGATTGTTAGTGTTGGACCTGAGATTGATTGCTTTGAAGATGAGGCAAAAAAGGCGGCGAAGGAGGTGGTGGTGGATGGATCACAAGTGTTGGTTTGTATGGATGAGAGTTCCAAAGGTTGTAGTAGGAAAGGAAAAGCAAAGAAGATCTTCAAGAAATTGGTGCCGAAGAGGTTGCGAAATTTGAAGAAGGAAAAGAAGGGGAAGAAGATGATGGAGGAGGAGTCTATCAGTGAGGCATCGAGTAATTTGGGGGATGAATATGATACATTGGGGAGTGGACTTGATGAGGAGAAAGAGGATGGTATTGGTAAAGACCAAAATCAAAGTTTACGTAAATTAAATTCATTAGAAGAAGAAGAATTAGGTGGTGATGGAAATTCTAGTATTGATCAAGTATCACGGGCTGGCAATGAGTCGGCAGTGATTGGTGAAAGGAAGGAGGGGAGTTTGGGTTATATAACTCTCCTTGTGATTGTTCTTTCTGGACTTGCAGGAGGTAAAGTTGTGGCTTTGACAATCACAATTTCATGGTGTTTCATCTTGAAGCTTTTGAAGTTTATTGGAAATAGAAGAAGATCTGTAAATGTGTCTTAAGGCCAGGTGCTATGTCCCTATCTCAAGTTAGAGTTTTTGGGTAAAATTTTTTTCCACTTTATAGTGATAGTGTTGTTCCCATTTTGGTAGAGTGTTAATTGAATCCTCAAAAGTGTATTCCGAAAGCTCTGTATGATAGAAATGCCAACCATTTTGTTGGCAGTGTAGCCAGAGCTTTTGTACTTTGAAATGGAAATTCACAGATACGAAGTATAGTGCACAATTTTAACTCTTTCTTTGGACGTTTGTAGTGCTTGGTTGGCAGCTTTGGCCATCGGTTTCCTTTTATTTCAGTTTCTTAAGTTTGCCAAAAAAAAAGAGAAGTTAATGAGGAATGAGGAGTACCTGAATGGACGGCTCGATTGAAACGGGTGTGTCTCCGATTTGAAGGAACACGAACATTGCTGGATCCGAAGAGAGAGGAAAAGGAAGCGTTGGAGGGATAGTACTGATTGCAAGGCTCGAAAGCGAGGCAAGAAGTCATGAGGCCCTGAAAGCTGGATCCACAGAGAGAGGAAATCAAGTCCCTCTGGCTCTGCAATTCGGAGCTACATTTAGACAAGAACACCCTCTTCCTCCGACCCCATTTGCTGCCAAAGAGTCGCTTGTTGCTGTGCATGTACGAGGAGGAACCCAACATGGAAGGGCACGTGGATTGGTCCCCTCCGCACGTGACCGACTTGCAAGCAGCCCCAAGCCACGTGCACAGCGGAGATGTGACAGACGAGGCTGCAGCCATGTGAGAGAGACACAGAAGAAAAACAAGAAAACCGAAGAAAACCCAGAAGCTAAAATCAAAAACCCAGATGGAAAAAAGTGATTTTGATTGGATTAATGGCGATGAAAAAGGCTGTAGGAGATGATGTTAATCTAGAAGATGTAAATGAGAGAGAGGCATAGAGAAGAACGGTAGTGAGAATAGCTGGCGAAGAAGGAGAGTCACATTCGATTGATTATATGGAAGAAAGCGTAGTAATCTATAGCAGAACAAGTCTTCACAGTAATTTGGATTAGGAAAGCGTTTGAGACGCCAAGTTTTTGATTTTGTGCAATCGGAGAGTACTTGTCCTCAGAACAGAACGACAAGTACGGGATTATTTGGTTTATAACCAAATTCCTCAAACAATATCGTTAGTTAGGCAACGTTTCAAACTAATTGCATTTCTAACAATTCAACTTCAGAGGAGTCGATTTCACTGTTCATATCGCCTATTTTTGCGCCACGTAGATAAAGAAATCGACTTCAGCGAAGTCTACTTCTTTGTTTAGAAATCGACTCCAGTGGAGTCGTTTTCTATTCAGGGAAACCGACTCCACTGAAGTCAGTTTCTACGTATAGAAAACGACTCCACTGGAGTCGATTTCTTTGTATAGAAATCAAATGCTCACAAACCATGTTTTTGTTGCTGATTTTTCTTGCTAGAGCAAACCACACCCCAGCAAACGAAGAACCCAGGCGCCGACGAACCCAGGCGCAACCCAGCAAACGAAGAAAAGGCTACACGAGCAAGCGAACGCAGGCGGCAAGCGCCGATTTCACCAAACCCCGACGAACCCAGGCGCCGATTTCACCAAACCCCGACGAACCCAGGCACCGATTTCACCAGACCTCGACGAACCCAGCAACACCGACGGCGAAGCACGAAGAACAAACTCCAGGCGCCAATTCTGACCAAACCCCGGCGAAAGCTGATCGGATCGGATCAGGGTACGACTCCGTTTTGGATTTGATTTCTTCTGGTTGTGAGGTTTTTTTTTCAGGGATGGCAATGACGTTCTTTGAATTTCTACATAGAGAAATCGACTTCAGTGAAGTGGGTTTCTACGCATGGAAATAGACTTCACTGAAGTCGATTTCTTTGTATAGAAATCGACTCCAGAAAAGTCGGTTTCTGTGAACAAGAAGTAAGTCCAACGGACTCGATTTCTTTATCTACGTGGCGCAAAAATAGGCGATATGAACAGTGAAATCGACTCCTCTAAAGTCGAATTGTTAGAAATGCAATTAGTTTGAAACGTTGCCTAACTAATGATATTGTTTGTGTTTTATAATTATTTAAAAAAAAATTCGACAAGTACTCTCTCTCTCTCTCTCACTCTCTCTCTGTCTTCTTTCTTCTCTCTTTAGAGGATCTCTGACCAAAAAAAAAGAAATTAAAAAAAAAAAATCTAACAAAATTTTAAATTTTGGAATTTTTTTATTAGAATAAAAAATTTAAAATTTTGGTATATATTTTTTAGAACATTATGTTTATACCTAGTACCCGTTTGGATTGGGCGTTTCCGCGTTTCAGTTTCAGCGTTTTGGGTTTTTTTTTTTTTTTTAGCACATGAACAGTAAAATCACATGATTGTAATGTGCGGGAGACAAAAATTACTGTTTATATACTGTAGCAACACTGTTCATGTACTGTAGCAGTACTATTCACGCATTTAAAAATGGGTCCCACGATACTATTTACACATTTAAAAATTATTTTGTTACAGTGTTTTCAATTTTCAGTTTTCAGTTTTCAGTTTCAGCAACAATAAGCTCAATCCAAACGGACCCCTAGAGCGCTCCGCTTCTTCCGCTTCTTGAAATGAAAAGACAATATTGTGCATGATTTAGAAATGATACTAATCGATAGCTCAATCGGTAAAGTTTATTGTCGTCAAGAGTAATGTTACAATCACAAACCATTTTGTAATGTTTTTATAAATTGTTAATGTGACTAGTTTTTACAAGTTCTCATATGGGTCTTACAACTAACCTAACTTTTTTACTTACCAATAATCATTCACCAACCATTGTGCACTTTTGGCACGATACACCAATAACCAATTGACGTCTTGGCCTAATGATAAAGAACAATTATCATAAAGTATATATATAAACTTGCATATATTTATAACGGAAACATTTAAAGTTCAAATATTCCTCTACCAACTATTAAATTTTTTTTTTTTTCAAATGTCCCCTCCACCAACTATCAAATTATTGTGGGTTTCAGTTAGCTCAATTGGTAAAGTCTCTGATGGTAGTATAAGAGATCTGGGATTCAATCCCCGCCTACACCAAAACTGATTGGTGTCTTGGTCTGATAATAAAGAGCTATTATCAAGAGCGGACGTCATAGGTTGAAACTCTCTCAAAAAAAAAAAACTATCAAATTATTATTATTATTTAAAAAAAAAAGGAAAAAAAAATATGATGCCTTACCTATCACAGTTTTCCCTTATAAAGTAACTCGAGTATAAAAGGGGGCAAAATCATATACTAAACATACCGTAATTGTTGAAATATAAATTGGAAGGCTCTTAATGAGATTGAGTATTTTTTTTCTTTTTTTTTTATTACTGCTAGTCAAGTGTAGAACTATTAAGGGATTTAAAGGAGGGGATGAGTGTATGTGTACTCCAGTTAGCTCGATTGGTAAAGTTTTTTGTCGTTAAATAAGAGACAAAACCCTATCAATACCAAAAACCAACTAGTGTTTTAATCTAACGATCTGAGCAATCATCATAAAGTGAACGGTATAGGTTTAAATTTGAACATATCTTTATATAAAAAAAATTTAAAAAGAAAAGAAAAGAAACGAGGGATGCCCTTGGATTTTTATTTTTAATCCTATATGTTAATAGGATTTACCATAAGGGTCTGTTTGATTGTTGAAAACTTATTGCTGAAAACATTATAGTAAAATAATTTTTAAAAGTGTGAATAGTGCCATGAGACTCAAAAATGTATGGTTATGTGCGTTTTTGTGTTTTTGGCTGGGTCATGAACAGTGCTGTGAGACCCAGCCAAAAACGCAAACACGAAATAATTTGCACTCAAATACACGCTAAATAAAATTGAGAAAAGTCTCAAAAAATTCAAAGTAGTCCATATTTGTGACAAGTAGTCCATTCCGAAACAAAAACAATATATATATATATATATTTGTATCAAAGTCAAAAGAAATCTCTTATATAAAAAACTTTTTGCTAAGGGAAAATAAAAAAGAAGATTTTTGCATTATAATTATGTGCTTGTTATCAAACTTTGGTTGTTTGTTTATTTGGGATCCAATTTAAAAGTTGGGACTTTGATATTTGAATATTTTTTTTGTCAAACGCCACTTAAAGGACCGTCTAGGTGTTTGGTAAGATGACTTTGTAAAAAAATTTTAATTTAAAGAATTAAATATCAATTTACTGAACATATGGTGAAGATACTTAGGTCCTGTTTGGTAGACTAATTAAACAACATATTTTTAGTTTTTAAACAACATTACACACTTTTTCACACATACTTTTTCACCTACACATATTTTAAAAAATTATAAACATTACTCAAACTCCTCTACCAAACGGGCTCTTAAATTCTCTCTCCCTAATTTTTGAGTTATATATATACTCACAATTTCACAGCTAAACGCACCATCTGGCTTTTTTGAAGTGCAGTTGAAATTATAAGAATAAAATAATAAGATAACAATTATATACAGTACAGACCCAACTCTTCTCAGATAATTCCCAATCTCTCCCTCTTTCCCTGATACTAAGAGGCTGTTTGGATCACTTTTTTTCATCACTCAATTTTCGTAACTTAATTTTCGTCACTCATCACTCACTCATTACTTATCACTCATCACTCGTCACTTTAAAATACCACATCAGTTTGGCACCATCACTCAATATTTTTCATACTATTTGTGGGTCCCATACCTGTTACTAGCATGTGTGAAGCTAAAAGGTGGGATAAGGTCAAAGCATCTAGAAATGGGCCAAGCTTTTCCCATGTTTTCTTTGCTGATGATCTGATGTTGTTTGCTAAGGCTGGTCATAAGAATTGTAAGGCTATCATTGAAGTTCTAGACAATTTCTGTAATCTTGCTAGGCAAAAAATTAGTTCGGGAAAGTCAAAAATCCTTTTTTCCTCAAATGTCACTAGAAGAAGGAAGAGGTTCATATGTAGGAATTTGGGAATCCATGCAACTACCAATCTTGGAAGATATCTTGGTTTTCCAATCCTTCATCAAAACAGGGCCGGGGTTGCTTACAACTTTGTGGTGGAGAAAATCCAAAACAAACTTGTTGGCTACAAGACTAAGCTACTATCGAAGGCAAGGAAGTTAGTGCTTGCCAAAACAGCAGCTACACCAGTAGCAGAATACTATATGCAATGCCAAGCCTTACCTACCAAAGTGTGTGATGCAGTGGACAATAATAGTAGAGACTTTCTTTGGGGTTCAACTGAGGAGAAGAGAAGAATGCACATGGTTAACTGGGGCACAGTGACATTACCTAAAGAGTTGGATGGATTGTGTCTTCATTCCATGAAAGATAGGAATCTTGCTATTCTAGCTAAACTGTGTTGGAGGTTGGCAAGTGATCAAAGGGCGCCTTGGGCTCAAATGTTGGCTGCTAAATACCTAACTTCCCATAGGTTGGAGCAAAGGAGATCAGCCCCTTGCTCAAGTGTTTGGACTGCCTGCAAAAAGGGTGGCCCAATATATGTCAAAGGTCTAAAATGGGCTGTGAGGAATGGTGAGTCAATCAACGTTTGGAGGGATTTTTGGCTTCCAATTGGCGGGCTTCGAAACCTCATTGAGGGACCTCTAAACCGAACTGAAGAGCAGATTACAGTTAACCAATGCTTTGATAATGAAGGTGCTTGGATAAGCCAAAGTATATCTTTTGAGTTACCAGACCAAGTTCTTAGTGTAATTAAAGCTACACCATTGTCTTTGAACCAAAACACAGAGGATACTCTTCATTGGGCTTTTACCAAAGATGGCATATTCTCTTTGAAATCAGCTTACATGCTGGCAAGAAATTTAAATCCTTTGAACCTAGTGACAAATCCGATAGCTTGGGTTTGGAAGGTAGTAGCTCCTCCAAAGATTCAGTTTTTTTTGTGGCTATGTTTACATAATAGTGTGCCAACTGGAGACGTGCTAGGTTCAAGGGGTTTAAATATTGACCCCATGTGTAATTTGTGTCAGAGAGGCAATGAAACAATTGAGCACTTGCTAAGGAGCTGTGAGGTAGAACAAAGGTTTTGGCAGGATCTGAAATTTCCCCAATGCCTGAGGGATTCTTTCAAGCTACCCTTTGGGAAGTGGCTTGAGATCAACTGCCAGAAAGAGATCAAATCTGATATAATGGGGTTGTCGTGGAAAATTTTTTTTGTCATGGGGATATGGCATATCTGGCTTCACAGGAATGAAGTCACACTCAGATCGGGAAGGGTGGATAACACGAGTCACATGAGGCATATCAAAGAAAGCGCTGAGTTCTTCTCGTTGGGTATCAATTGCAAGGTACAGAAACTTAAGTCTGTCATTCTCGTTGGCTGGACCAAACCACTTGAGGGGTGGGCAAAACTCAATTCGGATGGTTCTGTGATGGGAAGTACGGGTAAGGCAGGGGGAGGTGGTGTGATCAGAAACCATGAAGGGGTTTGGATAAAGGGATATGCAAGACCAATTGGGAGCATTGACAGTTGCAGGGCTGAACTTTGGGAGAAATTATAAGATCTACGGGGTGGACAAGTGATGTGGTTTACCATTCCACTAAAAAACTGCCACTTGTTTAAAATTATTAGTTAGAAAATTTTTTTAAACAGAAATTAATTACTGACTCAGCAATTTTAAACAAACAGAAGTTTTTTAGTGGAATGGTGGACAAGTGACATAGTCCACCAAAATACTCTATAATTTCTTGAACTTTGGGGTTTAAGAGATGGATTGGTGATGGCAGAGGAAATGGGGCTCAATAGCCTTGTCATTGAACTTGACGCGTTGAGTGTTGTGCTTCTCATGACAAATAACAGTGCCAATTTGCTCATGGAAGCTTTATTGATTGATTGCAGAAACCTAGAAATACCCAATAAACATATTGTTCATGCCTACCGTGAAGCTAATCAATGCACTGAAGCATTGGCTAAATTGGGAGCAACTTCCTTATCTTTCTTTACTGTGTTTTTGTGTCCACCGCCTGTGGTGGATAATATTTTAGCTTTTGATAAAGCAGACTTGTTAATTCCTAAGTTTTTAATGCAATTTTCTTGGTTCCAATCCAGTGAAAGAAGAAGAAGAGAAAAAATAAAATTAAAAAAAATTTAAAAAAAAAAAAAAAAAGCTGAAACCCAGAAACCCGAACCCAGTGAAAGAAGAAAGGAAAAAAAAGAAAAAGAAACCCAGATCACCCGAACCCAGTGAAAGAAGAAAGGAAAAAAAAAAAAAAAAAAAAAACCCAGAAACCCGAATCCAGTGAAAGAAGAAGGAAGAACTGAAGAAGACGAGTTGATCAGAAGAAAGGAAAAAAAAAAAAGGTAGATTGGTCAAAAGGTTGGAGTCATTGACCATTACATACCAGATAATGCTTTCTTCCGCCTCAACCTCATTGGACTTTGTGAGTTCTAACTCTCTCTCTCTCTCTGTATTTACAGTCAATATTGAGACTTTGTTTATATCAGTCTTTGCTTTTGGGCTTTGGTGCAGAGTTTTCATTTGGGTTTCTTCAGAAGACCAAGACTTTGTCATTCTCAGGTGGATTCGTTACTTTTACTTTCAACTTTCACTGTAATGATTCATATTTGTTTCGTTTCTGAGAAAATGGAGGAAAAGTAGATTTTTAAAGTGAAACGTGTTTTCTTTTCCTCTTGAAAGTAATGATAATGAAAAGGTCATCCAGATGAAATCTTTGTGTGTTTATTGTTTAATGTCATTTTAAATCTTCACTTTCTTTTGTTTTCTGAATTTAATGTTCTGAAACTGATATGTAGTTATGTTCTTCTCTTTATTGTCTTGTTTGTGTTTGCTTTAATTTCCTTTTTTGTTTTATTTTTAACTAGTCGCTAACCCGTGCAATGCACGGGAAAGCTATTATATTTGAAGATGTAAATAGTTCTTTGCAGTTTCCTCTTTGATTGTACATTAGGATATCAATCTCAAAATTTCATCTCCTTGATATGAAACATTAAATTACGAAAAAAAAAAAAATCAAACTTAAATTAAAATTAAAATTAAGATTCCAATCCTTAACATCTTCAATTATCTAATAAATGTATGAATCACACATTTACAGAACTACTTAAGCAATATTTCAAATAAATTAAAAAGACAACTTTAAAGTATTCTTTATATCTTTTTCCTTTGTTGCTTTGTAGTAGTATTGAATAACTCCTTTTGTTTTCCTTAATTACAGATGTTGGTGTGAGTTGTACATTGCTTTGAACATCAATTTTTTGAAATTTTGTAGAATCACTACATAGGTAATACCTCCCATCGTACCAAATACAATTGAGGGTTGCTACTAAATTTGTGAACACATAGAGGAGAGTCCTAGTAGTCTAATAATTAATGATTATGAATATGAAAGAAACAATATCAAAGGAATCAAAATTAAGATCATCCAACTAATACAATTTTTTTTAAAAAAAATTAAATCATAGGAACAAACTACAATTTTTTTACTAAAATATAAAACTTAACTATAAACACGCACAGGAAAAAATAAATAAATAAATCTCGATGAATGAAACACATAAAGAGAGGAATAAAAAGGAGTTCAAATTAAGATCATCCAAAGCAGTATTGATAAATATTCAATATGTTCTACGTATTCACTGAAAAATTTAAACAAACACATAGAGAAAATACATAAAGATAACCAAGACAAAAGTTTTTAAAAACAATGCAAAAAGTTATTCAAAACAGTGCAAATTTAATGAAATAGTGCAGTGCAGTGCAGATTTCTATGAAACAGTGCAGTGTAAATTTTGTGAAATAGTGTAGTGCAGATTTTAGTTGTAAAAAAAAGTAGACTTTAGATGTGTAACAGTGCAGATTTCATGTAGAAAAATAGTGTAGAAAAATAACATTTTGAAGAAGAAATCTTTTTAACAAATTGGATCCCTAGACCAAATTTTATTCATGGAGAAATTTAAACAAACAAATAGAGAACAAACACAAAGATAACCAAGACTAAACCTTCAAATTCATTTTGCTCATTTTATAGAACTTGGCATATGAAACAAAAATCCCAAAGCCAAAGCCTATTAGTAAAACCACATACCAAATAAAATGGAGGTTATGATGTGGTTTTGGGGAAGGAGACAGGTAGAGAAAAGAGAGGATAGACTAACAGAACACAACGTATTCAAGGCTAGTGATACCCATTGAGAAGCTTCAAACAGGGCAAAAAAAAAAAAAAAAAAGATCCTTTCAAAAACTTTTCTTTTAAAGGTATAGATAATAGGTATACAATATCAATTGATTTTTTTTATATTCAAAATAAAATTTGATTTGTGGTAAATTATGATAAATTAAGTTTCAAGACCCCAATATTTGTAAACCACTTAAGTCAGAAAGTAAATTGCCAAAGTCATAATCTATTTATTCTAAAGACAACCACACAAAAAGACATTTAATGTTCTTTCAAACATTACCTAAAAAAAACATGTGAGAGAGAGAGAAGGGGGGGGGGGGGTAATTATACAGAGACATAGTGAGAAAATTGGTGAATCTATTGAACAAAATTCTGTTTTGATTTGTCTATTAAAGCCAATGAATGTTTTAGATACCAATGAATGTTGAAGGCTGATAGCAAAGGGGTTTTGAAAGGCAATTTTTGATTTATTTAAGTTTTACTTTTCTTTAAGAATACCCTTTTCCCTTCCCTTTTCCTTCAATTTCTCACCAAACAAAAACAATCATAAGAAAATTGCACCCAAAAAAAAAAAAAAAATTAGGACTTACGGTGAACCTGTGGACTTGCTTTGGAACTTTGCAGGTCAAAAATGGTGAAGTCTTGCTTTGAGTTTCTGCAGATAGGACAAAATTTATATGGAGGGAAGTAAAGAGAAAGGGTGAGAGAGAGACGGAGAAGAAAGTATAGACAGATAGAAGAAGTGTTTGTTTTTATTTTTTGGGGAAGGAGTTTGACACTTGCAAAATTTATAACTATCCATGTAACGTTGTGTCTCTCTCTTCCCCTGCTTGATACTCTCAATAATAACGTAGTGAACACCTGAATTTCAAATTAAAGACATAACTTTTATTGTAGTGAAAAGGTATGGATTAATGGAGAGACTGTTGAAATTCCATGTCTTTTTATGTCTTTTATTGGCTGCACCTGAATTTATTTGTTGACTGTTGGAATTCCATATAATAGCTACATTTGAAGAGTTTGGGTTAACGAAGAGACACAACGTAGTGAACACTTGAATTTCAAATTAAAGACACAACTTTTATTGTAGTGAAAAGGTATGGATTAATGGAGAGACTGTTGAAATTTCATGTCTTTTTATGTCTTTTATTGGCTGCACCTGAATTTATTTGATGACTGTTGGAATTCCATATAATAGCTACATTTGAAGAGTCTGGGTTAATGGAGAGACACATGATGGTGGAATTAAATTAATAAGAAGTGGGATTTATGGTGGAGATAGTGGTGAGAATTAAATTAATAAGAAGTGGGTTTTATGGTGGAGATAAGGGTGGGATTTATTTTATATTTATTTGTATTTTAAAATTTAAAAAACTAATTTTAAATTGTTGAACAATTACAAAAAATATGGTGGAAATGATATGACTGCTGACGTGGCTCAATGTGAGCGTAGCAACATTGAATGCTACGCTTCAGCTTTTAGTAATATATAGATGTGATAAACGACCACCACCTCAACAAGCTAAAGTGGATATATGGTTTGAAATCAGGAACATCTGCAATGATTCCATGATAAATTTAGTTAAGTTGATAGGAAAGAGTATTGCCAGGAAAAACAAAAACAAAAAATTCACAATCTTTTTTACAATTATTGAGATGGCAAGTTGTGATTGGAGTAACATCACTTTCACATGAGCCTACACAAGTTTTATTAACATCAATCATCATATGCCAACTCAACAGTTATGAAATTCTCTAAACAAAGAAGAAAAAAAAAACTCAATAGCTGTGAAAAGAAATTGTAAAAAAATTTGTGTCCCTAGATTTATTGGATAGGAAGGAGAGAGGAAAATGGAGAATTTTAATGATTTAACCATTATTCTAACAACATGAGGATAACATTTAAGTGGTTGATATTGACGCACATGCATAATGTGAAGGATTTAGGCCTATATTGGATGTTATTTTCATTCTCTTTTGCAATGCTTAGGGACAGATCGTCAATGTGGGTGGGAGCATTCAAGAGGATTGCAACCATTTATTATTTCTACACCACATTTTTATGTTAATGGCTCCAAATTTTTTTGAAGTTTCAAGTGTTTATTCAAGATGATGGATTTGTACCTTCAGCACATGTAAAATGAAAAGAGGTCCTTTATTGTTCATGGTACAATCAAAGATGTCCTGAATAACTTTAGACCATAAGTTTTGATTGATATCCCTTTCTTTGAGCATTAAATTTTGGCTATAATGCACTTTACAGTTTACACTCTCTAAGCTTGAGGTTGTTTTTAAATCAGTCCCTCAACTTTCAGAACTTGCAATTCCTTGACTATTACAACTATGTCAATGTGCCTCTTCTGTTATGGTCCGTCAAATTTTTGCCATTAACCTGCCTAAAAACGATGAATTTTCTATTTTCTGTTCAAAGCAATGTTATTTTTGTATGAGTTAATGGCAAGATTCTAATGGATGTTACGACAGAAGGGACACATTGATATTGTTGTAATACTCAAGGGTGTAAATTGCAAATTTTCATAGTTATACTTATGAGACCGATTAGAAGCAACCTCAAACTTAGAGAATAGAATTGTTAACTTAAGGGGATGTAAATCATTGAGAATGTCATCACCAAAAAATTTATATTTATCTAATTGAAGGTCCAACTTACTATGATAGTTTTTATTATAAAAAATAATAATTGTGAAAAAGGATAAGTTTCAGGCCAAAATTTTGGGATTATGAGAAGACTTTCTTTGTTAAGCATACAAATCTGGGTTATATTTTAAATTTTGAAACATTATGGCTTGATCTAGTTGGCAAAACCAACATTTTATGTTGAACAACTTAGAAGTTCCTGATTAATAATCAATTATTAAGTGTTACCAAGAAGGGAAAAGGGGGGAAGAAAATTAATAGAAATGATTAGAATAATCTTACAATTCAATTCTTCTTTTTAAAAGGGGAGAAATTCTTTTTTTTTTTATAAGTAAAAAGGGAAGAAAACTTAGGAGTGATGGTTCTCATATCTTTGTTAGACTTCGATTCAAAGGATTTTTCAATCAGGGTGCTTTTTTTTTAATGACTAAGCCCATCCCATCAATTCTCTACTTTAAAAAAAAAAAAAAAAAAAGTCTCCAAGCAATGCTGTCCCGTCCCCGCACACCCCCCACCCCCCACCCCCCCAAAACAACCTTAACAAAAGAATATTTTGTAATCTAATAGTTTTTGTAGAAGCTGCTTCCCCACTTACAGTTAGGTATCATAATGTCGTGCAGGAAGGAAGCTTCTCAAAGTCAGGAAATAAGCAGTACAAGGGCACTTTTATAGCATACAACAACTCAGTCAGAAAGGATATGATTTCCCACCCTCCAGTAGCCAAGCAAGAAAGCCCACCTCCTTTGGTCAGTGCATTGAAAGCTTCAGCTGAACAAAATATTGCTAGTTTTCACTTCCCTGGGCATAACAGAGGACGTGCTGCTCCATCTTCATTAACTCAGCTGATTGGTTCAAGACCATTTCATCATGATTTGCCTGCGCTTCCAGAGCTCGACAACCTCTTTTCTCCAGAGGGGCCAATTTTAGATGCACAGAGACTAGCAGCCAAACTATTTGGATCAGAGACATGGTTTCTTGTTGGAGGTACCACTTGTGGAATTCAAGCAGCAATAATGGCCACTTGTTCTCCTGGAGAATTTATAATTCTTCCTCGTAATTCCCATGTATCAGCTATATCTGCCACGGTGTTATCTGGTGCACAACCTAAGTATATCATACCCCAGTATTATTTTGATTGGGACATTGCTGGCGGTGTGACTTCATCACAGGCAAGTTCAGAACAATTATGTTCATGTTTATAGCATTTCTTGTGTGTGTTACATCTTGACCTGTAAAGGCAGCTTATTGCTGACAAGAAATTGGTATTCTAATGCAAGATTGTTAAAATGGTCCAGATAATTTTAAAGCACACACAACCTCCTTGTAGTGACCCTCTCTCTCTCTCTCTCTCATTTTAACAGTTTAACAGCCTTTTTGTTACCAAACTATATGCACATATGAATCAAGATGACTGTTTTTACAGGTAGAGCAAGCAATCAAGGAATTGGAGATGGAAGGTCAAAAAGCAGCTGCAGTTTTTGTCACTTCCCCTACTTATCACGGTATATGCAGCAACTTGACCGAGATTTGCCAGCTGTGTCATTCTCATGGAATTCCTGTGATTGTGGATGAGGCTCATGGGGCACATCTAGGATTCCATCCGCAGCTTCCTAATTCGGCCCTCAAGCAAGGAGCTGATCTGGTTGTACAGTCCACTCACAAAGTTCTATGCTCTCTTACACAGTCATCAATGCTACACATATCAGGGAATATTGTAGATAGGGAAAGAATCTGTAGGAATGCCGCTAGAGCTCAATTAAGTGAAAACCCAGACACTATATTCAACAAAGCGATGGAATTGGCCTTTGAAGCAAAATACTTGATCCAACAAATACCAGGCATTTCAGTGCTTGACTTTGCAAGCTTTTCTAACTTTCCAGTCATTGATCCTTTGCGACCTACTATTGGTTTTTCGCAGCTGGGTTTGTCTGGTTATGAAGCAGATGAGATCTTATGTAGAGATCATGGGATCATCTGTGAACTTGTAGGGACCCAATCAATTACTTTTGCAATTAATCTTGGAACTAGTAGAGACCATATTCAGAGACTTATATTAGGAATAGAGCATCTAGTGGCAACTTCTGCACCGATTCATGGAAATAAAGAGAGGGTGGAGCATAGTGTTCATACACTCTTCGCAGATATCAGCATGAGCATGACTCCTAGAGACGCCTTTTTTGCAAGTAAAAAGAAAGTGAGCATAAGAGAGAGCCTTGGGAAAGTTTGTGGGGAGCTTGTATGTCCATATCCACCAGGGATACCAGTTATGATCCCTGGTGAGGTAATTACAGAGAAAGCTTTGGACTATCTGCTGGATGTTAGAAGCAAGGGTGCTGTTATTACTGGAGCTTCTGATCCTTCTCTGTGTTCCATAGTAGTCTGTGATGTGTAGTTCATTCCTAGAGATATTAGCATCTTGCTGCTGAGTCCTTATTTTCAGCTGAAGGTAGTGGCAAGGTGCATGAAATGGGAACTGAGTGTAGCTTATATGTAACTTAGTATTTCAGTATGTGCAAAATCTGCTCTGGGCGAGGACTACTTGAAGTTAATCCATACTCTTCATTAATGGCCACTTACCGAATTTCCCCTCAAACTAGAAACTTGCTCAGACCTATTACATGATGATTTAAATCATCTATGTGAGCTTTTAATCACTTGACTGACTAAGTAGACTGACTTAGTAGTCATGTAACACCCCTCCACCAACCACAACTCGCCACATGGGCGACTTGTGGCTTTTTTTGTGCCACTTTACGTGGCACAAGACTTTTTATTGAAAATTTCATCAGCTGGAATTTAAAAAGAAAAAAAAATATGTGGACAGCTTTTGTACTACAACTTTTGTCACTACCTTTGTCACAACCCTAATTGATAGCAACTCACAATTTGCCACATTAGAATTGTGAAAAAATTTATGGACTTAACTAAACTCGAATGAGAATGTTTCATTCACATGAACTTTGAATCCATTAGGGATTCTTAAATACGATAGAAAAATATATGTAAGCCTAAAATCTTTGTTGAACAAAATGATTCCCTTTTTTAACAGCAATTGTCTTTTCATTTATCAGTTTAAAATCGGAACATGGCTTTATGTTTGAATCTTGTTCGGTCAGGTTTGCTATTTGCAGCTCTCTATTTGTTGAGTTGTCAGTGTTGTGTTTACAGTTTGAATATAATCGGTCCATCGAGTACTTGCCTTATGAGGATTAGAGACTGATTAATGATTATCCTCCGTAAGGCAATAACTTGGCAAAAATTCCTTAAGGTACAATGGTACCACCACTTGATTTTTGACACAGGCTACATTCAGACCATAGAATTCAGACCATATATCCATATCTATCAATGCATGGATCAATATACTCTCCAAGATATATAACCTTTGTGTGTGTGTGGAGAGAGGGAGAGAGAGAACAAATAATAAAACATTCAAAACTCACTAGAATCACCAAGATGGGTGGAGTTAAGAAGTCATGGATGTACATAATTGTGAAATCAGTTGACGGATCCAATATAAACTATATATTTTCTTTTATACGGGTTCTTCACAAAGGCCAGACACCAAACCTACAACACTAACCCTTAAACCCCAAGCTGACCTGTTCTATTTCACATTCTTTCTCAACAAAACTTCCCTCTTTTCCTCTGGAAACATAATCTAGTAATGTGGGGCAACATAAGACAAGATACAAAGTGAGCAGTCACAGGAGAAACAAAACCAAAACGCTATCTTGACTAACCCATGATCATAATTTCACCCATCAACCTTAACCCCTATGATAATTTTAATTTGGCTTACTACTGTACATCTCCATTGTAGGAGTTCTTGCTCGCTTCTTTGCAGGTCGATGAACAGGATCAAAGTAAGGAGAAGGCATTGCTGACCTATTAAGCTGCAAGTCTGGACCGTCATCTAGGCCTGCCCAAGACAGGGGACTCATTGCATAAAACAAAAAGGGACATTGTTATTAAATGCAACAAAATATTCCATAACTAAGATAAACGGACAACAGTCAAAGGTTTTACACTCTAAGAGCATTCGTATTAAGAGTTTTAAATGTTAAAAGATGCTTTTTTTTAGCATTTTTGACCCAAAAGTTTGCTCTATCAAAAGTTTTAAATGCCAAAAATTTGGCATTGATGAACAGTGCAGTTTCATATTTGAAACTGCACTGTTCACCAAATGATAAAATGTATATTATTTTTTTATTCAATTGGGGCCCACTTTTTTTATTCAATTGAGAAAGAGAGAGACAAAGGAGAGAGACAGAAACAGAGAGAGCCATTTTGGTGAATGGCTTCCATGGCTGCCCTCTTCATCAAAACTCCATATCCCTCTCACACTCACTCCATCACCAAATTTCCAAATACCCATTTCGCCCCTACCTTCAGAGTCTCTGTTTCCGTGCCTTCGGGTCGAATAAAACAACGGAGGCTCCGAGTTTCGTCCGGGTTGATTGAACCCGACGGTGGGAAGCTCGTGGAGCTTCTGGTTGACGAGCCTCTCAAGGATTTAAAGAAACGAGAGGCTTTGTCAATTATCCCGATTGAAAGAATGCTCTAAGACACCTCATTTTGCCAATTATCCTATTCTAACAGTTTGAAAATCGAGTTCTTTAAAGTTTCATTTTTTATCCCATGAAGATGGAAGAAGAGAGACAGGAAAAGCTGTGTGGTGATGAACCAAGTCAAGCAAGTAGAGAAACTGATGGTTTTTCCTTTAAATTCAGCCAACACCACTTTAGACGTTATCAAAAGGGAAAAAAGATACACATTTCATAGCAAAGCACTTTTCAATCGGGATATTCAATATTGTAATTCAAATCAAACAGCAAACCCCTGTTCAATTGGAATATTCTATATGAAATTCAAATCAGACATCAGGTTTGCAGTTTAATCTGATGATTGTACACTGCAGCAAAGTTAATTGATATGCAGGCGACCCCCAAACCATAGGTATCAATTTTCAGTGTGATGGTACAGAATTAATGACAAAAGAGGAATGGTAATGCAAATGTAATTTGGGAGCCTTAACTGAACCCACAGAACGAACATATAAATAAGTATATACGGACTAACTACATAAATAAGGACATATGGACTAAATACAACCAAGAAAAACCCCTTAGAATATGATTTTGAGGATAAATTACATTAATGAGTAAATGGTGATTCATGAAAAAAACAGGCGTATGGCACAAAACCATGATTTTGATGATAAATTACATTAATGAGTAAACGGTGGTTCATGAACAAAACAGGTGTGTGGCATAAAAATCCCTCTAGTCTTATAGAGATACCACTAGATTTGATGGCATTATGCCATAGCTTAAATTAGGTGAAACTTTCTCTCCTCAAGCAAAATTTAGAGGTAATTAAAAAAGTTGCTTTTCAGTTTGTTTTTGAGAAGTAGGTAGTTTGTTCTGCATACCTTCATCAGGTTCAAGGGGTCTAGTGCCATCACATAAGGCAGCTCGACGTGTAGGGCACTTTCTCACATAATTTTCCTGCAAAGGCCTTGGAATTTGAAATGAGAATTATGAGAGAGTTACCCCATCAGTCATATGCTCTGGATGTTCTAGAAAGTACCTGCAAAAGCAGAAGCCCCACAAGAGGTTGTTATTCAAATAGGAAATACATTATACTTGTGAACCTTTGAACACCCACAAGTTATTTAGTTATTCAGGTTACGCAATTATTTACAAAAGTGATGCAACAGGGAAATATTGGAGTACAGGGCAACACCATACTTTTGGACCTCCACCATTGAGCGTAGTCTCTTGCCTGAAGGCACTACATATTATCTGCAAATATTGGGCAGAAAATTAGCACAAAGTTGATGATTGGGAAAAGGTCCTACCCTGTGCACAAAAGTCCCAATTTTGCGGAGTCTGGGAGAAGAGATTGGTGGGCAACTTTACTTCAAGTTATTTTTTGAGAAAGCTAATTCCTGGACTCGAACTTGTTACCTGTCACTTTGGTGGATGGCACTGGCCATTGCACCAAGGCTTGACCTCTGATTTTTTCCTAAAGACTTTGGAAATCAAAAATAGGGGGAAAACATATACTTTGAAAGCAAAACTCAAAGCTATAATAAGGAAAACTGCTAAATCTCATATATCAAACACAATACAACCGCAGCAGGTATCAAGTTAAAAACCTTTTTGGGAAACCTAACTAGTTTTCTTGTGTTTGGTTGCGAACTTGAAAATGAGCTAGAAAACACATTTTTTTGTTTAGCTCGTATGGAAAAGCTTTAATATTTCTAGTAATTCCAGATAGTCATGTGAATAAAAACTTTCATTCACAGCATGAATATTATGTAGAACAACTAGAAAAATAAACATAGAAGTTAAGTACGCTTGGATTCTTTTTACTAAAGAGCTTATTTGCTTATTTTTTTTAAAAAAATGACTAAGTATAATTGTACTCAGAAAAGTGAGGTTTTAAAAAGTTTAACATAAACAAATAAGCTAATGGAAAAAAGCTAATCCAAATGCGTACTAATTTTTTAAAGAGCAGGACTTAGGTACAGTACTTAGGTGCTGTTCTTTAGGTTTTCCTTTTAAAATTCTGCCATGTGAATTTTTTCTTATGGGATGGAAGTATATTTTTTAGTTAAATAGCCACATGGCTGAATCTTAAGAGGGAAACCTAAGGAATAGTACCTAAGGTACTGTACCTAAGTTTTGTCCTTTTTTAAATATACATTTATAAAATAATCAATAAAAAATAAACCATCCAAAATTGTGCAACATGTTAAACCACCTAATGATCATCAAATAACAATGTTCAACATAGATAAAAATATGTACCAAACCAAATGGTAGACTATGCTAGTTGAGCTGAGGCGGTTTTCATCGGGTTTCAATCAATATGCCAAATTTAGATACACTTAAACCTTCCAATGCAATTTACAATTACAGAGCAAGAAAATTAATCCATATACAAAAACTTCCAATGCAATTTATTGCTCACAAAATCCATCCCTCCACACACACTACCTCAAAAATTACTAAACAAAATCAACAAAAATATAATCTTTAGAAGACTTCCAACTCAAGTTGGAAGGAGTAGGATCAAAAGTAGTGTTAGAACTAGAATGAGAAATGCCTAGAGAAGAAATTGGAAGTAAAGAAGAAAACCAGACATCAAAAGGAGCAGAAGAAGCAGGAATATTGGAAGAAGACTCAGCAGTAGGGATAGGAAAAGAACGAAAAACAGACTCATCAAAAATACAATGACAGGAAATATAAATTCTGCCAGTAAGAACATCTAAACAAATATAACCCTTGGACTGAGGAGGATATCCAAGAAATATGTATTGACTAGACTTAGGATCAAATTTACTAGAAACATAAGGCCTCAAGTGAGGGTAAACAGCACAACCAAAAGTTTTCAAAGCATGAAGTGGTTGTTTGTGACCCTACAATTTTCCCCAAGGTGAAATAAAATTCAAAACAGAAGAGGGAATCCTATTGAGAAGATAAACAGCAGTACTAAAGGCATAAGACCAATAAGAAAAAGGAAGATTAGAATGATGAAGCATGGACAAACCACTTTCCACAGTCTACCTGTGTTTTCTCTTAGCAACACCATCCTGTTGAGGAGAGTAAGGGCAAGAAAGTTGATGAAGAATGCCATGCTCCAAACAAAAAGACTTGAAATTGGTATTAACAAATTCACCACCACCATCAGTTCTTAAGGCTTGGATTTTAGCATTAAATTGATTAGCAACTAAAGACTTGAAATGCAAAAAGACCCTGAACACATCAGACTTTCTTTTAAACAGAAATAACCAAGTAAAGCGAGTAAAATCATCTACAAAAATCACATAAAATCTGTGTTCAAGAACAGAAGTGACTGGAGCAGAACCCCAAACATCTGAATGCACTAATTGAAAGGGAAATTCAGTACTAGATGTATGTTGAGGAAAAGGAAATTTATGCATTTTGGCACTTATACAAGATGTAAATTTGGAACATATATCACTAACAAATGAAAGCTGAACAGAAGGATAGAAAGACATAGCTGAATGTAAAATCTTAGCACAAGGGTGTCCAAGCCTATTGTGCCAAAGTAAAGCTTGTGGAGACAGTGCAGCAAAGCCACTAGAATTGATATGGGAAGAAGAGAAGGAGGCAGAGAGGCAGAAGTAGGTATAGGGTAGACTCCATCCTTACTCAGCCCTCTGTAAAGCACCTTCCTCGTAAGTAAATCCTGAATTAAGAACTGATAGGCATCAAAATAACAAAATGCATTATTTTGAAGACATAGTTTGTGAACTGACAGCAAGTTTGAAGCAATTTGAGGAACCCTAAGAATATTGTTCAAATAGAAATTATGAGAAGAAGTAACAAGCTTACCATTACCAATATGCATGACAGGTAAATCTTGTCCATTGCCAACTGTAACAGACTCACCAGCTACAAGTTGTTGAGCAACAAAAAGCTGAGACAAATTTGGTGTGATATGATCAGAAGCACCAGTGTCAGTCAGCCAATTATGATTCTGATTAGCATTTGATGAAGCAGCCATTGATCTTGCAGCCATGGAAGCAAGCTTAGCTGGAGCATGTCTTCCTTGGTAAGCAAAATTCATTCGATGATAACAATCCAAGGCAGAATGTCCATTCTTGCCACAGATTTGACATGTGACCTTCTAAGCCTAAGAAGAACCAAACTTGGTTTGTGGCTTAGAGGTGAATTGATGCCGATCAAACCCTTGATTATGACCATGAGGAAAATGACCACCACCAGAAGACTGATTACCAAAATGACCACCACCAGAAAACAGATTACGACCTCTGCCATTACCACAACCCCTATTATTGCCATTCTTGCCTCTTCCCCTACCTTGACCTTGATTGAATTGATGAAATTGATTGACTGCCATAGCTAAAGAAGAAGAATCCATGAGATATGAAGCAATAGACCTCTTCTTGATTGACCTTTCTTCAGCTTTCAAGAGAGTGTTCAACTCTTCAAGTGTAAGAATGTCATTCCCAGTTCTAATTGCAGAGCAGAATGCATCATACTCTGATGGTAAAGCTTCAAGAACTAGATGAATGAGCTCTTCTTCATCAACACAGACTGCTATAGCCCCAAGTTTGTCTCTGACCTCTTTAATTCTTTGGAAGAAAGAATCCATAGATTATGAGCCTTTCTTGATGCTCATTAGTTCATCCCTAAGACTGAGTACATGAGAGCGTGAAATTGAGGCAAACCCTTTCTCAAGCACCTTCCAAACTCCTCTTCCAGACCTCTAACCTACTGTAAGAGCCAAGATTGAGGGAGAGAGAGTTGAATTAAGGAAAGTAAACAAGGCTTGCTCACGACTCTTCCATTGAAAAAACTCTGGATTAGCTTCAGTTGTAAAGTTTCCTGAGCTATCCTTGAGGAAAGGATCTGGAGCATGATCATCATCACTGATGAAATTGATCATTGAATAAGTTCCAGAATCACTTCAATCTGATGTCTCCACACCATATAATTGTTGTAATCAAGCTTCACAGTAACCATACTTGCCATATTTGACAAGAGCAACAATGATGGATTAACACCATGAGTAATTGATGAGCTTGAGGTTGACCTTGTTGTTGCAGAGGATGAAGAGCTAGCAGAGGACGCCATTAATGGAGCTCTGATACCAAGAAGAAAACTGTAACCCTTTGAGAGAAAGTCCTAGAAGAGAAACAATGAGAAACTGAATCTTTCATTGAGAATAGATTACACAAGATACAGCATATATAGGCTAACCAATTATAACAAATTTAGGCGCCAACTCTATCCTACAGAATTGTGTAATGACTAATAGAATACAAACACGTGTACAGTAGTGTAACTAACTAATACCACAAGTTCTTATACTAAACTACACACAGCTCTACAATATTATGACTGAACTACAGGTCATTTATGTGACTGTGCTTGTCTATGAACTAAAGCTCTGTTGACTGAGTAATTTGAGGTAGAACCATCAGCACTATCATCCTTTACATATAATACATTACATAACCATAATACAACTACAAAATGACATTTGTAGTTGTAAACTAAAGTTATAAACAGCAGACACTAGACACACATAACTAATGTGGGATCAACATCCCTATTTTTTTTTAAGTAAACACTATGCTTGAATTTACTTTATGTGTTCACAGTCTGATGGCCCATCTATTATTTAAACATTTATTACTACGATTGAAACTCAATTTAGTAAATGCATCGAAATATTCTGCTCTGACTCAGCGGAAAAGTATAGAAAGTGAAAAAAAAAATGTAATTTCCTAAATAGGGATGGAATTATATTTCAATGCTCTTGTCCTTGTACGTACCAGAGCAAAATAGTGTGGTAGAACGTAAAATCCACCATGTCATTGAAACCTTTTGAAGCCTTTTGATTGCATTTTGGAGGAAGGTTGCTAACGCCGATGTTGATTTTATTATCAGACAGCTTGCACATAATTTACATCAAAAGTCTCTTTTTACGAGTCTCTCCCTAAAACAACAAAGTTGTATGGTTAAAAAATTTACCACAATTAATTAATCAATTACTAGTTCAATTATATGCAAATCCAATTAAGGCACAATCAAATCACCAATCTAAATTTAGCAGAAAATAAATTTAACATAAATGATATGATCATGATGGGGAAAATCCTCGTAGGCAAAACCTTACCAGGTAATTATTCAGGTCACTGCTCGCTAAGAATCTACTAATAAGAATATATATTACAAGTGCAATGACTCTTACCATATTCCAAAGTATTTACCTATAGTAAAACCTACTAATCTATAAGGAAGCTCAGCTCTAATCCCAATTGGACTACTTCTTACCATAAACTTCTTTTTTGCATGAACCACCTTTCGTGACTAACTTCATAGCTATCATTGATTGATGTAGCTTGGTGCAAAGTTCTCTAAGAACGCTTTGATTATCTGTAGGGCTGTCCACGGGTCGATTCGGGTCGGGTTTGTGCCCAATCCAGAACCGATCTGCCGAAATCGGGTGGCAAAACATTGAACTTGCCGCCGACTACCGGAGTAATCAGATCGGGCGGATCAGACCATCAACAGGTGGTGGGTGGGTCGGCCGAAGTCATAAATCTGAGAAGACGGAGAGAAAACGGTGAGAAAAACTTAGATCCAACGAAAATCTCATCGGATTCTATGAGATTTCACCAGATTCGGCGAAAATCTCACTGGATTCGATGAGATTTTGCTAGATCCAGTCAAAATCTCACCGGATCTAAGTGAAATATTGCTAGAATCTAGGTTTTTTTGCCGGGATCTAGAAAACTTTGGCCGGAATCTAGGTTTTTTCGCTGGGATCTGGAAAACTTTGGTCGGAATCTGGGTTTTTTCGCCAGGATCTAGAAAACTTTGGCCGGAATCTGAAAATTTTCGTTGGACTCTGCGTTTCTTCGGTTGGTTCAGGTTTTTCGAGTTTTAGGGGAGGAAAACCAAAATCGATCCGCCAGCATCAGTTTTTGGTGTTGAAGATCTGCCGCCGACTGCTGGAGTAGTTGGGTCAGCCAAAATCGAATTGGATCTGGTCGGTTTCTTCGGGTGGGTCGGGTCTCGGATCATTCTGGATAGCCCTAATTATCCGATAGCAGCTTGATATAGGATGAGTTTAGTTCAACTTTTTGAAACTGGGCTTTTGAAAAAGTGGGGTTTTTAAAAAGTACGGTATGAAACTGGATTTTTTGAAAAAGCTAAGTGTTTAGTAAAAACTGTTAAAAAGTACTTTTTGAAAAAACTGAGTGTTTGGCTAATACTTATAAAAGTAGCAGTTTGAGTTGTAAATTACCAAAAAGAACAAGATATATATAAAAAGAATTCTTTGTTTTAATTACCTCTCTTAATGCAAGTTATGGACACAATATTTTTACAAAAATTTCACAATAAAGTTTATATGACAAGTTGTTAATGGTAGGAAAAATAATAATGTCACTAGTAGGTTTAGATAAGAACCAATAACAACTTACTATGTAAACTTTATTATGAAATTGTTATAAAAATATTCTGTCAATAACACTTTTTTTTCTAAAGAAAAATAGTACTAATTTAAAAAGTTTAGAGATATAATAAAATGTCACAATTTTTTTACAATACTCTTTGTTTTTAGTTGTGGTCAGTCATAATCTAATATTTTATTAATTTATTTAATTTTATTTTGACATATGAAATATTTGATACCTTAACTATTGTGAAAATTTGTTGTGTTTTAACACAATTGTAATTTTTATTTAATAAATTTCCCTACATCATATCCACGTGTCTCACTCACCACCTTTATTTTTTTGTTTTTTCCTTCATTTTTTTCTCATCCACCTATTTCTTCCCCCATTCCCATCAAATATCTTTTCTTTTCCGCCACTCACTATCTTGTTTGTTCTTCAGGTCTTCTTCCTCACCCAAAATATAGTTCTTCTTCGCCCAAAAGACAAGATAGAAAGAAATATATTACACACAAAAAATGAGAGAAGAAGCCACAACTGTAGAAGAAGAATCACGCAGTAGAAGAAGAAGCCTGTAGTAGTAGTGGGTTATGGGTTTATGTTGGAATTGAAGAAGAAGCCTGCAGTAGTAGAAGAAGAATCACGGTATTTTTTTTTTTTTTTTTTTAATAGAGATCTTGGTAAAATTGGGATTTCAAAATAAAAATAAGGGTAGTTTAGGGATAATGTTGAAAATGACCAACCGTAAGATTTCAAACGCAACTGAAGAAGCTTGCGTTTTTGGGAAAGCAGCTTGGAGGTCCGTTTGCAAAACGCACTACTCCTTTGTATTTGAAAAAGTTGCTTTTTGATAACGTGCAGTAGCAATAATTTACCAAACACGCATTTTAGATTTTGGGCTTAGAAAAGCGTGTTTTGGGCTCTAAAAGTGTAAACAAACACACACAGAGAACCCTAGGCACACAGATGTCACAGTAGCATCATAGTAGCGTGTCTCTTTTTGTGTATGATGATGACCTTGAAAAGTATCTTTTATATGCTCTAGAACCCTAGCACACGAAATCAAAAATAGGTCAAGTCACATATATATACATACAAATGAGTTGGATTTATGTTACACCTGATGTAATTTCAAGTTATATTACATCACCCAATATTTTTTAATTAAATGTGAATTTTGACAAATCCACCGTTAGATTACATTATCCTTGTATATTCTCCATGCTTGCAAAATTTCAAGGTGATCAAAGATTAATAGTCATGTCATTAATCAATCGTTTAAATTTAAATTTTTGTAGTTTAAAATAATGTATAAAAGATGAGTTTATGGATCAAATGGTAAATTACATCTGATTGGCATGAGAATTAGCATGCATGTTAAGAACATATAGAATATATAATTCAACAGTTAAATTTTCAAAATGTGAATTCAATAACAAGTTATTGAATGATGTAACATTGCTTAGAGTTTGTTACATCAGGTGTAACTTAAACTCAACCCCATATATATATATATATATATAGAATGATTTTGTACTGTCCAACATGAATTAAATCATATAATAAAAATAAAATGATTCTCAAAAATAATAAAAAATGTTATGGTGTGCTTAAACTTATCTCATTATCAACAAACAAAAATAATAAAAAATTGATTTTCAAAATTAATGATAAAATAAATAAATAAAAATAAATAAATAAAAAACCTTAAACTTATCTCTTATTCTGACCCTTCAAGCTTTGTTTTCTGGTCTTCAAGCTTTGTCAAAGCTTGATCTTTTTCGACTTTTTATTTTTATAGAATTTTCGTCTTCTTCAATGATAAAAGTTTTTTCAAAAACTAAAATTTTGTCAACATTAATTACCTCCAGATTTACTGCTCAATACTCAAAATAATTAATACTATATATCACATATCAAAGAAAATGAAAGAAACTTCAGTTAAAAGACAGATATACGTTTGTAAAACTTCCATTGACGAGTAAATTTAGTGTCCACAAGCAGCAGATATCTGGATCCATGTATCAAGACCAAAAGCTATTCGACCAGGGAATGTCAGTATCCACTGGTACTCTAAATCCAACCACCATGAATGATCTGCCAGTCTTCTACTTAGCTTTGAGATCACTTAAAAACAATGATAATTTGTGCAAGTATGCGACTGCAGACCAAAATCCAGCTGCCACAGATAATAAGCTACCTAGACCTCCTTTTCATTATACTTCATCTTGTTCCACTTCATCTACGATATAAAGAATTCAAAAGAATTTACAATGTTGGTACTTCCATGAATCCAAGGCTGACAAATTGTTGTCAATAGTTTCACCAACTCAATATAGTTCCCAAGTACAGATTAAGTAGTAAACTTTCTATTACCAGCTTCTGATAAAACTTGAACCCCTAGCCTTCTTGACATTTTCTTTGAGCATTAATTTCCTAAGCCTCTCTGCTTCATCCCACTTCTCACCCAAAACATACAAATCAGCAATAAGGGAATAAACCCCTCCATTATTCTCGGGCGTTATCATACTCAAGACCTTATCAATTACCCTCTCAGCCATCCCAAATTGCTTATGCTCCCTACAAGCTGTTAAGAATGAACCCCACACGACAATATTGGGTTCAAATTTCATTGTCCTAATTATCTCATATGCTTCCTCTAACAGCCCTGCCTTACCTAGCAAATCAACTATGCACCCATAATGTTGGATTCTTGGCTCTAACCCACATTCTTCAATCATCTTGAAATATTTTCGACCCTCATCAACTAATCCTGTATGCACACACGCAGTTAGAATCCCTGTGAAAGTCAATTCATTGGGCCTCACTCCAGCTTTCTGCATCATTTCAAACAAAGACAATACTTCTTTGCTGTAGCCATGTTGTGCCGAACCACAAAGCAAAGCAGTCCAAGACACGACATTCCTTTCTTGCATCAATCCAAAAACCCGGCAAGCAGTCTTCACGAAGCCACACTTGGCATACATGTCAACCAAAACTGTACCAAGTTCCACATTCAACTCCCACCCATTCTTTGCTATAAACCCATGAACAGATTTCCCAGCCAACAATCCAAGAGAACCCATGTGGGCACATCCTGTTAGAACTGATCCTAGAGTCACTTGGTCAGGTCTTAACCCCTCATGCGTGATCATATCTCGAAAAACCGCTACAGCCTGCACATAATTGCCACCATTAACATATGCAGCTAACATGGCAGACCATGACGCAACATCCCTTACTGGCATTTCCTCAAAAACAGCACGTGCACTCTCTACGTCCCCAGACCTCGAATACCCAGTAATCATCGTGTTCCACGTGACTGTATTTCTCTCAGGCATTTCATCAAACAGGACACAAGCATGCTCAAAAGACATGAGAACATACGCGTAGAGCAGAGAAGTGGCAACGTAGACGTGAGAACTGAATCCTATTTTGACAATGTGGGCATGGAGGTGTTGAATGACAGTGAGGTTTTGCAAATGGGTACAAGATTTTAGTGTGAAAAGTATGGAGAAACTGTCACTGGGGACAGACGAGCGATGCATTTTTGAAAAGAGGTATAAGACTTTGTGTGGAGAAGAAACATTATTTCTAATAGCTAATGCCCATGAGTTAAAGTTTTTGATGGACCAAGAAACTAATAAGTGGTTCATGGGTTTGAGTAAGTGGTGGGAGAGGCTAATAAGCATTGTTTGTCTTGGTTGTTTAATTTAAATTCATTGGAAGAGTATGGCAATATCAATATGGCATGTATCAAATTAAGCGAAGGCATAAAATTTGATATTTGATACTACAAATACATGCTCAAATTGGGCACAGAATAAGGCTATAAAAGTATTGAAGCTACTGGGCCTTGAAGAAGAACTAGTGCAGTGCCATCAGTAGGCTTCATTTGCGTTTTGTTGAAATGACGTTTTTAGCAAACTTTCTGCTTAAAAGCCCAATCGAATCTCTACATTTCTTTTGGGGATTTTTTTTATTTAAAAAAAAAAAAAACCGATTATTATCCATATTTGAAATTAGGTCTTTTTTTTTTTAATTGTCAATTAAAATCTCATTTTTCTTAAATTATTTTAATGCCCGGTCTTTGTCCTTTTTTTTTTTTTATAACAATTGTCCATTTTACATTAATGTGATCGATTTACAACCTTAATCCTAGATTCAAATCCTATCATTTTCACAAATTTTTTCACAAAGCAAACATTCCACACAAACTCAAAACCCCCGTAACCTAACACTTTTTACTAAAAAAAAAAAAAAAAAATCTCTAGTCTCTACCATTAGCACCAATTTCAAAACCATAATACCATTTATTTAATTGTTTACCACATTTTCTTGCCAAAAAAATAAGGGTTTATTTTATTTTATTTTATGAGGATACCCAAACAAAAACAATTTGAACCTCAATAGAAATATTATGCTGCCATAACCACCAGCCACGACCAAACCCACCCATTATTGAAAAACCACTTGTGTCGTTTCCTCCCACCAATTGCTACTTAAGCAAAATTCTTAGAATTTTTTAGGGGTTTCTTAGTCTAGAATCAAGTTGTTCATTATCAGTCGTAATAGTAGTTCTTTCTCGTTAGGACCAGAGACTTCAAATAATGGTCAAAACAAAACGAGCTCTAATAAAGTACGTCAAAAATTAAACTAGATTAGATAGTTATTCACCTAAAATAATTGGATGTTGAGTCAAATTAGTTAAGTGTATGTTATATGGGTATGTGCTAAATCCCACATAAACCACATAATAAGTCAATCTAGGCTTTACAAATAATTATAAACAATCTCAATTATGACTAGATTAATCCTTTTTAGGATATGGCGCAAATGTTTGTAGTGCTTTCCTTTGAGTTTTGTTCACCTTAGTGGACTATTACACTTGCTGTCACTATGCATCATGGATATGGTCAACATAATACAATTTTTGTCACGGGGAATATACGTTTTCCACAAATATCGCCAACTGTTGATGCAATTGAGGAGTGAGCTACTAGTGGGTTGGTAACAAGGGGCTCTCGGATTCTTAAATTAGCAAAGAGTATTCTATTCATACACTGTAAGCCATGAAACTAAGCCTAGGGTTTTCAGATTGTGCATGCCTTTGACGTCAATGTAATCCTTCTATAGAGTGGGTAGTAAATAGTCTTGGGATTAATCAAATCTCATAGCATTCGGAGGTGATTAAAAAAATTTTAAATTGATGATAAATTCTTGGAGTTGAATCCCTGAAATCCAATCCCTCATTTCCAAGGATTCTTACCTCAATATAGTTCTTCACACCAACTTAGGAGTAGAATCCCTGACCTCAATATAGTTCTTACCTCAATTCAATCCCTGAAAATATTTTTATTTACTAGTTTTGATAATTATTGTTGGAGATTGGAAGATTTGAACCATCGATATTTTCGTTGGAAACACTAAAAGTTGTTTGTTGAACTACAAAATTCTAACTAGATAATAAGTGTTTATTTTATTTTATTTAAAAAAAATTTAAGATTAAAATTGTTTAAAATTTTGCACATAAGCTCACGTATAAAAGTAGTCAAGTAAAACAACTACACTTATCCCTACTTTCATTGTTGTAATTATATATATTTTTTAAAAATAGACACTTTTTTTTTTTTTTTTTAGGAACTAAAAATAGACACTTTAGGTGCAAAAATCAACTCGCACTACTATCAAATCAATAGGGGAGTTTATTAGATACTATTGTTGTTGAAGTCAAACTAAACTATCAAGATTCTAGCTTATAGTTATAGCAATAGGGAGGGAAGGTGCAAAAGGGGTGAATTTGCATCCCTTGTCCCCTGGGCTACGAAAAATGGTCTAGCCTTTTACTATAAATAAAGGCTACAAGAATATAATCGTGCCCTCTCCCAAAAGAGATCTTGTCTTCCCATTAAAAAAAAAAAAGAGAGATCTTGTCTGAATCAATACGAAAGTGTCATTTTGCCATGCCCTGCAATTTTAAAAAAGGGTCAATTAAAGTTAAAAGATAGTGAATTTGAATATGTCTCTAGTTTAGTAAACTATTAAGATATATTGCCGTGTTTCATGATTTTCAGATTAAATTTTATATACTTAATGAGTAATTTTCCTATGCACATAATAACTTATTATTATTCCTTTTTTTTTTAAACTATTAGGTTAATATAATCAAATTACTTGTCTAAAATTCCTATACCTACATTAAATATAGATATTAATTTGTTTTGTGCCCAAGGTTAGTGAATTTTAACTACTAAAGGATTATTGAGATCATGGGAAATCCTATCAGAGTAAGATTAAAGAATAATGAAGTCTAATTGGAACCATAATGAATTAATTGGTATCAACTTGGAAAATACATTATGTTTTCTATGTCAATTAAATTTCCCTTTATAAGTAATTTATATTAATCAATTAATGTTTGCTACATCAATTGCCTGTTCAGCATTTTTGCTTTAAAACTTTAAATCAACCCTCAAGTTAAAGAATAATATTATATCCAAAACATTTTCATAACAATTTTAATTTTAAAAAATCCGGTTTATTTAATTTTGCGTCATGAATTCATTGTCTACATTAGAAATTAGAAAACAAGAGAGAAACTAAAAAAAAAAAAAAAAAAAAAAAAAAAAAACCTTATATAAATAGTAATACTACTAATCCAAAACTAGTGGCAAAGTTAGAACTTTTTCTCAAGAGGCTAATGAGTGAAAAACTTAAAATATGTTTTTCATTTTTAATAAAAACTACAAGGGGGAATAGGCGTTGTTCATAAAAAAAAGGGGGAGAATAGGTGTTTTTTTTTTAAAACCCATGGGAGGCCCCCCTTTACCTCCCTTCCTTTGTCAATGTCCACAACATTTTTACTGTAATTAATTTCCCCACCAATTATAAGTGGCAAATTGTTACAAATTATGATTAGAGGGTTAAAAAAAAAATTTCAATGGTGAGCTCAAATTAAAACTAATAATAATTTGTTACTTAGAATTCATTGTAAAATTGTTATGAAAATGCTGTGATTGTACAATTACTCTTATATAAATGGTCATAGATGAAATAGTCACATATAAGGCAATTATGGATAAGTAAGAATCGGACCTATTCATTTCCGTGCATTGTCCCACTAAACATTCACACTTTAATCAACACTTTATTCAACTTTTCTAGCCCTCTTTCTTTTGATTTTGACTTTCGTTCCTTTATTGTTGATTTGTTGTTATTATATTTTCTTTTCTATGTGCTATGGCCTGTACATTAATTCCTTACGCAGCTTTAAGATGCTAGCCATAAAGTTTAATTGAATACTTAACTCTCTTGCATATTTACACTCAAAAATGGATATAGTTCCTTCATGCAGTTGATAATACTTTGATAATTACGTACGTATTCACCTTTCATTATAGTTACCAGAAAGGCTTGTAGTTGTAGGAACAACTTTTCATCGATAAGACATTAGCATATTAAAAGTAATACAAAATTAATTGATAAAATTAAGCAATATAAGTAAAGTAATGGGACTTATTCAAACTAGATACCGGTCATTTCTTTATCATTATATATTGATATATTTTTAAGGTGCAATTTCATGTTCATTAATTAATTTGATTTTTCAAAAAAGTTTGAAGTGTAAGCTTTGATTATTAACTTGAACACTTCATGTCCCTATTATTTCCAATAGCTTCAGTACTGGAAAATCAGCATCTTATTATTTTATTTTTTTTCTTTCTTTAACTTCTTATATTTACTACTCTTACACTTCAAGCCAACAGAAAATTGGTCCATTTTTTCATCTATATGCAATTAAATGATAAATTATGAGAGTACTATACATTTAGTTTGAAAGTTCTGTTCTGTTACATGTATTGTTTAATCTTGCATAAGCTTTTTTTTTCCCTTGAAGTTCTTAATGATCATGTTTGCAAGAAATTGGCAAGCTTAAGAAATCCAGGTGTTTTTAGAAAAGGATAAGTTAAAATATATACAAATTGCAAGATGTATATCCAAACCCAGCTGGCCAAAAATGTGTTTAAAATTTCAAACCTAATAACATGGCAAAACTTATAGAATAATACATTAATACTCACAGGTTAATTATGTGAGGTCATGGGGGGTTTTGACCTACTCTTCACATGGAAACTTTTTTTTTAGTTAACATGTGGAGACGTAATTTTTTTTTTTATAGAAAATGTGGAGACGTAATTAGATGTGATCAAAAACCATGTAGAACATATTAACTAGCTAGATCTTAGCCAAAAGACTAAGAAAGATCAACAAAATAAAAAAAGGACCATGTAGAACTTACAATTACAAGCCTGAATTCCATGAATACATATACACTATATGAACCACAACAAGCTCTCGTATATGAATATAAATTTTCTTATGAAAATAGTTGAGTAGAATACAGTGAGATCAATAGTGATGCGATAGACAATAAGCATGTTACGAAGAAAGCAAAAAAATGTTATATAGACAAAAAGAAACCCTATGAGAAGATAATCAGTATGTGGGGGATAGGCAATTTTAAAAAAACGAGTCATTGACACATTGATAACTTGACAAGTGGGGATAATCAAGCTTGTTTAGCTTTTCCACATTGAAAAACTTAAAAGAGATTATCATGGAACTGTCGGTACGATTACTATATAGTAAAAAAAATATATATTATAACGGAATTGTGTGGTCCATATATAACATTTAACGTTAAGCAGTCTAACATTCACACACACTTACCAAAGAAAAACACTGATCACTAGGCCCACCCCTGCTAAAACATTGGGAAAAAGCCTAATTGACTTGCAAATTCTTGGACATCATGAAGCCCCAAAAGTTAGACAGAATAGAAGACTAGGATTGTCGAAGTGTATCAATTGCTCACATCAAAAATTATTGTTGCATTCATATTATACATTGATTATCACCGTCTGATTAATTAGTAGCTTCATCTAAGATAGTTGATTAGCCCTGGTTCTCTAAGGATCCACGTTTGATTAAATTCAATTATGGGACATAACATAGATTGTATTAGTAGTTTTCATACTTAACTATTCCGTGCAACATGTTATTTGTCAACTCCTTTATTAAAGCATTCTTTATCATCACTTTTTTTTATATAGTATATTAATAATTGTTATTATTGTTACTCCACTTCATTTTCTTTGGGATAAAAACCAAAACTTTATTAACCTATTGAAATTTGACGTGTGACAAAGACCATTGATTTATTTACTAATTTTACATGAAAATTAATTAACATGGTTTATGATCTTTAGCAAGCTAAGCAAAGCTTGCTTACAAGTTTTTTTATGGTGAAAGAATAAAAGTACAAATCTAGAAACAGAAGAAACGAAAAGAAAATTAATAAAATCAAGAAAGCAGATAGTATTTGATTAGCAAAATTATAATAAAATAAAAAAAGAAATAGAGAAATGGTTTTCAATATCACGAGAATACATAATTAACTCTACTAGACAGGGCACATAGCAATGATGTCCAACAAGGGGGAAAAGGAATATCGATCTTAGGACAACATAGAAATTTTTTTTTCACCTGTTTGGGTAATTCATGATTTGAGAGAGGGAATCGAAGACAAATTTGACATTAGCATGAAGGTTTATGAAGGACAGGTTTATTCAAGTCTGTGTGCTTTTTCATCACTTTCAACCTTTGCTAGCTTTTCCACGTGATTTTCTCCTAAAACAAAAATAAAAAAAAGAAGGATCTATGAAAAGTATCGCAACAGAAATTTTGAAAGGGCGAAAAAAAAAATCATGAAAGCAGAGACATCCAATCATCATCATCATCTTCGTTGACACCAAGAAATTGACAACTTCTTCAAGCAACGGTTGAGTGAAGAAAGGAAATGCCGCCTATATTTAGACATATTCCATAGGGTACATACTTCAATTTTTCATACATGTTTTTTA